>JAIOJX010000004.1:92119288-93445122 GCA_022376925.1 Tragulus kanchil | reverse complement strand
TTTATAAAGATTGAGAGAACACCAAAAACCATGATGAATTGCTTTTCTCGCTCAATCAAGTGTTAAGGTATTCTGTTAATAAAAACAATGAGCGGTTAAACAGATTTAGATTCTTCCTTCAAAGCCAGTTAAAATTTCAAATTTAATAAGAAAGCTAGGATTTTTCTCCCTAAGAAATACTAGTAAATGTAAATGATTATGTTTCTGAATTGCCTGCTCATACATACTTCTCCAAAGTTAAAACAGTTAAAATCTCTCACTTCTTCGTATTGCTTTTTATAAGTGATTTTCATTCTTGGAAGTCATTTAGGAATTTAAACAAAATTTTTGGTTTGTTTGCTAGCATTTCCTAAATAAGCCAGTGGACCATTTGTTGCCTGCTATCAAAATCAACTATCAAATTTTAGGTGTTAAGGTACATACTGAATAAATGGGTTGAAAAACTGCTGTGCAAAATCTAATCCCATTCCAAAAAACCTCTGATGGTGATGATAATGATAAAACTCAAATAGTCCACTAATTTCAAATCCTATTTGACAAAAAGAAAATTTAGACAGTCCACTATAATGTGGTCCACTATATGTGAACCTAAGGAACAAATATTCTGTCCTTGCTATGAAATGCATAGCACAAAACAATATGCTAGTATTTTATTTTTAAAAACCTGAAGTGGGAATCAATCAAATATATATTCACCATCAAAATTCAGTTAAGTCCTTAAACTTACACAGAGCTAAAATAAAACAAGTGCAACTCAGAACTGCATTCTGCAATTCAAAGGTACATACATATAAATACATTTATACACAACAGGAAAAAAAAAAACAAACAGAAAACAAATCATGAGGTGCTTTAATGGTGTTCTCTCAAAAACTTACAGGTTACCTTTCATAAAAAAAGGGTTGGGGGGGGATAAAGAAAAATGTTTAAGGATTACTTGAAGCAAACTACACAGATAATACTAAAATTCAGCAGATTCATATGAAGCAAGAGAAAGAAAACCTATGTTCAAAAGACACAAACTATGCAACATTCTCATTAAACAAGCAAGTATGAACAATCCAATGAAACATGCGATAAAGCAGATGATGGTCCATTGAAAAAGTTCAGTGTAGGATATACTAATTAGAAAAAAACCCAAGTAACTGCATACACTAAGGAACTGGCTTTATGAAATACTAAGATAATAGTATTAATAATTAAGTCATTAAAGTCTATAGATATTACTCATGACAATAATTTTATTTTAATAAAATAAAATTCCTTTGGGTAAGGAATAAGTGAACGTTTTCTGCAGTCACTTGTGAAAATACTCCAGGGAATCCCAAGTGTCCTTCTTAATGTTATCAATTCAATCCATCATCATGAAGGGCATTATCCACTACCTTTTGATTTACTTAGGGTAGACTCATACTTGGAATATAATCTTATAAATAAAGCCAATTTGTTCAAGGAACTATAGCAAATACCCAGCTGATATCCCACAAGAAACTTTAATATACATTACACTCAACATTTATTTGCAGTTATGCATTCACATTTAAAAATAAATAAGAAGTTTTTTAATGTTCAACAGTAATTTTATAATGGCAAGTGTTCCAAATCTGAATGTCATGTATAGGTACTGCATTCTAAAGAGATAAAAACCTGACAAGATTTCATAACTATCCCATAGGTTTTTGTGCTTTTCAGCAAGAAAATCTAATTCACTTTAAGAAACAAACAGTACCCATACAGCCAAACAGCCATATAACTATCATAAATAAAAGATTTCCTTCCATACCAATAATCACATTGAGTCATTACATTAGGATATAATAAACTTTCTATAATTAAAAAATGTAAAATACCTTTGAAGATAGAATTTTAATTAGAAAACTTCATTTAAGTCTTTGTCCAGTATTTTGGTTAAGACATTCATTGACTATGAATATATTATTGGAATTGTCTTAGTATATGAAGAAAGATGTGCCTGATTAAAAACAAAATTTATACTTAAAAAAATCATTATTAGAAGAAAATCAGGGAGGGCAGGAAGAAATCACCCTGAAATGTGTTCGATAGTATGGAAGGTACTCTTTAATATAAACATGCTCTCTATAAATGCAAAAGAGAAACAAGCCTTCTGAACAAAAATCCCATAAGATATTGCTTAAGTTCCCAATTTCAAGAAAAGTATACAATGAAATACAAAATACATACGACATTATTAACAAACTAGCTACTACAATACAACCTACTTTTAGCTATATTTTTATAGATTAAAAAAAAAATTACTCCCCAGCTGCCAGTTTCTCTGAATTAATGTTAACTTCGTATCATTTGATAGTTATATAAGCTGAGGTTCATTTTAGGGAGTATTAAAACTTTGTAACAGAGGAGAAAGCTTTTTTTTTTTAAAGTTTCTGAAAACTGGCTATGGAATGAAGCTAAAACAGTTCGTTTCACTACTGAGAATCCAAAACAGCTGTTAATTAATAAGCTGTGTTTCTAAAGTTAGCTTTGCTTTGGTTTCTCTACGCATCTTAACTTAAAATTCAAAGGCAGATAATTTTCTCTTCACCAGAACAGTTCAGTCATATGGTACCTGTATTCTCTAACAACGTCTTTGGTGTGTTGGGTCTGTTAATGATTTCTACAAGCTGGTGCAACACCATAGGAATATAAGGCTGCATCTCTATACCTAGATCATTCCCAAGAGAGAAAACAAAAAGAAAAATTTCATTGTTAAAATATCATTGTAAAATTCTTTGCCCCTTTACTGTGATGTTATGTATTTACATATATAACACTCATTAGAAAAAGGCAATTACAAAAATATTAAGTTATCCAAAATTTTTTATCTTTAAAGGGAATAAAAGAAATCTTACCCATTTGAATGGAGATTTCTCCAATTGCCCATGTGGCATTATTGCAGACTGAAATGAATTCTGGATTTAGGTTGGTTCCCAATATTGGCATGAAATCAGCTAGGAAAAAAAAAGCTTTTAAAAAACTATGTAGTCAACTTCTCAATAGCAGTGTTTTGTGCTTTAAAATCTTCCAGTTCCAAAATAAATTTGCTTCTGGGGTATGCAGTGCATCACACTATGACCATAGTGAGCAATGGGTGTGTATGTTCAGCTGCCCAGTCATGCCTGAGTCTTTCTGGCCTCATGGACTGTAGTCTGCCAGGCTCCTCTGTCCCCTTCTCCAGGGGATCTTCCTGATCCAGTGCCAGAACCTACGTCTCCTACATCCTCTGCATTGGCAAGCAAATTTTTTACCACCGAGGAACCTGGAAAGTCCACAGTTAACAATACCATATTGTATATCTGAAAGTTACTGAGAACGCAGATCTTAAAAGTTCCCATCCCCTATGCAAAAAATCTTGACATATGTTAATTACTTTTTAATAAAAACTGGGAGGGCCCTCCAAAGCACTCTGTACCAAATTAAAAAAAAAAAAATTAAGATCAAGGTTTTAAACCAAGATTAAATGACAGGATACAGAAATGAAGAAAAATAACCCAAACTTCATTTAATCCATGAGTCTGACAGCAACTGAGGTTAATTATTCAAGCAATTGCTTATTATCTTTATAAGAGGTTAGGACAAGTGCTATGCCATTAAAACAGAAACAATTCATTTACTTTTAACTGAAATTTCCTACGGTTTTATGGTGGTTTATCATGAGAAAACCTGATTATTATTATTTCTGGGTATCTCTATCAACAAAGAGGTTATTAAACAAGTATCCATAAACTAGCATATAGGACCAAGGATTCACAGGTGGACATGTCCTTTACTCTAAAGTAATACTTTGCCAACTTTTCTTCAGTCACACAAACACCTAACGAGCCAGTGATGATCTTGGAGAACAGACGTTTCCGTACTGCTTGCTTTAACCAGTAAAATGTACATTAATAAATGTCAGGATTTCATGACATTTCTGTATAATAATAAAAGCCAAGGCTGATGAAAATTGTTAAAAAGTCCCATCATAGCAACAGAAAATATTCATACCTATACAAGGCTTAACATGCTGAAAGCAAGCTTTTGTCAGGTCACCTAATAGGGCGAAGGAACTCTGTCGAACCTCTGGCATTTTATCCTGCAAGAAAGAGGCAGAAATTAACCCCAATGTGACACAGAAAACCAAGCTTCTACTCCTTTTAATTTCGTTAAGTCTCACCTGCATGCACTGATACATTAGTGTTAGAATGTTACTTCGGGCTACCAGCTGTTCAATGTTGCCTCCAAGTCCTTCAGCCAGGCCGCTGAGTAAATCAAGAGCCACTATCATAAAATCTTTATCTGGAGCCTCATATTGATCTGGTTGAGCATTGTTCAGCTGAAATGAGACACGATTTTTTGAAAACTTACTTTGAATCAATTTTTGAAAAAGTCTGTATACATTATGCCTATCCTTAGACAAACATTTTTTTTTTAAAGATTTATTTATTTATTTATTTTGGGCGGGGGTCGGGTTGGGGAGGGAGGGGAGCAGGCGGGCCACTTCTACTGGTCTTTCATTCCTCTATGTTCATCCATCTTTGTTCTTTGGCTCCTGTGGGCCTACCATCGCGGTGGCCTCTGTCATTGCAGAGCGCCGGCTCTGGGCGCATGCGCTTCAGAGCTCGGGCTCGGTAATTGGACACATCAGTCCAGCCGCTCCGCGGCACGTGGGATCTTCCCAGGCCAGGTATCAAACCGGCGCCCCTTGCACTGCAGGGCGGTGTCCTTACCCACTGGACCACCAGGGGAAGCCCTAGACAAACATTTTTGATGCCAAGTGAGAGATATAAAAAACTTCTTTTAAATACCATGGCTTGTGCAAGAGTCTTCTGTACTAGGTTTACACAACGCTGATACACAGGTTCACAGTACGGAAGGAAGCCAGACTGCAGGGCTGTGGCAACTGAAGATAGGCACTAGAAAAGATAAAGTGGGTATGTAAAATTTCTAGGTATAATTAATATTATGATAAATGCTCAAAAACATACTTAGTAAGATTCTGCTCACTTATGCACCTGTTCTACTCATCTATCGTATTAGTAGGTTTATCTTCTCAAACCTCTCTTTTGGATGTGGTTGTTGCTGTTTACTAGTTACCACACCTGAGAATGCATTCAGTTATTTGAATAGCAAATAAATGAGGGAGGGGAGTAAAAGAAAGTATTTAAATACACAAAAAAAACAAAAATTCAAACTATATAGAAAAGGAAACAATACTAATTTACATATATGAATATATATATGCATAAACAATAGAATTTAAACTTTATCAATGACAGGATATATATCTACATAAAAAATACATATATATGTATATACAGTTATATGGAAAGACCGCCAAGATAATTTACTATATATTACGTAGAACAGGCTAGAAAACATAAATTCAATAGTTCATCACTGGGCTTCCCAGGAGACTCAGCAGTAAAGAATTCCCCTGTAATACAGGAGACCAGGGTTCAATCCCTGGGTCAGAAAGGTCTCCTGGAGAGGGCATGGCAGCCCACTCCAGTCTTCTTGCTGAGAAAATCCCATGAACACAAGTACCTGCTGGGTTACCCTCCATGGGGTTGGAGAATTGGACACAACTGAAGAGACTGAGCATATACACATAGTAGAGATGTACCACAATTCAAGTTATAGGGAGTTACATATTTATTCAGCATTTTAATGGTTCAGAATGTAAATTAACACTTTATTAATAGTCACTTTAGATCTGAACACATGTTTGTCAATGACAAAACAGATCAACTAAATGATGCAAGCTTAGTATAACTCTGGGGAAGGGCATGGCTACCCACTCCACTATTCTTGCCTGGAGAATTCCATGGACAGAAGAGCCCATGGGGTCCCAGAATCGGACACAACTGAGTGACTCACATACATACACACAGTCAGCAGCATACCTCAAGTAAAGGGAAGAGATCTTTATCTTCATCCTTTAACATGTTCCATTTCTGGATCAGTGGAGGCATTAGCATCTGGATATATTCCTAAATGACAATGACAAAAAACACAGAGCTCCACTATTATATGTAAACAAGTTCATATTGAGTCCATGAAAACTAAAATCCACTGAGAGCAACTGTATAAAATGATTACAGAAAGAATTTTAAGACTTATTCTTTGAATTTTTTTGGTCCTGTGGCCTGTGATACGTAATATGACTTGAAGCAGGTTGTAAATGACAGAAACTTATTAGGGACATTTGTAGAAAAAGGTAACAAAAGAATCCATGCAAGAAAGTCGATACACACAGTAATCATGGTTTAACTGAGGACACTAGGGATCCCCCTACCCAACCAAACCACCATCAAAGCAAATCTGCAAACAAGTGTTCTGCACCAAATGTCAAGAATAAACTATCAACACAGACTACTTCTTAAGATGTTTTCCAGTGTGCATGAAATCTATTTGTAAGCAGGGAATTTCCAACTATATTAAAATTCTAATATTACTTAAATCCTATTTAAACAAATCAGATCCCATCCATCTTTCCTACTCTGAACATCCCTAACAACAGAGTTGAAATTCAGAGTATAAAACCTTTATCCCCTTTCTATCACTCTAAAATGTGTTAGTGATATGCCACTGTAATTTTCACACCCTGCATGTATTTCTTTTAAATAATATTTTAAATATTATTTAAAAGGTAAGTATGCTTGCTATCTTTTTTAGTTCTATATGTTTCGGGTGGGGGGTGGGTTGGGGAGGGAGGGGAGCAGGCGGGCCACTTCTATTGGTCTTTCATTTATCTATTTTCATCCATCTTTGTTCTTTGGCCCACATGGGCCTCCCATCGCAGTGGCCTCTGTTGTCGCAGAGCACCGACTCTGGGCGCATGTGCTCCAGAGCTCCGGCTCAGTAATTGGACACATCTGTCCAGCCGCTCCACGGCACGTGGGATATTCCCAGGCCAGGGATCAAACCAGCGCCCCTTACAATGCAAGGCAGTGTCCTTACTCACTGGACCACCAGGGAAGCCCCTAGGTTCTATATTCTTAAAGCAGTGAACACCGTGTTTACACCTCCCTAAACATATTAATTTTCAAATATATGATAACCTATTGAGTATATTGTGCTTTATATTTGATTTTTATTATACTGGTTCATCATAGATACTTACAGGTTTGTTTAAGTGATGTCCTACTGAATCTGCTAATGTTCCTATGGCATCATAAAGAATGAGCAAGTTTTTATGCTGGTATTTACTAAATGCAAAGACCAAGGTATCAAGTATATAAGCAAGGTAAGGAACAAGTTCTGTACAAGCCTCCTCTTCTAGGGTAGCAAAGGCACTATAAATTTAAAAAAGAAGAGACATTACTGTTGTAGAGAAGAACAGAAATCACAACAGAGACAAGAAATTAAGTATACAGTTTAAAGAATATTTATTTACACTTTACATGCATATCTTCCGACCTCACCCCACCAAAGGCTTATTTTTATTATTTCTCTTCCATTCTTTATCAATTCTTCCATACACTGTCATTTAAGTGTATCGGCTTAACTACAATGGTAGAATCAAAAACTTCTGTTGGTTCATTCAACAATTTCTTTGGTGTTTACTACTTATTTAGTGACTGAGTGTTGGGAATATAGCAACGAACAAAACATGATTCCCTTTCTCAGGGGGCTTACATTTTAGTGATACTCCAGATTAACGACATCAGAATTAAAACTGTTAAACTCTTTAACCCTCATTTGAGTACCAAGGGACACAAAACGATACAAGTCATTTTTAACCCTGTGCGTGAGATGTACGAGAACATAGCAACATCATGGTCTCCCAAATGTTTCTCTTAGTGGGTGACGGAATGGGGTGCTAGTGGTCAAAGGGTACAAATCTTCAACTATAACAATAAATTTGAAAATATTTAATGCAAGGCATGGCGATTATAGTTAATACAACATTGTATACTTAGAAGTTGTTGAGCAGATCTTAAACATTCTCATAAAAAGAGCTCCCTATGTTTATCTTGGTAAGTGTTCTACCATGTTTATGTGTATCAAAGCAATATGTTGTACGCATGGGATATCCCAGCCTAACCAGCCTTACTGCAATTCTTATACTTAGGTTCTATATTCTTAAAGCAGTGAACACCGTGTTTACACCTCCTAAACATATTAATTTTCAAATATATGATAACCTATTGAGTATATTGTGCTTTATATTTGATTTTTATTATACTGGTTCATCATAGATACTTACAGGTTTGTTTAAGTGATGTCCTACTGAATCTGCTAATGTTCCTATGGCATCATAAAGAATGAGCAAGTTTTTATGCTGGTATTTACTAAATGCAAAGACCAAGGTATCAAGTATATAAGCAAGGTAAGGAACAAGTTCTGTACAAGCCTCCTCTTCTAGGGTAGCAAAGGCACTATAAATTTAAAAAAGAAGAGACATTACTGTTGTAGAGAAGAACAGAAATCACAACAGAGACAAGAAATTAAGTATACAGTTTAAAGAATATTTATTTACACTTTACATGCATATCTTCCGACCTCACCCCACCAAAGGCTTATTTTTATTATTTCTCTTCCATTCTTTATCAATTCTTCCATACACTGTCATTTAAGTGTATCGGCTTAACTACAATGGTAGAATCAAAAACTTCTGTTGGTTCATTCAACAATTTCTTTGGTGTTTACTACTTATTTAGTGACTGAGTGTTGGGAATATAGCAACGAACAAAACATGATTCCCTTTCTCAGGGGGCTTACATTTTAGTGATACTCCAGATTAACGACATCAGAATTAAAACTGTTAAACTCTTTAACCCTCATTTGAGTACCAAGGGACACAAAACGATACAAGTCATTTTTAACCCTGTGCGTGAGATGTACGAGAACATAGCAACATCATGGTCTCCCAAATGTTTCTCTTAGTGGGTGACGGAATGGGGTGCTAGTGGTCAAAGGGTACAAATCTTCAACTATAACAATAAATTTGAAAATATTTAATGCAAGGCATGGCGATTATAGTTAATACAACATTGTATACTTAGAAGTTGTTGAGCAGATCTTAAACATTCTCATAAAAAGAGCTCCCTATGTTTATCTTGGTAAGTGTTCTACCATGTTTATGTGTATCAAAGCAATATGTTGTACACTTTATGTATATGCAATTAAATTTGTCAAATTTTTTTCAGTAAAGTGTAAAATATTTTGTCTAAGCCCCACACTATACCTTAGTATGCACAATGCATCTGTTATTACAAACTTACTGACAGCTTATTTGTTAGGACAAACATATGGAAAAAAAAAAAAAAAACAACCCCAGGGTCTTGGGGCAATTACTTCAACTAATACCTAGAGAATGACAACCCCTCCAGTATACTTGCCCAGAGAATCTAATGGACAGTGGAGCCTGGCGGGGTGCAGTCCATGGGGCCAAGAGGTGGACAAGACTGAGGGACGGACGGACACACACACACACACACACACACACACACACACAGACACACACACATACACACACGAGATATCAAAATTTGTTGTGACTTTAAGGTGTACCTGGCCCTTCATTTGTAAAATTCAGGTTATTTTCTTTTGTCCTCACCAGGCAGGACTTCTGTAAAATGATAGGCTTAAGCCATTTGTTAACTAGTCTTGTTCATTAACGCTGAACTATATTTCTTTCATAGCACTTTACACAAATTATAATTACATAGCTGTTTAGTGTACCCTACTAGCCTATAAATTTTAAGACAGCAGAGACTGTAAATGAAACATTTAATACACGCCTAATAATTACTAGAGAACTAAAAAAACCCCTTGCTGAATGAATAATCTACCAGAAACCAAACATAATCTGTATCCTCCCTTCATGTGTAAAAAATCTGGAGCTATTAATCATCAAAGCTCCCTTGTTTAACTTTCTTTAATACCATCATGAATTAGAACCTCTTCCAGGGTATTTTTGACTCTGCGTCCGAGGGACACAAAACGATACAAGTCATTTTAACCCTGTGCGTGAGATGTACGAGAACATAGCAACATCATGGTCTCCCAAATGTTTCTCTTAGTGGGTGACGGAATGGGGTGCTAGTGGTCAAAGGGTACAAATCTTCAACTATAACAATAAATTTGAAAATATTTAATGCAAGGCATGGCGATTATAGTTAATACAACATTGTATACTTAGAAGTTGTTGAGCAGATCTTAAACATTCTCATAAAAAGAGCTCCCTATGTTTATCTTGGTAAGTGTTCTACCATGTTTATGTGTATCAAAGCAATATGTTGTACACTTTATGTATATGCAATTAAATTTGTCAAATTTTTTTCAGTAAAGTGTAAAATATTTTGTCTAAGCCCCACACTATACCTTAGTATGCACAATGCATCTGTTATTACAAACTTACTGACAGCTTATTTGTTAGGACAAACATATGGAAAAAAAAAAAAAAAACAACCCCAGGGTCTTGGGGCAATTACTTCAACTAATACCTAGAGAATGACAACTCCTCCAGTATACTTGCCCAGAGAATCTAATGGACAGTGGAGCCTGGCGGGGTGCAGTCCATGGGGCCAAGAGGTGGACAAGACTGAGGGACGGACGGACACACACACACACACACACACACACACACAGACACACAGACACACACACATACACACACGAGATATCAAAATTTGTTGTGACTTTAAGGTGTACCTGGCCCTTCATTTGTAAAATTCAGGTTATTTTCTTTTGTCCTCACCAGGCAGGACTTCTGTAAAATGATAGGCTTAAGCCATTTGTTAACTAGTCTTGTTCATTAACGCTGAACTATATTTCTTTCATAGCACTTTACACAAATTATAATTACATAGCTGTTTAGTGTACCCTACTAGCCTATAAATTTTAAGACAGCAGAGACTGTAAATGAAACATTTAATACACGCCTAATAATTACTAGAGAACTAAAAAAACCCCTTGCTGAATGAATAATCTACCAGAAACCAAACATAATCTGTATCCTCCCTTCATGTGTAAAAAATCTGGAGCTATTAATCATCAAAGCTCCCTTGTTTAACTTTCTTTAATACCATCATGAATTAGAACTCTTCCAGGTATTTTTCCTTCCGAGTCTGCTGCTGCTGCTTAGTCACTTCAGTCGTGTCTGACTCTGCGTGACCCCACAGACTGCAGCCTGTCAGGCTCCTCCATCCGTGGGATTCTCCAGGCAAGAATGCTGGAGCAGGATGCCAGGTCCTCCTCCAGGGACATCTTCCCAACCAAGGGATGGAAGCCAGGCCTCCTGCGTTACGGGCAGACTGATTCCTCACCATAAATATATTTGCGACCTCATGGACTGTAGCCCTCCAGGCTCCTCTGTCCATGGGACTCTCCAGGCAAGAAGACTAGCGTGGCTTGCCATCTCCTTCTCCACTGGTAGAGTCTACCTACACTGACATTTACTTTCTCCTACAAAGTCAACAGTAGGAGGAATTCTACTTGAAAAATTAAGAACTATAAAGGTAAATGGCAAGCATTTTTAGAAGATTTATTTCAGAAAACTGAAATACTGGTAGCAATGAAACTGCGGAATACAAAAACAATGGACAAGAGTGGCTACTGGAGTTGAATCACTTGTGGCAGATGAGAGGTCACTGTGGGACTTTCTACAGTTATGGTAGTTGATGGGAAGACTAATAAAGTCAATTCTGCTCAAACTTTTTTATTTCTTCAAGAATAGGATTCTTGCCACAACCACTCCAAGTATCTGTAAGAATGAGGGTGAAAGATAATGCTGCTGTAATAGCCACTGAGGAAAAACAAATCCGAAGAAACAGCAGATACGAATCTCTACTAGAGTCTCATTTAGATTTACAAAACCATCGGGTGAAAGAGATAACAAAAATCCCATTAATAGTTTAATATCAACATTTCATCACAGGCTTGAAAATTAGTTTCTCCCTGAAATACCCACATTCCTTTCTCCTACAATGAACAAGTGGTTATGAATTTGTCTCACCTGCAGGCAGCTTCTTGTACTCTCTTGTTGCTATCCAGGATACGTTTCAGCAGTTCTGTCATTAATGGCTTCAGGTACGTGTCTGGGGGCTGGCTGACTACCCAGTGTGCATAGCGGCTAAGAGTCCAGCACGTTATGGAACGCACAAGAGCCTTTTTATCAGAGAGGCACTGAATAAGGTGAGGAATGAGCTCAGGCAGGTATGGAATCATGCCCTGCATGCAACCTAGGAAAACAAAAAACCCCAAATATTTCAGGGAGTGCTCAAATATGGCTAAAACAAAATTATTTCAGTTGAATACTAAACTGATACATGCATCTATGAAAAATATTCAATCATCTCCATTCTAATAAATGCATTTAAAAACCTGTCTCAAAACTTTTTTTTTAATTTTTAAATTTTTTTTTATTTTTGGTTATTCTGGGCTTTCACTGCTGCTGCAGGCTCTTCTCTAGTTGAGGTGAGCAGGCTTCTTGTTGAGGTGACCTCTCCCTTGTGGAACTTGGGCTCTTGGGCACTCGGGCTTCAGTAGTTGTAGCACATGGACTCCATAGTTGTGGCTCCGAGGCTCTAGAGCACAGGCTCCAAAGTTGTGGCTCATGGGCTTAGCTGCTCTGCAGCATGTGGGATCTTCCCAGCTCAGGGATTGAATCTGTGTGGCCTGCATTGGCAGGCAAACTCTTTGCCACTGAGCTACCAGGGAAGCCCCTCAAAACTTTTAAATAACTCAAATGAGAGCTAACTGCTCCTAAATACCTTTTAGTAGGGTTAGGAAAGCTCATTTTCCTTCTGCTATAGAAATTATGAAAAATGCTTCAATTTCTCATAGACTGATGTTTACAGCTAGGACAGAATAATAATCCTTATAGGGGATGATGACAGTTATGTTTCTTACTCTTACCTATGGAAGTTACTCTTCTATCAGAACCTTCTCATTCTGTTTCCTTTATTATAACAAAAGCATTTGCAAAATATCATCTGGATGGCTTAGAAGTCAGTCTATGGTTGTTTAATAATAATTAACTAGCTCAAAGTGAAAACTCCTTCTAAGATGGCTTTTAGACTCAAATAAGTGTTTTAAGATTAATGCGGATCGTATCTTATCTACCTAAACAGACTTATCTTATTAGGAATACAAGTCAACAAACAAAGTATGTGAATAGTTTCTGCTTTACAATTTCTTAAAGTAGCCTAGTCACATTAGCACATATTAAGGACTTAACAGTTCAAGTTTGATTTAGACTTACCTTCAGCAGTTAACCAAATTGAGGTAGTGCACGTTAAGAAGCCTTTTTATCAGAGAGGCACTGAATAAGGTGAGGAATGAGCTCAGGCAGGTATGGAATCATGCCCTGCATGCAACCTAGGAAAACAAAAAACCCCAAATATTTCAGGGAGTGCTCAAATATGGCTAAAACAAAATTATTTCAGTTGAATACTAAACTGATACATGCATCTATGAAAAATATTCAATCATCTCCATTCTAATAAATGCATTTAAAAACCTGTCTCAAAACTTTTTTTTTAATTTTAATTTTTATTTATTTTTGGTTATTCTGGGCTTTCACTGCTGCTGCAGGCTCTTCTCTAGTTGAGGTGAGCAGGCTTCTTGTTGAGGTGACCTCTCCCTTGTGGAACTTGGGCTCTTGGGCACTCGGGCTTCAGTAGTTGTAGCACATGGACTCCATAGTTGTGGCTCCGAGGCTCTAGAGCACAGGCTCCAAAGTTGTGGCTCATGGGCTTAGCTGCTCTGCAGCATGTGGGATCTTCCCAGCTCAGGGATTGAATCTGTGTGGCCTGCATTGGCAGGCAAACTCTTTGCCACTGAGCTACCAGGGAAGCCCCTCAAAACTTTTAAATAACTCAAATGAGAGCTAACTGCTCCTAAATACCTTTTAGTAGGGTTAGGAAAGCTCATTTTCCTTCTGCTATAGAAATTATGAAAAATGCTTCAATTTCTCATAGACTGATGTTTACAGCTAGGACAGAATAATAATCCTTATAGGGGATGATGACAGTTATGTTTCTTACTCTTACCTATGGAAGTTACTCTTCTATCAGAACCTTCTCATTCTGTTTCCTTTATTATAACAAAAGCATTTGCAAAATATCATCTGGATGGCTTAGAAGTCAGTCTATGGTTGTTTAATAATAATTAACTAGCTCAAAGTGAAAACTCCTTCTAAGATGGCTTTTAGACTCAAATAAGTGTTTTAAGATTAATGCGGATCGTATCTTATCTACCTAAACAGACTTATCTTATTAGGAATACAAGTCAACAAACAAAGTATGTGAATAGTTTCTGCTTTACAATTTCTTAAAGTAGCCTAGTCACATTAGCACATATTAAGGACTTAACAGTTCAAGTTTGATTTAGACTTACCTTCAGCAATTGCTCCTAAAACCAAGATGCCTGATTCTTTAACAACCCATTCATGATGAAAAAGCAATTCTTTCAAAAGGGGCAAAATATGTGGCAAAAGTTCATCACGATATACATTTGCAAGAACATCTAGGGCGGCTGCAGAACATTTTCCTAAGGAAATATTTAATTCAAAAACATTACATTAAAAAAAACCATTACATTAATATCTATTATCATTTAGTTACACATCTATAAATCTATATGTGGATAAAATTTTTTGTATGTAACACATTTTTACCTCTAAAAAGTTTTCAAGAATTCAATAAATAGGAGGCAGGCCATCACAGGAAAAAAATTTCTATTGACAATAATACTTTATAACCAAGATTCAACAAACTAATAATAAAAATATTTTATTTTGTATATGACTACTATATATATATATATATATATTTTTTTTTTTTTTTTGAAATAAAGCTGTTGCACTGGCCAGAAATAACACTTCACTCATCAATAAGGATCTTAGTTATACTGTATGGTAGATCTACTCATATAAACATTATACTGCCATGAAACAGAAAGAAATCTTTATGTACTAATACAGAATTATTTGCATGATGTACAGAAAAGAATCAGCAGAGTACACATAATCTGATTTCACTTCCGGCAAATATTCTTCAAAAATGGAAGATATAGGCATACCTCAGATATTGCAGGTTTAATTCTAGACCACTGCAATAAAGTGAGTCAAATGAACCTTATGGTTTCCAAGTGCATATAAAAGTTATGCTCACACTATAGAGTAGTTTATATTAAGTGTGGAATACCTTTATGTCTAAAAAGCCATGTACACACCTTCACTGATATATATTTTACAGCTAAAAAATGCTAACCATTATCTGCAGTTTTAAGTTTAATCATTTCTAACTTTTTATTTAAAGTGAGAGATATGCAACTCTTCCTTTCATGTGAACACTTAGAGGCCACTGAAGGGTTATTAACTGGAAACAAATAGTTTTTAAGATTAATGCGGATCGTATCTTATCTACCTAAACAGACTTATCAAAACAAAAAAAAGTATGTGAATAGTTTCTGCTTTACAATTTCTTAAAGTAGCCTAGTCACATTAGCACATATTAAGGACTTAACAGTTCAAGTTTGATTTAGACTTACCTTCAGCAATTGCTCCTAAAACCAAGATGCCTGATTCTTTAACAACCCATTCATGATGAAAAAGCAATTCTTTCAAAAGGGGCAAAATATGTGGCAAAAGTTCATCACGATATACATTTGCAAGAACATCTAGGGCGGCTGCAGAACATTTTCCTAAGGAAATATTTAATTCAAAAACATTACATTAAAAAAAACCATTACATTAATATCTATTATCATTTAGTTACACATCTATAAATCTATATGTGGATAAAATTTTTTGTATGTAACACATTTTTACCTCTAAAAAGTTTTCAAGAATTCAATAAATAGGAGGCAGGCCATCACAGGAAAAAATTTCTATTGAAAATAATACTTTATAACCAACATTCAAAAAACAAATAAAAAAAATATTTTATTTTGTATATGACTACTATATATATATATATATATATATATTTTTTTTTTTTTTTTTGAAATAAAGCTGTTGCACTGGCCAGAAATAACACTTCACTCATCAATAAGGATCTTAGTTATACTGTATGGTAGATCTACTCATATAAACATTATACTGCCATGAAACAGAAAGAAATCTTTATGTACTAATACAGAATTATTTGCATGATGTACAGAAAAGAATCAGCAGAGTACACATAATCTGATTTCACTTCCGGCAAATATTCTTCAAAAATGGAAGATATAGGCATACCTCAGATATTGCAGGTTTAATTCTAGACCACTGCAATAAAGTGAGTCAAATGAACCTTATGGTTTCCAAGTGCATATAAAAGTTATGCTCACACTATAGAGTAGTTTATATTAAGTGTGGAATACCTTTATGTCTAAAAAGCCATGTACACACCTTCACTGATATATATTTTACAGCTAAAAAATGCTAACCATTATCTGCAGTTTTAAGTTTAATCATTTCTAACTTTTTATTTAAAGTGAGAGATATGCAACTCTTCCTTTCATGTGAACACTTAGAGGCCACTGAAGGGTTATTAACTGGTCATTTCAACAGTGCTGTGTCTCAGAAAACAGGGAGGCCAGAGGAGAGGGGAGAGGTGGGAACAGATTGTGGACAGAGCAGTCAGAACACATACAACCTTTACCAATTAGCAAGTTTCCCCTTTCATGAGGACGGTTCATGGAGACTCCAAAACAATTACAACAGTAACATCAAATATCACTGAAGACAGATTGCCATAACAAACACAATAATAACAAAAAGAGTCTGAAATATTCCAAGAATTACCAAAATGTGACAGAGACACAAAACGAGAAAATGCTGTTGGAAAAACAGCACCAACAGAGTTTATCAATGCTGGGTTGCTACAAGCCTTCATTTTATAAAAAATGCAGGAACATAAAGATGGGTGAAGTATCTTTACCTACCTAAGACTGTTGGAAAGATTAAATGTGATTATGTGTACAGCCCTTGCCCCAGGGCTGGGCACATGAGTCACTCGAAGGAACTGTTAGTTATAGGAAACTAAATGGAAGTACTCAGCATTATTTCATATGAATGACATGGCTCAAGCCGATGATACACGTCCTTATGTGCACCATCAGTTAATCAGAAATCCCAACCTTCTGAATCACAGTGTGGTATGAAACTGGGGGTGACTTTTGTCCCAGAGACCATCTGGCGATATTTCAAGACACTGCTGGTTGTCACAATTTTATGTGTTCTTCCTCTAACCGCCTGTGCTGCTGTCATCTACTGGACAGAGATCAGGGATGCTGCTCAAAATCTTGTTAACAGGAATAATCCCACAACAAAGAATTGTGTGGTCCAAAACATCAAATGTGCTATGAACTACAGAATATTTAAAAACCAGCACCCAAGCAAAAACCAAAACACAGGTGTCCAGGTTCTCCCCAGAGGTGTCTAATTAGTGCAGCCCAGGATGCAGGCTTAACAGACAATGTGGATTTGTAGCTAAGGTTGAAAACTAACAAAAATTTTAAAAAGTGTATTTGTAAGTCCGAATGACAAAGGAATTTGTATTATTTTAAAAATACGCATAATAATCAATTCTCATGTAAATTATGACATACACACAAAAAAGTTTCTGTTAGGAAAACAGGAAATGCCATGGCTAATGTTCCTATTTCCTATATATTTTGTGTCCAACAAAATACATACCCCTTTGAGAAATGACACTGTGAGATTAAAGTCTTTTTAAGGAATATGAGTAGTAATAAATGAAGAACAGGCCCATTAGGAAAATACAAAACGAACCCACAATAAGATCATTATTTCACATCCAGAAGAGCTGTAACAAAAAGACACCCAAAAAGTATTGACAAGCATCTGGAAAACCTGGAAGCCTAAGACTGCTGGGGGGAAAACGGTGGAATCACTTTACAGCCTAGAAAAATAAAGAAATCGTAATCCTACTCCTGGGACCTTCAGGTTCATTGTTCTACAAGCCTTCATTTTATAAAAAATGCAGGAACATAAAGATGGGTGAAGTATCTTTACCTACCTAAGACTGTTGGAAAGATTAAATGTGATTATGTGTACAGCCCTTGCCCCAGGGCTGGGCACATGAGTCACTCGAAGGAACTGTTAGTTATAGGAAACTAAATGGAAGTACTCAGCATTATTTCATATGAATGACATGGCTCAAGCCGATGATACACGTCCTTATGTGCACCATCAGTTAATCAGAAATCCCAACCTTCTGAATCACAGTGTGGTATGAAACTGGGGGTGACTTTTGTCCCAGAGACCATCTGGCGATATTTCAAGACACTGCTGGTTGTCACAATTTTATGTGTTCTTCCTCTAACCGCCTGTGCTGCTGTCATCTACTGGACAGAGATCAGGGATGCTGCTCAAAATCTTGTTAACAGGAATAATCCCACAACAAAGAATTGTGTGGTCCAAAACATCAAATGTGCTATGAACTACAGAATATTTAAAAACCAGCACCCAAGCAAAAACCAAAACACAGGTGTCCAGGTTCTCCCCAGAGGTGTCTAATTAGTGCAGCCCAGGATGCAGGCTTAACAGACAATGTGGATTTGTAGCTAAGGTTGAAAACTAACAAAAATTTTAAAAAGTGTATTTGTAAGTCCGAATGACAAAGGAATTTGTATTATTTTAAAAATACGCATAATAATCAATTCTCATGTAAATTATGACATACACACAAAAAAGTTTCTGTTAGGAAAACAGGAAATGCCATGGCTAATGTTCCTATTTCCTATATATTTTGTGTCCAACAAAATACATACCCCTTTGAGAAATGACACTGTGAGATTAAAGTCTTTTTAAGGAATATGAGTAGTAATAAATGAAGAACAGGCCCATTAGGAAAATACAAAACGAACCCACAATAAGATCATTATTTCACATCCAGAAGAGCTGTAACAAAAAGACACCCAAAAAGTATTGACAAGCATCTGGAAAACCTGGAAGCCTAAGACTGCTGGGGGGAAAACGGTGGAATCACTTTACAGCCTAGAAAAATAAAGTTACCATATTATCCAGTAATCCTACTCCTGGGTATATACCCGAAAGAACTGAAAATTTAGGTCCATATATCAAACTTTACATAACTGTTCATAGCAGCATCACTCACAACAGCCAAAGAAGGGAAACAAAATGTCCTTCTACTAATGAATAGATGAGTTAGTCACAAAGCACCACTTTTTGTGTAATTCCATTTATAGGAAATCTCCGTAACAGTCAAAATGGGAGCAACTACTAGTAAGTATGATGGAGTTTCTTTTAGGGTGATAAAAATGTTCCAAAATCTACTGTGATGGTTATACAACTCTGTGAATACACCAAAAGCCATTAAACTGTGTTCTTTTGTATGGTAAGTGAATTGTATGACATGAGGGCACTGTATGATGTGAGTTATTTCTCAATTAAACCGTTATCGAAGCAGGCGACTGTGCTGTCCCTCTACGACTTACTTAGATTCCAGTCGGAAATTGTATCATCATCATCAATTTCATCATCATCATCCTCCTCCTCTTCAATTCCATCTTCATCATGCTGCTGAGCCACTGTTCTTGATCGATGAAACCGTGGCCTTATATCCTGTTCACTATCAGGAATTGTTTCATCTTCTTCAACATCACCCTGTGCATTATTTTAAAGAAAAATTTCGGTGACATTCATTATAAGCTAATAGTATGTATATGGGTAAAAGAATGAGAATATTCACAGACAGGGTTATGTATGACTCTGAAATACAGCTGACGCCTGAACAATATGGGTTTGAACTGTGTAGGTCTGCTTACATGCTGATCTTTTATCTAGTAAATGAAGTATCAGACTACTATACAGTCTGTGGATGGCTGAATTTGCAGATATAGAACCATGGACACAAGGGCCAACTATAGACTAATATAAGGGCTTTTGACTACACTGAAGGTCAGTGCCCTAATATCCCACTGTTCACGGGTCAGCTGTATACATCTACATGCCCCTGTACAGAAACCAGTTCTCTGTGAAGGAGAGAATAAGTCACCACACACCCCAAAGTATTGACAAGCATCTGGAAAACCTGGAAGCCTAAGACTGCTGGGGGGAAAACGGTGGAATCACTTTACAGCCTAGAAAAATAAAGTTACCATATTATCCAGTAATCCTACTCCTGGGTATATACCCGAAAGAACTGAAAATTTAGGTCCATATATCAAACTTTACATAACTGTTCATAGCAGCATCACTCACAACAGCCAAAGAAGGGAAACAAAATGTCCTTCTACTAATGAATAGATGAGTTAGTCACAAAGCACCACTTTTTGTGTAATTCCATTTATAGGAAATCTCCGTAACAGTCAAAATGGGAGCAACTACTAGTAAGTATGATGGAGTTTCTTTTAGGGTGATAAAAATGTTCCAAAATCTACTGTGATGGTTATACAACTCTGTGAATACACCAAAAGCCATTAAACTGTGTTCTTTTGTATGGTAAGTGAATTGTATGACATGAGGGCACTGTATGATGTGAGTTATTTCTCAATTAAACCGTTATCGAAGCAGGCGACTGTGCTGTCCCTCTACGACTTACTTAGATTCCAGTCGGAAATTGTATCATCATCATCAATTTCATCATCATCATCCTCCTCCTCTTCAATTCCATCTTCATCATGCTGCTGAGCCACTGTTCTTGATCGATGAAACCGTGGCCTTATATCCTGTTCACTATCAGGAATTGTTTCATCTTCTTCAACATCACCCTGTGCATTATTTTAAAGAAAAATTTCGGTGACATTCATTATAAGCTAATAGTATGTATATGGGTAAAAGAATGAGAATATTCACAGACAGGGTTATGTATGACTCTGAAATACAGCTGACGCCTGAACAATATGGGTTTGAACTGTGTAGGTCTGCTTACATGCTGATCTTTTATCTAGTAAATGAAGTATCAGACTACTATACAGTCTGTGGATGGCTGAATTTGCAGATATAGAACCATGGACACAAGGGCCAACTATAGACTAATATAAGGGCTTTTGACTACACTGAAGGTCAGTGCCCTAATATCCCACTGTTCACGGGTCAGCTGTATACATCTACATGCCCCTGTACAGAAACCAGTTCTCTGTGAAGGAGAGAATAAGTCACCACACACCCCATGTTAGGTATCAGGGACTTTCAACCACATGATATGATTTCCCAACAGCTGGTATAATCTAGAGTATGTGAATCAAATTCAGAACATATTTAATGTATTTCAAAACACACTCCAAACACCTGGAATTAACAGGAAATTCATGTGTCACCATCTAGTTAGTTTCAACTAAGCTAGAATCTATTACCAGTCAAATTCATTAAGTTTGTTTCTATCTTTCAACTCTGCAACATATTATATTACAGAGAACCCATTTAAACAGGGCTTACTCTAAATAGATGTCCCATTAGTCAAATTCAAAGATCTGTAAGTCAATGAAAATAATCTTCCATATTCATAAAGGGAAGTCTTACCTTAAGTAAGATAATATCTATATCTGAGTACTTCATGCCATTCACTAACACAGGGATCAGCCTATAAAAAAAGAAATTCATGAAATAAAGACCTCAAGTCTTAACAATCTCATGCATACTAATAATACCACCACCACTGTTAACACTTCCTTATGGCATATTCTGTCTCCCCTACTCAAATACTGAGAACCCTCAATATGTACCTCATGCCTTTTACATAAGCACGCATAGAATCTACTGGATGGAATTTTAGTGTGGACAAGACAGCTTGTCAAGAGCACTTAGAAATGAAAACAATAGTTTCTGTTTTTGCAATTTTCCCCCTAAGAATGTATCCCAAATATGAACATTTACAATTCTTTAAGACTGATGTTCCTTGATGCAAGACTAAGAACAACAGAAACAATCTAAATGTCTATCATTAAGGGCTTGGTTAAAAATAAAATTACAGGACTTCCCTGGTGGTCCAGTGGGTAGAGTCTGCCTTGCAGTGCTAGGAGCACTGGTTCAATCCCTGGCCTAGGAAGGTCCCACATGCCACGGAGTGGCTGGATCGGTGTGTCCAATTGCCAGCCAGAGCTCTAGAGCACGTGCGCCCAGAGCTGGTGCTCTGCAGTGAGAGAGGCCACTGCAATGGGAGGTCCACACGGGCCAAAGAATTAAAGATGGATGAAAATAAATAAATAAAAAACACCAATAAGAGGCCAAAATTTAAAATAAATAAATAAATAAATTACAGCTGAAGTATTCCAGCAGTCCAGTGGTTAGAACTCTGCTTTCAACATAGAGGCCCAGCTTTAATCCATGGTTAAGGAACTAAGATTCTATAAGGATCTTATTTTTGGATGCCCAAAGTCAAAAACAAAAAAATCAAATATAGTAAAGCAAAAAAAAATAAAAACCATACAGGCGCAAAATACATAAAGTTCATTTTCATTTTAAGTTAAAAACAATGAGATTCCTAGTCACAGCACTCAGTTAAGAGAAAAGAAATAAAGGATGCATTTCTTTATACTAACAACAGAAGATCAGAAAGAGAAAATAAGGAAATAATCCCATTTACCATCATATCGAAAAACAGAATAAACAGGGCTTACTCTAAATAGATGTCCCATTAGTCAAATTCAAAGATCTGTAAGTCAATGAAAATAATCTTCCATATTCATAAAGGGAAGTCTTACCTTAAGTAAGATAATATCTATATCTGAGTACTTCATGCCATTCACTAACACAGGGATCAGCCTATAAAAAAAGAAATTCATGAAATAAAGACCTCAAGTCTTAACAATCTCATGCATACTAATAATACCACCACCACTGTTAACACTTCCTTATGGCATATTCTGTCTCCCCTACTCAAATACTGAGAACCCTCAATATGTACCTCATGCCTTTTACATAAGCACGCATAGAATCTACTGGATGGAATTTTAGTGTGGACAAGACAGCTTGTCAAGAGCACTTAGAAATGAAAACAATAGTTTCTGTTTTTGCAATTTTCCCCCTAAGAATGTATCCCAAATATGAACATTTACAATTCTTTAAGACTGATGTTCCTTGATGCAAGACTAAGAACAACAGAAACAATCTAAATGTCTATCATTAAGGGCTTGGTTAAAAATAAAATTACAGGATTTCCCCTGGTGGTCCAGTGGGTAGAGTCTGCCTTGCAGTGCTAGGAGCACTGGTTCAATCCCTGGCCTAGGAAGGTCCCACATGCCACGGAGTGGCTGGATCGGTGTGTCCAATTGCCAGCCAGAGCTCTAGAGCACGTGCGCCCAGAGCTGGTGCTCTGCAGTGAGAGAGGCCACTGCAATGGGAGGTCCACACGGGCCAAAGAATTAAAGATGGATGAAAATAAATAAATAAAAAACACCAATAAGAGGCCAAAATTTAAAATAAATAAATAAATAAATTACAGCTGAAGTATTCCAGCAGTCCAGTGGTTAGAACTCTGCTTTCAACATAGAGGCCCAGCTTTAATCCATGGTTAAGGAACTAAGATTCTATAAGGATCTTATTTTTGGATGCCCAAAGTCAAAAACAAAAAAATCAAATATAGTGAAGCTGAAAAAAATAAAAAACCATACAGGCGCAAAATACATAAAGTTCATTTTCATTTTAAGTTAAAAACAATGAGATTCCTAGTCACAGCACTCAGTTAAGAGAAAAGAAATAAAGGATGCATTTCTTTATACTAACAACAGAAGATCAGAAAGAGAAAATAAGGAAATAATCCCATTTACCATCATATCAAAAAGAATAAAATACCTAGGAATAAACCTATTCAAGGAGGCGTAAGACCTGCACTCAGAAAACTATTAAGATACTGATGAAAGAAATAAAAAAACGACACAAACAGATGGAGAGATACACCATGTTCTTTGATTAGAAGAATCACTAGTGTCAAAATGACTATACTATCTAGGGGGCTTCCCTGGTGGTCCAGTGGGTAGAGAGTCCACCCTGCAGTGCAAGAGGTACTGGTTCTATCCCTGGCCTGGTAAGATCCCACATGCCACGGAGCGGCTGGACCGGTGTGTCCAATTACCAGCCAGCACTCTGGAACGTATGTGCCCAGAGCTAGTGCTCTGCAACGAGAGAGGCCACTGCAATGGGAGGCCCACACAGGCCAAAGAATAAAGATGGATGAAAATGAATGAAAAACCAATAAAAGAGGTCAAAAAATTATTATTTTTTTAAAGATTATACTGGGCTTCCCTGGTGGTCCAGTGGGTAAGGACACCGCCTTGCAGTGCAAGGGGCACCAGTTCAATCCCTGGCCTGGGAAGATCCCATGTGCTGCAGAGCCGCTGGACCGATGTGTCCAATTACTGAGCTGGAGCTCTGGAGTGCATGCACCCAGAGCCGGTGCTCTGCGACAACAGAGGCCACTGCAACGGGAGGTCCGCACAGGTCAAATAACAGATAAATAAGTTAAAGATCAATAGAAGGCCAAAACCCAATCATACTATCTAAAGCAATCTATGGATTCAATGGAATATCCCCTATCAAATTACCAATAATATTTTCCATACAACTAGAACAAATGATCTCACAATTTGTGTGGAAATGCGTAAGACCCTGAACAGCCAGAGTAATCTTGAAAAAGAAAAATGGGAACTGGAGGAATCACTCAAAATTATGTAAAGCGAAAAATCAAAAAAATCAAATATAGTGAAGCTGAAAAATAAAGAAACCATACAGGCGCAAAATACATAAAGTTCATTTTCATTTTAAGTTAAAAACAATGAGATTCCTAGTCACAGCACTCAGTTAAGAGAAAAGAAATAAAGGATGCATTTCTTTATACTAACAACAGAAGATCAGAAAGAGAAAATAAGGAAATAATCCCATTTACCATCATATCAAAAAGAATAAAATACCTAGGAATAAACCTATTCAAGGAGGCGTAAGACCTGCACTCAGAAAACTATTAAGATACTGATGAAAGAAATAAAAAAACGACACAAACAGATGGAGAGATACACCATGTTCTTTGATTAGAAGAATCACTAGTGTCAAAATGACTATACTATCTAGGGGGCTTCCCTGGTGGTCCAGTGGGTAGAGAGTCCACCCTGCAGTGCAAGAGGTACTGGTTCTATCCCTGGCCTGGTAAGATCCCACATGCCACGGAGCGGCTGGACCGGTGTGTCCAATTACCAGCCAGCACTCTGGAACGTATGTGCCCAGAGCTAGTGCTCTGCAACGAGAGAGGCCACTGCAATGGGAGGCCCACACAGGCCAAAGAATAAAGATGGATGAAAATGAATGAAAAACCAATAAAAGAGGTCAAAAAATTATTATTTTTTTAAAGATTATACTGGGCTTCCCTGGTGGTCCAGTGGGTAAGGACACCGCCTTGCAGTGCAAGGGGCACCAGTTCAATCCCTGGCCTGGGAAGATCCCATGTGCTGCAGAGCCGCTGGACCGATGTGTCCAATTACTGAGCTGGAGCTCTGGAGTGCATGCACCCAGAGCCGGTGCTCTGCGACAACAGAGGCCACTGCAACGGGAGGTCCGCACAGGTCAAATAACAGATAAATAAGTTAAAGATCAATAGAAGGCCAAAAAAACCCAATCATACTATCTAAAGCAATCTATGGATTCAATGGAATATCCCCTATCAAATTACCAATAATATTTTCCATACAACTAGAACAAATGATCTCACAATTTGTGTGGAAATGCGTAAGACCCTGAACAGCCAGAGTAATCTTGAAAAAGAAAAATGGGAACTGGAGGAATCAGTTTCCCTGACTTCAGACAATGCTACAGTAATCAAAACAGTATGGTACTGGCCTATAAAAAGAAATAAGTTTCAGTGGAACAGGATAGAAGTCAAGAGATAGACCCATGCAACTGTAGTCACCTAGTCCATGACAAAGTGGGTAAGACTATACAAATGGAGAAAAGATAGAGTCTTCAGTAAGTGATGCTGGGAAATATGGACAGCTACATGTAAAAGAATGAAATCAGAACACTCCCTATTCAAAATGGATTAAAGATCTGAATTTAAGACAAGACACTATAAAACTCTGAGAGGAAAACACAGGTAGAATACTGACATAAACTGCAACAAGATCTTCAATTCACCTACTAGAATGAAAATAACAAAAACAGACAAATGGGACCTAATTAAATGTAGAAAAACTTTTGCACAGCAAAGGAAACCACAAATAAAATCAAAAACAACCTTTAGAGTGAGAGAAAATATTTGCAAAGCACACAACAAGGGATTAATCTCCAAAACACACAGACAGGTCATGTAGCTCAAAAAAAAAAAAAAAAAAAAAGACCAAAAACTCAATCAAAAAGTGGATAGAAGATCTAAATACACATTTCTCCAAAGACATACAGATATTCAAAAAAATACATGAAAAGATGCTCACCATCAAAAAAAGAACAAAATAATGCCTTTTGCAGCAACATGGACAGACCTAGAGATTGTCGTATTGAGTTAAATCAGAGAGAGAAAGAGAAGTATCATATGATAATTGCTTATATGTAGAAACAACAAAAAAAAATGATACAAATGAATTTACAAAACAGAAATAAAAGTCACAGATGGGGAATACAAACTTATGGTCACAGGGTGGTGGGAGATGCGGGCATTGGGAGGGATAAATTCGGAGACTGGAACTGACATAGACATGATGGGCCTCCCACACGGTAGGTACAGTGGTAAAGAATCCTCCTGCCAATGCAAGAGATCAAGAGATGTGTGTCTGATCCCTAGGTCAGGAAGATCCCCTGGAGTAGGAAACAGCAACCTACTCCAGTATTCTTGCCTGGAAAATTCCATGGACAAAGGAGTCGAGTGAGCTACAGTCCATGGGGTTGCAAAGAGTCAGACACAGGGAACTCTACTTAAAACTCTGTAATGGCCTACACAGGAAAAGAATCTGAAGCCAACAGAATACTATAAATCAACTAATCCCCAATAAAAATTTATTTAAAAAGTAAGATTACCTATATCATTACTTATATGAAGTAAAAACCCATGCAACTGTAGTCACCTAGTCCATGACAAAGTGGGTAAGACTATACAAATGGAGAAAAGATAGAGTCTTCAGTAAGTGATGCTGGGAAATATGGACAGCTACATGTAAAAGAATGAAATCAGAACACTCCCTATTCAAAATGGATTAAAGATCTGAATTTAAGACAAGACACTATAAAACTCTGAGAGGAAAACACAGGTAGAATACTGACATAAACTGCAACAAGATCTTCAATTCACCTACTAGAATGAAAATAACAAAAACAGACAAATGGGACCTAATTAAATGTAGAAAAACTTTTGCACAGCAAAGGAAACCACAAATAAAATCAAAAACAACCTTTAGAGTGAGAGAAAATATTTGCAAAGCACACAACAAGGGATTAATCTCCAAAACACACAGACAGGTCATGTAGCTCAAAAAAAAAAAAAAAAAAAAAAAAGACCAAAAACTCAATCAAAAAGTGGATAGAAGATCTAAATACACATTTCTCCAAAGACATACAGATATTCAAAAAAATACATGAAAAGATGCTCACCATCAAAAAAAGAACAAAATAATGCCTTTTGCAGCAACATGGACAGACCTAGAGATTGTCGTATTGAGTTAAATCAGAGAGAGAAAGAGAAGTATCATATGATAATTGCTTATATGTAGAAACAACAAAAAAAATGATACAAATGAATTTACAAAACAGAAATAAAAGTCACAGATGGGGAATACAAACTTATGGTCACAGGGTGGTGGGAGATGCGGGCATTGGGAGGGATAAATTCGGAGACTGGAACTGACATAGACATGATGGGCCTCCCACACGGTAGGTACAGTGGTAAAGAATCCTCCTGCCAATGCAAGAGATCAAGAGATGTGTGTCTGATCCCTAGGTCAGGAAGATCCCCTGGAGTAGGAAACAGCAACCTACTCCAGTATTCTTGCCTGGAAAATTCCATGGACAAAGGAGTCGAGTGAGCTACAGTCCATGGGGTTGCAAAGAGTCAGACACAGGGAACTCTACTTAAAACTCTGTAATGGCCTACACAGGAAAAGAATCTGAAGCCAACAGAATACTATAAATCAACTAATCCCCAATAAAAATTTATTTAAAAAGTAAGATTACCTATATCATTACTTATATACACAGATTATCTAGGAAAGCTACAGAATAAACTGGTATCTTCAGAGAGGTCAGTGAGTCCACTATAAAGGAATAATATCCATCCTCTATCTCTAAATGGCTCATATTTTTACAATAGGCCTACACTCAGAATCTCTATTTATTAAGAAATTAAGAACTTAAATTTCCAATAAGAAAACAGTTAAATAAGTTAGGATATTATATCCAATCTTAAGTATTATGCAGTCACCAAAAGAGAACCATGATGTCCCGTAAACATGAAATTCCAGTAATACTGAAATATTTATGATGACTAGTCAAAAAAATGTATCAGAGGGCTTCCCTGGTGGCCCAGAGGGTAAAGAGTCCGCCTTGTAGTGCAAGGGCCACCGGTTTGATCCCTGGCTCAGGAAGATGCCACGTGCCATGGAGTGGCTGGGCCAGTGTGCCCAAACATGAGCCAGCACTCTGGGGTGCATGTGCCCAGAGTCAGTGCTCTGCAACGAGAGCCCCCCGCAATGGGAGGCCCACACATGCCAAAGACTAAACATGAATGTAAAACAAATGATGACTTACAAAGAAAAAAGTATCAGAACATATTAGATAAAGGTTAAAATACTAACTTCAGTTCCTCTTGTAGCTATGATGGTTTTTATCTTTGACAGGTTTCTTACATTTTGATTTGCTTTCTCACTATCCAGCCATAGACACTGAAAGGGGTTCTAATGAGGCCAAAAGGTATGAAAGTACTTTGGAAACATTTCTCCGAAGACATACAAATGTAATAATGTCCACTGCCTGCTGCTTCCACTTCTACCTCTAACTGTTCTGGGTGACAAAGGAAAAGAGCAAATAGGCAAAAGAAATTTATACTCATGAGTACCAGCTGTGGACTTATCAATAAAGCACCTTCTTTATAGTGCGATGGCCTGGAGGGGTGGGATGGTAGGGGGGATATACATATGACTAATCTGGGATCATACATATCTGTAAATAACAAAACTCTGTAAAAGTTAAAAGTAAAATAAAAATTAAAAAAACCCACACACCAAGAAACAGTAAAGCACCTTCTTTATAACCTAGAGAGTATAATGATCCCTATTTTATAGAGTAAATTAACACTCCAGCTCGGTGGTAAAGAACCTGCCTGCCATTGGAAGAGATGTAAGAGAAGTCAGTTCAATTTCTAGGTTCGGAAGATCCCCTGGATCTTGGCAACCCGCTCCAGTATTCTTGCCTGGAGAATCTCATGGACAGAGAAGCCTGGTGGCCTATACAGTCCATGGAGTCACAAAACAGTTGAGCACAACTGAGTGAGCACAGAACTGTTAAGAAACTTTCCCCGAAGCCTCATGTTTTAGAAAACAAAGAGAATTTTACTGCAACATCAGGGAAAGGCAATGATGTTAATACCAACAATGAATGTTTACTGAGTACTTAAGTATATGCCAGGCACTGGGTTAGTTGCTGGACATGGATTAACTCATAAGCCTCAGGAGATATTAATGTACCACGTACAAATATAAAGGTAGGAAATAAACTTATTCTGGGGGAAAAGACCTGTTATACCAGTAACAAATATTCAGTAACCAAAAGAGCATAGTGCTGGCTAAAAACAACAAAAATACCATACCACATGGCCCAGAAACAGATATAGGTATTTAATCCTATTCTTTGTTACATTAATGCTTTCTAAGTGAATTCATTTTTTATTTTAAATTTTGGCCTCTTTTATTGGTTTTTTATTTATTTATTTTCATCCATCTTTATTCTTTGGCCATGTAGGCCTCCCATTGCAGTGGCCTCTCTCGTTGCAGAGCACCAGCTCTGGGTGCATGCACTCCAGAGCGCTGGCTCATAAATGGACACACCGGTCCAGCTGCTCCGTGGCACATGGGATCTTTCTGGGCCAAGGGTCGAACCGGTACTCCCTGCACTACAAGGCACACTCTTTACCCACTGTACCACCAGGGAAGCCCTAAATGAATTCATTTTTAATGAGAGACCTCATCACATTAATAATTTTTTGACTGCTCAATAAACATGTTTTTGCTCATACTTAACAAGAGTCTGGTTAACAGATCTAGGAAAAACAAGTTCTTTAATTGTGTTTTTAATTTCAGGATCAGATTCATGTTGGTATTTCTTATCCTCACAATATTTTATTTGAAGCAAAAGTAGTCTTGTTTAATCTAAAGATGGTTCCCAAACCACTGGATTGGGTTGTTTAATGTTCACATGTGCTCAGTTACGTCCAACTTTTTGTGACCCCCAAGGACTGTAGCCCACCAGGCTCCTCTATCTATGGGATCATCCAGGCAAGACTACTTAAAGTGGGTTGTCATTTCATTCTCCAGGGGATCCTCCCCACCTAAAGACTGAACCTACCTTTCCTGCATTGGCAGAGGGATTCCTGCCACTGAGCCACCTGGGAAGCCCCTTAATGTTTGCACACAGCACCACAAAATGGGAAGTGGTGATCTTTTAGCCCGCTATCAAGTTAGTGATTGCTTAAAAAACATTTAGATTTGATTAGGCTAATGAAAGAGACCACCGACCTACAACTGCTCTTATCATTTCCTAGTGTTATAGGTTTTCATTAACAAAATCTCTTCAGTTTTATAAGAGCTAATATCTTCTTTTATAAGGCTTTTAGAATTATATAATAGTAAAAAACAAGCACATCCTAAAAGTGGCATCACAAATAGGAAGAGTGAATTTCCTGTGGAGGGTGGGAAGAAGAATCTACTTATCTTATCATCTTGCACTTTACTCCCAAATATATTCTAGACTGACGGGAATAAATTATAGGCAGAACTGTTTTCTTGGTAAGAAGTGATTACATGAAAATGAGAATGTCCAAGTACCCTAACTTCTGAAAAAATGTGACTCCACTAATACGACAACGTAAAACAAATGGTTGTTTTTTGCTTACTCAATGGCTAAGATTAGAACAATTACAACTAATGGATGGCAAAAGTTATGACAAGATGAGACTCTACTGGTGGGGTATAAACTGGTAAAACTTAACTGAAGAACAATGTGGACTATTTGTGAAGACCTTTTAAAATGCTCAGACCCTTTGACCTGCCAATGCAGATGTGGATACAATCCCTGAGTCGAGAAGATCCCCCGGAGGAGGAAATTATGGTATTTTTGCCTGGAAAATCCCAAGGACAGGGGAGCCTGGTGGTCTACAGTCCATTGCGTCACAGAGACAGATGGACATGACTGAGCACACACGTCATACAGTATTAACACAGAAAAAGACACATGAAAAGACAACACACCAAAAATAATAGTGATTACTTAAGGGAGTGAAATCCAAGGGATTTTAAGTTTTCACTTGGAAAATTAATTTTTTGAGCACGTATTTTCAAAAGAGCCCACCAGGCTCCTCTATTTGGGATCATCCAGGCAAGACTACTTAAAGTGGGTTGTCATTTCATTCTCAGGGATCCTCCCACCTAAAGACTGAACCTACCTTTCCTGCATTGGCAGAGGGATTCCTGCCACTGAGCCACCTGGGAAGCCCCTTAATGTTTGCACACAGCACCACAAAATGGGAAGTGGTGATCTTTTAGCCCGCTATCAAGTTAGTGATTGCTTAAAAAACATTTAGATTTGATTAGGCTAATGAAAGAGACCACCGACCTACAACTGCTCTTATCATTTCCTAGTGTTATAGGTTTTCATTAACAAAATCTCTTCAGTTTTATAAGAGCTAATATCTTCTTTTATAAGGCTTTTAGAATTATATAATAGTAAAAAACAAGCACATCCTAAAAGTGGCATCACAAATAGGAAGAGTGAATTTCCTGTGGAGGGTGGGAAGAAGAATCTACTTATCTTATCATCTTGCACTTTACTCCCAAATATATTCTAGACTGACGGGAATAAATTATAGGCAGAACTGTTTTCTTGGTAAGAAGTGATTACATGAAAATGAGAATGTCCAAGTACCCTAACTTCTGAAAAAATGTGACTCCACTAATACGACAACGTAAAACAAATGGTTGTTTTTTGCTTACTCAATGGCTAAGATTAGAACAATTACAACTAATGGATGGCAAAAGTTATGACAAGATGAGACTCTACTGGTGGGGTATAAACTGGTAAAACTTAACTGAAGAACAATGTGGACTATTTGTGAAGACCTTTTAAAATGCTCAGACCCTTTGACCTGCCAATGCAGATGTGGATACAATCCCTGAGTCGAGAAGATCCCCCGGAGGAGGAAATTATGGTATTTTTGCCTGGAAAATCCCAAGGACAGGGGAGCCTGGTGGTCTACAGTCCATTGCGTCACAGAGACAGATGGACATGACTGAGCACACACGTACATACAGTATTAACACAGAAAAAGACACATGAAAAGACAACACACCAAAAATAATAGTGATTACTTAAGGGAGTGAAATCCAAGGGATTTTAAGTTTTCACTTGGAAAATTAATTTTTTGAGCACGTATTTTCAAAAGAGCATGAGTACCACTTTAAAAAGTAACTGACTTTAAACCACCCTCACGTATTTCAGAAAACAGAAGGACTCGTTTCTTAAAAAAATGTCTTTATCTATACCATCAGTAAAATTAAGTCTGACTTCTTTACAACTTCATTACCTAATGCAGTTAGTATGCAACCTAAGAAAATAAGGAATAACTGTTAACTTTAACAAGACAGCATTCTTAAGAAGAAACACTGGAAAAAAAAAAAAAAGAAGAAGAAACACTTACTTGGGTAGATGCCTTATGAGTACATCTTTGCATATTGGTTGCTCAGCCAAAGTGAGCCAAAATTCACAGGCTTCTAAAGCCACATTTTCATCTTGATCTTGGGTCCTCTGTAGCATGTACTGTAATCAGAAGAGCCTTAGTATTAATCAGTTTAAAACATACAATTAAAATAAACCTAATCCAATTTCAGCAAGTGAACAGTACTTTGCTATGGGCCTTGCCCTTTACAGCAGTTCTCAACTTAGGCTTTGCATTTTTAAAAAAAGCTTTCTAATCAATTCTTAAAAGCAGCCAAACTTAAGAACCACTGTTTTAGAATGTTGCCAAGTAACATGGAAACTTACACTACCATCTGTAAAACAAAATAACCAATGGGAATTTTCTCTAAGACTGAGGGAACTCAAACAGGGGCTCTGTAACAACCAGGTGGGGAGAGGCGAGGAGTTCAGAGGGAGGGGAACATATGTATACCTATGGTTGATTCATGTTCATGTTTGGCAGTAAACAACAAAACTCTGTAAAGCTATTATCCTTCAATGAAAAAACATTAAAAGCGGAAAACAAAAAAAAGGATGTTGCCAAATATAAGGTGTCCAATTCACGTTTGTCTGTTTCTCCAAATAAACTCCATTAAACCTTTCATAAAATAGACTATCTTTTTTATAAGATAACTACCCAAAGCTGTCTCTTATAATTACAACTATCCCTTGAACCATGTGGAGGTTAGCGTGCCAATTCCTTAAGCGGTCAAAAATCCACATATATAGCCAACCTTCCATATACACAGTTCCTCTGTACCCAGTTTCGTATCTGCAGATTTAACCAATCTGGGTTGAGTAGTACTGTAGCACATATTTAGTAAAAGAAAGTAGTACTGTAGCACATATTTAGTAAAAGAAAACTGTATGGGTGGACCTATGCAGTTTAAACCTGTGTTGTTCATGGGTCACCTGTGCTTATTAATAATTCCATATATTTAAGAATATACATACTATTACACAATCACAAAAAATACCTTCTAAAAAGTAGTGACATTTGTCAACTACAATTTCTAGTTGCCAACAAAACAGGTTTATAATGTCCGTCATGTCCTCTGAACATACCAAGCCAAATTCACTCTTAGTTGGAAGATCATCTGATTGCCAAATATACCCTCTTTTAAAAAAATCTTACAAGCTGCAAATTCCCTGGTAGTCCAAAGGCATGAATTCCCAATACACGTGGGGCTGAAACAGGTCAAGTGATGAATTCTTGAAAAACAATACAACCACTGTAACAGGTTACCGCCTACCATGTCCTCTACTATGCTAAGTATTGCTGAAGAAAGAACAAATCAGGTTCTCCAGATGTCTCATAACGAATGATAAAACACCTTTCCTAACTTTCTGGTTCACTCCAAACTCTCAACTTTCAACCAATACCACTGAGTCTTCTAAACACTTCAGAGAGAGTAGGTTTATCAGAGAAAATGTCATTTATCTTCATTTTTTGCTAGTTCATATCCTTATCACAACCTTTACCTTTCCTAATGTTTTAGAAAAGGAGCTGCTGAACGTCAAGAATGCTAGCCTTCTTCTACAGGTCTTAAATGCCATTCTTTAGGTACAACTATGTTCAGTAATATGAAAATTAGGTGTGACTCCAACAATAATGAGTACTGCCCAACACATTACTTTGTCCTAATAATTATATCTTATTTTTACACATTCCTTACTTAAATTATGGCAGATTAGTAATCAACATACTTACAATATACTAGCAAAATTATTTTAATCACATAAGCATTGAAAGAGAGCCTTTTAAAATCTAAATGGTCTGCTAGAACTCACTATGAAGTTTATGTATTTTCGACTTAGAAATCTCACTGATGCTATAAATCAAAAGTTGATCCAATCAATTTATCAGTAATGGGTAGAAAATAAGCTCTTTCATCTACTAGTTTTAATGGCCCAGTCCCTATCTAGTAAATACAAGTAATCTAAGTATTTTCTAATTACACTTGTTAAAAGCTACTCCTGTAAATAACTTCCCTCTAAATAACACCTTAAATCTCATGAAAGAAAAATCACCATTAAAGATAATTTGTAACTTTAAGATGATCATAACTAATTTTTATAGTCCCTCCTCCTTTACCAAATGTGACAAATAAACTAGAAAACAGTGATTTCACACTATACATTTTGTGCCCAAGAATTTTCTTGAGGAGGATCCGTCATGTCCTCTGAACATACCAAGCCAAATTCACTCTTAGTTGGAAGATCATCTGATTGCCAAATATACCCTCTTTTAAAAAAATCTTACAAGCTGCAAATTCCCTGGTAGTCCAAAGGCATGAATTCCCAATACACGTGGGGCTGAAACAGGTCAAGTGATGAATTCTTGAAAAACAATACAACCACTGTAACAGGTTACCGCCTACCATGTCCTCTACTATGCTAAGTATTGCTGAAGAAAGAACAAATCAGGTTCTCCAGATGTCTCATAACGAATGATAAAACACCTTTCCTAACTTTCTGGTTCACTCCAAACTCTCAACTTTCAACCAATACCACTGAGTCTTCTAAACACTTCAGAGAGAGTAGGTTTATCAGAGAAAATGTCATTTATCTTCATTTTTTGCTAGTTCATATCCTTATCACAACCTTTACCTTTCCTAATGTTTTAGAAAAGGAGCTGCTGAACGTCAAGAATGCTAGCCTTCTTCTACAGGTCTTAAATGCCATTCTTTAGGTACAACTATGTTCAGTAATATGAAAATTAGGTGTGACTCCAACAATAATGAGTACTGCCCAACACATTACTTTGTCCTAATAATTATATCTTATTTTTACACATTCCTTACTTAAATTATGGCAGATTAGTAATCAACATACTTACAATATACTAGCAAAATTATTTTAATCACATAAGCATTGAAAGAGAGCCTTTTAAAATCTAAATGGTCTGCTAGAACTCACTATGAAGTTTATGTATTTTCGACTTAGAAATCTCACTGATGCTATAAATCAAAAGTTGATCCAATCAATTTATCAGTAATGGGTAGAAAATAAGCTCTTTCATCTACTAGTTTTAATGGCCCAGTCCCTATCTAGTAAATACAAGTAATCTAAGTATTTTCTAATTACACTTGTTAAAAGCTACTCCTGTAAATAACTTCCCTCTAAATAACACCTTAAATCTCATGAAAGAAAAATCACCATTAAAGATAATTTGTAACTTTAAGATGATCATAACTAATTTTTATAGTCCCTCCTCCTTTACCAAATGTGACAAATAAACTAGAAAACAGTGATTTCACACTATACATTTTGTGCCCAAGAATTTTCTTGAGGGGAGGATAAGGAGAAAGCCTTTAAGTTGCTTGTATTACCTCAACTATATTATGCATGTGAGGAAGCAGGCGATCCATTCGAACTTCAAGCAGCATCACAAGAGCCCGGCATACGTTTTTCCGTACCTCTGGTTCTTCATCACCAGCCAATGCAAAGAGATTCTATTGCACAAGAAATATTTTCTTCTAGTAAAGTATTCCAATATACTAGAAAGGTTTATACACAATACTCAATAATCTGCAAGGTTATTTAAAAAAACTCTAAGAAGACATAGTACAAATAAAGGCTTGTGAATTAATTGGCCCACAGTATTAGATTATAAAATAAGACAAACACAGGATGGTACCTGCCAAAAATTATAATTTTGGTAAATGAGCTAAAGCCATTTTTTCAGAGTATGAGTGGCTGCATTTTCAAATAATTTTTAGTTTGTGAGAACAAAACCATGTCATCAGGACAGAGGAACATTCATTCAGCTCACCCAGAAGTAGAGAGTTATTAAAATTAATCTGATTTACCCTTTAAAATTACTGTAAAGAGATTATTCCTAAAAACACTGATTCCTAGTAAGTGCATATTCTATAAAGGCATCAACAACTGGGTAATAGTATATATACCGAGCTTCTAATAATCTAACCCTGAATTGTTGTTCACTAAATCAAATATTTAAAAATAACAATCAATCTAATGCTGTTCTTAAGTTTCTCGACAAGGTTATAAAAAAAAAGTCTGAATAACAGACTGTTTCTTCAGTTAACATCCTCAACTCCAAGATGTTGTTATTCAATTTTACAGATAAAGAGAGAAATGGAAGTTCAGATATCATGTAATTTGCTAGCAAGTGGGGGACATGAATCTGGTTTTCACAAAATTATTCACTTCACTATACCAACAAGCCTCCACTAGAAGTTGTCTTTTGAAGAAGTTCAAGTGGAGATGTGAGAAGAAAAAACATAACCCTTCCCTGTCTCACTCCTGAGGTTTTACTTTACTTATATACAAACACATACACATACACTAAAAGCAGCAAAGAATTGGGTGAATCTCATCCTATTACCAGTAGCAAAGAAGTGTTAACACGGTATTTTTTTGTTCTTGTTCCACTTGCTGAGTCTAATCCTGTGGAGTTTTTATTTTCAGAAAGAATTTATTTTATTCTAAATTATATCTCTGTATAAGATGCTGGTGGTTATCTACCGCGGTTCTCTTTAATAAGCTATGAAAGAACACCATTAAGCAGAAATACTATTATAATTACAACAGAAACTACCATTACTTCTAAAAATAATAGCAGCAGCTGGCAATGTGGAATACTTACTCTGCAGCAGGCACTGTTTCATTTTTAGCAAATACCTTTATAACAATCCAACAAGGATATTGGCTTTATTTTATAAAAACAAAATACCAGTTAAACGAGATGCCCAAGGTTAATAGCTATCAAGCTGTGGAGCTGGGATCTGAACACAGGCAGTTTTACTCCAGACTTCTAATACTGTCCACTGTCCTCTATACCAAACTAGAGTGAAACACCCTGAAGCATAAAATTTCTTTATGTATTGTAAGCACCAAGCACAGTGCCTGTAATTTTGTTTCAATTTTCAAATGGCTTGAGGATTCTAATGGTTATTACTTGTGTTGCTTGGTAAAAGATATTTACAAAGAAGTTTATAAATTTAAGCGCTAAGGAAAAAAAAGACATGGGCTTCCCTGGTGGTTCAGTGGGTAAAGAGTCCACCTTGCAGTGCAAGGGGCACCAGTTTGATCTCTGGCCCGAGAAGATGTGCCACGGAGTAGCGTGACCCGTGTGTCCAATTAGGAGCTAGTGCTCTGAAGCGCATGTGCCCAGAGCTGGTGTTCTGCAGCGAGAGAGGCCACTGCAATGGGAAGCCCCCACAGGCCAAAGAATAAAGATGGATGAAAATTATAAATAAAAAAAACAATAAGAGGCCAAAAGTTAAAAAAAAAAAAAGAATTTTTCTTCAGCCTTTTCTGGTAATTTCCCAACAGGAATAACAGCATGGTCTCTGAAGTTTTTTTAAATTTTTTTAAAAAAAGAACAGCTGAAAAGGAATAGACTAATTAAACTTCATTAATGAAAATAAGGAACTTAAGAAACTTTAATAATACTTTCACAACTGCTGTTATCAAGCAGAAGTTCGGAAGAGAAATTCCAATGCCGACAGTTCAATGGCCAAAGAACTACGGCTCTGTTGTCTGCTTTTAACAAAAAGTACCTTTAGAAATGCTGAGATTTAAGAGTCAATTTTCCCCCAAACCTCTCACTTTACACTGGGTGGATATCAATGGAAAAATAGAAGTAGGTGGTTATCTGGTTTTTTATAAGAAACACCATTAAGCAGAAATACTATTATAATTACAACAGAAACTACCATTACTTCTAAAAATAATAGCAGCAGCTGGCAATGTGGAATACTTACTCTGCAGCAGGCACTGTTTCATTTTAGCAAATACCTTTATAACAATCCAACAAGGATATTGGCTTTATTTTATAAAAACAAAATACCAGTTAAACGAGATGCCCAAGGTTAATAGCTATCAAGCTGTGGAGCTGGGATCTGAACACAGGCAGTTTTACTCCAGACTTCTAATACTGTCCACTGTCCTCTATACCAAACTAGAGTGAAACACCCTGAAGCATAAAATTTCTTTATGTATTGTAAGCACCAAGCACAGTGCCTGTAATTTTGTTTCAATTTTCAAATGGCTTGAGGATTCTAATGGTTATTACTTGTGTTGCTTGGTAAAAGATATTTACAAAGAAGTTTATAAATTTAAGCGCTAAGGAAAAAAAAGACATGGGCTTCCCTGGTGGTTCAGTGGGTAAAGAGTCCACCTTGCAGTGCAAGGGGCACCAGTTTGATCTCTGGCCCGAGAAGATGTGCCACGGAGTAGCGTGACCCGTGTGTCCAATTAGGAGCTAGTGCTCTGAAGCGCATGTGCCCAGAGCTGGTGTTCTGCAGCGAGAGAGGCCACTGCAATGGGAAGCCCCCACAGGCCAAAGAATAAAGATGGATGAAAATTATAAATAAAAAAAACAATAAGAGGCCAAAAGTTAAAAAAAAAAAAGAATTTTTCTTCAGCCTTTTCTGGTAATTTCCCAACAGGAATAACAGCATGGTCTCTGAAGTTTTTTTAAATTTTTTTAAAAAAAGAACAGCTGAAAAGGAATAGACTAATTAAACTTCATTAATGAAAATAAGGAACTTAAGAAACTTTAATAATACTTTCACAACTGCTGTTATCAAGCAGAAGTTCGGAAGAGAAATTCCAATGCCGACAGTTCAATGGCCAAAGAACTACGGCTCTGTTGTCTGCTTTTAACAAAAAGTACCTTTAGAAATGCTGAGATTTAAGAGTCAATTTTCCCCCAAACCTCTCACTTTACACTGGGGGGGGTAGATATCAATGGAAAAATAGAAGTAGGTTTTTAGGCTAAACCTTTAAATTCTTTATAAATTAAGCTTATTCAACCTTCATGTTTCTAATGTCACAAATGATCTTGGAAGTTTAATTTCCGTATGTAATTTGAACAGTACACTGAAGCAGAAATTTTTAAAATCAAAATATTAAACACACATATACCACATCAACGTGTGTATAAGTAGAAAACTCAGTATGTGAGAAGCTTTATTTTCAGTAAACAAGAATCACAAAGTTTATACTGTATCCAATTTTAACACTATCAGAAATAATTTTGACTAAATATCAACAGTTCATAATTGCAAATTATTACATCTATAAAATAAAATTATATGCAATTAACATTTTCTAACCTCAAACATAAGGTGGAGTAGAGGGAAGACTAATCTTACCTCAATAAAGGAATCAATGTGCAACATCAGAGCTTGAGTTCTACTGATGATAAACTGATTGACACATGCAACAGCATGAGACCTAGAAACAAAATTTAAAGTATGTTCATTGAAGCTTTTCCCATTTCCAGAAGACTGGCAAGAATTTAAATGTTCCTTCATAAAAATACTGTGGTCTATGTACAGCCATATGTGCACATGCCCTAAGAAGAGTGAGTCAAAATTCTCTATGTATTAATATATTCTTCATATTTTTTCTGTGTCAAGTGAAAAATGGAGGTTGTGGAGCAGTATTTTAATACTTCTAAGAAAGTGTGTCTGAAAGGACCTGTAAACTTGGCAGAGTGGCAATTATTTGAGAAGTAAAAACAATGGGTATGTATTCATTTTGAAGAGGCTTCCCAGGTGGCTCAGTGGTAAAGAATCCACCTGCAAGGCAGGAGACACAGGTTTGAATTAAACTTCATTAATGAAAATAAGGAACTTAAGAAACTTTAATAATACTTTCACAACTGCTGTTATCAAGCAGAAGTTCGGAAGAGAAATTCCAATGCCGACAGTTCAATGGCCAAAGAACTACGGCTCTGTTGTCTGCTTTTAACAAAAAGTACCTTTAGAAATGCTGAGATTTAAGAGTCAATTTTCCCCCAAACCTCTCACTTTACACTGGGGGGGGTGGATATCAATGGAAAAATAGAAGTAGGTTTTTAGGCTAAACCTTTAAATTCTTTATAAATTAAGCTTATTCAACCTTCATGTTTCTAATGTCACAAATGATCTTGGAAGTTTAATTTCCGTATGTAATTTGAACAGTACACTGAAGCAGAAATTTTTAAAATCAAAATATTAAACACACATATACCACATCAACGTGTGTATAAGTAGAAAACTCAGTATGTGAGAAGCTTTATTTTCAGTAAACAAGAATCACAAAGTTTATACTGTATCCAATTTTAACACTATCAGAAATAATTTTGACTAAATATCAACAGTTCATAATTGCAAATTATTACATCTATAAAATAAAATTATATGCAATTAACATTTTCTAACCTCAAACATAAGGTGGAGTAGAGGGAAGACTAATCTTACCTCAATAAAGGAATCAATGTGCAACATCAGAGCTTGAGTTCTACTGATGATAAACTGATTGACACATGCAACAGCATGAGACCTAGAAACAAAATTTAAAGTATGTTCATTGAAGCTTTTCCCATTTCCAGAAGACTGGCAAGAATTTAAATGTTCCTTCATAAAAATACTGTGGTCTATGTACAGCCATATGTGCACATGCCCTAAGAAGAGTGAGTCAAAATTCTCTATGTATTAATATATTCTTCATATTTTTTCTGTGTCAAGTGAAAAATGGAGGTTGTGGAGCAGTATTTTAATACTTCTAAGAAAGTGTGTCTGAAAGGACCTGTAAACTTGGCAGAGTGGCAATTATTTGAGAAGTAAAAACAATGGGTATGTATTCATTTTGAAGAGGCTTCCCAGGTGGCTCAGTGGTAAAGAATCCACCTGCAAGGCAGGAGACACAGGTTTGATCCCTGGGTTGGGAAGATTCCCTGGAGAAGGAGATGGCAATCCATTCCAATATTCATGCCTGGGAAATCCCATGGACAGAGGAGTCTGATGGGTTACAATCCACAGGGATGTAAGAGTCAGACACGGCTGAGTGACAAAACAGCAATATTCCTTTTGAGACTGAAAATGGAGACTGTTCTACAGCCTATGTGTTCTGACAAACCTAATTTAATCCCATAGCAATTCTTAATGGCAATATCAGTTAAAAATATTAATATATCCATAATTCAATCATTTACTACCTACTCTAGTCCAAACCCACAATCTCCCAGCAGAGATTAACAGACTCTAACTGGTTTCCTGACTTTCATTATGAGAAACCCCACTATCTGTCTGACACACATGAATAAAATCACATAGTATCCTTGTTCAGATTATTTCGGTAAGAATCTACTTTTTCCGCAAAAGGTCAAAAATTAAATATTTTTTAAATTTTGTGAGACACATTAAACTTTTTATTAACCTTCCTTCAACCTTTTAAAATCATTTGTAGATATGTCATGGCTAAATTTGGCCACATGGATCAGTGTGCTGATTACTGGTGTAAATACGTCTCTATAATGCGGCTACTCTCTACTCCGCTGATCCTAACTCTAAAGATTTTGTACTGTTGTTCCATCTTAAATGTTCTTTGCCTTGATTGTTCAAAAGGACTTACTACTTTACTCTGTTCAGAGTTTCTGAACATTGTTACCTTTAACAAATAATGCACTACATAAAATACCTATGAATTACTACCTAACCCGTATCCTCACTATTTTTCCATAGTATATGCCATCAAACTGTACTTATCATGGGGAGGAGGGAAGGATTACAAGAATAAATTGTGCAACTGCCACACAAATGCATAGTATACAGTAGTCAAAACAAATGAGCTATAATGTCAATAGGAAAGATAAAGCTCAGCACAGAATATTAAATTGAGAAGTCAAGTCTAAATCCAGCATAATGGAGGTTGTGGAGCAGTATTTTAATACTTCTAAGAAAGTGTGTCTGAAAGGACCTGTAAACTTGGCAGAGTGGCAATTATTTGAGAAGTAAAAACAATGGGTATGTATTCATTTTGAAGAGGCTTCCCAGGTGGCTCAGTGGTAAAGAATCCACCTGCAAGGCAGGAGACACAGGTTTGATCCCTGGGTTGGGAAGATTCCCTGGAGAAGGAGATGGCAATCCATTCCAATATTCATGCCTGGGAAATCCCATGGACAGAGGAGTCTGATGGGTTACAATCCACAGGGATGTAAGAGTCAGACACGGCTGAGTGACAAAACAGCAATATTCCTTTTGAGACTGAAAATGGAGACTGTTCTACAGCCTATGTGTTCTGACAAACCTAATTTAATCCCATAGCAATTCTTAATGGCAATATCAGTTAAAAATATTAATATATCCATAATTCAATCATTTACTACCTACTCTAGTCCAAACCCACAATCTCCCAGCAGAGATTAACAGACTCTAACTGGTTTCCTGACTTTCATTATGAGAAACCCCACTATCTGTCTGACACACATGAATAAAATCACATAGTATCCTTGTTCAGATTATTTCGGTAAGAATCTACTTTTTCCGCAAAAGGTCAAAAATTAAATATTTTTTAAATTTTGTGAGACACATTAAACTTTTTATTAACCTTCCTTCAACCTTTTAAAATCATTTGTAGATATGTCATGGCTAAATTTGGCCACATGGATCAGTGTGCTGATTACTGGTGTAAATACGTCTCTATAATGCGGCTACTCTCTACTCCGCTGATCCTAACTCTAAAGATTTTGTACTGTTGTTCCATCTTAAATGTTCTTTGCCTTGATTGTTCAAAAGGACTTACTACTTTACTCTGTTCAGAGTTTCTGAACATTGTTACCTTTAACAAATAATGCACTACATAAAATACCTATGAATTACTACCTAACCCGTATCCTCACTATTTTTCCATAGTATATGCCATCAAACTGTACTTATCATGGGGAGGAGGGAAGGATTACAAGAATAAATTGTGCAACTGCCACACAAATGCATAGTATACAGTAGTCAAAACAAATGAGCTATAATGTCAATAGGAAAGATAAAGCTCAGCACAGAATATTAAATTGAGAAGTCAAGTCTAAATCCAGCATAATACTTAATATGAAGTAAAACATACACACACACACACATATATGTATATGTGCAAAAATGTTACTTTTTAAAAAAATGCAAAGTCTTATTTAGCTTTTGTTTTAGGCAGTGGATTTGAGTGGTTGTTAAAAATAATCGATAAACAGGGTTTTGCTGGTGGTTCAGTGGGTAAAGAGTCCATCTTGCAGTGCAAGGGGGGTCGGTTTGATCCCTGGCCTGGAAAGATCCTATGTGTCACGGAGCAACTGGACCAGTGTGTCCAATTACAAGCTAGTGCTCTGGAGCGCATGCACCCAGAGCCGGTGCTCTGCAACGAAAGATGGGAGGCCCACAAAGGTCACTGCAATGGGAGGCCCACAAAGGTCGAACAATAAAGATGGATGAAAATAAAAATAAAACAAAGAGGCCAAAATTTAAAAAAAAAATAAAAATAATCGATAAATAATTGAAGACTACAGGGAAATGAGTCACAACGACAATGTGTCATGAGCTAAGAATCATAACCCAGTTGTGTACCTCTAGTGTGGTAATTTTTAAATTGTTTAGTCATGTGAAAGATAAAACTGTAGGGGCTTCCCCTGGTGGTCCAGTGGGTAAGGACACTGCCTTGCAGTGCAAGGGGAGCCGGTTCGATCCCTGGCCTGGGAAGATCCCACGTGCCGCAGAGCGGCTGGACCCACGTGTCCAATTACCGAGCCGGAGCTCTGGAATGCATGCGCCCAGAGCCGGTGCTCTGCGACGACAGACGCCACTGCGATGGGAGGCCCACAGGAGCCAAAGAACAAAGAGATGAAAATAGAGAAATGAAAGACCAATAGAAGTGGCCCGCCCGCTCCCCTCCCTCCCCAACCCCCGCCCAAAATAAATAAATAAATAAATCTTTAAAAAAAAAAAAAAAAGATAAAACTGTATTCCTACACCTCATTCTATATTCTCAAAGTCTAACCATTACTGAAAGGGAAAAAAAAAACTGTTATGACTACCTAGTAAATATCAGCTAAGCCACATTAAAAAGGTGTTTAGAAATAGTGAAGATTAAAATGAAATACATACTTTAATACACAGCTAGACTAAATAGTAGATAGTCATTTACTCAAATATACATTAAAACAAAAAGTTCTAACCATCTATACAAGAGAATCCCAAGTAGTAATGAAAACATTTGTTACCATTGAACTCTATCCAATTAAGTTTTAAACAAATGACAATCTACGAAAATGTACTAAAATTATAAAAGAAACTATTATATCCAGTCAATGGTGATGTACCAATTACCAAGAATATGCTTTTTGGCTCTTCCTCTGTTCCCTTTTAACACCTGAGAACTGACCAAAAAAATAAAAGAGGGAGATTTCCTAAAGAACATGAACTCCTTTTTCTAGTTAACTACAAAATTTTCATTCTGAAAACTTATTTGTATGACACTAACACAAATAAGGGGCTTTCCAGGAGGCACTAGTGGTAAACAACCAGTCTGCCAATGCAGGAGATGTAAGAAACATGGGTTCAATCCCTGGATTGGGAAGACCCTCTGGAAGAGGGCATGGCATCCACTCAAGTATTCTCGCCTGGAGAATCCCATGGACAGGGGAGCCTGGTGGGCCACAGTCATTAAGATTGCCAAGAGTCAGACACCGTTGAAGTGATTTAGCACCCATAGCACACACCGGAAATAAGCACCTATTAAGTTTCCACTATAGTACTCAAGAAGTAACTAAAATTAAAGAGGCAAAAAAAGATACGACGTAAGAAAAAAAGTGATTAGAGTCCGAGTTACTCTCTGGTCACATTGCTGATACCATAATCCTTTGGAATAGACTGGAATCCTGAACCAAGCTCCAGCAGGCATCTGAACTAACATACAGACCATGTGCGAAAGTTCATCCAGCTGAATATCCCTGAATCACTGCCTCTTAAATCACTGTGTAATTTTTAAATAGTGATATGATGTTTTATTCTACATAAAAGCTTGAAGCACTGATAACTGGAAGCAAAAAACAAAGGACGATTAGAAGAAAAACCAGTGACTTTTCCACAGCAACAATAAGCAAGTTAGAGAAAAACAGTAATTGGGGGTGAAGGAGAAGAGTATAGCTGCCTGGGGAAATACGGGTGAAATTTTGTACCACACTAAAAGCGGTGTTATGACTACCTAGTAAATATCAGTGAATGGTTTAGAAATTAAAATGAAATACATACTTTAATACACAGCTAGACTAAATAGTAGATAGTCATTTACTCAAATATACATTAAAACAAAAAGTTCTAACCATCTATACAAGAGAATCCCAAGTAGTAATGAAAACATTTGTTACCATTGAACTCTATCCAATTAAGTTTTAAACAAATGACAATCTACGAAAATGTACTAAAATTATAAAAGAAACTATTATATCCAGTCAATGGTGATGTACCAATTACCAAGAATATGCTTTTTGGCTCTTCCTCTGTTCCCTTTTAACACCTGAGAACTGACCAAAAAAATAAAAGAGGGAGATTTCCTAAAGAACATGAACTCCTTTTTCTAGTTAACTACAAAATTTTCATTCTGAAAACTTATTTGTATGACACTAACACAAATAAGGGGCTTTCCAGGAGGCACTAGTGGTAAACAACCAGTCTGCCAATGCAGGAGATGTAAGAAACATGGGTTCAATCCCTGGATTGGGAAGACCCTCTGGAAGAGGGCATGGCATCCACTCAAGTATTCTCGCCTGGAGAATCCCATGGACAGGGGAGCCTGGTGGGCCACAGTCATTAAGATTGCCAAGAGTCAGACACCGTTGAAGTGATTTAGCACCCATAGCACACACCGGAAATAAGCACCTATTAAGTTTCCACTATAGTACTCAAGAAGTAACTAAAATTAAAGAGGCAAAAAAAGATACGACGTAAGAAAAAAAGTGATTAGAGTCCGAGTTACTCTCTGGTCACATTGCTGATACCATAATCCTTTGGAATAGACTGGAATCCTGAACCAAGCTCCAGCAGGCATCTGAACTAACATACAGACCATGTGCGAAAGTTCATCCAGCTGAATATCCCTGAATCACTGCCTCTTAAATCACTGTGTAATTTTTAAATAGTGATATGATGTTTTATTCTACATAAAAGCTTGAAGCACTGATAACTGGAAGCAAAAAACAAAGGACGATTAGAAGAAAAACCAGTGACTTTTCCACAGCAACAATAAGCAAGTTAGAGAAAAACAGTAATTGGGGGTGAAGGAGAAGAGTATAGCTGCCTGGGGAAATAGGGGTGAAATTTCAAAGAGTCACACATGCTATTTCAATGGTGTAATAAAGACATCATGGTAACTACAGTTTGATAAGACAAATGATGGCTAGATGAATAATCTAAACATATTATTTCATAACCATACATTTCATAACCATACGCTAAGGCACTGCTCAAGGAACTAGAGGAACAAAAATCTGACCAGGTAAACTTCAGGACCAGTCAATGAGGCCTAACTATGTGATCTCAGACGTATTAAAAAATCCCTCCGTCTTCATGCTTAAATGTTTTTGTTGTTAAATTCCTTAGAACTAAAGTTATTTAATAATTTTGATGTCACAGTGGAGGAATTTTTATTACATATCTGCAAATGAAGGCACTCATACTTTGCAGGGGGTGCAAATTAAAAAACAACAACAAAAACAACAACCAGAACACCTCAACACTTCCCCCTAACACAATGCATTTTAGCCTTACACAAAGGACTTTAAAAGCATGACTGTTTAACTAGTATAAAATTAACCATGTAGATGGCGGAGAACTGTCAGATTCAATGAAAATTTCATCAGAGTTGACATTTCACAGGTTAATAAAGGAGTAAATTTCAATTATCTTAAGTCCACCTCTCTAGAACAGCCAATTACCTTTGGAGAAGGAAATGGTAACCCACTCCAGTATTCTTGCCTGGAAAATCCCATGGCAAGACGGGTTACAGTCCTTGGGGTCACAAACAGTTGGACATGACCTAAGTGACCAAGCACGTGTGCAATCACAGAAGCACAAAGTAATGCACAGTAAGAGAGTGGTCAGGATTTTATCAGAATTTATAAATGAATTTAATATTGACTATACAGATACCTTATTTTTGGACTGCTATGCTTGAAGAACTGTAAAAATTTGGGAATCATGATGTTGAGAGGACGATCTAGAACATCACTATCTAAAATCTCAGCAGAATCTTCACAAATTTTCTGAAGGGCGCCAAATGCTCCCTGTAAAAGACATTTCAATGATTAGAATTAAAAATGAAGCCATTTAAAAAGCAAGTTGAGGAATATTAACTGATTTGTGTGGATTAATGTTCTCAGCCCACATAAAATCTGCATCATAAAATTCATAAACTTAATCATCAATTTTAAGAGAAATTATTACACCACTGAGTCATTTGAAACCTTTGTTTAAACATAATGGTACATTTTAATTTTAGCATTAAATAACTTAGAATTTTGGTTGGCAGGGATCATAAGTAATGTCAATAATTAAAAAACTTAACTTCTGAAGTATTCTTGCCAATGTAAAATCAACACTAATTTTTCTCTCATTAAATATCAGTTTGTTAAAACAATGCAAAACTCTACATTTATGTAAAAGCCCATTTAACCACAGTATCACTTCTCTATTTGAAATACAAAAAAGAAGTCTTAATTATTATCAAAATATCTGTATATTCATTTGCTGACAAAAACTGTCACAAAGACAGGCAATTCAATTGGCAATTTCCCTACAACCATTTCACAATAAAGTGGCTTTCCTAGAGAGCTCCTGTATGCTGCATCTAGCCTATTAGTCCCCTCAACTACCTACTTTACTCTGCTTATAACTATCAACAGTACCTGGATGCTTATTCTCAACAGCAGAATTAACTTAAGAATACTGTATGACTTAGCAGCTCCACAATTTCATGATTATCAGTTTAAACTTTTTATTCTTAGAAAGTGCTTGCTTAGTATTTTGGTCTCCTTTTATGTTGTTGTCTTTATACCAAGGCACTATTTAAATTTTCATCAACTATTACCTTATAGTTAAATATTATTTTCATTTTAGTTTTCCTGTAATCTTTGTGTATTTCCAAGGCAATACGAAAAAAATCAGAGAATACAGGCGATTTTCCTTTTACGGAAGGGAGAAGAGGGACTTCTTAAGACTCCTTTTTGCTAGCTTCCCCTCTCTCTAGTCCTATCTTACCCAAGTCAGATTTGGCATCTGGCGTGACTTAACATTTAAGTCAAAAAGACCACTTGGTATCTTTATATTAGCTTATACAGTGCCCTGCCTGCAAGCCTGGCTCTTTTTTTGAGAGGGAGATAAGTAGGTGCCTTGAGAGACAAAATATCTAAAATGATTTCTATTCAAAACATTGTTTTCTCCTGCTGATAAAAGAGATGGTTAAGGTCCTCCTTAAGTGATAATTAGAAAACATCCATACAGATGCTCTCTTATCTCCCCAAATGGAAAGGTTACTATTGATTTGATTAGTGACAAACAAGAGACTATAACTTATAATTAACACTACACTAGATATATCTCATGGAGAAGGAAATGGAAACCCACTCCAGTATTCTTGCCTGGAAAATTCCACGGATGGAGGAGCCTGGTAAGCCACAGTCCATGGGGTCTCAAATACATATATATGGGGTTCCCTTGATGGCTCAGTGGTGAGGAATCTGCCTGCAATGCAGGAGACCCGGGTTTTATCCCTGGGTTGGGAAGATCCCCCTGGAGGAGGGCATGGCAACCCACTCCAGTATTCTTGCCTGGAGAATTCCATGGACAGAGGAGCCTGGTGGGCTGCAGTCCAGGGGGTCACACAGAACTAGACACAACTGAACTGACTATATAATATACGGCAGCAGATATACCTCAAACACATCATACAACAAGAAGCACAAAAACAATGTAGAGACACTGAAAACGTACCCATGGGCTGGGAATTTGGTAAATTTAATGAAGTCTATCTTCAAAAAAATACTACATCAACTGATTAAGCTTGACTGACAATAGCTTTGCTGACTACACATATACACAGCCAAGAACAGTTCTAAAATAGATATTCCCTTGTAGGAAACATAGTAAAGACGTTTTATAACTTAATGATCTTTATAGAAAACAATGAGATAAATGATGGCTAACAAAACAAAAATGTAACTGCAGGCTTCTAAGTTTTGATGCTGTATGTTTCAGAGGAATTCCTCTCAAGATTATTAATATACAACATGACAAGAAAAATTATATCCTTACCTCACAAGTGTTGTAATCTTCAGAATCCAACAGGCTACAGAGTTTTGGTAAGAGGTCAGGCCAATTCTGCAATTCTCCCTTGGAGGCTATAGTTGTAATCAAAATACCTTGAAAGAAAAACACATCCGTTCAGGAAATCTGAAGGTACTGTGTTACATATTGCCTTGTGAACAATCACAACAGTACAAGTGTTCACATCAAGTGCTAGCATGTGGGTCGAAGGGCATGCACAAACTTAAATGTTTCAAATCATGGTTTGTAAGACTTGCAAATCATGTTGATAGTAACATTCATCAGGTAACTGTATCATCACAGTACATCTGTGGAAAATCCCAGCCTAAATCAGAGGTATTTCTAATACTGTTTTCCAACACTTCATCCTCTTTTTATTTTCAACAAGTATCTGTACAAAAGACAACAACTTGATCTTTTCCAGTAATATAAAAAATACTTCTGCTAACTAAAATTACTCCTATTTTATAAAAAATATGTACAAAAGAGCAGAAAGAAAATACACCAAAATGTTAATAGCACCTATCATGGGGTGATGAGTGTGACTGTTAGATTCAAATAAAAACACAAAGAGCTCAGAGCAGCTCTCTAACTTAACCTAGCATCAAAGCCGTGACCCACGGTAATGAGAGAGAAAGTAGATGAGCCATCAGTGCAGAGCATTCCCACATGCCCACTCTGTTGGCAACAAGCCCTCTCCAGCAGATAGCCCATCCACTCCGACGCCACTTCCCACTTAGGGATCAGGGATGAATCACTCGCTGGCAAGGTGATCCTGAACTGTATAGGCTTGAGTGACATAGGCTTACTGATCATGTCACTCTGACTGACTGGAGTACTTCAACTATGTTGTGCAGTTTAGCTATAATAATTAAGGACTATGCAAATACAGAAATACGTAACAAAAAAGTTTTCTGTAAGCATTTTTCTCTGCCTTAGAAAATTTAATATTAGTAACATATGGAATATGCTTGGTGATTACAGGTCTTTCAGCACCATAATATAAAGTATAAACTGATAGTAGGCAAGTTATATGTACTTCAAATAACTAATCTGTAAAAAAAAAAAAGTTCTTTTTAAAAGAGAAAAAGTTCTCTCCATAGCTATTTTGAGAATTCAGTGAGATACATACACAAAATGCAGGGCATATAATAAATAATTATTACCTAACAATAAATTCTACTGCTTGTGTGTATAAATTCTGAGTTTTCCACTGTTAGTTTTGAGAAGGTTGTTCCAAATGGCAAAGAAGTAAAGAATGTGAAGGGTAAGGCTGTTGGCCAGGTTTTACTCTCAAATGAAAAAATTAAACTATGTGGTAAGGATCAATGTACTGACAGTATTTTAAAGATCAATTGGCTTTCTGGTAAGATCAAAAAAGCAGCAAGACTAATAGATCTGCTCTTTCTTGCCACGTATTCTTTCTAAAGTTAAAATATAATAATTGAACACAAAAAAGAAAAAAAAACAATAAAAAAACTGGACATAAGCTAAAATTTGGTACTAACAATCTGCTGACACTCATGACTTCTGCTAATAGTATTAAAGAATGTTTGCAGATTGACAAACTCAAATCAATCTGGCCCCATATAATTGGTTCCACTCTCAAAAGATATTCTAATGATACCATAGTTGCAAAAAGTAAATGCGGTCCTTCCCAATAACTTTCTTGGCAAGATGTACTGTTAAGATTAAAAAAAACTTTTTTCTAAAAAAGACTGGAATATACTCATCATCCTTTTTACTAGTGTCAAGAGCTTCGTAGAAAATTAGGTGTACATGAGGGTCCATAAGAATAACCTAGGGAGACTCTTTTCTCAAGTTATAAATGCCATCTATCCTATGTAAAATCAGTGTTATTAAGGACAATGTTTAATATCTGGATGGAAGTTATAAAGAGCCTCTGCTTTGTAAGTAAGAGATAACCTGGGTACTTTTCAAACCCATAATGAGACAAAAATGTATAAAAGCAAAGAACTCTGAAAATGACTGATTCATTATGGAAGTTCTTAACTGATTTCCATTTAACCAACCTGATTAATAGAAGCTTTCCAGGTCTTTTTGAAATAGAGCTGGTGAAACGCCATGGCATATGCAATCTACCTATCGGCAGGCTGTTCTACACTATGTTTCTATTTCTGCTTCTACCAGAGGATGTGTGTGCTTACCAATAGTCAGTTGTGTTGGCTCCCAAACCTACTTATTCCAGTTACTGTAACTAAGCATTTTAATACAGCATTTCATACAATGATAGAAATTTGTCCACTGAAAACAAGTCGAATATTCTGAAAGGATTCAAAAATTGCTGTAATTAGGTGCAGACAAGGTGAATATTAAAAACAAGGGGGGAATACAGCAAAAACCTGAAGTTCTACACATAGATTGTTTTACAGAGAAGCTTCCCTTTACATGGAAAAGAAAGTGAAACTGGAAACTGTCTGTATGACATGTATGACATGTCACACGCGACCAAAGGAGGAGAAACTTAAGGAACTCAAGACAAAACAGTACTCCTACATGAATATAACTACGACTACTAGTGAACCTGGTCTCAACGGATTAAGAGGCCTTTTACTGTAATCATTAACATTATTTCAAAAGCAGCAATGAAAAACTTTCCCCGTGACAATTCATCACGAAATGATGACAAAAAATTCCTATGGAAATGGTCAGTCATATCAGAAATCAACCAGTTACAAACAAGGTAAGTAAAACTGTAACAGATTACTTACCTACAGTAGCTCTAATCAGAGGAGAGGAGTCACCAATATTGTTTAAACATTCACTCTTAATAAAGTCTGTTACACCATTTGGGAAGTTCTGAAAGTGTGCTTTCACATTATTCTTCAAAATGAGACCACTCAATGATCTTGTGGGTTCATCTGTAATAAACAATACTACTAAGTTTTACAGTTCTGCTTCAAAATATACCAAGAATGGTAACATTTAAAAATATATTCAAAGACTGATTGTAACATTTCATTAATTGGCTATAACCAGGGGGAAAAAAATACCATAAATGATTACACAGGATTAGCTCCATGATTTATAGCTCAGGGTTTCTCAACCTTGGTAGTACTGACATTTTGAGCCAGGTAATTCTTTGCTGAGGAGTGCTGTCCTGTGCACTGTGCACTTTAAGTTGTTTAGTAGTATCACTGACCACAGGTGCCAGTATTACCTCTCCAAATTGTGACAACCAAAAACGTTTCCGGATAACTTAGGTGTGTGTGCCTTACCAATAGTCTATTTTTTTCTGCTTCTACCAGAGGATGTGTGCTTACCAATAGTCAGTTGTGTTGGCTCCCAAACCTACTTATTCCAGTTACTGTAACTAAGCATTTTAATACAGCATTTCATACAATGATAGAAATTTGTCCACTGAAAACAAGTCGAATATTCTGAAAGGATTCAAAAATTGCTGTAATTAGGTGCAGACAAGGTGAATATTAAAAACAAGGGGGGAATACAGCAAAAACCTGAAGTTCTACACATAGATTGTTTTACAGAGAAGCTTCCCTTTACATGGAAAAGAAAGTGAAACTGGAAACTGTCTGTATGACATGTATGACATGTCACACGCGACCAAAGGAGGAGAAACTTAAGGAACTCAAGACAAAACAGTACTCCTACATGAATATAACTACGACTACTAGTGAACCTGGTCTCAACGGATTAAGAGGCCTTTTACTGTAATCATTAACATTATTTCAAAAGCAGCAATGAAAAACTTTCCCCGTGACAATTCATCACGAAATGATGACAAAAAATTCCTATGGAAATGGTCAGTCATATCAGAAATCAACCCAGTTACAAACAAGGTAAGTAAAACTGTAACAGATTACTTACCTACAGTAGCTCTAATCAGAGGAGAGGAGTCACCAATATTGTTTAAACATTCACTCTTAATAAAGTCTGTTACACCATTTGGGAAGTTCTGAAAGTGTGCTTTCACATTATTCTTCAAAATGAGACCACTCAATGATCTTGTGGGTTCATCTGTAATAAACAATACTACTAAGTTTTACAGTTCTGCTTCAAAATATACCAAGAATGGTAACATTTAAAAATATATTCAAAGACTGATTGTAACATTTCATTAATTGGCTATAACCAGGGGGAAAAAAATACCATAAATGATTACACAGGATTAGCTCCATGATTTATAGCTCAGGGTTTCTCAACCTTGGTAGTACTGACATTTTGAGCCAGGTAATTCTTTGCTGAGGAGTGCTGTCCTGTGCACTGTGCACTTTAAGTTGTTTAGTAGTATCACTGACCACAGGTGCCAGTATTACCTCTCCAAATTGTGACAACCAAAAACGTTTCCGGATAATGTCAAATGTCTCCTTGGGCAGCAAGAAGAGGAGGGGGGTGGGGTGGGGAAAGAGACAAAATTGCACCTGGTTGAGAACCACTGATTTAATTTAAGAGTTAATTTAGTTTATATATAGCCAATGTACTCAAGCTTTATTGGAACCTGATATAAACATCAAATTACAGATCTGAAAGTATTAGTCACTAAAGATATCCTATTAAAAAATTAAGTGGACAAAGAACATATGGGATCACCTTCATATACAAATAATTTCCGTTCATTTATTATGTTTTTCACTTGCCTCTGAGCTAAAAAGAAAAGGGGGAGGGGGTAAAACAATATTTACATTTCCAGAAGCTTTTCAAAAAAATAGAAACTACTTAAAGGTTTAATTCATAGATGGTACTAATAAATTTCGAAGAACCAGTATTAGTAGAACATAATCAATGCTTCAACAATTGGCAGTATAATCAACAATAGATAACATTTTCTCAATGCTTACTACATACCAAACACCAGTAAGTGCTTTCCAAGTAGTTTGCATTTAATCCTCACAACCTCATGAGACAATAATGATCTCCACTGGACAAACAAGGAAACTGAGGCCTTTGCAAAAGTCACACAAGACTATGAATTAGGGAGACAAAATATCAACCTTAGGAGCTTGGTTCCAGAGCCTGGACTTGATGATGGTAATGGTATCACCTTCCTTAAAGGGCTGGAAGACATAGAACATTATTAATTGTTGGCTGAATGGTTTAAACTTAAAAGGGAGGGACAAAAAAATACTACTAAGTTTTACAGTTCTGCTTCAAAATATACCAAGAATGGTAACATTTAAAAATATATTCAAAGACTGATTGTAACATTTCATTAATTGGCTATAACCAGGGGGAAAAAAATACCATAAATGATTACACAGGATTAGCTCCATGATTTATAGCTCAGGGTTTCTCAACCTTGGTAGTACTGACATTTTGAGCCAGGTAATTCTTTGCTGAGGAGTGCTGTCCTGTGCACTGTGCACTTTAAGTTGTTTAGTAGTATCACTGACCACAGGTGCCAGTATTACCTCTCCAAATTGTGACAACCAAAAACGTTTCCGGATAATGTCAAATGTCTCCTTGGGCAGCAAGAAGAGGAGGGGGGTGGGGTGGGGAAAGAGACAAAATTGCACCTGGTTGAGAACCACTGATTTAATTTAAGAGTTAATTTAGTTTATATATAGCCAATGTACTCAAGCTTTATTGGAACCTGATATAAACATCAAATTACAGATCTGAAAGTATTAGTCACTAAAGATATCCTATTAAAAAATTAAGTGGACAAAGAACATATGGGATCACCTTCATATACAAATAATTTCCGTTCATTTATTATGTTTTTCACTTGCCTCTGAGCTAAAAAGAAAAGGGGGAGGGGGTAAAACAATATTTACATTTCCAGAAGCTTTTCAAAAAAATAGAAACTACTTAAAGGTTTAATTCATAGATGGTACTAATAAATTTCGAAGAACCAGTATTAGTAGAACATAATCAATGCTTCAACAATTGGCAGTATAATCAACAATAGATAACATTTTCTCAATGCTTACTACATACCAAACACCAGTAAGTGCTTTCCAAGTAGTTTGCATTTAATCCTCACAACCTCATGAGACAATAATGATCTCCACTGGACAAACAAGGAAACTGAGGCCTTTGCAAAAGTCACACAAGACTATGAATTAGGGGAGACAAAATATCAACCTTAGGAGCTTGGTTCCAGAGCCTGGACTTGATGATGGTAATGGTATCACCTTCCTTAAAGGGCTGGAAGACATGTGGAGCGGGTATACTCCACACCATGTGCTTTCAGCATTATTGCTTTACATACTTTATTCAGAAATAAAATAACTAGTTAGTAGTATGTTCCCGAAATTTGACCAGTATCTTCAAAAGTACAGCCCGGGTCTGGGGTGGGGGATGGGTTGGGTGAGGAGGTGGACAAAAAGACAAGTGTTTCTTTGCATATAAACCCCATTCAGCCATCACAACACCACCGGCAGTCTCTAAGCCTTTTATGTCACCCTCTAAAAATTTCTTGCTGGTTTCAATTACCATCATTCAATCAGTAACTTACAAAGAAAAGCACTTCTAAATTCTCTTGAAAGTTTAAAACTTTCATGAAATAAATGAATAACCAGATATTTAACTTCCTTGAGCAATATGCTTTTCTCTTTAAGTCAGCCATTAGTAATTCAGTTGTGCAAGTTTATTTTAAATGGCATATATATTTGCTTACAAGGAATACATACACCATTTTTACAATTAAGATTACAAGACAAAGAGTTTTTAAAAATCAAATCATGAGGTAAAATGAGTTAAAATTAACCATGTCCTCTTTTTTAGAGACTCCTTTACTCAGTCTCAATTTTCATCTGTAAAGTAAGTGAAGTAGATGAGCTGATCTCTGAAGTCTCTCCACATCTAAACTTTTTATCTCCATCACTGTAAACAAATTCACATGAGAAATGGCAAAAAGACTCCTAAATAAATAAGCATATTCATTTAAAGAACTTATGTTCCTTCTCTAATACGGATGGTCACAATGCTGAGTTTTTAAAATAGAAAACTAGGGGCTTCCCTGGTGGTCCAGTGGGTAAGGACACCGCCTTGCAGCGCAAGGGGTGCTGGTTCTATCCCTGGCCTGGGAAGATCCCATGTGCCGCGGAGCGGCTGGACCGATGTGTCCAATCACCGAGCCGGATCTCTGGAGCGCATGCGCCCAGAGCCGGCGCTCTGCGACAACAGAGGCCACCGCGATGGGAGCCACACGTCGGCCAAAGAACAAAGATGGATGAAAATAGAGAAATGAAAGACCAATAGAAGTGGCCTGCCTGCTCCCCTCCCTCCCCACCCCAACCCCCCCAAAATAAATAAATAAATAAATCTTAAAAAAAAAAAAAGAAAACTAGATACAGCAAACTTGTGTCGCAAATAAATGAATAAAGCTAGAAAAAATATCAAATGTTACATAAAATATCTTCCAGCATTTCATGGTTTTGTAATTAATAGCTCTTCTGGGAGGGACTTACACACCAATCTCTCTTACTACTATCTGAATTATAAGTTTGTCATCTGTCTGCTTTCAAAAATACTTCTCATGTATCCTCTAAAATTTTTTATGACCATCACAACACCACCGGCAGTCTCTAAGCCTTTTATGTCACCTCTAAAAATTTCTTGCTGGTTTCAATTACCATCATTCAATCAGTAACTTACAAAGAAAAGCACTTTAAATTCTCTTGAAAGGTTAAAACTTGCATGAAATAAATGAATAACCAGATATTTAACTTCCTTGAGCAATATGCTTTTCTCTTTAAGTCAGCCATTAGTAATTCAGTTGTGCAAGTTTATTTTAAATGGCATATATATTTGCTTACAAGGAATACATACACCATTTTTACAATTAAGATTACAAGACAAAGAGTTTTTAAAAATCAAATCATGAGGTAAAATGAGTTAAAATTAACCATGTCCTCTTTTTTAGAGACTCCTTTACTCAGTCTCAATTTTCATCTGTAAAGTAAGTGAAGTAGATGAGCTGATCTCTGAAGTCTCTCCACATCTAAACTTTTTATCTCCATCACTGTAAACAAATTCACATGAGAAATGGCAAAAAGACTCCTAAATAAATAAGCATATTCATTTAAAGAACTTATGTTCCTTCTCTAATACGGATGGTCACAATGCTGAGTTTTTAAAATAGAAAACTAGGGGCTTCCCTGGTGGTCCAGTGGGTAAGGACACCGCCTTGCAGTGCAAGGGGTGCTGGTTCTATCCCTGGCCTGGGAAGATCCCACGTGCCGCGGAGCGGCTGGACCGATGTGTCCAATCACCGAGCCGGATCTCTGGAGCGCATGCGCCCAGAGCCGGCGCTCTGCGACAACAGAGGCCACCGCGATGGGAGCCACACGTCGGCCAAAGAACAAAGATGGATGAAAATAGAGAAATGAAAGACCAATAGAAGTGGCCTGCCTGCTCCCCTCCCTCCCCAACTCGACCCCCAAAATAAATAAATAAATAAATCTTAAAAAAAAAAAAAGAAAACTAGATACAGCAAACTTGTGTCGCAAATAAATGAATAAAGCTAGAAAAAATATCAAATGTTACATAAAATATCTTCCAGCATTTCATGGTTTTGTAATTAATAGCTCTTCTGGGAGGGACTTACACACCAATCTCTCTTACTACTATCTGAATTATAAGTTTGTCATCTGTCTGCTTTCAAAAATACTTCTCATGTATCCTCATATCCCAAGAAAGTTTTAAGAAAAAGTGTAACACTATAATAACATTTGGAATTTAAGATGAGGATATGACAGAGAACAGATGGCTTAGTGAAAATAAATTTTTCAAGTAAATCAATATTTGGAAAAATTCATTTACTAAAGTTCTTAGAGCATTATCTTATTACAACTAGTATGTGGGAAAAATAAAATTTCTATATTAAGAATATACTACATTAATGTACATTTATCAAACTAGGAATATTAACTGAATTTAAAGATATGCCAAAGGACCTTTTAGTTTTTTACAATTTAAATTTTGAAATTTCTGAAGTTTGTCTTACATGCTTCAGTCACAAATCAAAGTCCCTAAAATTAACTAGAAAATGTGAAAAAAATTCAAAATAAATCACTATTCTGTGTATGAAATATTAAAACCTGAATAAATAGGAGATTAGTGACCTGCTGACTAGTTCTTGAAGCCTTACAGATGGTCTAACACAAGCACTTTGTGGCTGAAAAAAGAGGTGAAATGAGTGTCAGAGTCTAAGACTTATTTCCCAACTCCAGGTGTAGTGCTTTTACTAACTAAAGAAGCATTAAAGAAGCACTCTGGCTTCTGAAAGGTAAGGTATAGTGCTTTTATTTAGATACCAATCAATTGTTCAAAAAACACCTGAGTGCATAGGGAACAGACAAACCACTCCATATATAACACCTCTCACTACAATGTAAGTTCCATGAGGGCAGAGATTCTTACTATTTTATTCACTTCTATTGCCCTGAGCCAGCAAACAAACTGTCTTGCAAGGAGTTGCGCTCCATTAAATATACAGAGAGACATTACATCAGAAATTACCAAATGACTATGTCACTTAAAAATCAAACTGGTTTTCAGGCTTTTGTTATAGAATGCATACTGTTAGAAGGTTTAAAAAAGTTACAAAAGCCTATGAATAGAATGATCCTATTTTTTGTTAAAATTTAAAATAGTACATAGCTATATAACTGAAGTATATAGAATTAAGGGATTAATTATACATAACTAATCCTGGTGATAGGATCATACATGACTTCAATTTGGGTTTTTGTACCAAAATTACAATATTTGGGAAAAAATTCATTATAAAGATTTTTTAAAAGTTCTTAAAAAGGGCACTATAATAACATTTGGAATTTAAGATGAGGATATGACAGAGAACAGATGGCTTAGTGAAAATAAATTTTTCAAGTAAATCAATATTTGGAAAAATTCATTTACTAAAGTTCTTAGAGCATTATCTTATTACAACTAGTATGTGGGAAAAATAAAATTTCTATATTAAGAATATACTACATTAATGTACATTTATCAAACTAGGAATATTAACTGAATTTAAAGATATGCCAAAGGACCTTTTAGTTTTTTACAATTTAAATTTTGAAATTTCTGAAGTTTGTCTTACATGCTTCAGTCACAAATCAAAGTCCCTAAAATTAACTAGAAAATGTGAAAAAAATTCAAAATAAATCACTATTCTGTGTATGAAATATTAAAACCTGAATAAATAGGAGATTAGTGACCTGCTGACTAGTTCTTGAAGCCTTACAGATGGTCTAACACAAGCACTTTGTGGCTGAAAAAAGAGGTGAAATGAGTGTCAGAGTCTAAGACTTATTTCCCAACTCCAGGTGTAGTGCTTTTACTAACTAAAGAAGCATTAAAGAAGCACTCTGGCTTCTGAAAGGTAAGGTATAGTGCTTTTATTTAGATACCAATCAATTGTTCAAAAAACACCTGAGTGCATAGGGAACAGACAAACCACTCCATATATAACACCTCTCACTACAATGTAAGTTCCATGAGGGCAGAGATTCTTACTATTTTATTCACTTCTATTGCCCTGAGCCAGCAAACAAACTGTCTTGCAAGGAGTTGCGCTCCATTAAATATACAGAGAGACATTACATCAGAAATTACCAAATGACTATGTCACTTAAAAATCAAACTGGTTTTCAGGCTTTTGTTATAGAATGCATACTGCTAGAAGGTTTAAAAAAGTTACAAAAGCCTATGAATAGAATGATCCTATTTTTTGTTAAAATTTAAAATAGTACATAGCTATATAACTGAAGTATATAGAATTAAGGGATTAATTATACATAACTAATCCTGGTGATAGGATCATACATGACTTCAATTTGGTTGTACCAACATTCAATCATACAAATATGATCATACATACAGTAAAGTTGCTTAGCAAACTATGCATTCAATATGTGTATTAAAAGAAACCAATCTATGACATTCATGTACAAGGACTGAAGCAAAGCACCAAAACAGACTTTTCATTTGCAAAGAGCAAGTCAATTTATCACAAAAACACTTAACAATCCACTGCTCGTTAAGTGTCCAAATGCTTAGAATGGTAATAAGGCTTTCATTCCCCATCTTTAAAGTAAGTGGTTCATACAAATGAAATCCTTTGAAATAAGTAATTCTTCATGTATTTTGCTACATCTCAAAGACATGTATAAAACAAGTGTAGAAAACTTTTAAGTAGTTGTCAACACAAATACCACTTACCTTCAGATTTTAATTTTGTAAGAACAAAAATCAGGTAGTTGTTAAAGTCTGGATATTGATTCAGTTGTTGCAGTTTCTAGAACAAACAGTAGGTAAGGAAACTTCTCAGTGCAATCTATGGAAGGAATTAGGCACTTTTAATCTAAAATCAAGAATCCCTTTTGAGACTTTTCAGCCTCCATTTTTTATAGTAAGAATAAAGTTATCTTATTAAAACCATCAATACACTATTCCCAGGACACACCAACGGCTGTGTTAAACCTCTTACGGACTTCATGGCTAAAATATTAAACTTAATATTTTACATCAATTATATTCAATACAAAAAGCCAAGCTCCACCTTCAGTAAAGGCCCACACTGTATGAAAAAAAAATTTAATGGTAATTCTTTGATTTATTTGAATTTAAAAACCAAACAAAAAACAAACCCTAATCAGAAAGGTATTAAGGTATAAAATAATGACAAAAATGAAAAGGAACAAAGGAACAAGTCTTTTAAAGATCACTTAAGGAATTAATTTTATAAAAGTTGCCTTTTATCTTAAAGTGTTTATTAGACTCATTTTTCAGAATTCAAGAAATTATGATAAAATTTAAAATAGTACATAGCTATATAACTGAAGTATATAGAATTAAGGGATTAATTATACATAACTAATCCTGGTGATAGGATCATACATGACTTCAATTTGGTTGTACCAACATTCAATCATACAAATATGATCATACATACAGTAAAGTTGCTTAGCAAACTATGCATTCAATATGTGTATTAAAAGAAACCAATCTATGACATTCATGTACAAGGACTGAAGCAAAGCACCAAAACAGACTTTTCATTTGCAAAGAGCAAGTCAATTTATCACAAAAACACTTAACAATCCACTGCTCGTTAAGTGTCCAAATGCTTAGAATGGTAATAAGGCTTTCATTCCCCATCTTTAAAGTAAGTGGTTCCTACAAAATGAAATCCTTTGAAATAAGTAATTCTTCATGTATTTTGCTACATCTCAAAGACATGTATAAAACAAGTGTAGAAAACTTTTAAGTAGTTGTCAACACAAATACCACTTACCTTCAGATTTTAATTTTGTAAGAACAAAAATCAGGTAGTTGTTAAAGTCTGGATATTGATTGAGTTGTTCCAGTTTCTAGAACAAACAGTAGTTAAGGAAACTTCTCAGTGCAATCTATGGAAGGAATTAGGCATTTTTAATCTAAAATCAAGAATCCCTTTTGAGACTTTTCAGCCTCCATTTTTTATAGTAAGAATAAAGTTATCTTATTAAAACCATCAATACACTATTCCCAGGACACACCAACGGCTGTGTTAAACCTCTTACGGACTTCATGGCTAAAATATTAAACTTAATATTTTACATCAATTATATTCAATACAAAAAGCCAAGCTCCACCTTCAGTAAAGGCCCACACTGTATGAAAAAAAAATTTAATGGTAATTCTTTGATTTATTTGAATTTAAAAACCAAACAAAAAACAAACCCTAATCAGAAAGGTATTAAGGTATAAAATAATGACAAAAATGAAAAGGAACAAAGGAACAAGTCTTTTAAAGATCACTTAAGGAATTAATTTTATAAAAGTTGCCTTTTATCTTAAAGTGTTTATTAGACTCATTTTTCAGAATTCAAGAAATTATGATAAAATGCTATTCACGTAAAAGTCTATATATAAAATCTTACTATACAAAGTCACTATTATGAAATTACTGCACTGCAACAGTTCTACAATTCTGTCCACTCCTGTACCCCACCCTCAAGACCTACCATTTCCAGTGACACAAATGTGCAGGTTTCCATCCTGCTGACAGGCAACAATGACATAATGTTCTGTGTCTTTCTTCGTGCATAATATGCTTTTTGACACCTCTACTTGTTTTCTTAGACAAAATTGTCTCAATAGACCTAAATCTTTAAATTAAATCCACTATACAAACCCTAGGCAGACTCTAGTAGCTATTACACACTAGAATATTCTCAGTGTTCAGAACATAAATTAGCTTTCAAAATACATTTCCCTAGAAAAATTTCAAGGTGTACTTACCTTGACCAAAAAAGCCCTAGTAATTTCTTTCTTTGGTGAACAGTCAAAATTAACAGAATGTGGACATGCTACTAATTCTTCATAAACACTTCCTACATAAGGTTTACTTTCTGAGAACTTGAGTTATCTATCCATAATATTATAACCGTCTTTCTAAAAGTGCTCAAGTCTATATAGAAACAGTAATTACATTCTTTCTTAAGGAGACATAAAAGAACGAGGCCATCATTAGGCACTTTGAAAATACAAAGCACTGTGTATTTTTAAAATACTATTAACCTTTATCTACTTAAATCTAATTTGTTCCTTAGGCAGAGAGCATACTATGTTCCAGGCATACAGAATAAACTGTAAAAATCTGATTCTTAGCCCACGCATAGTAGTAAGCACACAAAAAGTCCCTAATAAACAACGAACTAAAGCAAGAAATTATGCTATACAATGCTGTAGAAGAAACTACAACGGGGCCTGGCTAACTGTCATACAACACCTGTAATTCATCAAAAATCAACTTCTATCATTTCTATAGCTATGATTACACAAATTAAGACTGAGCCACAGCAATGTTTCAAATACAAGCTCCAATAGACACTCAATTATTCCCTCAATATAAGCAGTATCCAAACAAAATGGCTTAAAAAAACCCCAAACAAGTAGACCTAAATTAACACCTCCATTTTTAAAATAAACAGTATTAATTAACCAAAAGGCTACTTACTCGACTATTGGAGGTTTCAAGTTACAGCAATGCAGTACTTCAAGAGCTTCTCAAGTAATTGTACTTAACTCCCGTTTATAGTATTTTAATTTTAAATAAGTCCAAACTATACCAAAGGAGCTTGCTTACCAAATTCCATACTAGGCAATTTCCCGTTTATTATCAACAAAAAGTAAGAGGCTTTATTTGTTTTGCAAACAGCAGACTCCAGTTTTTTAAACAATTACCTTCGTCTAAATATAAGTATGTTTTATTTTTCATTATTATCGGGTGAAATTTGTTTCCTTTACTGGATGCAGTAAGAGCTCTCGATTTGACCACAGTTAAGGCACTACAGAAAGCACATAGTGCTTCTTAAGCCTTTCTGCCTCTAAATCCGTAGCAATTTAAGACCGCTACACCAGCAAACTCGGTGAAGACTTGGCTAATTGTGCAGATCGTCTCGAGCCAAAGATTTCTCATTTGGAAGGCAGAGAGCTCGCAACAGGTGTTTTAGCCTGAACGGCCCCGAGATGAGGCCTGGGACCCCTAATTTCTAGGTCTTCAGTCCTTCAGAGTAAGGGCCTGAAAGAAACCCCAGGCCCAACACCCAGCTAGTTCAAACCCAGCGCCAGCTCCACCCAACTCAGGCCGGCGAACTGTGCCGCGCAAAGCGCACCCGCCCAGCCCCTCGCTTTGCCCGCCGCCCCCTCTGCGCCGGGCGCATTGTGTGGGCCGGGGCGCTGGGGTCCGCGCCGGCACCTAGCCGCCCCGCTCTCCAAACCCTCGGCCAGTCCGCTGCGGGCGAAACGTGGCGGACCAGCAGGCGCACATGTCGCGATCTCTGGCGGTGGGCAGGAGCTCCTGGCCTCCAGGGGGCCGGAAGCCGGCGGCGGCGGATACCCCCCGGACCCGGGGCACGAGGGCCGCGTGCGCAAGGCGCCGGGTAGGAGCAGGGGCGGCGGCAGCGGCGGGCGGGCCTCTGCTCGCGGGCGGGAGGACGGAGGGCGGAGGGATCCGGGGAGCGGGAGGAGGGGGAGGGGCGGCGGGAGCCACCCGGTTGCTGAGAGCGGGCCCCGCGCGGGGTGAGCTGCGCCGCGGCTGTGAGGCCTCGGAAAAAGGATACTTGTTGCACTGTTCTCTGGATGGTGGTGTCTGGGGACTGGGACTCCTTCAGCAGCTGCAGGATTTGCTGAAGCCCTTGCTCGTCAGGTTTCCACTCATACTCCATCTTGGTTTGCTGCAAATAAAGCCAGACACAGGAAGAGACGGAGCAAATGTTACTCCCCGTGCACAGGCCCAAGGGCTTCCCGCGCCAATCACCCATCTCCTCCCCGCCAGAACGACCCCTGCGTTCCCCGGACGCCTCGAACCTGCCTGCGGCGCCCCGAAGGAAGTCTCGGACGATGAAACCCGGGGGAACTGATCCTAGCAGCTGGCCGCCAACGTCTGCTGCTGCCGCCGCGGCCGCTGAGCGCAAGAGCCGACCAGACTGAGTCACCGCGAATTTGCAATCTGGCCCCTAGATCCGCTCACGGGAGCCCCCTGGGTCCTAGTGCCACGCAGTTTTCTCTAACCCAAACCAACTCTAGTTCCACCCAGATTATTACGGATTTAAGGGCTAATCAAAAATCAAAATCCCTGCGAAACACCTGATTTGGGATTTTAATAATTTTAAGTTAACTATAAACCATGTTAAGAATGATTGTAATAGGGAAAAAAGCCTGATAATTCCCCTGACATCCCAATGACACTTAGGGAGAAGAAATGACAATGTCTATATTTAAATTTGATATATAAAGCACCAAATACTAATATTTAATCTAAAATATTACAGATGCATTGCAATCAACCCACACTTTGACAAGCACTACATGTTTGCATTTACATTTGCAAAACGACTTGAAAGAAAAATGCCATAAGTCCCCTTTTGATTTCCTGGCTCAGGAGCTCCTGGCCTCCAGGGGCCGGAAGCCGCCGGCGGCGGCGGATACCCCGGACCCGGGGCACGAGGGCCGCGTGCGCAAGGCGCCGGGTAGGAGCAGGGGCGGCGGCAGCGGCGGGCGGGCCTCTGCTCGCGGGCGGGAGGACGGAGGGCGGAGGGATCCGGGGAGCGGGAGGAGGGGGAGGGGCGGCGGGAGCCACCCGGTTGCTGAGAGCGGGCCCCGCGCGGGGTGAGCTGCGCCGCGGCTGTGAGGCCTCGGAAAAAGGATACTTGTTGCACTGTTCTCTGGATGGTGGTGTCTGGGGACTGGGACTCCTTCAGCAGCTGCAGGATTTGCTGAAGCCCTTGCTCGTCAGGTTTCCACTCATACTCCATCTTGGTTTGCTGCAAATAAAGCCAGACACAGGAAGAGACGGAGCAAATGTTACTCCCCGTGCACAGGCCCAAGGGCTTCCCGCGCCAATCACCCATCTCCTCCCCGCCAGAACGACCCCTGCGTTCCCCGGACGCCTCGAACCTGCCTGCGGCGCCCCGAAGGAAGTCTCGGACGATGAAACCCGGGGGAACTGATCCTAGCAGCTGGCCGCCAACGTCTGCTGCTGCCGCCGCGGCCGCTGAGCGCAAGAGCCGACCAGACTGAGTCACCGCGAATTTGCAATCTGGCCCCTAGATCCGCTCACGGGAGCCCCCTGGGTCCTAGTGCCACGCAGTTTTCTCTAACCCAAACCAACTCTAGTTCCACCCAGATTATTACGGATTTAAGGGCTAATCAAAAATCAAAATCCCTGCGAAACACCTGATTTGGGATTTTAATAATTTTAAGTTAACTATAAACCATGTTAAGAATGATTGTAATAGGGAAAAAAGCCTGATAATTCCCCTGACATCCCAATGACACTTAGGGAGAAGAAATGACAATGTCTATATTTAAATTTGATATATAAAGCACCAAATACTAATATTTAATCTAAAATATTACAGATGCATTGCAATCAACCCACACTTTGACAAGCACTACATGTTTGCATTTACATTTGCAAAACGACTTGAAAGAAATGCATTCTTTTTGATCATAAACTTAAAAGTTTGATTGAACACTTTCAGTGAAATAAGCTCCACCTGAAATAACCACAACTATTGACTTTGGCTGAAGAAAAAAACCCAAAAATAATGTAACTTTACAACTGGATAGTGTTTACTTCTATTAATGTGTTTTCACATGTATTTTCTTATTTCATTATCACTCCCACCAGAGGAAATATTACTTGCCCCTGAGTGGCAACTGAGGAGCAAAAAGATCAGAGGAAATTACAACAGTTAATTAGTTAAAATAGGGAGGACAATATAGATTTCTTAAACTACTATGAGTAGCATCTGCTACAATCAATGGAAACTATCCTATCAATGAGTTTCTTTAAAACTATATGCTTAAACAAAAAACAAAACTTGAGTATCAAGCACGAATTATTTGTAAAAACAAAACTAAATTTTCTGAAGAAGAGAATTTTTTCATCATGACCTACTACTATTATACTTGATGATTTGACATCTTGAAATTAGTCCCTTCCTAGTAGGAGTCCCTTCCTAGTTGGGGTTAAAAAAAAATTACCTGACCGTACAATACTTTTCTAGTTAGCATTTTCTTTTTTCTGTTACAAAAAAAAGAAAAAACTTCTCTCTTTCATTACCTTTATTTTCTGTTTAATATCCTGTAATCTTGTTTTGTTCACCAAATTCTCCTGATTTCCTAAGTGACCCAATCCTCTACCCACCCCCAAACAAAAACAATATCTGGACATAATATCTATTAATTTTTATTCCAGTCTTCAATCTGTGTGTTTATATATTTTTTAACAACGGGACCGTCATGTTTCTGGGCCAATTCCATGTATCATTAAATATTAAAAGTATTTTAAAAGAATGAAGTATTCCATTGTATTTCTGTGTCATAATCTTAATAAATTTTTAATTGATATAATATATACAATAACTTGTACAAACCTTAAGTATACAATGAGATGGATTTTCACGAAGTGAATACACCTGTGTAACCAACATCTGCATTAAGATAAAGATCATTACCAGTACCAAGGTTTCACTTGTACCATTCTCAGACCCACACTGTGATCCCTATTATAATTTCTATTGTTACAGACCTCTCCTCCTTCCCTCCTGGCTTTTTTACTTCAGAAATTACAAAAGAATTTACAAAAACAATATCACAACATATCAAATAACATGTTTTGTACAAAAAAGTTAGTTTAATTCCATCACTAAATTTACCTTCCTAATAGAATCAGCCTTAACAGTTTAATATGAATCCTACACCTTTCTCTATTCTCAAACACACATATGGTTCTGGGTTTTTAGGATTATGCCCTGAGTGGCAACTGAGGAGCAAAAAGATCAGAGGAAATTACAACAGTTAATTAGTTAAAATAGGGAGGACAATATAGATTTCTTAAACTACTATGAGTAGCATCTGCTACAATCAATGGAAACTATCCTATCAATGAGTTTCTTTAAAACTATATGCTTAAACAAAAAACAAAACTTGAGTATCAAGCACGAATTATTTGTAAAAACAAAACTAAATTTTCTGAAGAAGAGAATTTTTTCATCATGACCTACTACTATTATACTTGATGATTTGACATCTTGAAATTAGTCCCTTCCTAGTAGGAGTCCCTTCCTAGTTGGGGTTAAAAAAAAATTACCTGACCGTACAATACTTTTCTAGTTAGCATTTTCTTTTTTCTGTTACAAAAAAAAGAAAAAACTTCTCTCTTTCATTACCTTTATTTTCTGTTTAATATCCTGTAATCTTGTTTTGTTCACCAAATTCTCCTGATTTCCTAAGTGACCCAATCCTCTACCCACCCCCAAACGAAAACAATATCTGGACATAATATCTATTAATTTTTATTCCAGTCTTCAATCTGTGTGTTTATATATTTTTTAACAACGGGACCGTCATGTTTCTGGGCCAATTCCATGTATCATTAAATATTAAAAGTATTTTAAAAGAATGAAGTATTCCATTGTATTTCTGTGTCATAATCTTAATAAATTTTTAATTGATATAATATATACAATAACTTGTACAAACCTTAAGTATACAATGAGATGGATTTTCACGAAGTGAATACACCTGTGTAACCAACATCTGCATTAAGATAAAGATCATTACCAGTACCAAGGTTTCACTTGTACCATTCTCAGACCCACACTGTGATCCCTATTATAATTTCTATTGTTACAGACCTCTCCTCCTTCCCTCCTGGCTTTTTTACTTCAGAAATTACAAAAGAATTTACAAAAACAATATCACAACATATCAAATAACATGTTTTGTACAAAAAAGTTAGTTTAATTCCATCACTAAATTTACCTTCCTAATAGAATCAGCCTTAACAGTTTAATATGAATCCTACACCTTTCTCTATTCTCAAACACACATATGGTTCTGGGTTTTTTTTAGGATTATGCCACATGCTACACTCCACTATGAAATAACTCAACAACATTTAAGCACATAATATAGCATAGCCATCATTCCAGGCCACTACACATAGATTTAACTTTTCACTTTTTAATAGATGCACATTAGTGGAGAGTTCTGACAGAACATGGTCTGCTGGAGAAGAAAATGGAAAACCACTCCAGTAGTCTTGCCTTGAGAACTCCATGGACAATATGAAAACATGAGCTAGATAGCTCAGGCCAGTAGGGGTCCAATATGCTACTGTGGAAGAGCGGAGAAATAACTCTAGAAGGAATGAAAAGGCTGAGCCAAAGTGGAAACGATGCTCAGTTGTGGATGTGTCTCACGGTAAAAGTAAAGTCTGATGCTGTGAGAACAATACTGTATAGGAAACTAGAATGTTAGGCCCACGAGTCAAGGTAAATTGGATGAATTCAAGAAGGTGATTGCGAGAATGAACACTGACATCTTAGGAATCAGTGAACTAAAATGGATGGGAATGGGCAAATTTACTTCAGATGACCATTATATCTACTACTGTGGGTAAGAATCCCTTGGAAGAAATGAAGCAGCCTTCATAGGCAATAAAAGAATTCAACATACAGTACTCCTGTGCAATCTCAAAAATGACAAAATGATCTCAGATTATTTCCAAGGCAAACCATTCAACATCACAGTAATCCAAGTCTGTGCCCCAACCACTAATGCCAAAGAAGCTGAAGCTTACCTTCTAGAACTAACACCAAAAAAAGAGATAGGTTCTTTCCATTATAGGGGATTGGAAGCCAGAGTAGGAAATCAAGAGATACTTGGAGTAATAGGCAAGTTTGGCCTTGGAATACAAAATGAAGCAGGCAAAGGCTAACAGAGTTTTGCCAAGAGAACACACTAGTCATAGCAACCACCCTCTTCCAAACAACACAAGAGATGACTCTAAATGTGGATATCACCAGATGTTTAACACCAAAATCAGGTTGATTGTATTCTTTGCAGCCGAAGATGGAGAAGCTCTATACAGTCAGCAAAAACAAGACCTGGAGCTGACTGTGGCTCAGATCATGAGCTCGTTTTGCAAAATTCAAGCTTAAATTGAAGGAAGTAGGGAAAACCTCTAAGAAATTCAAGTATAAATGAAATCAAATCCCTTATGAGTATACCGTGGAGGTGACGAACAGATTCAAGAGATCAGATCTAGTAGACACACTGCCTGAAGAACTGTGGATGGAGGTTCGTAACACAGTATAAGAGGTAGTGACCAAAAATCATCCCAAGAAAAAGAAATGCAAGAAAGCAAAGTAGTTGACTAAGAAGGCTTTTACAAATAGGTGAAAAAAGAGGAATGAAAGGCAAAGGATAAAGATATAACAATCTGAATGCAAAGTTCCAGACAATAGAAAGGAGAGATAATAAAGCCTTCTTAAGTGAACACTGCAAACAAATGGAGGAAAACAATAGAATGGGAAAAACCAGAGATCTTTTCAAGAAAATTGGAGATACCAAGGGAATATTTCATATAAAGATGGGCAAAATAAAGGACTGAAATGGTAAGGACCTAACAGATGCAGACGAGATTAAGAAGGTTGGCAAGAATACACAGAAGAACTGTACAAAAAAGATCTTAATGACCCAGATAACCATGACGGTGCAGTCACTCACCAAGAGCCAGACATCCTGGAGTGTGAAGTCAAGTGGGCCTTAGGAAGCATTACTACCAATTGATGGAATTCCAGCTGACCTATTGAAAATCCTAAAAGATGATGCTGTTAAAGTGCTGCACTCAATATGCCAGCAAATATGGAAAACTCAGCACTGGGCACAAAACTGGAAAAGATCAGTTTTCATTCCAATTCCAAAGAAAGGCAATGCCAAAGAATGTTCAAATCACTATACAGTTGCACTCATTTCACATGCTAGCAAATATGAATGCTCAAAATACTTCAACCTAGGCTATAGCAGGGTAGGAAATCAAGAGATACTTGGAGTAATAGGCAAGTTTGGCCTTGGAATACAAAATGAAGCAGGCAAAGGCTAACAGAGTTTTGCCAAGAGAACACACTAGTCATAGCAACCACCCTCTTCCAAACAACACAAGAGATGACTCTAAATGTGGATATCACCAGATGTTTAACACCAAAATCAGGTTGATTGTATTCTTTGCAGCCGAAGATGGAGAAGCTCTATACAGTCAGCAAAAACAAGACCTGGAGCTGACTGTGGCTCAGATCATGAGCTCGTTTTGCAAAATTCAAGCTTAAATTGAAGGAAGTAGGGAAAACCTCTAAGAAATTCAAGTATAAATGAAATCAAATCCCTTATGAGTATACCGTGGAGGTGACGAACAGATTCAAGAGATCAGATCTAGTAGACACACTGCCTGAAGAACTGTGGATGGAGGTTCGTAACACAGTATAAGAGGTAGTGACCAAAAATCATCCCAAGAAAAAGAAATGCAAGAAAGCAAAGTAGTTGACTAAGAAGGCTTTTACAAATAGGTGAAAAAAGAGGAATGAAAGGCAAAGGATAAAGATATAACAATCTGAATGCAAAGTTCCAGACAATAGAAAGGAGAGATAATAAAGCCTTCTTAAGTGAACACTGCAAACAAATGGAGGAAAACAATAGAATGGGAAAAACCAGAGATCTTTTCAAGAAAATTGGAGATACCAAGGGAATATTTCATATAAAGATGGGCAAAATAAAGGACTGAAATGGTAAGGACCTAACAGATGCAGACGAGATTAAGAAGGTTGGCAAGAATACACAGAAGAACTGTACAAAAAAGATCTTAATGACCCAGATAACCATGACGGTGCAGTCACTCACCAAGAGCCAGACATCCTGGAGTGTGAAGTCAAGTGGGCCTTAGGAAGCATTACTACCAATTGATGGAATTCCAGCTGACCTATTGAAAATCCTAAAAGATGATGCTGTTAAAGTGCTGCACTCAATATGCCAGCAAATATGGAAAACTCAGCACTGGGCACAAAACTGGAAAAGATCAGTTTTCATTCCAATTCCAAAGAAAGGCAATGCCAAAGAATGTTCAAATCACTATACAGTTGCACTCATTTCACATGCTAGCAAATATGAATGCTCAAAATACTTCAACCTAGGCTATAGCAGTACATGAACTAAGAACTTCCAGATGCACAAGTTAGATTTAGAAAAGGCAGAGGAACTGAAGATCAAATTGCCAACATCCATTGTATCACAGAAAAAGCAAGGAAGTTCCAGAAAAACATCTACTTTTGCTTTATTGACTATGCTAAACCCTTTGATCGTGTGCATCACAGTTTTTTTTTTAACAAACTGAAAAATTCTTAAAGAGATGGGAATATAAAAAACATTCAAAACAGTAATATTATGGGATCCAGTCCCATCACTTCATGGCAAATAGATGAGGAAAGAGTGTTAACAGTGAGATCTTTTTCCTTTTCTTGGGCTCTAAAAATCATTGTGGATGGTAACTGCAGCCATGAAATTGAAAGACGCTTGCTCCTTGGAAAAAAGCTATGACAAACCTAGACAGCATATTAAAAAGCAGAGACATCACTTTGCTGACAAAGGTCTGTATAGTTAAACTATGGCTTTTCTGGTAGTCATGCATGTATGTATGTGAGAGTTCGGACCATAAAGAAGGCTGAGCACCGAAGACCTGACGCTTTCGAATTGTGGTGCTGGAGAAGACTCTTAAGAGTCCTTGGACAGTAAGGAGATCAAACCAGTTAATCCTGAAGGAAATCAACCCTGAATATTCATTGAAAGAACTGATGCTGAAGCTGAAACTACATCCTTTGGCCATCTGATGTGATGAACCAACTCAGTGGAAAAGACCCTGAAGCTGGGAAATACTGAAGGCAGGAGGAGAAGGGGGTGACAGATGATGAGATGGTTGGATGGCATCACCAACTCAATGGACATGAGTTTGAGCAAACTCCAGAGAACAGTGAAGGACAGGAAAACCCAGTGCACTGCATTCATTGGCGTCGCAAAGAGTCAGACACAACTTAGCAATGAACAACATAAAAAACTTGTTCAACCACTTCCTGATTGGCTTCTGGGTTGTCTATACTGTTTTGTGACTACAAAGAATATGGCCAAAAAAAAAAAAAAATCTTGTACTGATGTTCTCTTACCCAGTAATGGTAACCCAGTGGGTTATTAGGTCAAAAGTATATGGATTTAGAAATTTCTTATAGCTATTACCAGGTTACTTTCCAAAAATAGTTATGCAATCCACATTTACCTACAATATGTTTCCTATATATCCACCAGCACGGTCTTTCAATTTTTGTTACTCTAATCAGCAAATATTTTAAATTCCTCCTAAAACTGGATGGGGGTGAGTGGGTGAAGAGGGGATGAGGAACCTAGGATCTGAGCCTTTAGTTATGAGTTAGAGCTGGTACCACACATATCTCACCTGTTGAGGTGACAATTAGATGCCTACTTAACTCCTCAGCTTTCTTTCTGAACAAAAAAAACTAATGCCAGGAGCTCAAAGCAGCAAAATCTTAAAGACACTTTCATCATTCCATCCTGACGATGACTGCTCCATAATATCATTACCATGCTTCCTTCTTTATCCCTGCATTCAAATAAATAGAATTCTTTTTCTTTGTGAATAGTTTAGTATTAAGAATATTTAATCTGATCAGCCCATGATGCTGAGGTAGGTAGAACTGAGATAAACTGTTCCCTCACACCTTACTTTTAGTTATGTGGATCAAAGGGCTCTCAAAAATATTTGATTGTTAACTGCTTGATAAGAGATCTCAGGCCAAACTGAACTTCTATACCACATTTTTTAATCGTGATAAAATAGACATAACACAAAAGTTAGCATTTTAACCATTTCAAGTGTACAGCTGGTGGCATTAAGTACATTCTCATTGTTGTGCAACCACTGCCATCTCTATCTCCAGAACTTGACAGATTTTAAACGCCATTAAAGTCAGGAAGATCATACCCTAGGGTAGCCAGAGATATCACAGGGCTATTTAGATAACGCCTGAAGTACTTCAAGCTAAACATGCACACCAGGATTATGAGGTAGAAATCATTTATTTAAATAGTAAACTACATCTATATTAATTAAATAGAATATCAACATTAATGTTAAGTTTTCTTAAAATAATTACTCTTCGTTTTACACACTGAAGACTGAAATGTTTTAGAAATGGAATTATTACTTCATATTTTTCTCTTTTGTAGTACCTAAATCATGCTGATTGGTCTATGACATTCAATGGTGAGGCCCCTCTCCCCAGCAAATGACATTTCAATAAGCCAAGACAGTTATCTGAATTATTTATATAGAAGATGGCACCAGAATGAAAAGCTTGCAATAGGTAATTTACTGTAAGATAACAATATGTCCTTCAGAAAACTAAAACTCACACAAGTCCTAGACTGTTAAGAACTTGAATTTACAGTTAAAAACTTGAATTTACTAGAGTTGATGAGAGGTAAAGAAGTCAGACTAGTTGAAAAGTAAAAATACGTATTTTTCTCCCTGTTAAAGGGCTGTAAAATCTAGTTTAAAAGCAGAAAGGAGGTCTGGACTCAAACCAGCCAAAATTTAAACCCTAGTTCTTTCACTTGCTCTGTGCTTATCACTCAGTCCTATCTGACTCTTTGTGATCCCATGGACTGCAGCCTGCCAGGCTCCTCTGTCCATGGAATTCTCCAAGCAAGAATACTGGAGTGGGTTGCCATGCCGTCCTCCAGGGCATCTTCTCAACTCAGGGGTCAAACCCAGGTCTCCCCCATTGTAGGCAGATTCTTTACCATCTGAGCCACCAGGGAAGCTGTAGCTGTGAAAACCTGGGAAAAATCATTAATCTCTCTGGGCCTCAGCTTCCCAACTATAAAATGAGACTACATGCTTGGCATATAGTATGGTTTGAAATGTAGTAGTTTTATTTGTTAAATCAATATTATGCTGCCTGCAAGATAAAATACAACTTCTTTTTCATGAAAGAGGCTCTTCAGGATCTGGCCCATCACCAATGGACAGCTTATCTCTTACAATTCAACATCCAAACTGTATGCTCCAGCAGTACCAACTGCACTTCTCATACCTCTAAACCTCTGAATAGCGATTTCCTCTCTGGAATGCCCTCTTTAAAACTGATTATTTGACAAACTCCAGCTCACTCATCAGAGATATGCTTGGCTCCTCAGTTTTCAAGTATTTACTGTGAGTCTTCCTTGGAAGTACTTATATTATCTTTTTCTATTTTTGAAAAAAGTACTTTCTTCGTTACACACTGAAGACTGAAATGTTTTAGAAATGGAATTATTACTTCATATTTTTCTCTTTTGTAGTACCTAAATCATGCTGATTGGTCTATGACATTCAATGGTGAGGCCCCTCTCCCCAGCAAATGACATTTCAATAAGCCAAGACAGTTATCTGAATTATTTATATAGAAGATGGCACCAGAATGAAAAGCTTGCAATAGGTAATTTACTGTAAGATAACAATATGTCCTTCAGAAAACTAAAACTCACACAAGTCCTAGACTGTTAAGAACTTGAATTTACAGTTAAAAACTTGAATTTACTAGAGTTGATGAGAGGTAAAGAAGTCAGACTAGTTGAAAAGTAAAAATACGTATTTTTCTCCCTGTTAAAGGGCTGTAAAATCTAGTTTAAAAGCAGAAAGGAGGTCTGGACTCAAACCAGCCAAAATTTAAACCCTAGTTCTTTCACTTGCTCTGTGCTTATCACTCAGTCCTATCTGACTCTTTGTGATCCCATGGACTGCAGCCTGCCAGGCTCCTCTGTCCATGGAATTCTCCAAGCAAGAATACTGGAGTGGGTTGCCATGCCGTCCTCCAGGGCATCTTCTCAACTCAGGGGTCAAACCCAGGTCTCCCCCATTGTAGGCAGATTCTTTACCATCTGAGCCACCAGGGAAGCTGTAGCTGTGAAAACCTGGGAAAAATCATTAATCTCTCTGGGCCTCAGCTTCCCAACTATAAAATGAGACTACATGCTTGGCATATAGTATGGTTTGAAATGTAGTAGTTTTATTTGTTAAATCAATATTATGCTGCCTGCAAGATAAAATACAACTTCTTTTTCATGAAAGAGGCTCTTCAGGATCTGGCCCATCACCAATGGACAGCTTATCTCTTACAATTCAACATCCAAACTGTATGCTCCAGCAGTACCAACTGCACTTCTCATACCTCTAAACCTCTGAATAGGGATTTCCTCTCTGGAATGCCCTCTTTAAAACTGATTATTTCACAAACTCCATCTCACTCATCAGAGATATGCTTGTCTCCTCAGTTTTCAAGTATTTACTGTGAGTCTTCCTTGGCAGTATAATTGATACTGGATACTATTTCTCTTCTGTAACATTACTGTTTCCCATCTATAGGTGGGAAAACAATAGAAACAGTGACAGACTTTATTTTCCTGGGCTCCAAAATCACTGCAGATGGTGAATGAAGCCATGAAATTAAAAGACGCTTGCTCCTTGGAAGGAAGGCTATGACAAACCTAGACAGCATACTAAAAAGCAGAGACATCACTTTGCCAAGAAACATCCATATAGTCAAAGTTATGGCTTTTCCAGTAGTCATGTATGCATGTGAGAGTTGGTCCATAAAGAAGGCTGAGCACCAAAGAACTGATGCCTTCAAACTGTGGTGTTGGAGAAGACTCTTGAGAGTCCCTTGGACTGCAAGGAGTTCAAATGAGTCAATCCTAAAGAAAATCAACCCTCAATATTCATTAGAAGGACTGATACTGAAGCTGAAACTTCAATCATTTGGCCACCAATGCAAAGAGCCAACTCATTGGAAAGGACCCTGATGTTGGGAAAAATAGAAAGCAGGAGGAGAAGGGGACAGCAGAGGACAAGATAGTCAGATAGCGTCACCAACTCAATGGACACGAGTTTGAGCAAGCTCCAGGAGAAGATGAAGTACAAGGAAGCCTTGTGTGCCGCAGCCAATGAGGCTTCAAACAGGAGGACAGGACTGAGCAATTGAACTGAACATTATTGTAGGACCTTCCCACAAGAGTTATTACTATCTTTTTTCATCACAGATCTATAGCTTGTGGCTATTTCCATTTCACAAAGAGCCATATTGTAATTATTCTCAGAGCAAAACATCATGTTTTCTCTGAGAGAAGTGACAGTATCTTTTTGCTCTTTTTGAATCATTCAGTAATTTAATAAGTATTTATAGAATAAATACTATTATTCATTACTCAAATACTATTGTCCATTAATTCAATTAAGCTGAGCAACTACCAAGTACTCAGTGAGTATTAGAGATTCAAAGGTAAGTAAAATAGTGTTCTAAGTTCTCATTCAGTTACACAGACAGAGTGTGTCTTTCATCACCTTCTCATACCTCTAAACCTCTGAATAGGTTTTTATGCCCTTTAAAACTGATTATTTCACAAACTCCATCTCACTCATCAGAGATATGCTTGTCTCCTCAGTTTTCAAGTATTTACTGTGAGTCTTCCTTGGCAGTATAATTGATACTGGATACTATTTCTCTTCTGTAACATTACTGTTTCCCATCTATAGGTGGGAAAACAATAGAAACAGTGACAGACTTTATTTTCCTGGGCTCCAAAATCACTGCAGATGGTGAATGAAGCCATGAAATTAAAAGACGCTTGCTCCTTGGAAGGAAGGCTATGACAAACCTAGACAGCATACTAAAAAGCAGAGACATCACTTTGCCAAGAAACATCCATATAGTCAAAGTTATGGCTTTTCCAGTAGTCATGTATGCATGTGAGAGTTGGTCCATAAAGAAGGCTGAGCACCAAAGAACTGATGCCTTCAAACTGTGGTGTTGGAGAAGACTCTTGAGAGTCCCTTGGACTGCAAGGAGTTCAAATGAGTCAATCCTAAAGAAAATCAACCCTCAATATTCATTAGAAGGACTGATACTGAAGCTGAAACTTCAATCATTTGGCCACCAATGCAAAGAGCCAACTCATTGGAAAGGACCCTGATGTTGGGAAAAATAGAAAGCAGGAGGAGAAGGGGACAGCAGAGGACAAGATAGTCAGATAGCGTCACCAACTCAATGGACACGAGTTTGAGCAAGCTCCAGGAGAAGATGAAGTACAAGGAAGCCTGGTGTGCCGCAGCCAATGAGGCTTCAAACAGGAGGACAGGACTGAGCAATTGAACTGAACATTATTGTAGGACCTTCCCACAAGAGTTATTACTATCTTTTTTCATCACAGATCTATAGCTTGTGGCTATTTCCATTTCACAAAGAGCCATATTGTAATTATTCTCAGAGCAAAACATCATGTTTTCTCTGAGAGAAGTGACAGTATCTTTTTGCTCTTTTTGAATCATTCAGTAATTTAATAAGTATTTATAGAATAAATACTATTATTCATTACTCAAATACTATTGTCCATTAATTCAATTAAGCTGAGCAACTACCAAGTACTCAGTGAGTATTAGAGATTCAAAGGTAAGTAAAATAGTGTTCTAAGTTCTCATTCAGTTACACAGACAGATGTGTTGTCTATGAATGAAGTATCTGAATGAAGTACAACAGGAAAAGAGAGGAAAGAAAATATATTCTGCTAGGAAGAAAGTGATTTTGTCCTAATTTTTCTTTCTTCTCATCTAATTTCAATTAAATTGAAATAAATATTTACTGAGCAGTCAGATGCTCCTACCTATATGAAGAATCATTATGGATATGATAAATGTTGCCACCAGTGACATGATTTCCCAAAATGGTGAACAATTCGTGGCAGAGTTCCAATTTTTGGTACAATCTTCCTTCAATAATACAGTAGTTTTATTCCTAGAAAACTCAACTTTTAATTAAAATCCTGCAAAAGATTCCATGTGCATACATGAAGCTAAGTTAGGCTCTAGGCTCTGACAGCGATAACAGATTATTTTCACGTATGTGACTCCCTAACAGGACATTCACATGTTATTCAGGGCTCCAGACAACGCTTACCAATGAACATCAGCACTCTTCAGCTCCACCTGCTAGGTGCCAAGAGCACTTCCAATTACTAGGAGCCTCCCTCCTACGCAGAGAGCAGCACTGTCTCAGCAGAAAATGACTATGACAGAGGACAGCAGAAGGGGCTATGGGGTCATTATGCTAAGAGGTCAGTTAAGAGGTCAGGAAAGGACTTCCTTGAGGAAATGACTTTTACCTGAGATCTAATAGGAATTCCAAGACTGTGAGAAAGTGAGATGAAGGCAAAGCTAAGAAGACCTCACAGACTACTATGTTCGGAAGTTTGTGGACTTTATCCTAAGGCTAAAAGAAAGCTTGTGAAGAGGGTTATAAACTCATAAAAGATGGAAAATGATTACTCCTCCTAGAAAGTACAAATGGGGAAGGACAGGATCATCTTCTACTGTACAGTATTCTGTTAATTTTCACAATAAGCATGATTTTTTTTTTTATCAAAAATTTGTTTTTTAAAAAACCCCATCAGATTTCAATGTAGGAAAATCACTTGAGAGGCAGAAGAAGTCACAGGAATACCTTTTCAAATTAGAAAAGCTGAGCAACTACCAAGTACTCAGTGAGTATTAGAGATTCAAAGGTAAGTAAAATAGTGTTCTAAGTTCTCATTCAGTTACACAGACAGATGTGTTGTCTATGAATGAAGTATCTGAATGAAGTACAACAGGAAAAGAGAGGAAAGAAAATATATTCTGCTAGGAAGAAAGTGATTTTGTCCTAATTTTTCTTTCTTCTCATCTAATTTCAATTAAATTGAAATAAATATTTACTGAGCAGTCAGATGCTCCTACCTATATGAAGAATCATTATGGATATGATAAATGTTGCCACCAGTGACATGATTTCCCAAAATGGTGAACAATTCGTGGCAGAGTTCCAATTTTTGGTACAATCTTCCTTCAATAATACAGTAGTTTTATTCCTAGAAAACTCAACTTTTAATTAAAATCCTGCAAAAGATTCCATGTGCATACATGAAGCTAAGTTAGGCTCTAGGCTCTGACAGCGATAACAGATTATTTTCACGTATGTGACTCCCTAACAGGACATTCACATGTTATTCAGGGCTCCAGACAACGCTTACCAATGAACATCAGCACTCTTCAGCTCCACCTGCTAGGTGCCAAGAGCACTTCCAATTACTAGGAGCCTCCCTCCTACGCAGAGAGCAGCACTGTCTCAGCAGAAAATGACTATGACAGAGGACAGCAGAAGGGGCTATGGGGTCATTATGCTAAGAGGTCAGTTAAGAGGTCAGGAAAGGACTTCCTTGAGGAAATGACTTTTACCTGAGATCTAATAGGAATTCAAGACTGTGAGAAAGTGAGATGAAGGCAAAGCTAAGAAGACCTCACAGACTACTATGTTCGGAAGTTTGTGGACTTTATCCTAAGGCTAAAAGAAAGCTTGTGAAGAGGGTTATAAACTCATAAAAGATGGAAAATGATTACTCCTCCTAGAAAGTACAAATGGGGAAGGACAGGATCATCTTCTACTGTACAGTATTCTGTTAATTTTCACAATAAGCATGATTTTTTTTTTTATCAAAAATTTGTTTTTTAAAAAACCCCATCAGATTTCAATGTAGGAAAATCACTTGAGAGGCAGAAGAAGTCACAGGAATACCTTTTCAAATACAGTTTGAAGTTTGATGCTTTCAAACTGTGGCATTGGAGAAGACTCTTGAGAGTCCTTTGGACTGCAAGGAGATCAAACCAGTCAATCCTAAAGGAAATTAACCCTGAATATTCATTGGAAGAATTGATGCTGATCTGGGAACATACATGTTGGTGAACAACAAAACTCTGTAAAATCTTTAAAATAAAGAATTAAAAAAAAAAAAGAACTGATGCTGAAACTGAAGCTTCAATACTTTGGCTACCTGATGTGAACAAACGTTTCATTGGAAAAGACCCTGATGCTGGGGAAAATAGAAGGCAAAATGAAGGAGAAGGGGACAGCAGAGGATGTGATAGTTGGATGGTATCACCAACTCAATGGACATGAATTGGAGCAAACTCCAGGAAATGGTGAAGGACAGGGAAGCCTGGTGTGGGTGTGCTGCAGTCCATGAGGTCACAAAGAGTTGGACACAACTGAACTACTGAACTGAACTGAACTCAGACAGTAAATGACAAAGTCATGATTCAAATTCAATTAACCTGGTTCCAGAGTCCAGTCTCTAAGCCCCCGATAAACATTTAAACAGAAACGCCAATTTCTGTAAACTGGGAAGCTAATTATACAGAAAACCATTGTACAATAAAGAAATAACATGTATTTGATACCTTACTAGTGAGATAAAAGAGAAAAGTAAAAATCATATTTCACTATTACAAAAATTATAATTTATCTAAATGAGCAGTATATACACTGTGAAAATATAATAAAAGTGAGATATTTCAATAGCATCGAGTAAATGAGTTCAGAACATTCTAAATCTAATCTTCACAACATTCCTTTCTTGCAAGTAGATGGATGGCAAGTATTATCTTCATCCGACAATCTGATAAATCAAAATACAACTCAAATTATTTGCTGAATCATTTGCTGAATGTGAATCAGATCTTCCAAAATAAAAATGTCTCTTATACTGTGATTTTTTTTTTTTTGACAAAAAAAAAATACTATGATGAACAAGGAAGGAGAAAAGAAAATCAGAGATGTCTACAGGGCTAAAAAGAGCATGTTATTTTAAGAAATGTTAGTTAATGAAACTTTTATAAGAAACTGAACCAAAATTCAAGTGTGAAGAGGAAAAAGGTAAAGTATAAAGGTAGCTGATTATTAATAACTTTTTAAAATGAGGTTTTTTTTAATGTCAGATAATGAAAACGTCCATAGGCTTGCTAAATAATAGATATCAGTAGAACTACAAGGTCCTTTAAGAGATTCTATAAAGTAATCAGAGATAAAGGATCAAAAAAAGAGAAGAAAGAGCAAAAGCAACCGCTGAGGCCAAGCTACTTGAGGAAATGACCTCATCTGGTTTAAAGGGCAGGAACCACAGCATATGGACCCGCTGATGATACATGGTGCTAGACACATAGTAGGTTTTAACTATTCTTGACTGATTAGAGTGATGGATCTTGTTCACAACTTGGAAGAATTATGCAAATTAAATTAGAATAAAAATTAAAATCCTCTGGCATTACAATTTATTGTTATCTAAGAGATGAAAGGGTAACAGAAAAAAAAATGGAAAATAAGTATTATGGAAGATTTAAATAAACGTATTCCTAGAGTGCCCTTTCAGAAAGACCTCTGAAGATATGCTAGACAAGCAACTCATGCTAAAGTTTACAAGCAAACGTTTTTTTCAAAAAAGACTAGTATCAAACTGAGCAGGTGACAAGAAGGAAAGCCATCTTAAAACTCCAATCTACAATCAGTTACTTCCTATATAATTCAGTTTATTTAATATTCACAGCAGCACTACGAGGTAGATATTAACTCCACTACACATTAACCGAGGTTCAAAGAGGTTAGGTACATTGCCCAGCCAATACATGGCAAATCAAAGTCTGGACTGTGCCTAGTAATAGCAACCCTGTTATTGTTTATGGAGCACTTCTATGTGCCAGTTATTATACAAGTGATTTAAATGCATGATCACACTGAATTCCATGAATAGGGATTTTACTATTACCTCCACTTTGTAGAAAAGAGTAACAGACTTCGGAGAAGTTGAGGAATGTGTCCTAGGTCATAAAGATCCTAAAGAACAAAAGCAGAACTCAAGCTGAGATGTCTACAGGGCTAAAAAGAGCATGTTATTTTAAGAAATGTTAGTTAATGAAACTTTTATAAGAAACTGAACCAAAATTCAAGTGTGAAGAGGAAAAAGGTAAAGTATAAAGGTAGCTGATTATTAATAACTTTTTAAAATGAGGTTTTTTTTAATGTCAGATAATGAAAACGTCCATAGGCTTGCTAAATAATAGATATCAGTAGAACTACAAGGTCCTTTAAGAGATTCTATAAAGTAATCAGAGATAAAGGATCAAAAAAAGAGAAGAAAGAGCAAAAGCAACCGCTGAGGCCAAGCTACTTGAGGAAATGACCTCATCTGGTTTAAAGGGCAGGAACCACAGCATATGGACCCGCTGATGATACATGGTGCTAGACACATAGTAGGTTTTAACTATTCTTGACTGATTAGAGTGATGGATCTTGTTCACAACTTGGAAGAATTATGCAAATTAAATTAGAATAAAAATTAAAATCCTCTGGCATTACAATTTATTGTTATCTAAGAGATGAAAGGGTAACAGAAAAAAAAATGGAAAATAAGTATTATGGAAGATTTAAATAAACGTATTCCTAGAGTGCCCTTTCAGAAAGACCTCTGAAGATATGCTAGACAAGCAACTCATGCTAAAGTTTACAAGCAAACGTTTTTTTCAAAAAAGACTAGTATCAAACTGAGCAGGTGACAAGAAGGAAAGCCATCTTAAAACTCCAATCTACAATCAGTTACTTCCTATATAATTCAGTTTATTTAATATTCACAGCAGCACTACGAGGTAGATATTAACTCCACTACACATTAACCGAGGTTCAAAGAGGTTAGGTACATTGCCCAGCCAATACATGGCAAATCAAAGTCTGGACTGTGCCTAGTAATAGCAACCCTGTTATTGTTTATGGAGCACTTCTATGTGCCAGTTATTATACAAGTGATTTAAATGCATGATCACACTGAATTCCATGAATAGGGATTTTACTATTACCTCCACTTTGTAGAAAAGAGTAACAGACTTCGGAGAAGTTGAGGAATGTGTCCTAGGTCATAAAGATCCTAAAGAACAAAAGCAGAACTCAAGCTGAGATGCAACCAACCACAGAGACTGCGCAGTAACCCCTGCTGCCAGATTATTCTCATTCTGCCACTTCCATGAACATGTGACTGACCAACAGAACTCTTGGGTAGAGTTCACATGTAGGTTTATTTTTTTCTTTCTAGTCCATGAATCCTCAAGAACTCTAAAGCTCTCCTACTTAAGAGTCTCCTTTCTTTAAGTTCAAGTGTGTTAACTGCACTTTGCTTTTCAGAATACAAATGTTTTACCGTACAACAAAAGACTGATAGGAGTAATATTTCCCATATATTTAACTTTCAGTCACATAGCTTTCATCATCAAAACACCAATTCTCTGTTGAGTTCTAACACAGATTAAACTAAATTACAATTGGTCTCACTCTCCATGTATGTTAAGCTATTTAAACCAGTGGTTCTCAGTCCTGACTGTAGATTTTACTCATTATGGCCTTTTAAAAATATGATGCCTGTTCCCTATAACCTCCCTACAATTCTATGTACAAGAGGGGCCTAGGCACCCAGGCATGGGTATGTTTAAATAACTTCCAGATGGTTCCAATATACAGCCAGTTGAGATTCATTATATTAACTCAATAAATCTGCTCTTGGCAATTTTCATGCGTTTCTTATCCTAATAAGCAGCAGTGCCCTAGCTGTACCAGAAATGACAGAAAATAGAAGAGGAAGCATGCGGACTGTACTGATTAGTGTGAAAATATTCTAAACACTAGAAAAATGTCTTTGATGAAAATCAAAACATAAGAACACATTGTTTAAATTCACATCATAATTTCCACTACTTGCTAAGGATCGCATGTGTTGGAAGCTATGAAATACAATGGTTATTTACTCCTTACTCCATAATTTATCAAGGAGTTTAGTAAGGCGTTACACTTGGGCTTTTAGAAATGGAAACTTGGGAAAAGTCAAGATACAGGGAAACAAAATAAGTTGTTGTCATATATATTAAATATGTTAAGTAAACTATAAGTAAAACATACTAGACAATTATGGTTCTTTACCAGACAAATATGATTTAAATTCATATATCAAATTAACTTATTTGGCAAGTAATTATCACAATCTTTTTTCAGATGGGATTATTAAGATATTCACAAAAGTCAAGGAAAATCTTTCTAAATAATAAGCCCCCAAATTAAAATGCAAATATATAAAATAAGTAAATCAGGTCCCTGATTCTTTCAGCATTTTAGATTCATTAGTGAATTTTACTAGGGATCTTCCCATTGCTACATTCAATTGACTATTCTCACTGAACGTGTGAACCTTACTCTAGCAGAGTTTTCACTTCCATGACATCAATTTAAGAAAAAAAAACTTTTTTACTAACATGATTATGAATTCCACTTAACAATATTGACTGATCATTGCCAAGTGGTTTCAGGTAAATTACACTACTTAATAATTTTCAAAGTACTGTCACATTTTATCTCTAATTTTCAAAGCCACACTTTGAGTTGAGGGATCAGTTTCAGTTATGTTAAGCAACTCACCAAAGTCACCTGGTTAGTAAATGCTAAGACGTGGCTTAGACAGCTGAAAATCTCCCTAGCTTGGGGAGAGAAATGAACATCCAAATTTCACAGAGGTTAAACCTGAAAAGGGTTACATCCAATAATTTATAATTAAACTGTCAGAAGTCAAAAATAAGTAGAGAGTTTTGAAAGCAGCAAGAGAAAAGCAACTCTCTGCATACAAGGGAGGCCCCATAAGACTGTGAACAGATTTCTCAATGGAAACTTTGCAGGCCAGGAAAGAGATATTCAAAATATTGGAGGGGGGCTTGTCAACCAAGAATATTATACCCAGCAAGGCTGTCCTTCAGAAACAAAGGATGAAGACATTCCCCCAAACAAAAACCTGAGGGATTTTATTGCCACTAGAACAAGAAATGATAAAACATTGTTTAAGTTGTAAAGGATGTTTATTAAATAAAAGGCTAATTAATATCCTAAAAACATATAAATGTACAAAACTCACTAATAACAGTAAATATATTATGAAACACAGATTCTTTTGACATTTTAATGGTGGTATTTAATTTACTTACAACTCTGAAAGTTTTAAAAAATAACCATAGCTACAATACTTTCATAGTGGACAAGCAGTATAAAAATATGGAAACAACATCAATAACCTAAAATGTGATAGGGAGATAAACAGAAGTGTAAAGTTTCTGTATGTTCTTGAATTTGTTATCAGTTTAAAATAGGATATCATATTTTATGTAAGCCTCATGGTTACCACAAAAGAAAAATCTACAATAAATACACAAAAGATTATAATAAAAGGATTCAACGTATAACACTACAAAAAGTCATCAAACCATGAAGATAGCAAGATAGGAATAATTTTAAAAAGTCAGAAAACAATTATCAAAATGACAACAACAGTAAGTCCTTACATATCAATAATTATCTTAAACATAAATAGGTTAAATTATCTAATCAAAAGACAAAGAATGGTGGAAAAACTTTCTAAAAAATCTTAAAATACACAAGATTCAACAATGTGCTGCCTAAAAGAGACTTAATTTTTCTTTGAGGACACAAGTAGATTGAGAATGAAGGAATGGAAAAAGCTACTTCAAGCAAATGGGAACCAAAAGAAAGTAGAAGGAGCTATACTTATAGTAGACAAAATAGACTTTAAACTAAAACTGGTCTAAATAGACAAAAAAAGTTCATCAGATTATGATAATAAGAAATCAATCTATCAAAAAAAAATTGTAAATAATAGTACCCAGCCTCAGAGCACCTAAGTATTTTAAGCATATAATTATAGAACTAAAAGGAGAAATATAAAATAATAATAGGGGACTTTAATATTCCACTCTAAACACTAGAAAGATCATCCACACTGGTCAATAAGCAGATAGTGGAGTTGAAAAACACTACAGAGTAAATGGCCATAACAAACACATATAGAACATGTCACCTAATAACAACGGAACACATATTCTTCTCAAGTGCATGTAGAAAACTTTCTAGGTTGGATCATATGTTAGGCAACTAAGCAAGTCTCAACAAATTCAAGACAAAAGTTATATCAAGTATCTTTTCTGATCACAATGGTATGAAACTAAAAATCAACAACAGGGGCTTCCCCTGGTGGTCCAGTGGATAAGGATACCGCCTTGCAGTGCAAGGGGCGCCAGTTCGATCCCTGGCCTGGGAAGATCCCACGTGCCGCGGAGTGGCTGGACGGATGTGTCCAATCACCGAGCCAGAGCTCTGGAGCGCATGCGCCCAGAGCCGGTGCTCTGCAACAGACGCCACCGCGATGCGAGGCCCACAGGAGCCAAAGAACAAAGACGGATGAAAATGGAGAAATGAAGGACCAATAGAAGTGGCCCGCCCACTCCCCTCTCTCCCCAACCCGATCCTCTCCCAAAATAAATAAATAAATAAATCTTTAAAAAAAAAGAATGGCCTCTTTAAAAAAAAAATCAACAACAGGGGAAAAAGCTGGCAAATTCACAAATACATAGAAATGAACACATTCCTGAATAACTAATAGATCAAAAAAGAAATTAAAAAAATGAAAACAAATACATCTTGAGACAAAATGAAGTAAAAATAACACATCAAAACTTATGAGATGCACCAAAAGTGGCTCTAAGATGAAAGTTTATAGCCATAAGCACACACATCAAGAAAAAAATAAAGATATCAAATAAACAATTTTACCTTATGCCTCAAGAAACCAGAAAATGAACTAATCCCAACTTTAGTAGAAAGAAGGAAATGACAAAAATTAAAGCAGAAATAAAGGAAGTAGTGAGAAAGAAAATAAGATCACCAAAAACAAGAGTTAGTTCTTTGCAAAGATAAACAAAATTGACAAAAAACTTTAGCTAGCATAAGTAAGAGAGAACTTAAAATTATAAATGAAAGAGGAGACATTATAACTGACATCAAAGAAATACAATGGATTCCAAGAGACTACCATGATACACAAGTAAATTGGACAAACTAGAATACATAAACTACCAGAAACACATAATGTACCAAACTGAATCATGAAGAAACAGAAAATCTGAACAGATGAATAATGAGTAAGTAGACTGAATCAGATTGATCCTAACAAAGAACCACTCGGGATAAGCTTGTTTCCATGGTGAATTTTATCAAATATTAAAAGAATTAATATCAATTCTTTCTTACCAAAAAATAAAAAAGAGCAAACACTTCCAAACGCATTTTATGAGGTCAGCATTTCCTTGATAGGAAAACCAGGTAAGAACATTAGAAGAAAACTGCAAGACAATATCTCTGATGGATACAGATGAAAAAAATTTCAACAAATTACTAGCCAACCAATCTCAACAGCACACTCAAAAGATCATACACCATAATAAAATGAAATTAATCCCTGGGATGAAAGGATGATTCAACAGACACAAATCAATTGATGTGACATATCATATTAACAAAATGAAATATATGAATCATATGATGTTAACAGAGGTAGAAAAAACATACACAATTCAGTATTTATTTGTGATTAAAAACTCTCAATAAACTTTTGATATAGAAGAAACATATCTCTACATAAAAAAAGGCCATATATGACAAACTCATAGGTAGCATCATACTCAATAATGAAAGATTGAAAACTTTTTCTGTAAGATCTGGAATAAGATAAGGGTGCCCACTGTCACTACTCCAATTCAACGGAATATTGGAGCAATCATGCAAGAAAAAACGTAGTAGAGGCATCCAAATTAGAAAAGAAGAAAATTTGTCTCTGTTTGCTGATCACATGTTCTTACACATAGAAAATTATATAGAATCTATCAAAATATAATAATAGATGAATTCAGTAAAGTTACAGGAGAAAAAAATCAACATGTAAAAACAAGTGCATTTCCATACACTGACAACAAGCTGTCTGAAAACAAAGAAAAACACAGTTCCATTTACAATAGCATCAAAGAGAATAATACTTAGGAATATTTTAATGAAGGAGTTCAAAGACTGTACACTGAAAACTATAAGATATTCATGAAAGAAATTGAAGAAGAAACAAACAGAAAATCTGAACAGATGAATAATGAGTAAGTAGACTGAATCAGATTGATCCTAACAAAGAACCACTCGGGATAAGCTTGTTTCCATGGTGAATTTTATCAAATATTAAAAGAATTAATATCAATTCTTTCTTACCAAAAAATAAAAAAGAGCAAACACTTCCAAACGCATTTTATGAGGTCAGCATTTCCTTGATAGGAAAACCAGGTAAGAACATTAGAAGAAAACTGCAAGACAATATCTCTGATGGATACAGATGAAAAAAATTTCAACAAATTACTAGCCAACCAATCTCAACAGCACACTCAAAAGATCATACACCATAATAAAATGAAATTAATCCCTGGGATGAAAGGATGATTCAACAGACACAAATCAATTGATGTGACATATCATATTAACAAAATGAAATATATGAATCATATGATGTTAACAGAGGTAGAAAAAACATACACAATTCAGTATTTATTTGTGATTAAAAACTCTCAATAAACTTTTGATATAGAAGAAACATATCTCTACATAAAAAAAGGCCATATATGACAAACTCATAGGTAGCATCATACTCAATAATGAAAGATTGAAAACTTTTTCTGTAAGATCTGGAATAAGATAAGGGTGCCCACTGTCACTACTCCAATTCAACGGAATATTGGAGCAATCATGCAAGAAAAAACGTAGTAGAGGCATCCAAATTAGAAAAGAAGAAAATTTGTCTCTGTTTGCTGATCACATGTTCTTACACATAGAAAATTATATAGAATCTATCAAAATATAATAATAGATGAATTCAGTAAAGTTACAGGAGAAAAAAATCAACATGTAAAAACAAGTGCATTTCCATACACTGACAACAAGCTGTCTGAAAACAAAGAAAAACACAGTTCCATTTACAATAGCATCAAAGAGAATAATACTTAGGAATATTTTAATGAAGGAGTTCAAAGACTGTACACTGAAAACTATAAGATATTCATGAAAGAAATTGAAGAAGAAACAAACAGAAAGATATCTCATGTTCATGGACTATAATAATATTATTAAAATGTCCATAATACCCAAAGCCATCCAGAGATAATGCAATTTCTCTCAAGATTCCAATGGCATATTTTTAACAGAGATAAAAGAAAAAGCCTAAAATTCATATGGAACCACAACTGTCAGAGCCACCAGGAAAATCCATATGGAACCACAGAAGACCCTAACTAGTGAAAGCAATCCTGAGAAAGAAGATTAAAGCTGGAAGTATTACACTTCTTGATTTCAAACTATATTACCGAGCAAAAGCAATCAAAATAGTACTGGTATAGAAACAGACATATAGACCAATGCAACAGAACTGAGAGCCCTGAAATAAACCCATGCATACACAGTCAATAATATTTGACACAGGAGTCAAGAATACTCAGTGGGGAAAAGACAGTCTCTACAATAAATGGTGCTGGGAAAGCTAGATGTTAGCTGTTCAGCTGTATCTGACTCTTTGTGACCTCATGAATTGCAGTCCACCAGGCTCCTCTGTCCATGGAATTTTCTAGGCAAAAATACTGGAGTAGGTAGCCATTCTCTTTTCCAGGGGATCTACCTGACCCAAAGATCGAACCTGGGTCTCCTGTAGGTTCTTCTTGTAGGCAGGTTCTTTACCATCTGAGCCACTAGGAAAGTCCTAGGGAAGACTGGATATTCACATGCAGAATAATGAAATTGGACAACTTTCTTGCTCCATAAACAAAAATAAACTCAAAATGGATTAAAGTAACATTACACTGTTTGATTATTTGCTCGATGGTTCATATGTGGATATATATGCAAGATGGAGATAAATCTGTATGTGCTCTACCAACACTATGATAGCTCTTGGTAAAACTCTGGCATTGAATGTTTAAAATATATCAGCATCAGGCAAGCTACTGATTATACTTGTACTTTTTGTATTTAAGAAGATGGTAAAAAAAGGGATATGATTCAAATAGCCACATATTTTCCCATGTAACACATCTGAAATTATAAAGTGAAAAATTTATATTATTCAGTATTTCAGAATCTAGTTTATAAAGTTAGACATGCCTATAACAGTTGATAGGGAACTAAGCTGATAGTTTTTTGAAAAATAAGATAGCACACAGGGACACCCATTACAGATCATTTCAGTAACTATAAGTATGTTGTTTCATTAGAGTTAAGATTTTAGATTCCTCTTGAAATTCTGAAGTGACAGGCCCCATGCCCAACGCTATGTTTGATTGTTAAAGTGCAACAGGTTCATTCAACATTTCACATTTTAAAGAATAAACAGAAAAGGAACATAGCACAGTGCTCACTGATCAAGGCTGAATTGGGTCAGAGCAGTTCTGACAGTAAAACAGACGTTAATGAATGTAAGTAGCCAACAGGTTAATTATCATTAGTTTTAATCTACTCTTTCCTTTGTTCATTGAAATTTCACTCATAACAGGGGCATATATTATTTCAGATTTCAGCCATGGGAAGACACACACAGCAGTGGAAGTTCATCAGATGTTACTCAGTGGGGAAAAGACAGTCTCTACTGTTCGGGCTGTATTCTGACTCTTTGTGACCTCATGAATTGCAGTCCACCAGGCTCCTCTGTCCATGGAATTTTCTAGGCAAAAATACTGGAGTAGGTAGCCATTCTCTTTTCCAGGGGATCTACCTGACCCAAAGATCGAACCTGGGTCTCCTGTAGGTTCTTCTTGTAGGCAGGTTCTTTACCATCTGAGCCACTAGGAAAGTCCTAGGGAAGACTGGATATTCACATGCAGAATAATGAAATTGGACAACTTTCTTGCTCCATAAACAAAAATAAACTCAAAATGGATTAAAGTAACATTACACTGTTTGATTATTTGCTTGATGGTTCATATGTGGATATATATGCAAGATGGAGATAAATCTGTATGTGCTCTACCAACACTATGATAGCTCTTGGTAAAACTCTGGCATTGAATGTTTAAAATATATCAGCATCAGGCAAGCTACTGATTATACTTGTACTTTTTGTATTTAAGAAGATGGTAAAAAAAGGGATATGATTCAAATAGCCACATATTTTCCCATGTAACACATCTGAAATTATAAAGTGAAAAATTTATATTATTCAGTATTTCAGAATCTAGTTTATAAAGTTAGACATGCCTATAACAGTTGATAGGGAACTAAGCTGATAGTTTTTTGAAAAATAAGATAGCACACAGGGACACCCATTACAGATCATTTCAGTAACTATAAGTATGTTGTTTCATTAGAGTTAAGATTTTAGATTCCTCTTGAAATTCTGAAGTGACAGGCCCCATGCCCAACGCTATGTTTGATTGTTAAAGTGCAACAGGTTCATTCAACATTTCACATTTTAAAGAATAAACAGAAAAAGGAACATAGCACAGTGCTCACTGATCAAGGCTGAATTGGGTCAGAGCAGTTCTGACAGTAAAACAGACGTTAATGAATGTAAGTAGCCAACAGGTTAATTATCATTAGTTTTAATCTACTCTTTCCTTTGTTCATTGAAATTTCACTCATAACAGGGGCATATATTATTTCAGATTTCAGCCATGGGAAGACACACACAGCAGTGGAAGTTCATGAAAGGAAATCAAGTTTTATAATTTTAGTGCCTGAGCTGAACATTTTTCTACACTACTTTTGTGGCTAATCAGGAAGACAGAGGAAAAGCATGGGCTCCAGAGTCATACATACAATCTTAGTTCTCCCAACTGTCTTATTTAGGAAAGTAGCTTAACTTTGAGCCACAGTTCAGTTATCTGTGAAAAGGAGCTGAAGAGAAGATTGAGAATGTAAAATGATGCAACAAGTAGGTACTTCACGTTCATTCTCTTCACTCCCCACTAAAATTATCAGTGAAATACAGATTTAATGAGGATAATCTGTATCATCAGGTATAATTCTGTGAAGATAAATTATATTTACACAAGCAAAGAATATAGAACAAAATGGGCTGCTTGACTCATCATTTAAATGAAGTGATATCCTAAAGATACAGAAAAACCAAAAGAAAAATATTAAGAGGAATAGAGGAACAAAGAATCAGAAATCAAGTGGTGACTATTAAATCAGATATAAAGGTATTATAAATCAGTCTGTAAAAATTTCACATGGGTGAAAACTAAGTAGGTGATTAAAGTCAGTCTTCATGGTATGTAAGGAGATAGGAAAAGAAGATCAAAAAGTAAATTCTACAAATAGTTCATGACGGGAAAACAACAGGCAATAATGTTGTATGATAGATGGTATTGACAATAATTGCTTAGTATGAAAAACAACAGTACATATTCTTGAGTGTTTTAAAGTCTGTTGTTTTATTACCATGACAAAGACACAATAAGTCTCAACAAAAATTGAGCCATTAAAAAAATTAATATAAAACCTAGAAAAATGTGTGATAGTGAAGAAATCTGAGTTTATACTAGACATGAAAGATAACAGTCATCTCTTATATATACTAAGAAGTGTTTAAAAGAATATACTCTTAATACTGAACCTTGGGTTAAAAAGCTTATTGTTGTCTTACAAACACCAGTCAATTAAATATCATGTCACCATTCATACCCCTCAACCTATGAAATTAGAATTTATCACTTTAGCTGTAATTAGAAAATAGATTCCAGCATCTTTCATCTTCAAAATGAAAATAGCACTAAAAAGTATCTAACTTGTTTTTTTAAAAATGGAGAGCTCAAGACCCAGAAATCAACATTACAAACTAATTAAGGAAAATAATTTGATTTCTATTTTATAAAACATAGTAACAACATCCAGTTCTATATTATGAGGCTCTTTCCTCTCTCTGTTTTTGCATAATACACTGATTCTCTGAGAAACTCAAAGTTCTTTTCTAAAGGAAACCAAGAAGCCTACAACCTATGTCTAACCAACTATTCCAATGGCAAGGTTGACACTTTGTGAATACACTGCCTAAATGCAATTGATTAAACCAGGACTGGGCACCCAATTCTCCATATGATGACGAATCCCAGCACAGAAAGATAAAGCAGGTCAATTGGATTTCTCGTCTCAGAAATATAAATAGGAAGTGTCTGTGTGCTCAGCTGTGTCTGACTCCTTGTGATCCCATGGACTGAAGCCCACCAGGCTCCAATGTTCATGGAATTCTCCAGGCATAAATACTGGAGTGGTAACCATTTCCTACTCAGGGGATCTTCAAGCCACAGGAATCAAACTCCAGTTTCTCCTGTGTCCACTGCATTGTCAGGCAGATTCTCTACCACTGAGCCACCTGGGAAGCACCATATAAACAGGAAGTACTTAAGGATCATTTCATATTTACCAGTTCTCAAAGCAGAAGTTAAAAGGTCATAATGTGGTAGGTAAGTAGCCATGTTTCAATTCTACATGCAGGACAAGATTATAAAGCGGCAAGAATTGTAAGCAAAAACCGAGGAGAATGGACCAGCACAGAGAGAAGCAAGGAAGTACTGAGCAAGATTTCATGGTCTACCAGAGTGAGAGTCTGTTTCTGGGAACTGCCTTGCTTCCAGATGGCTTCTTCCTACTTCCACAAATAACTTAAAAATAAATCTCCTTTTCTCGCAAAACACTCTGAAATAGTTCTTCAGAAGCACTTAATCAAAATAGAAATAGTAAATAACTATTTAAATTTATAATCACACAATTATATATATATGTATACACACACACACACAGATACATGTAAATATCAAACAGCAAACTATTCCCAAAATATACCTGCTTAAGTGGAAGGAACTGAACTTTTTAGGGGAGTTCTCTTGGAACTGCAGGGCTCAGAAGTAATGAAGGCTGACGACTATCACGGAAATCAATTTCCTCAGACTGAAGTTCACCAGAGCAAATTTGATAGCTGCCAGAGAAGTCTCTGAGAGGTACTGAGTATAATGAATATACCCAGCTGTGCAGAGAGCAAACTGAATAGGAAGAATAGAGAAAGCCAAAAACAAAGTCAGCTCCCAGTTCAGGTCCTTCCCCATCTATTTCTATCCCTTCTCTCCTTTCTCTTGCCTTTTCCAAAGTGTATTACTCTGAGCACTGGCCATCACTGCCACTTCTGCCATCAATGGAAAAAAAATGCCTCAAATTCATTTTATTAACATTTATACAAGTGGGATATATAGGGACAGTAGCAATTTACCCTATGATGCCAGCTTTCAAGCAATACTTACTTCCCAAGAATCAGTCCACATCGCAAAGGATTTAAAACATCTCTTATCATACATTTCCAGGAGGCAGCACTATTTACAAATATGGTGTATAAACATATGCTTTACTTTAACAAATATAAAAGAAAGCTCCTAGCACATTACAAAGCAATACTAAGTTAGACGATCTAGAAGATCCAACAAAACATTAATATAATCAGTCCTTTCTATATGCAAGTTCCCACATGCTGGATATGGAGGGCTGACTATTCTATATTATTTTACGTAAGAGACTTGAGTGTTATACATTTTGGTATCCGTGGGGGGGTCCTGGATCCTGGAAACAATCTCCTTAAGATACCGAGGAACAACTATACATTAATAACTTTACTTATCTGGAACACTAATTTAGAACTGATAACACATGGAAGAAAAATTCACAAGAGGAAATACAATAGTAAACAAACAGGAAAAAATGCTGATTTTTACTACTAGTCAATAAATGTAACAATGAAATAATGTTTTTAGATTAATTAGTAAAGATAATTTTATGACAGTAATATTCTATGCTGCTGAAGATATGATGAATCAACTGTAACAAATTACTGATGGTAATATAAACTAATACAACCTACTGGAAATCAACTCAGTGATCTACAGCAACAGCCATTATCCATTTTTATACCCTTTGCCTTCATGATTATACTTTTGAGGCTGTAATCTAACAACCTTAATTCAGAAAAGAAAGCACTATTCTCAAAGATTTTATCCCAGTAGTATTTCTAATACAACAATAAATATATAACTACCACACTATTCAACTGAAAAAGATGGTTAATTCCTATAATGATATGGAAAATGCTTATGATCAGAAAGTGAAAAATGATACAAAGTTGTATGTAGAGAATAATTGCAAAGAATTTCCTGGCAGTCCAGTGTCAAGACCTTTTCCAAAGTGTATTACTCTGAGCACTGGCCATCACTGCCACTTCTGCCATCAATGGAAAAAAAAATGCCTCAAATTCATTTTATTAACATTTATACAAGTGGGATATATAGGGACAGTAGCAATTTACCCTATGATGCCAGCTTTCAAGCAATACTTACTTCCCAAGAATCAGTCCACATCGCAAAGGATTTAAAACATCTCTTATCATACATTTCCAGGAGGCAGCACTATTTACAAATATGGTGTATAAACATATGCTTTACTTTAACAAATATAAAAGAAAGCTCCTAGCACATTACAAAGCAATACTAAGTTAGACGATCTAGAAGATCCAACAAAACATTAATATAATCAGTCCTTTCTATATGCAAGTTCCCACATGCTGGATATGGAGGGCTGACTATTCTATATTATTTTACGTAAGAGACTTGAGTGTTATACATTTTGGTATCCGTGGGGGGGTCCTGGATCCTGGAAACAATCTCCTTAAGATACCGAGGAACAACTATACATTAATAACTTTACTTATCTGGAACACTAATTTAGAACTGATAACACATGGAAGAAAAATTCACAAGAGGAAATACAATAGTAAACAAACAGGAAAAAATGCTGATTTTTACTACTAGTCAATAAATGTAACAATGAAATAATGTTTTTAGATTAATTAGTAAAGATAATTTTATGACAGTAATATTCTATGCTGCTGAAGATATGATGAATCAACTGTAACAAATTACTGATGGTAATATAAACTAATACAACCTACTGGAAATCAACTCAGTGATCTACCGTAACAGCCATTATCCATTTTTATACCCTTTGCCTTCATGATTATACTTTTGAGGCTGTAATCTAACAACCTTAATTCAGAAAAGAAAGCACTATTCTCAAAGATTTTATCCCAGTAGTATTTCTAATACAACAATAAATATATAACTACCACACTATTCAACTGAAAAAGATGGTTAATTCCTATAATGATATGGAAAATGCTTATGATCAGAAAGTGAAAAAATGATACAAAGTTGTATGTAGAGAATAATTGCAAAGAATTTCCTGGCAGTCCAGTGTCAAGACCCAAGTGTGGCAAAAAAAAAAAAAAAAAGAATAATAAACATGTAAAAACAACATGTATAAGAAAAGGACGAGGGTTTCCCAGGTGGTTCAGTGGGTAAAGAAGCTGCCTTGCAAGTGCAACGGGCAACGATTCGATCCATGGCACAGGAAGATCCCACATGCCAAGGTACTGCTGGCCAGTGTATCCAATTATGAGCCAGTGCTCTGGAGTGCATGCGCCCAGAGACAGTGGTTTGCAACGAGAGAGGCCACTGCGATGGGCGGCCCACATATGCCAAAGAATAAAGATGGGTGAAAAATTAAAAAGAAAATGATGGCTTAGAGGCAAAAAAAAGACAAAAAAATGGATTAAAAAAAAAGAGACAACTATTAAATGAAAAAGATTGGAAGGAAACAGTGAAAAAGCTCATGGTATATTAGGATGCTAAGATTAAGTCCTTTTTTCTTTAAAAAATTTTATTATTGTGGTTATGTTACCTTTATAGTGAAAATAAATAATAAAAGCCCTAACAGTATAATTATTTTGAGCCATAAATAGAGCAGAGCAAAATACCCTAGAGAATATAACCACATTATGGTACGATACTTCCTACTCATAATAGTGACATAATTATCAAAAAGCTTTCATTGTACCATTTTCCTGAATTTTGAGGTGTAAAAGCTAGCTTAGAAAGTTTCTTGTGAAAATTCTTACAAGGTTATGGTAATTAAAGGGTTAAGTTTTAATTATCGAAAAGTGATGTCTGTAGCAACTGCTTCCAGCTCATACCACAAGCATACACAATGATAAGAAGATAATGTTGAAAATTAAAGTATCTTTCACAGTACTGCGAAAAAATTAATTCAGCCTTTGGAAAGCAAAAACTTTACAGAAAAGTCTACTAGAAGGTGGTAAGTAAAACTGTTAATTTAAGATTAAAAATCATTTTATGACCCCTCAGACCAAATCTCAAAGGCCATCTCAAAAACTGGAGAACAAGATACCTTACTTTTCCCGAGATAATGGTAACTATTTATAGATTCCATACTTGTGATTTTTTTTTTTATCATGGTTTTCATATATGTATGGAGATGGATTTCCCTTGTAGCTCAGCTGGAAAAGAATCTGCCCGGTTTGGGGAGTTCCCCTGCAGAAGGGACAGGCTACCCACTTCCAACATTCTAGGCCTTCCCTAGTGGTTCAGATGGTAAGGATCCACCTGCAGTGCAGGAGGCCTAGGGATTGATCCTTGGATTGGGAAGATTGATCCTTGGCACAGGAAGATCCCACATGCCAAGGTACTGCTGGCCAGTGTATCCAATTATGAGCCAGTGCTCTGGAGTGCATGCGCCCAGAGACAGTGGTTTGCAACGAGAGAGGCCACTGCGATGGGCGGCCCACATATGCCAAAGAATAAAGATGGGTGAAAAATTAAAAAGAAAATGATGGCTTAGAGGCAAAAAAAAGACAAAAAAATGGATTAAAAAAAGAGAGACAACTATTAAATGAAAAAGATTGGAAGGAAACAGTGAAAAAGCTCATGGTATATTAGGATGCTAAGATTAAGTCCTTTTTTCTTTAAAAAATTTTATTATTGTGGTTATGTTACCTTTATAGTGAAAATAAATAATAAAAGCCCTAACAGTATAATTATTTTGAGCCATAAATAGAGCAGAGCAAAATACCCTAGAGAATATAACCACATTATGGTACGATACTTTCTACTCATAATAGTGACATAATTATCAAAAAGCTTTCATTGTACCATTTTCCTGAATTTTGAGGTGTAAAAGCTAGCTTAGAAAGTTTCTTGTGAAAATTCTTACAAGGTTATGGTAATTAAAGGGTTAAGTTTTAATTATCGAAAAGTGATGTCTGTAGCAACTGCTTCCAGCTCATACCACAAGCATACACAATGATAAGAAGATAATGTTGAAAATTAAAGTATCTTTCACAGTACTGCGAAAAAATTAATTCAGCCTTTGGAAAGCAAAAACTTTACAGAAAAGTCTACTAGAAGGTGGTAAGTAAAAACTGTTAATTTAAGATTAAAAAAATCATTTTATGACCCCTCAGACCAAATCTCAAAGGCCATCTCAAAAACTGGAGAACAAGATACCTTACTTTTCCCGAGATAATGGTAACTATTTATAGATTCCATACTTGTGATTTTTTTTTTTATCATGGTTTTCATATATGTATGGAGATGGATTTCCCTTGTAGCTCAGCTGGAAAAGAATCTGCCCGGTTTGGGGAGTTCCCCTGCAGAAGGGACAGGCTACCCACTTCCAACATTCTAGGCCTTCCCTAGTGGTTCAGATGGTAAAGGATCCACCTGCAGTGCAGGAGGCCTAGGGATTGATCCTTGGATTGGGAAGATCCCCTGGAGGAGGGCATGGCAACCCACTCCAGTATTCTTGCCTGGAGAATCGCTATGGACAGAGGAGCCAGGAAGGCTGCAGTCCATGGGGTCACCAAGAATTGAACACAACTAAGTGACTAAGCATGCACACGTGTATGGAGATGAGCTTTAACAAATTAGCGTTAAGGCATTTAAATGCAAAGATATACAAAGTGAGCCTAATACAAATATAAAACAAGAATACTAAAATTTTCTAATACAAAAAAATTTTCAAGCATCTCTCATCAACATCTTAATTTTTCAAAACATTGATGATAGTTTTAGAAATACCATTTAAGCAAAAAATCAATAAATCAGTTAAACCATGGGTTAAACTAGAAAGAAAAAAAAACCCACAAGAATGTAAATGCCAAAAGCAAATTAAATTAAATTTTAGCATAGAAAAGAGGACCTATAATTTTCTATGACAGTTCTTTAAATTTCTATGTTTGTAAGTTCGATTGATTTTCTCAACAATAACTATAAATATTTTAAAAGGAAATTTTTTAATTATAGGAAAATGATGAACTTGCAGTAATTGTTACTTACTAATGAATAAGAAAATTTTTAACTGCAGAAATGAATAAATGAGCATATACCACATATAATTTAAATCCATCATTTAGACTATACTTAACTGAAAAAGGATGGAGTTCTAGTATTTTTTCATTTTGCTATAATAGTTATTTGTGTCATATACTATTTCACTCTAAGATAAACTATAAATAAGTAACTTAAAATTAAGATCTTTAGAAGTAAGTCAGACAAAGACAAATATCATAATGATACTACTTACATGTGAAATCTGAAAGAGTGGTACAAATGAATCTATTTACAAAACAGAAATTGAGTCACAGATATAGAAGACAAACTTACGGTTACCAAGAGGGAAAGGTAGTAGGGAGAGATAAATTGGGAGACCGACTTTGACATATACACACTACTATATAGAAAATACTTAAGAAAAACCTACTGTATAGTACAGAATTCTGTTCAACTAACTATATCGAGAAGGGACAGGCTACCCACTTCCAACATTCTAGGCCTTCCTAGTGGTTCAGATGGTAAGGATCCACCTGCAGTGCAGGAGGCCTAGGGATTGATCCTTGGATTGGGAAGATCCCCTGGAGGAGGGCATGGCAACCCACTCCAGTATTCTTGCCTGGAGAATCGCTATGGACAGAGGAGCCAGGAAGGCTGCAGTCCATGGGGTCACCAAGAATTGAACACAACTAAGTGACTAAGCATGCACACGTGTATGGAGATGAGCTTTAACAAATTAGCGTTAAGGCATTTAAATGCAAAGATATACAAAGTGAGCCTAATACAAATATAAAACAAGAATACTAAAATTTTCTAATACAAAAAAATTTTCAAGCATCTCTCATCAACATCTTAATTTTTCAAAACATTGATGATAGTTTTAGAAATACCATTTAAGCAAAAAATCAATAAATCAGTTAAACCATGGGTTAAACTAGAAAGAAAAAAAAACCCACAAGAATGTAAATGCCAAAAGCAAATTAAATTAAATTTTAGCATAGAAAAGAGGACCTATAATTTTCTATGACAGTTCTTTAAATTTCTATGTTTGTAAGTTCGATTGATTTTCTCAACAATAACTATAAATATTTTAAAAGGAAATTTTTTAATTATAGGAAAATGATGAACTTGCAGTAATTGTTACTTACTAATGAATAAGAAAATTTTTAACTGCAGAAATGAATAAATGAGCATATACCACATATAATTTAAATCCATCATTTAGACTATACTTAACTGAAAAAGGATGGAGTTCTAGTATTTTTTCATTTTGCTATAATAGTTATTTGTGTCATATACTATTTCACTCTAAGATAAACTATAAATAAGTAACTTAAAATTAAGATCTTTAGAAGTAAGTCAGACAAAGACAAATATCATAATGATACTACTTACATGTGAAATCTGAAAGAGTGGTACAAATGAATCTATTTACAAAACAGAAATTGAGTCACAGATATAGAAGACAAACTTACGGTTACCAAGAGGGAAAGGTAGTAGGGAGAGATAAATTGGGAGACCGACTTTGACATATACACACTACTATATAGAAAATACTTAAGAAAAACCTACTGTATAGTACAGGGAATTCTGTTCAATATTCCATAATGACCTATACGGGGACAGAATCTGGGAAAGAGTGGATACATGTATAACTGACTCACTTTGCTGTACAGCAAAAACTAACACAACATTGTAAATCAACTTCACTCCAATTTAAAAAAAAGAAAAAATTTTAAATATTTTAAATAAAATTAAGACCTTTAGAAAAACACTAAGTGGAAACTCTTCATTTAAGATAAAAAAAATTACGTTAGAATCATCAACGGATTCTTAAATTGTTCTGCTTAAGGAAGCTTATGTAGTAACTAAGATGGATTGGAAAAAAATGCTTACAAATTGTAACCTGACACTAACGGCATAGTTCTATGCCTACTGAGGCTATGAGATAGATACCATCCATGATCATACACTTATAACTGGTAGACATAGGAATCTAATGAATTGCCTTATGCGACAACAGAGGCCACCGCGATGGGAGGCCCACACAGGCCAAAGAACAAAGATGGATGAAAACTGATAAATGATAGACCAATAGAAGTGGCCAAAAAAAACCCCCAACTCATTATTGAGCTAAAAATCCAATGGAGCATTCTAATTCCTACTCTGGAGCACCTATGGTTTCAATGAGTCACTGTTTAACACTCTTTTCCTGAATTAAGTCTCCTAATATTTTCTCTTTTCTTCCTAATAGTTTCTAATAAAGGCTTGATAAGCAGTATTTTATAAGCCCAAACATCTATCAGGACTCTCTAGCTCATGTCCATATATATATACTGCCAATAAAAACTTTACCACAAAAGAATTAACCCAAGTACTTTACCTTTCTAAACAATCAGCGACAATACTTGAAAACATATCATTTATACTAAGCCTGGTAAAGCATGGGCTACAGATGGCTCAGCGGTAAATAATCTGCCTGCCAATGCAGGAGGCATGGGTTCAACTCCTAGATCAGGAAGATCTGCTGGAGGAGGAAATGGAAACCCATTCCAGTATTTTTGACCTGCCAATGCAAAGAGGCCCTGGGTTCAACTCAAAAAAAAGGGTTACCAAGAGGGAAAGGTAGTAGGAGAGATAAATTGGGAGACCGACTTTGACATATACACACTACTATATAGAAAATACTTAAGAAAAACCTACTGTATAGTACAGAATTCTGTTCAATATTCCATAATGACCTATACGGGGACAGAATCTGGGAAAGAGTGGATACATGTATAACTGACTCACTTTGCTGTACAGCAAAAACTAACACAACATTGTAAATCAACTTCACTCCAATTTAAAAAAAAGAAAAAATTTTAAATATTTTAAATAAAATTAAGACCTTTAGAAAAACACTAAGTGGAAACTCTTCATTTAAGATAAAAAAAATTACGTTAGAATCATCAACGGATTCTTAAATTGTTCTGCTTAAGGAAGCTTATGTAGTAACTAAGATGGATTGGAAAAAAATGCTTACAAATTGTAACCTGACACTAACGGCATAGTTCTATGCCTACTGAGGCTATGAGATAGATACCATCCATGATCATACACTTATAACTGGTAGACATAGGAATCTAATGAATTGCCTTATGCGACAACAGAGGCCACCGCGATGGGAGGCCCACACAGGCCAAAGAACAAAGATGGATGAAAACTGATAAATGATAGACCAATAGAAGTGGCCAAAAAAAACCCCCAACTCATTATTGAGCTAAAAATCCAATGGAGCATTCTAATTCCTACTCTGGAGCACCTATGGTTTCAATGAGTCACTGTTTAACACTCTTTTCCTGAATTAAGTCTCCTAATATTTTCTCTTTTCTTCCTAATAGTTTCTAATAAAGGCTTGATAAGCAGTATTTTATAAGCCCAAACATCTATCAGGACTCTCTAGCTCATGTCCATATATATATACTGCCAATAAAAACTTTACCACAAAAGAATTAACCCAAGTACTTTACCTTTCTAAACAATCAGCGACAATACTTGAAAACATATCATTTATACTAAGCCTGGTAAAGCATGGGCTTCACAGATGGCTCAGCGGTAAATAATCTGCCTGCCAATGCAGGAGGCATGGGTTCAACTCCTAGATCAGGAAGATCTGCTGGAGGAGGAAATGGAAACCCATTCCAGTATTCTTTCCTGGAAAACTCCATGGACAGAGGAGCCTGGCAGGCTATAGTCCATTGGGTTAAGAGTCAGATATGACTGCCCATGCAAGCACACACTTGCTAGAATTTACATATAAAGTTTAAATATTCACTTTTCTTGTGTTTGCCTTCTGTCCTGATGCTCATCAAGGCGACATTACACTGTGATCCACCATTACCAAGAGTTATAATCTAGATCTAGAATCTAAAATCACTTTTTTGACATAAGAATCTTTGCCTCTGATCTTTATAGCTGTCCCATTTGACTACTTCAAACAAGAAATTTCAGATTTTTCCAAGCACCACATGGCAGGCACTGTTGTACATAGCTTAAGAGTAGACAGAAATCCTGTTATTCTTCAGCTTGACTTTGAGTTCTTACTGAGCCATTTATTAGTCATGGAAAAAATAATTAACCTATGATCTCTGAAATGAGACAATTAATAGTATTTTTATTTCATGGGCTACTATGAGGAGAAATGGCAAAGTTCCATTAAAAAAAATAATTTTTGTCTAAAAAGATGACAACTAAAAACAATATAAAACCCTAGACTGGACCCTGCACTGGAGGAAAAAATGTTATAAAGGATGTTATCAAAACAAGAATCAAAGCTGTAACACAGACTGTCGGCTTTCCTGGTGGTCCAGTGGGTGGGGACACCGCCTTGCAGTGCAAAGGACGCCGGTTCGATCCCTGGCCCAGGAAGATCCCATGTGCCGCGGAGCGGCTGGACTTATGTGTCCAAATATCCAGCAAGAGCTCTGGAGTGCATGCGCCCAGAGCCAGTGCTCTGTGGCAAGAGAGGCCGCTGTGATGAGAGGCCCACACAGGCCAAATAACAAAGATAAATGAATGAAAGATCAATAGAAGTGGCCAAAAAAAAAAAAAAAGAGAATTGAAAAAAAGGAATCACATCACCAAAGAATCAATTAAAAAAAAAAAAAAAAGCTGTAACACAGACTGTAAAAAACTAAATTTCCTGAATTTGATAACTGTATGTGATTTTGAAGAGAATATCTTATGGCTCTTAAGATATACGGATATAAGGTGTTAAAGGGCAGAGGAGCAAGATGTATGAAATCTACTCAAAAATAATAACCTGGAAAACTCCATGGACAGAGGAGCCTGGCAGGCTATAGTCCATTGGGTTAAGAGTCAGATATGACTGCCCATGCAAGCACACACTTGCTAGAATTTACATATAAAGTTTAAATATTCACTTTTCTTGTGTTTGCCTTCTGTCCTGATGCTCATCAAGGCGACATTACACTGTGATCCACCATTACCAAGAGTTATAATCTAGATCTAGAATCTAAAATCACTTTTTTGACATAAGAATCTTTGCCTCTGATCTTTATAGCTGTCCCATTTGACTACTTCAAACAAGAAATTTCAGATTTTTCCAAGCACCACATGGCAGGCACTGTTGTACATAGCTTAAGAGTAGACAGAAATCCTGTTATTCTTCAGCTTGACTTTGAGTTCTTACTGAGCCATTTATTAGTCATGGAAAAAATAATTAACCTATGATCTCTGAAATGAGACAATTAATAGTATTTTTATTTCATGGGCTACTATGAGGAGAAATGGCAAAGTTCCATTAAAAAAAATAATTTTTGTCTAAAAAGATGACAACTAAAAACAATATAAAACCCTAGACTGGACCCTGCACTGGAGGAAAAAATGTTATAAAGGATGTTATCAAAACAAGAATCAAAGCTGTAACACAGACTGTCGGCTTTCCTGGTGGTCCAGTGGGTGGGGACACCGCCTTGCAGTGCAAAGGACGCCGGTTCGATCCCTGGCCCAGGAAGATCCCATGTGCCGCGGAGCGGCTGGACTTATGTGTCCAAATATCCAGCAAGAGCTCTGGAGTGCATGCGCCCAGAGCCAGTGCTCTGTGGCAAGAGAGGCCGCTGTGATGAGAGGCCCACACAGGCCAAATAACAAAGATAAATGAATGAAAGATCAATAGAAGTGGCCAAAAAAAAAAAAAAAAAAAAGAGAATTGAAAAAAAGGAATCACATCACCAAAGAATCAATTAAAAAAAAAAAAAAAGCTGTAACACAGACTGTAAAAAACTAAATTTCCTGAATTTGATAACTGTATGTGATTTTGAAGAGAATATCTTATGGCTCTTAAGATATACGGATATAAGGTGTTAAAGGGCAGAGGAGCAAGATGTATGAAATCTACTCAAAAATAATAACTGTGGAGGGGGGTTGGAATGTGGCAAAATGTTACAAATTGGTGAATCCAGATAAAGGGTATATGGAAGTCCTCCCAATTATTCCTGTAACTTTTCTCTTAAGTTTAAAATTACGTAAAGACAAGCTTTGACTGCATTTACCCACCCTTTTTAATTGGGTTTCCCTGGTGGCTCAGACAGAAAAGAATCTGCCTGCAATGCGGGAGTGCTGAGTTTGATCTCTGGGTTGGGAAGATCCTCTGGAGAAGGGAATGGCTACCTAATTCAGTACTCCTGCCTGGAGAATTCCATAGCTTACCCACGGGTCTTAAAAAACAAGCTTTGGGGCTTCCCTTGTGGTCCAGTGGGTAAAGAGTCTGCCTTGCTGTGCAGGGGGCACCAGTTCGATCCCTGGCCCGGGAAGATTCCACATGCCACGGGGGGCTGTGTGTCCAATTACAAGCCGGCGCTCTGGAGCGCATGTGCCCAGAGCCTGCGCTCTGCAACGAGAGAGGCCACTGCAATAGGAGGCCCACACAGGTCAAAGAATAAACGTGGATGAAAAATAAATAAATTTAAAAAAAAAAAAAAAAAAAACAAGCTTTGGGGGCTTCCCTGGTGGTCCAGCGGGTAAGGACACCGCCTTGCAGTGCAAGGGGCACCGGTTCGATCCCTGGCCTGGGAAGATCCCACGTGCCGCAGAGAGGCTTGACTGATGTGTACAATTATCGAGCCAGCGCTCTGGAGCGCATGCACTCAGAGCCGGTGCTCTGCAACGAGAGAGGCCACTGTGATGGGAGGCCCACACAGGCCAAAGAACGAAAGATGGATGAAAATAAATAAATGAAAGACCAATAGAAGTAGCCAAAAAAAAAAAATCTGTTAAAAAAAAAAGGCAAGCTTTGGGTCCATTTTACCCACCTTGACTGCTCAATTATTCCCTTCCATTCACAGAAACATCTTAAGTGGGTACAATCAGTCATCATGGCCCCCATCCCCCTTCACTCCACTCCATGAGACTAAGATTTCCTTGTTCCCAAACCCAGTGATTTTTTCTTGGTCTCATCTTAATTGATAACTGTATGTATATTGAAGAGAATATCTTATGGCTCTTAAGATATACGGATATAAGGTGTTAAAGGGCAGAGGAGCAAGATGTATGAAATCTACTCAAAAATAATAACTGTGGAGGGGGGTTGGAATGTGGCAAAATGTTACAAATTGGTGAATCCAGATAAAGGGTATATGGAAGTCCTCCCAATTATTCCTGTAACTTTTCTCTTAAGTTTAAAATTACGTAAAGACAAGCTTTGACTGCATTTACCCACCCTTTTTAATTGGGTTTCCCTGGTGGCTCAGACAGAAAAGAATCTGCCTGCAATGCGGGAGTGCTGAGTTTGATCTCTGGGTTGGGAAGATCCTCTGGAGAAGGGAATGGCTACCTAATTCAGTACTCCTGCCTGGAGAATTCCATAGCTTACCCACGGGTCTTAAAAAACAAGCTTTGGGGCTTCCCTTGTGGTCCAGTGGGTAAAGAGTCTGCCTTGCTGTGCAGGGGGCACCAGTTCGATCCCTGGCCCGGGAAGATTCCACATGCCACGGGGGGCTGTGTGTCCAATTACAAGCCGGCGCTCTGGAGCGCATGTGCCCAGAGCCTGCGCTCTGCAACGAGAGAGGCCACTGCAATAGGAGGCCCACACAGGTCAAAGAATAAACGTGGATGAAAAATAAATAAATTTAAAAAAAAAAAAAAAAAAAACAAGCTTTGGGGGCTTCCCTGGTGGTCCAGCGGGTAAGGACACCGCCTTGCAGTGCAAGGGGCACCGGTTCGATCCCTGGCCTGGGAAGATCCCACGTGCCGCAGAGAGGCTTGACTGATGTGTACAATTATCGAGCCAGCGCTCTGGAGCGCATGCACTCAGAGTCGGTGCTCTGCAACGAGAGAGGCCACTGTGATGGGAGGCCCACACAGGCCAAAGAACGAAAGATGGATGAAAATAAATAAATGAAAGACCAATAGAAGTAGCCAAAAAAAAAAAATCTGTTAAAAAAAAGAGGCAAGCTTTGGGTCCATTTTACCCACCTTGACTGCTCAATTATTCCCTTCCATTCACAGAAACATCTTAAGTCGGTACAATCAGTCATCATGGCCCCCATCCCCCTTCACTCCACTCCATGAGACTAAGATTTCCTTGTTCCCAAACCCAGTGATTTTTTCTTGGTCTCATCTTAATTTCTCTGAAATTAAGTGCTGAAAACAGACACTTACCTCTTAGCCTGTGGCAGTTCATCTCTTTTGGTTTCCGTTTTATTTTGATGCCCGCCCCCCCCCACACACACCTAAATATCCCAGGCATCTTTTTCCCATCTACATAATCTCATCTAGTGCTTGCCAATGAATAGATCTCTGAATTTCAGATTCAAATATCCAACCTCGTGTAAGATATATCCACTTTGTTTATTAAATGGATACCCCAAACTTTGCTGGCTGAAACAGAACTCTTGATTTTTTTCTCCATTTCACTCAAATCTGTTCCTCGTCCAGTTGTCTATTAGTAAATGTTCATCCAGCTGTTCAGGCCAAAATACCAAGAAGCCATCTGTGATTTCCCTTATATTCCATATTTAAACCATTAGTCAGTGCTGTCAAAATATACCCTTTAAAAATACGTGCTGAATCTGACCGTTTCTCACCTTCACTGCCTACCATAGTCCAGATACCATTTTCTACAAAAGTGGTCTACTACCGTTGGTTACCTGCCCTTCTCTTGTTCACTTACAGCCCTATTCTTTGGAACGAAGCAGCAAAAATGATCAAGTTAAAGCTTTAATTAAATCACATCTTCTTTCCTTCATAACCATCCAGTGGTTTCTCATCACATTTAAAAATAAAACCTCACATTCTTACCACAGCCTACAAAATTGTCCTAATGTGGGATTCTGTCTTTCTCTCTGAACTAATCTCCTAGCAGACTCTTTCCACTTTTCCACTACAGTCCACACCAGTTTTCTTAAAGTTCCCTGATGTTGCTATGCTTTTTCCTACTTAAGTCTTACTTTTGGTTGCTCTTTCTTCAAATATTCATACTGCTCACTTCTCAGACTGCCTTTCTTATATTTCATATATGGCCAGCACAATAGAAGTAGCCAAAAAAAATCTGTTAAAAAAAGGCAAGCTTTGGGTCCATTTTACCCACCTTGACTGCTCAATTATTCCCTTCCATTCACAGAAACATCTTAAGTCGGTACAATCAGTCATCATGGCCCCCATCCCCCTTCACTCCACTCCATGAGACTAAGATTTCCTTGTTCCCAAACCCAGTGATTTTTTCTTGGTCTCATCTTAATTTCTCTGAAATTAAGTGCTGAAAACAGACACTTACCTCTTAGCCTGTGGCAGTTCATCTCTTTTGGTTTCCGTTTTATTTTGATGCCCGCCCCCACACACACCTAAATATCCCAGGCATCTTTTTCCCATCTACATAATCTCATCTAGTGCTTGCCAATGAATAGATCTCTGAATTTCAGATTCAAATATCCAACCTCGTGTAAGATATATCCACTTTGTTTATTAAATGGATACCCCAAACTTTGCTGGCTGAAACAGAACTCTTGATTTTTTTCTCCATTTCACTCAAATCTGTTCCTCGTCCAGTTGTCTATTAGTAAATGTTCATCCAGCTGTTCAGGCCAAAATACCAAGAAGCCATCTGTGATTTCCCTTATATTCCATATTTAAACCATTAGTCAGTGCTGTCAAAATATACCCTTTAAAAATACGTGCTGAATCTGACCGTTTCTCACCTTCACTGCCTACCATAGTCCAGATACCATTTTCTACAAAAGTGGTCTACTACCGTTGGTTACCTGCCCTTCTCTTGTTCACTTACAGCCCTATTCTTTGGAACGAAGCAGCAAAAATGATCAAGTTAAAGCTTTAATTAAATCACATCTTCTTTCCTTCATAACCATCCAGTGGTTTCTCATCACATTTAAAAATAAAACCTCACATTCTTACCACAGCCTACAAAATTGTCCTAATGTGGGATTCTGTCTTTCTCTCTGAACTAATCTCCTAGCAGACTCTTTCCACTTTTCCACTACAGTCCACACCAGTTTTCTTAAAGTTCCCTGATTCTGCTATGCTTTTTCCTACTTAAGTCTTACTTTTGGTTGCTCTTTCTTCAAATATTCATACTGCTCACTTCTCAGACTGCCTTTCTTATATTTCATATATGGCCAGCACAATTGGTCTCTTCCCTCTCTCCACCCCATTACTCTATTTCTTCTCACTATTTACTCAGTATCAATATTTTCCCCCTTTCTCTTCATTAGAAGAATCTTTAAATGAAAAATTGGTATGTACTGCTTCTCATTGTATAAAAAAGCAAACAATACAGAGGAAATTCAAGTTTCCTTCAAGCACCTCTCCTAGCCCTGGTCTCTTCCCCAAAGGCATTCTAATATTCATTTGATGTGTATCCTTACAGAGCTGCTTTTTGGGCATTTAAATACATATGTTTCTGTAAAAATAAAAATAACTTTATTTTGGTTTGATAAAAACTCATCTGAAATATGCCTTAGCTTTCCTACTTCTTATATTTAGCTCTATTCCATAATAATGTTATACCATTACAAGAAATTCATTCATTTAACAAATGTTTACTGAATGTCTATATTCTAGGCACTGTTCTTGTTATTGCAAATAAAGCAATAAAACAAAGATCTTTGTCCTCTTTGAGCTTATATTCATGCAAGAAGAGAAAGATAATCAACAGACTATTTAGTATTAAGCTTTTTGTAAAGACCCAAACAGCATATGGACTTTGAAGACCACATTCAGAAACACATACTAAAAGAATATGTCTGTCATATATTCTTTTTGTTTTACAACCCTTAAAAAAATATAAAAACCATTCTTAGCTCATAGGCTGTACAAAAACAGGCCACAGGGCAATGGAGCTCTAGCTTGCTGACACCTGTGTGTTAGAAGGTGGTATGGCCATGCACAAAGTAGAAAGCAATCCAGGATACGGAGAATGAGAGGTTAGGATGTAGTACTAAACAGTATTTAGAGAATGTGACATCTGAGCTAAGGCCAGTGAGGAGGAGGGAAAGTGCTACTGGAAAATGAGGTCAGGGAGGTAAGGAGAAAGGGGAGTGGGTGGTTAAGAACTAGATTTTCTCTGAGTCAAAGGGGGACCCACTGCAGGGCTCTGAATGGAGAAGTGACAGACTGGCAAAGGTCTGTTCTGGATCCTCTACTGAGGGAAGACTGCTAGGAGGAGGGTAGGGCAGAGCAGGCAGACGAGATAGAAACCTAATTTAAATAATCCTTATGAATGGCAATGGCTTGGACCAGAATAAGGGTAGTGGATAGGGTGAAGCATGGCAAAATTCTGAATATAGTTTCACGATATAGGAAAAAAAAAACTCCAAAAGACATTGTCCTGGTGCAATGGATGTGTCAAAGAAACAGTAAAGTCAAGAACAATTCCAGTGTTTTAGTCTGAGGTACTGGGAAGATGGAGTTGCCAGTGACAAACCAAAGTCCATGGGTAGAGCCAGTACTGGGAGGATGCTTAGAAGGTAAGCTATGTATAAGCTGAGCTTGAGGCCTATTATTAGACATTTAGATAGAGATGTCAAATAGGAGTTGAATATGTAAGGAATCAGAGAGGCTACAGATCTAAATCTGGGCACTGCTAGCATTTACATGGTATTTAAAGTCACGAAACTGAATGAGATTACCAATGGAGTTAGTATTTATGAAAAACAGAAAAATGAGGCTGAGCCTGGGGGTTCTCCAACACTAAGAGGTCTGTGTAAAGAAAGGCAAAGCAGAATGACAAGGAGTCAGCACCAAGATAGGAGATAACCACGGGTATGAGGTATCCTGCAAAGCGAAGAAGAGAAGTGTTTTGAGAAAAAGACAAATAGCTCTGTTAAATGTCGCTGACAGGTAAAGTAAGATGAACAGACTCAATGACATATGGCATCTGGTCACACAGAAGTTACTGGAGAAACTAAGGAATCATCTCAACAGGAATGGTGCAAAGGCCTTATCGGAATGGATTTCATAGAGTATGGAAGGAGAAAACTTGGCAACAGTAAATACAGACAACTCTTTCAGGGAATAATGCTGCAAAAGGAAACCAAAAATATGTGGAAACAGGTGGTGAAGAATGGATCAATTTTTTTTTTAATATAGCAGAAATAGTAGCTTGTCTGTTTGCTGACAGAAATAATCCAGGAAAAGAAAAAAGTGATGTGCAAGGACAGAAGCTGAAGCAATCCCTTGAGCAGATGACAGAGGAGAAAGGATGGGATCTAATACAAAAGCACACACAAGAACACAGAATGTTTAGCCAAAAGCGACAAGAAGTGCACGAGAGTGACTAGGAGAAGTGATAGAAACCTAATTTAAATAATCCTTATGAATGGCAATGGCTTGGACCAGAATAAGGGTAGTGGATAGGGTGAAGCATGGCAAAATTCTGAATATAGTTTCACGATATAGGAAAAAAACTCCAAAAGACATTGTCCTGGTGCAATGGATGTGTCAAAGAAACAGTAAAGTCAAGAACAATTCCAGTGTTTTAGTCTGAGGTACTGGGAAGATGGAGTTGCCAGTGACAAACCAAAGTCCATGGGTAGAGCCAGTACTGGGAGGATGCTTAGAAGGTAAGCTATGTATAAGCTGAGCTTGAGGCCTATTATTAGACATTTAGATAGAGATGTCAAATAGGAGTTGAATATGTAAGGAATCAGAGAGGCTACAGATCTAAATCTGGGCACTGCTAGCATTTACATGGTATTTAAAGTCACGAAACTGAATGAGATTACCAATGGAGTTAGTATTTATGAAAAACAGAAAAATGAGGCTGAGCCTGGGGGTTCTCCAACACTAAGAGGTCTGTGTAAAGAAAGGCAAAGCAGAATGACAAGGAGTCAGCACCAAGATAGGAGATAACCACGGGTATGAGGTATCCTGCAAAGCGAAGAAGAGAAGTGTTTTGAGAAAAAGACAAATAGCTCTGTTAAATGTCGCTGACAGGTAAAGTAAGATGAACAGACTCAATGACATATGGCATCTGGTCACACAGAAGTTACTGGAGAAACTAAGGAATCATCTCAACAGGAATGGTGCAAAGGCCTTATCGGAATGGATTTCATAGAGTATGGAAGGAGAAAACTTGGCAACAGTAAATACAGACAACTCTTTCAGGGAATAATGCTGCAAAAGGAAACCAAAAATATGTGGAAACAGGTGGTGAAGAGTGGATCAATTTTTTTTTTAATATAGCAGAAATAGTAGCTTGTCTGTTTGCTGACAGAAATAATCCAGGAAAAGAAAAAAGTGATGTGCAAGGACAGAAGCTGAAGCAATCCCTTGAGCAGATGACAGAGGAGAAAGGATGGGATCTAATACAAAAGCACACACAAGAACACAGAATAGCTCATCTAAGACAATAATCACGAAGACAGCTGTCATGACATAGATGATGGTAGTTCACGGGGTGATAGGAGTGTGCGAAGTTTGCTGATTGCTTCAATGTTTCTTAACAAAACAGGAAGCAAGGTCATGAACTGAAAATGAGGATGGGAAAAGACATATCAGATGTCTGAAGAAAAGAAGATATGAAATAATTACTGAGAAAAGTGGGAAAGTGAACAGATTTCAAAAATAAAGTATTATCAACAGGCAGCACAAGAAGTCACATGAGATATGTGGTTACGTGTGGTTGCGTTTTCTTCTAGCCATACTAAGCTACCTAGGGGCAGGTGGGAAGAAGGCAGAGAGCTGGTTTTAACCAGTATGTGGTTCTACTAAACAAGCAAATAAGGTAGTCATTCAAAGGAGTGATTAACCATGGAATTTAAATTGAGTAAGGAAGCAAGTAAAAACAGCAAGAAGGTGAATGGCAGAGACACAGGAACAGGATCAAGAGACTGGCAACTCCATTGGGATAAAAAAGAATGTTGGGGCTGAGATACTAACTAGAAGGGCTGAAGTATGGTTAAACAGTAGGAAACATGGAATAGTGACTACAGAGGGACTGCAGTTATTGACAGTGCAAGAGGGAATCACTTTGGGAATGACTGACTAAAATAGAGTAGAAAGGAAGAACACTGGAGGAAAATTCAGGTATACTTATTCTAGTTTCAGTATAAAGACTGAGTGATATTGGAGAGAGGGGAAATGAGCCTGGAGCTAAAATAATAGAGAAATGAGGAGGAATGACCTCAACGTTGGGCTTCCCTGGCAGCTCAGCAGTGAAGAATCCGACTGTGAGGCAGGAGCCCCAAGAGATGAGGGTTCAATTCCTAGGCCTGGCAACCCACTCCAGTATTCTCAGTATAATCTCCATGGATAGAGAAGCCTAGCAGGCTACAGTCCATACAGTAGCACAAAGTCAGACACAACTGAAGTGACTTAGCATGTAGACACACACGACTTCAATGTCAGCGGTCGACAGCAATCACAAAGAGTAGGAGTCACCTAGTCTGATAACCTAATCCCAAACTACAGATTTTGAGGGAGAAGGGAGGGAGAACAGTAGCCAAGTTGAGATTGGATTTTGCGGATGATGGACTGTACATTCCAGCAGGCACAGTAGAATACGAAGAGTTGGGATGGGGGTTCAAAATAAAGGAGACAAATACAGCCCTTTTAATGATCGAGAGTGCAGGAGATAAAAGATGGGAGTCTGGAGGTTTTGTGGCTACTGACAAAAGCCACATGATTGAATATACATCATGAATATACATACCTTGAATATACATGAGTCCTAATATACCAATGTTTCTCTAAGAAACATAAACTGCCTAAGTCGAAATTTTTTACTGTAAATTAAAATAGCTGTATTGATTTATTCAATGTTTGAGTTTTCCTACAACCTTATCAATACATTCTAGCAAAACTTTATCACTTTTGCCAATCTGATGGGTAAAAAAGACAAATTCAGTTTTACTTTGCATTTACTTATCGGTGAGGTACAGCATTAATTTTGTGATTATTGGCTAGCCGTATTCCCTCATCTGTGAATTTACCCATTTAAAAATTAAATTATCTTATTGGTTTATGGCACCTAAAAATTACCCATTTTTCTGCTGTTAATGAATTGCACAAATCGATGCTGCAAATTTCTTGCTTTAGATCTGTCACTGGCTCACACTAGGGCAATACAAGGCTCAGCAGGTATCTCCTCCTGAAATCCATCTACTATATACTAGAGATTCTCTATTTAAAGCCCTCCAATCAAATCCAGTCATACCCATTAACTTCCCTATTGTCTACAGTTGCTTTTGCACTACAATGGCTGATTTGGTTTGTCTGCAAAACAGAAAATCTTTACTGGTTCTCTGAAGATTTACAGCATAAAAGCTTTACCTATATTTCATTGTACTTTTTTGTTTACATACCTCTCTCTGTAAAGCATCTAAATTTCTTCAGAAAAAGGGACAATTGCAGCACTAAAAATGACCACTGAATGAATGCTCACATGAAGCCCTCCATAATTTGGCATCTTTCCATCATTTTCCTACGATCCAGCTAAAATAAACTATACTTTTACTTAAGTATTTTTCAGAAACATTATTTCTAATGGCAGTATAATGATCAATGTTTTATATTCACTTACAATTTTGGTGGATACCACCTATTCCTAATCATTTATTTGCATCCATTTTGGAGACTCAGAACCTAGTAAAAGTGTTTCTGTCCCCTGATTCCTTCCCTAGTAAAGACAAAAGCAATGGAATCTTGACCTTTCTGAGATCAACTTTTCATCTATGGCTGTTACTTTGGCAACTGAGGTTTCAGGGACTTCACCAATAATTATTTCACTCAACTATAAAATGCCTAAGTCGAAATTTTTTACTGTAAATCAAAATAGCTGTATTGATTTATTCAATGTTTGAGTTTTCCTACAACCTTATCAATACATTCTAGCAAAACTTTATCACTTTTGCCAATCTGATGGGTAAAAAAGACAAATTCAGTTTTACTTTGCATTTACTTATCGGTGAGGTACAGCATTAATTTTGTGATTATTGGCTAGCCGTATTCCCTCATCTGTGAATTTACCCATTTAAAAATTAAATTATCTTATTGGTTTATGGCACCTAAAAATTACCCATTTTTCTGCTGTTAATGAATTGCACAAATCGATGCTGCAAATTTCTTGCTTTAGATCTGTCACTGGCTCACACTAGGGCAATACAAGGCTCAGCAGGTATCTCCTCCTGAAATCCATCTACTATATACTAGAGATTCTCTATTTAAAGCCCTCCAATCAAATCCAGTCATACCCATTAACTTCCCTATTGTCTACAGTTGCTTTTGCACTACAATGGCTGATTTGGTTTGTCTGCAAAACAGAAAATCTTTACTGGTTCTCTGAAGATTTACAGCATAAAAGCTTTACCTATATTTCATTGTACTTTTTTGTTTACATACCTCTCTCTGTAAAGCATCTAAATTTCTTCAGAAAAAGGGACAATTGCAGCACTAAAAATGACCACTGAATGAATGCTCACATGAAGCCCTCCATAATTTGGCATCTTTCCATCATTTTCCTACGATCCAGCTAAAATAAACTATACTTTTACTTAAGTATTTTTCAGAAACATTATTTCTAATGGCAGTATAATGATCAATGTTTTATATTCACTTACAATTTTGGTGGATACCACCTATTCCTAATCATTTATTTGCATCCATTTTGGAGACTCAGAACCTAGTAAAAGTGTTTCTGTCCCCTGATTCCTTCCCTAGTAAAGACAAAAGCAATGGAATCTTGACCTTTCTGAGATCAACTTTTTCATCTATGGCTGTTACTTTGGCAACTGAGGTTTCAGGGACTTCACCAATAATTATTTCACTCAACTATAAAATGCAACACAAATTGTTTTTGCTTTAGTTTTCAGTATAAAATTATTCTTACACACCTGTTGGTAGTCTTATTCTCCTTAATTGGAATATATCAATTATTTTTTTTTTTGTTTATTTTTCTATTAAGACTTTAGTTCACACTTTGCCAGGCTTTTCATTAAACATATCTTTTCAATTTAGCGATTTAATAGGCTTTTGTCACTTTTCTTAACCCTCAAATTTGATGGATTTGTTTTTTTCTCCTCTATTTGTATTGAAGTCTTTACTAAGAATGTTTCACCCACAAATGCGTGCAGCAGTAATTTTAGAAATCAGCTTTATATATTCATTACCAATTACATCTTATCCTGGTAAGGAGTTTTTAAAATATACCTGGATAGTTAAACCTTATGTTTTAAAACTTTCTGATTCATTCCTTCCAACTCAGTTTACTACCTTAAAAATGTGGTCTACAATCTACAGTTAATAGATTCACTGTAATAATGAATTATAAGACATCTTAAGATTTTGTATTCATTCAATGTGTACATATTCCTCATAAGACTGAATGTGGGGCTTCCCTGGTGGTCCAGTGGGTAAGGACACCGCCTTGCAGTGCAAGGGGCGCCGGTTCGATCCTTGGCCTGGGAAGATCCCACGTGCCACGGAGCGGCTGGGCCCATGTGTCCAATGACCGAGTGGGAGCTCTGGAGCGCATGCGCCCAGAGCCAGTGCTCTGCAACAGAGGCCACCGTGATGGGAGGCCCACACAGGCCAAAGAACAAAGATGGATGAAAACAAATGAAAGACCAATAGAAGTGGCCTGCCCACTTCCCTCCCTCCCCAACCTGATCCCTGCCCCCAAAAAAGAAGACTGAATGTGTGTGTCACATAGAATTTTACAAATAAAAGAATATGAGTTTGGTGGATACCACTTTCCATTTTGGAGACTCAGAACCTAGTAAAAGTGTTTCTGTCCCTGATTCCTTCCTAGTAAAGACAAAAGCAATGGAATCTTGACCTTTCTGAGATCAACTTTTCATCGATGGCTGTTACTTTGGCAACTGAGGTTTCAGGGACTTCACCAATAATTATTTCACTCAACTATAAAATGCAACACAAATTGTTTTTGCTTTAGTTTTCAGTATAAAATTATTCTTACACACCTGTTGGTAGTCTTATTCTCCTTAATTGGAATATATCAATTATTTTTTTTTTGTTTATTTTTCTATTAAGACTTTAGTTCACACTTTGCCAGGCTTTTCATTAAACATATCTTTTCAATTTAGCGATTTAATAGGCTTTTGTCACTTTTCTTAACCCTCAAATTTGATGGATTTGTTTTTTTCTCCTCTATTTGTATTGAAGTCTTTACTAAGAATGTTTCACCCACAAATGCGTGCAGCAGTAATTTTAGAAATCAGCTTTATATATTCATTACCAATTACATCTTATCCTGGTAAGGAGTTTTTAAAATATACCTGGATAGTTAAACCTTATGTTTTAAAACTTTCTGATTCATTCCTTCCAACTCAGTTTACTACCTTAAAAATGTGGTCTACAATCTACAGTTAATAGATTCACTGTAATAATGAATTATAAGACATCTTAAGATTTTGTATTCATTCAATGTGTACATATTCCTCATAAGACTGAATGTGGGGCTTCCCTGGTGGTCCAGTGGGTAAGGACACCGCCTTGCAGTGCAAGGGGCGCCGGTTCGATCCTTGGCCTGGGAAGATCCCACGTGCCACGGAGCGGCTGGGCCCATGTGTCCAATGACCGAGCGGGAGCTCTGGAGCGCATGCGCCCAGAGCCAGTGCTCTGCAACAGAGGCCACCGTGATGGGAGGCCCACACAGGCCAAAGAACAAAGATGGATGAAAACAAATGAAAGACCAATAGAAGTGGCCTGCCCACTTCCCTCCCTCCCCAACCTGATCCCTGCCCCCAAAAAAGAAGACTGAATGTGTGTGTCACATAGAATTTTACAAATAAAAGAATATGAGTTTCATAATCAGGCAGATCTAGATTCAGATTCAGCTATGAACACTCTTGAGTCTCCGGGCAAAGTACTTAGCTACTGAAACATCAGTTCTCCCATCATTAAAACGGAGGATCATGTGTAAAGCAACATGGAGCTGGGATAATGAGCATAATGTATGTGAAAGTTAACAACGTATGCTAAATGCCTACAAATGATGCCTGGTATATTATATAGAAAAAAACCTTAACTCATGCTCTCTTCCTTCCCAAATCAACAGGGCAATAAATGCTGTGCTCTTCAATTTAAGTCCATTATAAAATTCCCTTAAGTAAAAAGCAGTTTGGCAATATGAACTGTGAGGTTTGGATTTTCATATACTCTGATGCAATATTTTCACTTTGGGAAATCTATCTCAATGAAATAATCTAAAACACAGAAATTGTTTTATATACAAGCATGTTCCATGAAGTGTTTCTTATAACTGCAAAAAAAAAAAAAAGAAACTGTCCAACAGTAAAATGTTTGAGAAATTCATAAAAGCATCATGTGGTTTTTTAAAAAAATGCTGATGAAATAACTTAATAGCGGTTTTTATGAAGTGTTTACTACATGCCAGGCCTATTTCTAAGGGCTTACTGTATTAACTTATTTAATCCTCATAAGACTGATTTCTTAAAAGATAAGAAAATGAGGTGTAGTGAGATGAAGCAATCTGTTTAAGGCTATACAGTTCATTATGGAAGGTGCCAAGACTTGAATCCAAGTAGTCTGACTCTAGAGTCCCTGTTTCTGACCTCTATATTACATTGAAAAGACGTGCTTTGTTTTAAAATTTTAACCATTATAACAATATATGTCAATTCAAATCTTACAGTCTTTCCGACATCAGAATTCTTTCAGCTTTCCTTCAGTTCTGAGTTCAAATATTTGCTCAACCATTAGGTGTCATTTTGGAATAAGATGTAGCCACTGTTCCTGTATAGGTTCTACCTACTACAAACAATTCTAAGACAAATCTGTACCCCTACTTCCTGTTCTAGTCTCTCACTTAACCATTAAGACTCTGGAACTCTTCACAGTTTTACTTAATTACACAATACGTCAAATAATTCTAGTAAGGTGTTGGAGCAAGCAAATGTGGCATCTACAGACTCTTTCCCACCCTAGCACCCATCTGTGTGTGCATGCTAAGGTGCTTCCATCCTGTCCAACCCTTTGGGACCCTATGGACTGCAGCCTGCCAGGCTCCTCTGTTCATGAAATGCTCCAGGCAAGAATACTGGAGCGGGCTGTCATGCCCTCCTCCAGGGGATCTTCCCAACCCAGGGATCAACCTCCAGTCCCTGTGGCTCCTGCACTGCAGGTGGATTCTTTACTGCTGAGCCACAGGGGAAGTCCAATACCGGTCTATAGAACTACAAATCTACAGCTGCCACTTTCACAAACATCTGTCTTCCTCTGTAAGGTTCTCATCATCTACAACCCAGGAGACCCCTCTTAGCTGCCAGCACTCACCAGACAGCCATCATAGCACTGGCTGCCTGAATGGAACCAACTAAAACAGATTTTCAACACCTGGGCAATTTAATTGTCTCTGACCCTGCCTTTCTGAAGGTGGTATTTATTCTCTACTCTTTTTAAGAAAACTTCATCAGTTAATCAATCACTGATTTTCTAAGCTTTTTCACCCTTTAGCTGGTAAACCAAATTGTCTTTTAGGAACAAGATCTTCTTGGTACCAATATGTATTCAAATATCACTTTCAGGAAAAATTAATCATAACTTATACCCTGGGCTAAACAAGTAACTCCCATTTACAATCTGTTTAAGGCTATACAGTTCATTATGGAAGGTGCCAAGACTTGAATCCAAGTAGTCTGACTCTAGAGTCCCTGTTTCTGACCTCTATATTACATTGAAAAGACGTGCTTTGTTTTAAAATTTTAACCATTATAACAATATATGTCAATTCAAATCTTACAGTCTTTCCGACATCAGAATTCTTTCAGCTTTCCTTCAGTTCTGAGTTCAAATATTTGCTCAACCATTAGGTGTCATTTTGGAATAAGATGTAGCCACTGTTCCTGTATAGGTTCTACCTACTACAAACAATTCTAAGACAAATCTGTACCCCTACTTCCTGTTCTAGTCTCTCACTTAACCATTAAGACTCTGGAACTCTTCACAGTTTTACTTAATTACACAATACGTCAAATAATTCTAGTAAGGTGTTGGAGCAAGCAAATGTGGCATCTACAGACTCTTTCCCACCCTAGCACCCATCTGTGTGTGCATGCTAAGGTGCTTCCATCCTGTCCAACCCTTTGGGACCCTATGGACTGCAGCCTGCCAGGCTCCTCTGTTCATGAAATGCTCCAGGCAAGAATACTGGAGTGGGCTGTCATGCCCTCCTCCAGGGGATCTTCCCAACCCAGGGATCAAACTCCAGTCCCCTGTGGCTCCTGCACTGCAGGTGGATTCTTTACTGCTGAGCCACAGGGGAAGTCCAATACCGGTCTATAGAACTACAAATCTACAGCTGCCACTTTCACAAACATCTGTCTTCCTCTGTAAGGTTCTCATCATCTACAACCCAGGAGACCCCTCTTAGCTGCCAGCACTCACCAGACAGCCATCATAGCACTGGCTGCCTGAATGGAACCAACTAAGACAGATTTTCAACACCTGGGCAATTTAATTGTCTCTGACCCTGCCTTTCTGAAGGTGGTATTTATTCTCTACTCTTTTTAAGAAAACTTCATCAGTTAATCAATCACTGATTTTCTAAGCTTTTTCACCCTTTAGCTGGTAAACCAAATTGTCTTTTTAGGAACAAGATCTTCTTGGTACCAATATGTATTCAAATATCACTTTCAGGAAAAATTAATCATAACTTATACCCTGGGCTAAACAAGTAACTCCCATTTACTGCTGTATTCTTCTCTGCATTTACATATGATAAATTTATTTCATTACATACGTCACTTGGTCTGGCTTTCTTTTTAACCAAGATCCTTTTCTTAAAAACAGTATCTACAGAATCTGGCAAAGTTAACTGAAAGCAATTCTTCTAAACATAGCACATTTATATTTTAATGCAGTTCATTTACAGGATTTAGAAAAACAGCTCATGAGGTGGTTTTAACATTATATAAAGAAAAACTAGTCATAAAAACAATGAATACAAAAAGGTTGAAAATGCAAAGATTTACAAACAGAACCACCTATATTTTTACCAAAATCGTATACTGCTCACAATATTTATATAATGCTAATAAGCTATACTAAAGTATTTTAATAGATATTTCTGTGGGAGGAATTCAGCAATTCCCTGAATATCTAGGGTGAAGAGGTAACCATGGGTGAAGATGTAACCTATCAAGGCTGATCTGTGGAACACTAATAGTTCATTTGAAGGCTCCCATTAAACTCGGTGGAAGAAAAGCCCTACTGTTAAACTGTTATGCACTTATGCATTGCATGCACTGAGGAGTTAACACACACACACACCTAACTACACCTTTAAGCTAGTATTTCTCTTTTGCAGTTCCAAGTTTTCAACTTGGCGGAGTCATTCTCTAAGAATGGGTGCAGGAGAGGATCAAAGTGGAAAACATAATTGATTTCAAAAAAGGGAATCCTCCTCTGATTCGTTAAGTATAAATTACTTTCCATTCTAATATAAAAGCTTTGATAAAATGGGGAAACTTAAAATCCAAAAGTAATTTCTGTTGTCCTAAAATCGAGGACAGCCATTTTAGTCTTACATCTTCAAATACCCACTACACGATAAAACTTGTATTTTAAAAACATCGTTCCCTTAGATTGAAAAAAAATTTTTAAAAAAGTACCATTTATACACTCATCATTTTAGTCATAAGCTTCCAGGCAGGATTGTTAGAACTTCTTAGTCAAAATCAATTTGTGGATAGTCTCCAACTCCAATGTAGTTTCTACATTTTTATCTGCTTAAGAACCGAACTGATTATGGTGACTGTAAAGATAACGAGCTTAAAACTGTATGCAAAATCCAGCTGATTTTTAAAATCAGAAAGCAAACAAGAGGCTGTTTTTAAAGGAAGAAAGTCATTCCCAAAACAGGTTGAGTGTGGCGTGGGTCCGCTTCTCTGAGGCTGTTTTCCCTGGGGCGCGTTCGCGTGGGAGAAGCACAGAAGGGCAAAAAACACTGACCCACGCAAAATCCGTGCAGTTAAAAACACTAACATGATGAAACCAGGAGGCCCCAAGGGGAAAACACCGCTTGGAGAAAGCGGTCAGCATCGGAGTGTGGAGGCGGTGTGTGTGCGGGCCCGGGACACCCGAGCAGAGAAGACCGGGCGGGGACAAAGAGCGGGCAGCCGGGGCAGCGCCCGACGGGGCCCGGAACCCGCGGGGAGCAGCTGGCCCGGGGCAGCGGCTGCGGTGCCCAGGGCCCTCAAACGCCGCGGTTTAACAGCTGGGGGCGAAAGCTCCCAGAGGAGTAGACCTTCTTTCTGATGCCCTTCGGAGGCTTCGGGCCCTAACCTCGGACACCTGAAGGGCCGCCGCCCGCCCCTTTTCCGGATCCCGCAGGGCGCCCGGGCCAGCAGCTGTTGGGCTTCGAACCGCGCCGCCGCTGCCGCCGGGCTCCAAACGGCCGGGCGGGCACCGAGAATGCGGCGGCGGGTCCGGCGCCCTCTCCCCGCAGCCCGTCAGGCAACTTGCGAACAGCTGGCTCCGTTCCCGCCCTCCAGTCCGGGGCCGCGACCCCTCACGCCACCTACCCGGTCCCACACCATCCCAGAGGCCTCCGGCGCTCGGGCCCTCAGCCGTAGCGGCGCTGCCTCTCGTCCCGGGCCTGAAATGGCTGCGGAACAAAGAGAATCCGAGCTCCGGCGAGCGCCGGTCCGATTGGACGGGGGGCGGGGCCCACCGCGGGAACGTTCGGCGGCGGTCGCCTTGGCAACGGCGCCGGGGCTGGGAAAACCGCGGCCGGGGTACCTTTTCCAATTTTAGTAAGCTTCCAGGCAGGATTGTTAGAACTTCTTAGTCAAAATCAATTTGTGGATAGTCTCCAACTCCAATGTAGTTTCTACATTTTATCTGCTTAAGAACCGAACTGATTATGGTGACTGTAAAGATAACGAGCTTAAAACTGTATGCAAAATCCAGCTGATTTTTAAAATCAGAAAGCAAACAAGAGGCTGTTTTTAAAGGAAGAAAGTCATTCCCAAAACAGGTTGAGTGTGGCGTGGGTCCGCTTCTCTGAGGCTGTTTTCCCTGGGGCGCGTTCGCGTGGGAGAAGCACAGAAGGGCAAAAAACACTGACCCACGCAAAATCCGTGCAGTTAAAAACACTAACATGATGAAACCAGGAGGCCCCAAGGGGAAAACACCGCTTGGAGAAAGCGGTCAGCATCGGAGTGTGGAGGCGGTGTGTGTGCGGGCCCGGGACACCCGAGCAGAGAAGACCGGGCGGGGACAAAGAGCGGGCAGCCGGGGCAGCGCCCGACGGGGCCCGGAACCCGCGGGGAGCAGCTGGCCCGGGGCAGCGGCTGCGGTGCCCAGGGCCCTCAAACGCCGCGGTTTAACAGCTGGGGGCGAAAGCTCCCAGAGGAGTAGACCTTCTTTCTGATGCCCTTCGGAGGCTTCAGGCCCTAACCTCGGACACCTGAAGGGCCGCCGCCCGCCCCTTTTCCGGATCCCGCAGGGCGCCCGGGCCAGCAGCTGTTGGGCTTCGAACCGCGCCGCCGCTGCCGCCGGGCTCCAAACGGCCGGGCGGGCACCGAGAATGCGGCGGCGGGTCCGGCGCCCTCTCCCCGCAGCCCGTCAGGCAACTTGCGAACAGCTGGCTCCGTTCCCGCCCTCCAGTCCGGGGCCGCGCACCCTCACGCCACCTACCCGGTCCCACACCATCCCAGAGGCCTCCGGCGCTCGGGCCCTCAGCCGTAGCGGCGCTGCCTCTCGTCCCGGGCCTGAAATGGCTGCGGAACAAAGAGAATCCGAGCTCCGGCGAGCGCCGGTCCGATTGGACGGGGGGCGGGGCCCACCGCGGGAACGTTCGGCGGCGGTCGCCTTGGCAACGGCGCCGGGGCTGGGAAAACCGCGGCCGGGGACTGCAGGGCCTGGGGACCTACGCCCGGCTGCGCGTGGCCGCGGCTTTTGAGCCGCCGCTACGGCCTCGGGCCTCAGCCCGCCTCCGGGCGCCAGCTCGCGCCCCCTGCAGCCGGCGCGCTGGCCCCAGCCTGGGGCTCCCGGAGGGGCCTGGCGGACGCTGCTGTGAGCGGAGGCCTCGGCCAAATGGCCCTGCGAGGGTGGCTGCCTCGGAGCACGACGACCCTACCCCGGGCCAGCCTCCAAACCTCGGGACCACCTCCAAAGTGACAGCCCTGCCCCCGGAGCCCATGTAACACCGAACGTGCCGCGTATTCCACAATAATACAGTTCCATCGCCGCTGGAAACGAAGCAGAAATGGCTTCAAGGGATAGATGGGGTGGACGGTTGTCCGCGAATATTACAGGATAGCTTTTGAGGTTATACATATCAACTGCTAGGTAGGCGAAATTAAATACTTTGTAAAACTAGGTTGCAAAAAAAAAAAAAAAAAAACTAGGTTGCACATCTCCAGGCGTGTATTCATATAAAAGTGTCGTTTCTTGCTCTTAGAAATAACAAGGCCTCCTCTCCGTAACAGGCCATCATGAGAAATTAAAATGTCTTCTATTTTCTGAACAGAAAAAAAATTGAAAAAGGGAGAGGTAGGCGTTTTATATACTCATTTATGATAATGGTAGTAAATAGATAAATAATTTGTTTCCTTCCTCACATTATTCTTATGTATAAATTTACTTAGGTGAAGATTTAAAATTTTCACAGATCACTATTTCCTAAGGTGACGATGCCGCTGATAATAGTCTTCCTCACATGGTCACTGTATGTAAAAATGCCAGCAGTTTTGACTGTCTACCTGAAAGTGCTGTACACATTTTCGAAAATGAGTAGTGGTTGTTGCCTTCCAGGTATATTCTATATAGAATTGTAGAACCAATACTATAAAGGGTTTCTTATACTGAGACATTTATTAATAAATGTGTTAATAATTTTCACTTGCAACAACAATCAGTTTATAAAAGAATAAGTTTAACTTAAGTTTTGAGTATGAAAGGAGCATTTCTATCATTCGGAAGTTGAACATGGTAGAAAAAGTATTTTAAATAACTAAAATATTTATAATTATGATAAATATTTTCTAATAGTAATTCAGTAGGACTTGAATACAGTAGTGTGAAGCAAAAAAGAGGCCCCCAAGCTAGGAATATTTATCCAGAATATGTATAATTTGTCTAAATAACAAATAGGGTTTATTTCTATATTTGAGACACGAAATAGGGAGTCTTGTTCTGTGCAAATCAGGGTGTATGTGGTATCTGGATTCTACTTTGCCAAAGAAAAATAACAGGAATAAAAAAATAAATAGCAGGAATATTTTTTAAATGTGTAGGATTAGTAAATAATGACAGATGTAAAGCTATTTGATTAAGCTATTACTAAGGAATTCACCTGATTAATAGTTTGGAAATAATCGAAATGAATTGTAAAGAAGTGAAGTATTATTTAGTGTATGTGAGAAGATTGATTGGCCAAGATCTTTTGAAAGAAGTATTCATTACCAATGTTCTGAAATTGATAGTAAGCAAGTTAAATATCCGTTCTTTTATAAAATTTAAAAGAAAGTGAATTAAAATTTTAATAGAAAAATAGTTCTGTGTTGAATAAAGAGATACTTAGACATGTAGTCTTTTTATCTTTATTCTTTAGGTTAAATTAAAAATACATGTTTAAAACAGTAAATCTTATCATTAACAAGAATGTATTAACACAGCTTATTTTATTTTAAATTTTCTGTTATTTGTTTTTTCTTGACAAAGTTAGCCACATGCAGTAGCAGGTAACCCAGGACCGTTTTCTCTTTATACCCAAATACAGTACAGCAGTGCTCATGTGGTAAACTTTTAAGAATTGTTGGTGTTATTAATGATACATACTTAAAAATAGTAAATAAACTTGGAAGTTTGACTTCAGAACCATTACAGATGTCTTATGTTTTAAATTTCTGTATTATAATTCATTTCTTAGGTAAAAAACTGACCCAGATAAAAATCAAAGAATGATAGAAGTTACACAAAAGCATTAAGGAGAAAACATACGTATCAGCTGTTACCTTGGGAGGAAAGGATGCTTACTTACTCTGTAGGCTGTAGAACTGTCAAAACAAGCATGAAGCTGGGAGGCAGACAGCCTGTAGGCACCTTTCAGTGCAGTGCCTCTGAGCGTCACTTTGCCTTAAATAAGGATTAAATAAGATAACGTATATTAGGAGCTCATCAGCCGAGCGCTTGGCGGATAGTTAGAGGGCAATGCAAGATCGTATTACTTAAAAAGTAAGAGCAGATAGGGTTTATTTCTATATTTGAGACACGAAATAGGGAGTCTTGTTCTGTGCAAATCAGGGTGTATGTGGTATCTGGATTCTACTTTGCCAAAGAAAAATAACAGGAATAAAAAAATAAATAGCAGGAATATTTTTTAAATGTGTAGGATTAGTAAATAATGACAGATGTAAAGCTATTTGATTAAGCTATTACTAAGGAATTCACCTGATTAATAGTTTGGAAATAATCGAAATGAATTGTAAAGAAGTGAAGTATTATTTAGTGTATGTGAGAAGATTGATTGGCCAAGATCTTTTGAAAGAAGTATTCATTACCAATGTTCTGAAATTGATAGTAAGCAAGTTAAATATCCGTTCTTTTATAAAATTTAAAAGAAAGTGAATTAAAATTTTAATAGAAAAATAGTTCTGTGTTGAATAAAGAGATACTTAGACATGTAGTCTTTTTATCTTTATTCTTTAGGTTAAATTAAAAATACATGTTTAAAACAGTAAATCTTATCATTAACAAGAATGTATTAACACAGCTTATTTTATTTTAAATTTTCTGTTATTTGTTTTCTCTTGACAAAGTTAGCCACATGCAGTAGCAGGTAACCCAGGACCGTTTTCTCTTTATACCCAAATACAGTACAGCAGTGCTCATGTGGTAAACTTTTAAGAATTGTTGGTGTTATTAATGATACATACTTAAAAATAGTAAATAAACTTGGAAGTTTGACTTCAGAACCATTACAGATGTCTTATGTTTTAAATTTCTGTATTATAATTCATTTCTTAGGTAAAAAACTGACCCAGATAAAAATCAAAGAATGATAGAAGTTACACAAAAGCATTAAGGGAGAAAACATACGTATCAGCTGTTACCTTGGGAGGAAAGGATGCTTACTTACTCTGTAGGCTGTAGAACTGTCAAAACAAGCATGAAGCTGGGAGGCAGACAGCCTGTAGGCACCTTTCAGTGCAGTGCCTCTGAGCGTCACTTTGCCTTAAATAAGGATTAAATAAGATAACGTATATTAGGAGCTCATCAGCAGAGCGCTTGGCCGATAGTTAGAGGGCAATGAAAGATAGTATTACTAAGTATTAATGTGCATAAAAGAGCAGATGTTTGAGAAGGAGGAATGATTATTGAAAAAATAATAGGTCTGGAAATCCAAAGATTGTTAAATAAATGCCTTTAATAATTAATTATTAGTGAGTATATAGAAAGTCAGAGAAGTGAAACTGTCTATTAGATACAGGGAAGCTTTTAAAATAGAAAACTTCTGAGAAATGTTTCCATTTTATACTTCTGGAAAGTTGTGAATTCTCACTAGATCTCTTAATGCTAGTCAGTTTAAGGAACTGCCTTCCATTGAAATATGTTCAGATTGGTGATAAGGAAAAAACATTTAAAAAGCAATTATTTAGAGGAATTTAATTCAAATATTGGAAGAGGATAGTTGTAGTCAATATTCAGAAATTTGTAAGTAACCTGTAAGCATTTCTCACTTAAAGCAAACCCAATATGTATTTTGAATATACAGAAGACATACACAAGGGAATTATCACTAACTGAGAAAGGATTAACTTCAAAGTTCCTTTAACTATTAATATCCCCTAGTGATTAAAATATGATTCTATTTATAAAAAGGTCTACTTAGACTTCTGCTTCTGGGAAGACTGAGTAGACCTACTTTTCCCTCTTCCTCTCACAAAGTATAACTAAAAACCTTGAACATTACACACAAAACAAGCCTAAGACTGAAAGATAAAGAGAAACCAGCTAGGGTCTTGGAAACCCAAGGAGCACAATAATTAGTTCTCTGAGTTTTATTTTTTGCCTCAGACGTCCCAGACTTGGAACTGAAGAAGCTGGCTACCTGGAAGTGTAAATGGCACAGACAAAGAAAAGGCCCAAGAAAAAACTGCTCTCTTTAGCTGAAGGACCAGTAAAAGTGCAGTATAGCAGACAGAAAACATTTAGGCAATAAATTCCCTACTCCAAACAAAACCTATGAGAAAAAATATGACTCCTCCCTCCCCTTAGCTCACGCCAGCAAAGGTCTGGTGGACAGCCTAGACTTCCACCTTAGCAGACTATACCGGGGTGTCCCAACCTCCTCTTGCCTCTTCTGGTGTCAGAGTAAGTTATGCAGGGGGTTAAGACATTCATCCCACTAGCAAGTAATGAGGAGCTTCATATCTTGGGTGTCATTGGAGGCCAAGTAGGTGGCTTGGACTTCCTCCCACCTCCAGCCTGGCAGTAATGAAGTGGTGCCTGCTCTCACCCCCACTTTCATTTGCAATGCTGTGTCAGAAAAAGCCCGCTAAAACAGGAGTGTAAGATCTAAAATCTCATAGCACAAATGCCCTCCATATCTGATCTCAACTGAAAATCAACTGTCAGGAACTAGGAAGATTTCAAACTGTATATAAATACAGTATATAAATACAGACAATAAATGAGAAAACTAAGATAATAGGGATGTTAGAATGGCTGACAAAGATTTTAAAGCAGGCACAAATGCTTCTATGAACAGCTAAAAAGACATTTGAAAGATACAAAAAAAAACCAAATGGAAACTTTATAACTAAAATATAATAGAGTAAAAACCTAAGTAGATGGGTTTAGCAACACAATGGAAGAGTACAAGGAAATAATCAGCGAACTGGTAGATAGGTAAATAGAAACTACCCAATCTAACAATAGAGAAAAAATAGATTTTTAAAAAGTGAGCAAAGTCTTATGGAGTTGAGTGACTGTAACAACAAGATCTAACACTCATGTCATCAGAGTCCTGGAAAGAGAAAAGAAAGAAGGTGAGACTAAAAATACTCAAAGAAATAATAGCTGAAAACTTCCGAAATTTGACAAAAGACATAAATCTATAGATTTGAGAAATTAAGCATGTTTTCAACAAAGATGCCCAAACAACTAAATAAGGGAAAGACAGTTTTCAACACATAGTGCTGGGACACCTGAGTATTTATGTACAAAAGAGTAAGAATGGAACCCTATCTCATACGATTTATAAAAAATTTGCTCAAAATGTATCATAGAACTGAATTTAAGAGCTAAAAACTATAAACTTCTTTGAAGAAAACATGGAAGTAGATATTTATGACCCTGAGTTAGGAAAGACTTCTTCAATATGACACCAAAAGCCCAAGCAACAAAAGAAAATACCAGATAAATTGAACTTCAACAAAATTTAAAACTTTTGTGTTTCAAATGACACCATGAAGAGAAAGTGAAAAGACTACCCACAGAATGGGAGATATTTGCAAGTCACATATATGATAGGAGACTTTCAAAAAAAAATCAAAAAAAATAAGCAAGTAATGAGGAGCTTCATATCTTGGGTGTCATTGGAGGCCAAGTAGGTGGCTTGGACTTCCTCCCACCTCCAGCCTGGCAGTAATGAAGTGGTGCCTGCTCTCACCCCCACTTTCATTTGCAATGCTGTGTCAGAAAAAGCCCGCTAAAACAGGAGTGTAAGATCTAAAATCTCATAGCACAAATGCCCTCCATATCTGATCTCAACTGAAAATCAACTGTCAGGAACTAGGAAGATTTCAAACTGTATATAAATACAGTATATAAATACAGACAATAAATGAGAAAACTAAGATAATAGGGATGTTAGAATGGCTGACAAAGATTTTAAAGCAGGCACAAATGCTTCTATGAACAGCTAAAAAGACATTTGAAAGATACAAAAAAGAACCAAATGGAAACTTTATAACTAAAATATAATAGAGTAAAAACCTAAGTAGATGGGTTTAGCAACACAATGGAAGAGTACAAGGAAATAATCAGCGAACTGGTAGATAGGTAAATAGAAACTACCCAATCTAACAATAGAGAAAAAATAGATTTTTAAAAAGTGAGCAAAGTCTTATGGAGTTGAGTGACTGTAACAACAAGATCTAACACTCATGTCATCAGAGTCCTGGAAAGAGAAAAGAAAGAAGGTGAGACTAAAAATACTCAAAGAAATAATAGCTGAAAACTTCCGAAATTTGACAAAAGACATAAATCTATAGATTTGAGAAATTAAGCATGTTTTCAACAAAGATGCCCAAACAACTAAATAAGGGAAAGACAGTTTTCAACACATAGTGCTGGGACACCTGAGTATTTATGTACAAAAGAGTAAGAATGGAACCCTATCTCATACGATTTATAAAAATTAGCTCAAAATGTATCATAGAACTGAATTTAAGAGCTAAAAACTATAAACTTCTTTGAAGAAAACATGGAAGTAGATATTTATGACCCTGAGTTAGGAAAGACTTCTTCAATATGACACCAAAAGCCCAAGCAACAAAAGAAAATACCAGATAAATTGAACTTCAACAAAATTTAAAACTTTTGTGTTTCAAATGACACCATGAAGAGAGAAAGTGAAAAGACTACCCACAGAATGGGAGATATTTGCAAGTCACATATATGATAGGAGACTTTTTCCAGAATAAAGAATATTAAATATCAATATTAAAAAGACAAATAATCTAATCAAAAATGGGCAAAGGGTCTGTATAGACATCTCTCTAAATAAGATACATAGATTGCCAATAAGGATTTGAAAAGATTATCAACTCATTAGCTATTAGAGAAATGCAAATCAAAACAACTGGGACACCACTTCACACCTACTAAAATAGCCTTAGTAAGAAGTACAGATAAAATAAGTACTGGGGGCTTCCCTGGTGGTCCAGTGGTTAGAGAGCCCACCTTGCAGTGCAGGGTGCACTGGTTCGATCCCTGGCACGGAAAGATCCCACTTGCCACAGAGCAGCTAGACTGGTATGTCCAATCATGAACCAATGTTCTGAAGCGCATGTGCCCAGAGCTAGTGCTCTGCAGCGATGGGGGCCACTGCAATGGGAGGGCCACACAGGCCAAAGAATAAAGGTGGATGGAAATAAATAAATAACCAATAAAAGAGGGCAAAATTTAAAAATATATATATAATCAAAAAAAAAAAGTACTGGCATGGATGTGGGGAAGGGGTTGGGGATGTAAAATACTACAGCTGCTTTGGGAAACAGTTTGATGTTTCTTCAAACAAACATAGTTGCCATTGTTGTTGTTATTCATTCATTAAGTCATGTCCAACTCTTTGCAACCCCATAGATTGCAGCACACCAGGCTTCCCTGTCCTTCATCATCTCCTGTAGTTTGCTCAAATTTCTGTCCATTAAGTCAGTGATGCTATCTAACCATCACATCCTCTGCCACCCTCTTCTCCTTTTGCCTTCAATCTTTCCCAGAGTCAGGGTCTTTTCCAATGAGTTGGCTCTTTGTATCAGGTGGGCAAAGTATTGAAGCTTCGGCTTCAGTATCAGTCCTTCCAATGAATATTCAGGGTTGATTTCCTTTAGTCTTCACTGGTTTGATCTCCTTGCAGTCCAAAAGACTCAAGAGCTTTCTCCAACACTGCAGTTCAAAGGCATCAATTCTTCAGTGCTCAGCCTTCTCTATGGTCCAACTCTCACATCCATACCTGACTACTGGGAAAACCATAGCTTTGACTATATGGACTTTCGTAGGCAAAGTCATGTTTCTGCTTTTTCATATGCCGTCTAGGTTTGTCACAGCTTTTCTTCCAAGGAACAAGCGTCTTTTAATTTCATGGCTGCAGTCATCGTCCACAGTGATTTTGGAGCACAAGAAAAAGTCTATCACTATTTCCATTGTTTCCCCATCTGTTTGCCATGAAGTAATGGGACTGGATGCCATGATCTATGTTTTTTGAATATTGAGTTTTAGGTCAGCTTTTCTATTCTCCTCTTTCACCTTCATCAAGAGACTCTTTAATTCCCCTTCACTTTCTGCCATAAAGGTGGTATCATCTGCATATCTGAGGTCTACACAAAACTTGTGCACAAACATTCATAGCAGCATCATTTATACTCAAATGTCTGTCAATTGATTAATGAATAAACAAAATATAGTATATCTATACAGTGGAAAATGAGTAAAACAGAATGAAAAAAAAGAATAAATTACTAATCCATGCTACAGTTTTGCCAAATAAAAGAAGCCAATACTGAGGATCAAGAACTGTATAATCACATTTATATTAAATGTCTATAATAGGCAAATTTACAGAGGCAGAAAGCAGATTAGGAGTTTTGAAAGATTGGCAGAGGGGAAATAGAGAGTGACTACCAATAGGTATCAGATTTCTTTGGAAAGGATGAAAGCAGTCTAAAATTAGATAGTGGAGTTTATACAACCTCATGAAAATACTCTAAAACAGTTTATGGCAAACTTTCAAAGGGTGAATTTCATGATATATGAATTATGTCTCAGTAAAGCTGTTATTTAAAAATATAGAGGACCAAAAAAAAAAATACAGAGGATTAATCAGACACCAGAACAAAAAAAATCCATGTCAAGACACACAGTTCAATTTCTGAAAACTTAAAGGAAAAAACTGAGAACTTAGGTACCAAGAGATGGCACCTTACCTAAAAGGTAATATAAATGACAGTGAATTTCATACCAGAAACCATGGAGGATGAAAGGAAATAATACTGTTTTTCAAGTCCTGAAAGGACTATCAACTCAGAATCCTATATTCAGCAACAATACTTGTTTAGGAATGAAGGAAAAAATCACAATATTCTCAGATGAAGGAAAATTAAGAGATCTTGTCACTAGTAGACTTTTTTGAAAGAACGGTTAAGAGAAGTACTCTGAACAGGAAGGAAATTACCAAAGAAGAAATATAGGAACACTGGGGAAAAAGAACAGGTTAAACAAAAATCTAGGTAATTATAATAGGTTTCCTTGGACTTCTAGAGGTGAAGAATCTACCTGCCAATGCAGGAGACATAGAGACGCAAGTTCAAGCCCTGGGTTGGGAAGATACCCTGGAGAAGGGCATGGCAAACCTACCTCCGGGAGAAAAACCTGGCAGTCTGCCATAAAGGTGGTATCATCTGCATATCTGAGGTCTACACAAAACTTGTGCACAAACATTCATAGCAGCATCATTTATACTCAAATGTCTGTCAATTGATTAATGAATAAACAAAATATAGTATATCTATACAGTGGAAAATGAGTAAAACAGAATGAAAAAAAAGAATAAATTACTAATCCATGCTACAGTTTTGCCAAATAAAAGAAGCCAATACTGAGGATCAAGAACTGTATAATCACATTTATATTAAATGTCTATAATAGGCAAATTTACAGAGGCAGAAAGCAGATTAGGAGTTTTGAAAGATTGGCAGAGGGGAAATAGAGAGTGACTACCAATAGGTATCAGATTTCTTTGGAAAGGATGAAAGCAGTCTAAAATTAGATAGTGGAGTTTATACAACCTCATGAAAATACTCTAAGACAGTTTATGGCAAACTTTCAAAGGGTGAATTTCATGATATATGAATTATGTCTCAGTAAAGCTGTTATTTAAAAATATAGAGGACCAAAAAAAAAAAAATACAGAGGATTAATCAGACACCAGAACAAAAAAAATCCATGTCAAGACACACAGTTCAATTTCTGAAAACTTAAAGGAAAAAACTGAGAACTTAGGTACCAAGAGATGGCACCTTACCTAAAAGGTAATATAAATGACAGTGAATTTCATACCAGAAACCATGGAGGATGAAAGGAAATAATACTGTTTTTCAAGTCCTGAAAGGACTATCAACTCAGAATCCTATATTCAGCAACAATACTTGTTTAGGAATGAAGGGAAAATCAGGATATTCTCAGATGAAGGAAAATTAAGAGATCTTGTCACTAGTAGACTTTTTTGAAAGAACGGTTAAGAGAAGTACTCTGAACAGGAAGGAAATTACCAAAGAAGAAATATAGGAACACTGGGGAAAAAGAACAGGTTAAACAAAAATCTAGGTAATTATAATAGGTTTCCTTGGACTTCTAGAGGTGAAGAATCTACCTGCCAATGCAGGAGACATAGAGACGCAAGTTCAAGCCCTGGGTTGGGAAGATACCCTGGAGAAGGGCATGGCAAACTACTCCAGTATTCTTTCCTGGAAAATCCCATGGGCAGAAAAACCTGGCAGGTACAGTCTTGGGGTAACAAAGAGTCAGACACGAGTGAAGCAACTTAGCACTCATCTAATAGGTTTCCCTTCCTTTTATTGAGTTTTCTTAATTTTATTTGGTGGCCGAAGTAAAAATTATAACAGGGCTTCTCTGGTGGTCCAGTGGGTAAGGACACCGCCTTGCAGTGCAAGGGGCGCCAGTTTGATCCCTGGCCTGAGAAGATCCCACATGCCGCGGAGCAGCTGGACCAATGTGTCCAAATACCTAGCCGGAGCTCTGGAGCGCATGTGCCCAGAGCCGGTGCTCTGCGACAACAGAGGACACTGCAATGGGAGGCCCACATGGGCCAAAGAACAAAGATGGATGAAAATAGATAAATGAAAGACCAATAGAAGTGGGCCCCCGCCCCCCTCCATCCCCACCCCACCCAAAATAAATAAATAAATAAAACGTTTTTTTAAAAAAACATTATAACATTGTCTGATAAGATTCTGAATGTAAATAGAGGAAATATTTAAGATAATTGTACTATTAATAGAGAAGGTAAAGCGACATAAAGGAAAATAAGGTTTCTGCACTTCGCATGTATCTGAGTACACTGGTATTGTCATTTTCCTACTTAAAGCAAAGTGTAGAAATCTTATATATAGAAACACATGTTTGTGTTAAGGCGCTTCAGTCATAAAAAGTGTAAAAAGGCACTGACTTCTTACGACCCTATGGACTGTAGCCTGCCAAGGTCTTCTGTCCATAGGATTCTCCATGCAAGAATACTGGAGTAGGTTGCCATTGATGCCCTATATATATATATATATATATATATATATATGTTGTTGCTATACATAGAAACACACACATGTATACTTATATTTGTAATTATATTCTTCTGTCCATGGACTTCTTCAGACAAGAATACTAGAGTGATTTGCCATTCCATTCTCCAGGGGATCTTTACAATCCAGGAATTGAACCTGAGTCTCCTGCACTGCAGGCAAATTCTTTACTGTCTGAGTCACCAGGGAAGCCCTAATTATACTCATATGTATATGTATATATGTATGTAATTTAAATATATATACATATGTATATAATGTAATACCTAAAGTAACCGGTAAATAAACTATATAAAGAAATACACTAAGAAGCATTACAGGTAAATCTATATGAAATCCAAAAAACCTATGAGTTGCCCACAGGAAAGCAGGAAAAGTAAAAAATAAAAAATGACAGATGGAAGACAAGAAATAAAATGACAGCCCTAACATGTCAATTACATTAAATATAAATGGTCTGTAAGCATCATTGCATTTTGATTGGCAGGATTAAAATCACGACCCAAGTATGTACAGTTTACAAGAAACTCACTTCAAATATGATATAAGCAGGTTGTAAAGGGAAATAATAAAGATAAGAGCAGAAATCACTGAAACTAAAAATAGAAAAACAATAAGGAAAATCAATGAAACAAAACACTTCCTGGGGGAAAAAATTGATACAATTGACAACTCTCTAGTAAGACTGAAAAAGATGACACTAATTACCAAAACTCAGGAATAAAACAGGGGATATCACTACAGACACAGCAGAAATCCAAAGGATGATAAAGGAATATTATGAACAGCTCTGCACATACACATTTGAGAACTTAACTGAAATATACCAATTCCTTGAATAACACTAATTACCACAACTTACAGGAGGCACAGGAGACGTGGGTTCCGTCCCTGGGTTGGGAATATCCCCTGGAGAAGGAAATGGCCATCCACTCCAGTATTTTTTTTTTAAACATTTTTACTTATTTATTTTTTAATTATTTATTTATTTGGCTCCACTAGATCATAGTTGCAGCATGTGGGTTCTAGTTCCCTGACCAGGGATCGAACCCAGGCCCCCTGCATTGGGAACACAGAGTCTTAACCACTGGACCACCAGGGAAGCCCCCCACTCCGGTATTCTTGCCTCGAGATACCCATGAACAGCGAGCCTGGTGGGTTACAGTTTATAGGGTTGCAAAGAATCAGACACGACCGAAGCAACTTAGCACTCACACACACACTAACATAAAACAGATCATTTTGAAATAACCTTGTAACTATTAAGGAAGTTGAATTCATAATTTTAAAGCTCCCCCTAAAAGAAATCTCCAGGTCCAAATGGTTTCACTGGAGAGTTCTACCAAACATTTAAAGAATTCATACAACTTATATACAATCTCTTCTAGAAAAAGAGATGAACTCATGTCTCTTTGCTACCATTACCCTGATACCAAAACTAGACAAAAATAGCATAAGAAAGAAAACTACAAACCAGAATCTCTCACAGCCTCAAACAAAGACTCAACATAGACTCCAAAATTCTTAACAAAATATTAGTAAATAAAATTCAGTAATATACGTAAATGATTATATACCATGACCAAGTAGGGTTTATTTCAGGGATTCAGGGCTAAATCATTTTCCAGAAACCAGTCAACAGTAGCCATCAGAGAAATGCAAATTCCCGTTCCTAGGGGATCTTCCCAAACCAGTGATCAAACTGGGGTCTCCTGCCCTGCAGGCAGTTTCTTTACCAGCTGAGCTACCAGGGAAGCTCAGTTAAACCATAGGTGATGAAATAGCACTACACACCCATCTGAATGCCTGAAATTTTTAAAAAAGTGACAATACCAAAATCTGATGAGGATTCAGAAAAATTGAATCACTTATACATTGCTACTGGGAATATAAAATGGTACAGTCCTAGTGGAAAACAGTTAAGCACTTTCTTTAAAAACTAAACATGTGACTATTACATGAGTATTTATCTGCATGAGAACTTTTTAAAAAATTTTTATTTTACTTTTTATTTTTACAGAGTTTTGTTGTTTACAGATATGTATGATCCCAGATTAGTGTATGAGCACTTTTGAGTACTTATCCCAGAGAAATAAAAACTTACTTTCACACAAAACCTGTACACGTATGTTTATAGCAGCTTTATTTGTAATAGCTCCAAATTGGAAACAATTCAGATGTTCTTCAATGAATGAATGGTTAATGAAATTGTGATTTATTCATATATTTTTAGTTTTTATTAATCAGCAATAAAAAGAAACAAACTATTGTTACACACAGCAACTTGGATGAATCTCCACAGAATGATGAGTGAAAAAACCAATCCATTGTTTCTCCTGCCAAAGTTCCTTCTCTCTGCTTGATCTTCCTCTAGCCTTCTTTAACCTCTTTCTTCAACCTTTTCCTCTCTGGTGGATTCAAAACCTTTCCAAATTAAACTGGATATGATTTTAATGTTTGTAAAAATTGTGGGATTACAACTTTTAAGAAAGTTGTTAAGAAAGAATTCAAGATTCAATCAAATTTGAAAGTCTTTTTAGGGTTGAAAGGAGAATGCATCTGTGTAGTATTTTAAGAGCCAAAAAATACAACATCCAATCAAGTCATCAACCAGAATAAAAGATGCAGACTTCAGTGAATAGACTAGGGCTGCTTACTAAGTGGCATTCGGATGTCCATTGAGCAATTCTTCTGCCAAGTTATGGAGAACCTATTATAAACTATAAATAGGGACCAGAATGTTCCATCAGTGTTGCTGAGACAACTCGAGTCAGTGTCCTGGCCTGAAATTTCTAGTCATTATGCAATCTCGAACAAGTTAAGGATGAAGTATGTTAGGATTACACTCAGTCGTACGTGACAGAAAACTTCTAACAAGATAGTAATTTATCTTTCATGTAAACAAAGGCATTTCACAGCTGAACTGTGAGTCATAATTATCCGGGTTGTAGGCTTCTCTGTCTTGCTACTTTTCCATCCTTAATATGAAGCCCCTTTCTCATGATCTAATATGAAATACCAGATTTCAGCTTAGCCATTTAGAACCATAACCCAGCCACTGGGAAGGAGAGAAAAAAGGAGAGGTGTAGGGCCCTCGCTTTAGACACCACTTTCACTTGTTTCCAAAAATTACCTAGAAGCATGATCCCAGATTAGTGTATGAGCACTTTTGAGTACTTATCCCAGAGAAATAAAAACTTACTTTCACACAAAACCTGTACACGTATGTTTATAGCAGCTTTATTTGTAATAGCTCCAAATTGGAAACAATTCAGATGTTCTTCAATGAATGAATGGTTAATGAAATTGTGATTTATTCATATATTTTTAGTTTTTATTAATCAGCAATAAAAAGAAACAAACTATTGTTACACACAGCAACTTGGATGAATCTCCACAGAATGATGAGTGAAAAAACCAATCCATTGTTTCTCCTGCCAAAGTTCCTTCTCTCTGCTTGATCTTCCTCTAGCCTTCTTTAACCTTTTTCTTCAACCTTTTCCTCTCTGGTGGATTCAAAACCTTTCCAAATTAAACTGGATATGATTTTAATGTTTGTAAAAATTGTGGGATTACAACTTTTAAGAAAGTTGTTAAGAAAGAATTCAAGATTCAATCAAATTTGAAAGTCTTTTTAGGGTTGAAAGGAGAATGCATCTGTGTAGTATTTTAAGAGCCAAAAAATACAACATCCAATCAAGTCATCAACCAGAATAAAAGATGCAGACTTCAGTGAATAGACTAGGGCTGCTTACTAAGTGGCATTCGGATGTCCATTGAGCAATTCTTCTGCCAAGTTATGGAGAACCTATTATAAACTATAAATAGGGACCAGAATGTTCCATCAGTGTTGCTGAGACAACTCGAGTCAGTGTCCTGGCCTGAAATTTCTAGTCATTATGCAATCTCGAACAAGTTAAGAATGAAGTATGTTAGGATTACACTCAGTCGTACGTGACAGAAAACTTCTAACAAGATAGTAATTTATCTTTCATGTAAACAAAGGCATTTCACAGCTGAACTGTGAGTCATAATTATCCGGGTTGTAGGCTTCTCTGTCTTGCTACTTTTCCATCCTTAATATGAAGCCCCTTTCTCATGATCTAATATGAAATACCAGATTTCAGCTTAGCCATTTAGAACCATAACCCAGCCACTGGGAAGGAGAGAAAAAAGGAGAGGTGTAGGGCCCTCGCTTTTAGACACCACTTTCACTTGTCATTACCTAGAACTTTGTCACTTCTTATATGACACACACCTAGCTTAGCATTTGGGCTTAATTTCACTCCCATAGAAAAATCTAAGTTTTCCTCACTTTGGTCCAAAGGCCTGATTCCCAAATTGGATTCTTTCATTCTCAAAACCTCTCCAATGGCTTCCAATAACTCCTGGAATTAAATGCCTATCATAGGTTGGCTCTCCCTTGAGCTGGCCCACTGTGATGCCCGCTGTTCTCACAGTGTCTGTTTCTCCCCTTAAGCCAGCCCACTGTTACTGGCAGCGACTCTCCCTTCCCCTACTCTAATAAGCTTTACATTCCTCTCACTCTGCCTCGTGCCTGGAAATTCTTTTCCAACCCACACATGGACCTCGACATTTGGGTGGCCTGTACAGGGAAGCTTGGGGCTTCTTCCCCCACCTTGCTCTGCATCACCTTTCTCATAGGCACCCTCCGTGAACAGGCCAGTGGCTGTGGAAACAACCAAGGAACTCTGGCCAGGGTTACCCTCTGGTGTTTACCAAATGCCCCACCGCTCACTTCCCTAGTAGTTACTGCCTGAACCAGTGAGGGTCTCTCTTTTTGACTTCTTCTAACTAAGGACTAGGCCAAATAATATAGTGTGGAAACGGGTCAGGCATTTAAAACCCACTAGGGCACTTGCCACTTGAAGACTCCCGTGTGAGGATAAGGAGGTCATGGAATGGATCAGACCACAAGTGCATCTGCCCCGAGCAAGACAACTTCCATGCATCGTGATAGGCACACAGTGGTTAGAGCCCATCCTGGCCACTTCCTCCCTGATAGGATTTTAGGCAGAATCCTCAGTTTTCCTTCTGCTTACTCTTGCTTCCTCTTCCTCGGTCCGGATCACCCCCAAAGGACCTCACAGATCCCAAGTTGTCCTAGGAACTGCTTCCACATCCCTGAGGACCTTCTAACAGTGAGTTACCCCTGGCTGGTGCCTGGGCCACACGGTTTTGGTTCCCTGATGCCTTAGTTGCACGGTTCCCCTGTGCCTTTGCCACATGGTTCTCTGGTGCCTACTCATGCGGGAGCCTTAGCCATGCAGTTGAAGTCACTGAGCCAGTTGGTGCCTCTCAGTACCCCCATTCTATGGCACGCAGGCTAAGAATGGGTTCTGGTACACCTCAGCCACCATCAGACTCACCCCTTGGCTGTATCCTCAGGAAGTGGAAAAAGTTTGACTCGGATAACCTCAAGAAAAGAACGTGAAAAAGATTCTGAGGTTCCCTTTTGGTCCAGATATTTCTCCTATATTCCCCTTATAACTACTCTTCTCTCTCAGGTGTGGAGGGATCACGCTTTCCTCACTCCTGAAAATTCTAAAAATTTCCATTCTAACTACTCCTGTCTCTCAGAGTGAGAAGGGGTCAAGCTTCCTGACCCCTGAAAATTCCTTTATTCATTTTGCACATGCAATGAAAAGTAGCTATCTTGTTAAAAGGCCTACCTATGGAAAAGCTTGAAGTTTGCCCTTGCCATGCCCTTGAAATACACAGCCCATTCTGCCTGAAACCTCAGCCTTGGGCAAATTAGAACTTCAAGCCTAAAAACGGGGGTTCAAAGAGACATATTAAAGTCTCAGGCAGAAAATCATAACATCTGTATCTGTCCATTTGGATTTATGTATGTCTTAGTGTGTGTTTTTGCTTTTATTCTGATAATGCTGAAGTTGTAAATGAGCTCTCATTTAATTAGCCTAAAGAAAAGTAAACGAAACAATTCTGAATACAAGAGAAATTAACCTAAAAGCATTTTCAGGTTCATGTGAACTGGGAAATACTCAGTATTGCATACCTGCTATTAATGTTTATTTGTTGACCTAATTAATGTAGGCATGTCAAACAGTCATTAAGTATAACAATTTCATTGTGAGTAGGTTTAATATAAGTTAAATATTGTTATATCTGTTTGTCAGCAAGGAAAATACCTCAAGTGAAGAATCTTCTAAAAAAAATGTAATGAGATATGAGCTTTTAGAGAAATTTAATAATGCTATTTTGCTAAAAGTTTTAATTAAGTTATTAAAATTGCTTGCTTGTGACCTTACTAGTAGCTGCTATTATCTTTTATGTCACCTGTTTTAGAAAATTGTCTCTTATATTACCTAATATATGACTGAGCCCATGATAAAATATTGATATACAATTCTATATGAAATCAATGATTATAATAATATAACTCTAGATATGGGAAGAAGCAACAAGAGGGAATATTTTCCTGGACCAAGAGGCTAGTAAGACAAGTATGGTCCAGAGACTTTTGCTACTCACAAGGCCTAGTCTAGTAATGCACACTGAATGGCCTATCAATGGAATCTTCGCTAGACCTGGGAATGAGCCTTCCCAGCATCATGGGACACAAGGGTCATAAAATGAGCCGAAGCATGGTCAAATATGTGCTGTGACGGGGCCCTGGTAGCTGGCACTTGCCAGCTGCCTCTTTAAGGAATAAATCATGACCAATGCAAACTTCTGACCTTCAGCGCCCCTTGAAAGGAATTCAGGGTAGAGATCAGAAATAAGGAACTCTGCTCTGGGAAAAACTAGAAGAACAGGCCTCGAGATAGTCAGATGTTTTCAGGTAAAGATTTTTCTGGGCCCCAAATTCTTGCATCTTCTCATACCTAGAGAAACACTAACATCACAGACCAATGTCTGGTCCTGGTTCTCCTGGCTGACTAGTCTCTCAGCAGCTTTTCTAATTCTATTAATCTTTGAGCTATGCATCTTTAACTTTCTTGTTAAATTTGTTTCTTCTAGAATATGGCTAATCTACAAGTGATAGTACAACAAGAACATTGCCCGGCCATCACCCAGACAGTGCTGGAACAAGCTGCCATATCGTTCCACGGAGCCACACCTTCCTCCCTAAATATACCCTGACAGAGAGCAGGCACTGGGAACCCAGAGCCCCACAACGCCCCTCTTCAGCCTGAAGAAGCCAGAGCAGTCATCGCCCCTTTTCTCTTGAGACTGGATACCCAAATGCCTGAGAAGGAAAATATGTAGATAGCTAGACATGAGCAGGATATCCATAGGGGCCAAAGAATTAGCCCTAAAATTAAAGAGAGGGAGGAATGTGGTGCCCAAGGACAAAAGAACAAGGCAAATGAGGAGGGTCTTGGAATGCAAGAAGAGATAGACCAGACCCTTCTCTCCTCCGGGCTATAGTACACCACCCAATCCTTAAGACCCCTTTGCCACTCCTTGGACCCTACTGTCTTTCCCTCATGCTGTAGTCATAACTCTACCCAACCCAGTAGACTGAACAGTCGACAATGATCCTTAAGACCCTTATGCCACTCCTTAGACCGTAGCTATAAAATGGATGAAAGACCCCTGTTTGGGGTCGGCTCTCCCTAGAGTGGGCCGGCTGTGAGGTCTGCTGTTCTCACAGTGTCTCTCACTTTCTCCCTTAAGCCAGCCCACTGTACTGGCAGCGACCCTTCCTTCCCCCACTCTAATAAACTTTACTTTCCTCTCAAAAAAAAAAAAAAAATCCTATCATAGCTATAAAGCTCTAAATGACCTGGACCCAACTGACCTCATCTTCTTTGGGCTTCTCTGGTGGCTCATATAGTAAAGAATCTGCCTGCAATGTAGGAGATTCAGCTCCAATCCCTGGGTCAGTAAGATCTCCTGGAGAAGGGAATGGCAACCCACTCCAGTATTCTTTCCTGGAGAATTCCATGGACAGAGGATCCAGGCAAGCTACAGTCCATGGGGTTGGAAAGAGTTGGATATGACTGAGAAACTAACACTTCCTGTCTAATGTTTGCTTACTGGGTCCCAGCCATGCTCTCCCTCAACACAGTGAGCTCATCTCCATCTTCATCTCTCCACATATGCTGCTTCCTCTGCTGGGTTGCTGCCTCCCTGTCGGACATGGCACAATGATCTCTCTAACCTCCTCAGATCTCAAAGATCCTTGTAGAAATTATTCCTTGACCTGTTCCTTGATTCTGTTACTTTATTCATTGTATATATCAGTATCTAAAATCATTTTCTCTGTTCATTTGAGGATCTCTTTCAGTAAAATGTGGACTCCATTAGAGTGATAACGTTGTCTCTTTTACTAACAGTCACATTCTCAGTATCAAAAACAATGCCAGAAAGAAAAAAAAAAAAAAACAACAATGCCAGGTATAAAGTAAGTACTCAATAAATAGTGAGTAGACAAATAAATGGATGAGCTGATGAGTAGCTTAGTGAAACATTAAGAGAACCTAACTCTTCAACTTTGTTTCCATGCTCACTAAGCTACCTTCTGATTATAACTCAACTTCCCACATAAATCTGATTACTGGAGAAACATACATTCTAATCATATTTGGACATGGACTAATACTTTGGTCTTATGCACGTGTCTCCCTACATTTTGTTAATGAAAGTTTGCTCTGTAAGGGAGATGTACCTTTGGATTTAGAGTCTTTATAGGTGATGCCTTATCTTTCTGTGTACCTTCTTTTGGTATAGCTCTAAGGACTCCACCCGTGTGTAACCCGTTTGGGGTCGGCTCTCCCTAGAGTGGGCCGGCTGTGAGGTCTGCTGTTCTCACAGTGTCTCTCACTTTCTCCCTTAAGCCAGCCCACTGTACTGGCAGCGACCCTTCCTTCCCCCACTCTAATAAACTTTACTTTCCTCTCAAAAAAAAAAAAAAAATCCTATCATAGCTATAAAGCTCTAAATGACCTGGACCCAACTGACCTCATCTTCTTTGGGCTTCTCTGGTGGCTCATATAGTAAAGAATCTGCCTGCAATGTAGGAGATTCAGCTCCAATCCCTGGGTCAGTAAGATCTCCTGGAGAAGGGAATGGCAACCCACTCCAGTATTCTTTCCTGGAGAATTCCATGGACAGAGGATCCAGGCAAGCTACAGTCCATGGGGTTGGAAAGAGTTGGATATGACTGAGAAACTAACACTTCCTGTCTAATGTTTGCTTACTGGGTCCCAGCCATGTTCTCCCTCAACACAGTGAGCTCATCTCCATCTTCATCTCTCCACATATGCTGCTTCCTCTGCTGGGTTGCTGCCTCCCTGTCGGACATGGCACAATGATCTCTCTAACCTCCTCAGATCTCAAAGATCCTTGTAGAAATTATTCCTTGACCTGTTCCTTGATTCTGTTACTTTATTCATTGTATATATCAGTATCTAAAATCATTTTCTCTGTTCATTTGAGGATCTCTTTCAGTAAAATGTGGACTCCATTAGAGTGATAACGTTGTCTCTTTTACTAACAGTCACATTCTCAGTATCAAAAACAATGCCAGAAAGAAAAAAAAAAAAAAACAACAATGCCAGGTATAAAGTAAGTACTCAATAAATAGTGAGTAGACAAATAAATGGATGAGCTGATGAGTAGCTTAGTGAAACATTAAGAGAACCTAACTCTTCAACTTTGTTTCCATGCTCACTAAGCTACCTTCTGATTATAACTCAACTTCCCACATAAATCTGATTACTGGAGAAACATACATTCTAATCATATTTGGACATGGACTAATACTTTGGTCTTATGCACGTGTCTCCCTACATTTTGTTAATGAAAGTTTGCTCTGTAAGGGAGATGTACCTTTGGATTTAGAGTCTTTATAGGTGATGCCTTATCTTTCTGTGTACCTTCTTTTGGTATAGCTCTAAGGACTCCACCCTTGGACCATGGTAACCCTATTGAAACCCTATCAAGTTAAAGGCCCTGTGAGGCCATGTCGAGGAGGACAGCTCTGTCCTCTTTGTAATATTTCTAGGTTTATCTTTAACAAATTGTAAACCTTTTGAGGAACCATCTACCAAGAGACCCATAATATCATTTACCATTTACTCCTTCTCCTGTACCCTCACAATACAACTTCGATTTTCTTTTAAATTTTCTTTATGGAGTAGTGACCACAGAGGTTAAAGGTGAAGTTTTATTTCTAGGTATTGTCTAGATTCAGATCCTGGTTTTACCTGGAGATGTCAGTTGACCTTTGGAATCCTTGGTTTCCTCATCTGTATGATGAAAATATTCGTTGTTCCCACCTACTAGGGTTGTTGAGATGACTATGTATATAAAGGTTTTGCCACATCACCTAGCACAAAGAAAACACTCAATAAATGCTAGCTATTTGGAATGAATAATAATTTTTCTAGGGGAGTTGAAAATACTGTTAATTATACTAACAATTGCAGAAGGAAATGGCAACTCACTCCAGTATTCTTGCCTGGAAAATTCCCTAGACAAAAGAGCCTGATGGGCTACAGGCCATAGGATCACAAAGAGTTAGACATGACCTCACACACATACTAACATTATTAACAGAATAATAGGGCTTCCCTGGTGGTCCAGTGGGTAAAGAGGCCACCTTGCAGTGCAAGGGGCATCAGTTCGATCCCTGGACGGAGAAGATCCCACCAATGTGTCCAGTTATGAGCCAGCGCTCTGGAGCGCATGTGCCCAGAGCCGGTTCTCTGCAGTGAGAGAGGCCACTGCAATGGGAGGCCCACACGGGCGAGGGACTAAAGATGGGTGAAAATAAATAAATGAAAAATCAATAAAAGAGGCCAAATTAAAAAAAATTTTTTTTTTAAAAAAAACCCAGTATAATAGGAATGTAAAGGAATGTAATAGGAATGTAAACTTTTCTCTTTAAAAATGCTAATTTAAAAAAAAATTATTTATTATTATTATTTTTTTGTCCATTTCTATGGCTCTTTCATTTATCCATTTTCATCCATCTTTGTTCTTTGGTCTGTGTGGGCCTCCCATCGCAGTGGCCTCTCTCGTCACAGAGCACTGGCTCTGGGCGCAGGCACTCTAGAGCTCTGGCTTGTTAGTTGGACACATTGGTCCAGCCGCTCTGTAGCACGTGGGATCTTCCCAGGCTAGGGATCGAACTGGCACCCTTTGCACTGCAACAGTGTCCTTACCCACTGGACCACCAGGGAAGCCCTAAAAATGTTTATTTTTTGATAAATCTTTTGAGTGTTTGTGTTATACTCTACTAAAGAGGAGTTGCGCAGATTGTCTAATTCCAACAAGCCAGAAATAATTGCAAATAGTGGCAAAACTTAACTAGAATGAGACCTAAAGAGATCTGATATCCATCTCTTTTATGGAGGGCATGGATTGAAAATATGGGGTTAGTCCTCTCGCCTCTTAGAGGATATTAATCAGAGTTAAGGTTTTCTTCCATTGCCTGCATCGCACTCCCTGTCCCCCATGCACTTTCTTTTCCTGCTGTTCATTTTTGTTTCTTTCATTTTGGAGCTTTCTGTAAGTGTCTGGTGAGACTTGGCTCCCCATTCAAACATTTTAATTAATAAGAATAAGGCACTAAAAAGCAGTTTGTAAGCTCTGTTGTGATGGAGGAACTCGTTAACAGGTGGACCTCTCTTCAGTGTGATGAGGCACCAAGACAACCTTTGTGTCAACAAGTTTTCTGATGTCTTGATTGGGAGAAATAAACATGGCTCCTGGTGCTCTAGGACCTGGAACAGGATATAGGAGTGGAAGTGGGAGATCTCATTGCTCATTGTGCCTAAGTCTGATGATTCCTTTATTTTCATTTTGGTGCTTCATTCTGTGCTCTACTATGCCTGGATTCCTCTAGTCTGGGGCCTCCCTGGTTCAATTACCATAGAGAATAAACCTCTTATTTTCGTAAGATGAGACAAGGGAGAGTAGTCATTTTGCTTCATAGAGTAGGATGGGTTTCCAGTGACCCTTTTAACCAGTTCTCCTGTTGTCTGTGCACCTCTGCCTTTTTCAGAACCTTCAATTCCTCAGCCCTTCCTAGGCTCTATGGAGAGATTCAGCTTGCTTCTGTTTGGTGTTAGGCATTTCAATTTCAGTTTCTCTTCTCTTTTAAGTCAGTTTCCACTTTTCCACTTCTTCATCTGCTTCCCAGCTCTGCAAATTTGTTAACATTTCTTGCCTGCTGTAGGGTCTTTTCTTGTGCTTGTGAATTATACCTTTTAAAAAATTTCCTTTACTGTCCTTTTTAGGGGACTTCAGAAAAGAGGAAAATATGTCTAAAAGTTAAACTGGAATTTTTGATTCTTTTAAAAAGTAGCTGCTAGATGTTACACTGGACATGGTTTCATTTTTAATTTTGAGAAAAGAGTGTTTTAATGTATGTGATTTTGAGTCAGTAGGTTAGCAACTGAGAATTAAATATTTTAAAAATTAAATGTAGGTTTAATTTAAGTGATATTTTAGGAGTCAGTGCTATGATTTTGCTATAGCCCTTGGGACAGTACATGAAATTGATTCCAATAAACTGCTATATAATTTTCCATGCTTTATATGTCATGAAAATGTGTCATAAAATTAATTTACAAATGGATCCACAGCTTTCATAGAACACAGACATTCTGTTCAGAAAGATTTATATTTTTAAACACAGCTTCTTGTAGTAAAATTTATAGATTAAATGTATATGCACATCTTTGAAAAGGAATCATCTCTTGAGACAGAAAATGGGAAAGTCTTTTTCTAACTTTTAATTTCTGCACCAGAAATTTTAGGGTCATAATATCCAAGCGTCCAAAGAATGCCACTAAACCATGGGGACTTTCTGCTACAAAGATATTTATTCATAAATTTTAAAGCAATAAAAGGTATCCTTATGCAGTCTTCTCTTGGGGCTTTGAAATTGCATCTATGCTGGACTGGCTCCTTGCCCACATCATTCTTCTGCATTTTTAGTTCGATTTTCAACTGCATCTTTCAGCAGTTACTTTTGTCCTTTCCTTTTTGTTCATCATTGTTCTTCCTTTAAGAATAAACCTCTTATTTTCGTAAGATGAGACAAGGGAGAGTAGTCATTTTGCTTCATAGAGTAGGATGGGTTTCCAGTGACCCTTTTAACCAGTTCTCCTGTTGTCTGTGCACCTCTGCCTTTTTCAGAACCTTCAATTCCTCAGCCCTTCCTAGGCTCTATGGAGAGATTCAGCTTGCTTCTGTTTGGTGTTAGGCATTTCAATTTCAGTTTCTCTTCTCTTTTAAGTCAGTTTCCACTTTTCCACTTCTTCATCTGCTTCCCAGCTCTGCAAATTTGTTAACATTTCTTGCCTGCTGTAGGGTCTTTTCTTGTGCTTGTGAATTATACCTTTTAAAAAATTTCCTTTACTGTCCTTTTTAGGGGACTTCAGAAAAGAGGAAAATATGTCTAAAAGTTAAACTGGAATTTTTGATTCTTTTAAAAAGTAGCTGCTAGATGTTACACTGGACATGGTTTCATTTTTAATTTTGAGAAAAGAGTATTTTAATGTATGTGATTTTGAGTCAGTAGGTTAGCAACTGAGAATTAAATATTTTAAAAATTAAATGTAGGTTTAATTTAAGTGATATTTTAGGAGTCAGTGCTATGATTTTGTTATAGTCCTTGGGACAGTACATGAAATTGATTCCAATAAACTGCTATATAATTTTCCATGCTTTATATGTCATGAAAATGTGTCATAAAATTAATTTACAAATGGATCCACAGCTTTCATAGAACACAGACATTCTGTTCAGAAAGATTTATATTTTTAAACACAGCTTCTTGTAGTAAAATTTATAGATTAAATGTATATGCACATCTTTGAAAAGGAATCATCTCTTGAGACAGAAAATGGGAAAGTCTTTTTCTAACTTTTAATTTCTGCACCAGAAATTTTAGGGTCATAATATCCAAGCGTCCAAAGAATGCCACTAAACCATGGGGACTTTCTGCTACAAAGATATTTATTCATAAATTTTAAAGCAATAAAAGGTATCCTTATGCAGTCTTCTCTTGGGGCTTTGAAATTGCATCTATGCTGGACTGGCTCCTTGCCCACATCATTCTTCTGCATTTTTAGTTCGATTTTCAACTGCATCTTTCAGCAGTTACTTTTGTCCTTTCCTTTTTGTTCATCATTGTTCTTCCTTTAAGAGTCACTGGATTGGCAGTTTGTTAAAAGACCAATTTGTGACTCCATATGTTGTGCTTTTCCTAGCACTCTTGTCAGGGAAGGTTTAAAGAATGCTAAAATGAGGGTGGTCTCTTCTCTAGTTGGCCTGAAGTGGAAGTGGTAATTTGGACTTGCTTTACTTAGACTGGTGATGATTGTACAGTCAGAGAGATGAATTTTAAGGCAAGAAAGCTCTGCTTGCATTTCACAGGGCTTGAATTGCCTATGGGGATAAACATATCTCATGGTCCCTAAGGATTGAACAGAAGGACAGCTTTCTAATCTTAGAACTGGATTTTTCTTCAGGGATATGTATTCATATAAATTAGAACAATCATTAGGTAATTTTATTATGAAGAACATAGAAGCCGGTAAGGCATCTAAAAAAATCAAAACAAGGAATATTTCAATAATAGCTGTGTAATAAGCTATTCATTCGTACTTTTAGCACTTTTCCCATTTTCTCATTAAGGCTTTTTTTTTTTTTTAAGCCAGTTAGCAATGTAAGTGCATGTGTGCTAAGCCGCTTCAGTTGTGGCCAACTCTTTGTGGTCCTGTGGGCTATAGCCCACTAGGCTCCTCTGTCCATGGAATTTTCCAGGTAAGAACACTGGAGTGAGTTGCTATGTTCTCCTCCAGGGGATCTTCCCAACCCAGGAATTGAACCTGTCTCTCTTACATTTCCTGCATTGTCAGGCGCATTCTTTACCACTAGTGCCACCTAGGAAGTCCCCAGCTAGCAATATTTTTGTTCAAATAATTTGTGTTACTTTCTGAGAAGAATATTTCAATATTATGGGAAGTGCATATTTACATTTTTACAAATGAAATTTGGATTGCTGAGATGAGAGGATGATATCACATTGTTATTTTGATAATTTACCATGATTCTAGAATATCTTAAATTGTTTGGTTTAAAGGATTGTTTATTATAAAGTATCACACATCTTTTATCTTCTATCTACTCACTTCAAGATCTGAGTAGATGAAAGTACCTATATACAGGTATAATAATATATATATTATATACTATAATATATATATTATTGTTGTTTACTATATATATTACTGAACTAGGTCTATAGAATTTTTAACAGGACAATATAATTTTGTATAACAGAATCTGAAGGATGAAGGCTCTGTAATGAAAGAAATAGGGTGAAAATATCTCTAAGTCATACAGGTCAATTTTAGCTGGAGAAAGTACTTGTTTTAGTGATTGAGCTAATGGAAATCTTTCAATTTAAAAGGAAGGAGGAATGTGAGCAAATGACTGAAGGCAGTATTACAGAAGTCATGAAAACAGACAGCGCTTAGAGGATATGTATTCATATAAATTGGGGAAACAATCATGGTCCCTAAGGATTGAACAGAAGGACAGCTTTCTAATCTTAGAACTGGATTTTTCTTCAGGGATATGTATTCATATAAATTAGAACAATCATTAGGTAATTTTATTATGAAGAACATAGAAGCCGGTAAGGCATCTAAAAAAATCAAAACAAGGAATATTTCAATAATAGCTGTGTAATAAGCTATTCATTCGTACTTTTAGCACTTTTCCCATTTTCTCATTAAGGCTTTTTTTTTTTTTTAAGCCAGTTAGCAATGTAAGTGCATGTGTGCTAAGCCGCTTCAGTTGTGGCCAACTCTTTGTGGTCCTGTGGGCTATAGCCCACTAGGCTCCTCTGTCCATGGAATTTTCCAGGTAAGAACACTGGAGTGAGTTGCTATGTTCTCCTCCAGGGGATCTTCCCAACCCAGGAATTGAACCTGTCTCTCTTACATTTCCTGCATTGTCAGGCGCATTCTTTACCACTAGTGCCACCTAGGAAGCCCCCAGCTAGCAATATTTTTGTTCAAATAATTTGTGTTACTTTCTGAGAAGAATATTTCAATATTATGGGAAGTGCATATTTACATTTTTACAAATGAAATTTGGATTGCTGAGATGAGAGGATGATATCACATTGTTATTTTGATAATTTACCATGATTCTAGAATATCTTAAATTGTTTGGTTTAAAGGATTGTTTATTATAAAGTATCACACATCTTTTATCTTCTATCTACTCACTTCAAGATCTGAGTAGATGAAAGTACCTATATACAGGTATAATAATATATATATTATATACTATAATATATATATTATTGTTGTTTACATATATATATTACTGAACTAGGTCTATAGAATTTTTTAACAGGAAACTATAATATTCTATAACAGAATCTGAAGGATGAAGGCTCTGTAATGAAAGAAATAGGGTGAAAATATCTCTAAGTCATACAGGTCAATTTTAGCTGGAGAAAGTACTTGTTTTAGTGATTGAGCTAATGGAAATCTTTCAATTTAAAAGAAAGGAGGAATGTGAGCAAATGACTCAAGGCAGTATTACAGAAGTCATGAAAACAGACAGCGCTATGAAAGAAGTAATCATCCCTGGCAGAGAGATTATCTGAAGATGAGAGAGCTCAATTTATTTGGAGAGAAGTTGTATTACTTTAATTTGGGAGACGGGGAGGAAGGCAAGCAGATCAGATTTTGATCATCTAAGGCAAAAATAACTTATTGAAAGTGTACTAGAGCATTTCTCAAAAAAAAAAAAAGAGTTGAGCAACCTATTCTAATGATAGGAATACAGCTTGCCAATGGACCAGGCGTGTCAGACTCTCTGCTTGCCTCTTGTTTTATAGACATCTTTTTCATGACGAGCATGACTGCCTGGTATACCCAAGATTTATATTTTATGGTTGCAAGCATTTGGGACCAGCTCTCCATCTTTTTTTTTTTTTTCTTTCTATCTAAGACCTAAATTCCTGGGGATGGGACTTACTGGGCTTGACTGAGTGAGGAGCCTAACTTGGACCACGAGTGATTAACTGTGGCTAGAAGGAAGGGTCATTTTGCAATATGGTTGCCATGCTCTGGCTGCATTACAGTGGGAGGGGAAAAGAGATGGAAGTATAGTTTCTAGAATGAGCAGAGGGGATAAGGAGATTACCTCAAAGTTCTCCACTGAAGAAATACATCTCCAAATCATTTGATTTACGAGATTTAACTGGAAGAGATGATCTGAACCTTGGGCACAAAAATCCCACCAAGTTGCCAACATGTTTTGGTAAAACAGCCGTACCCAAAGGTTTACCAAGGTTCATTTTAACTACTTAGATATAAAGAGAAAAGTTCATTAATATTGATTTTATAATTTTCTCTAATAAATTTTTCACTTGAAATTGCAGCTGGAAGGCACTGACAAATCCAATGCAGTCTCTCATTTTATAAAGAGGAATCTAATAAAGTAAATTACTTGATCAAGGTCACATGGTAAATAAGTTAAAACATCTAGGCTGAAATCCAAGTGTTACTTCTTATCTAGTGCCGATATTTTGATCTATTTGCTTAGAAATAGTTTATATTTTGCTGAAAAATTAAGATGATGGGTTCTTATTTGCATAATCTATGAATAAATATATATTTAAATCCCTGATCTCACTGTGTCCAGTGGCAGCAAGACTCAACAGTAGGTCAGAACTTTAGCTCAGAAATTGAGAAGTATCAGTTCCACACAGTGCTTTGTCCTGAACAAAATTGACAACTTTTGCCTAGAGATAATTTGCGAATAAATCCACAGGGAAAGCCAGGATTTAGTGAGCAGATTTGGATTCCATCAGCTCTAAGATAGTTCTGTAACGCTAGATCAGGGTATAGCAGAATTTAATATGGCAATGATGATCTGATCGGTAAGGCTGTCAAAGCAGAACTACTAATAAGGGTCTTATGTATAAGGAAAGATGCAAACATGCAAACAAATAAACAAGATAATTCCTTATAGGGATAACTGTTATGAAAAGAATAAAATAGGGGATGTGATAGAGAGTGATGGGAGGCTACTCAAAATAAATAAAATAAATAAAACCATAGTCATATCAATAAGAGTCCCAAGTGATATTTGATAAAATTCAATATCCAGTCTTTTTTTAATTTTATTTTTAGTTAGGATTTCCTGCCATATAACAGCATGAATTAGCCATAAGTATGCATATATTTCCTCCTCTTGAACCTCCCTCCCACCCGCCACCACACCTACCCCTATATGTAGTTACAGAGCTCTCTGTGTTACCAGCGATTTCCCATTAGCTATCTGCTTTATATATGGTAATATATATGTTTCACTGTTTCTCACTTCCCCCTGAATGTTGCAACATGTTTTGGTAAAACAGCGTACCCAAAGGTTTACCAAGGTTCATTTTAACTACTTAGATATAAAGAGAAAAGTTCATTAATATTGATTTTATAATTTTCTCTAATAAATTTTTCACTTGAAATTGCAGCTGGAAGGCACTGACAAATCCAATGCAGTCTCTCATTTTATAAAGAGGAATCTAATAAAGTAAATTACTTGATCAAGGTCACATGGTAAATAAGTTAAAACATCTAGGCTGAAATCCAAGTGTTACTTCTTATCTAGTGCCGATATTTTGATCTATTTGCTTAGAAATAGTTTATATTTTGCTGAAAAATTAAGATGATGGGTTCTTATTTGCATAATCTATGAATAAATATATATTTAAATCCCTGATCTCACTGTGTCCAGTGGCAGCAAGACTCAACAGTAGGTCAGAACTTTAGCTCAGAAATTGAGAAGTATCAGTTCCACACAGTGCTTTGTCCTGAACAAAATTGACAACTTTTGCCTAGAGATAATTTGCGAATAAATCCACAGGGAAAGCCAGGATTTAGTGAGCAGATTTGGATTCCATCAGCTCTAAGATAGTTCTGTAACGCTAGATCAGGGTATAGCAGAATTTAATATGGCAATGATGATCTGATCGGTAAGGCTGTCAAAGCAGAACTACTAATAAGGGTCTTATGTATAAGGAAAGATGCAAACATGCAAACAAATAAACAAGATAATTCCTTATAGGGATAACTGTTATGAAAAGAATAAAATAGGGGATGTGATAGAGAGTGATGGGAGGCTACTCAAAATAAATAAAATAAATAAAACCATAGTCATATCAATAAGAGTCCCAAGTGATATTTGATAAAATTCAATATCCAGTCTTTTTTTAATTTTATTTTTAGTTAGGATTTCCTGCCATATAACAGCATGAATTAGCCATAAGTATGCATATATTTCCTCCCTCTTGAACCTCCCTCCCACCCGCCACCACACCTACCCCTATATGTAGTTACAGAGCTCTCTGTGTTACACAGCGATTTCCCATTAGCTATCTGCTTTATATATGGTAATATATATGTTTCACTGTTTCTCACTTTGTCCCACTCTCTCCTTCCCCCACTGTGTCTACAAGTCTGTTCTCTGTCTGATTCTCTATTCTTGCCCTGCAAATAGGTTCATCAGTACCATACATAAGCACATACACATTCACAATCCCACGCATACTTTCACCACAGGAATTCTTAGGGGCAGTATTCCAGAATGTGGAGGTGCCTGGAGATTTTCTCTTGGTGGGGGTGAGCTAACCATTGCTACATTGGGTGTTCTAATAGTAACTCCTTCTAGCAGTAGTGAACTATATTATTGTTATTTAATTTCTGAATCTGCAGTGTATTTTGTTAACTTTTTAATTATTGTCTTAGTTGTGCCTTGGAGAATTAAGGGAAATATCTGTGTCCATGCTAGGAGAGAAACCAGTTGGGCAGTGTGGTGTTCTGGAGAAACTGGTTATCAAATGGCAGGAGTGACCTGCTAGACTCCAGCAGTGGTACTACATGATCAGGAGAACTGATGTGTAATAGGGGAATGTGTACTAGGTCTGTGGGAGGAAAAATCCCAAGAAACAGTGGGTTTCTTACAGCTCATGGAATGCACCTTCATGGTTTTTGTAATGTGGCTATTAAAGAAAATGTGGTCTTGTGTAGTCTGCGAACTATTAAGGCCAATTCAGTTGTTCCTTTGCTTATTCACCCATTCCATAAGTATTTATTGGTTGCCTACTACGTCTGGGCTAGGCATGGAGATTCAATGATGACAAACGGAGTCTTTGCCCTTTAGGAGCACGCTCTGAAGTTAAATATTAACAAGTCAAACTGTAAGAAAATAAGAGCTGCAATGCAGAAATGATAAAAAAGATGCATATATTACTATATAAACATTTAAAGTATCTACAAGATGAAAATCAATAAGGTTGGGCTTCCCTGGTGGTCCAGTGGGTAAGGACACCACCTTGCAGTGCAAGGGGCGCTGGTTCGATCCCTGGCCTGGGAAGATCCCACGTGCCGCGGAGCAGCTGGACTGATGTGTCCAATTACTGAGCCGGAGCTCTGGAGCGCATGCGCCCAGAGCAGGTGCTCTGCGACAACAGAGGCCACTGCGATGGGAGGCCCACGCGGGCCAAACAACAAAAGATGGATGAAAATAGATAAATGAAAGACCAATGGAAGTGGCCCGCCCGCCCCCCGCCTCCCGCCCATCCCCCGCCAAAAATAAATAAATAAATAAATATTAAAAAAAATCAATTAAGGAAGCTAAAAAAGAAAACAGAATTAGGAAATTACTTGTACTAAATATAATATGTGAGCTAATGGAATTTTGAAATAAGTCAGTTTTCAGTGAAAGCTAAAGCCTAAAGAACAAATCCCTAAAGAACAAAAGGACACGAACCAACAGCATTCAAATAAGAGGAAACGTTAAAAAAAAAAAAAAAAAAACCAATAACAATTAAATAAATTTGTATTAAAACAAAAATAAGCTGGTATCTTTCACAATGAATTTAAAAGTATGTATAAGAAAAATTATGAAACTTCAATACAGGTTATGGGAAAAATAAACAACCAGGCATTACTCTTGTTAGTATAAATTAATTCTTAAATTCTCAATTTAATTCTTAAAAAACAACTTAGCATTAAACATTTAGAGTATAAAAATATAATGCTCTTTTACAACTGAATATTCATCCTAAAGCAAAATTTCACCTTAAATAGTGATTGCCACCTAGAATGCTTACTCCATGCCAGTCACTTTTCTAAGTGCTTGACATATTTAATTTTCGTTACAGTCATATGAAGTAGAAACTTTTATTATGCTTATTTTACAAATGAGGAAACTGAGGGATGTCACAATTAAGTAAATTGCTGAAGATCACACAGCAGAGCTGTTATCTGAACCTCCTTGGACTTGATTCATAATCACTACAACATGAAAAAGAAGTTCTGTATACAAAGATGCTTAAAGCCTTATCATTTATAATATAAAAAAAAATGGGGAGAAAACAAATTCCACCAGGGAATGGTTAAATATAGTATAGTCATTCAATAGATAATTATTCAACCAGAGTTGTTTAGAGATTTTTTTGGTACAGCACATTGATTTCACAAAAGTATTGCCTGTCCTTTTGTAAGTCTTGTTTGTGTCTCTGTGTTTGAGTCATTCATAAAGATGAGGAGGGTCTATCCCAAGTGGACACTATTATTTTCTGCTGCAGCAGTCCATGGCTGCATATATCACGTCACTGATGGACCTGAGTGTGCCTGGAGTGAAAGTTCTCTAGAAGGATAAATTATTATCTTCCTTGGGTGTTTTAGCCATACTTAATGAGCTCATACATTTCTTTGACCTTGTATTTTCATTCCTGTTACTTCACCCTAAATAAGGCTATTTTTTTTTTTTACCATAAATATATTGATGCAGTTATCAACACATTTTTATAAGTAGAGTTTTGGGGCTTCCCTGTTGGTCCAGTGGGTAGAGTCTGCCTTGCATTGCAAGGGATGCTGGTTCGATCCCTGGCACAGGAAGATCCCACATGCTGTGGAGCGACTGGAAGGTGTATCCAATTACCAGCCAGTGCTCTGGAGCATATCTGCTCAGAGTCGGTGCTCTGCTACAGGAGAAGCCACTGCAATGGGAGGCCCACACAGGCCAAAGAACAAAGATGGATGAAAATAAGTGAAAGACCAATAAAAGAAGCCAAAATTAAAAAAAAAAAAAGTAGGGTTTTCTGTTGTAAATGTTAGTAAAAGAGTTTCAAAATAGTTAAAATAGTTTTATTTATATAGAAGCAAAAGATTAAATAAAAGAAATAAAGGAGAAGAAAACCAAATTATGTATTTTAGTATCTGTTGATATTTTTCCTATTAATTACAAAATAATATATTCTATTTATTAGAAATCTACCATGTGTCAGGCACTCTGCTAAGCTCTCAACATAATTTATTCTTTTAATCAAATCACACAGCAGAGCTGTTATCTGAACCTCCTTGGACTTGATTCATAATCACTACAACATGAAAAAGAAGTTCTGTATACAAAGATGCTTAAAGCCTTATCATTTATAATATAAAAAAAAATGGGGAGAAAACAAATTCCACCAGGGAATGGTTAAATATAGTATAGTCATTCAATAGATAATTATTCAACCAGAGTTGTTTAGAGATTTTTTTGGTACAGCACATTGATTTCACAAAAGTATTGCCTGTCCTTTTGTAAGTCTTGTTTGTGTCTCTGTGTTTGAGTCATTCATAAAGATGAGGAGGGTCTATCCCAAGTGGACACTATTATTTTCTGCTGCAGCAGTCCATGGCTGCATATATCACGTCACTGATGGACCTGAGTGTGCCTGGAGTGAAAGTTCTCTAGAAGGATAAATTATTATCTTCCTTGGGTGTTTTAGCCATACTTAATGAGCTCATACATTTCTTTGACCTTGTATTTTCATTCCTGTTACTTCACCCTAAATAAGGCTATTTTTTTTTTTGTACCATAAATATATTGATGCAGTTATCAACACATTTTTATAAGTAGAGTTTTGGGGCTTCCCTGTTGGTCCAGTGGGTAGAGTCTGCCTTGCATTGCAAGGGATGCTGGTTCGATCCCTGGCACAGGAAGATCCCACATGCTGCGGAGCGACTGGAAGGTGTATCCAATTACCAGCCAGTGCTCTGGAGCATATCTGCTCAGAGTCGGTGCTCTGCTACAGGAGAAGCCACTGCAATGGGAGGCCCACACAGGCCAAAGAACAAAGATGGATGAAAATAAGTGAAAGACCAATAAAAGTGGCCAAAAATTAAAAAAAAAAAAGTAGGGTTTTCTGTTGTAAATGTTAGTAAAAGAGTTTCAAAATAGTTAAAATAGTTTTATTTATATAGAAGCAAAAGATTAAATAAAAGAAATAAAGGAGAAGAAAACCAAATTATGTATTTTAGTATCTGTTGATATTTTTCCTATTAATTACAAAATAATATATTCTATTTATTAGAAATCTACCATGTGTCAGGCACTCTGCTAAGCTCTCAACATAATTTATTCTTTTAATCATCTCAAAAGCCATAAAATAGGTTTTATTTGTTATTACGATGTCACAGAGGAGAGCACAGACGCTTGGAGAAGTTGAGTAACTTGCCCCAGGTCACACAATTCATAAATGGAAGAGCCAGGACTTAAGCTCAGATCTGTCTGAATCCAGAAATCAAGCAGTGAATCATACCAATACTATCTTTTCTTCCTCTTCTTTTCTTTGGATTTACTTTCTCTACTGTTTCATTCCATGACAAAGTTCTAACTCTGTGGTTACAAATAGCATTATAACCAGTTGCCTTGGAAATGAAGAAGGTATCATAAATTTAAACTAGAAGTAGTTTATAATATTGAATATGAACAAAAAAGGTGAGTTACGAAATTCTTTGAAGAGAACCTTGCTGTATGAGGAAATAAAGAAGAAAAACCAAGTAAAGGAATGTAAAAGTGGAATACGGAATACTCTCTCAAGAAACTTACATACATGTGTTACACATGTTTAGTAAAAAGGAGTTAGCTAACATTTATGGCCAGTAGGGAATGAAATTCAAAATTAAATGTGTATTGATTTCAGCTGCAGCCCTTTTCCCATTAGTATCCTTGTTTTCTTCTGCAGGCTCAACTATATAAATTTCAGCTGTAAAAACCGAACTCGCACTTGTACTTTGTCATCTAACTCAAAGATGGGCACCTGTTTCAGAGTGGGCAGTTTTACCGTTTAGGCAGATTCCCATAGTTCTCCTACTTATTCTTTCTTATTTTTGAACTTGAGAAAAAATTCTCTTTAACATTTAGGAAAAGACGGATTTTTCGGAAGCTGTAACGGGGTGGAGCCAGGTAGCGCAGAGACCACGACCGACCGTTAGCGCGACGGTTAGGGCGGCCGTTGGGGGTCGCGCTCCGCCCGCGGTCGGCTGGGCGGTGCTCCTGGGCGGTGGGTGCGGTGCGGAGCAGTGGAGGCGTTCTTCCCCGGCCTCCCAGGACCTCCGGGCCAGCAGGTGAGTTGGGGCCGGAACACTCCCAAGCCCTGGCAGTGGCTGCCCACGGGCTCAACCCAGGCGTCGAAGCAGCGGCGAACCTTTGCCCCTTCCCTGCCTCTGCGACCTCATGGCGGCCGCAGGGTCCATGGGTCACAGTTCTCCGGGCCTGGTCGCCATTGGGGCGGCCCGAGGAGCCTGAGGGCAGGCTGGGTCTTGGGCGCCTGGCTCCCTCAGTGATGGTGGCTGGCAGGGTCAGGGGACCTGGCACGAGGGCACTGCCAGCGGGGCTCCGTCTCTTCAGCTGGCTCTGGGCACTGGCCGGAGGACCCAGCCTGGCTACTTGAGGAACGCCCCCGGCAGGGTGACTGGCCAACACGGGGACCCGCCCCTTTAGCCAGCCTGGTCCCAGGGCGCCGACCTCCGAGAGCCTTGGGATCTTGCGCTTTCTTGTCAGAAGGGAGATTAACATTTGTTTTGGTGGAGGTTTACGTGAACATCGTGACCCGAGGGTGACTTGATTTCAAGAACAAAGGCCCTGACACCAAGAGGTTTGCAACCACTAACCATGCCCCTCCCTTACTTTTCTTATAAAAGGGCTTTGCTGAAAGCTGTCAGGGAGTTCCAGGGATTTTAAGGCCTAAGCCACCCATCTGCTTGTGTGGTTCCGCAATAAACATTTCTCTGCTCCAAACTCCAACGTTTTAATATTGTTTGGCATAGTTTGGCATCACTGTGCATCAGGCACATGGGCTTGCCTTTGATAACAAAGTCATGAAACAAGCAGCCACCATAATTAAAGCCTCTTTTTGTCATAGGACTCAGCAGACAACTTTTACTAGCCAGACACTCTTGGCAGTCTCTCACTTCTGATAGCCTATTCAGGAAAGACACACTCCAATAGCATGCTCTCAGTGGTACCCAGCCAACTATAGAATCACCTGAGTAACCATGCTGCTATAGATGCTGTTAATCCAATTACGCCTCTGAGAATTCACCAGTTCCTGAATTTCATGCTTCCATAAATTCTTAGATGATGAGATTGACAGTGTATTCTGACAGTGTGTCTGACCAGCGTCCCTTACTATAACAAGCAATGTTAACTTTGTCTTTTTATTTCAGATGTTGAGTGATGGCCTCATTGGAAAGTTTTGGAGGTTCCGCCAAAACTATTTTAAGGATCTTCATTTGGCAGCATTCTGGGGAACCCTGAGGTCAACAGGTACACTCAATGGGCATATTGTGCCATAATTCTATTTACTCTTCAGATATGTTGTCAAGTCAGTTTGAACAATAATCTGATTACTAATTACACTGAGTTCATATTGCTAAATTTAATTTGTTATTTCTAGGATTTGTAACCAAATATGTCATTTAGGCTTAGATCTTTATATGGAGCAGATAGATCCTTTGGTTAGCAGATGTACCATTTACTAAATTAAACCTAGGTCTTTGTATAAGATCATTATACCTTTTGTTTTGTAGGCATTATATTTGAGAAATACTTTTTGCGATTAACCTACTTATTCTGATGCTTGCCTTTTGGTGCTGTTTGTTTCCTGTGTTTTTGGTTTCTCTCAGGTTTTTTTTAATTTATTTTTTAATTTTTTTAACTTGGAGTATAGTTGATTGCAATATTTTGTTAGTTTCAGGTGTACAACAAAGTGAGTCACTTATATATATAGCCACTTTTTTTTAAGATTCTATTTCCATGTATGTCATTAGAGAGTATCAAATAGAGTTCCCTATGCTATACAATTCCTAGGTGGCACAGTGGTATTGAATCTGCCTGCCAATGCAGGAGACTCAGGAGACACAGGTTTGATCCCTGGATTAGGAAGATCCCTGAAGGAGGAAATGGCAACTCGCTCCAGTATTCTTGCCTAAAAAATTCCATGGACAGGTGGAGCCTGGCAGGGGTCACAAACAGTAGTGTGTATATCTCAGTCCCAATCTTCCATTTTATTCCTCTGCACTCCCTTCCCTCTTGGTAACCATAAGCTTATTTTCTACAGCTGTGTCTCGATTTTTGCTTTGTGTTTGCTGCTTTTGAAGATATAAGAGTGTTCCACCTGCCACCCCAGTCTTAATCAGTGGTGGAAGAACGGTCTCAGAACTGTTTGTCTCAATTGGCCATTTAAGTTTAATAGTAAAACGAATTACAATGCGTCGTGACGCTCCTTAAAAGCTTTTTTTTGTTTCAGATGTTGAGTGATGGACTCATTGGAAAGTTTTGGAGGTTCCGCCAAGACTATTTTAAGGATCTTCATTTGGCAGCATTCTGGGGAACCCTGAGGTCAACAGGTACACTCAAGGGGCATATTGTGCCATAATTCTATTTACTCTTCAGATATGTTGTCAAGTGAGTCAGTTTATACAATAATCTGATTACTAATTACACTGAGTTCATATTGCTAAATTTAATTTGTTATTTCTAGGATTTGTAACCAAATATGTCATTTAGGCTTAGATCTTTATATGGAGCAGATAGATCCTTTGGTTAGCAGATGTACCATTTACTAAATTAAACCTAGGTCTTTGTATAAGATCATTATACCTTTTGTTTTGTAGGCATTATATTTGAGAAATACTTTTTGCTATTAACCTACTTATTCTGATGCTTGCCTTTTGGTGCTGTTTGTTTCCTGTGTTTTTGGTTTCTCTCAGGTTTTTTTAAATTTATTTTTTAATTTTTTTAACTTGGAGTATAGTTGATTGCAATATTTTGTTAGTTTCAGGTGTACAACAAAGTGAGTCACTTATATATATAGCCACTTTTTTTTAAGATTCTATTTCCATGTATGTCATTAGAGAGTATCAAATAGAGTTCCCTATGCTATACAATTCCTAGGTGGCACAGTGGTATTGAATCTGCCTGCCAATGCAGGAGACTCAGGAGACACAGGTTTGATCCCTGGATTAGGAAGATCCCTGAAGGAGGAAATGGCAACTCGCTCCAGTATTCTTGCCTAAAGAATTCCATGGACAGGTGGAGCCTGGCAGGGGTCACAAACTAGTGTGTATATCTCAGTCCCAATCTTCCATTTTATTCCTCTGCACTCCCTTCCCTCTTGGTAACCATAAGCTTATTTTCTACAGCTGTGTCTTGATTTTTGCTTTGTGTTTGCTGCTTTTGAAGATATAAGAGTGTTCCACCTGCCACCCCAGTCTTAATCAGTGGTGGAAGAACGGTCTCAGAACTGTTTGTCTCAATTGGCCATTTAAGTTTAATAGTAAAAGACTGGTTAATGATAACAATGCGTCGTAAAACCTTCAGAAGGAAAGGAGAATTTTTGTGGACCATATGTTTTTGTGTGTGGCAGTTTTAAGTTATTAGTTTTTAAAATCAGTAATTTTTAATGAAACAGCTTGACCAAAAAAATCTGTCACAGAATTTGAGGCCATTAAAAATAGTTTAATGAGAAAAAAAAAAAAAGTGTTCCATAGGGAACAGCTGGAAGCACAAGCTTGAAAAGTTTCAATTCAGTGCAAGCCAGACTTGAGGGCTAATTGTTGATCTGTTAGGCCAACAATCAATTTGTGGAATAAGGGGTTTGTCCAACTTTATCTGGGGTCCCCTATAAAACCTTCATGAAGGTACCCCCTTTCTTGTTAATTTGTCCACTTTGTTTTGTCTATACTCAAGCGTCATGGTTTGTCTTTGCTTCCTAGTCTCTGCTTGGTTGGGGAACCCAAATACCCTTTGAAAGCCCACACTGTAGACTGACTGTAGTGGCCTTTCCTGTGTATTATGGGTTTGTCTATGTCAAAATCTCATCCTTCTCTTTGGAAGAACTGCTGCTTCCTAAAAGAAGCACTGTATTCTAACTTTTGTACTTTTCTATTATTTTGACCTAGAATAATAATGCCTTGTTTGACATGTCCAAATCATTAAATTAATATCATCAAGAAAAACTAAAAATATTAGGAGACAAAATACCAAAGAGTTTATAGTCAGCTTCTTTAAGTGTCATACTAAGACCTCAAACAATTTCTAACTCAAGGCAGTGTCTTTCAAAAACTTTGTGACCTTTTGAAATCTATTCATTTTGCATTTCTTTCTTGTGTTTTACTCAGTTTTTTTTTTTTGGCCACTTTTATTGGTCTTTCATTTATCTATTTTCATCTATCTTTTTTCTTTGGCCCGTGTGGACCTTCCATTGCAGTGGTCCCTGTTGCTGCAGAGCACCGGCTCTGGGCGCATGCGCTCTAGAGCTCTGACTCAGTAGTTGGACACATTGGTCCGGCTGCCCTGCGTCATGTGGGATCTTCACAGGCCAGGGATTGAACCGGTGCCCTTTGTACTGCAAGGTGATGTCCTTATCCACTGGATTGCCAGGGAAGCCCTCAGGTTTTTTTGTTTTTGTTTTTTTTAAATTTAATCAATTAATTTATTTTTGGCTATTCCGGGTTTTTGCTGCTGCTGCAGTCTCTTCTCTAGTTTCAGGGAGTGGGGGCTACTCTTTAGCTGAGGTGAGCAGGCTTCTTGTTGCAGTAACTTCTCTTATTGTAGAACTCAGGCTCCAGGGCACATGGGCTTCAGTACTTATGGCATGGGCTCAATAGTTGCATTTCTGAGGCTCTAGAACACAGGCTCAGTAGTTGTATCTCACGGGCTTAGTTGCTCCACAGCATGTAGGATCCTTCTGGATCAGGGATGGAACCTGTGTCTCCTGCATTAGCAGGAGAACTCTTTACCACTGACCTACTAGGGAAGCCCCTGTTGTACTCAGTTTTACTTGACCTTCCAAATGAGCTATTCTTTTTTTTCAGGCTTTTCTCAGGGAAAGAATAATTTTATTATAAAATTTCTAGATGACAAGATTGAATTAAAATTCTTATCTAGAGTCAAGTTAAAGGAATTAATTAAAGATTTTCTTAAACTTTGGAATGTAGACAGAAATTGGTACAGAATTTAATATTTTTTGCACAGTTAGTACCTCTATTACATATTGGTACCATTTAGTTAAGGTAATAGGTTAGCCTCTCAGAGAAAATGCTTAATAAACTGAAAAATAGGAAAGAAAATAATTTGAACCATCTAGTTATATAAATTTTAAAAAGTTGTCTCAAGGGCTTCCCTGGTAGCTCATTGGTGAAGACTTCACCTGCCAATGCAGGAGACACAGGTTTGATTCCTGATCCAGGAAGATCCCACATGCTGAGGAGCAGTTAAGCCAGTGAGACACAACTATTGAGCCTGTATTCTAGAGCCTTGGAGCCGCAACTATTCAGCCCATGCCACAACTACTGAAGCCCATGTGCCCTGGAGTCTGAGTTCCATAGCAAGAGAAACCACCGCAACAGGAAGCCTGCTCACCTCAACTAGAGAGTAGCCCCCACTCCCTGCAGCTAGAGAAGGGACTGCAGTAGCAGTGAAAATCCAGAATAGCCAGAAATAAATAAAAAACCAAAAAGGCCCATTAAAAAAAAAAGTTGTCTCAAGAGAGCTATGCAAGTTTAAATTTGACTACAATAAGAAAACAATTTCATAAACAATATTTTAAGGGAAAACTTATAAAATGATTCAAATTGTAACCAAAACAAAAATGGAGAATATGTTTCGGGAAATATTCTAGAAGCTGGACTAAACCCACAGCTTAAGTTGAGAGGTGTGTCTTGTAAATACAGTCAAATGTGGAATAAGTAATTTAATAATGAAAAGAAAGTAAAATATAAAATTTCTATTCTAGAAAATATTCAAATTATGGTTAGATACTACCAGAGCCTTAGGAAATAAATGAACTGAAACTCAGTCGTGTTTGACTTGCTAGTTAAAAAATAACTAAAGGTACTCCCTTGCTGGATCAGGGATGGAACCTGTGTCTCCTGCATTAGCAGGAGAACTTTACCACTGACTACTGGGAAGCCCTGTTGTACTCAGTTTTACTTGACCTTCCAAATGAGCTATTCTTTTTCAGGCTTTTCTCAGGAAAGAATAATTTTATTATAAAATTTCTAGATGACAAGATTGAATTAAAATTCTTATCTAGAGTCAAGTTAAAGGAATTAATTAAAGATTTTCTTAAACTTTGGAATGTAGACAGAAATTGGTACAGAATTTAATATTTTTTGCACAGTTAGTACCTCTATTACATATTGGTACCATTTAGTTAAGGTAATAGGTTAGCCTCTCAGAGAAAATGCTTAATAAACTGAAAAATAGGAAAGAAAATAATTTGAACCATCTAGTTATATAAATTTTAAAAAGTTGTCTCAAGGGCTTCCTGGTAGCTCATTGGTGAAGACTTCACCTGCCAATGCAGGAGACACAGGTTTGATTCCTGATCCAGGAAGATCCCACATGCTGAGGAGCAGTTAAGCCAGTGAGGCACAACTATTGAGCCTGTATTCTAGAGCCTTGGAGCCGCAACTATTCAGCCCATGCCACAACTACTGAAGCCCATGTGCCCTGGAGTCTGAGTTCCATAGCAAGAGAAACCACCGCAACAGGAAGCCTGCTCACCTCAACTAGAGAGTAGCCCCCACTCCCTGCAGCTAGAGAAGGGACTGCAGTAGCAGTGAAAATCCAGAATAGCCAGAAATAAATAAAAAACCAAAAAGGCCCATTAAAAAAAAAAGTTGTCTCAAGAGAGCTATGCAAGTTTAAATTTGACTACAATAAGAAAACAATTTCATAAACAATATTTTAAGGGAAAACTTATAAAATGATTCAAATTGTAACCAAAACAAAAATGGAGAATATGTTTCGGGAAATATTCTAGAAGCTGGACTAAACCCACAGCTTAAGTTGAGAGGTGTGTCTTGTAAATACAGTCAAATGTGGAATAAGTAATTTAATAATGAAAAGAAAGTAAAATATAAAATTTCTATTCTAGAAAATATTCAAATTATGGTTAGATACTACCAGAGCCTTAGGAAATAAATGAACTGAAACTCAGTCGTGTTTGACTTGCTAGTTAAAAAATAACTAAAGGGACTCCCTTGCTGGTACAGTGGCTTAGACTCCATGCCCCAGTATGTGTGTGTGTGGCGGGAGGTGGGGCGGGCCTTGATCCCTGGTTAGGGAACTAGCTCCCACAGGCCACAGCTAAGGATCCTCTATAGCAACTAAGACATGGAGCAGCCAAATAAATAAATGAATAAAAGTAAATATAAAAAGTAACTAAAAACATTTCCATTCTCTGAAAAATTGGGAGCCTATGGATAGGAATACCTGTAGTAGTGTAAATACAATGGTAGTTGAAAGAATCAGTGTTTCATAATGACTAAGGAACAGTGAAGAGTCTGATTGCAATGTGGGAGATCTGGGTTTGATCCCTGAGTAGGGATGATTCCCTGGAGAATGGAATGGCAACCCACTCCAGTGTTCTTACCTGGGAAATCCCATAGACAGAGGAGCCTGGCGGCGTATGGTCCGTGGGGTCCCAAAGAGTTAGACACAACCGAAGCGACTTAGCACACAATGAACAGAAGGATAATTATCCAAAATTTGTCCATTGATGTTGTTCCAAGTGTGACATTAAGCCCCAGTACTTCACTTTCCTTTTTCTAAACTCTCGAAGGGACTAATACAGCTTTCTTTGTTGCTCTGGAGCCATTACATCTACCATTAATCTCATCAGATCCCTGAGAATAAAATTTTAAAGTTGTTTGAAATCTGAAGCAGATTTTAAGAAGAAAAAAGGAACTTCTAACTTAAAGTAAAAATGACTTACTGTGCCAGATAGTGAAAGAAAATAAGACAAATTTGAGGGTATATAGTAAATTATGGAAGGCATGAATTTACTGGAAGCACTGTAAGAATGAAAATGTCTAAGAATTCTAAGCCTTTCCCTAAGTCCCAGCCTGTAATTGATACTTTGGAATCATTATCAGAAAGGCATTCCTTTCTTCTCTATGACAAATTTCTATGAATATAATAGGTAGGGATTTACTTTGCAAATGGAACTACCAGATAAAATGTACAGGAAAAGGATTACTTTTAAAAATCCCAGAAAATTTCTCACACAACGTAAAATTATAGCTGACATGGTTAATAATATACTTACACCATGCATGATTTAAACAGTCACTGAAAGAATAACTATGGTTCCAGAATCCCAAAAGGAAAAAGATTCCGTGGACATGTGCTAAGTTGCTTTAGTCCTGTCTGACCCTTTGCAATATTATGGACCATAGTCTGCCAGGAGGGTCCTCTGTTCATGGGATTCTCCAGGCAAGAATACTGGAGCGGATAGCTGTTCCCTTCTCTAGGGGATCTTCCCAACCCAGGGATTGAGCCCATGTCTCTTACTTCTGAACTTCCAGGCAGGTTCTTTACCACTAGCACTACCCAAAAAATTCCATGGGCAAAGATAGATGAATTAAAACAGAGACCTTACAATTCTTGGATTATGTGGACTTTTCTTTTTTGCACGAATATGAGAAAATTCACCCACATGGGTTTTAACTCTCCAACATGGCATACACTTAAGACTTAATGCTTATTATAAGGGCAATCCATTAATTCAGTAGTCAAAGTTAGGTTAGTTGCCTCAGAACAATCATAAATCTCAACTAAATATGTTAAAACATCTTCAGATCTTGTATTGTGATTACCTTTAAACCTGATGTTATCATATACTATAACTCCTTGTTGCTAGTGAAAAACACTCATATTTATACCATCAATTAGTAAATTATAAATACCATCTCATATTATTATTTACTGGAGAAATACTCTTATTCCAGCAACTCTACATCCTTACCCAATAGAGAACTGTCTGATTGTGTTTTTGAAATTTGATGACCAAAACAATGTTTTTGGATGCTACAGTACCAATTTCTGATTTAATATTCTTTATTGTTCCAATACTAAATGCTGACAGTATTACTTATTGATGGATTTTGTGTCTAAAAAAGTAGATCAGCAAACAGACCCATGGACTAAAGTAGAGATTCCAGAAATAAACTCTTACATATATGGTCGAATAATTTTCAACAAGAGCGCCGAGACCACTCAACAGGGAAAGGACATTCTCTTCAACAAATGGTGTTGGTAAACCTGAATATCCACATGCAGAAGAGTGAAGTTAGGCCTTAACAGTTACAATCTCAAAACACAAAAAAAGTAAAATTATAGCTGACATGGTTAATAATATACTTACACCATGCATGATTTAAACAGTCACTGAAAGAATAACTATGGTTCCAGAATCCCAAAAGGAAAAAGATTCCGTGGACATGTGCTAAGTTGCTTTAGTCCTGTCTGACCCTTTGCAATATTATGGACCATAGTCTGCCAGGAGGGTCCTCTGTTCATGGGATTCTCCAGGCAAGAATACTGGAGCGGATAGCTGTTCCCTTCTCTAGGGGATCTTCCCAACCCAGGGATTGAGCCCATGTCTCTTACTTCTGAACTTCCAGGCAGGTTCTTTACCACTAGCACTACCCAAAAAATTCCATGGGCAAAGATAGATGAATTAAAACAGAGACCTTACAATTCTTGGATTATGTGGACTTTTCTTTTTTGCACGAATATGAGAAAATTCACCCACATGGGTTTTAACTCTCCAACATGGCATACACTTAAGACTTAATGCTTATTATAAGGGCAATCCATTAATTCAGTAGTCAAAGTTAGGTTAGTTGCCTCAGAACAATCATAAATCTCAACTAAATATGTTAAAACATCTTCAGATCTTGTATTGTGATTACCTTTAAACCTGATGTTATCATATACTATAACTCCTTGTTGCTAGTGAAAAACACTCATATTTATACCATCAATTAGTAAATTATAAATACCATCTCATATTATTATTTACTGGAGAAATACTCTTATTCCAGCAACTCTACATCCTTACCCAATAGAGAACTGTCTGATTGTGTTTTTGAAATTTGATGACCAAAACAATGTTTTTGGATGCTACAGTACCAATTTCTGATTTAATATTCTTTATTGTTCCAATACTAAATGCTGACAGTATTACTTATTGATGGATTTTGTGTCTAAAAAAGTAGATCAGCAAACAGACCCATGGACTAAAGTAGAGATTCCAGAAATAAACTCTTACATATATGGTCGAATAATTTTCAACAAGAGCGCCGAGACCACTCAACAGGGAAAGGACATTCTCTTCAACAAATGGTGTTGGTAAACCTGAATATCCACATGCAGAAGAGTGAAGTTAGGCCTTAACGTTACATCATCTACAAAAATCAATATAAAATGGATTAATGAACTAATATAAGACCAACCACTAAAATTTCTGGAAGTAAACAGGAGAAAAACTTCATGACATTGGATTTGGCAGTAGTTTCTTGGATATTACACAATAAAAAGCACAGGCAACACAGGGAAAATAGACAAATAGGAATGCAGTTCAGTTCAGTTCATTTCAGTTGCTCAGTCGTGTCCGACTCTTTGTGATCTCATGAACTGTAGCCTGCCAGGCTCTTCTGTCCATGGGATTCTCCAGGCAAGAATACTGGAGTGGATATCCTTTCCCTTCTCCAGGAGATCTTCCCAACCCGGGAACTGAACCCAGGACCCCTGCATTGCAGGCAGATTCTTTATCATCTGAGCCACCAAGGACGCCTATTGAAATCTTAGGTACTCTTTTAAAATAAAAGGGAACACTCCTGCATTGGTGGTGGGAATGTAAATTGATACAGCCTCTATGGAAGACAGTATGGAGATTCCTTAAAAAACTGAAAATAGAAGCACCATACAACACAGCAAACCCACTATTAGGCTTATACCCTGATTAAATCAAAACTGAAAGAGGCACCTGTACCCCAGTGTTCATTGCAACTCTGTATACAATAGCCAGAACATGGAAGCAACCCAGATGTCCATTGACGAATGAATGGATACAAAAGTCCTGGTACGTATATACAATGGAATACTACACAGCTATGAAAAGAAATGCAGAAGAATCAGTCCTAATGAGGTGGCTGGATCTAGAACCTATCCTCAAAAGTGAAGTACGTCAAAAAGAGAAGGACAAGTACAATATACTAACACATATATATGGAATCTAGTAGGATGGTAATGATAACACACACAGTGAAGTGATGGAAAAACAGGCATGGACAGTAGACATATGGACATAATGGAGAATGAACAGTGGGTGGGAGACGTAAAGGAAGTAGCATGAAAACCTATACTATCATATGTGAAAAAATAGCTGTTGTCATTGCGCTGTGAGAAAAGGGGATCCTGCAGGGGTGGGGTGCGATGGTCTGGAGGAGTGGGATGGGGGGGATATACATATGACTAATCTAGGTCATACGTATCTGTAAACAACAAAACTCTGTAAAAGTAGAAAGTAAAATAAAAATAAAAAAACAGCAAATACATTACTTGCTAGACATCTTCATGATGCCTAAAATAATTGCCGTAATAAAAGTTGAGACTCACAGTTGAAGTATTATAGAAGCTGATACTATAGAAATACTTTAGAAGTACTCTTAAAATATTTTCAACAGAATAAAACACTAGATAAATTGACTAAAGTCCTCATACAAGGACTTTCATCTAAACAACAATAACAGAACAATAATAAGTTCATGGGGAAGTTCAAAAAATTCATAGTGTAAAATATAAAATTTGGACCCTCAAATTCTTAAATGCTAGGAATGATCTGTTATGAGATATATGAAGATAAAAACTAGCAAAAACAGATCTTAAAGCACCAGAGGGAATGTCAAATTCACATTTACCAAATTTTTCCACGAATCAGTCCATCAGAGTGGGGATAAATTTGCCATATTTGAACACGTTTCACATTTATTGATTTAAGGTGTTCCAGTTTTGATTTAGCCTCTCCTATTCTCCTTCCTAGAAATAATGATTTGCCTAACTCTAGACCAGTGTTCATAAACCAAATCTGGCCTGCCACCTATTTTTGTAGAGTTTTGCAAAATACAGAATTGGAAAACAACCACACTTTTTTTTTTTTTTTAACATATTGTCTGCGGCTGCCTTTGCAGTACACATCAGAGTTGTTTCATTGTGACAAAGAATGTATGGCTCACAAAACCAAAAATATTTAATATCTAGTTTTTTACAGAGGAAGTTTGCTGAACTTTGGCCTCAATAATTAATGTTGTGACTTTTAGCTGTATAAAAATAGCTGTTTTTAATTTGGCTGTTTTAATAAATGATGTAAGGGTATATGGCTCTAACTTTACTAATAATGAGACTCTTTGCATTTAATATATAAATGAAGGAAAATGCTCTTGCAAAATGAAAACAACATTTTGTCACATCCTGCTTAGAGATAATTTATTTGTAGTTCCATCAAATTTGAATTATTTCATGAATAGGGTTTTTTAAATTTTAATATTTATTTATTTATTTTTTGGGGGGCAGGTTGGGGAGGGAGGGGGTAGGTGGGCCACTTCTATTGGTCTTTCATTTGTCTATTTTCATCTGTCTTTATTCTTTGGCCGGGGTGGGCCTCCCATCACGGTGGCCACTGTCGACACAGAGCGCCGGCTCTGGGCGCATACGCTCCAGAGCTCCGACTTGGTAATTGGACACATCGGTCCAGCTGCTCCACAGCACGTGGGATCTTCCCAGGCCAGGGATCGAACCAGCACCCCTTGCACTGCAAGGCGGTGTCCTTACCCACTGGACCACCAGGGAAGCTCGGTTTTGTTCTTTTCTTTGTAAAAGAAACAAGCTTTTCAAAACCAATCCAGGACCAAGGTAATTATTCTGCTGAATCATTAATTGGGAAATTCCAAAAATATGTTTCTTTTGGTAACCAGTATCCAAGATGGTCTCTAACAATTCTCAGTTCTTGTTATTCATTTCCTTATATATCCCTTGTACATAGTACCCCTCCTACATTGTATCAGGGTTGGTCTATGTCACTAGTAGAATATGGCAATAGTGATGTGTCACTTCCAAGGTTAAGTTATAAAAGATGTGAGTTCTGCCTTGTTCTCTAGCACTGAAAAGTCTAAAATCATGGGGTGGCAGACACAGGGCTCCAGGTGCCCATATGAAACCTTAGCTAGGGAACCCATGGGAATGTGACTGATTGTTTCCAAGATATTCTAATGAAATAATTAATATTATAGGTGACTGCTTCCAGAAGTAATGATGCATGAGGATTGGTGTGTCTGGAGCCAAATCTATCCAAAGGTGCATTTTTGGATGAAAACCAGAAATAAGTTTGTGTTGACCTAAATGTGTACTTCCTCCAGATTATAGTGTTTCTTTATCTTGAAATACTTGACTGCTTTGAAGCAATGGGAGTTTATTTATATACATGAGTGCTGTTCTAGCATTTCTTGAAGATTCTGCAAGATTCATTCATTTTTAGGTATCAAAATGAAGAAATCTTAAAAAAAATTTTGTCACATCCTGCTTAGAGATAATTTATTTGTAGTTCCATCAAATTTGAATTATTTCATGAATAGGGTTTTTTAAATTTTAATATTTATTTATTTATTTTTTGGGGGGCAGGTTGGGGAGGGAGGGGGTAGGTGGGCCACTTCTATTGGTCTTTCATTTGTCTATTTTCATCTGTCTTTATTCTTTGGCCCGTGTGGGCCTCCCATCACGGTGGCCACTGTCGACACAGAGCGCCGGCTCTGGGCGCATACGCTCCAGAGCTCCGACTTGGTAATTGGACACATCGGTCCAGCTGCTCCGCAGCACATGGGATCTTCCCAGGCCAGGGATCGAACCAGCACCCCTTGCACTGCAAGGCGGTGTCCTTACCCACTGGACCACCAGGGAAGCTCGGTTTTGTTCTTTTCTTTGTAAAAGAAACAAGCTTTTCAAAACCAATCCAGGACCAAGGTAATTATTCTGCTGAATCATTAATTGGGAAATTCCAAAAATATGTTTCTTTTGGTAACCAGTATCCAAGATGGTCTCTAACAATTCTCAGTTCTTGTTATTCATTTCCTTGTATATCCCTTGTACATAGTACCCCTCCTACATTGTATCAGGGTTGGTCTATGTCACTAGTAGAATATGGCAATAGTGATGTGTCACTTCCAAGGTTAAGTTATAAAAGATGTGAGTTCTGCCTTGTTCTCTAGCACTGAAAAGTCTAAAATCATGGGGTGGCAGACACAGGGCTCCAGGTGCCCATATGAAACCTTAGCTAGGGAACCCATGGGAATGTGACTGATTGTTTCCAAGATATTCTAATGAAATAATTAATATTATAGGTGACTGCTTCCAGAAGTAATGATGCATGAGGATTGGTGTGTCTGGAGCCAAATCTATCCAAAGGTGCATTTTTGGATGAAAACCAGAAATAAGTTTGTGTTGACCTAAATGTGTACTTCCTCCAGATTATAGTGTTTCTTTATCTTGAAATACTTGACTGCTTTGAAGCAATGGGAGTTTATTCATATACATGAGTGCTGTTCTAGCATTTCTTGAAGATTCTGCAAGATTCATTCATTTTTAGGTATCAAATATGTTGTGGTACTTTTCACAGTGGCATATTAAAGACATTTTTGGTTATGTAAAATTTCAAATATATATAAAACTAGAGAGAACAGTATAATGAGGTCATCTTATGTACCCATACCCGGCTTCAGTACTTTTATGACTGAGTTTTTTGTTTTACTTTGTAAGCTTTTATTTTGCTTTTAACTTTTACAGATTTTTGTTGTTTACAGATATGTATGTTCTCAGATTAGTATGACTGAGTTTTATCTGAACCTCCACACATTTTCCTCAGTTCTAGATTATTTTGAAACAAGCCCCAAATGTCATTTCAATTTATCTGCAAAAATTTCAATATGTACCTTTAAAAAATTAGGTACCATTATTTCTGGCTTCCTTGGTGGCTCAGACAGTAAAGAATCCACCTGCACTGCAAGAGACACAGGTTCAATCCCTGGGTCAGGAAGATCCCCTGGCAAAGGGAATGACTACTCATTTTAGTATTCTTGCCTGGAGAATTCCATGGACAGAGGAGCCTGGTAGGCTATAGTCCATTGGGTCGCAAAGAGTCACACATTACTGAGCGACTAACACTTTCACTTTCACCATTATTTCACCTCAAATTTAACAATAGTTATTAGCATAATAAAATAGTTATAGTTATTATTTCCATTTATCTGTCTTGTTTCATTAGGTGGTTTTGGGATAAGAATTCAATAGATGGGGCTTCCCCTGGTGGTCCAGTGAGTAAGGACACCGCCTTGCAGTGCTAGGGGTGCCGGTTCGAGCCCTGGCCTGGGAAGATCCCACGTGCCCCGGCTGGACTGATGTGTCCAATTACCAAACCGGAGCTCTGAAGCGCATGCGCCCAGAGCCGGAGCTCTTCAGCGACAGACGCCACCGCGATGGGAGGCCCACAGGAGCCAAAGAACAAAGACGGATGAAGATAGAGGAATGAAAGACCAATAGAAGTGGCCCGCCCGCTCCCCTCCCTCCCCAACCTGACCCCCGCCCAAAATAAATAAATAAATCTTAAAAAAAAAAAAAAAAAAGAATTCAATAGATGGAGAGGGAAGCAGAAAAGGCATCCCAGAAACAAAAGGACAGGTGACCAGTGGAAGTGAAGATGTGTCTGTGGGACTCATTTGCCCATGGCTGTTCTCAATGAATCAGTATTAAAACCAGGACTTGGGCCCCAAATAAGCCATCCTGTTCAAAAATGTTTGATAATCTGGCAGAATCAACCAGTGTAGTCTAATTGGAACATTTCTGAAACAAGGAGATCATATTTCCTCTCATAGAATTGCATTATCCAGAGTTAACAATTTTTTTTTTTTAACCAAGTCTATCTGTGAAAAAGGCAAAAGAAAGTCCTCTTTAAAGATCTTGCTATTTCACAAAAACTTCAGTGGCTCTTTTCACAGCCCTAAAAGTGAAATTCTGGCATAAAATAGGGAAAATTGCTCTCAGTTGTTCTAAATGGTTGTAAGGCACCATCCATTATTGTGCTGCTTTTATTTTTGCTATGTGACTTGTCAAGCTTGGGAGGGAGTAAAATATGTTCTTGAATACTGTGGTAAGAGCAAGATATTTCTGCATTTGGTCAAACTCAAGATGCCATTGACTGTACCATTAAAAAGGTGGAGAGAGGAAACCTCTCTTTTGTGTTGAAGTCACACTCAGGCTTTTATTAGTTCTGTGACTATAGGACAAGTCATTTAACCTCTACTATCTTCAGTTAAGTATTGTAAAATAGAAAGTTCTCATTCATTCATTGGTTGTGAGGGTTAAGAAATACGGATTGTAAAGTTGGTCTCGATGCGTTCGTTCTTCTTCCTTCCACTCTCACAGGCCATATATTAAATGCCACTTTGTGTAATTATCTACCCTTCTCCCACCTTAACAAGGTAATGATGATAATAATTTATACACAGTTTCCTAGAAGTTGTTCTGTTCATTGCCCTCAGCTGATTTTTCCAACGATCCATTGAAATGGCTAGCAAAACATCATCTTTGAAAATTTCAGTTAAATAGTAGCATTTAATAGTAATTGGGTTTCCCTGGTATCTCAGATGGTAAAGAGTCTGCCTGCATTGAGGAGACCTAGGTTCAATCCTTGGGTCAGGAAGATCCCTGGAGAGGGGAACAGATACCCACTCCAGTATTCCTGCCTGGAGTCTTCCATGGACAGAGGAGCCTGGTGGGCTACAGTCCATGTGGTCACAAAAAGTTGTACATGACTAAGCAACTAACAGTAGTGACAAAAATAATTTTTAAAGTTCTCTATTGCAGAGAGTAAAGAAAAAACTCGATATATTGGTGTGAAAGTCTAAACTTGCTTGTCTAAAGTAGAGGAGAGATTATCAGTAAATAGATGATTGAAGATAATTTGAATTATACCCAGAATACTATTATACTAAAAATGTAAGAGTCACTGAAGTTTTAGTTTATTACTTGAGTAATATAAATAAAAATGATTTAGGGTACACATTTGAATGCCAAATGGTTCTTGTCTGTCCAGAAAGTCGTTTCCTTGGTTTTTAGATAGGGTCTTTAGCTTATATGTCTTGTGTGTGTATCTTATGTAGTTGTGCTTGGTTGTGTCCAATTCTGTAGACTGTAGCTCATCAGGCTCCTCTGTCCATGGGATTTTTCAGGCAAGAATACTAGGGTAAGTTGCCATATCCTCCTCCAGGGGATCTTCCAAACCCAGGAATCAAACCCATGTCTCCTGCGTCTCCTGTATTGCAGGCAGATTCTTTACCTTCTGAGCTATCAGGGAAGCCCTGCTTATTTGTTTAACACTCTGAAAGAGATTCTTTCAAGGTGTATTATTGTATTCAATAGTAATAGAATGCTAAGATATCTTGTAATGAAACAGTTCTTTACTGTTTTTAAAATGATTTTGGAGATTTCCATTCTAAACTACTGAAGCATACACTTAAGGCAATGGGTGCTCATGCACCTGATATCCTGAGGCAGGAAAGGGAAGGGTGGGGAGAGGTTCTCCTTCTTCCTTAGGGTCAAAGAGGAAATTGAGCTTGCATTCTGGAATGTGGAGATATCTAAGGATTCCTGTGGATGGTGTGTAAACTGGCTCCTATCCCCAATCAGGAAAGGACCTGTGAGAGCTAAGATGAGACAGTCAACTTGTGTTTGGGCTGTGACTCTCAGAGTAATTATCTTTAGTCATAGTTGTGGACTACCTTCTTGGTATATTTCTGTTTTTCGTAGAGCCTAAGATAGCTTGTAGTTATCTCAGATGGTAAAGAGTCTGCCTGCATTGAGGAGACCTAGGTTCAATCCTTGGGTCAGGAAGATCCCTGGAGAGGAACAGATACCCACTCCAGTATTCCTGCCTGGAGTCTTCCATGGACAGAGGAGCCTGGCGGGCTACAGTCCATGTGGTCACAAAAAGTTGTACATGACTAAGCAACTAACAGTAGTGACAAAAATAATTTTTAAAGTTCTCTATTGCAGAGAGTAAAGAAAAAACTCGATATATTGGTGTGAAAGTCTAAACTTGCTTGTCTAAAGTAGAGGAGAGATTATCAGTAAATAGATGATTGAAGATAATTTGAATTATACCCAGAATACTATTATACTAAAAATGTAAGAGTCACTGAAGTTTTAGTTTATTACTTGAGTAATATAAATAAAAATGATTTAGGGTACACATTTGAATGCCAAATGGTTCTTGTCTGTCCAGAAAGTCGTTTCCTTGGTTTTTAGATAGGGTCTTTAGCTTATATGTCTTGTGTGTGTATCTTATGTAGTTGTGCTTGGTTGTGTCCAATTCTGTAGACTGTAGCTCATCAGGCTCCTCTGTCCATGGGATTTTTCAGGCAAGAATACTAGGGTAAGTTGCCATATCCTCCTCCAGGGGATCTTCCAAACCCAGGAATCAAACCCATGTCTCCTGCGTCTCCTGTATTGCAGGCAGATTCTTTACCTTCTGAGCTATCAGGGAAGCCCTGCTTATTTGTTTAACACTCTGAAAGAGATTCTTTCAAGGTGTATTATTGTATTCAATAGTAATAGAATGCTAAAATATCTTGTAATGAAACAGTTCTTTACTGTTTTTAAAATGATTTTGGAGATTTCCATTCTAAACTACTGAAGCATACACTTAAGGCAATGGGTGCTCATGCACCTGATATCCTGAGGCAGGAAAGGGAAGGGTGGGGAGAGGTTCTCCTTCTTCCTTAGGGTCAAAGAGGAAATTGAGCTTGCATTCTGGAATGTGGAGATATCTAAGGATTCCTGTGGATGGTGTGTAAACTGGCTCCTATCCCCAATCAGGAAAGGACCTGTGAGAGCTAAGATGAGACAGTCAACTTGTGTTTGGGCTGTGACTCTCAGAGTAATTATCTTTAGTCATAGTTGTGGACTACCTTCTTGGTATATTTCTGTTCTCCTATTCTTTCAGGGAAGCCTTATTTAAAGGGACAGCTTCTTCTTAAATTGTCTTGGGCATCAGTAGAGGGTTCTGTGTCCATCTTGAGGTTGAAAAGTAACTGGGAAAGCAGAAACAGCCTGGAATAGCTAGTTAGGTGTGGACAAACATGCTATGCACAAAGTAGAGCAATAGTCCCGAGAAAGCATCTGGCTGAGGGAGCCCAAGGACTTTTGGAGCATGTCATCATTCTTCACGGTTTTACTGCTGTCCTTGAGAGGGTAACCCAATGAACGATAAGGCTTTCTGCTTTTGTAAGGATGTGGGTCAGAGTTATTTGGATGTGAAAAAGAAGGCTGACTCCTGAAAGGTGAAGAACTTAGAGGAATATTTGAGTTGTACAGCCTTCAACAATCAACTCAGGTATCTTCTCTAAATGTTCTCTGCCTGGTATCTGGGTTTAGCATCTTTCTTAGTGTTCCTTTAGAACCCTGGGTGCTATTATTTATGTGAATAATAGTAACTAACACTTATTGAATGCTTACATTGTGCCAAACAGTGAGTTAACTGCCTTATATGACTTGTCTCATTCAGCACTTTGTCATCCCCATTTTTCAGATGAGGAAACTGAAATATGGAGGTATTATGTGATTTACCTCACATCCCACAGCTAGGAATTCATGGAGTAGAATTCGAATCTCAATGATCTGTCCCAGAACTCATGCATGCAAGAATTAGAATGTACTCATTTTATTTCTCTGTTTGTTCACTTAAAAAAACACTGTCAGTTTCCTTAGAATGGTATCTGTCTTTAATCTGTGTACCCCTATCTAGTGCTATGTATATAAGGAATGTTTGGCAGATGTTTATGGAAAGTTTGTATGGATGACAGAGTCTAAGGAGCAAAATTATACACTGAAGCTCTTGGCACGAAAAAATGTTAGCTATTATTATAATTTGGGAAAAAAAGATTGAAACTGGCTCCTATCCCCAATCAGGAAAGGACCTGTGAGAGCTAAGATGAGACAGTCAACTTGTGTTTGGGCTGTGACTCTCAGAGTAATTATCTTTAGTCATAGTTGTGGACTACCTTCTTGGTATATTTCTGTTCTCCTATTCTTTCAGGGAAGCCTTATTTAAAGGGACAGCTTCTTCTTAAATTGTCTTGGGCATCAGTAGAGGGTTCTGTGTCCATCTTGAGGTTGAAAAGTAACTGGGAAAGCAGAAACAGCCTGGAATAGCTAGTTAGGTGTGGACAAACATGCTATGCACAAAGTAGAGCAATAGTCCCGAGAAAGCATCTGGCTGAGGGAGCCCAAGGATTTTTGGAGCATGTCATCATTCTTCACGGTTTTACTGCTGTCCTTGAGAGGGTAACCCAATGAACGATAAGGCTTTCTGCTTTTGTAAGGATGTGGGTCAGAGTTATTTGGATGTGAAAAAGAAGGCTGACTCCTGAAAGGTGAAGAACTTAGAGGAATATTTGAGTTGTACAGCCTTCAACAATCAACTCAGGTATCTTCTCTAAATGTTCTCTGCCTGGTATCTGGGTTTATCATCTTTCTTAGTGTTCCTTTAGAACCCTGGGTGCTATTATTTATGTGAATAATAGTAACTAACACTTATTGAATGCTTACATTGTGCCAAACAGTGAGTTAACTGCCTTATATGACTTGTCTCATTCAGCACTTTGTCATCCCCATTTTTCAGATGAGGAAACTGAAATATGGAGGTATTATGTGATTTACCTCACATCCCACAGCTAGGAATTCATGGAGTAGAATTCGAATCTCAATGATCTGTCCCAGAACTCATGCATGCAAGAATTAGAATGTACTCATTTTATTTCTCTGTTTGTTCACTTAAAAAAACACTGTCAGTTTCCTTAGAATGGTATCTGTCTTTAATCTGTGTACCCCTATCTAGTGCTATGTATATAAGGAATGTTTGGCAGATGTTTATGGAAAGTTTGAATGGATGACAGAGTCTAAGGAGCAAAATTATACACTGAAGCTCTTGGCACAGAATAATTAATAAGTGTTAGCTATTATTATAATTTGGGGAAATAAAAATACATTTAAAAGGATAGTTGTTTTGTGTAGAAACGCATCATATACCTTATTTTTTTTCAAAATTTTCTTTAATTGCATACTTTTACACAATTTTAGAAAATAGTGAACATTTAGTTTCTGTGCAGTATTTTGAATATATAGGAATTAAATATCATTTTTGATAGAGTTTTCCCTTGAAATTTAATCTGTGCTTGTAATGTGAATATAGTTAAGTAGAAAAGAGGGCTGCTGCAAGTTTAATTTAAACAATCTACAGTGTAACAGTGTGAGAATATAGATGACATTAAATGTGAAGTTTCTTATCATATGCTTCCAGCCACCACAGCCTGAGGACAAAAGCCAACTGTCAGGAGAATATTGTGATTTTTGTATAATACAAAACTCAAATTTTCTCATTTTTTGGCTTCATAGTCAAGGAAGAATCCTTATTCTTACTACAGAAGAATGTAAATTGATTTAAAGTTTTGTAAACAGAATATTGTACTATGGTGCCAGTTTATTTATGGCATTGGAATACACTGATGTGGATATCTTTGAGGAGGTAGGTAGATTGAATGAATCATTGTTATGGTTGTTATTGTTCTTTTTATCCTTTACCCATTTGTGGCAAATGTGCTTGTTGCACACCACAACATCCATACTCTTTCCTACTCAGTAATATGATCCTGTATATATATGGAGATAATACATCCAGCTAGAGGACATCCTTCCTTATGGCCAGGTGTGAATGTGATTATTGTATGAAATTCTGTTAGTGATATAGAACTGGAAGTGTTGTGAGTTGTATCTGGAAATTCTTGAAAGAAAAAATGTAGAGATTTTTAATTCCCTGAAATGCGAATATAATGGTTGGAGCTCCAGGAGCAGCTACCTTGAATCAGATGACTTTTCGAATGGCAACCAAAATGGCAAAGCACTGTGAAGAAAGATACTGGCTCTCTAACACTTGGAGACTCCATACTGGCTTAGAACTGCCAATTTCTGGTCGTTATACGAAAGAGGTAAAAGCTTCCTTATTTCCACCATTACTTTGGATCACTGTGTTATACGCAGTCAAACCTATTCTTATTACATATCCTGAGGAAATAAGAGAACTTTTCTGTATCAGCATAGTAAAGTAATTCCACTGTGCGGTGTCTTGTTTTCTTTCTGTTCACCTCTAGCTTGTTAGTCCTAGCTTCCTTCCTTCAATAATCTTTTAGGCTTCTCAATAAGATTTCAGCTCTTTTGAGGATCCTTATTGTGTGTGTTAGTTGCTCAGTTGTGGTTGACTCCGTGGAATGCAGCCTTCCAGGCACCTCTGTCCTCCAGACAAGAATACTGGAGTGGGCAGCCATTCCCTTCTCCAAGGGATCTTCCTGACCCAGAAATCAAACCCAGGCCTCCTGCATTGCAGATAAATTCTTTACTGTCTGAGCCACCAGGGAAGCCCTTATTACTATACCTCGATCTTCAATATCTTCATGAGGGCCTTATAATTTCCTAAGTTTTCATTTCTCCTCCAAAATCTATAGGCGTTTCCAGCATAAAATTACAGTTACATCAACGAACTGAGAGGTTTCTGATTAATTCAGAAAGCAGAAACTGTAGAAACAATTGCTCTAAGCGATTTTTTTGTAGAGACTGATTTTTAGATACTGTTTCTGTGATGATAGATTAGCAAACAGTGAGCTGAACATAAGGCAGTCTTGATTTCTACTAATAGTATCCAGTGGGAAGCAGTGAATCGAACCCCCTACTATTGGTTTCAAGCCTTTGGCTCCTGGTTCTGACACTTATTAGCTATAAGAATTTAGAAAAAAACAACTAAAATTCATGAGCCTTGATTTCTTTATCTATAAGGTAAATTGTGATTTGTGTCCCACACTTAATATATGCTGCTACAGGGTAATTTTGGTCCAGTTAGTTTATGTGTTTGAGCCTTTTCTTGTCTTGCAAAATGAGAAAAATAAAACTATTGCCTTACAGGGCGGTTGTGAGTGTTAAATGCAATAGTGTTAGTGAGTGCCTCCCTCCCCAATATAGATACTGGCTCAACACTTGGAGACTTACTGCTGAATAGGAGGTAAAAGCTTCCTTATTTCCACCATTACTTTGGATCACTGTGTTATACGAGTCAAACCTATTCTTATTACATATCCTGAGGAAATAAGAGAACTTTTCTGTATCAGCATAGTAAAGTAATTCCACTGTGCGGTGTCTTGTTTTCTTTCTGTTCACCTCTAGCTTGTTAGTCCTAGCTTCCTTCCTTCAATAATCTTTTAGGCTTCTCAATAAGATTTCAGCTCTTTTGAGGATCCTTATTGTGTGTGTTAGTTGCTCAGTTGTGGTTGACTCCGTGGAATGCAGCCTTCCAGGCACCTCTGTCCTCCAGACAAGAATACTGGAGTGGGCAGCCATTCCCTTCTCCAAGGGATCTTCCTGACCCAGAAATCAAACCCAGGCCTCCTGCATTGCAGATAAATTCTTTACTGTCTGAGCCACCAGGGAAGCCCTTATTACTATACCTCGATCTTCAATATCTTCATGAGGGCCTTATAATTTCCTAAGTTTTCATTTCTCCTCCAAAATCTATAGGCGTTTCCAGCATAAAATTACAGTTACATCAACGAACTGAGAGGTTTCTGATTAATTCAGAAAGCAGAAACTGTAGAAACAATTGCTCTAAGTGATTTTTTTTGTAGAGACTGATTTTTAGATACTGTTTCTGTGATGATAGATTAGCAAACAGTGAGCTGAACATAAGGCAGTCTTGATTTCTACTAATAGTATCCAGTGGGAAGCAGTGAATCGAACCCCCTACTATTGGTTTCAAGCCTTTGGCTCCTGGTTCTGACACTTATTAGCTATAAGAATTTAGAAAAAAACAACTAAAATTCATGAGCCTTGATTTCTTTATCTATAAGGTAAATTGTGATTTGTGTCCCACACTTAATATATGCTGCTACAGGGTAATTTTGGTCCAGTTAGTTTATGTGTTTGAGCCTTTTCTTGTCTTGCAAAATGAGAAAAATAAAACTATTGCCTTACAGGGCGGTTGTGAGTGTTAAATGCAATAGTGTATGTGAAAATTCTAAGATAGTACCAGGTGCCTCCCTCCCCCAAATAATAGATATCAGTATTCTTGTGGGTGTTAACTATTGTTTTCATTTTCTTGTTTTTTTTTTATTTCTTGGTGAACTATGGCTTATTGACACTTAAAGTAGGTAAGTAGCTTGGTTGTTTAATCGTACTGTATGTAGAGTATTCCTTAATAGCTTTATGTCTGCCTAAAGGAACTTGTTAGGAAGAACACTGCAGGCTCAGCCAATATTTTTATTAATTTTATGCAGGAAGGTAAAGTTTGATGATAGCATAAAGTTGAGATTGATAGAACCATGAATGTGATATAATGAAAGGGACACAGGCATTGATGACTGAAGACTTGGCCTTGAGTCGCAATTCAGTCATGTGATGATGACTCAGTTTCCTCATCTGCAAAATGATAACACTATTAAGAATAAGAGACAGATATATTTTATGAGGATATGTTATTAAAGATATCATATAATTCATGACTTACTCTGAAAAAAGTAGTAATGGACTTGTTTATTATGATCTAAACTAGTCCCAATAAGTGACAATAGTATAAGCATAGTTCACCGACTTCAGAATTATGTAATTATTGATAATTTCTTAAAAATTAGTGAATTTGAACTATTTAAAAATTTTTTTGCACTAAAGATGACTTACATTTCTGATTCATATACTGAAGATTTGCATAAAATAAGCAAATGATTTAATCTGGGCTGCTACCCAGGAGAAAACTGCATTTTAGAGATTCTGAAGCCAGTTTGATTTCTACTAATAGTATCCAGTGGGAAGCAGTGAATCGAACCCCCTACTATTGGTTTCAAGCCTTTGGCTCCTGGTTCTGACACTTATTAGCTATAAGAATTTAGAAAAAAACAACTAAAATTCATGAGCCTTGATTTCTTTATCTATAAGGTAAATTGTGATTTGTGTCCCACACTTAATATATGCTGCTACAGGGTAATTTTGGTCCAGTTAGTTTATGTGTTTGAGCCTTTTCTTGTCTTGCAAAATGAGAAAAATAAAACTATTGCCTTACAGGGCGGTTGTGAGTGTTAAATGCAATAGTGTATGTGAAAATTCTAAGATAGTACCAGGTGCCTCCCTCCCCCAAATAATAGATATCAGTATTCTTGTGGGTGTTAACTATTGTTTTCATTTTCTTGTTTTTTTTTTATTTCTTGGTGAACTATGGCTTATTGACACTTAAAGTAGGTAAGTAGCTTGGTTGTTTAATCGTACTGTATGTAGAGTATTCCTTAATAGCTTTATGTCTGCCTAAAGGAACTTGTTAGGAAGAACACTGCAGGCTCAGCCAATATTTTTATTAATTTTATGCAGGAAGGTAAAGTTTGATGATAGCATAAAGTTGAGATTGATAGAACCATGAATGTGATATAATGAAAGGGACACAGGCATTGATGACTGAAGACTTGGCCTTGAGTCGCAATTCAGTCATGTGATGATGACTCAGTTTCCTCATCTGCAAAATGATAACACTATTAAGAATAAGAGACAGATATATTTTATGAGGATATGTTATTAAAGATATCATATAATTCATGACTTACTCTGAAAAAAGTAGTAATGGACTTGTTTATTATGATCTAAACTAGTCCCAATAAGTGACAATAGTATAAGCATAGTTCACCGACTTCAGAATTATGTAATTATTGATAATTTCTTAGAAATTAGTGAATTTGAACTATTTAAAAATTTTTTTGCACTAAAGATGACTTACATTTCTGATTCATATACTGAAGATTTGCATAAAATAAGCAAATGATTTAATCTGGGCTGCTACCCAGGAGAAAACTGCATTTTAGAGATTCTGAAGCCAGTTTGAATTATTGGGAAGACTTGAGAAGAGCAATTTGACTAAAACCTGATGATTCTTCCTAAAAAGCTTTGAAAGAGCACTGACAATAAAAATCTTTCATCTTTTATCCCTGTCTCTGAGACAATAATATTTTGCTGGTGTAAGGGAAAAAGAGCTGGAGATAATTAGATAAGTTAGATTTATGTATAAAGTTGGATAAAACTGGATTTTGTAGCTATACTGAATACTTATTATTCTCCTATTTGTCATTCTGACTACAGGAAGTTTCTGTCCACAGGTATCTAATGTAGTTACCAACACTGACTATATTGACTACATTCTTTTAGCCTCTCCTGATCTCTAAAGCCTTGGGCTTTTATGGTTTTGCCATAGTTACTATGGCAAAAGGCGATGTGGGGGATGATCATGAATTTATGATACTCGAGACTAGTGCCCCAAGTCTCTGGCTCCTCTTACCGATTCTGGATTTGTGTTAAGTGTGATATATTAATTAAGTATGATATATTTTCCTTAGTGGTTGCAGAAGAGGCTAAAACCTGAGTGTTTAGGGGAATAAAATCCTCATAGAACAAATTTTAATCAGTGGGGAACAGGAATCAGAATGGAGCTAGCAGACAAATTCCTTCTGCACTTTTTCCTACAATAGACTCTTGCTGAGTCACGGTTTTTCTGTATAATCTGTCCAGTCATGCCGTGCATGTCTAAGAAGGGAACACCAGACAAGTGATTGCTTGTTACAGACTAGTAACCAGTGTGGTCAGTGCATTAGCTTGCACTTAGTAGCTTTCTTCTCATCTTCTTCCGACTCAGTTATCTTTTCCTTCATTTTTGCTCATCTGAGATTGCACTTGCCAATAAGCTCTGGCTTCAGAGTCATTTTCCCTGAGAACTCAGATGAACTCACTATCAGCAGCAAATTGAGCCAGGTACTGAGTTCCTACTTTATAAGAGCTTACAATTCAGGCCAAGAGGCAGATATGTGAAGCCTGATCAGTAGTACAGTTACTCATGATGACAACTCACAGTCTCATCTCTGAGATCTTCCAAAGTATGGGTAGTTGTCTCTAGTTCCGGTGATTATGTTTTCTGTGTGTGGTAAGCAAAATGTCTTGATTTACTTATAACATTGCAGATAGTCATCTGACATTTATTTAAGCTCCTCCCCTTATGTTAGAGGCCAGCATTTTCCTTGCATTTCCTTTAAGATATTTTGAATGTGTTCATGTTGCTGTGGATATTTTGCTTTGGATCACACATCATTTTTTTCATAATAGTAGCAGTTAATTATACTTTTCTAAAATCAAATTACTGTCAGGGTTTTTTCTTTTTTTGGGTGGGGGGGGGGTGGGGAGGGAAGTGGGGCCGGTGGGCCACTTCTATTGGCCTTTCATTTGTCTATTTTCATCTATCTTTGTTCTTTGCCCCATGTGGGCATCCCATTGCTGTGGCCGCTGTTGTCGCAGAGCACTAGCTCTGGACATATACGCTCCAGAGCTCCGGCTCGGTAATTGGACACATTGGTCCAGCTGCTCCGCAGCACGTGGGATCTTCCCAGGCCAGGGATGGGACCGGTGCCCCTTGCACTGCAAGGCGGTGTCCTTACCCACTGGGCCACCAGGGAAGCCCCTGCCTTTTTTCTTGAGTCAGATCATTGAATACAATGATGTTGTTTATCCATAGATACTGTCTAGACAAATTTTTCTATGTTTTAAAAAATTAATTTAGCAGATTTTACAGCTTAGCTAGCCACCTGTATGGAGTGATAGCAAGGAATTTGGACTTAGGACTTAGATTTTAAGAAAACATTATTGTCTCAAAGGGGGAGACTAAAGTGTGACTGAATCTGAAATGTGCCAGAAACTTGTGTTAGTGCCAGAGATTTGCTTTGACCAAAGGTGGAATATAAAGCTTGTTTTGGGGGCAGTCTCTTTGTTTTGGGAGGATTACTTTGGTAAGTTGTCTTGTTCATGTGGATATAGATAACTATCCATATCTATAGATAACTTAAATATTGCTGCTTTACAACTTATTTCCAAACTTACAACAATAATGCTAATTTACTGTATTTATCATGACATTTCTGTGAGTGAAGAATTCAAGAGCAGTTGAACTGGGTGATTCTAGCTTGGAGTCTCTCGTGAGTTTGCAGGTAAGATGTTGGCCAGGGCTTCATCTTCAGAAGGCATGACTAGGGCTGAAAGATTCACTTCTAGAATAGTTCACTCATATGACTGACAAGTTAAGTCTGACTGTTGGCAGGAGACCTGAGTTCCTCACCACTTGAATCTTTCCATAGGCTGCTTTGATATTCCCAAGACAGAGTAGCTGGTTTCCCCTGAGTGAGTATTCCAAGAGAAAACAAGGAGGAAATGGCAGTGTTACTTTGTGACATAGCCTTGAAAGTCACACACTGTCACTTCCAGTGTATTCTATTGGTTACATAGACCAACCGTGATATACTGTGGAAGGAAGCCAGGCAGAGACATGAATACTAGGATGAGAAAATCATTAGGGAGTCGTCTTAGAGACTGATTACCAATTAAATAGTACTGTATGTTTTTTTCTTTTTTTTGGTGGGTTTATTTGTTTGTTTTTTTGGCTGCACAGGATCTTAGTTGTAGCATGTGGGATCTTCATTCTAGCATGTAGGATCTAATTCCCTAACTAGGAATTGAACATAGGCCCCCCTGCATTGCGAACACAGTCTTAGCCACTGGACCACCAGAGAAGTCCTTGTTTTCAGTCTTGAACACTCTCTTTATTTTTCTAACTGCTGGAGTAATCCAAATGCAAATATATCAGACTAAAATGAGGGATAGTTTGCTTAATAATAATATTCTAAAAGGCTGACTAGACTGAGGAACTGCATGCAACTCTGGAGAAATTGACAGTAACTGATTTTTCTGTCTCCTTTGCTGGGGAATCCACAAAAGGAAGTGAGGGCCACTTGAAGGTGGGCTAAAACTTCATGGTCTTTTTCAGCTGAAATCTTAGTAACTCAAAGTTCCTGTAATTCACCTTCCTGTCAAAGTACCCCACAAAAATTTCTGCAATTATCCCAGAGGGATCTGGCTTCACATGTACCCACAAATCAATCCATCAGGAACATCCTAGAACATGGCTTTGTTCTTCCTTTTCCCTACCAGCTTCAGATATGAATCCTTATCTACATCTCTACTTAGGAATTCTAATCCCAGGGCTGAGGAGGTGAAGCAATCCTTTTGTCAATTTTCCTGTCCCACTTCCTTTCCAGTGCCCTGAATGAAGCTGCCTGTGCCCTGGCCAGCATAAAGCTTTTCAGGAAAAAGGCACCACCCCCACCCCCTCTTTTTTTGGCCACTTCTATTGGTCTTTCATTTATCTATTTTCTTTGTTCTTTTATGGCCTGTGTGAACCTCGAATCTCAGTGGCTTCTGTTGCTGCAGAGCACTTTGGGCACATGTGCTCCAAAGCTCCAGTTCGGTAGTTGGACCCATTGGTCCAGCTGCTCCGCAAAATGAGAAAAATAAAACTATTGCCTTACAGGGCGGTTGTGAGTGTTAAATGCAATAGTGTATGTGAAAATTCTAAGATAGTACCAGGTGCCTCCCTCCCCCAAATAATAGATATCAGTATTCTTGTGGGTGTTAACTATTGTTTTCATTTTCTTGTTTTTTTTTTATTTCTTGGTGAACTATGGCTTATTGACACTTAAAGTAGGTAAGTAGCTTGGTTGTTTAATCGTACTGTATGTAGAGTATTCCTTAATAGCTTTATGTCTGCCTAAAGGAACTTGTTAGGAAGAACACTGCAGGCTCAGCCAATATTTTTATTAATTTTATGCAGGAAGGTAAAGTTTGATGATAGCATAAAGTTGAGATTGATAGAACCATGAATGTGATATAATGAAAGGGACACAGGCATTGATGACTGAAGACTTGGCCTTGAGTCGCAATTCAGTCATGTGATGATGACTCAGTTTCCTCATCTGCAAAATGATAACACTATTAAGAATAAGAGACAGATATATTTTATGAGGATATGTTATTAAAGATATCATATAATTCATGACTTACTCTGAAAAAAGTAGTAATGGACTTGTTTATTATGATCTAAACTAGTCCCAATAAGTGACAATAGTATAAGCATAGTTCACCGACTTCAGAATTATGTAATTATTGATAATTTCTTAGAAATTAGTGAATTTGAACTATTTAAAAATTTTTTTGCACTAAAGATGACTTACATTTCTGATTCATATACTGAAGATTTGCATAAAATAAGCAAATGATTTAATCTGGGCTGCTACCCAGGAGAAAACTGCATTTTAGAGATTCTGAAGCCAGTTTGAATTATTGGGAAGACTTGAGAAGAGCAATTTGACTAAAACCTGATGATTCTTCCTAAAAAGCTTTGAAAGAGCACTGACAATAAAAATCTTTCATCTTTTATCCCTGTCTCTGAGACAATAATATTTTGCTGGTGTAAGGGAAAAAGAGCTGGAGATAATTAGATAAGTTAGATTTATGTATAAAGTTGGATAAAACTGGATTTTGTAGCTATACTGAATACTTATTATTCTCCTATTTGTCATTCTGACTACAGGAAGTTTCTGTCCACAGGTATCTAATGTAGTTACCAACACTGACTATATTGACTACATTCTTTTAGCCTCTCCTGATCTCTAAAGCCTTGGGCTTTTATGGTTTTGCCATAGTTACTATGGCAAAAGGCGATGTGGGGGATGATCATGAATTTATGATACTCGAGACTAGTGGCCCAAGTCTCTGGCTCCTCTTACCAATTCTGGATTTGTGTTAAGTGTGATATATTAATTAAGTATGATATATTTTCCTTAGTGGTTGCAGAAGAGGCTAAAACCTGAGTGTTTAGGGGAATAAAATCCTCATAGAACAAATTTTAATCAGTGGGGAACAGGAATCAGAATGGAGCTAGCAGACAAATTCCTTCTGCACTTTTTCCTACAATAGACTCTTGCTGAGTCACGGTTTTTCTGTATAATCTGTCCAGTCATGCCGTGCATGTCTAAGAAGGGAACACCAGACAAGTGATTGCTTGTTACAGACTAGTAACCAGTGTGGTCAGTGCATTAGCTTGCACTTAGTAGCTTTCTTCTCATCTTCTTCCGACTCAGTTATCTTTTCCTTCATTTTTGCTCATCTGAGATTGCACTTGCCAATAAGCTCTGGCTTCAGAGTCATTTTCCCTGAGAACTCAGATGAACTCACTATCAGCAGCAAATTGAGCCAGGTACTGAGTTCCTACTTTATAAGAGCTTACAATTCAGGCCAAGAGGCAGATATGTGAAGCCTGATCAGTAGTACAGTTACTCATGATGACAACTCACAGTCTCATCTCTGAGATCTTCCAAAGTATGGGTAGTTGTCTCTAGTTCCGGTGATTATGTTTTCTGTGTGTGGTAAGCAAAATGTCTTGATTTACTTATAACATTGCAGATAGTCATCTGACATTTATTTAAGCTCCTCCCCTTATGTTAGAGGCCAGCATTTTCCTTGCATTTCCTTTAAGATATTTTGAATGTGTTCATGTTGCTGTGGATATTTTGCTTTGGATCACACATCATTTTTTTCATAATAGTAGCAGTTAATTATACTTTTCTAAAATCAAATTACTGTCAGGGTTTTTTCTTTTTTTTTTTGGTGGGGGTGGGGTGGGGAGGGGAGTGGGGCCGGTGGGCCACTTCTATTGGCCTTTCATTTGTCTATTTTCATCTATCTTTGTTCTTTGCCCCATGTGGGCATCCCATTGCTGTGGCCGCTGTTGTCGCAGAGCACTAGCTCTGGACATATACGCTCCAGAGCTCCGGCTCGGTAATTGGACACATTGGTCCAGCTGCTCCGCAGCACGTGGGATCTTCCCAGGCCAGGGATGGGACCGGTGCCCCTTGCACTGCAAGGCGGTGTCCTTACCCACTGGGCCACCAGGGAAGCCCCTGCCTTTTTTCTTGAGTCAGATCATTGAATACAATGATGTTGTTTATCCATAGATACTGTCTAGACAAATTTTTCTATGTTTTAAAAAATTAATTTAGCAGATTTTACAGCTTAGCTAGCCACCTGTATGGAGTGATAGCAAGGAATTTGGACTTAGGACTTAGATTTTAAGAAAACATTATTGTCTCGAAGGGGAGACTAAAGTGTGACTGAATCTGAAATGTGCCAGAAACTTGTGTTAGTGCCAGAGATTTGCTTTGACCAAAGGTGGAATATAAAGCTTGTTTTGGGGGCAGTCTCTTTGTTTTGGGAGGATTACTTTGGTAAGTTGTCTTGTTCATGTGGATATAGATAACTATCCATATCTATAGATAACTTAAATATTGCTGCTTTACAACTTATTTCCAAACTTACAACAATAATGCTAATTTACTGTATTTATCATGACATTTCTGTGAGTGAAGAATTCAAGAGCAGTTGAACTGGGTGATTCTAGCTTGGAGTCTCTCGTGAGTTTGCAGGTAAGATGTTGGCCAGGGCTTCATCTTCAGAAGGCATGACTAGGGCTGAAAGATTCACTTCTAGAATAGTTCACTCATATGACTGACAAGTTAAGTCTGACTGTTGGCAGGAGACCTGAGTTCCTCACCACTTGAATCTTTCCATAGGCTGCTTTGATATTCCCAAGACAGAGTAGCTGGTTTCCCCTGAGTGAGTATTCCAAGAGAAAACAAGGAGGAAATGGCAGTGTTACTTTGTGACATAGCCTTGAAAGTCACACACTGTCACTTCCAGTGTATTCTATTGGTTACATAGACCAACCGTGATATACTGTGGAAGGAAGCCAGGCAGAGACATGAATACTAGGATGAGAAAATCATTAGGGAGTCGTCTTAGAGACTGATTACCAATTAAATAGTACTGTGTGTTTTTTTCTTTTTTTTGGTGGGTTTATTTGTTTGTTTTTTTGGCTGCACAGGATCTTAGTTGTAGCATGTGGGATCTTCATTCTAGCATGTAGGATCTAATTCCCTAACTAGGAATTGAACATAGGCCCCCCTGCATTGCGAACACAGTCTTAGCCACTGGACCACCAGAGAAGTCCTTGTTTTCAGTCTTGAACACTCTCTTTATTTTTCTAACTGCTGGAGTAATCCAAATGCAAATATATCAGACTAAAATGAGGGATAGTTTGCTTAATAATAATATTCTAAAAGGCTGACTAGACTGAGGAACTGCATGCAACTCTGGAGAAATTGACAGTAACTGATTTTTCTGTCTCCTTTGCTGGGGAATCCACAAAAGGAAGTGAGGGCCACTTGAAGGTGGGCTAAAACTTCATGGTCTTTTTCAGCTGAAATCTTAGTAACTCAAAGTTCCTGTAATTCACCTTCCTGTCAAAGTACCCCACAAAAATTTCTGCAATTATCCCAGAGGGATCTGGCTTCACATGTACCCACAAATCAATCCATCAGGAACATCCTAGAACATGGCTTTGTTCTTCCTTTTCCCTACCAGCTTCAGATATGAATCCTTATCTACATCTCTACTTAGGAATTCTAATCCCAGGGCTGAGGAGGTGAAGCAATCCTTTTGTCAATTTTCCTGTCCCACTTCCTTTCCAGTGCCCTGAATGAAGCTGCCTGTGCCCTGGCCAGCATAAAGCTTTTCAGGAAAAAGGCACCACCCCCACCCCCTCTTTTTTTGGCCACTTCTATTGGTCTTTCATTTATCTATTTTCTTTGTTCTTTTATGGCCTGTGTGAACCTCGAATCTCAGTGGCTTCTGTTGCTGCAGAGCACTGGCTATGGGCACATGTGCTCCAAAGCTCCAGTTCGGTAGTTGGACCCATTGGTCCAGCTGCTCCATGGCACGTGGGATCTTCCCAGGCTAGGGATCCAACTGGCACCCCTTGCACTGCAAAGCACTGTCCTTACCCACTGGACCACCAGGAAAGCCCGGGGACCCCTTTTTTTTCTGGCCTCTGAGTGACTCTCCACCAAGAACACAAAAATGACAAGCAGAAGTTTTATTTTACTGGACTTTTATCTTGAATGTAACTGACTAACCTTTCACCTTGACTTATATTTACAGGCTGCTACTTTCTCCCATATGCTTACATAGTCTGCTGGTTTCTCCCCATCCTGCCAAATGTCTTTCAAAACAATCAGCTGTCAGAGCTAACAAAATCTGTCAGCGCATGCTGTGGTTTAGCAGAGGGTTGTGATAAAAACTGATCTCCAGTATTAAAAATTTAAGCTGCCCTCTTCTGTTTAAGCTTTAAACAAGTGCTAATTATCTGCCTCAAGGTTCTTTGACTTTTGCCAGATCCTCTGCATATTCAGCACTCTTAGGATACCCCACATATGGCACCATTTACAATGGTCTCTTGCATACTGTCTAGATATCTTATGTGGAAGTGCTAAATAAACTGAACCTTATGACTTGGCTCCATTCATCAAGTCTCCTGAGCCAGGACCTTGGGAATCCCTCATTGGCTCTTTCTCTGTTTCCAAACATCACACATGCCTCCTGGGGATTCTGCCTCCTAAGTATCTTCCATATTTATCTCTTCCTCCTTTATTTCCACTCCCAGTGACTTGGTTCAGGCCTTCATTAAGGCTTTCATGGATCACTCTAGCGATATGCAAACTGGCATCTTTCTGTTTTAATTTACACTCCTCCTTCTGCTCCTGGAATAATCTTTCTAACTATGGAGGAAATCACGTTTTTCTCCTGATTAATGCGCCCACCCGTGGTTCTCCCCAGAGGTACTGGGATAAAATTGGATTTTTTCACTTCTATTGGTCTTTCATTTATCTATTTTCTTTGTTCTTTTATGGCCTGTGTGAACCTCGAATCTCAGTGGCTTCTGTTGCTGCAGAGCACTGGCTATGGGCACATGTGCTCCAAAGCTCCAGTTCGGTAGTTGGACCCATTGGTCCAGCTGCTCCATGGCACGTGGGATCTTCCCAGGCTAGGGATCCAACTGGCGCCCCTTGCACTGCAAAGCACTGTCCTTACCCACTGGACCACCAGGAAAGCCCGGGGACCCCTTTTTTTTCTGGCCTCTGAGTGACTCTCCACCAAGAACACAAAAATGACAAGCAGAAGTTTTATTTTACTGGACTTTTATCTTGAATGTAACTGACTAACCTTTCACCTTGACTTATATTTACAGGCTGCTACTTTCTCCCATATGCTTACATAGTCTGCTGGTTTCTCCCCATCCTGCCAAATGTCTTTCAAAACAATCAGCTGTCAGAGCTAACAAAATCTGTCAGCGCATGCTGTGGTTTAGCAGAGGGTTGTGATAAAAACTGATCTCCAGTATTAAAAATTTAAGCTGCCCTCTTCTGTTTAAGCTTTAAACAAGTGCTAATTATCTGCCTCAAGGTTCTTTGACTTTTGCCAGATCCTCTGCATATTCAGCACTCTTAGGATACCCCACATATGGCACCATTTACAATGGTCTCTTGCATACTGTCTAGATATCTTATGTGGAAGTGCTAAATAAACTGAACCTTATGACTTGGCTCCATTCATCAAGTCTCCTGAGCCAGGACCTTGGGAATCCCTCATTGGCTCTTTCTCTGTTTCCGCAAACATCACACATGCCTCCTGGGGATTCTGCCTCCTAAGTATCTTCCATATTTATCTCTTCCTCCTTTATTTCCACTCCCAGTGACTTGGTTCAGGCCTTCATTAAGGCTTTCATGGATCACTCTAGCGATATGCAAACTGGCATCTTTCTGTTTTAATTTACACTCCTCCTTCTGCTCCTGGAATAATCTTTCTAACTATGGAGGAAATCACGTTTTTCTCCTGATTAATGCGCCCACCCGTGGTTCTCCCCAGAGGTACTGGGATAAAATTCAAGTCATAGTCAGCCCATAGATTTTTGCCTATCTCTCTGACCATATTTTCCCATCCTATCTTCTGTATTTGTTTATAGCTGTGTAATTTACGATTATCTTAAATTTATACATTAATGTCCTATACTTTTGCAAATATCATTCCTCCTACCCATGTGTGTATCCTCATCTTCAAGACCTGGATCAGGTGCCATTTCTGTTAGACACATTTTTGTTCTGGGTTAGATGGCCCTTCATGCTCCACAGTATCTTCTACACGTCTCTCTCCATGAGAGAGAACAGCATGCATTGTCCTTTAAATGATGGGCTCTGGAGCAGAGTAGGTGTGTTTAACCACAGTTCTGTTACTAACCATGTGGCCGCTGGCAAGTTTCTTAGCTTTTTTTATACCACAGTTCCCCTGATGATAAACAGTCTTAGTACTTTTCTCATGTAGTTGCTTTGGGTTTATATTTTGTTGATATATATGGAGTACTTATAATAATTTCTAGTTAAGAGCCTAGACTCTCTGTATGTCAGTTGTTTTTTATTTTCAGTTTGTTGTTTCATAAAGTTCTAAGCTTTTAAAAGGGTGGACTTTGTTTCCTTAGCATCTATCACAAAGAACATATTTCTCTGAGTTCATAATAAACTGTAAATAGCATATTTAAAGAAGTATTATACTTTAGGGTACTTTGCTATTTCCCTGTACTTTGACACATTTAGTTCATACAGGAACAAGCTAGCAGTGTGCAGAGCAAGACTTTAAAAATTATAGTGATAGCATATATTTATGTGAGATTACATCATTCATTTCTAACAAGATTTCTAAGCCCAGATACAGATAATCTAAGTTTTCTGAAATTTTATTGCTTGGGTGATTTGTATTACAAAATCAGTATTATTTTTTCTTGTTGGTATGAGATATCTTTTGTTATACTGTATGCCACTTTCTTCAATTTTCCATGGAATCCACATATTGATCAATTTGTTAGCTTAGTCAGAAATTGTCTTTCCTATCATCTTTGGCTCTTATGTATTTTTGTATTTTAAATAATGTTCCAAAATCAGTTAATGTGCCCAACAGACTAATAACAATAGACTTTTGCCATCTGCATGATATATCTCTGAAACGAGTTGCTAAATAGCACGAGATTTCATTTTATATCAACATCCTCTGGTAAATAAACAAGACACTTATCATCCTCCATTTCTAGATTAATATGTTTTTATTTAGTAAGTATGCAGTCATTTTGTGACTAACTGCATTGTTAAGCAGTCAATAATCTGGGTGTCTATATTAGAATTAAATTTGATTATGAATGATAGATACCTGAAGTAACAGTGCCTTAAACAAGTTATAAATTTCTCTCTCATGTAAATATAGACAGTCCCAGGCTGGATGGTATTTCAGTCATCAGAAACCAAAACTTTTTTATTTTTCTGCTCTGCATCCTTAGTATATAGGTTTTAACTCCTAGTTTAAGATGGCTGCTCCAGCTCCAGCCTTCACATCCTCAGTCCAGCTGGTAGGAAAGAGGAGAAGGGAAAAGAGCACTCTTGTTTTTTAAGATACTTCCTGAAAGTTTCAGGTTCCTTACAGTTCAGTAGAATTTGGTCACATAGACACACTTAGTCAAAGGAAGATTTGGAAGTGTAGTCTTTACCCTGGGTGACAATGCACTTATCTAAAAATTGGGGGTTCTATTTCTGAGAAGATGGGGATAAATTCATGTTAGAGGACTACTACTAATGAATGCTACTTTTTGTCTTTCATTTAACTGTCTCAGGTTACTTTTGTCCAAGACTGAAAGAAGTTGGTAAAATGGCCCTACTAATGTCAAAATTATACATTGAAATGATTTTGACCCTTTCTTCATGTATTAGCTAGTATGACACATTAAAAAATATAGAAGCTAATTTTAGAAGTATGTTGACTTTATGAATTGTTTTCAAGTTTAAAAATATATTAGTAATGTTGGGCTTCCCTGGTATCTCAGTGGTGAAGAATTCACCTGCCAATGCAGGAGACATGGGTTCCATCCCTGATCTGGGAGGATCCCACATGCTGTGGATCAACTAAGCCTGTGAGCCACAACTATGGAGCTTGTGCTATAGAACCTTGGAGCTGCAACTGTTGAGCCATGTGCCGCAACTACTGAAGCCTGTGTGCCCTAGAGCTCGAATTTTACAACAAAAGAAGTCACCACAATAAGAAGCCTGTTCACCTCAATGAGAGAGTAGCCCCACTCCCTGCAACTAGAGAAGAGCCTGCAGCAGCAGTGAAAAACCAGAATAATCAAAAATAAATTAATTAATTTAATTAAAAAAATATATTAGTAATGTTGCACATAACTTTCCTCATAAAGGAGAAAAACAAAATATAAAGTGGCATACCAAAGGCATGGATAACAAAAGGAAACACAGGCAAATTGAATGTCATCAAGATTAATAACTTTTTTGTATTAAAGGACACTATCAACAAAGTGAAGAGGCAACCCATGAATAGAAGAAATATCTGACACAGGATTAATATTCAGAATATATAAAGAATTTCTATAACTCAGCAGCAACAATAATTTAAACATGGGTGAAAGGCCTGAATACACATTTCTCTAAAGAAAACATACAAATGGTTAATAAGCACATGAAAAGATGCTCAGCATTACAAATCATTAGGGAAATGCAAATCACACCTTATATCCATTAGGATAGTTTTTATATATAAAAACAAAATAATAAACGTTGATGAGAATGTGGAGAAACTGGGACTCTTGTTCAATGTTGGTAGCAATGTAAAATGAAACAGGTGTGTGGAAAATGCTATAGTCGTTCCTCAGAAAATTAAAAATGAAATTACCATGTGATCTAGCAATTCATTTCTGTGTATATACCTAATGTGGGATATTTTTATACCCACGTTCACAGTGGCATTATTTTCAAGAGCCAAAAGTTGGAGGGAACCCAAGTGATCATCAGTGGATGAATGGATAAGTAAAATATGTTATATACATACAGTGGAATATTACCTAGTTGATCAGTCGTCTCTGACTCTTTGTGACCCATTGGACTGTAGCCCACCAGGCTACTCTGCCCGTGGGATTTTTCAAGCAAGAATACTGGAGTGGGTTGCCATTTCCTCTTCTAGGGAATCCTACTGACTCAGGGATCGAACCTGCATCTCCTTGGCCTCATGCATTTTAGGCAGACCTTTGGATACATTGATACTGCTGCTATGCCACTGCAACTGTTGAGCCATGTGCCGCAACTACTGAAGCCTGTGTGCCCTAGAGCTCGAATTTTACAACAAAAGAAGTCACCACAATAAGAAGCCTGTTCACCTCAATGAGAGAGTAGCCCCACTCCCTGCAACTAGAGAAGAGCCTGCAGCAGCAGTGAAAAACCAGAATAATCAAAAATAAATTAATTAATTTAATTAAAAAAATATATTAGTAATGTTGCACATAACTTTCCTCATAAAGGAGAAAAACAAAATATAAAGTGGCATACCAAAGGCATGGATAACAAAAGGAAACACAGGCAAATTGAATGTCATCAAGATTAATAACTTTTTTGTATTAAAGGACACTATCAACAAAGTGAAGAGGCAACCCATGAATAGAAGAAATATCTGACACAGGATTAATATTCAGAATATATAAAGAATTTCTATAACTCAGCAGCAACAATAATTTAAACATGGGTGAAAGGCCTGAATACACATTTCTCTAAAGAAAACATACAAATGGTTAATAAGCACATGAAAAGATGCTCAGCATTACAAATCATTAGGGAAATGCAAATCACACCTTATATCCATTAGGATAGTTTTTATATATAAAAACAAAATAATAAACGTTGATGAGAATGTGGAGAAACTGGGACTCTTGTTCAATGTTGGTAGCAATGTAAAATGAAACAGGTGTGTGGAAAATGCTATAGTCGTTCCTCAGAAAATTAAAAATGAAATTACCATGTGATCTAGCAATTCATTTCTGTGTATATACCTAATGTGGGATATTTTTATACCCACGTTCACAGTGGCATTATTTTCAAGAGCCAAAAGTTGGAGGGAACCCAAGTGATCATCAGTGGATGAATGGATAAGTAAAATATGTTATATACATACAGTGGAATATTACCTAGTTGATCAGTCGTCTCTGACTCTTTGTGACCCATTGGACTGTAGCCCACCAGGCTACTCTGCCCGTGGGATTTTTCAAGCAAGAATACTGGAGTGGGTTGCCATTTCCTCTTCTAGGGAATCCTACTGACTCAGGGATTGAACCTGCATCTCCTTGGCCTCATGCATTTTAGGCAGATTCTTTACCTGTTGAATGATGGGATACTAATTGATACAGCTGCTATGGAAGACAGTATGGAGATTCCTTAAAAAACTAAAAATAGAAGCACCATATGACCCAGCAATCCCACTCTTAGGCTTATACCCTGATGAAATCTAAACTGAAAGAAGCACCTGTACCCCAATGTTCATTGCAGTTCTCCATACAGTAGCTAGAACATGGAAGCAGCCTAGATGTCCATCGACGAATGAATGGATAAAACAACTACAATGGAGTACTTCTCAGCTGTAAAAAGAAATGCAGAAGAATCAGTCCTAATGAGGTGTCTGGATCTAGAACCTATCATAAAAACTGAAGTCAGTCAAAAAGAGAAAGACAAGTACAGTATACTAACATTTATATATGGAATCTAATAAGATGGTAATGATAACACACACAGTGAAGCGATGGAAAAACAGACATAAAGAACAGACATATGGACATTGTGGGGAATGAACAGTGGGTGGGAAGCATAGAGGGAGTAACATAGAAACCTATACTATCGTATGTGAAAAAGATAGCTATTGTCATTGTGCTGTGGGAATAGGGGATCCTTCAGGGGCGGGGTGCGACAGTCTGGACGGGTGGGATGGGGGAAACTGGGAGAGGGATGGAGGGGAAGGGGGGCAGGAATATGCGTATGACTGATCTGGGAACATATATGTCTGTGAACAACAAAACTCTGTAAAAATTAAAACAAAAAAAGAATGGAACCTCTGGCATATGTTCCATTTGAATGAATCTTGAAGACATGCTAAGTGAAATACTCCTGTTACAAAAAGACAAATGCTGCAAGATTCCACTTGTATGAGTACCCAGAGGAGTTGAATTCACAGAGACAGAAAGCAGAATGGTCGTTGCCAGAGGTTGGGGGAGGGAAAATTTGGAATTATTCTTTAGTGTTTATGGAATTTCAGTTTGGGAAGATGGAAAAGTTCTAAAGACGGATGTTGATGATAGTTGCATAACATGTGATGGAATTTCAGTTTGGTGGAATACTGGAGTGGGTTGCCATTTCCTCTTCTAGGGAATCCTACTGACTCAGGGATTGAACCTGCATCTCCTTGGCCTCATGCATTTTAGGCAGATTCTTTACCTGTTGAATGATGGGATACTAATTGATACAGCTGCTATGGAAGACAGTATGGAGATTCCTTAAAAAACTAAAAATAGAAGCACCATATGACCCAGCAATCCCACTCTTAGGCTTATACCCTGATGAAATCTAAACTGAAAGAAGCACCTGTACCCCAATGTTCATTGCAGTTCTCCATACAGTAGCTAGAACATGGAAGCAGCCTAGATGTCCATCGACGAATGAATGGATAAAACAACTACAATGGAGTACTTCTCAGCTGTAAAAAGAAATGCAGAAGAATCAGTCCTAATGAGGTGTCTGGATCTAGAACCTATCATAAAAACTGAAGTCAGTCAAAAAGAGAAAGACAAGTACAGTATACTAACATTTATATATGGAATCTAATAAGATGGTAATGATAACACACACAGTGAAGCGATGGAAAAACAGACATAAAGAACAGACATATGGACATTGTGGGGAATGAACAGTGGGTGGGAAGCATAGAGGGAGTAACATAGAAACCTATACTATCGTATGTGAAAAAGATAGCTATTGTCATTGTGCTGTGGGAATAGGGGATCCTGCAGGGGCGGGGTGCGACAGTCTGGACGGGTGGGATGGGGGAGACTGGGAGAGGGATGGAGGGGAAGGGGGCCAGGAATATGCGTATGACTGATCTGGGAACATATATGTCTGTGAACAACAAAACTCTGTAAAAATTAAAACAAAAAAAGAATGGAACCTCTGGCATATGTTCCATTTGAATGAATCTTGAAGACATGCTAAGTGAAATACTCCTGTTACAAAAAGACAAATGCTGCAAGATTCCACTTGTATGAGTACCCAGAGGAGTTGAATTCACAGAGACAGAAAGCAGAATGGTCGTTGCCAGAGGTTGGGGGAGGGAAAATTTGGAATTATTCTTTAGTGTTTATGGAATTTCAGTTTGGGAAGATGGAAAAGTTCTAAAGACGGATGTTGATGATAGTTGCATAACAGTGTGAATGTAGTTAATGTAACTGTAGACTTAAAATGATTAAAATGAGAAGTTTTATGTTATACACATATATTTTACCACACTAAAAGTTGTTTAAATTTTTTTAAATGTGTTTTTTTATATCCACATGCAGTTATATAATCAGACTTAAAACCAACTCCAGAGTTTTTGCCAAGAATCTTGATCTTGTTTTGAGATTCTATTATAATGTTTCAAAACATACACAAAGAGAGAATAATACCCAAGGAACCACTTAGTTCCCTTAGAGTAAGGCCACATTTAACACCTCAACTTACAGTCAAATAGTGTCCTGAATTTAGTCCATTGCTCCATTTATGTTCTCTGTCTACCCTGATGATTTGAAAGGCAAGTATAAATTTTTCATCGTTGTGAACTTCATTTTATAGTGTCGACTAAAAAAGACAAACAACTTGAGAGGTGTGGATTAAGTTTTATTTGGGGCATAATTAGGACTGCAACCCGGGAGGCAGCACTCCAGATAGCTCTGAGAGACTGCGCCAATGAGGCAGTGGGAGGAAGATTAATATTTAAGGATTTTGGTGAGGGGGGAGTTCAGCATCATTAAACAGTCATTTTTTAAAAAATATTTATTTATTTATTTATTTTTGGTGGGGGAGGGAGGGAGGCGGGCGGGTCACTTCTATTGGTCTTTCATTTATCTATTTTCATCCATCATTGTTCTTTGGCCCATGTGAGCTTCCTATCACAGTGTCCTCTGTTGTCACAGAGCACTGGCTCTGGGCGCATGTGCTCCAGAACTCTGACTTGGTAATTGGACACATTGGTCCAGCTGCTCCGCGGCACGTAGGATCTTCCCAGGCCAGGGATCGAACCGGCGCCTCTTGCACTGCAAGGCGATGTCCTTACCCAATGGACCTAAACAGTCATTTTACAAAGGATTTTCAGTTAGTCACGAGGATCTGGTGTCACCATGAAGAGATTTAGTGCTCTTCTAAATATGAGGGGATGCAAGGATTGAGATAATAAAATCTGTTCCTAAAAGCATCCACCTATCTAAAGACTTGCCCCATTAAATTCCCTGGAACACAGAGTGCCTACTCCACCCTGAACAACCTCAGAGGGTGTTGAAGGTCAGCAGGTGTCACAGCACAGAGATCAATCTCTACAGAAGCAAATGACATATACCTCATTGGAAATGTAATTAGTAAATGCCAATTTCTAGTTAACAATATAGTTATAGGTGTCCCAAACAAAGCCTTAGAAAACTTGCTGTATTACAGACCCTGCAAAAAGGAGGCACAGTGTGTAGGCCAGATACTCTTTCTGTAAAGAGTCATAGCAAATATTTTGGACTTTGTGAGTCACATTATGGCTGTTGAAAATTCTTTTTTTTCTTTTAAATATAAGTGTATAAATGTAAAAAAACTTTCTTAGCTTGTGGGGGATCAAACAAAAGAAGGCTGCTTCCAGATTTGGCCTAAGGTGTATTTTACCCAATGTTTTAAAGCCCTTCTGATGCCAAAGTGGCAGATGTTTTGTTTTGACATCGAGAATTAGGTGTGGATTAAGTTTTATTTGGGGCATAATTAGGACTGCAACCCGGGAGGCAGCACTCCAGATAGCTCTGAGAGACTGCGCCAATGAGGCAGTGGGAGGAAGATTAATATTTAAGGATTTTGGTGAGGGGGGAGTTCAGCATCATTAAACAGTCATTTTTTAAAAAATATTTATTTATTTATTTATTTTTGGTGGGGGAGGGAGGGAGGCGGGCGGGTCACTTCTATTGGTCTTTCATTTATCTATTTTCATCCATCATTGTTCTTTGGCCCATGTGAGCTTCCTATCACAGTGTCCTCTGTTGTCACAGAGCACTGGCTCTGGGCGCATGTGCTCCAGAACTCTGACTTGGTAATTGGACACATTGGTCCAGCTGCTCCGCGGCACGTAGGATCTTCCCAGGCCAGGGATCGAACCGGCGCCTCTTGCACTGCAAGGCGATGTCCTTACCCACTGGACCTAAACAGTCATTTTACAAAAGGTTTTCGGTTAGTCACGAGGATCTGATGTCACCATGAAGAGATTTAGTGCTCTTCTAAATATGAGGAGATGCAAGGATTGAGATAATAAAATCTGTTCCTAAAAGCATCCACCTATCTAAAGACTTGCCCCATTAAATTCCCTGGAACACAGAGTGCCTACTCCACCCTGAACAACCTCAGAGGGTGTTGAAGGTCAGCAGGTGTCACAGCACAGAGATCAATCTCTACAGAAGCAAATGACATATACCTCATTGGAAATGTAATTAGTAAATGCCAATTTCTAGTTGACAATATAGTTATAGGTGTCCCAAACAAAGCCTTAGAAAACTTGCTGTATTACAGACCCTGCAAAAAGGAGGCACAGTGTGTAGGCCAGATACTCTTTCTGTAAAGAGTCATAGCAAATATTTTGGACTTTGTGAGTCACATTATGGCTGTTGAAAATTCTTTTTTTTCTTTTAAATATAAGTGTATAAATGTAAAAAAACTTTCTTAGCTTGTGGGGGATCAAACAAAAGAAGGCTGCTTCCAGATTTGGCCTAAGGGCTGTAATTTGTTGACCCCAGATAGAACTTTGAAAGCCCTTCTGATGCCAGCCCCCAGCAGAGTGGCAGATGTGGGCGTCTAATCATGAACAGTGGATCTTTCAGGTGGCAAGCTACCTGTCTGGGCCTACTCAAATCGGATGATCTTGAATCTGATTATATAAATGCATGCGTATAAAAATGAGAGACACCTGGAATAGTCTCAGTTTCAATCTCAGTACATACAGGAAGCTCCCTTTTCTTGAGGAAACTTAAGTGATATGTTACTTGTAACCAGGAGAATCTTATCTCCTGCAAATGTAAATAGGTAAAACACTTTGGAAGAGAGTCTGTTTACATCTAGTGAAGTTGAATATGGGCATATCAATGACCTAGGAATTCCACTGTTTCAGGGTTTTTGTGGGTTTTTTTTTTTTTTTTTTTTTTTTTTGCCTCTAAGTCATCATTTATTTTTCATCCATGTTTATTCTTTGGCATTTGTGGGCCTCCCATTGCAGTGGCCTCTCTCGTTGCAGAGCACTGGCTCTGGGCACATGTGCTGCAGAGCGCTGGCTCATAATTGGACACACGAGTCCAGTTGCTCCACAGCACGCTGTATCTTCCCATGCCAGGAATCAAACCGGGGCCCCTTGCACTGCAAGGTGGACTCTTTACCCACTGGACCGCCAGGGAAGCCCTGTTTTAGGTATTTTACCTAGAGAATTTCTTTTGCGTTTGTACCAGAAGATGTATGTGCAAGAATGTTCACAGCAGGTACATGGTCACAGTGGACTCTCTCCACCTGGTCAGAGCCCAGCTCTGTCATTAGATAGGTCTGTGACCTCACACAACTACTTATTTCTCTGTGCCCCATTTTCCTCATCTATAAAAGGGAAAAGTTACTTAATCCTCACAAGGTTGTCATCTCTATTAAACAATTTATGTAAAATGCAGGCATACAGTAAATGCTATGTAAGTCTTAGCTCATTATAGCAGTGTTGGTCATAATAGCAAAAAAAAAAAAAGGAAATAACCCAAATCTCCAACAACAGAGTATACATAAATAAGCTCATGTATTCACATTATGGAATACCATATAGTACAGGAGTGAAAAGAATGAACTAGAACTACAACTATCAACAGATACAATCTTAGAAACAATGTTAAAATAAAAAGGCAGGCACAAAAGAACCTAGGTAGCATGGTTCTTATGTTACAAAAAAAGGAAAATTAAATCTACTATGTAGAGATGTATACATAGGTAGCAAAAGTACAAAGAAAAGCAAGGCAATGAGAAACAAAATTCAGGTTAGTAGAAAAATCAAGGAGATGGAATTAGGAAATATCTCCAGTGACATTTATAAAGTTCAGAGTTTATAAATTGAGTAGTAGTTTCCTGGGAGGTAGTTTTTTTATGTTACAGAACAATAAATTCCAGTGAACCAAATATAAAGATAGGATAAAAATTAATTCATCCATTATGGAAAACAGTATGGAGGTTCCTTAAAAAACTAAAAATAGAGTTACCATATGATTCAGGAATCCCACTCCAGGACACATATCTGGAAAAAATGAAAGCTTTAATTTGAAAAGTTAATTGCATCCCAGTGTTCATAGCAACACTGTTTACAAAAGTTAAACCTTGGGGAGCAACCCCAGTGTCCATCAGTAGATGACTGGGTAAAGAAGATGTGTATATATATATAATGGAATGCTACTCTGCTACAAAAAAGGATGAAATAGTGCCATTAGTAGCAACATAGATGGACCTAGAGATGATCACACTAAGTGAAGTCCAACAGAGGAAGACAGATAGTATATGATATCATGTGGAATCTGAAAAATAAGACAAATGAACTCATTTACAAAACAGACATAGAAAACAGACAAGATTACCAAAGGGAAATGAGGGAGGGAGCAACTGGGAATAAAAGATTAACAAAAAAAGACACATGTAAAGATAAAAATTACATGGATAAGAACTGAACTTTAGGGGGGCTTCCCTGGTGGTCCAGTGGGTAAGGACACTGCCTTGCAGTGCAAGGGGCACCGGTTTGAACTCTGGCCTGGGAAGATCCCACATGCTGCGGAGCGGCTGGACCCATGTGTCCAATTACCGAGCCAGAGCTCTGGAGCGCATTCGCCCACAACCAGTGCTCTGCGACAACAGAGGCCACGGCAATGGGAGGCCCACACGGGGCAAAGAACAAAGATGGATGAAAATAGACAAATGAAAGACCAACAGAAGTGGCCCACTGGCCACCCTCCCTCCCCACTCTCTAACCCCCAAAAGAACTGAACTTTATTGAAGGAAATAGTTAACATGTTCTAAAGGGACTTCATCAAAGAACTAAGTGGTCTATGTAGTTTGCTCTAGAAAATACAAAATCGTTTTTGATGCAAATTTATCAGTGCTGGTGTGCTTCTGAGTAGAATGTTTTGTGTTCATAAGTTCAAAGTCATTGTGACCTGGAGGTCATAATAACTGGATTAAATCATAGTTTACATAGTTAACAATACCTTAACAGTACAATAAGCGTTGAATTTATATAATGAGATTTACACATTCATAAGAAAAATGAGTTCTAGGAGGGAGTCAAGTGGACAGCAGGGGTCAGAAAAATCTGAATAATAGTAAAATTGTTAAAAGCAAAACAGAGAGTGTTTGAAAAGTTAATTGCATCCCAGTGTTCATAGCAACACTGTTTACAAAAGTTAAACCTTGGGGAGCAACCCCAGTGTCCATCAGTAGATGACTGGGTAAAGAAGATGTGTATATATATATAATGGAATGCTACTCTGCTACAAAAAAGGATGAAATAGTGCCATTAGTAGCAACATAGATGGACCTAGAGATGATCACACTAAGTGAAGTCCAACAGAGGAAGACAGATAGTATATGATATCATGTGGAATCTGAAAAATAAGACAAATGAACTCATTTACAAAACAGACATAGAAAACAGACAAGATTACCAAAGGGAAATGAGGGAGGGAGCAACTGGGAATAAAAGATTAACAAAAAAAGACACATGTAAAGATAAAAATTACATGGATAAGAACTGAACTTTAGGGGGGCTTCCCTGGTGGTCCAGTGGGTAAGGACACTGCCTTGCAGTGCAAGGGGCACCGGTTTGAACTCTGGCCTGGGAAGATCCCACATGCTGCGGAGCGGCTGGACCCATGTGTCCAATTACCGAGCCAGAGCTCTGGAGCGCATTCGCCCACAACCAGTGCTCTGCGACAACAGAGGCCACGGCAATGGGAGGCCCACACGGGGCAAAGAACAAAGATGGATGAAAATAGACAAATGAAAGACCAACAGAAGTGGCCCACTGGCCACCCTCCCTCCCCACTCTCTAACCCCCCCCCCCCAAAAGAACTGAACTTTATTGAAGGAAATAGTTAACATGTTCTAAAGGGACTTCATCAAAGAACTAAGTGGTCTATGTAGTTTGCTCTAGAAAATACAAAATCGTTTTTGATGCAAATTTATCAGTGCTGGTGTGCTTCTGAGTAGAATGTTTTGTGTTCATAAGTTCAAAGTCATTGTGACCTGGAGGTCATAATAACTGGATTAAATCATAGTTTACATAGTTAACAATACCTTAACAGTACAATAAGCGTTGAATTTATATAATGAGATTTACACATTCATAAGAAAAATGAGTTCTAGGAGGGAGTCAAGTGGACAGCAGGGGTCAGAAAAATCTGAATAATAGTAAAATTGTTAAAAGCTAAAATAGCAAGAGAGTAGTTCTTCTCTGCAGATAAGACAAATAGGGAAAATACCAGGAAATACTATGTTATAAAAAAGAATTAATTCAATATTGATTGTTTGGGAAATAAGTAAGAGTTACTTTCCCCAGGATTTAATGAAGCTGGAACATGGAGTTCAGGAGTGGACATATCGCTGGACAGCTTCATTTCCAAAAGCCACTGCATACTCAGCCAGTTTCTTAGGGAGCAGCAAATAAATACACTCCCTTTTGCAGGTCTTCAGGGGTGAGGGTACAGCGTTTTCTGTAACCTATCTGGTTGCAGGCTTCCATGGAAATGCAGTCAAAGATGTCACTGATCATATTTGATCATATTTGTGAGATGATATGGCCTTGTGGGGAACCACTTCTTTTAGGACCCTGTTTATGTAAAGTGAATAATTCCTACGACCAGATTTAGTGCAGCAACGTGATCTCTTCTTGGAGACTGCTTTTCGAGGTCGTCTGCAACACTCCGTCTTCTTGGTGGTGTTTCTGGCCATTGTAGATGTTGATCTTATCAGTTACAGATGAAGAGAAGGGCCTAAGAGTTGGGGAGCTCTCCTGCTTACATGGGCATGTCACAGTCAGACCACTGTGGCTCCTCTTGATTGGAGGTTACTCTTCCTTTGTCATAATCCCTTAGAAACAGCTCTGGTTTGTTAAGGGGAAATCTTGTTTTTGGCTAACTTCAGACTCTCCCAAGAAGATAGTGTTGCAGAAGGAATTAGGTAGACTTTATTGCAGAAGAGTACTCATTTTTCATACTTTTATTTTTTAGCAATATGTGAACATAATATACAATATTTTCAGAATTGGCATACCTCATCAACTTGAGAGATTGGTTGCAGGAAAGTAAAAGGAAAAAAATACCGTAAACCTTTCATAGGTGGGATCTCTGTTTACAGAAGTATTTATAAATTCATTTTATAAGCAAACCAGTAGTTAAACTATTGAAAATCTCATAATTATTTTGTAATAAAAATACATATGTATAGCTAATATGATTTTTAAAAATTGTGATTTACTTAAAAAATGAGTTCTAGTTTATTTTTTGGACTACCACTCCTTATGAGCAGCTCAATACAACTAGAGAATAAAACAAAACCCTCCTATTTTATTGTTTAAATTATGATATGTGAATTGTGTTCATTAATTTTTTATAATGGTATTAATGTAGTCCTTCAAAATTTTACCAATTCTATTACATGGTCTGCTTTTTACAAGCTGTTGTAGTTCTTCTGTCATTATTAACCAAAAGTGTTTGTAGGGTCATTCTTGATCGTCTGTCATGTTGATATTCACACTCAAAAAAAAAATCTCCATTTCTTTTTTTAATCAAATTCATCCCCAGATTAAAAAAAACCAAAACAAAAAACAACCGACAACCGACAGAAGTAACTATAAAAAATCCCAGCTCACAGGCATTTCAGTCTTTCATGATTGCCATAACTATTAATTCTGCCATGAAATGTCCTTCACTGTAAATTATTTCACAGATGAGGGAGTCTGGATTATGTGTAATTTCTGGAATGCTCTCTATAAACCTGTTCTTTTTTCTCCCACTCAAGACAGTAAATCTGGGCTTCCCTGGTGGTCCAGTGGGTAAGGACACCGCCTTGCAGTGCAAGGGGTGCCGGTCCCATCCCTGGCCTGGGAAGATCCCACGTGCCGCGGAGCGGCTGGATCGATGTGTCCAATTACCGAGCCAGAGCTTTGGAGCGCATGCGCCCAGAGCGGGTGCTCTGTGACAACAGAGGCCACTGTGATAGGAAGCTCACATGGGCCAAAGAACAAAGACGGATGAAAACAGATAAAGATCAATAGAAGTGACCAAAAAAAAAAAAAAAAAGACAGTAAATCTGAAATAAGGCAAGGCAGAGTAATGTTATTATAGGGACCACTTTGAACTAGCTCTAATTTTTGAAGCCAATAGGTATCATTTGTAAATCTCCATGCTTTATTGCTGGTAACACACCTCAGACTGTTCTTCATCACACTGAGAATGGAGGCTGCTGCTTCCATGTATGCTTTGGGGTGATGGACCTTTAGTCACATCTTGGTAATTTGCATTCAGATGTCTCAAAATATAATTGCTTAGCTTAATTATAACGTATAGCAAAGTTTTAAATTGTGATTTACTTAAAAAATGAGTTCTAGTTTATTTTTTGGACTACCACTCCTTATGAGCAGCTCAATACAACTAGAGAATAAAACAAAACCCTCCTATTTTATTGTTTAAATTATGATATGTGAATTGTGTTCATTAATTTTTTATAATGGTATTAATGTAGTCCTTCAAAATTTTACCAATTCTATTACATGGTCTGCTTTTTACAAGCTGTTGTAGTTCTTCTGTCATTATTAACCAAAAGTGTTTGTAGGGTCATTCTTGATCGTCTGTCATGTTGATATTCACACTCAAAAAAAAAATCTCCATTTCTTTTTTTAATCAAATTCATCCCCAGATTAAAAAAAACCAAAACAAAAAACAACCGACAACCGACAGAAGTAACTATAAAAAATCCCAGCTCACAGGCATTTCAGTCTTTCATGATCGCCATAACTATTAATTCTGCCATGAAATGTCCTTCACTGTAAATTATTTCACAGATGAGGGAGTCTGGATTATGTGTAATTTCTGGAATGCTCTCTATAAACCTGTTCTTTTTTCTCCCACTCAAGACAGTAAATCTGGGCTTCCCTGGTGGTCCAGTGGGTAAGGACACCGCCTTGCAGTGCAAGGGGTGCCGGTCCCATCCCTGGCCTGGGAAGATCCCACGTGCCGCGGAGCGGCTGGATCGATGTGTCCAATTACCGAGCCAGAGCTTTGGAGCGCATGCGCCCAGAGCGGGTGCTCTGTGACAACAGAGGCCACTGTGATAGGAAGCTCACATGGGCCAAAGAACAAAGACGGATGAAAACAGATAAAGATCAATAGAAGTGACCAAAAAAAAAAAAAAAAGACAGTAAATCTGAAATAAGGCAAGGCAGAGTAATGTTATTATAGGGACCACTTTGAACTAGCTCTAATTTTTGAAGCCAATAGGTATCATTTGTAAATCTCCATGCTTTATTGCTGGTAACACACCTCAGACTGTTCTTCATCACACTGAGAATGGAGGCTGCTGCTTCCATGTATGCTTTGGGGTGATGGACCTTTAGTCACATCTTGGTAATTTGCATTCAGATGTCTCAAAATATAATTGCTTAGCTTAATTATAACGTATTTTTATTTGCTATGGTTTAGAAAGAGCTATCAGGTGAAGAACATTCATTTCCTATTCCTCACATACCCATGTTGGAAACATTTTACTAAGGTAGCAGTCCTGGCCCTCTTCTTTGCTTACTCCTCCCTGGGACAATCATCCCTGGGGTGGGAGGTTGGAAAACAATGGGCATGCCTATTTCAGCTCCTTCTGGACTCTTGTTGGGATTTAACTCTGGGTGGTTCTGCTCCTGAGGGCTCAGTCACTTTTGCCAGCTGTCAGTAACTGAGTAGGTCATGCTGCTTAATGTGGAGATGCTGCAGTAGCAAGCCTGTTGTTACTCCACACCTAATGGCTATTCTTCCATTTGTCAGTAACAAAGCTGACATTTTGATTCCTGTATTGATGAGCCCTAGGACTCTCTCAAAAACTGGTTGGGGAGAAGGAAGGGTACAATATATTACAGTAAAAAAGATTTTAAGGCCAAAATGACAAACTGTATGCTAAAATACTGGCTAATAAGGAAGTTCAGAAAATGAAGAATACTGATTCTGTAAAATTTCTGGCTGCTTTAGGGTTAACCTGAATTCTCTTTGAAAATTTAATGAATCATTCTAAAATATGTATGAGTCCACCACTGATATATGCTGGTTTTCCTTTTCCTTCTGCCTTCTTCCTCCTCCAGACCGTCTGGAACACAGGATAGACATTTCTTAGTATAATGTCCTTTAGAAGATGCCTGTTATTGTCAGTCTGGGCAGTGCAGCAAGTCTGATTATTTCGCATCTGTAATAATGTGAGACTGGTCATTGTGAAGCCTGCTATCTTCTTTCCCTTTCTTCTCTGCCTCCACCCTCAAGGTCCTAGCCTTACAACAAAGCTTGATGTCCTTCAGCAGGGGACATAACAGAGTGAAAGGATTGATACCCAGTGTACCAGAGTTCTGGAATCTCTGAGCTGTTTAAGTATAGCTGGAGTCCAGAGTTAAGAACTGTTTCATGTAGTTTTCCAGGCTTTTTTTGGGAGGGGGGCCTGATCACATTATGTTTGGGCATGGGTTGTATGGTAGCCTTCCTTCTATGTTTGAGTGTGTATAGTACTGGGGTTGCAACTGCTTAGTCTTTCATTTACGATTGAGGGTCTTGCCATGACTCAGTGATTGTTCCACAACAGCTGGAATAATAGCTGGCAGATCCTATTCCTCACATACCCATGTTGGAAACATTTTACTAAGGTAGCAGTCCTGGCCCTCTTCTTTGCTTACTCCTCCCTGGGACAATCATCCCTGGGGTGGGAGGTTGGAAAACAATGGGCATGCCTATTTCAGCTCCTTCTGGACTCTTGTTGGGATTTAACTCTGGGTGGTTCTGCTCCTGAGGGCTCAGTCACTTTTGCCAGCTGTCAGTAACTGAGTAGGTCATGCTGCTTAATGTGGAGATGCTGCAGTAGCAAGCCTGTTGTTACTCCACACCTAATGGCTATTCTTCCATTTGTCAGTAACAAAGCTGACATTTTGATTCCTGTATTGATGAGCCCTAGGACTCTCTCAAAAACTGGTTGGGGAGAAGGAAGGGTACAATATATTACAGTAAAAAAGATTTTAAGGCCAAAATGACAAACTGTATGCTAAAATACTGGCTAATAAGGAAGTTCAGAAAATGAAGAATACTGATTCTGTAAAATTTCTGGCTGCTTTAGGGTTAACCTGAATTCTCTTTGAAAATTTAATGAATCATTCTAAAATATGTATGAGTCCACCACTGATATATGCTGGTTTTCCTTTTCCTTCTGCCTTCTTCCTCCTCCAGACCGTCTGGAACACAGGATAGACATTTCTTAGTATAATGTCCTTTAGAAGATGCCTGTTATTGTCAGTCTGGGCAGTGCAGCAAGTCTGATTATTTCGCATCTGTAATAATGTGAGACTGGTCATTGTGAAGCCTGCTATCTTCTTTCCCTTTCTTCTCTGCCTCCACCCTCAAGGTCCTAGCCTTACAACAAAGCTTGATGTCCTTCAGCAGGGGACATAACAGAGTGAAAGGATTGATACCCAGTGTACCAGAGTTCTGGAATCTCTGAGCTGTTTAAGTATAGCTGGAGTCCAGAGTTAAGAACTGTTTCATGTAGTTTTCCAGGCTTTTTTTGGGAGGGGGGCCTGATCACATTATGTTTGGGCATGGGTTGTATGGTAGCCTTCCTTCTATGTTTGAGTGTGTATAGTACTGGGGTTGCAACTGCTTAGTCTTTCATTTACGATTGAGGGTCTTGCCATGACTCAGTGATTGTTCCACAACAGCTGGAATAATAGCTGGCAGAAGTGACATCAATTCAAAGCACAAAGCCTGCTCTGACAAGAGTGAATGTATAGTTCGTTTAAGTTTCCTATGGCTGCTGTAAAAAGCCATCACAAATTTAGTGACTTTTGAAAACAACACAAATTTATTATTTTAGAATTCTGGTGGTTAGAAATCCAAATGGGTTTCACTGGGCTAAAATCAAAGTGTCAACAAAGCTGTGTTCCTTCTGGAGACTCTAGAGAAGAACCTATTTCTTTGCCTTTTCTAGTTTCTAGAGACTGCGTATGTTCCTTGGCTTCTCCTCCATCTTTGGAGCCAGTAATGGATAGTCTTTCTCACAATGCATCATTCTTATGTTGAGTTTCCTGACTCCCTCTTTCACTTAAGAGGACCCTTGTGATTACATTGGGCCCACCCAGATAAACTTCACATCTCAAAATCCTCAGCTACATCTGCAAATTCCATTTTGTCATGTGAGGTAATATTGAAACATTTGGGGGTTTGGGATATGAACATCTTTGAGGGGCATTAGTCTTCCCTCTGTGGCCACTGTGAACAGAAGGATTGTCAGGGAAGATCTCGGTCACCAATGGTGTAAAAGTGGAAGATGAATAATACTGTCCTTAGTTGATGACTGTAAATATATTCTAAAGGTGCTTTTTATATACAGGCTAACTTTCTTGTAATTTGTGTATTTGTTTTCTAAAAATGAAGAATTGTCTTGTATTTTTATTTTCTGTGCTGTGTCTGTATATTATGGTTACAAAAATATGCTAAGTAAGATCAATTTTATTCTTAGAAGGCCAGAGGATAAGTACAGAAGAGAGACATTTTTCTTTATTCTTCCTCACTATCAAATTTCCTTCTCTTCTCTTCTTTCCTACTTGGTCTCTCACAAGTATTTACTGAATGCCAATCATGGGCCAGGCATTGCATAGGTTACCTGTGGGGACATGGAAATGAAGAAGGGTTGTATGGTAGCCTTCCTTCTATGTTTGAGTGTGTATAGTACTGGGGTTGCAACTGCTTAGTCTTTCATTTACGATTGAGGGTCTTGCCATGACTCAGTGATTGTTCCACAACAGCTGGAATAATAGCTGGCAGAAGTGACATCAATTCAAAGCACAAAGCCTGCTCTGACAAGAGTGAATGTATAGTTCGTTTAAGTTTCCTATGGCTGCTGTAAAAAGCCATCACAAATTTAGTGACTTTTGAAAACAACACAAATTTATTATTTTAGAATTCTGGTGGTTAGAAATCCAAATGGGTTTCACTGGGCTAAAATCAAAGTGTCAACAAAGCTGTGTTCCTTCTGGAGACTCTAGAGAAGAACCTATTTCTTTGCCTTTTCTAGTTTCTAGAGACTGCGTATGTTCCTTGGCTTCTCCTCCATCTTTGGAGCCAGTAATGGATAGTCTTTCTCACAATGCATCATTCTTATGTTGAGTTTCCTGACTCCCTCTTTCACTTAAGAGGACCCTTGTGATTACATTGGGCCCACCCAGATAAACTTCACATCTCAAAATCCTCAGCTACATCTGCAAATTCCATTTTGTCATGTGAGGTAATATTGAAACATTTGGGGGTTTGGGATATGAACATCTTTGAGGGGCATTAGTCTTCCCTCTGTGGCCACTGTGAACAGAAGGATTGTCAGGGAAGATCTCGGTCACCAATGGTGTAAAAGTGGAAGATGAATAATACTGTCCTTAGTTGATGACTGTAAATATATTCTAAAGGTGCTTTTTATATACAGGCTAACTTTCTTGTAATTTGTGTATTTGTTTTCTAAAAATGAAGAATTGTCTTGTATTTTTATTTTCTGTGCTGTGTCTGTATATTATGGTTACAAAAATATGCTAAGTAAGATCAATTTTATTCTTAGAAGGCCAGAGGATAAGTACAGAAGAGAGACATTTTTCTTTATTCTTCCTCACTATCAAATTTCCTTCTCTTCTCTTCTTTCCTACTTGGTCTCTCACAAGTATTTACTGAATGCCAATCATGGGCCAGGCATTGCATAGGTTACCTGTGGGGACATGGAAATGAAGAAGGTATGATTCCTACTTTCAAGGTACTCACAGTTTATTGAAGTAGACAGACAGGGAAGTGATAGATCACCATGAACATGGACCTAAAGGTTATGCCAGGGCATCCACTGGGCATAGCAAGAAGATAGGGTGGGCCCTAGATCTCCTAGCCTTCCAGACCAGGCTTCACGGAAGATGTGATGTTTTTGTTGAATTTTAACTGATATAAAAGTTATGCAGGCAGATAAGGTTGGTGGTATGGGTAGAAGAGACAAAGTTTTGCATGAAAATGGAAGACCTTTGCTCTGAAAGAGCCTGAGCTTGATTGCCCTTTCTTTTCAGGTGTGGGAGAATGTGCAGTCTCCAGAAAGAGGTAAACCCATTTGCCAAGGGAGAATTCAGTTTTAGTTTAGGCTGTGGTTCTTAAGCTTGGCTATATCTTGAAGTTGCCTAGGGAGAGTAAGCAAACAAGCTCATGCCAGAGTTAGACACCAGACTGTCAGATTCTGCAGCAGGGAGGCTTAGGCACTGTTTCTTTTGACTTCTTTTAATGCACAGGCAGGGTTGAGAATCACTCATTGAGCTAAAATAGAGCAAAATATTTGAAGGTGTTGGAGAGTTCTTTATAAACACTGGAATGGGAGCAGTAAGGGGAAGGGCTAAAAGGCAGAGAGGTAAGAAGGGGAGTTAGGAAGAGGAAGGTGAGTGATAATGAGAAGACTGAGGTTGGGAAAAGTGGTTCCTAAGGGTGACACATGTTCTCTGATTACAGGACTCCAGGTTCAGAGACTTGAAGAGATGCAGACTGATATAAATTTGTTTCTCTGAATATTTATTTATGGCCATGCTGTGAGGCTTGTGGGATCTTAGTCCCTGACTAGGGATTGAACCTGGGTCCTTGGTAGTGAGAGTGCAGAGTCCTAACCAGGGAATCCTTTTGTTTGTTTCTGTACCTTTAAATCAGGCTAATTTTGCTGAAAAGCTCTTTCAGTGCTTGACAAGAAACAGATCTAGGAAAACTAAGGTGGGGTAACAGAGGAGGGTGAAGCCAGGCGGGAGCCAACTTTATTTTATATTTCCATGTTTTAGGAGGAATAAAACAAACAAACAAATTTTCCATGTTCATTTTTCCTGATTCGTTGAAAATTGCCTAGTGTAGGTCATTTCTCTTTGTCTTCATTTGGTCTTCTTTTTGCTGGATTCCTGAGGCTGACACTCCTCACCTCACCAGTGCAAAGCTCTCTCCCTTCCGTAACAGTCACCTGTGTCCTGCTTTGGCTAATCTGAAAGCTAGGTCATTATTCTTAGGTGACCTGGAAGAGAGTAATTAGATTAGCTCTGTGCAGAGTAAGAATGTAATAAAGGAATTAGTCTTGAAAGCATGTAGAAGATTGTCAGCTCCTGTTGGGTCTGATGCTCTTTAGCAGAAAGTGGAAAATGTATTGGGACAACAGAGAGGAGAAAAACTTTAATTTTGTTTTCAGTTCTAATTCACACATTATAAAAAAAAAAATCAATGAACTAAAAAGTAAGTACCTCCCACACCCCACAAATCAATAGCGTATTACTATAAAATGGATTTTCCTCTAAATATATAATAGGAGTGCTCTTGCTAAGCACATAGAATAGGAATAAAAATTGCCCAAGGTCACCTGGCCAGGAAGTTATGGATCCAGAAGATAATGGAGGCTTGTTAGACATTCAAGCTGAAACTTTTAACCATTAATATACTGCCTCTCATTAGCTGGGCAAGAAGAGAGAATGTTCCAAGTAGAAGGAAAGGAGTAATTAACAACATGAAGGCACAAAATTTGTTATTTTCAAGAACGAGGGAAAACTTGCTAGAGTAGAGAGATTATGCCTGAGAAAGATGGAAGGGTATGGTGGGTTTAGTTTATAAAATTGTAATCTAAGGATTAAAATTGTTCTCTAAGTATTTGTGAGTCACCACGTTCAGCTAGTAGAGAATCTGCCTGCAATACAGGAGACCCCAGTTTAATCCCTGGTTCAGGACAATGGAGAAGAGTTAGGTTGGAGAAGGGTTAGGCTACCCACTCCAGTATTCTTGGGTTTCCCTGGTGGTTCAGATGGTAAAGACTCCACCTGCAATGTGGGAGACCTGGGTACAATAACAGGGTCAGGAAGATCCCCTGGAGAGGGAAGTGGCCCAAGAGTGGGACAGTAGAGCTCTGAACTGAAGGAGGACAATGAACTGTCTTTGAGAGAATTGGTAAGATTTGATGATTGATTTACTATTTGTGGCCGGGAAAAAAATCTAATATAATGCTAACCTTTGTGAGACTGATATAGTTAGACAGTGCTAAACAAATTTTCCATGTTCATTTTGACTAAGTAGGCATTTCTCTTTGGCTTCATTTGGTCTTCTGTTTGCTGGATTCCTGAGGCTGACACTCCTCACCTCACCAGTGCAAAGCTCTCTCCCTTCCGTAACAGTCACCTGTGTCCTGCTTTGGCTAATCTGAAAGCTAGGTCATTATTCTTAGGTGACCTGGAAGAGAGTAATTAGATTAGCTCTGTGCAGAGTAAGAATGTAATAAAGGAATTAGTCTTGAAAGCATGTAGAAGATTGTCAGCTCCTGTTGGGTCTGATGCTCTTTAGCAGAAAGTGGAAAATGTATTGGGACAACAGAGAGGAGAAAAACTTTAATTTTGTTTTCAGTTCTAATTCACACATTATAAAAAAAAAAAATCAATGAACTAAAAAGTAAGTACCTCCCACACCCCACAAATCAATAGCGTATTACTATAAAATGGATTTTCCTCTAAATATATAATAGGAGTGCTCTTGCTAAGCACATAGAATAGGAATAAAAATTGCCCAAGGTCACCTGGCCAGGAAGTTATGGATCCAGAAGATAATGGAGGCTTGTTAGACATTCAAGCTGAAACTTTTAACCATTAATATACTGCCTCTCATTAGCTGGGCAAGAAGAGAGAATGTTCCAAGTAGAAGGAAAGGAGTAATTAACAACATGAAGGCACAAAATTTGTTATTTTCAAGAACGAGGGAAAACTTGCTAGAGTAGAGAGATTATGCCTGAGAAAGATGGAAGGGTATGGTGGGTTTAGTTTATAAAATTGTAATCTAAGGATTAAAATTGTTCTCTAAGTATTTGTGAGTCACCACGTTCAGCTAGTAGAGAATCTGCCTGCAATACAGGAGACCCCAGTTTAATCCCTGGTTCAGGACAATGGAGAAGAGTTAGGTTGGAGAAGGGTTAGGCTACCCACTCCAGTATTCTTGGGTTTCCCTGGTGGTTCAGATGGTAAAGACTCCACCTGCAATGTGGGAGACCTGGGTACAATAACAGGGTCAGGAAGATCCCCTGGAGAGGGAAGTGGCCCAAGAGTGGGACAGTAGAGCTCTGAACTGAAGGAGGACAATGAACTGTCTTTGAGAGAATTGGTAAGATTTGATGATTGATTTACTATTTGTGGCCGAGAAGAAGGAAAAGTCTAATATAATGCTAACCTTTGCTGAGTACTGACTATATGTCTAGACACTGTGCTAAGTACTTGCCAGGTATTAACTCAATTAGTGTTCACTACAAGCCTATGACATAGGTACTACCGTTAGCAGCATCTTTGCACAGGTGTGCAAACTAAGACACAGAACAGTTACATAACTTGCCTCAGGTCATACTGTTGATTAGTAGCAGAACTGGGATTCAAACTCAAGCTTCTGGCTGGAGGCCCAGGTGCTCTTCAACCTCAGACATCCCATTTCTCTTGTAGTCCTATGTGTGTGGCACTCTGTGTGGCACAAGTGTTTGACCGTTGAATCTCATTTCATCATCACAAGAGTCTGAGGAAGTAGATGGGACCAGTACTTCTTGTCTTGCAACTATACACTTGGCTATTGTTAGCGAGTAAGTGGATGAACCAAGACTTAAATTGCAATCTTCTGGCTTCCATTTCCAGTGTTCTGGCCAAAGTCTCATGCTCTATAGAGATTAGTGTGGGTGGAGGGTGGGAAGGGAAGGGGAAATTCATTAACCGAAGGACAGTTGGAACAATGGAAAGGATGTGATTCTAGAATTTAGACCCTTAGAAAGTTGCTCCTATCACTTGACATGCAGTAGAGTCCCTAAGGCTGTGGTACATATAAAGCAGGACTCATTCTGTCGCGGACGCCGCGTCGGAGCTTACTTTGGTTACTATTCTCACTAGCTCTCACTAAGAGAAACTATATTGAATAGCTCAGAGACCTTTTTGCGAACATGGTGTGGTCCCCTCAGGGTGTGAGCCTCGGACCTCGACAATAAAGTATCGTGGTCTCAAGTATTGTTAAACCAAGAGTGGGTTTATTAGGCAAGCACAAATAATCAGAATTAATCAGAACTCAATCAAAATACAAAGAGAAAGATCTTACCCCAGAGCTGGAAGCTTCAACCTCACCTCAGATGCAACTAAGTTCTGTGAGTGAGCTTCCGCCCAATTTACTCTCCCCCTTTAACCTCAGACACAGCTGCATATACTTTACTTCTGCTTCTACTTACAATCCGAAGAAATTAAAGGAAAAACGTTGCTCCTGGCTTCTATGGGAGCTTACAACTTGAGCTAGACTGGAGCAGGTTACTGTGGTCAAGAATTAAGCTAACTTGTTCTTAGGAAAGTAAGCAGATAAGGTTGGAATGTTGCCATTAGGACTTTTCTTATTTACTAGCAGCTTTCAATACTAATGAGAATGCAAAACACCGAAAACAGAATATTAGAGGAAATTAGTGCATTGAGAAAAGACATGCAGGAAATGAAAAATAAGCAAATAGAGACCACCAACTCAATTGCTGAACTCAAAAATACTATAGAAGGTCTCAACAGTAGAGTATCAGAGGCTGAAGAACGGATAAGTGAGCTGGAAGACAGAATGGTGGAAATAAGTACTGAAGAACAGAACAAAGCCCAAAGAATTAAAAGAACTGAGGATAGCCTCAGAGACCTATGGGACAATATTAAACGCACCAACATTAGAATTATAGGAGTTCCAGAAGAAGAAGAAGAGAAGAAAGACTATGAAAAAAATTTTTGAAGAGGTTATAGTTGAAAACTTCCCCAGCATGGGAAAGGAGATAGTCAGCCAAGTCCAGGAAGCACAAAGAGTTCCATACAGGAGAAACCCCAGAAGAAACACACCAAGGCACATACTAATCAAACTAACGCAGACTAAATATAAAGACAGATTACTAAAAGCAGCTAGGAGCAAACAACAAATAACATATAAAGGAAACCCCATACGTTTAACTGCGGATCTCTCAACAGAAACCCTACAGGCCAGAAGAGAATGGCAAGATACATTTAAACGGCTAAAAGAGAATAACCTGAAACCACGAATTCTCTACCCAGCAAGAATCTCATTCAAAATCGATGGTGAAGTCAAAAGCTTCACAGACAAGCAAAATCTAAAAGAATTCTGTACCACAAAACCCTACAACAAGTGTTAAAGGACCTGATATAGCCAATAAATACAAGAGTAGGAGAAGCCTTACAAATCAAACCCCAAATTTCTAAGAAGATGACAATAGAAACATTCGTATCAATAATTACTTTGAATGTAAATGGACTAAATGCTCCAACCAAACGACACAGGCTGGCTGAATGGATCCAGAAGCAAGACCCATATATATGCTGTTTACAAGAGACCCACTTCAGACCTAGAGACACTCATAGACTGAAAGTGAAAGGCTGGAAAAAGATATTTCATGCAAATGGAAATCAAAAGAAAGCTGGAGTAGCAATCCTTATATCAGACAAAATAGACTTTAAAGTAAAGAAGATTCTAAGAGACAAGGCAGGTCACTACATCATGATTAAGGGATCTATCCAAGAGGAAGACATAACAGTCATGAATATCTACGCACCCAACACAGGGGCACCTCAATACATAAGACAGGTACTTTCAGACATAAAAGAGGAAATCAACAATAACACAATAATAGTAGGAGACTTTAACACTCCTCTCACACCAATGGACAGATCAACAAAACAGAAAATTAATAAAGAAACACAAGCCTTAAATGCCACACTGGAAAAGATGGACCTCATCGATATCTTTAGGACGTTCCATCCAAAAGCAGAAGAATACACTTTCTTCTCAAGCGCTCACGGAACATTCTCCAGGATAGACCACATCTTGGGCCACAAATCTAACCTCAGTCAGTTCAAGAAAACCGAAATTATATCAACCATCTTCTCGGACCACAATGCAATGAGACTGGAGATCAACTACCAGAAAAAAAAACCTAAAAACAGAAACACATGGAGATTAAACAATACATACCTAAAAAACCAACTGATCGTTGAGGAAATCAAAGGAGAAATTAAACAATTCCTAGAAGAAAATGACAATGAACACACGACAGTGCAAAACCTATGGGGCACAGCAAAAGCAGTTCTAAGAGGGAAAAAATAACATAAAGGAAACCCCATACGTTTAACTGCGGATCTCTCAACAGAAACCCTACAGGCCAGAAGAGAATGGCAAGATACATTTAAACGGCTAAAAGAGAATAACCTGAAACCACGAATTCTCTACCCAGCAAGAATCTCATTCAAAATCGATGGTGAAGTCAAAAGCTTCACAGACAAGCAAAATCTAAAAGAATTCTGTACCACAAAACCCTACAACAAGTGTTAAAGGACCTGATACAGCCAATAAATACAAGAGTAGGAGAAGCCTTACAAATCAAACCCCAAATTTCTAAGAAGATGACAATAGAAACATTCGTATCAATAATTACTTTGAATGTAAATGGACTAAATGCTCCAACCAAACGACACAGGCTGGCTGAATGGATCCAGAAGCAAGACCCATATATATGCTGTTTACAAGAGACCCACTTCAGACCTAGAGACACTCATAGACTGAAAGTGAAAGGCTGGAAAAAGATATTTCATGCAAATGGAAATCAAAAGAAAGCTGGAGTAGCAATCCTTATATCAGACAAAATAGACTTTAAAGTAAAGAAGATTCTAAGAGACAAGGCAGGTCACTACATCATGATTAAGGGATCTATCCAAGAGGAAGACATAACAGTCATGAATATCTACGCACCCAACACAGGGGCACCTCAATACATAAGACAGGTACTTTCAGACATAAAAGAGGAAATCAACAATAACACAATAATAGTAGGAGACTTTAACACTCCTCTCACACCAATGGACAGATCAACAAAACAGAAAATTAATAAAGAAACACAAGCCTTAAATGCCACACTGGAAAAGATGGACCTCATCGATATCTTTAGGACGTTCCATCCAAAAGCAGAAGAATACACTTTCTTCTCAAGCGCTCACGGAACATTCTCCAGGATAGACCACATCTTGGGCCACAAATCTAACCTCAGTCAGTTCAAGAAAACCGAAATTATATCAACCATCTTCTCGGACCACAATGCAATGAGACTGGAGATCAACTACCAGAAAAAAAACCCTAAAAACAGAAACACATGGAGGTTAAACAATACATACCTAAAAAACCAACTGATCGTTGAGGAAATCAAAGGAGAAATTAAACAATTCCTAGAAGAAAATGACAATGAACACACGACAGTGCAAAACCTATGGGATACAGCAAAAGCAGTTCTAAGAGGGAAATTTATAGCAATACAATCCCACCTCAAGAAACTAGGAAAATATGAAGCAGATGACCTAACCCTCCGCTTAAAACAGTTGGAGAAAGAAGAACAAAAACATCCCAGAGCCAGCAGAAGAAGAGAAATCATAAAGATCAGAGCAGAAATAAATGAGAAAGAAACAAAAGAAACAATAGTAAAGATAAATAAAACAAAAGCTGGTTCTTTGAAAAGGTAAACAAAATTGACAAGCCACTGGCCAGACTCATTAAGAAAAAGAGAGAGAAGAACCAGACCAACAAAATCAAAAACGAAAAAGGAGAGATTACAACAGATAATGCAGAAATCCAAAGGATTCTAAGAGACTATTATGAGCAACTCTATGGCAACAAACTGGACAACTTGGAAGGAATGGACAGTTTCTTGGACAGGATTAATCTCCCAAGACTGAGCCAGGAAGAAACAGAAACTTTGAACAACCCAATCACAAGCTCAGAAATCAACTTTGTGATTAAAAATCTACCCAAAAATAAAAGCCCAGGACCAGATGGCTTCACAGCCGAATTCTACCAAACATTTAAAGAAGAGCTAATGCCTGTCCTTCTAAAACTCTTTCAAAAAATTGCACAGGAAGGAAAACTCCCAAACACATTCTACGAGGCCACCATCACCCTGATACCCAAACCAGGCAAAGACAACACAAAAAAGGAAAACTATAGGCCAATTTCACTGATGAACTTAGATGCCAAGATCCTCAACAAAATCCTAGCAAACAGAATTCAACAACATGTCAAAAAACTCATACATCACTCCAGTATTCTTGCCTGGAAAAATCCCATGGACAGAGGAGCCTGGCAGGCTACAGTCCATAGGATAGCAAAGAGTCAAACGATGAAAATGCACTCCAGTATTCTTGCCTGGAAAAACCACATCTTGGGCCACAAATCTAACCTCAGTCAGTTCAAGAAAACCGAAATTATATCAACCATCTTCTCGGGCCACAATGCAATGCGACTGGAAATCAACCACCAGAAAAGGCACCCTAAAAACAGAAACACATGGAGGTTAAACAATACATACCTAAAAAACCAACTGATCGTTGAGGAAATCAAAGGAGAAATTAAACAATTCCTAGAAGAAAATGACAATGAACACACGACAGTGCAAAACCTATGGGATACAGCAAAAGCAGTTCTAAGAGGGAAATTTATAGCAATACAATCCCACCTCAAGAAACTAGGAAAATATGAAGCAGATGACCTAACCCTCCGCTTAAAACAGTTGGAGAAAGAAGAACAAAAACATCCCAGAGCCAGCAGAAGAAGAGAAATCATAAAGATCAGAGCAGAAATAAATGAGAAAGAAACAAAAGAAACAATAGTAAAGATAAATAAAACAAAAGCTGGTTCTTTGAAAAGGTAAACAAAATTGACAAGCCACTGGCCAGACTCATTAAGAAAAAGAGAGAGAAGAACCAGATCAACAAAATCAAAAACGAAAAAGGAGAGATTACAACAGATAATGCAGAAATCCAAAGGATTCTAAGAGACTATTATGAGCAACTCTATGGCAACAAACTGGACAACTTGGAAGGAATGGACAGTTTCTTGGACAGGATTAATCTCCCAAGACTGAGCCAGGAAGAAACAGAAACTTTGAACAACCCAATCACAAGCTCAGAAATCAACTTTGTGATTAAAAATCTACCCAAAAATAAAAGCCCAGGACCAGATGGCTTCACAGCCGAATTCTACCAAACATTTAAAGAAGAGCTAATGCCTGTCCTTCTAAAACTCTTTCAAAAAATTGCACAGGAAGGAAAACTCCCAAACACATTCTACGAGGCCACCATCACCCTGATACCCAAACCAGGCAAAGACAACACAAAAAAGGAAAACTATAGGCCAATTTCACTGATGAACTTAGATGCCAAGATCCTCAACAAAATCCTAGCAAACAGAATTCAACAACATGTCAAAAAACTCATACATCACTCCAGTATTCTTGCCTGGAAAAATCCCATGGACAGAGGAGCCTGGCAGGCTACAGTCCATAGGATAGCAAAGAGTCAAATGTGACTGAGCACACATGCATCTATGTGCTGTGTGTCATGCTAACTTTAGCCTCTCAACAGCTCTGTGAGGAAGGTATTATGATCCTCAAATCAGTGTGTTCATGTGAAAGTCTCTCAGCTATGTCCGACTCTTTGCAACCCCATGGACGAGCCATGGATTTCTCCAGGCAAGAATACTGGAGTGTGTAGCCCTTCCTTTCTTCAGTCTTCCCAACACAGGGATTGAACCCAGGTCTCCTGGATTTCAGGTGGATTCTTTACCAGCTGAGCTACCAGGGTAAGCCCTATTTATGCTCATTCACTTTCATTCTAATATTCTTCCTTGAATGAAAAAAAAATGGAATGCACTCTAGATTTTCTGTTGGAAGTTGCCCAGAAGTTCAGATACTTATGTGGGAGTATGCTAATCATATGAATAACATCTATGTATATTTTAGTGGAAAAAAATGAGAATGTCTAGGCTTTAGCTTGAAACGTAATCCTGTGTAGAATTTCCCACCTCTAGGGGAAATATTGGGTGGCACATTCATACATATTTTTACTTTTAAAAGTATGTGTTTAAATAAAGGCTGGAGAGGGGGGGGGAGGAAAGGGAGCCCTCCTACACTGTTGGTGGGAATTCAAATTGGTACAGCCACTATGGACAACAGCATGGAGGTTCCTTAAAAAACTAAGAATAGAGATACCATATGACCCTGCAATCCCACTCCTGGGCATATATCCAGAGAAACCATAATTTGAAAGGATTCATGCACTCCAATGTTCATTATAGCACTATTTACTCCTGGAAGCAACCTAAAGGTCCCCTGATAAACCCAAACACAATAGCACAAGGCAAAAAAAAGGAAAAACTCCCAAACACATTCTACGAGGCCACCATCACCCTGATACCCAAACCAGGCAAAGACAACACAAAAAAGGAAAACTATAGGCCAATTTCACTGATGAACTTAGATGCCAAGATCCTCAACAAAATCCTAGCAAACAGAATTCAACAACATGTCAAAAAACTCATACATCACTCCAGTATTCTTGCCTGGAAAAATCCCATGGACAGAGGAGCCTGGCAGGCTACAGTCCATAGGATAGCAAAGAGTCAAACGTGACTGAGCACACATGCATCTATGTGCTGTGTGTCATGCTAACTTTAGCCTCTCAACAGCTCTGTGAGGAAGGTATTATGATCCTCAAATCAGTGTGTTCATGTGAAAGTCTCTCAGCTATGTCCGACTCTTTGCAACCCCATGGACGAGCCATGGATTTTTCCAGGCAAGAATACTGGAGTGTGTAGCCCTTCCTTTCTTCAGTCTTCCCAACACAGGGATTGAACCCAGGTCTCCTGGATTTCAGGTGGATTCTTTACCAGCTGAGCTACCAGGGTAAGCCCTATTTATGCTCATTCACTTTCATTCTAATATTCTTCCTTGAATGAAAAAAAAATGGAATGCACTCTAGATTTTCTGTTGGAAGTTGCCCAGAAGTTCAGATACTTATGTGGGAGTATGCTAATCATATGAATAACATCTATGTATATTTTAGTGGAAAAAAATGAGAATGTCTAGGCTTTAGCTTGAAACGTAATCCTGTGTAGAATTTCCCACCTCTAGGGGAAATATTGGGTGGCACATTCATACATATTTTTACTTTTAAAAGTATGTGTTTAAATAAAGGCTGGAGAGGGGTGTGGAGGAAAGGGAGCCCTCCTACACTGTTGGTGGGAATTCAAATTGGTACAGCCACTATGGACAACAGCATGGAGGTTCCTTAAAAAACTAAGAATAGAGATACCATATGACCCTGCAATCCCACTCCTGGGCATATATCCAGAGAAAACCATAATTTGAAAGGATTCATGCACTCCAATGTTCATTATAGCACTATTTACAATAACCAGGATCTGGAAGCAACCTAAAGGTCCTTTTTTTTTAAAAAAATTTTTATTTTACGTTTTACTTTTACAGAGTTTTGTTGTTTATAGATATGTATGATCCCAGATTAGTCAGACATATATCCCCCCATCCCATCCCTCCAGGCCTTCGCACAGCACCCCTGCAGGATCCCCTTTTCTCACAGCGCAATGACAATAGCTATTTTTTTCAGACAGGATGGTATAGATTTTCATGCTACTTCCTTTATACCTCCCCTAAAAGTCCTCTGATAGAGAAATAGGTAAAGAAGATTTGGTACAAATGTAGAATGGAATATTACTCAACCATAAAAGAGAATGAAATAGTGCCATTTGCAGAAACATGGATAATTTATATGTGGAATCTAGAAAAGTGGCATGGATGAGCTTAGTCGGAAAGCAGAAATAGAAATAGTATGTAGAGAACAAACTTATGCTTACCAAGGGAGGTGGGACAAATTGGGAGATTGGGATTGATAAATATACACTACTATGTATAAAATAGATAACTAATGAGAGCCTACTCTATACCATACTCAATGATCTGTGGTGACCTAAATGGAAAGGAAATCTAAAAAAAAGTGCATATATGTGTACATATAACTGATTCACTTTGTTGTATAGCAGAAACTAACACAGCATTGTAAAACAACTATAACTTAATAAAAAAATTATGTGTTTAAGGTACATATGGAAAAATGTTGCCAGAATATAGCACCATAATTTATCAGATTTAACTAGTTAGCGACCAGTGTGAGCAAAAAATCAGGGATGATTTACTTAACGACAAGATAAAGAGAAATATTAAATAAAGAATGTAAATGTTAACTAATGAATATGAAAAATTGTTATGATGATATAAAAATCCTGCAGATAGTATGTGAGTGACTGGCATGTGAGAAACAAGGTCCCTACCTGGTCTGAAGTGAGGCCAGAGCTAAGTACTGGTTTGTATCTGTTTTAGTTGAGTCAGCACTCATTCGCCTTCTGGGAACCTCAGAANCTTCTNATGGAGGTTCCTTAAAAACTAAGAATAGAGATACCATGCCCGAACCAGGATTTAAAAAATTTGAAAGGATTCATGCACTCCAATGTTCATTATAGCACTATTTACAATAACCAGGATCTGGAAGCAACCTAAAGGTCCTTTTTTTTTAAAAAAATTTTTATTTTACGTTTTACTTTTACAGAGTTTTGTTGTTTATAGATATGTATGATCCCAGATTAGTCAGACATATATCCCCCCATCCCATCCCTCCAGGCCTTCGCACAGCACCCCTGCAGGATCCCCTTTTCTCACAGCGCAATGACAATAGCTATTTTTTCAGACAGGATGGTATAGATTTTCATGCTACTTCCTTTATACCTCCCCTAAAAGTCCTCTGATAGAGAAATAGGTAAAGAAGATTTGGTACAAATGTAGAATGGAATATTACTCAACCATAAAAGAGAATGAAATAGTGCCATTTGCAGAAACATGGATAATTTATATGTGGAATCTAGAAAAGTGGCATGGATGAGCTTAGTCGGAAAGCAGAAATAGAAATAGTATGTAGAGAACAAACTTATGCTTACCAAGGGAGGTGGGACAAATTGGGAGATTGGGATTGATAAATATACACTACTATGTATAAAATAGATAACTAATGAGAGCCTACTCTATACCATACTCAATGATCTGTGGTGACCTAAATGGAAAGGAAATCTAAAAAAAAGTGCATATATGTGTACATATAACTGATTCACTTTGTTGTATAGCAGAAACTAACACAGCATTGTAAAACAACTATAACTTAATAAAAAAATTATGTGTTTAAGGTACATATGGAAAAAATGTTGCCAGAATATAGCACCATAATTTATCAGATTTAACTAGTTAGCGACCAGTGTGAGCAAAAAATCAGGGATGATTTACTTAACGACAAGATAAAGAGAAATATTAAATAAAGAATGTAAATGTTAACTAATGAATATGAAAAATTGTTATGATGATATAAAAAAATCCTGCAGATAGTATGTGAGTGACTGGCATGTGAGAAACAAGGTCCCTACCTGGTCTGAAGTGAGGCCAGAGCTAAGTACTGGTTTGTATCTGTTTTAGTTGAGTCAGCACTCATTCGCCTTCTGGGAACCTCAGAATCTTCTCATGGCTCTAGTTACTCCAGATTGGCGATGTCAGGAATGGAATACAGTGAAATCTGAGTCAGACAGCCAGGACCCTGAGAGTGTCAGTTCTTCCTCTGTCATAAGTACTCAGAACTACTGGGCCGTCTGCCTTGTGGCCTTTTTCTGGGTGAAAGTCAAGGCTTCTTTTCAACCAACTTTCTGTGGAAGAGGCAGGAAATAATCCATTTTTTCTTTGATATTGCTGAGGCTTTCAAGATCCTTTTTTTTTTTTTTTTAATTTAAGTGGTTTTCTTTACTTCTCAGAGTTTAAAGTTGTTCAGGGACTGTTTATCAAGTACTACCAGTGTGCCTGGTACAGTGCCAACTAGGGGTACAGAAAGAAATGACAGGTTCTTGCCCTTGAAGATCTATGGAGAACTTTTATTTTTCCTACCAGAATTATATATGTTATTTTATTACTTTTTTGTTTGTTTGTTTTCTGCACTTTTTTTTTGGCCACTTCTATTGGTCTTTCATTTATTTTCATCTTTGTTGTTTTTCCCGTGTTGGCCTCCCACCACAGTGGCCTCTCTCATTGCAGAGCACCGGCTCTGGGCACGTGTGCTCCAGAGTTCTGTCTCAGTAGTTGGACACATCAGTCCAGCCGCTCAGTGGCACGTGGAATCTTCCCAGGCCAGGGATCAAACTGGTGTCCCTTGCACTGCAAGGCAGTGTCTTTACCCACTGGACCACCAGGGGAAACCCCTTTTATTACTTTTAATTGAATTATAAGTACCATATAATAGTGTATTAGTTTCATGTCTGCTTAGTGATTCAGTATTTTTATACATTATGAAATGGTCCTTTTTAAAGAGAACTCCACATGCTAGTCAGGGAGATGGACTAGATTTAAGAAACCGATTCAGGATAGGTAAGCTGAGAAAACAATGAAGACCTCTAAGAAAATCTCTATACAATATACTGTGATAAAGAAGGAACTGGGGGGCTTCCCTGGTGGTCCAGTGGATAAGGACACCGCCTTGCAGTGCAAGGTGCCGGTTTGGTCCCTGACCTGGGAAGATCCCATGTGCTGCAGAGCGGCTGAACTGATGTGTCCAACTACTGAGCCAGAGCTCCGAGTGTGTGTGTCCAGAGCCAGTGCTCTGCAACGAGAGAGACTCATTCGCTTTGGGAACCTAGATTTTGTGCCATGGATAGTGGAATACAGTGAAATCTGAGTCAGACAGCCAGGACCCTGAGAGTGTCAGTTCTTCCTCTGTCATAAGTACTCAGAACTACTGGGCCGTCTGCCTTGTGGCCTTTTTCTGGGTGAAAGTCAAGGCTTCTTTTCAACCAACTTTCTGTGGAAGAGGCAGGAAATAATCCATTTTTTCTTTGATATTGCTGAGGCTTTCAAGATCCTTTTTTTTTTTTTTTTAATTTAAGTGGTTTTCTTTACTTCTCAGAGTTTAAAGTTGTTCAGGGACTGTTTATCAAGTACTACCAGTGTGCCTGGTACAGTGCCAACTAGGGGTACAGAAAGAAATGACAGGTTCTTGCCCTTGAAGATCTATGGAGAACTTTTATTTTTCCTACCAGAATTATATATGTTATTTTATTACTTTTTTGTTTGTTTGTTTTCTGCACTTTTTTTTTGGCCACTTCTATTGGTCTTTCATTTATTTTCATCTTTGTTGTTTTTCCCGTGTTGGCCTCCCACCACAGTGGCCTCTCTCATTGCAGAGCACCGGCTCTGGGCACGTGTGCTCCAGAGTTCTGTCTCAGTAGTTGGACACATCAGTCCAGCCGCTCAGTGGCACGTGGAATCTTCCCAGGCCAGGGATCAAACTGGTGTCCCTTGCACTGCAAGGCAGTGTCTTTACCCACTGGACCACCAGGGAAGCCCCTTTTATTACTTTTAATTGAATTATAAGTACCATATAATAGTGTATTAGTTTCATGTCTGCTTAGTGATTCAGTATTTTTATACATTATGAAATGGTCCTTTTTAAAGAGAACTCCACATGCTAGTCAGGGAGATGGACTAGATTTAAGAAACCGATTCAGGATAGGTAAGCTGAGAAAACAATGAAGACCTCTAAGAAAATCTCTATACAATATACTGTGATAAAGAAGGAACTGGGGGGCTTCCCTGGTGGTCCAGTGGATAAGGACACCGCCTTGCAGTGCAAGGGGTGCCGGTTTGGTCCCTGACCTGGGAAGATCCCATGTGCTGCAGAGCGGCTGAACTGATGTGTCCAACTACTGAGCCAGAGCTCCGGAGTGTGTGTGTCCAGAGCCAGTGCTCTGCAACGAGAGAGACTACAGCTATGGGAGGCCCACACAGGCCGAAGAACAAAGATAAACAAATGAAAGACCAATAGAAGTGGTCAAAAAAAGAGAAGGAATTGGGGCAGAGAAAACAACACAGAATCATAGTTACATATGGATGTATCCTTTAAACTTCAGGTATCCAGGTTTGCCCTTAAGTCATTAGGAAAAGCTATAACATAGCTACTCTTATGATTTCTTAGTATCTTTAGAGATGGGGCTTCCACATGTTTCTCACAATGCTCATACCTAGGATATTTTCTAATGTCTATCCTGTGTGTGTATGTGAGTGCTCAGTCACTCAGTCATGTCTGATTTCTTTTGCCCGTGGAATTTCCCAGGCAATAATTTTAGAGTGGATTGCCATTTCCTACTCCAGGGCATCTTCCCAACCCAGGGGTCAAACCTGCATCTCCTGCATTGGCAGGCAGACTCTTTACCACTAGTGCCACCTGGGAACCCCAAATGTCTATCCTAAATCCCTCTTATTGAAAGTTAAGCCAGTTCTCTTTTAGAGAACAGCAGTTTGTTGTTTTTTTCAATATCATGAGTGATTAGAAAGAGCTTCTGAGTTTGCTCTCCCCTTGTCCAAATCTATATCCTATTCCAAATTCTATTTTCAGTACTTCTGGTCATGAATTCTATCATCCTGTTTTTTCCCTTTTCATTTTTTACCCCCCTCCCTGCTATTACACATTACCTTCAGTGTTTCCTTCTAGCTATATAAATATGAATTTCTTTTGACTTACTGTCTCTTCTCTCATTGTTCAAATTTCAACAGTCTTTCATTTGTCCTTCTTCTTTTTTTTTCTTCTTCAAATTGTCTTTCTAGAAGTCTTAAAATTTAATTTTATTTAAAGTCGAAGTCTTTGTACCTTTTAGTTGGATTTAATTTTCCTTCTCAGGGAATCAGTATTGTCCCTTTTGTGCATATGCACCTGGGTAAGATAAGGGAGCCCAGGTTGAAATTATGCTTTGTTGGGTCACGAGGTCTGGAATCACACTCCAATATGTGAAAATCCAAGGGTGAAAATTATCCCTGTACTACACTGAATGCTTCCTGGGCTGTAATTTCCAGGAACTGGATCTTTAGGGGTGCATTAATGCTGTTGCTAGCACGGAAGGAGCAGATGGAAAATGAATATGCTCAAGGGCTCAGAGACTATTTATGATGTTGGCGGCAGGTAGTCAGGCAACAGGAAGTAAATACAACAAAACAGTAGGAATAAGATATTTACCTTCGGTCCCTTGAGCAACAGGGAGTTAGGGAAAGGTTGTCTCAAGGCTTCTGAAGGGGGTAGTGCTAACAGGTGGCTTATGGAGCCTTCTAGCCATATAGCAGTTGACTCTGAGCAGCTGCATTTTACGGACCTGAAAATAGCCTGAAAATGAGTTTTCTCAGTCCCAAGAGTTGCACAAAGCAGAACTGGTGAGAGACAGGACAGCTGGACATCAGGGATATTTGAACAGCTCTTTACAAAGTACTTTCCATGTCCACTGTTAGAAGAAAAACTTAGAACAACCCTGTGAGAAGCGTAGCAGTGATACCATTAATACTTTGTTGCATAGATGAAGAAACTGAGGCTCAAGGAACTTAAATTTCCCAAAGTCATTTACTTTGTTTTATGTTTTACCAGGCTTCCTAGGGCATAAGAGATTGTGAGTACAATTGTATCCTAATGATAGTTTATAATCATTAATCTTTATACACCAACATTTGCAAATTTCAGATCTCTTAAAATTCAGTGATGGTAATAAAAATACTGATAATAGTAATTATAATAAAAATGCAGTCACCATGTTTAAGCACTTACTACATGCTGTTTAAACCTCACAGAAAACCTAACACCTAACAGTGATATTATTATCCTTGTCTAGCAGATTAAAAAATGAGGTCCAGAGAGGTTTAGTACTTTGCCCAAGATAACACAGCTAGTAAGTGGCTGATGTAAGATTATAATTTAAGAATATATAATTTTAAAGTCACATATTTCCAGCAAGAAAAAGTCAGGGGCTAACTGAAGTGGCTATAGTAGCATTTCTTCTTTTCTCAGGTGGTGACCCCATGACACTACTCTAACTCTTGGCATTGGTGAGTATGGATTTCTGTCCATGGTGGGTCTGGCTCATTACTGTGCCTTGTTCCAGTGTGGTTCCAACAGTCACTCCATGTAGGAGGGCCCAGTATGAACTATGTCGCAAGTAGCATTGCCTGGTGCTCTGGTTTCTCACTGAGATTTCAATAGTAAAGCTCTGTTTGTCTTCTAAAGAACTTGTGCATGAACCCAGAGAGGCAGAGCCAAAGGGCTTTAACTAGTATGCCTTATGCCCTGCTCAAAATTGCTCTTCTTTTTCAACAGCTACTTCTCATCTTTACACAAAGCATGTTGTCCCTCCAATCTCCCATCTCTTAACAAAACATGCCTTTGACTTTTTATTCAAATAGAACCTAGTGGGTCAGAGCTTTTAGAATTAACACACTCTTAGACCCTCAAACTTGAAGACCCATCACTCTCATTATTATGACCATTGCTTGTTATTTATATATTGGATCCTCTTCAGTTAAATTATGATTGTGATATATTTTAGGCAACTTGTTCTTGAATTCACACATGCAGTGATTGCTTGAAGTGTAGTTTATTATATGAATGAATGAATATGGTAAACAAAGCTAAGTGGTTTCTAGTTTTTGCTAACTTTAGGCTAGGTTCCTACCAGAAGCCTTCAATCAGCTCTCCTCATTTATACCTCAGGGTATTTGCACTTTTTCCTTTTCTCCAAAGTTTCTTCTCTAGAGTTTTGCATGGTTTCTTCGTTCACTTCATTCAGATCCAATGTAACCTCCTCAGAGAGGCCTTCCCAGACAGCTCCATCTAAAAATGTTACTTCTTGAAGTTCACTGTTCCCTTATTCTGATTCAGTTTTTCTCAATAAAATTATTTCATGTTGGTGTATTGTCTGTCTTGCCTACTCAGTTCCATGAGGGTTGAGACCTTTGCTTTATTCCCTGCTGTATCTCTGTAGTTTTGAATGGTCACTGGCAGACAGGAGCTTAATAAATATTTGCTGAATGGATGAATTAAACTGAGACAGGTTCCCAAAGGGGTGTGTGCCCACATGCAGAGGCTTCCCCAGTCTTTGTTAGGCACTACTCTAGTGAAGACATTCAAAATCCAGCAGTCCGGTAACATTTAAAATATTGACCCCTCAAATTAGTTAACTATTTTTTTTTTTCCCTAATTTTTAAAATTTATTTATTTATTTTTGGCTACTTTGGGTTTTCACTGGTGCCACAGGCTCTTTTCTAGTTGTAGGTGAGAAGGCTTCTTGCTGAAGTGATTTCTCTTGTTGAGGAACTCGGGCTTTAGGGCACACGGGCTTCAGTAGTTGCTGCACATGAGCTCCATAGTTGCGGTTCTGAGGATCTAGAGCACAGGTTCAATAGCTGTGGCTCATGGGCTTAGTTGCTCCACAGCATGTGGGATCTTCCCAGATCAGGGATCGAACTCATGTCTCCTGCATTGGCAGGAGAACTCTCTACCACTGGAGCTACCAGGGAAGCCCCTAGTTTTATTGATCTCTTCTTGTTGCTCCTTGAAAATGTGCATCTAGATTTGTAAAACTCTTTAGTTCAGAGTTCATTATGGTGTTTTCAGCTGGGCAGCTTCATGATGAATTACTACTTATAGCAAAACCTGGTTTATCTGCCATCAAAGAGAAAAGGTGGATTTTAGTGTATTTTAAATTTATTTATATATCCTTATACAGAAATTAGATTAAAACTTTTAAGGCTAGGTTCCTACCAGAAGCCTTCAATCAGCTCTCCTCATTTATACCTCAGGGTATTTGCACTTTTTCCTTTTCTCCAAAGTTTCTTCTCTAGAGTTTTGCATGGTTTCTTCGTTCACTTCATTCAGATCCAATGTAACCTCCTCAGAGAGGCCTTCCCAGACAGCTCCATCTAAAAATGTTACTTCTTGAAGTTCACTGTTCCCTTATTCTGATTCAGTTTTTCTCAATAAAATTATTTCATGTTGGTGTATTGTCTGTCTTGCCTACTCAGTTCCATGAGGGTTGAGACCTTTGCTTTATTCCCTGCTGTATCTCTGTAGTTTTGAATGGTCACTGGCAGACAGGAGCTTAATAAATATTTGCTGAATGGATGAATTAAACTGAGACAGGTTCCCAAAGGGGTGTGTGCCCACATGCAGAGGCTTCCCCAGTCTTTGTTAGGCACTACTCTAGTGAAGACATTCAAAATCCAGCAGTCCGGTAACATTTAAAATATTGACCCCTCAAATTAGTTAACTATTTTTTTTTTCCCTAATTTTTAAAATTTATTTATTTATTTTTGGCTACTTTGGGTTTTCACTGGTGCCACAGGCTCTTTTCTAGTTGTAGGTGAGAAGGCTTCTTGCTGAAGTGATTTCTCTTGTTGAGGAACTCGGGCTTTAGGGCACACGGGCTTCAGTAGTTGCTGCACATGAGCTCCATAGTTGCGGTTCTGAGGATCTAGAGCACAGGTTCAATAGCTGTGGCTCATGGGCTTAGTTGCTCCACAGCATGTGGGATCTTCCCAGATCAGGGATCGAACTCATGTCTCCTGCATTGGCAGGAGAACTCTCTACCACTGGAGCTACCAGGGAAGCCCCTAGTTTTATTGATCTCTTCTTGTTGCTCCTTGAAAATGTGCATCTAGATTTGTAAAACTCTTTAGTTCAGAGTTCATTATGGTGTTTTCAGCTGGGCAGCTTCATGATGAATTACTACTTATAGCAAAACCTGGTTTATCTGCCATCAAAGAGAAAAGGTGGATTTTAGTGTATTTTAAATTTATTTTTATATATCCTTATACAGAAAAATCCATTTTTCTGAGATTAAAACATTAAAATTTTTTTTGGAGCTTCACTTCTGGACATTATAGAGTAATAATGTTTAGATTTGCCCTCTTACCTGAAATAAGTCAAAAGCAGGGCAAAATATATGAAACAATGGTTCTCAACATATTCAACACAGATAATGAAAAGTGGTGAAAAACAAACCATGTGAGTCTTACAGTTGCCCCAATTTACCGTCTTGAGACAGTTTCTATAAGCTGTGGTATAGCAAGGGGAATTTAGGACAGACATCCAGCAGTTTCCTCAAGTTTAAGAGGCTGAAGCTAGACGTTCAGATAGGTCAAACGGTCAGGAGTTCCCACAACAGAGTAGAAAAGAGAGATGCACCCAGAGAATTCCAGAGACCTGCACAGGATTCCTTTGTTTCTTCGGCTTTGTGCTGATCAACTCATGCATGTGTATAAATCAACTGTATTGGAGGGGAAAATTTATTTTCACTCAAAACTCTTAGTGGGGGCAATCTGTCTGGCTCACACAGCCCAGGGCGTAGTGCCTGTTCCCACCAGCAGAGATGGGAAATGTCATATTTGTGGCGCATCAGGTGAAGTACACAGAAGCATTTTCTCTTAGTGGAAGAACAAAATCAATTTTTTTCCTAAGTGTTGCTCTGTCCTGCCTAATAAAGTTTAAAAACAAGACCTTAAATTTTCAAGTAACTTGACCATGTCTCAAAGCAGAGCTCAACAGCATAATAAATATCTGGCACCCACTAGAAAGTTACCAGGCTAATAAACAGGAAAATGTAACCTATAGTAAGATTAAAAACTCATAATAAGATTAAAAAGTTTATTAATCAAAGACCAAGACAATGACACAAATGATAGTGAGACTTCTCAGGTGGCATAGTAGTAAAGAATCCACCTGCCAATGCAGGAGAAATAAGAGTCACAGGTTTGATCCCTGGGATGGGAAGATCCTCTGAAGCAGGAAATGACAATCCCCTCTAGTATTTTTGCTGGTAGAATCCCATGGACAGAGGAGCTGGCAGACTACAGTCCATGGGGGTCACAAAGAGTCAGACACAATTGAGCACCTGAGCACAGAGTTGTTAAACATACATAACAATATTTTTCATAAAACTCTTTCAAAAAAGAATTTTCTTTGCATTTTTTAAAAGAGCCAAATGAACACGATAATACCTTCTGAGAGACTCTGGGGTCATCATTATTAATATGCATTATTACTAGACAGCCTCAAAAATTAGTTCAGATAAATATAAGTGATTCAGCCTGTATCTTGGATTTGGTCTTCTCTGCAAGTTTTTCTGGCCCATCTTTCTGCAGTTAGATTTATGACCTTGTCCCATAACAGCATGTCCTCCTGTAATGTGAAACTATTTCTTGTGCTATTGGCCTCAACTGTGTTACCAAAATTTATACAGATTGAATGTCAGTATCAGTAGTTGCTCTCATTCTTTGCTTCCTAGAAGTTCTCACTCACTGTACTGGTGGGACATCTATTGCTTATCAAAGGCGTGGCCAGTAAATATTCTCTGTTTAGTAAATCAACAAATGAAAAACAGTTAAAGAATTCTGTCAGTTGCAATATGCTATTTTCTTTTTTGTCCCTGTTTTGAGTTGCTGATCTTTCAATGCTGATTTTTTTTTTTTTTTTTTAAGAGTGCTACTCTTTGAGATTTCACTGTTGTTCATGGTGATGGAGTTCTAAGATATTAGTAACATTACACTGTATGCATTTAAGTCACAGAGATGAAAGGAATAGCCTTGTGAATGCTGTGGAAAATGGCAGGAATTTGGTTTTGTTGTCCGCTCTGGCATAAATTTTGTTTGCCAAGCAGAGTTAGATATTTTCATGTTACATTTTCTTCTCCATATCATTCTAAATATTTTAAGTTCTCTCTGGTGCCTCTTTTAAACGTTTATTTTGAATGCAACAAGGCTCTCTCTGCAGGTTTGTTGACAGCTTTTCACTGAACTTTTCAGTGAACAAGTGTGTTAATGGCATATTTAATGCCAGTATAAACCATTGATTTGAATGTGTGACATTTGCTGGAACATTGTGTCCTGAATAAAACATAAAAACACACTAAACCTCAGAAACTGAATATTTAAATAGTCATGAATGAGAAGACATAATCCAATTATAGCTGGTAGAACCATGCAAGGAGCTGGCAGACTACAGTCCATGGGGGTCACAAAGAGTCAGACACAATTGAGCACCTGAGCACAGAGTTGTTAAACATACATAACAATATTTTTCATAAAACTCTTTCAAAAAAGAATTTTCTTTGCATTTTTTAAAAGAGCCAAATGAACACGATAATACCTTCTGAGAGACTCTGGGGTCATCATTATTAATATGCATTATTACTAGACAGCCTCAAAAATTAGTTCAGATAAATATAAGTGATTCAGCCTGTATCTTGGATTTGGTCTTCTCTGCAAGTTTTTCTGGCCCATCTTTCTGCAGTTAGATTTATGACCTTGTCCCATAACAGCATGTCCTCCTGTAATGTGAAACTATTTCTTGTGCTATTGGCCTCAACTGTGTTACCAAAATTTATACAGATTGAATGTCAGTATCAGTAGTTGCTCTCATTCTTTGCTTCCTAGAAGTTCTCACTCACTGTACTGGTGGGACATCTATTGCTTATCAAAGGCGTGGCCAGTAAATATTCTCTGTTTAGTAAATCAACAAATGAAAAACAGTTAAAGAATTCTGTCAGTTGCAATATGCTATTTTCTTTTTTGTCCCTGTTTTGAGTTGCTGATCTTTCAATGCTGATTTTTTTTTTTTTTTTTTTAAGAGTGCTACTCTTTGAGATTTCACTGTTGTTCATGGTGATGGAGTTCTAAGATATTAGTAACATTACACTGTATGCATTTAAGTCACAGAGATGAAAGGAATAGCCTTGTGAATGCTGTGGAAAATGGCAGGAATTTGGTTTTGTTGTCCGCTCTGGCATAAATTTTGTTTGCCAAGCAGAGTTAGATATTTTCATGTTACATTTTCTTCTCCATATCATTCTAAATATTTTAAGTTCTCTCTGGTGCCTCTTTTAAACGTTTATTTTGAATGCAACAAGGCTCTCTCTGCAGGTTTGTTGACAGCTTTTCACTGAACTTTTCAGTGAACAAGTGTGTTAATGGCATATTTAATGCCAGTATAAACCATTGATTTGAATGTGTGACATTTGCTGGAACATTGTGTCCTGAATAAAACATAAAAACACACTAAACCTCAGAAACTGAATATTTAAATAGTCATGAATGAGAAGACATAATCCAATTATATTTTCCCCTGCGGTATACAGAGTGTAGAGATTTAAATCTATCACATCAGTACTTGATTTTAAGAAGTGTTATGCTTCAGGAAAATTCCTTTTGAGAACAAATATAGAATATAAATAAAGACATCAGAAAAGTTTCTTGCTAAAAATAGCTACAAAATTTATAACATATACGAAACTAAAAGTCATTTATTGGCATTTATCATTGAAATATTGATCTTTAGAAATGAATAGATTTACTATAGATGAATTTGGCATTGCTTGCTGTTATAATAAAAATATACTAAATAATAACCCCTGTGAGGTGATGGCTTATTTATCTTCTTTTTCACTGTTGAAAACTATCGTTCTGCTTTTGTAGTCATCATTAATTTAACTTAAGAATCTGTGTTCAGAAGTCTTACCTTTGAGATAATAAACAAGACTAAGTTTTTCTTTTTTCTCCACTCTGATAAATTATAGCATTGGCCATAATTCTTCAACCCTCCCTGTGTTCACGCCCTCTGCTGCATGAATTTGCAGTTCTACTCAGTCCACAGGTGGGGCATGTTTTACCAGCTCTGTGATGCTGTGTCTGAGGAGAATGGAGCAGAGGTGACAGCTCTGAGCTTAGGTCTTCACATGATTCCGTTTCTCTTGAGTCTCTGCCAATGCCGTGAGAAGAACACGCCTCATCTGGTGACAGAAAGACGAGGATGAGGGACACATGGAGCAGAGCCATGTTGAACCCAGCTTGGATCACTGATCACAGACATACACGTTAAGTAAATGCCCTACTGCTATGTGCCACTGAGATTTTTATTATTATTTGTTATACATGTTATTGAATCAAGAGCTAACTGGTATATCCACAGATAAAGAATATTTCGATGTCAGTGCCGGATAAATAGATTAATAGTTATCCATGGTGAGTTTTCTAAACGTGTAGTAAAATTACACATCATGTTTTACTTGTGTGTTAAGAAAGATTAGAGATAATCATGGCATCAGTTTCTTGGAAAGACAAACGTTAGATCAAACTATGATAATACGAAATTAAATCAGTGATATGGAAAGCTTCAAATTTGGGTTGTGACTTTGCCTTACCTAATCTTTTTGAAAATTTTTTAAAAAATTATTTATTTTTAATTGAAGGATAATTGCTTTACAGTATTGTGTTGGTTTCTGCCATATATCAACGTGAATCAGCTATAGGTATCCATATGTCCCTTGCCTCTTGAACTTCCTTGCCACCTGCCACCCCATCTTACCCCTCTAGGTTGTCAAAGAGCCTGGGTTTGAGTTCTCTGAATGGTACAGCAAACTCCCACTGGCTGTTTTACATATGGTACCGTATATGTTGCCATGCTACTCTTTCCATGTGTCCCTCTCTCCTTCCCACTGCCCCTGCCCCAACTCGTGTGCATAAGTCTGTTTTCTATGTCTGCATCTCCACTGCTGCCCTCCTAATAGGTTCATCAGTATCATCTTTCTAGATTCCATGTTTTTGGTATATACAACATTTGTTTTTTCTCTTTTTGGCTTATTTCACTCTGTATTAATAGGCTCTAGGTTCATCCACCTCATTAGCACTGTGTTCCTTTTTATGGCTGAGTAATATTGCATTATATACATGTACCACAGCTTCTTTATCCATTTATCTGTAGATTTACCTATTCATCTTTTATACAATGCCTGTTACTTAGTAGGCATCCAGTAGAAATTTGATGAATAAATAAATGAATGAAAGAGTAGAGTTATTTTCCTTCCTTAATTTTATTTTTCCCCTTAGGGATTTACTGAAAAAAAGGCAAATATTTAAAGGCAAATAACAAATAAACCAATCAATAATTCAACAAATTGCTTTAGGTCAGTGGTTCTCACCTAGATGTGATTTTGTGTCCCAGGGGCCATTTTGCAATGTCTGGAGACATTTTTGGTTGTTGTAACTGAGAGATGGTATGTTAATGATGTCCAATAGATAAAGGGAAAGAGTATTGTCAAACATTCTATAGTGCACAGAATAGGTCCCCAGTATAATTTGGCCCAAATAATGTTTTGTGTCCTTTGAGCTTTTGGTCTTCTCTTGTCTTGCAGGACCCTGAATCTTTCTCTGGTGGCTTCTTTATGTCTTCCCTATGTAGTATGCAAAGATGGCTTCTGATTTTTTAAAAAAATAATTTTCTTCTCCAGTCTTTCCCGACTACCTCTTTGAATTTCATTATTTTTCAATGTCTTCCCTACAATCAGTGCTCTTATGACCAGAATGTTTTCAGTATTTTGACATGTAGGATGGCATTTCTCTTTCTGGAAGCTATTTAGCTTAACTCTGTTTTTCTCTTATATGTAGATTTTCTGGAAACCCTCCCTTGTTTGTTGTTGTTGTTAAGTCACTAAGTTATATGCAACCCTTTGTGATCCCATGGACTGTAACCCACCAGACTTCTCTGTCGATGGGATTTCCCAGGCAAGAATACTGGAGTGGGTTGCCATTTTTGTCCCCAAGGGATCTTGGTGACTCAGGGATTAAACCTGGGTCTTCTGCTTGGCAGGTGGATTCTTTACCACTGAGTCACCTGGAAAGCCAGAAACCCTCCCTTAGATCTCTACAAGGACTTGTAGGAGATCTAAGTCTGTGGTAAATTGGTATTTTTTTTGCCAAATTACAGATAATTTAAAGTTTGTAGTATTGTTGTTGTCTTTTTAAAATTTGGCCTCTTTTATTGTTTATTTATGTATTTATTTTCATCCATCTTTATTCTTTGGCCTGTGTGGGCTTCCTATTGCAGTGGCCTCCCTTGTTGCAGAGCACCATCTCTGGGTGCATGTGCTCCAGAGCTCTGGTTTGTAATTGGACACACCAGTCCAGCTGCTCGGCAGCATGTAGGATCTTCCCCTGCCAGGGATCAAACCAGTGCCCCTTGCACTGCATGGTGGACTCTTTACCCACTGGACCACCAGGGAAGCCCTGTTGTTTTTATGAATTTATAATTTCACAAGTTATGAAGACTTGTGGGATTTGTGTATGTGCATTTTTTCTTATTATTAATCTGTGTAGTTTTTTTGAGAATATGTGTAGAGATTCAGATTTAGGTGGTCACCGTTACCTCAACTATCCAGAAATGGTATCATTATCTTTTTTTTGTTGTTTAATTTTGGCATCTTTTATTGGTTATTTATTTATTTATTTTCATCCGTCTTTCTTCGTTGCCCTGTGTGGGTCTCCCATCGCAGTGGCCCCCCTTGCGGCAGAGCATGGGCTCTGGGCACATGCACTCCAGAGTGCTGGCTCCCAACTGGACACACCAGTCCAGCCTCTCCATGGCATGTGGGATCCTCCTAGGCCAGGGATTGAACCGGTGCCCCTTGCACTGCAAGGCGGACTCTTACCCACTGCACCACCAGGGAAGCCTGGTATCATTATCTTTTAACTTTGCTTATAGTACTTTGCAGAAGTTTTGCAGTTTATGCAATGAGATCTTTCTTTACTGTGTAAATAAAACTGAGAAAGTTTTCCTCTCCCCACAGTTGTAAAACTGTAATTGAACATTTTGGCCACTTTTTATTGGTCTTTCATTTATTTATTTTCATTCATCTGTGTTCTTTGGCCTGTGTGGGCCTCCCATTGCAGCAGCCCCTCTCGTTGCAGAGCACCAGCTCTGGGTATATGTGCTCCAGAGCACTGGCTTGTAATTGGACACACTGGTCCAGCTGCTCCACAGCACGTGGGATCTTCCCAGGCCAGGGATCGAACCGGTGCCCCTTGCACTGCCAGGTGCGCTCTTTACCCATTGGACCACCAGGGAAGCCCCCCAATATATACATTTTTAAATAATTTATTTTTATTAATTTGGCTATGCTGGGTGTTATTTGAGGTATGTGAATTCTTTTTTTGTGTGTGGGAGGAGGGGAGTGAGGGGCGCGCTGGGGAGGGAGCAGGGCAGGCAGGCCACTTCTATTGGTCTTTCATTTATCTATTTTCATCCATCTTTGTTCTTTGGCCCGGGTGGACCTCCCATCGCGGTGGCCTCTCTTGTCGCAGAGCACCGGCTCTGGGCGCATGCGCTCCAGAGCTCTGGCTCAGTAATTGGACACATGGGTCCAGCTGCTCCACGCCATGTGGGATCTTCCCAGGCCAGGGATCGAACCAGCACCCCTTGCACTGCAAGGCGGTGTCCTTACCCAGTGGACCGCCAGGGAAGCCCGGTATGTGAACTCTTAGTTGCAGTGTATGGTATCTAGTTCCCTAACCAGGGGTTGAACCTGGGGCCCCTGTATGGAGAGCACAGAGCCTTAACCACTGGACCAAGGGAAGCCCCCAGTATGACTCTTTAATAAAAAATACTTTAGGGCTCCCCTGGTAGCTCAGTGGTAAAGAGTTTGCCTGCCAATGTGGGAGACACAAGTTCAATCCCTGATCTGGGAAGATCCCACATGCTGCGGGGCACCTAAGCCTGTGAGCCACAACTGTTGAGCCTGTGCTCTAGAACCTTGGAACTGTAGCTGTTGAGCCCATGTGCCACAACTACTGAAGCCCGTGAGCCCTAGAGCCCAATTTCCACAAGAAGAAAAGTCACTGCAACAAGAAGCCTGCTCACTTCAACTAGAGAGTAGCCCCCACTCCATGCAACTAGAGAAGAGCCTGCAGCAGCAGTGAAGACCAAGAATAGCCAAAAAAAAAAAAAAAAAATAGTTTTTAAAAAGTTAAAAAAATACTTTAAATCTGAATGCATCTTGGTCATGGGAGATAAGAGTAACTTTAATTTTTCTTATAGCTATTAAAGTAACAAATTATAAAATATAAAATAACATTATTTTAGGGGATTATGGATCCTTCCCAAATTATTAGGCTAAAGAAATATTAAAGCCTATATAGGAAGTTTGTAAAGGATTCCAATGTGAAAATGCCTTGAAGGCATTGAAATGCCTTGAATCAGTATGGGATCCATGATCAAATCAAGGTTTACTAAACAGTTTGAGATCAATATTAATAAGAAATATACTCCTTTTCACACAAGCTTGTGCAACCTATACCAACTTGTTGAAGTATTTAAAGACTAGTAAATGATGTTATTTATGCACTCAGTCAGAAATGAATGACAAATAAATTTTGATTCACGTGTCTGCTCCAACTGACTGATAATATAGCTCCCTGGCACACTGGGTTACTATGGCTTCTGAGCTCAAGGTGTGTGTGTCTGAGCGTAAATGTGAATTCATTTCACATGGGTCCAGCTGCTCACGCCATGTGGGATCTTCCCTGGCCAGGGATCGAACCAGCACCCCTTGCCCTGCAAGGCGGTGTCCTTACCCAGTGGACCACCAGGGAAGCCCGGTATGTGAACTCTTAGTTGCAGTGTATGGTATCTAGTTCCCTAACCAGGGGTTGAACCTGGGGCCCCTGTATGGAGAGCACAGAGCCTTAACCACTGGACCAAGGGAAGCCCCCAGTATGACTCTTTAATAAAAAATACTTTAGGGCTCCCCTGGTAGCTCAGTGGTAAAGAGTTTGCCTGCCAATGTGGGAGACACAAGTTCAATCCCTGATCTGGGAAGATCCCACATGCTGCGGGGCACCTAAGCCTGTGAGCCACAACTGTTGAGCCTGTGCTCTAGAACCTTGGAACTGTAGCTGTTGAGCCCATGTGCCACAACTACTGAAGCCCGTGAGCCCTAGAGCCCAATTTCCACAAGAAGAAAAGTCACTGCAACAAGAAGCCTGCTCACTTCAACTAGAGAGTAGCCCCCACTCCATGCAACTAGAGAAGAGCCTGCAGCAGCAGTGAAGACCAAGAATAGCCAAAAAAAAAAAAAAATAGTTTTTAAAAAGTTAAAAAAATACTTTAAATCTGAATGCATCTTGGTCATGGGAGATAAGAGTCTAACTTTAATTTTTCTTATAGCTATTAAAGTAACAAATTATAAAATATAAAATAACATTATTTTAGGGGATTATGGATCCTTCCCAAATTATTAGGCTAAAGAAATATTAAAGCCTATATAGGAAGTTTGTAAAGGATTCCAATGTGAAAATGCCTTGAAGGCATTGAAATGCCTTGAATCAGTATGGGATCCATGACCAAATCAAGGTTTACTAAACAGTTTGAGATCAATATTAATAAGAAATATACTCCTTTTCACACAAGCTTGTGCAACCTATACCAACTTGTTGAAGTATTTAAAGACTAGTAAATGATGTTATTTATGCACTCAGTCAGAAATGAATGACAAATAAATTTTGATTCACGTGTCTGCTCCAACTGACTGATAATATAGCTCCCTGGCACACTGGGTTACTATGGCTTCTGAGCTCAAGGTGTGTGTGTCTGAGCGTAAATGTGAATTCATTTGGAAAGAAGGATATAATGACTACTGATGGTTACAGGTGGGATGGAGGTGCTGTAAATGTAAATTTTGTTATGATCACCATTTCCCAGGATGGTATCTGGCATATGACAGAGCTTGAATACAGAAGCTAGGCTGTTTGAATTTTAATCCTGGCTCTGCCATAGTGTTAGTCTGTTTGGGCTTCTGTAACAAAATATCACACACCGAGTGGCTTATACACAACAGAATTTATTTCTCATAGTTCTGGAGGTTAGGAAGTCCAAGATCAGGGTGCCAGCATGGTTGAGTTCTAGTGAGAGCCCTCTTCCTTGTCCATTGCTGGAGCCTGCTCATGTGTCATCACATGCTAGAAAGTGGTAGGGACCTCTCTGGGGTCTCTTCTCTAAGGCCAGAATCCCATTCATGGGATCTATCCTTATGACCCAAGCCCCTCCTAAAGGCTCTACCATATCACCATCTTTGTGGGTTAGGATTTCAACATATGAATTTGGGGGGGGGGGGCACAAATGTTCAGTCATAGCAGTCACATAGAAACTACAGAATCTTAGGTAAATTATTTAGCCTCTCAGTATTTCACTTTTATTTATCTGTGCCATGGGGCCAATAATTGTATTTGCAGCATAAATCGTAAAGAATAATGACTTTTTTGTAAAATTCTTAGAATATTCCCTGGTTCATTATAAGCATTAGTTACTATTATTGTCATTAGTATCAGTTATTTTATTATATAATAATACAATATATTATATGCTACAATACATTGTATTATTATTGTAGGTATCTGTGGAATGAATATATTTGCCTGTTTTATTACAGTGCTTCTTTTATGCATAGGAAATTATGCTAATATCTATGAATCCATTAACCATGCTTTTGAAAAGTGAAGTTATACTCAGTAAGAGAATCAGATCCTAGATGTTACTATGTTAATATCCTCTTACTCAAATTACAGAAAAATTAAATAGTTTTTACATTTAGTCTTGCAAATCCAGATCTATAAAGAGATCATTTCCTTATCAAACTCAGAAAAAGTTAGTGGGAGGATGAATAAGAGTGTTATAAGCTCCTCAGAATAAAGCAGTTATTAAATACAGAACTGTAATATTAAGGGTGAACTAGAATATTCTGACCATTGACATGTATCTCTACAGTTGAATCTGTATTAGGCTAATCAATTTCAAAGGAATTAATTTGAATAACAGAAATCTTATTTAAGTATGTTATACTTAAATAAACTTTGCACAGCAGATGAACGAACTTGAATCTTATCCTCAGGAAGAGGTTTTTGAACTTAAGGGGAGTGTTTTTCGATTTACTTGTGTGCATTAAGCCAAGAAAAAGCCAAGCAGTCATCAATAGTACAACTGGGGGAAAGTATTGGATTTAAACTTTGCTTTAAATGAATCTGTTTGTGTTCTGTTTTGGATCACTTCCTGAAGTCAATACTCATCGATCTTAAAGGACCTCTTTGAGCTCTAAAAAGATGTCTATCCATGGAGATAACATTTAGAAAGGCTACAATTGTATTTTAAAATTCATGTCTAAAATTGACATTTCACCATCTTTGTGGGTTAGGATTTCAACATATGAATTTGGGGGGGTGGGGCACAAATGTTCAGTGATAGCAGTCACATAGAAACTACAGAATCTTAGCTAAATTATTTAGCCTCTCAGTATTTCACTTTTATTTATCTGTGCCATGGGGCCAATAATTGTATTTGCAGCATAAATCGTAAAGAATAATGACTTTTTTGTAAAATTCTTAGAATATTCCCTGGTTCATTATAAGCATTAGTTACTATTATTGTCATTAGTATCAGTTATTTTATTATATAATAATACAATATATTATATGCTACAATACATTGTATTATTATTGTAGGTATCTGTGGAATGAATATATTTGCCTGTTTTATTACAGTGCTTCTTTTATGCATAGGAAATTATGCTAATATCTATGAATCCATTAACCATGCTTTTGAAAAGTGAAGTTATACTCAGTAAGAGAATCAGATCCTAGATGTTACTATGTTAATATCCTCTTACTCAAATTACAGAAAAATTAAATAGTTTTTACATTTAGTCTTGCAAATCCAGATCTATAAAGAGATCATTTCCTTATCAAACTCAGAAAAAGTTAGTGGGAGGATGAATAAGAGTGTTATAAGCTCCTCAGAATAAAGCAGTTATTAAATACAGAACTGTAATATTAAGGGTGAACTAGAATATTCTGACCATTGACATGTATCTCTACAGTTGAATCTGTATTAGGCTAATCAATTTCAAAGGAATTAATTTGAATAACAGAAATCTTATTTAAGTATGTTATACTTAAATAAACTTTGCACAGCAGATGAACGAACTTGAATCTTATCCTCAGGAAGAGGTTTTTGAACTTAAGGGGAGTGTTTTTCGATTTACTTGTGTGCATTAAGCCAAGAAAAAGCCAAGCAGTCATCAATAGTACAACTGGGGGAAAGTATTGGATTTAAACTTTGCTTTAAATGAATCTGTTTGTGTTCTGTTTTGGATCACTTCCTGAAGTCAATACTCATCGATCTTAAAGGACCTCTTTGAGCTCTAAAAAGATGTCTATCCATGGAGATAACATTTAGAAAGGCTACAATTGTATTTTAAAATTCATGTCTAAAATTGACTTCTCTTTAAACATAATCATTCTTATCTCTTGGAAAACAAATTACAGGAAATTATGTAATTGTGTTTTTATTTTCTGCTGGAATTTTAGAGAATGTTATTAAGGTGATCTATGCCCAGTGTTTGAATCTCAGACCAGTAACATCAGCATCACCTGAGAGCTTGTCAGAAATGCAGACCCTCGCACCCCACCCAGAACTCCTAAGTCAAAGTCTACATTTTACTCAGACCCCGGGGTCATTTGTAAATTCACTCAAGTTTGAGATACCGCTCTCTGTATTTAGATAATTGAATGACCTGAGACTTCTGCTGAGCATCTGGTACGGGGCAGTCCATGGCACAATTTAGACAGGTGGTCATCTAGATTAAGTACAAGCTGAATAAGGTGGAAAAAAATGTTTCTCAAATGGCATGTTGATTTTTATGGAAAGAAGGTCACCTGAGGATATTAAAATGAAAAAAGGCAGTCTGATTATTGTTTACCATGCTCCTTCCTGTCCTGTCATTTACTTAATTAGAAATGTATCTGTTGTCTGCTTTTTTATCCAGATGCACATCGAACAGCTCATCACATGTGGTTAATGGTTCAGGAGTTGAATTTTCTTGGAAGAAAGTTATCTAGTCACTGTGTCACTAAACTTGTGCTAATTTCACAGTATTCATTTTCCACTCTTTTATGGAGAGTGAGATTAGGAAATATCCAAAAAGAGCAAGTCAGGTCTGCTGTATGACGTCTGCAGTTGTTGGCTAATTTAAAATAAAACAGTCACACAGCCCAACCCACATACAATCCTTCTGCTACCTTCGGCAGACTCTTTCTGTTAAAGCTGATATCCAAGGACATTCATCCTCTCCTTCCTCGGCTAGAGCACTGGCGGATTTAAAGCTCTTTTTCATGTGGTTTGTCAGGGAGTAAGGGTGACTGATCGACGATTTCCCTTCTCCTAGATACAGAGCAAGCTCATGAGATTTGATGACTGCCTCTTGTTAAAGAAGCAGGACTGACAAGTGCACTAGTGACTCTATTGACCCCATTACACAGATTTTTATTGACAGCCTGTTGACATAACAAACTAAGAGTTTGTGATTTAAGCTTTTCTAAGCCCTTAAATAAATAAGATTTTTTTTCTAATCGCGCTATTGTCTAGGTTGGCTCAGTTAAACACAGCTACGGCATTCCTGGAAGTTCTCTCATTGTTTTTTAGTTATTTACAAAATATGCTTTTGTTTACATATATATATGTGTGTGTGTGTGTGTATATATATATATATATATATATATATACACAAAAATGTATGTATATATACACACACACACATATGTATTTTACCACCCCTAGCAAAATTCAGCAACATATAAAACCTGGCTCCTGTAATTGATTTTTCAATTTCAGTGTTGTTGGGATTGGAAGGAAAAGGGTTACATCAGAACCCATCTGGAAACATTCTGCTCTAAATCAAACTACACTGGTGAGTAACAGTTGTTGCCTTGGTGAGCTTTATTGCCATTGCTGATGCAGCTTGCTCTAGCCAACCTACCACAAGGGACATATAATGGGAGCCCTGTATTCAAGCCCCTCTTGGAAGAAATTCATAAAAGAGCAGAGATGTGAACCCAGCAATAAATCCTAGAGGCATTTGTGCTGGAGTCATGAAATGATGCCAATAACTCCTTAGATATATTAAAGGGACAATAAAGGGAATTCACCAGGCTTTTTTCTTTTTTGATACATTAGGGCTATTTTTAATTGAAACTCATCAAAAATACAACAGAACATGTGACAGCAGCTGCATGCCTACTGCTCTTCATTTATTTGAGATTTTATCTTAAACTCTGCTTTTATTCTGCCACTTATAGCTCATTATTTAAAACAACCTTGAAGGGCTTCCCTGGTGGTCCAGTGGGTCAAGAGTCCGCCTTACAGTGCAATAGGACACCGGTTCGATCCCTGGCCTGGGAAGATCCAATGTGTCATGGAGTGGCTGGATTGGTGTGTCCAATTACAAGCCAGCACTCTGGAGTGAATGCACCTGGAGTTGGTGCACTGCAATAAGAGAGGTCACTGCAATGGGAGGCCCACACAGGCGAAAGAATTAAGATGGATGAAAATAAATACATAAAAAATCAATAAAAAGAGACCAAATTCCAAAGAATAAAGACAAATAAATGAAAGACCAATAGAAGTGGCCAAAAAAAAAAAAAAAAAGAGGCCAAATTAAAAAAAAAAAAAAAATTCTGAAAAAAAACCCAACCTTGAAGATTGGTTCAGCCATACTCAAGGGCCTTAAGTGGGTGGTTTCGGCCTACAACAAGCTCCACACTTGTGCTTACCTTTGTAAAGTTTTTTAATCTTATTCCCTCAGTAAAACAGCTAAGTGCTCAGCCAGTCAGTATAGCTGAGGTTTGTACCTTTTATGTCGAGCACTGCGTTGTCACAAAAAAACATGAGGAAGGAGAATCACTACTTATATTTTCAATGAGCTCAGATCGTATTTAGAGATGCACAGAGTTAAACACGTGTACTGGGTAGGGAATAAAGCAAGGTAGAATTAATGCTAATTGTTTAAGGAAGGGAGAATTCAGGATGAGTGGAGGAGAGGGTTTCTCTGAAGAACAGGACCTAAGATGAGCTCTGAACAGCACCTAAGATGAACTCTGAATAGGAGGCAGAGAGTGAGGTCAAGTGGGAGGTGGTCATAGTGGTTATGGTGTCCAGGAAGACTGGGCTATCTGAAGCCGAAGCTTTATGTTGGAGATTGGAGGGAAAGCATGTCTGGATTGGGGGTAAGGTACAGGGTGGAGAAGAGGGTGTAGGAAGACTTCACTTGGATAAGACCTAACTGGAGTCAGAGAGGCAAATTTTTGAGTATCTTCTAATGTGTGAGAGGATAAGGGGTACAGGCAACAAGGATGGGGAAGTGGGGGAGCTGAGGCAACAGTGTAACAGGTTTGGGACCTCTTCCTCCATCTCACAAATGCCTTAGTTGGCTCTCCTCCTACGTAGTGTGTCTTGGAATATGTTCTATAAACCAACTACATTGGATTTAAGGGACAGACTTCTAGGTTTTACCCAAGAATCACTGGAAATGTAGATTTTAGTGAGTCTTTACATATTTTACGTATGAGGAACCTGAGGTACAGGAAGGCTAAAACTTGCCAGTTATCACTAAGTTTTGCACAAACCTCAGCTGGAGTTTGTACACAGGCTTTGGAGTCCATTCTGTTTTCACTCAACCAGGTGCCTATCTTTTTATTTCCTCTTTGTATGGAGAACCTAGACTGGCAATGTTTGCATTGTTGCCACTTTGATGTTTTTATTTTTTAAAAGTTTTCTGGCATTTTTTATTAGTTTCTTTGTGGGATAAAAATTCTAATAATAGAGGAATGAAAAAGGAAATCTTATACAATATTTCATTTCACCAAGTTGATTTTCTCTTCATATTGTGAGAAATATTCCTTTCTGTAACTTTCAGCCTTTTCCTAGTTACATGAAGAGAAATAAGAAAAATGTGGTATAATAAAGTGTCTACAATTGATACATCTGGGTGAAGTGTTCTTGGGTTCTATGTTTTAAACACCGATTTTCTGTAGGTTTGAAAATTTTCAAAGTGAAAAGTTGCTGGGAGAGAGGGAAGCTGCTTTTCTTCCTCTTTCTATTCCCACCTTTCCACTGACTAGAAAGTGGCAATCAGCCCCGTGACAGCCTTGCATATAGAGATAAAAGCCTGTTGAGGAAACTAGATTCTTCCCTGCAGCCCAAGATCCTGTGTCTGCACTATAATGCACAACCCAGAAACAATTATCTATCTTATTCAAACAAAACAAAACAAATTCCAACTCCCCACCAACAAAAATACCCCATGCATAGAAATGAATGTGTTTTCTGGAGCCAGATTGTCTGGGTCCAAGTCCAGCTCCACTGCTTGCTAATTCGGCAACTTACTTAAAACTGTCTATGTCTCAGTGGTAAAGAATCTGCCTGCCCGTACAGGAGACCCTGGTTTGATCCCTGGGTCCAGAGAATCCCTGGGGAAGAAGATGGCAACCCACTCCAGTATTCTTGCTTGGGGAATCCCATGGACAGAGGAGCCTGGCAAGCTACAGTGTATGGGGTTTCAAAGACTCAGACACGATTTAGCAACTAAACAACAATAATGTCTCAGTTTGCACATCTGGGCACAATGTCACCTTTCTCATAGGCATGTTGTGGCCCTATGTTGTTCACAACATGTGAAGTGTTTATGCCTGGCATAGAGTAAGCACTCAATAAATGTAATTATTGTATGTGTTGTGTCAATAACATAATTATTGAATGCCAAACCTGGCTCCATTGAATTTGCCAAAAAAGTTTTACACAGGTGCCATCTTTTTCACTCACGGTGCCTATCTTTTATTTCCTCTTTGATGGAGCCTAGGCAATGTTTGCATTGTTGCCACTTTGATGTTTTTATTTTTTAAAAGTTTTCTGGCATTTTTTATTAGTTTCTTTGTGGGATAAAAATTCTAATAATAGAGGAATGAAAAAGGAAATCTTATACAATATTTCATTTCACCAAGTTGATTTTCTCTTCATATTGTGAGAAATATTCCTTTCTGTAACTTTCAGCCTTTTCCTAGTTACATGAAGAGAAATAAGAAAAATGTGGTATAATAAAGTGTCTACAATTGATACATCTGGGTGAAGTGTTCTTGGGTTCTATGTTTTAAACACCGATTTTCTGTAGGTTTGAAAATTTTCAAAGTGAAAAGTTGCTGGGAGAGAGGGAAGCTGCTTTTCTTCCTCTTTCTATTCCCACCTTTCCACTGACTAGAAAGTGGCAATCAGCCCCGTGACAGCCTTGCATATAGAGATAAAAGCCTGTTGAGGAAACTAGATTCTTCCCTGCAGCCCAAGATCCTGTGTCTGCACTATAATGCACAACCCAGAAACAATTATCTATCTTATTCAAACAAAACAAAACAAATTCCAACTCCCCACCAACAAAAATACCCCATGCATAGAAATGAATGTGTTTTCTGGAGCCAGATTGTCTGGGTCCAAGTCCAGCTCCACTGCTTGCTAATTCGGCAACTTACTTAAAACTGTCTATGTCTCAGTGGTAAAGAATCTGCCTGCCCGTACAGGAGACCCTGGTTTGATCCCTGGGTCCAGAGAATCCCTGGGGAAGAAGATGGCAACCCACTCCAGTATTCTTGCTTGGGGAATCCCATGGACAGAGGAGCCTGGCAAGCTACAGTGTATGGGGTTTCAAAGACTCAGACACGATTTAGCAACTAAACAACAATAATGTCTCAGTTTGCACATCTGGGCACAATGTCACCTTTCTCATAGGCATGTTGTGGCCCTATGTTGTTCACAACATGTGAAGTGTTTATGCCTGGCATAGAGTAAGCACTCAATAAATGTAATTATTGTATGTGTTGTGTCAATAACATAATTATTGAATGCCAAACCTGGCTCTGAGACACACTTGACAAGTCTGTGTGAGGAGCCAAAGGAAGGAAGTGAGTTTTGTATTGATTTGGGATTTGAGATACCTCTACAATAAAAGAAATGTGACTTCCCTGGTAAACAGTCTGCCTGCAATGTGGGGGGCCTGAGTTTGATCCCCTGGAGAAAGGGAATGGCTACTCACTCCAGTTTTCTTGTCTGGAGAATTCCATGGTCAGAGGAGCCTGGCGAGCTACTGTCCACAGGTCACAAAGAGTTGGACACGACTGGGTGTCTAATACTTTTACTTTTTCTTTTCAGTGCCAAACTAGGCATGACTCTGTGTTTTATGTAATAAACAACCTATAAGAAGAGCATTGGAAAAGGAAGTTTGTTCATTTACTTATAGATTCCTTGTACTAGCAGAAGCAAGGAGAACCTCTGGGACTATCTATGAAAACCTGGGCAATATTGCTGTCACACTAGGGTCAGAGAGGGGCCCATGAACAGATGCTGGCCTGGTAGCTGGCGACCAAGATTATTGATTCTGTGAGTTCCCTGCTTTCACTTTTCCCATCTGCAAAAGAGAGTTTGATTTTAAAGGTCTGTTTTAGCTCTAGAATTTTCGAGTAAGCATTGCCAAAAGCTTCTTTGAATTTAAATGGGAATCATTCGTGACTACTTCAGTTTTCATTTCTAATATAGCAAGTGGATACCCGTTAAAGTGCCAGCCCTCTGAAGCCTGTCTATTCAGACCTTGCCCTCCCCTTCAAAGTCTGATGCACCTGTATCTATCCAGGTGAAGACGTCTGTCTTCCTGAATGGATTGTGGTGCATTCCTCGTTCAATACATATTTATATTGTATTTATGTGTCACGCTCTAGGCTAGGCATGGGATATACAATGATGAACAAAGTAGTCACAATTTCTGCCTCCTGGCACTGTGAGTCTCATGGATAAGTGAGACTGCCAATACACAAATAAAACAGGGGTCCCCAGCCTCTAGGATCTAATGCCTGATGATCTGAGGTGGAGCTGATGTTATAATAGCAGAAATAAAATGTACAATAAATGTAATGTACTTGAATCACCCTGAAACCATCTCCTCCACCCAAGTTCATGGAAAAATTGTCTTCCACAAAACTGGCCCCTGGTGCCTAAAAGGTTGGTACTGCTGAAGTAAATAAATATTAAGGAAAGAATATATAGTTATAAATTTATGTCAGGAATATTATTATAGGCAGGGCTCCCCTGGTGGTAAAGAATTTGCCTGTAATGCAGGAGACAGTATATTACAGACCCCTGTAATACAGGGTTTGATCCCTGGGTCTGGAGGATCCTTTGGAGTAAGGCAATGGCAGTTCACTCCAGTGTTTTTGCCTGGGAAATCCCACGGACAGAGGAGCCTGTTCCACATAAAATATCCCTGTGTAGGTTGTGTGAATCTAGTATTTTGATGTGAGGGCTGTTTTTAAAATGGGTGCCTGCCATTTCTTTCTTTCTTTTTGATGTCTTTAGGATCCCCAGTCTCTCTTTTTTTTAAAAAAAATGTTTATTTATTTATTTTTGGCTATTCCAGGTTTTCAGTGCTTTTGCAGGCTCTTCTCTAGTTGCAGGGAGTCGGGGCTACTCTCTGGTTGAGGTGAGCAGGCTCCTTGTTGCAGTTACTTCTCTTATGGTGGAACTCGGGCTCCAGGACATACCAACTTCAGTAGTTGTGGCACTTGGGCTCAGTAGTTGCAGCTCCAAGGCTCTAGAGTTCAGGTGCAATAATTGTGGCATATGGGCTTAGTTGCTCCTTTAAATGGGAATCATTCGTGACTACTTCAGTTTTCATTTCTAATATAGCAAGTGGATACCCGTTAAAGTGCCAGCCCTCTGAAGCCTGTCTATTCAGACCTTGCCCTCCCTTCAAAGTCTGATGCACCTGTATCTATCCAGGTGAAGACGTCTGTCTTCCTGAATGGATTGTGGTGCATTCCTCGTTCAATACATATTTATATTGTATTTATGTGTCACGCTCTAGGCTAGGCATGGGATATACAATGATGAACAAAGTAGTCACAATTTCTGCCTCCTGGCACTGTGAGTCTCATGGATAAGTGAGACTGCCAATACACAAATAAAACAGGGGTCCCCAGCCTCTAGGATCTAATGCCTGATGATCTGAGGTGGAGCTGATGTTATAATAGCAGAAATAAAATGTACAATAAATGTAATGTACTTGAATCACCCTGAAACCATCTCCTCCACCCAAGTTCATGGAAAAATTGTCTTCCACAAAACTGGCCCCTGGTGCCTAAAAGGTTGGTACTGCTGAAGTAAATAAATATTAAGGAAAGAATATATAGTTATAAATTTATGTCAGGAATATTATTATAGGCAGGGCTCCCCTGGTGGTAAAGAATTTGCCTGTAATGCAGGAGACAGTATATTACAGACCCCTGTAATACAGGGTTTGATCCCTGGGTCTGGAGGATCCTTTGGAGTAAGGCAATGGCAGTTCACTCCAGTGTTTTTGCCTGGGAAATCCCACGGACAGAGGAGCCTGTTCCACATAAAATATCCCTGTGTAGGTTGTGTGAATCTAGTATTTTGATGTGAGGGCTGTTTTTAAAATGGGTGCCTGCCATTTTTTTCTTTCTTTTTGATGTCTTTAGGATCCCCAGTCTCTCTTTTTTTTAAAAAAAATGTTTATTTATTTATTTTTGGCTATTCCAGGTTTTCAGTGCTTTTGCAGGCTCTTCTCTAGTTGCAGGGAGTCGGGGCTACTCTCTGGTTGAGGTGAGCAGGCTCCTTGTTGCAGTTACTTCTCTTATGGTGGAACTCGGGCTCCAGGACATACCAACTTCAGTAGTTGTGGCACTTGGGCTCAGTAGTTGCAGCTCCAAGGCTCTAGAGTTCAGGTGCAATAATTGTGGCATATGGGCTTAGTTGCTCCACAGCATGTGGGATCTTCCTGGATCAGGGATTGAATGCATGTCTCCTGTATTGGCAGGTGGATTCTTTGCCACTGAGCTCCTAGGGAAGTCCAGTACCTGCTATTTCTTTCCTCAGAGTGTGTTGGCTATTATGCCCTTGATTGGTGGTGTGATTGGTATTGTGGTGACCAGAACCTGCACTGAATATTGAACGGGGCCTCCTCTTTGCTCTGTGGTGGTTAGATCCCTGTTTGGGACAGGGTCTGCTTCCCAGTTGTTGGACTAGAAGCCCCCAGATCCATATCTGAGCTGCAGTGTGAGAAAGACAGGACTGGAGCACTTTCTGCTGGGAGAGGAACTATTGTGTGTTCCTCCACAGAATGTGTCTACTGGGAGGTACCATCTGTGGTGTCACCTGCCACCTTTGTGTGGGCTCACAAAGTATACTATTGGCACTGTCCCCACCCCGACCTCAATCATGGAAATGAAGGCAGTCAGCCTAAGGTTTCTGTTAAGACACTGTGTTCCCAGAGACATCAGTGCAGATTCATTGGCACAGATTTGCTGAAGTGAGGCCCCAGGACTGCTATAGTCATGCGCCTGGACCTGCTGTAGGATCTATGCAATTATCTCCGACTCCAACCCCACCTCCACGTGCACTTGTGCCTGCAAAGCTCACAGCTGTTAATTCTGGACCAGCCCTAGCCATGGGAGCACCGGTAATTTGCTCAGATCCTGCAGGCACTGAGCTTACAAAGCCATTGGCAGCTCATAAATCCATGGGGTAGCACAGCCTCTGGGAGATGGCTCAGATTTCAGCCCTGCTTCCCAAGTGGTCCCTGGGAAGGCTCAGATTTCAGCCCCTCCTCTGTGTGGGGACAACCCATTGGTGCTTGTGCACCCTCAGAACTCACAGAGGTGAATCTGTGCCTGCTGTGACATATGGAGAATGAGGGTGCTGTGGCAGGGCCCCATCTCTCCCTTTGCACACATGAGGAATGTGGCTCCTATGGCAGACCCCTGCTCAGTCCTGTGTCCACTTCTGATTGCAGCTCAGGCCACACTTCAGCCCCTTCAGACGGTCTCTGTGCAGCCAACGCCAGTCCTCTCTCCAGGTTTGTTCACTGAAGCCCAAGATTCGGCCCCCGTCTCCCGTCCCCCATGCACACCAGCAGATGCATATCCTAGACTGGAGTGGTGTTACAGGGAGGTGGCCAGGACCCTCTGTGCTGGTCTCTCTGTTCTGTCTGCTGCAGCCCAGTTGCTGCATTCTCCTCTGAGACTCAGAAGCTCCCTTTCTGTCCCAGCTGATCTCCCAGCCAGTGAAGGGGATTCCTAGGCCAAGGAAACCTTTCCTCTTTGATAGCTTCCTCCCTCCATCCCAGTTCCCTTTTTTCTTTGATCCTACCCAGTTACATGATGGTCTTTCTTGCAATTTTGCTTGTATAAGCTTTCCTAACGCTTAATAGATAGTCTTGAGAATTGTTTCACGTGTAGATGTATTTTTAATGTATTTGTGGGAGGAGGAAAGGTTTATGCCCTTCTATTCTGCCATCTTGGTCTCTGTCCCCATTTTGATGTTGTTAGACCTTATGGAAAGGCCCCTAAGGTTTCTGTTAAGACACTGTGTTCCCAGAGACATCAGTGCAGATTCATTGGCACAGATTTGCTGAAGTGAGGCCCCAGGACTGCTATAGTCATGCGCCTGGACCTGCTGTAGGATCTATGCAATTATCTCCGACTCCGACCCCACCTCCACGTGCACTTGTGCCTGCAAAGCTCACAGCTGTTAATTCTGGACCAGCCCTAGCCATGGGAGCACCGGTAATTTGCTCAGATCCTGCAGGCACTGAGCTTACAAAGCCATTGGCAGCTCATAAATCCATGGGGTAGCACAGCCTCTGGGAGATGGCTCAGATTTCAGCCCTGCTTCCCAAGTGGTCCCTGGGAAGGCTCAGATTTCAGCCCCTCCTCTGTGTGGGGACAACCCATTGGTGCTTGTGCACCCTCAGAACTCACAGAGGTGAATCTGTGCCTGCTGTGACATATGGAGAATGAGGGTGCTGTGGCAGGGCCCCATCTCTCCCTTTGCACACATGAGAAATGTGGCTCCTATGGCAGACCCCTGCTCAGTCCTGTGTCCACTTCTGATTGCAGCTCAGGCCACACTTCAGCCCCTTCAGACGGTCTCTGTGCAGCCAACACCAGTCCTCTCTCCAGGTTTGTTCACTGAAGCCCAAGATTCGGCCCCCGTCTCCCGTCCCCCATGCACACCAGCAGATGCATATCCTAGACTGGAGTGGTGTTACAGGGAGGTGGCCAGGACCCTCTGTGCTGGTCTCTCTGTTCTGTCTGCTGCAGCCCAGTTGCTGCATTCTCCTCTGAGACTCAGAAGCTCCCTTTCTGTCCCAGCTGATCTCCCAGCCAGTGAAGGGGATTCCTAGGCCAAGGAAACCTTTCCTCTTTGATAGCTTCCTCCCTCCATCCCAGTTCCCTTTTTTCTTTGATCCTACCCAGTTACATGATGGTCTTTCTTGCAATTTTGCTTGTATAAGCTTTCCTAACGCTTAATAGATAGTCTTGAGAATTGTTTCACGTGTAGATGTATTTTTAATGTATTTGTGGGAGGAGGAAAGGTTTATGCCCTTCTATTCTGCCATCTTGGTCTCTGTCCCCATTTTGATGTTGTTAGACCTTATATCTATATCTTTTTCCACGTCTGTATCTCTTGCTCTCCATTTAATTCTACACCTATATCCATATTTCCATATCTATATCTGTCTACAAGGAAGCACATAGCTTGTGTTATTTTATAGCTTGCTTTTTTTAATTGGTAAAGAAAGTCCCAGGCATCATATTATTTCATCCGTATTTTAGAATACATACATATATCTTTTTCTAGTGCTCATACTGCACTAGATGATGAGGAAAGTGACAGTAGTGGTGTCAGGTGCTGCATTTGGGTCGTGAAGATTAATGGTGCATTTCTTATTCTAATACCTTTTGGTAGTAGCAACAATAATCACTAACATTTATATAACGATTACAATTTTTTTCACTCTCATTTTCTCATTCCATTATTTCCTCATTTGATTTAGGAAGCATTTTTATAGGTGAAAAAAGAAGGCTCAGAGAAATGACAAGACTTCCAAGATGCTTTGGAATTTTAATTAGATATTAATTAATGATTTGGATTGGAAGTGTTCTCTTATCAAGACAGACTAGGAAAGACTGAAGTAAATATTTGATGATACAATTAATAAGAGTCTACTTTTAAGAACGCAATGCCAAATATACAATATAAAGTATTTTCCTCTGACATTATAGATATACCCTTACATTTAGAAAAGACTGCATACCAACTGACCTAATTGGTTTCATTTCTACCTGTGAGTTTTTGGACATTTTTATAAACATGGTCTTCCCTAACATATAAATTTGATAACAAATTTTAAGCTTGAAGCCATATTATTGAGTAAGAACAAAGAGCTAGAAGTGTGGTCTGTGGAAAGGTAGACAACAATGGGCGTGCCTCCTCTCCAGCAGGGGAAATCAAGCCTTTATCCTTGTTACTCCTGTCTATCAGAGCAAACTGTTTTATAATCAACCTTCCGGCTTCTATGGATCATTCTTATGCACAGAAGGAAGCTTTGACAGGCTGATGATCACACATGGGTTTTGCTGGGGGATTAAATTGGTTATATGCTGTTAAAAGGTTTTCTATCTGGGTTGTCAGCTTTCCATGGAGAGAAACAAGTATTTATTTTATTTTATTTTTTATTGGGGTATATTTGTTTTACAATGTTGCATTAGCTTCAGGTGTACAACGAAGTTGTTGTTATATGTTTTTCAAAGAGTTTTCTTGTTTATAGGTATATATAATCCCCAAACAGTCATAGATATATCCCTGACCCCTCTCACTTGAGCCCTCCCTCCCTTTACCCCTTCCCACCCTCCCAAGTTGATGCTTAGTCCCCATGTAGGTTCCTTTAGTTTTACAGCTTAATCACAGTGGTTAGCTCTATTATATATGATAGTGTAGGTTTCCTTGTTGCTCTTTCCATACCTTTCGCCTGCTATTCCCTCCACTCAGTGACCTTAGGTCTGTTCCTTATGTCTGTTTCTTCATCGCTGCTCTGTGTGTGCATTTATCAGTACCATCTTGCTAGATTCCATATATAGGCATTAGTATACTGTATTTGTCTTTTTCTTTCTGACTTACTTGAAACAAGTATTTTTAACTTGAAAAATTCCATGATACTGCTAATAATAATAACTTATCTTCATAATGCCTTGAAATTTATTAGGAGCTTTTATTATCTTATTAACAATAGTTCACTGAGCCACAGGGATCCCAGAGGTCAGCTAGTCAGAGTCCTCATTTTTAGGATGAAGACCCTGAAGCTAGGAGAGGTGAAATGACTCACCCCAGGTCACACAGTTGAGGTAGGCTGAACCCATGTCTGATTCTTTGAATCCAGAGTACTCACTGTGCTGCCACCACTTACAGTAGCCCTTGATTACGGCCTCATTATCTAAATCTTCACAGTAGTCTTATGAGGTAGATAGTATCATTTTCTCTTTATAGATAACCTACATTAAAAGTGCTATGCATTTCACTAACTTTTATAAATTTGATAACAAATTTTAAGCTTGAAGCCATATTGTTGAGTAAGAACAAAGAGCTAGAAGTGTGGTCTGTGGAAAGGTAGACAACAATGGGCGTGCCTCCTCTCCAGCAGGGGAAATCAAGCCTTTATCCTTGTTACTCCTGTCTATCAGAGCAAACTGTTTTATAATCAACCTTCCGGCTTCTATGGATCATTCTTATGCACAGAAGGAAGCTTTGACAGGCTGATGATCACACATGGGTTTTGCTGGGGGATTAAATTGGTTATATGCTGTTAAAAGGTTTTCTATCTGGGTTGTCAGCTTTCCATGGAGAGAAACAAGTATTTATTTTATTTTATTTTTTATTGGGGTATATTTGTTTTACAATGTTGCATTAGCTTCAGGTGTACAACGAAGTTGTTGTTATATGTTTTTCAAAGAGTTTTCTTGTTTATAGGTATATATAATCCCCAAACAGTCATAGATATATCCCTGACCCCTCTCACTTGAGCCCTCCCTCCCTTTACCCCTTCCCACCCTCCCAAGTTGATGCTTAGTCCCCATGTAGGTTCCTTTAGTTTTACAGCTTAATCACAGTGGTTAGCTCTATTATATATGATAGTGTAGGTTTCCTTGTTGCTCTTTCCATACCTTTCGCCTGCTATTCCCTCCACTCAGTGACCTTAGGTCTGTTCCTTATGTCTGTTTCTTCATCGCTGCTCTGTGTGTGCATTTATCGGTACCATCTTGCTAGATTCCATATATAGGCATTAGTATACTGTATTTGTCTTTTTCTTTCTGACTTACTTGAAACAAGTATTTTTAACTTGAAAAATTCCATGATACTGCTAATAATAATAACTTATCTTCATAATGCCTTGAAATTTATTAGGAGCTTTTATTATCTTATTAACAATAGTTCACTGAGCCACAGGGATCCCAGAGGTCAGCTAGTCAGAGTCCTCATTTTTAGGATGAAGACCCTGAAGCTAGGAGAGGTGAAATGACTCACCCCAGGTCACACAGTTGAGGTAGGCTGAACCCATGTCTGATTCTTTGAATCCAGAGTACTCACTGTGCTGCCACCACTTACAGTAGCCCTTGATTACGGCCTCATTATCTAAATCTTCACAGTAGTCTTATGAGGTAGATAGTATCATTTTCTCTTTATAGATGGAGAAACTGAGGCGCTGAGTCATTAGGATGTTGCCCAAAGCCATATACAAATGACTGTTGACTGAGTGGCTTCATCAGCAGGTATTTATTTTCTTACAGTTCTGGAGGCTAAAAGCCCAAGATCAAGGATGCAGCCGAGGTTGGGTTTCTGGTGAGATTTCTCATCCTAGCTAGCAGGTAGCCACCACTTTGCTGTGTCCTCATGTCATCCTTTCTTTGTGCATATAGAAATTGAGTTATGGTCTCTTTCTTCCTGTACTTGCATGCGTAAGTGCTAAGTCACTTCAGTCGTGTTCTGCTCTTTGCAAGCCTATGGACGGTAGCCCATCAGGCTTTTCCATCCATGGGCTTCTCCAGTCAAGAATACTGGAGTGGGGGCTTCCCTGGTGGTCCAGTGGGTAAGGACACTGCCTTGCACCTCAAGGGGCACTGGTTCAATCCCTGGCCTGGGAAGATCCCACGTGCCGCAGAGCGGCTGGACCGATATGTCCAATTACTCAGTTGGAGCTCTGGAGCACATGTGCCAAGAGCCGGTGCTCTGCAATAACAGAGGGAGGCCCACACGGGCCAAAGAACAAAGATGGATGAAAATAGATAAATGAAATGGCCCCGCCAGCGCCCCCCTCCCCAACCAGCTCCCCCCTCCAAAAGAATAAAAAAATAATAAAGAATACTGGAGTGCCCTCCTCCAGGGCATGTTCCCTTCCTCTTCTTATAAAGACACTAATCCTACTGGATTAGGTTTTACCCTTATGTTCTCATTAAACTTTAACGAGACTTTAACCTTCTTAAAGGCTCTATCTCCAAATATAGTCACATTGGTGATATCAGTGCTTCAACATGGATATTTTTTGCAGGGATGAAAGGGACACAGTTTAGTCCATAGTAGAGGTCCTCATTTAGGATGAAGACCCTGAAGCTGGTTACACCCCAGGTCACACAGTTGATGGGTAATGTCGATTTGAATCCAGAGTACTCACTGTGCTGCCACCACTTACAGTAGCCCTTGATTACGGCCTCATTATCTAAATCTTCACAGTAGTCTTATGAGGTAGATAGTATCATTTCTCTTTATAGATGGAGAAACTGAGGCGCTGAGTCATTAGGATGTTGCCCAAAGCCATATACAAATGACTGTTGACTGAGTGGCTTCATCAGCAGGTATTTATTTTCTTACAGTTCTGGAGGCTAAAAGCCCAAGATCAAGGATGCAGCCGAGGTTGGGTTTCTGGTGAGATTTCTCATCCTAGCTAGCAGGTAGCCACCACTTTGCTGTGTCCTCATGTCATCCTTTCTTTGTGCATATAGAAATTGAGTTATGGTCTCTTTCTTCCTGTACTTGCATGCGTAAGTGCTAAGTCACTTCAGTCGTGTTCTGCTCTTTGCAAGCCTATGGACGGTAGCCCATCAGGCTTTTCCATCCATGGGCTTCTCCAGTCAAGAATACTGGAGTGGGGGCTTCCCTGGTGGTCCAGTGGGTAAGGACACTGCCTTGCACCTCAAGGGGCACTGGTTCAATCCCTGGCCTGGGAAGATCCCACGTGCCGCAGAGCGGCTGGACCGATATGTCCAATTACTCAGTTGGAGCTCTGGAGCACATGTGCCAAGAGCCGGTGCTCTGCAATAACAGAGGGAGGCCCACACGGGCCAAAGAACAAAGATGGATGAAAATAGATAAATGAAATGGCCCCGCCAGCGCCCCCCTCCCCAACCAGCTCCCCCCTCCAAAAGAATAAAAAAATAATAAAGAATACTGGAGTGCCCTCCTCCAGGGCATGTTCCCTTCCTCTTCTTATAAAGACACTAATCCTACTGGATTAGGGTTTACCCTTACGTTCTCATTAAACTTTAACGAGACTTTAACCTTCTTAAAGGCTCTATCTCCAAATATAGTCACATTGGTGATATCAGTGCTTCAACATGGATATTTTTTGCAGGGATGAAAGGGACACAGTTTAGTCCATAGTACTTTGTATTTAAAATATTAACCAGAGACATGTAAAGTTTACGTGTTTACTATCAGTGCTTGAAGAATTTTCCCCTGTATCCTTGTGTACCCTGTGTCCAACACTGGGCATTACCATTTAAAAATATTCATCAGTTCAATATGCTAAAAGGGGTCTTTTGTGGTTCTAATTGTAATAATTTTTCACACATGTATATATATATATATATATTTAATAGAGTTTCTGTTTACTCCATTTGTCCATTTAAAGATTTGGTATTCATTATTCAGTGGGCTTCCCAGGTGGCACTAGTGGTAAAGAATCTGCCTGCCAATGCAAGAGGCTTAAGAGACGTGGGTTCAGTCCTTGGGTCAGGAACATCCCCTGTAGGAGGGCATGGCAACCCACTCCAGTATTCTTGCCTGGAGAATCCTGTGAACTGAGGAGCCTGGTAGGCTACAGTCCATTGGGGATGCAAAGAACTGGACATGACTGAAGCAACTTAGCACATTCATTATTCAGCAGACTTTGTGTTATATATTATTTTAAAAATTTTGGGCTTCCCAGGTGGCTCAACAATAAAGAATCTGTCTGCCAGTGGAGACACAGGCATAGAGAACAAACTTACGGACATGGGATGAGGGGTGGGAAGGAAGGAGAGGGTTGGATACATGAGAGAGAATAACATAGAAACTTATATTACCATATGTAAAATAGATAGTCAATGGGAATTTGCTGTATGACTCAGGGAACTCAAACCAGGAGTGTAACAGCCTAGAAGGGTGGGATGGAGAGGAAGGTGGGATGGAGATTCAAGAGGGAAGGAACACATGTATACCTATGGCTGATTCATGTTGATGTATGGCAGAAACCAACACAATTCTGTAAAGCAGTTTTCCTTCAATTCAAGAAAAAAGAATCTGCCTGCCAAGGTAGGAGATTTGGGTTTGTTGATCCCTGGTCTGGGAAGATTTCCTGGAGAAGAAAATGGCAACTCACTCCAGTATTCTTGCCTGAAAAACCCCGTGGAGAGAGGTGCCTGGTGGGCTACTGTCCAGTGGAGTTGCAAAGAGTTGGACATGACTTAGTGACTGAACAGTAACAACATAAAACAATTTTAAACGTCATTTTTACTTTTAAATTTTGTGAAAGAGTATTATCTTTTTAAATTTTATTGTGATTTATTTGTTAGATATTATATCTCAAAATTGTTTTTTAGTTACCAGCTTTTTTCTCCCCTTCTTTATTTTATATAGGAAATTAAAGTTAATCATATTAAACCTAAAAATTATATTTTGGTAAACAAAGAAAGAAAAATCACTAGATGTAGCCTTAGAAAATGTTTTTGTGTGTTTTCTTCCAAACTTTTCTATGCAAATACATGTATGTGAATATATATTATACATGTTATATGCATGTAAGCATATATATTAAAAATGAAAAAAGTGAAAGTTGCTCACTTGTGTCTGACTGTTTGCAACCCCATGGACAAACCATGGAATTCTCCAGACAAGAAACCTGAATCTCTTTGGCCCTGCTTTGTCTTGTTCCCCTAGTGGGGTCACCCTGGCCAGTTTTACCTGCCACTGCTGTCCTTGCCACCTGAAAGAGGGGAACACTCTGCCTGTACTAGAACTGCAGAGATTGTGGCACTCCCGCTGACTCTGTAGAGGCCACGTAAAACAATCCAGAAAGGGAGAAAGGACAGTAAGAGGAAGGTTGGAAGGGACCAGCAGAGAATTGTTCATCCTTTCTTCACTCAATGGATTGTCCTAAGGAGCAGTGTTACATGTCACCTCTCTGGGAATGTTTTGTTTGAGCAACCAGTCGTACTACTTAATAAGATGCCACAATGTGTTTGTGTTCTCTCTTTCCCTGACCACTTTTTCCTTTTCCTTTGCTAACGCATCTCTAAGACTGCAGCTCCAATAAAGCGTTAGCACTGAAACTTTAGCCTCATGTTCTATGAGAGATTTTTGGTTAGGCCAATATTATTTTTGTATTTTTTTCTCGGGATGGCAAACAGGTCTGTTTAATCTTAGACATTAATTCTGATACCCTACATTATACATAGATTTTTAAAAGTTGCGTAAAAATGAGATCATACTTATATCAAACTCCGTTCAAAACAGTGTATGGATTGTAACTATTCTGAGGGTTGTATTGCAAACAATTCTGAAGCTCTGTTCTAATTTCAGCTGGAAAAAGAGTTATGATTTATAAGCAATATCTGCAGTACATGTTGGGCTTGGCAGAATAGTAGAATGCATGAAGCAACTTGACCTTCTAAGAAGTTATCCAAGTTTAAATGGCAGGAGGGGTGTGTTTCCCATACCCAGTGTTGACTGTTATCATTCTTTATTTAAAAAAAAGACTTTTCTAGTTTTTTTTCTATTTTTGATTTGGAAGTAATTTTTCATATAGTTATTGAGTTTCCTTTATGAATTGATCAATTTCCTTTTCTTCTCTTCCTCCTTCCTATTTTCATTCCCCCTTTCTCTTTCTTCCTTCCTTCTTCCCTCCCTCTTCTTTCTTTCTTTCCTTCCTTACCTTCCTTTCACCAATGCAATAGACATGACTTGGGCAAACTTAAGAAGATGGTAAGGGTCAGGGAGGCCTGGTGTGCTACAGTCCATGAGGTTGCAAAGAGTCAGACATGACTGCATAAATGAACAACAACAACAACAATACTATTTAAAATTCAGATAATAAAATGGCTAATAACAGAGAACAGCTGCCCTTCAACTTTTCTACCCCTGAGTTCTCTCCCAGTAAAACCATTTCCATTTCTTTTAGCTTCATTTCTTTTTGGGGGAAGGAGAAATTTGTGTCAATGTTTCTAATAATATGCTTACAGTGCTATTTCTTGTTTTTTCAATTTTAGATATTATCAATGGACTTCCTACTATAGAAGATAAAAATTTTTTGTTTATATATTCCCAATTCTTATCTCCTTACACCTCCCTCCGTACTTTTCCTTCTCTTATTCTCCTGATACAGATGTATTGATATAATAATTTTGGGATAAGTCAGTATTGTTATGGACTAAATATATACTGTAATAGCTAAATCTCAAAGTGCATTATGAGTTCTTTTTTTTTGGCCACTTCTATTGATTTTTATTTATTTACCTCTGTTCTTTGGCCTGTGTGGGCCTCCCATCACAGTGGCCTCTCTCTCTGCAGAGCACCGACTGTGGGCACATGTGCTCCAGAGCTCTGGCTCGGTAGTTGGACACATCAGTCCAGCCGCTCCATGGCAATCTTAGACATTAATTCTGTTACTAATAGTTTGCGTAAAATGAGATCATACTTATATCAAACTCCGTTCAAAACAGTGTATGGATTGTAACTATTCTGAGGGTTGTATTGCAAACAATTCTGAAGCTCTGTTCTAATTTCAGCTGGAAAAAGAGTTATGATTTATAAGCAATATCTGCAGTACATGTTGGGCTTGGCAGAATAGTAGAATGCATGAAGCAACTTGACCTTCTAAGAAGTTATCCAAGTTTAAATGGCAGGAGGGGTGTGTTTCCCATACCCAGTGTTGACTGTTATCATTCTTTATTTAAAAAAAAGACTTTTCTAGTTTTTTTTCTATTTTTGATTTGGAAGTAAGTTTTCATATAGTTATTGAGTTTCCTTTATGAATTGATCAATTTCCTTTTCTTCTCTTCCTCCTTCCTATTTTCATTCCCCCTTTCTCTTTCTTCCTTCCTTCTTCCCTCCCTCTTCTTTCTTTCTTTCCTTCCTTACCTTCCTTTCACCAATGCAATAGACATGACTTGGGCAAACTTAAGAAGATGGTAAGGGTCAGGGAGGCCTGGTGTGCTACAGTCCATGAGGTTGCAAAGAGTCAGACATGACTGCATAAATGAACAACAACAACAACAATACTATTTAAAATTCAGATAATAAAATGGCTAATAACAGAGAACAGCTGCCCTTCAACTTTTCTACCCTGAGTTCTCTCCCAGTAAAACCATTTCCATTTCTTTTAGCTTCATTTCTTTTTGGGGGAAGGAGAAATTTGTGTCAATGTTTCTAATAATATGCTTACAGTGCTATTTCTTGTTTTTTCAATTTTAGATATTATCAATGGACTTCCTACTATAGAAGATAAAAATTTTTTGTTTATATATTCCCAATTCTTATCTCCTTACACCTCCCTCCGTACTTTTCCTTCTCTTATTCTCCTGATACAGATGTATTGATATAATAATTTTGGGATAAGTCAGTATTGTTATGGACTAAATATATACTGTAATAGCTAAATCTCAAAGTGCATTATGAGTTCTTTTTTGGCCACTTCTATTGATTTTTATTTATTTACCTCTGTTCTTTGGCCTGTGTGGGCCTCCCATTACAGTGACCTCTCTCGTTGCCGAGCACCGACTGTGGGCACATGTGCTCCAGAGCTCTGGCTCGGTAGTTGGACACATCAGTCCAGCCGCTCCATGGCAGGTGGGATCTTCCCAGGCCAGGGCTTGAACCAGTGCCCCTTGCGGTGCAAGGCAGTGTCTTTACCCACTGGACCACCAGGGAAGCCCGCATTATGAATTCTTGTTCAACTTCCCCCTCTGGAGTTAATTGCCTTAGTTTTTGTGTCTTGTGTTTTGTCACTAATATAACCCCAGACTCTCTGGTAAAGCTGTATAAAACTGTTCAGTATAACCAAAGACCAGCTAATCTATTAATTTCAGTTTTTTCTTGAAGGCCCTTCTGAGTCCCCTGACCTCTGCTCTGATCTTTTTTGGTTGCTTTCATCGCCTGCTGCCTAGCCATTCACTTGAGATTTTTCACTATCGTTCTGAGAATTCCCTTTATCTGACTCCTATGTCAGATACCTAGCTGCCTGGATCTAACAACTTCTTTCTTTGTTTTACTCCTTTATTTTCATAGAATACATCTTCTACTAGCTTTTCCAAGAAAAGATGCAGAAGAGGTAAATTTTTGAAAATTGGGCCTTCCCCCCCATTTGGCCATGTAATGAGTGGTTTGCGTGGATACAGTAATGTGCCCATTTGACAAGTGCTGTATTAGTCAAAATAGGCTAACTGTTGTACCAGAAAACTCTAATATCTTAGTGTTTTAACACAAAAAACGTTTCAGTCACTTCATTTTAAGTGCAGTTGTTCAGTGGGTAGCTTTCTACATGGTCTTTTAAGGACACAGGTTTTACCTACCTGGAGGCTTTATCAGGGTCTTTGAATCCTTGTATAGATCTTCTGCATCATTTCAATTTTTAATATTCCCAATTCTTACCTCCCTCCCGTACTTTTCCTTCTCTTATTCTCCTGATACAGATGTATTGATATAATAATTTTGGGATAAGTCAGTATTGTTATGGACTAAATATATACTGTAATAGCTAAATCTCAAAGTGCATTATGAGTTCTTTTTTTTTGGCCACTTCTATTGATTTTTATTTATTTACCTCTGTTCTTTGGCCTGTGTGGGCCTCCCATCACAGTGGCCTCTCTCTCTGCAGAGCACCGACTGTGGGCACATGTGCTCCAGAGCTCTGGCTCGGTAGTTGGACACATCAGTCCAGCCGCTCCATGGCAGGTGGGATCTTCCCAGGCCAGGGCTTGAACCAGTGCCCCTTGCGGTGCAAGGCAGTGTCTTTACCCACTGGACCACCAGGGAAGCCCGCATTATGAATTCTTGTTCAACTTCCCCCTCTGGAGTTAATTGCCTTAGTTTTTGTGTCTTGTGTTTTGTCACTAATATAACCCCAGACTCTCTGGTAAAGCTGTATAAAACTGTTCAGTATAACCAAAGACCAGCTAATCTATTAATTTCAGTTTTTTCTTGAAGGCCCTTCTGAGTCCCCTGACCTCTGCTCTGATCTTTTTTGGTTGCTTTCATCGCCTGCTGCCTAGCCATTCACTTGAGATTTTTCACTATCGTTCTGAGAATTCCCTTTATCTGACTCCTATGTCAGATACCTAGCTGCCTGGATCTAACAACTTCTTTCTTTGTTTTACTCCTTTATTTTCATAGAATACATCTTCTACTAGCTTTTCCAAGAAAAGATGCAGAAGAGGTAAATTTTTGAAAATTGGGCCTTCCCCCCCATTTGGCCATGTAATGAGTGGTTTGCGTGGATACAGTAATGTGCCCATTTGACAAGTGCTGTATTAGTCAAAATAGGCTAACTGTTGTACCAGAAAACTCTAATATCTTAGTGTTTTAACACAAAAAACGTTTCAGTCACTTCATTTTAAGTGCAGTTGTTCAGTGGGTAGCTTTCTACATGGTCTTTTAAGGACACAGGTTTTACCTACCTGGAGGCTTTATCAGGGTCTTTGAATCCTTGTATAGATCTTCTGCATCATTTCAGATGATAGGGAAGAGACCATAAAGGATCATGTGGAAAATTTTAGAGGTCTGGCCTGGAAGTAGGTTTCACTTTCATTCATTGAAAGTACATTGGTTAAAATTCAGTTATATGTGTTAGTATACTGTAGTTGTCTTTTTCTTTTTGACTTACTTCACTTTTTATGACAGGCTCTAGAGCCAGCCACTTCATTAGGACTGAGTCTTCTGCATTTCTTTTAACAGCTGAGTAGTATTCCATTGTATATATGTACCCGAGCTTCTGTATCCATTCATTCATCGATGGACACCTACGTTGCTTCCATGTTCTGGCTATTGTATAGAGAGCTGCAATGAACATTGGGGTACAGGTGCTTCTTTCAGTTTTGATTTCATCAGGATATAAGCCTAATAGTGGGATTGCTGGGTCATAGGGTGCTACTATTTTTAGTTTTTTAAGGAATCTCCATACTGTCTTCCATAGAGTGTAGGACGGTCTTGATAACACACGCAGTGAACTCATGGAAAAACAGACAGAGCACAGGCATAGGGACATTGTGGGGAAGAAACAGGGAAGGGGAGGCATGGAGGGAGTAACATGGAAACCTATACTGTTATGTGTGGAAAAAATAGCTAGTGTCATTGTGCTAAGGGAATAGGAGTGCTTACAATGGCATGGGGCAGTTGGAGGGGTGGGAAGGGGATCTGGGGGTGTTCACTACCGTTCTGAGAATTCCCTTTATCTGACTCCTATGTCAGATACCTAGCTGCCTGGATCTAACAACTTCTTTCTTTGTTTTACTCCTTTATTTTCATAGAATACATCTTCTACTAGCTTTTCCAAGAAAAGATGCAGAAGAGGTAAATTTTGAAAATTGGGCCTTCCCCCCCATTTGGCCATGTAATGAGTGGTTTGCGTGGATACAGTAATGTGCCCATTTGACAAGTGCTGTATTAGTCAAAATAGGCTAACTGTTGTACCAGAAAACTCTAATATCTTAGTGTTTTAACACAAAAAACGTTTCAGTCACTTCATTTTAAGTGCAGTTGTTCAGTGGGTAGCTTTCTACATGGTCTTTTAAGGACACAGGTTTTACCTACCTGGAGGCTTTATCAGGGTCTTTGAATCCTTGTATAGATCTTCTGCATCATTTCAGATGATGGGGAAGAGACCATAAAGGATCATGTGGAAAATTTTAGAGGTCTGGCCTGGAAGTAGGTTTCACTTTCATTCATTGAAAGTACATTGGTTAAAATTCAGTTATATGTGTTAGTATACTGTAGTTGTCTTTTTCTTTTTGACTTACTTCACTTTTTATGACAGGCTCTAGAGCCAGCCACTTCATTAGGACTGAGTCTTCTGCATTTCTTTTAACAGCTGAGTAGTATTCCATTGTATATATGTACCCGAGCTTCTGTATCCATTCATTCATCGATGGACACCTACGTTGCTTCCATGTTCTGGCTATTGTATAGAGAGCTGCAATGAACATTGGGGTACAGGTGCTTCTTTCAGTTTTGATTTCATCAGGATATAAGCCTAATAGTGGGATTGCTGGGTCATAGGGTGCTACTATTTTTAGTTTTTTAAGGAATCTCCATACTGTCTTCCATAGAGTGTAGGACGGTCTTGATAACACACGCAGTGAACTCATGGAAAAACAGACAGAGCACAGGCATAGGGACATTGTGGGGAAGAAACAGGGAAGGGGAGGCATGGAGGGAGTAACATGGAAACCTATACTGTTATGTGTGGAAAAAATAGCTAGTGTCATTGTGCTAAGGGAATAGGAGTGCTTACAATGGCATGGGGCAGTTGGAGGGGTGGGAAGGGGGATCTGGGGGGGTGGGGACCAGGGATATGCATATGACTGATCTGGGAACATACATGTCTGTGAACAACAAAACTCTGTGAAACCTTTAAAATAAAGAAAAAAAAAATTCAGTTATATGGACAGCCTAAGTGAAAGACAGCTGGGAAAACACTTACCCTGTATAATTTTAAAGGCATTCTCTTGTGTTCTGGCTTCTCACGTTACTGTTGAACAGTCTGGTACAGTTATGATTCCTAATTCTTTGCATCTAGATTGTCTCATTTGATGAGTGATGGAAAACAAATGAATGAAGGAGAAAAGTCCACAGGAAAGGTACTCCATTGTCACATTGTACACCTAGCCTGTAGGGAGTGATTATGCCCTGCAAGGGATATTTGGCAATGTTTGGAGACATTTATGATCGTCACAACAGGTACATGTTGCTACTAGAATCTAGTAGAGGCCAGAGATGTTTAGTAGAGGCTAAACTTCCTACAATGCACAGGAAAGTCTCCTAAACAAAGAATTATCTGGTCTTAAATGTAAATAGTGCTAGAATTGAGGTATAACTCAGTGTTAACATCTGGACTTTCAGGTTAGAGAGAATGGTTACTACCACCATAATAGAAACACGCATAATGATAGCACACCAGGGATATGATAAAGCTTCCCTGGAGAATAGGGAGGGTCATGGATGTGGTCCTTGTCTTCTGTGTAAGGAATTGGTCTTAAATACATTGCTGTATCTGGGCTTAGGTTATTGGAACAGGTGATTCGGGTCACTATCAAATCAGTTGGGAAATGAATGATAGCTACACCAGGGTAATTAGTGGGATTGGCTGGGTCATAGGGTGCTACTATTTTTAGTTTTTTAAGGAATCTCCATACTGTCTTCCATAGAGTGTAGGACGGTCTTGATAACACACGCAGTGAACTCATGGAAAAACAGACAGAGCACAGGCATAGGGACATTGTGGGGAAGAAACAGGGAAGGGGAGGCATGGAGGGAGTAACATGGAAACCTATACTGTTATGTGTGGAAAAAATAGCTAGTGTCATTGTGCTAAGGGAATAGGAGTGCTTACAATGGCATGGGGCAGTTGGAGGGGTGGGAAGGGGGATCTGGCGGTGGGGACCAGGGATATGCATATGACTGATCTGGGAACATACATGTCTGTGAACAACAAAACTCTGTGAAACCTTTAAAATAAAGAAAAAAAAAATTCAGTTATATGGACAGCCTAAGTGAAAGACAGCTGGGAAAACACTTACCCTGTATAATTTTAAAGGCATTCTCTTGTGTTCTGGCTTCTCACGTTACTGTTGAACAGTCTGGTACAGTTATGATTCCTAATTCTTTGCATCTAGATTGTCTCATTTGATGAGTGATGGAAAACAAATGAATGAAGGAGAAAAGTCCACAGGAAAGGTACTCCATTGTCACATTGTACACCTAGCCTGTAGGGAGTGATTATGCCCTGCAAGGGATATTTGGCAATGTTTGGAGACATTTATGATCGTCACAACAGGTACATGTTGCTACTAGAATCTAGTAGAGGCCAGAGATGTTTAGTAGAGGCTAAACTTCCTACAATGCACAGGAAAGTCTCCTAAACAAAGAATTATCTGGTCTTAAATGTAAATAGTGCTAGAATTGAGGTATAACTCAGTGTTAACATCTGGACTTTCAGGTTAGAGAGAATGGTTACTACCACCATAATAGAAACACGCATAATGATAGCACACCAGGGATATGATAAAGCTTCCCTGGAGAATAGGGAGGGTCATGGATGTGGTCCTTGTCTTCTGTGTAAGGAATTGGTCTTAAATACATTGCTGTATCTGGGCTTAGGTTATTGGAACAGGTGATTCGGGTCACTATCAAATCAGTTGGTGAATAGCTAGAATTTTTATGATAGTGAATCTCATAACCATGAACATAGATTTCTGTTTTATTTTAGTATTCCTTAGTGACTTTTCAAAGTCAAGTTTTGTAATTTTCTTCATTAAGGTTATTTTCTACTTTTGTTGAATTTATTCCTGGATATCTTTTATTTTTTGTGTGTGACCCTGTAAATATTGTATCTCTGCTTTCTTTTGATAATTTGTCCTATATTTCTTCTTTATTTATTTTTTAAAATTTAAAATGATAGAAAATAGAATAGTATAGTCAACTTTTAGCATTTTATATTTTCCAAGTGCTTTCTCTTAATATATAGAAATGCAGTTGTTTTTGTTTGACTTTTTATATAACTTCCTTGCAAAACTCTTCTATTAATTCTAAAAATTAGTATAGTTTTTCCTGTGTAGATGAAAACATTGACAGATAATGATGGTGTTGTTTCTTCCTTTTCAGTTCTTACACTTTATATATTTTTTGTTGTGTTACTACATAGGTCAAAGATAATATTGAATAGAAGTGGTGAAACAGCAAACATCTATTTCTTGTTTCTGATTATGAAGAGACTACTTCTATTTTGTCATGTTCCTGATTATTAGGAAGATGCCTCTGTTAAACTTCTTTAGTGTTAGAAAACTAGTTGCTGTTATTGCTCAGTGGCTAAGTTGTGTTGGACTCTTTGCGACACCATGGACTGCAGTTTGCTCAAATTGATGTTCATTGAGTCAGTGGTGCTATCTAACCGTCTCATCCTCTGCTGGCCTCTTCTCCTTCTGCCTTCAGTCTTCCCCAGCATCAGGGTCTCTTCCAGTGAGTCAGCTGTTTGCACCAGGTGGCCAAAGTATGAAGCCTCAGCTTCAGCATCAGTCCTTCCAATGAATATACAGTGTTGATTTCCTTTAGGGTTGATTGGTTTGATCTCCTTGCTGTCCAAGGGACTCTCAAGAGTCTTCTCCAGGATCACAATTCAAAAGTATCAGTTCTTTGGTGCTCAGCCTTCTTCTTTTTTTTTTTTTTTAAATTAATTTATTTATTTTTGGCTATTCTGGGTTTTCACTGCTGCTGCAGGCTCTTCTCTAGTTGCAGGAAATGGGGGCTGCTCTCTAGTTGAGGTGAGCAGGCTTCTTGTTTTGGTGAAGGGCACATGGACTTCAGTAGTTGCAGCACATGGGCTCAATAGTTGTAGCTCGGAGGTTCTAGAGTACAGGCTCAATAGTCATGGCTCATGGGCTTAGTTGCTCTGCAGCATGTGGAATCTTCCCGGATCAGGGATTAAACCGGTGTCTCCTGCCTTGGCAGGCAAACACTTTATCACTGAGCTACCAGGGAAGCCCCATGGTGCTCAGCCTTCTTTATGGTCCACCTCTCACATCTGTACATGACTACTGGTAAAACCATAGCTTTGACTATATGAACCTTTTTTGGCAAAGTAATGTCTCTGCTTTTTAATACACTGTTTAGGTTTGTCATAGTTTTCCTTCCAAGACACAGGCATCTTTTAATATCATGGCTGTAGTCACTGTCTGCAGTGATTTGGGGGCCCCCAAATATAAAATCTGTCACTGCTTCCACTTTTCCCCCTTCTGTTTGCCACGAAGTGATGGGGCTGGATTACATGATCATAGTTTTTGAAAGTTGAGTTTTAAGTCAGCTTTTTCACATTCCTTTTTGACCCTCATCAAGAGTCTCTTTAGTTCCTCTTCACTTTTTGCCATTCGAGTGGTATCATCTGCATACCTGAGATAGTTGATATTTCTCCTGACAATCAGTCTTTGTTCCGCCTTGTGATTCATCCAGCCTGACATTTTGCGTGATGTACTCTGCATACAAGTTAAATAAACAGGGTGACAATTTTATTTTAGTAAGTTTTTTTAGAGAGTTTTTCATTTTGTCCATATTTTCAAAATTATTGTAATATAAGTGTTCATTCTTCTTATTGTCTTTTTTTTTTTTTTTAAAGATTTATTTATTTATTTATTTTGGTTGGGGAAGGGTGGGGAGGGAGGGGAGCAGGCGGGCCACTTCTATTGGTCTTTCATTTGTCCATTTTCATCCATCTTTGTTCCTTGGCCCGCGTGGGCCTCCCATCACGGTGGCCTCTGTTGTCACAGAGCACTGGCTCTGGGCGCATGTGCTCCAGAGCTCCGGCTGGGTAGTTGGACACATCAGTCCAGCCACTCCACGGCACATGGGATCTTCCCAGGCCAGGGATCGAACTGGCGCCCCTTGCACTGCAAGGTGGTGTCCTTACCCACTGGACCACCAGGGAAGCCCTTCTTATTGTCTTTTAAATCTACAGTTCATGTTAATATTGTTTTTATTTTTAAATAGTTTCTTGCTTGAGGCTTTTCAGAACAACTCAGGCTTCAGTGAGCCTCTACAATTTTTAGTATTTATCCTTGAATTTTTAATTAAATAACCTACATGTTAGTGAATATGCTTTTCCTTTTCTAGAACAAAAGGACCTTAAAAAATTGAGAACCTTAATCATCTTTCTGAATTGAAGTATTTTTTCTTTCACTGGTATTTTAGCTCCATCTTTTTTAGTCGACAAATTACATATTATTATTTGAAAATTCTTTTACTTTATGAATGTTAATTTAGAGTTGCCTATATCATTATCATGTTTTTGATTTTTGTCATTTCTTTTAGTATCTCAGACTTTCTTCTGGAAAGTGTTCTTTCTTTTTGAGTACATGCTTTAGAAATTCTTTGTTGAGACATTCAGATTTTGTTCTTCAGAAAACATTTTATTTCACCTCTATTAATTATTGATGGCAGGTTTTTTTCTTCTTTTTTTGAGTATAAAATCCTATGTTTATTTTTTTTTAGCACAATGAAGAAAGTATTCCACAGCGACTTCCACTGTTGTTGCAAAGTCAGCTATGAGTCTGCTTGCCTCTTCTTTGTGGATAATTTGTAGTGTCCCTAGCTACTCTTAAAATAGTCTCTTTATCCTAGGTTGTCTTCTGCTTTACTATGAAATTTTGAGTGTGCCCTTACATTTATTTATCCTGTTTGGGCTTCATTGTGATTTTTTTTTTTTTTTGGATATATTAATAAAGTGTCTGTTTTGTCTGTTTTCTGTTTGGGATTTTTTAAATTAATTAATCTTTTTAACACCAAAAACTGTTTGTATTGGGGTATAGCCAATTAACAATATTGTGATAGTATCAGGTGAATCTGATTTGAGAATGCATGAAATATTTTTCTTAAAATCTCTCCAAATGTTGCCTTTCCTTTATTATTTCTATAATCGCCTCTGTTCCTTCTGAAACTCCAAGTAGACATTATTATTATTTCATTATACCCTCTGTACCTCTGAACTTCATTTCTGTATGTATGAAGTGTGTGTGTGTTGGTTCTTTGTATGCTGCATTATATATAATTTCTTTCTGGTTTATTCTTTTTTTCATCTTTGTCTAATCTGTTGTTTAATACATCCATTGAGGGTTTTTTCATAGTTTCTCTTTTTAAAAATTAACAGACCTTACTTTTTAGAGAAGTTTTAGTTTTACAGCAAAATTGAGTGAAAAGTATATATGTGTATGTATATACCCTCTTCACCACACATACCCTCAGTCTCTACCATCATCAGTATCCCACACCATTGTGGTACATTTGCTGAACAATCAATAAACCAACAACGATGGATTATTATTAACCAAAGTCTAAACATTAGGGCTCACTTTTTTGGGTGGGGTGGGGGCGGGTTTGAGAGGAAGGGGGGCGGGCGGGCCACTTCTATTGGTCTTTCATTTATCTATTTTTCATCCATCTTTGTTCTTTGGCCGGGGTGGGCCTCCCATCGCGGTGGCCTCTGTTGTCACAGAGCGCCGGCTCTGGGCGCATGCACTCCAGAACTCCGGCTCGGTAGTTGGACACATCGGTCCAGCCGCTCCGCGGCACGTGGGATCTTCCCAGGCCAGGGATCGAACCAGCGCTCCTTGCACTGCAAGGCGGTGTCCTTACTCACTGGACCACCAGGGAAGCCCAAGGGTTCACATTTTGTGTTGTATTTCTGTGAATTTTTGACAAATCTGTAACGACACGTATCCACTTTTATAGTACTATACAGAATAGTTTCACCGCTCTAAAATTTGCCTGTGCTCCACTTATTCATCTCTTCCTCTTCCTAAACCAGTTTCATTGTGTTTTAAATTTGGTTGTTTTACTTTATTTCTGAAAGTTCTATTTGGTTTTACTTCATCTTGATAGTTTGTTGCTCCTTTTTTATTGTTTTCAGTTTTTTTCTTTTTATCTCTTTAATAAATTTATAATACTTAGAATCTGTATCTGGTCATTTTAATATTTGAAATATTAAAATATCTCAAATGTTTGCCAGTCTGGTTCTGTTATGTGTTGTTTTGTAATTTGAATTTATGGTGGCTTGTGTGCTTTGCAGTTGTGTGTGGGTGTGTGTTTGTGTGTCTTTGTGATAAAAATTTTACTTGGAATGTTTTAAAGCCCTGGGTTGTCCGAATGCTTTTCCGAGGAAAATCCATGTCTGCTTTATTCAACTCTTTGGAGGTACCACAAACTTGGGATTACTAACCACAATTCTTACATTATAGCTTTTTAAGGACCACATAAGTCATGCAGATTTGGACCTTAAATCCACTTAAGGACTAGTCAGAAGGAACAAGTTACCAGAGGAAACTTTCTTATTCCTGACTTCTAGAGCCAGAATAGAGACAGATAGTATTTGTTTTTCTTGCATTTTCTGTGGGCCTTTTTTTCTTTCTTTCTTTCTTTCTTATTTCTCTCTTTCCCGACAGTGTATGCATTTCTGGATCCCAGATTGTCACCTCTGTCTGCAAGTCCAAGGCTGTGTGCTGGCCACAGGCTTTGTAGTCCTCTCATGTCCCCATGCTATAGATACAATTAGCCAGTGGCCGTGTGGGCCTCCCATCGCGGTGGCCTCTGCTGTCATAGAGCACCAGTTCTGGGCGCATGCGCTCCAGAACTCCGGCTCGGTAGTTGGATGCATTAGTCCAGCCGCTCTGTGGCACGTGGGATCTTCCCAGGCCAGGGATCGAACTGGCGCTCCTTGCACTGCAAGGCGGTGTCCTTACGCACTGGACCACCAGGGAAGCCCAAGGGTTCACATTTTGTGTTGTATTTCTGTGAATTTTTGACAAATCTGTAACGACACGTATCCACTTTTATAGTACTATACAGAATAGTTTCACCGCTCTAAAATTTGCCTGTGCTCCACTTATTCATCTCTTCCTCTTCCTAAACCAGTTTCATTGTGTTTTAAATTTGGTTGTTTTACTTTATTTCTGAAAGTTCTATTTGGTTTTACTTCATCTTGATAGTTTGTTGCTCCTTTTTTATTGTTTTCAGTTTTTTTCTTTTTATCTCTTTAATAAATTTATAATACTTAGAATCTGTATCTGGTCATTTTAATATTTGAAATATTAAAATATCTCAAATGTTTGCCAGTCTGGTTCTGTTATGTGTTGTTTTGTAATTTGAATTTATGGTGGCTTGTGTGCTTTGCAGTTGTGTGTGGGTGTGTGTTTGTGTGTCTTTGTGATAAAAATTTTACTTGGAATGTTTTAAAGCCCTGGGTTGTCCGAATGCTTTTCCGAGGAAAATCCATGTCTGCTTTATTCAACTCTTTGGAGGTACCACAAACTTGGGATTACTAACCACAATTCTTACATTATAGCTTTTTAAGGACCACATAAGTCATGCAGATTTGGACCTTAAATCCACTTAAGGACTAGTCAGAAGGAACAAGTTACCAGAGGAAACTTTCTTATTCCTGACTTCTAGAGCCAGAATAGAGACAGATAGTATTTGTTTTTCTTGCATTTTCTGTGGGCCTTTTTTTCTTTCTTTCTTTCTTTCTTATTTCTCTCTTTCCCCGACAGTGTATGCATTTCTGGATCCCAGATTGTCACCTCTGTCTGCAAGTCCAAGGCTGTGTGCTGGCCACAGGCTTTGTAGTCCTCTCATGTCCCCATGCTATAGATACAATTAGCCAGTGGCTTCCACACTTGTTTACTTTCCTAGACTCACGTTCTGGGGTTTGGCAGAAAACTTTCATCTTCTCATAGCCTCAGATATTCAATTAAACATGCTTATTTGTCTATCTGCAATCCGTCTATGCTTTATTTATATTTAAGTGAGGTTTCAGGATCACCATTCTGCCATATGCCCTTCAGTAAGTTTTCATATTCTGTTGTATTTACCATGCCTAAAATGCTTTAGCCTAGTTTTTTTATTTCTCCTCATTTAATGTAGAAATCCATCACAAACTTCATTTAGTGAAAAGAGTGAAGACTAGTTCAAAAGAGATGATATTATGTGTTGAAAGTCATTGGTTGTCATTCTGGCTGTGCCAGTAGAGACTCCTGAACCTCCCTGTATCTCAGATGTTCTGATCTAGAAGGGACACACGATGTTGCTCCAGAGATCTCACAGCCTCCTTCTAGCCTCAACATTTGATACAGAGCACAAATTCCTTCCCTAGCCTGGCTGCTGTGACTGTTGGCTCCTGATTTATGGTTTAGCACACTGTTTGTCCTTCTGAGTATCTTTTTTAATTTTACTTTTTGCTTTCCTTCTGAGTTTTAAACACAGAAATTTTTAAACACAGAAATTTATTTTAGGTTGATTATTTATTTTAGGTCTTGTGTAGGCCTGTCTTGGTGCCCTGCCTAGCCTTGGAGATGTTGCTAAGCCTGTCTGAGCCTGTGACATACTTGGAGAAGGACAGTGTGGAGCCCTGGGGTTTGGATAGGGAGGCGCAGTAGAAAAGGAGGGCTTGGTTTCTTTTTTATTTTATATAGTTATTTTTGTTTTACTTTTACAGAGTTTTGTTATTTACAGCTATACATAAATCCAAATCAGTCATAGGTATACCCTTTTCAAGCTGCTGTTTTAACACTTTCCCTTCATTCCTCCCTATAAAGGAAAAATTCAGCTTCCTGTTTTCTATAGGAAAATCCTAGTTCTTTGCTGCTTTTCTCAACACTTCACTTTTGATGCTTCTGGTCAGATATGTGGTGGATTTTCACAACAAGCAAGTCTCCCACACCAACTGGATGTCCTATGATTGAACTCAATTCTGACACTGTCTACTTGAGAGATGATCAGATCTCATAGGTAAGGGCTCAGTCCCACAAGTCTGCACACTTCCCCACCTCGCCTTCAGAAGCCAGTCATAAGCTCAGGCCTCAGTTTTATTCCAAAATTAAACCTTTTTGCTTATTTGTCTATCTGCAATCCGTCTATGCTTTATTTATATTTAAGTGAGGTTTCAGGATCACCATTCTGCCATATGCCCTTCAGTAAGTTTTCATATTCTGTTGTATTTACCATGCCTAAAATGCTTTAGCCTAGTTTTTTTATTTCTCCTCATTTAATGTAGAAATCCATCACAAACTTCATTTAGTGAAAAGAGTGAAGACTAGTTCAAAAGAGATGATATTATGTGTTGAAAGTCATTGGTTGTCATTCTGGCTGTGCCAGTAGAGACTCCTGAACCTCCCTGTATCTCAGATGTTCTGATCTAGAAGGGACACACGATGTTGCTCCAGAGATCTCACAGCCTCCTTCTAGCCTCAACATTTGATACAGAGCACAAATTCCTTCCCTAGCCTGGCTGCTGTGACTGTTGGCTCCTGATTTATGGTTTAGCACACTGTTTGTCCTTCTGAGTATCTTTTTTAATTTTACTTTTTGCTTTCCTTCTGAGTTTTAAACACAGAAATTTTTAAACACAGAAATTTATTTTAGGTTGATTATTTATTTTAGGTCTTGTGTAGGCCTGTCTTGGTGCCCTGCCTAGCCTTGGAGATGTTGCTAAGCCTGTCTGAGCCTGTGACATACTTGGAGAAGGACAGTGTGGAGCCCTGGGGTTTGGATAGGGAGGCGCAGTAGAAAAGGAGGGCTTGGTTTCTTTTTTATTTTATATAGTTATTTTTGTTTTACTTTTACAGAGTTTTGTTATTTACAGCTATACATAAATCCAAATCAGTCATAGGTATACCCTTTTCAAGCTGCTGTTTTAACACTTTCCCTTCATTCCTCCCTATAAAGGAAAAATTCAGCTTCCTGTTTTCTATAGGGAAAATCCTAGTTCTTTGCTGCTTTTCTCAACACTTCACTTTTGATGCTTCTGGTCAGATATGTGGTGGATTTTCACAACAAGCAAGTCTCCCACACCAACTGGATGTCCTATGATTGAACTCAATTCTGACACTGTCTACTTGAGAGATGATCAGATCTCATAGGTAAGGGCTCAGTCCCACAAGTCTGCACACTTCCCCACCCCTCGCCTTCAGAAGCCAGTCATAAGCTCAGGTCATCCATCACCTGTGCTTCTGACCAACAGGCTATAGTTGAAGGATCCAATGACCCCCTCCTCAGACTTGATTAATTTGCTAGAGAAGTTCACAGAACTTAGAGAAACACATACTCACTTTTAGCTGTGCATTAAAGTATATGATAAAGGATACTGGTAACAGCCAGATGAAGAGGCCCATAGGGTGAGGACTGAGAGAATCCCCAATGCAGGAATCCCCAATGCAGGAACTTCTTCCTTGTGGAGCTGGGGTGGGTCATCCTCCTGGTATGAAAGATGTGTCCACCAACTTGGAAGCTCTCTGAGCTCTCTACTATTGGGATTTTATGGCAGGTTCTTCATGTAGGGATGATTAGTTTTTAACATTTCTAGTGCCCCTCTCCTCTCTGTAGGATAAAGGGTAGAAAATGCCAAGCTTCTAATCACAGCTTGATCTTTCTGGTGACCAGCCCCCATCCAGGAGCCATCCAGAATCTACCCCAGAGTCACCTCATTAGAACAAAAGGTGCTCCTGGGGCTCTTATCATTTAGGAATTTATAATTGTTCGGGAACCCTATGTCAGGAATGGAGTCAAAGACAGATACTAGAACAAAAGAAACTCGTAGTGTTCTTGTTGTTCAGTCACTATGTTGTGTCTGACTCTTTGTGACTCCCATGAATTGTAGCCCACCAGACTCTTCTGTCCATGGGATTTTCTAGGCAAGAATACTGGAGTGGTTTTCCATTTCCTTCTCCCGGGGATCTTCCTGACCCAGGGATAGAATCCACGTCTCCTGTGCTGCAGGTAGATTCTTTGCCTCTAAGCCACCTGGGAAGCCCAAGCTTTTAGAATCTTACAGTCATAGATAAAGTCATAGATACTAAACCAGTGTAACAAATATGAATTTGTGTCGTAACACTTGGGCACAAGAAACATCACATCACTTACTGAGAGGAAAATCCTAGTTCTTTGCTGCTTTTCTCAACACTTCACTTTTGATGCTTCTGGTCAGATATGTGGTGGATTTTCACAACAAGCAAGTCTCCCACACCAACTGGATGTCCTATGATTGAACTCAATTCTGACACTGTCTACTTGAGAGATGATCAGATCTCATAGGTAAGGGCTCAGTCCCACAAGTCTGCACACTTCCCCACCCCTCGCCTTCAGAAGCCAGTCATAAGCTCAGGTCATCCATCACCTGTGCTTCTGACCAACAGGCTATAGTTGAAGGATCCAATGACCCCCTCCTCAGACTTGATTAATTTGCTAGAGAAGTTCACAGAACTTAGAGAAACACATACTCACTTTTAGCTGTGCATTAAAGTATATGATAAAGGATACTGGTAACAGCCAGATGAAGAGGCCCATAGGGTGAGGACTGAGAGAATCCCCAATGCAGGAATCCCCAATGCAGGAACTTCTTCCTTGTGGAGCTGGGGTGGGTCATCCTCCTGGTATGAAAGATGTGTCCACCAACTTGGAAGCTCTCTGAGCTCTCTACTATTGGGATTTTATGGCAGGTTCTTCATGTAGGGATGATTAGTTTTTAACATTTCTAGTGCCCCTCTCCTCTCTGTAGGATAAAGGGTAGAAAATGCCAAGCTTCTAATCACAGCTTGATCTTTCTGGTGACCAGCCCCCATCCAGGAGCCATCCAGAATCTACCCCAGAGTCACCTCATTAGAACAAAAGGTGCTCCTGGGGCTCTTATCATTTAGGAATTTATAATTGTTCGGGAACCCTATGTCAGGAATGGAGTCAAAGACAGATACTAGAACAAAAGAAACTCGTAGTGTTCTTGTTGTTCAGTCACTATGTTGTGTCTGACTCTTTGTGACTCCCATGAATTGTAGCCCACCAGACTCTTCTGTCCATGGGATTTTCTAGGCAAGAATACTGGAGTGGTTTTCCATTTCCTTCTCCCGGGGATCTTCCTGACCCAGGGATAGAATCCACGTCTCCTGTGCTGCAGGTAGATTCTTTGCCTCTAAGCCACCTGGGAAGCCCAAGCTTTTAGAATCTTACAGTCATAGATAAAGTCATAGATACTAAACCAGTGTAACAAATATGAATTTGTGTCGTAACACTTGGGCACAAGAAACATCACATCACTTTTTAAAAAATCAAACTTAGTTTGGGCAAATAGTTATTTGGGTCAAGGAATACAAATGTAATTTTGGGGTAGCCTGTGTCCCTTCCATGGGGCTTGCAAAATCTAGGGGATAATGAAATTTGGGGATTTAAGTCATTGAGAAAACTTGGGGAAAGTCCTCTGTTCATTATCCCATCAACTAGCCATGCAATAATCCCAAACCAAGGCTGCAGCATTCACTCAAGGTGGGGGACACATATGTATTGCAAAGCATAATAAAACCCTTTAAAAGAAAAGAAAGCATGCTCTTCTGGGTTTTTCACTCCAGTCTATTTTTAGCACATGGAGATACTTTTTTCTTTTGGCTACACAAACAAAAGGGGTCTAGTGCTTTGATGGAAAAACAAGATTTTTGCTCTGCCTAGAGCATATGCATCTTCCCTGCAGATGTTTACTCAGTTGGCATGATGAAGACATTAAACCAGAAAAAGAATATATTTATGCTTCCATTTTATGTCTTTCAAAATGGTGACTGGCATAAATATAGCACTTATGCACCAAGCTTGACCAAATATATAATAACTGGGACTAAACTTTCCTATTAGTATGTTAAACATTATTATATTCTTCCCAGTTAGCAACATTTACATATCTCATTATGAATAGAATGCTCGAAGTGCAACACAGAATTTAATTTCCCCCTTTTTGTGCAATACCTGTTTTCCAAGTCATACTAATGAGACAGTCTCATAAATCTCTATTCACTGAGTCTGATATCTACCCTAAATTTGCATTTGCAAACTATGATTGCATTATGTTCCTAGCAGACTGGCATATGAACTTACTATTGCATATGAAGACAGCTTCTTTAAAGCCTCCTTTATTCAGGAGTGTTGGAGGAGGAGAAATAGCCACTGATAAAGATATATTTGAAATTCATCTGAACACATTCTTTTGTAAATGTTTAACAGAACTTAACCTTGCAAAAAGATTACATTTGCCCTTTTTTTCCATTTCAAAGAAACTCCCTTTAAATATTTTAAAATTTATATAACGAAATTAGTTTATGTAACTAATTATATAACATTCCAAAGCCTTTCCTAAAAGGCTGAACTGTTAGAGGAAAGCAAGAGTACAGTAGTAATAGTGATTCTGAAACCCTCTGGGGAGATTGCATTAACTTAGTTTGCAGGCATTTATACTTTACAGTGGTAGTCATGTATGTGCCTAATCTTGAGCTCACACTGTTCAAAACCTCAACGTCTGATAAGATATGACCTATTCAGGAGGTAGACAAGAGGTTAATCTTGACTCTAGAAAACAGACTTTTCTTTTGAAACTTTCTTGGTCCTAGCACATTACAAAGAATTGCCAAGGGAGGGGACAGATTCCCCCTCTAGAAGCTTACATAGTAAAGGAATGGCTTCCCAAGGAGTGCTATAAAGATTTTAAGTAGTTCATACACATTTTAAAAATGTCAATAATTATATGTTTTTTGTAATGTGTATTTGAAAAAATTAATTTGTATATTATTTCTCAAGACAAGTCTAAAGGAGGTTGTAATATTAGATGCATTGATATAGAGTAAACTATATTGGTTAAATAATAATTATGTGGATGATATTCATATATGACAAATTTTCTCCACTTTCTTAAATGTCTGAGCATCTTCAAAATGTCTCCAAGCCGTTCTTTGCCAAACTTTTGCTTCCAATCTTACCTGCACTGACATTCTATTTTCCCCTTCTCCAGCCTCTAGTACCCTCACACCCTCTCCCTAGTCTTGGGTGACACCATGGTCATGAAAAAGCCACACCAAGGAACAGAGTTAAACATAAATCAGCATCCTTAAGTAATTTTTGGTGCAGTGTTGCCAAAGTGGGTCCAGGGATGGTCTACATCAGAATCACCTAGGCTACTTGTTAAAAATGCAATTTCTGTTCAAGACCAAGGAAGATAGTTTTTTTTGTTGTTGTTGTTGTTGTTTTAAAGAAAATGTTTATTTGACTGTACTGGGTCTTAGTTGGGCACATGGAATCTTCAATTGGGGCATGTGAACTCTTAGTTGTAGTATGTGAGATCTAGTTCTCTGACCAGAAGTCAAACCTGGGCCCCCTGCATTGGAAGTGTGGAGTCTTAGCCAGTGGACCACCAGGAAAGTCCTGATGTAATTTTTTTTAAGTTTAAAAATTTTTTTTGGCCATGTGGCATATGGGATCTTAGTTTCCGAACCAGGAGTTAAGCCTGTGCCCCCCGCATTGAAAGTGCAGAGTCCCAACCATTGGACTACCAGAGAAGTCCCTTGATAGTTTTTTTTTTTCCTTGATGGATTTTCAATAAGTACCCCAGATGATTCTGATCCTAAATAAAGAGTTAAAAGAGAGACATAGTGATGGAGCTAATTTGAAACAGTACTAACTACTTATCCCAGGGTAAAACAAAGGAACTTCTGGGTAATAACTTCTTTATCCAATGCAATATCCTCATCATCTAACTTGAAAATGATACTGGGGAAAACAGAAGCTCTTTCTGGACTTTTCAAGTCAAGAGTTTCCAAGTTTACTATATTGCTGTTGTCCTGGCTTGATCCTTGTCTCCCTGAATCTCAGCTTTGCATGAACGCTGCAGATAGCCAAGCCAGAGGTAGAAGGGGGCAGCTCCCCAGCAGGAAAATATTTAGTATTGGGCCCAGCCCAATGAGATCTACTTTTTAAAGAGATAATCTTCCTTTTAAAGAGAAGTGCTATAGTTATAAGTCTCCTACCTTCTATCCTCATAACCTTCCAGATTGAAAAGTTTTCAGTTTCATAGAGTAACTTTGGTTACCTGAAAATCCAGGTAGAACATGTACTCCCATGCTTTACAAAGGACTTGATTTCAGTGTTACCACTTCGGTTGAGCTGAAGAAACCCAGTAAGGAAGATGTGGGGTGCAATGGGAAGTAATCTGGATGTAAAATGGATGGACACTGGCAAACTCCTTCCAGCTGCAGTACATTAAGACATAACACCAGCTCCAGCACCAGGAGAAGCTATCTGAAACAGATTTTTTTGGAAACAAAGTTGAAATACTAGAAATTCATAGAGATCTCTTGGGTGAAGTTTATTAAAAAGCAAAAATCATTCAACAAATAATGCTGGGATAACTAAAGATATCCACATTCAAAGAATGAAGTTAAACCCCTACTTCACACAGTTTATAAAAAGTAATTTAAAATAGATCAAGGACATAAAAGTGAGAACTGAAAGTATAAAACTCTTAGAAGAAGATAGACATAAATCTTTGTGGCTTTAAACTAGAAAATGTTTTTTTTTTTCCCCCAATATAATACTAAGTACAAGTCACAGCAGAAAAAATAGCTACATTGGATTTCATCAAAATTGATTTTTTTTTTTTGCTTCAAACGACACATCATCAAGAAAACAAAAGGATAGTTCATAAAAAGTGAGAAAATATTTGCAAATCATGTATCTGATAAAGGATTTGTACCTAGAATATATAAAGAACTCTTGCAACTTAATAAAAAAGCAACCTGATTAAAATATATTTTAATAGGTATACTTCCAAAGAAGACACAAAAATGGTGAATGAGTATATAACAAGATGTTCAACATCATTAGTGGTCACAAAAATGCAAATTAAAAAATCACATTGAGATACCACTTCACATTCATTAGAGTAACTATAATTTTTAAAAAGTAACATATATGGAAAAGGATGTAGAGCAACTAGAACCCTCAGACACTGCTGCTGAGAATGTAAAAATAGTATGACTACTTTAAAGAACTGTCTGGCTGTTTTTTGAAAGGTTAAACATAGATTTACCATATGGCCCAGTAGTTTCACTCCTAGGTAAGTCCCAAGAAAATGAAAACGTAATGTCACAAAAACTTACCCGTGAGTATTCATAGCAGCATTGTTCATAAGGGTCAGAAAGTGTAAACAACCCAAATATCCATCAACTGATCAGTGGATAAATAGAATGTCACATATCCATATAGTGGAATATTACTCATCAACCAAAAAGAATAAAGTAGTGATATTTGCAACAAAATGGGTGGACCCTGAAAGTATTATGCTAAGTGAAGAAAAGGTGAAAAAAAGTATTATGCAAATACAGTAGCAAAAAGATGAACATATACAGAAATTCACTGGAGCTGCAGTACATTAAGACATAACACCAGCTCCAGCACCAGGAGAAGCTATCTGAAACAGATTTTTTTGGAAACAAAGTTGAAATACTAGAAATTCATAGAGATCTCTTGGGTGAAGTTTATTAAAAAGCAAAAATCATTCAACAAATAATGCTGGGATAACTAAAGATATCCACATTCAAAGAATGAAGTTAAACCCCTACTTCACACAGTTTATAAAAAGTAATTTAAAATAGATCAAGGACATAAAAGTGAGAACTGAAAGTATAAAACTCTTAGAAGAAGATAGACATAAATCTTTGTGGCTTTAAACTAGAAAATGGTTTTTTTTTCCCCCAATATAATACTAAGTACAAGTCACAGCAGAAAAAATAGCTACATTGGATTTCATCAAAATTGATTTTTTTTTTTTGCTTCAAACGACACATCATCAAGAAAACAAAAGGATAGTTCATAAAAAGTGAGAAAATATTTGCAAATCATGTATCTGATAAAGGATTTGTACCTAGAATATATAAAGAACTCTTGCAACTTAATAAAAAAGCAACCTGATTAAAATATATTTTAATAGGTATACTTCCAAAGAAGACACAAAAATGGTGAATGAGTATATAACAAGATGTTCAACATCATTAGTGGTCACAAAAATGCAAATTAAAAAATCACATTGAGATACCACTTCACATTCATTAGAGTAACTATAATTTTTAAAAAGTAACATATATGGAAAAGGATGTAGAGCAACTAGAACCCTCAGACACTGCTGCTGAGAATGTAAAAATAGTATGACTACTTTAAAGAACTGTCTGGCTGTTTTTTGAAAGGTTAAACATAGATTTACCATATGGCCCAGTAGTTTCACTCCTAGGTAAGTCCCAAGAAAAATGAAAACGTAATGTCACAAAAACTTACCCGTGAGTATTCATAGCAGCATTGTTCATAAGGGTCAGAAAGTGTAAACAACCCAAATATCCATCAACTGATCAGTGGATAAATAGAATGTCACATATCCATATAGTGGAATATTACTCATCAACCAAAAAGAATAAAGTAGTGATATTTGCAACAAAATGGGTGGACCCTGAAAGTATTATGCTAAGTGAAGAAAAGGTAGTTTATAAAACATCATATATTATATGACTGTATTTATGCCAATATACAGAATAGCCAAATCAATAGAGATAGAAAATAGATTAATGGGTGCCAAGGACTGGGATGGGAGTGGAAGGGTCGAGATTTAGAGGAAAGTTGGGAGTGACTGCTAAAAGTGCCTTTTAAGGATTATTAAAATTAGATATGATGGTAGTGATGGTTTTGCAACTCTTAAATATACTATAACCATTTAATTGTACCTTTAATGGGTGAGCTATTTGGTATGTGAATTTATAAGACTCTTATTAAAAAAATGAAATGGCCAGGTGGGGTCTCCTAAAATAGGAGGAATGGAGATTTGACAATAAGTTCTTAGAAAGTCATCATGTGAAGACATATGTTTTTTGTTGTCATTGTTTGTTTATTTTGGCCGAGCCCCATGAAGGATCTTAGTTCCCCTATCAGGATTGAACCTGAGACCCCAGCAGAAAGATCCATGGGTCCTAACCACTGGAATGTCAGGGGATTCCTTACATGAGTGTTTCAATCTAGTGAGACAAAGCTTCCGAATTCTCAGGGAACTGAGTAGACTGTGTGAAATAGATGGTCCCCTTGAGAAGTGTTCACTGATCTTCTGAAGCAGCTATTGAGTCTGGATGATGCACATGCATGGAGATTGGGGTCAAAGATAGGTTCAAGTCTGAATGTGTAATGGAGAGGGAAATAGGTGGAAGAAGAGGAAGAGGAGGAGGTAGGGGGTGGAGAAAGAGAAAGAGGCAAGGAGAAAAATAGATAATTTGCATAAAAATAGTAAGTGGAGAAACTATCAGTACTGATCAAGCCAGGACTAAGAGTCTCCCATCTCTCCTACGCTGATGTTTCAAGTTTCTGTCTCTGCTGTGAATTCCTCTATGAACATCAAGAACTGTCATGTAGACTCTTTAGTCTCAGTTTTGGCTTCTGTTCCTCTGTTTTGCCAAATAGAGCTAAACATGTGTAAGCCTCCTTTCTCCTCACAGGATTGTGCTCCTTCTAACATTCTCACTCCTTGAGGGCAAAAGGGGTTCTTCAGAAGCACACTCCCACTTTTCTGTTCCAAGGAGAAGCAACTGAGAGAAGTAACTTAATTTGGGGCCCCCTTTCTCAGCCATGAAAAACTTGGTCCTGTAATTTTAATGCTCCACTGTGTATCCTTCAGTGTCCTTGATGCATAAAGTTAAAGAATCCTGACAGTAAGAAAAAAGGAAAGACTTGCAGATGTTTGACTTTTATATCAAGATAATACTAATTATATTCATTTACATGGTTTTTTTATGCCTGGTTACCAGGTAACACAGTACTGGATTGTTTGTACTGTAAAATTTGAGCCAGATTGATTTTATGGTACATTCTGATTACCAGATTCTTTCCTTGAATGCTATATTTTCACAGCTTATTATTTGTAACCTGGTCGTGACTGCCCATAGCCAAAAACAAAATTAAAGGGAACATCTATGTGAAATGTTTTCTTTTTTAAAAAAAATTTTCTTAGCCTTTTCTGAATATATATATATATATATATATATATATATATATTTTAATTTTGACCTATTTTTACTGATTGTTTATTTATTTTCATCCATCTCTATTCTTTGGCCTGTGTGGGCCTCTGATTGCAGTGGCCACTCTGGTTGCAGAGCACCGGCTCTAGGTGCATGTGCTCCAGAGCACTGGCTTGTAGTTAGACACACTAGTCCAGCCACTCCGCAGCACGTGGGATCTTCCTGGCCAGGGATCGAACTGGTGCCCCTTGTACTGCAAGGCAAACTCTCTACCCACTGGGCCACCAGGGAAGCCCCTGTGAAATGTTTTTTGACTAAACCTAATAATTAACTTTTTCCTTCAGTGGTATTTTAGGACAAAAAATTCTCAGCTTGGCCACATTTATACATGTGGGTCTCTTGTGTTTATGCATGCAGATGTATACCAGGTGGTACTAGTGGTAGAGAAGCCTCCTGCCAATATAAGAGACATTAAGAGACTAGGGTTCGATACGTGGATCAGGAACACCCCTTGGAGGAGGGCATGGTAACTCACTCCAGTATTCTTACCTGGAGAATTCCATGGACACAAGGACCCGACAGGGAGCAGTCCATGGGGTGTCAAAGAGTCAGACATGACTGAAGTGATTTAGCACACATTCATCCTATGTCAGGGCTAGAATCAGAAATGAACTTAGTTTACAAATTTCCATGGTACTCCTCTGTGCTGTATGATGGAATTAAGGCATATCCTATTTAGAAAATGGGGATAAAAAGGAGATCTGTGCTATTCGTTCTTCCTGGTACATCCCAGAGAGGATGCCTTCTCAGTGGCATATGTAGGTCATTGTTCCTCCATTCTCCAGTTCTTTCTGTGACTATTGATCAACCCTCCCAAATTATAGTACTGTTTTAATGCTCTTTTAATATCAAAGAATTTCAGCCAATTCCTTATTTCTTGTTGATCAATACCCTTGATTTTCAAACCATTTTCAGGAAGAAGACTTGAGCTACCATTATTCTTGCTTTTTATGGCCAGTGAGATTATCTGTTTGCTTATTTTCAGTAGTTCAAGCATGGTCACTCTTATGCCCTTTCTTCAGTCGTTAATCATCAAAACTATCCACAGAATGGAAAATAATGGCTGGAGGACTGATGTCATCTGAGTGAAAGGAGTAGATGGCACCCCTCAGATTAAGAAAAGTAGGTTATGTCATGTTATTAATAGAACCTACCAACTATGTGTTACAAACTGTGAAGGGTCTGAAATTCTACCCTCCTTGCAAAGTAACAAGTTAGCCTGTCACAGTTTCATGGTTGCTAATAGAAGACATGGGACTCCTACATTAGAGACAAAGAACAGCTTATTACTCAGAGCAATAGCCCCAGCTAGATAGAGTATTACCAATATTGAATGGGTTCCCTGAGTCCCGGTTCTCATAGTGTGATACTACTAGGGCCAGATGCTGCTTGCACAGGGATAAGGTATTGCATTACATAAAGTCGTTGACTCAAAGAACCCAGATCTTTTACAGTGGACAGTCAGCAAGGCTGCCCTTTGCTCTAGAGGGAGACATTAGCTCGATCTTCCAAGGTGTTTCATTATACAAACATCCATGGAAAGATGCTCAGGAGCAAAGGGTACTTAATGCCTTACTTGTAAGACACACAGAAACACAAGAGATCCATAGACTTGTCTCCTGGCACTGAGAACATTCAACAGCATGCTGTTCATGACATGGACTGGCTATCAGTGAGAGAATCACACACCAGTGCACAATTCAGCACCGTAGTGAATTAATATAAATTCTTTGAGATAAATGTGCTATATGAGCAATGCTGAAAGAGGCATGCTTCTTTCTGCCTACCTGGTGCCTGTTTGCCTCTTCAGCTGGCCTGTAAACTTTCAGTATGTGTTTGTCTATATAGCTCTCACAGAAGAGCACAGAGTTGACTGACAGTGCTAAGGACAGGGTAGGAATTGAAGGATTATTTTTTTCTTTAGAGTTCGGAAGACGACTTTACTAGGTCCCCTCAAGACTGAGGATTGTGAAGTTGCTAATATTTTCAGGGTAATTTCAGGTTACTTTCTAGTATTTCATCCCAAAGTCCAGACAAACCCTTTCTAAAAGATGACCACCTGTTCACACTGGTCCTATTAACATAGGCACCCACATTCGGGGGTCTACTTTCTTCATGCCTATTCTTTTTTTTCAGTTCAAGCATGGTCAACCCCATCAAAAACTATCCACAGAATGGAAAATAATGGCTGGAGGACTGATGTCATCTGAGTGAAAGGAGTAGATGGCACCCCTCAGATTAAGAAAAGTAGGTTATGTCATGTTATTAATAGAACCTACCAACTATGTGTTACAAACTGTGAAGGGTCTGAAATTCTACCCTCCTTGCAAAGTAACAAGTTAGCCTGTCACAGTTTCATGGTTGCTAATAGAAGACATGGGACTCCTACATTAGAGACAAAGAACAGCTTATTACTCAGAGCAATAGCCCCAGCTAGATAGAGTATTACCAATATTGAATGGGTTCCCTGAGTCCCGGTTCTCATAGTGTGATACTACTAGGGCCAGATGCTGCTTGCACAGGGATAAGGTATTGCATTACATAAAGTCGTTGACTCAAAGAACCCAGATCTTTTACAGTGGACAGTCAGCAAGGCTGCCCTTTGCTCTAGAGGGAGACATTAGCTCGATCTTCCAAGGTGTTTCATTATACAAACATCCATGGAAAGATGCTCAGGAGCAAAGGGTACTTAATGCCTTACTTGTAAGACACACAGAAACACAAGAGATCCATAGACTTGTCTCCTGGCACTGAGAACATTCAACAGCATGCTGTTCATGACATGGACTGGCTATCAGTGAGAGAATCACACACCAGTGCACAATTCAGCACCGTAGTGAATTAATATAAATTCTTTGAGATAAATGTGCTATATGAGCAATGCTGAAAGAGGCATGCTTCTTTCTGCCTACCTGGTGCCTGTTTGCCTCTTCAGCTGGCCTGTAAACTTTCAGTATGTGTTTGTCTATATAGCTCTCACAGAAGAGCACAGAGTTGACTGACAGTGCTAAGGACAGGGTAGGAATTGAAGGATTATTTTTTTCTTTAGAGTTCGGAAGACGACTTTACTAGGTCCCCTCAAGACTGAGGATTGTGAAGTTGCTAATATTTTCAGGGTAATTTCAGGTTACTTTCTAGTATTTCATCCCAAAGTCCAGACAAACCCTTTCTAAAAGATGACCACCTGTTCACACTGGTCCTATTAACATAGGCACCCACATTCTGGAGGACTCAGCAGGGATCTTATTCAAAGAGGGCAAGAATGAGCTTGCTTCTCCAGTCTGATGGAGTAGGCTGCTCCATGAGGGTCTGTGGAACTGCAGGAGGCTGTGTGGGTCAGGAGGAGTGAGGAGAGAGGGCCACGAATGGGCAGGAGGAGAGACTTCTTGCTACTGTGATGATCTCAGTGAGGGATGGGGAATGCAGGGGGTTAGACATGCCTAACATTTGCCCGCTAAATGCAAAAACAATAATGCTTAGCAGGTAAAATTTGGGACATACAGAAAGTTAAAAAGATCTGACCCCAGAGGTTCTCACAGCTTGTATCGTAGTGTATAGAGGCCAGAAGGTGGATGGTAATGTGAACAGGGTGTGTGGTCAGTCAGCCGAGGTTGAATTCCTGACCCCACCACTTGTACCTTGATTGATTTCTTTAATCTTTTCAGTCTCAGGGTGCTCGTATCTACCTTATACCATATGTGGCCTATTGTATTGCTCTTGAGGATTAACGAAATAGGTAGCACACTGCCTGATACACAGTGAGCACTCAACAACATTAGCTATTCTTATTGCTATTCTTTTCTCCTCCCAATACTATCATAACGTACATATTATTTGGTAACCTGGTTTTTAAATGTAGCAGTATGTCATGAACATTGCTTCTGATCTGGGGACTCTTTGTTCAAGCAAATGGATCTCTTACTCCACAGTGGACATAACTCAGGTTGACCCCAAGGAGATAACTAGCCAGAGCCTGAAGAAGTGCCCGGGCAACTCTCGACCTGATCTGCGGACAGTAGCCAGTGAGAAGGCTCAGGGCCATAGGAAAAACAAACAGGAAAAACGGATCCTTCCAAGGGTTGCCGTTAGGACTCTTCCAATTCAGCCTGGGCAGGTGACTCCTACTGTTTCATCTCCTTCCCAGACCTGAAGAAAACCTGTGGTTTGGGGACATAAAAGAGAGTTGTTTGATTCAGCTCATGGACCAGGGTGACAGAGTGCATTTACAGGTGACCCAGCATCAGATACTTGCATGTCAGAAATGGCACATTTTTCTTGCTTTAGCTCCTGGCTAGAAACCTGGGGATTTCTCTCCACTGAGCTCCCCTCAAGTCTCTTGGCACCCCTGTACAGGACCTGGAAAACAACTTTGTTACAAGCAAGGAAAATGAATATACATATTCTGCAATAGGAAAGTAGTTATTCAGAGCCCCACAACACTTCCCAGCTTTGAAACAGTCACCCCTAATGCTATCCCACATACACACTCCAATGGTTTTCCCTGGACCTCCTGAGTTCAAGTGCTAGCTCTGTTGTTTTCTAGCTGTGTGATCTGGGGTAAGCAACTTAATCTCTCTGTGCCTTGTGTTCCATATCTGTAAGACAGAAATGGAGTTGCCCTGTAGGAGGAAATGGCATTCCACTCCATTATTCTTGCCTGAAAAATTCTATGGACAGAGGAGTCTGACAGGCTACAGTCCATGGGGTTGCAAAAAATCAGACACAACTGAACACACATAGAGCAGAGAGCATAATGTGGCAACAGAGACTAAGTGCATGTATAGTAGTTAAATCAGTGCTGGCACGTAGTAAATAATGTGATTATTATTTTTAGTCATTATCATCATTACACATGAGTCTCAGGGTCTTCGACTTGAAGATGGCAATGATTGATGATTTTCTACCAGACTGTCCAGCTCCAGTATACACTAGGTTAGGGTCTTTCGTGGCTTTAGCACCTAGGTGAGTTCTTTATTTCTTTGTGGAGATATCAAGCGAGCCCCTCTGTTTGTGGGCTCACTTTCCTTTTTGATTATGGGAGAAGTGGCAGGGTTTCTTGTATTTTTCTAAAGAGCCAAGTCATCACCTTGTAGTCTAATCCCATCTGGGCAGTAGGATGGTGTGGTCCCTCTATAGGCACCTCTGCTCCCTAGAAGCTTCCACTATGTCCTCACTCAGTACAGCTGGGAAAGCAGTAGGAATTCTCTCAGGAAGCTTTTCTGTGCCCTCCAGGCCCGCGTGTGTTTCTCTGGGAGGAGGTCAGAGAACCCAGTACTTGCTGTAGCCGAGGGCTCCGTGGGCGCAAGAGCAGCATGGCTTTCAGGCAGTTGCCCCCTTGAATGATTTTTAAACAAGACTGGTCTGGAGTACATCCCTGCTAATAAAGCCTTTTGGTTATGCGGTGATAATAGTCCGAGCCTGGCAGTCCATGACAGGACAGGGCCTGACAAGGCCTCCTCCTGACATGGTTGTGTGTAGGTAGATAATGTGACTTCTTTGGAGTGGAAGCAAGCAGCTACAATTGAGAGGCAGCATGGGGGTGGGTGTGCAAAGCTGCTTCCCAGAAAGCATGGCACTGTGGCATTTATCCTCAAAGAAAAGGCTATGGTGGCAGGACTGAAAGTTTTTTGTTGTGCCTTGATGCTGTAGAGTGGCCTTTGCAGGACAATGGCAGCCACCACCAGCTCTGAGAGGCTAGCTGAACAGAAGGGCTCAAGACTGGAGGCCTATACTCAGCACAAAGAACTGAAGTACAACAATGGCTAATTCCATATCTGTAAGCCTGAAAAATTCCTTTTTTGAAAATTCTATGGACAGAGGAGTCTGACAGGCTACAGTCCATGGGGTTGCAAAAAATCAGACACAACTGAACACACATAGAGCAGAGAGCATAATGTGGCAACAGAGACTAAGTGCATGTATAGTAGTTAAATCAGTGCTGGCACGTAGTAAATAATGTGATTATTATTTTTAGTCATTATCATCATTACACATGAGTCTCAGGGTCTTCGACTTGAAGATGGCAATGATTGATGATTTTCTACCAGACTGTCCAGCTCCAGTATACACTAGGTTAGGGTCTTTCGTGGCTTTAGCACCTAGGTGAGTTCTTTATTTCTTTGTGGAGAGATCAAGCGAGCCCCTCTGTTTGTGGGCTCACTTTCCTTTTTGATTATGGGAGAAGTGGCAGGGTTTCTTGTATTTTTCTAAAGAGCCAAGTCATCACCTTGTAGTCTAATCCCATCTGGGCAGTAGGATGGTGTGGTCCCTCTATAGGCACCTCTGCTCCCTAGAAGCTTCCACTATGTCCTCACTCAGTACAGCTGGGAAAGCAGTAGGAATTCTCTCAGGAAGCTTTTCTGTGCCCTCCAGGCCCGCGTGTGTTTCTCTGGGAGGAGGTCAGAGAACCCAGTACTTGCTGTAGCCGAGGGCTCCGTGGGCGCAAGAGCAGCATGGCTTTCAGGCAGTTGCCCCCTTGAATGATTTTTAAACAAGACTGGTCTGGAGTACATCCCTGCTAATAAAGCCTTTTGGTTATGCGGTGATAATAGCCCGAGCCTGGCAGTCCATGACAGGACAGGGCCTGACAAGGCCTCCTCCCTGACATGGTTGTGTGTAGGTAGATAATGTGACTTCTTTGGAGTGGAAGCAAGCAGCTACAATTGAGAGGCAGCATGGGGGTGGGTGTGCAAAGCTGCTTCCCAGAAAGCATGGCACTGTGGCATTTATCCTCAAAGAAAAGGCTATGGTGGCAGGACTGAAAGTTTTTTGTTGTGCCTTGATGCTGTAGAGTGGCCTTTGCAGGACAATGGCAGCCACCACCAGCTCTGGAGAGGCTAGCTGAACAGAAGGGCTCAAGACTGGAGGCCTATACTCAGCACAAAGAACTGAAGTACAACAATGGCTAATGTCCAGGGCACTCAGTTTGTAGCATTGCCTGACTGTTACTGAGCCTGCCCATGGGTAACAACCTGAGCTCCTAACTCCTGCATAGTTCTGCCCTATCTTTAGATGAGATTTCTGCATTTACACCCTTGCCACCGCCCCCTCCACGAAACTCTGGGTAAGATTCTTTTTGGGGGGGGGGAGGGGAGCATGGGGTTGGGAGGAGGGGGTGGGCCACTTCTATTGGTCTTTCATTTGTCTATTTTTCATCCATCTTTTTTGTTCTCTGGCCCGTATGGGCCTCCCATAGCAGTGGCCTCTGTTGTCGCAGAGCACCGGCTCTGGACGCATGTGCTCCAGAGCTCTGGCGTGGTAATTGGACACATTGATCCAGCCACTCCGCGGCACGTGGGATCTTCCCAGGCCAGGGATCAAACTGGCACCCCTTGCACTGCAAGGCAGTGTCTTTACCCACTGGACCACCAGGGAAGCCCCTAGGTAAGATTCTTGACCTCTCTCAGCTACAGTCTGATTCTCCATAAAATGGGGTTAGTAGTACCACACTCATGGTAATGAGGATTTAAAGTAGACATTTTATGTGGAGACTGAGCAGAGGCGGGGCCCATGGCAGCTGTTCAGTGAATGCCAGCCAAGGTGTCATTGTTATTACCCCTCAGGTATTTCGGCATTTGCCTCGTTCACTAGTGTGCCCATGGGTCAAAAGAGTCAGAGACGACTTAGCGACTTGTCCTACATCCCAGCAATAAACTTGGCCTGCATCTCAGGCTATCAGCTTCTTGAGTGAAGTGGAGCCTCTATTGCCCTTTGTGAGGCAGCATGGGGGTGGGTGTGCAAAGCTGCTTCCCAGAAAGCATGGCACTGTGGCATTTATCCTCAAAGAAAAGGCTATGGTGGCAGGACTGAAAGTTTTTTGTTGTGCCTTGATGCTGTAGAGTGGCCTTTGCAGGACAATGGCAGCCACCACCAGCTCTGGAGAGGCTAGCTGAACAGAAGGGCTCAAGACTGGAGGCCTATACTCAGCACAAAGAACTGAAGTACAACAATGGCTAATGTCCAGGGCACTCAGTTTGTAGCATTGCCTGACTGTTACTGAGCCTGCCCATGGGTAACAACCTGAGCTCCTAACTCCTGCATAGTTCTGCCCTATCTTTAGATGAGATTTCTGCATTTACACCCTTGCCACCGCCCCCTCCACGAAACTCTGGGTAAGATTCTTTTGGGGGAGGGAGCATGGGGTTGGGAGGGAGGGGGGGGGTGGGCCACTTCTATTGGTCTTTCATTTGTCTATTTTTCATCCATCTTTTTTGTTCTCTGGCCCGTATGGGCCTCCCATAGCAGTGGCCTCTGTTGTCGCAGAGCACCGGCTCTGGGCGCATGTGCTCCAGAGCTCTGGCGTGGTAATTGGACACATTGATCCAGCCACTCCGCGGCACGTGGGATCTTCCCAGGCCAGGGATCAAACTGGCACCCCTTGCACTGCAAGGCAGTGTCTTTACCCACTGGACCACCAGGGAAGCCCCTAGGTAAGATTCTTGACCTCTCTCAGCTACAGTCTGATTCTCCATAAAATGGGGTTAGTAGTACCACACTCATGGTAATGAGGATTTAAAGTAGACATTTTATGTGGAGACTGAGCAGAGGCGGGGCCCATGGCAGCTGTTCAGTGAATGCCAGCCAAGGTGTCATTGTTATTACCCCTCAGGTATTTCGGCATTTGCCTCGTTCACTAGTGTGCCCATGGGTCAAAAGAGTCAGAGACGACTTAGCGACTTGTCCTACATCCCAGCAATAAACTTGGCCTGCATCTCAGGCTATCAGCTTCTTGAGTGAAGTGGAGCCTCTATTGCCCTTTGTGAGGCAGTGCAGTGAAGAAGGGAGCACACGGACTCTGGGGTCCCTCGGCCTATATGACTGCTCTGCCATCTTCCTGCAGTTTTGCTTCAGACACATTCCTTAACCTTCCTGTGCCTCCGATTCCTCTAAAGAGCCATCCTCCTCCTACGGGTGTGTTGAGGATTACTGCTTTGTCTACAAGAAGCTCTGCTTGGTGCTGGTGAGTGCCCAGGAAACGTCAGCCATGATTACACATGTGAAAGCAGAAGCTGGCATAATGCTACTCCTAAATTTAGCACTCAACAAATGACTCAGCTAGGTTAGGTCCTGTGGGGTAGACCAGCCACCCCTTGTTCTATCCTATTTTCTACTTCTCTCAGTTTTCACTGAAAGTCTTTAAACATACAGTGCATGAGAGACAACAGAACAGAACTAAGCTGTGGTGGTCAGATGCCCTTCTTTGCCAGAGTCTGAGCTGTTTCTTGGGCTGCAGGACTTTTCTTGCTAAATCAGGAGAGTCTCGGGTAACCCTCCTACTACTGCTCATGTCTCCCTTTCTTGAGAGAGCTAAGCTGTTGGTTCCTAGAGCTATGGCATGGAGGGGCAGCAGTTCAGCAGATGCCTTCTTCCCTGCTTCTCACTTGCTATGAATGCCTCCTCTCCCTTTACTGCTACTGAATCTGCAGCTTGCATCCAACCCTGCCCACCCACCTCTCTGCCCCCCCACCTCCCTGCCCCCACTGTAAATGTTAGCATGGGCACCAAGAGGGTGGAATGCACTGGCCTGGGTGATAGAAAGGAGTTTCTTGAGCAGCTCACAGTTATCTTAGTCATGTTTCTGGGTTGATTTCTTGAAAGGCTGGTGCTAGCAGGAACTTGGGGTCTTATTTATCATTGGCTTGGAAGTTGCCACATCTGATTCTAATCTCTACTTTCCTTTCTTTGAGCTGTGTGACCTTGGACAAGATTCTAAACTTCTGTGGGAATACATGGTCTTTATCTGTGAAATAGGAAGAAGATTACGTGATCCATCAAGATCATTGCCTTGTGCCCAGCAGGGCAGGGGCACTGGCCTTGCCTGCTGGGGCCTGTACTTGGGGGCTGGTGGTGCTGACTGAGGTGAGGCGGGCAGGATGCTATGGCTGCTCTGGTCTTTCCTGGTGAAGACTAGATCATTTCCCCTTCTGTGGAGGCGCTCCGTGGGCGTGGTGCCTTCACCTACTCTTACATAAAGTCGCCCTCTGACAGCATGAAGACAAGGGCTACACCCTAAGGATAGTGGAACCTAGAGCTGGAAGAAGCATATGTCCTTCATGACATTTTGGAATCACCAGAGTCTAGAATTCTTATTTTGTAAGATAAAAAGGAATCTCTGATGAATTTAAGTCAATATTTTAAGGCTCAGTTACTAGCAGCCAGACATGATTTCTAGTTGATCTACTTAATATATGTGGTACACAGTGAAGAATCAGATCTAACTTTTTCCCCTGAATGTCAAGAAGTGAAGGTCATAGAAATCTCACAAACAAAAACTTCATTTTAAAGCACAAGACAGTCAGTCTTTCCCAGTATATAACAAGAGGAATGACTAAGACTACCTTTTCCTTCTATGTCCTCCACAGGAATAATATTTGATATACAAGTTTCCCCAGAATCCAGGTTTCTTTGGTGGCTCCGACAGTAGAGAATCTGTCTGTAGTGCAGTAGACCTGAGTTTGATCCCTGGATCAGGAAGATTCCCTAGAGAACACTACTTTCACTTTCAACCTTTCTTCATAAACACTAGACTCCTCTTCTGATTTCTTTCAGTTAGTAAATACAGATACTTTTTTTAAAAAAAGTATAAAATCTTATGTCCCACACCTGCAAAGGTTATGGCCCTGGAATGCACTGGCCTGGGTGATAGAAAGGAGTTTCTTGAGCAGCTCACAGTTATCTTAGTCATGTTTCTGGGTTGATTTCTTGAAAGGCTGGTGCTAGCAGGAACTTGGGGTCTTATTTATCATTGGCTTGGAAGTTGCCACATCTGATTCTAATCTCTACTTTCCTTTCTTTGAGCTGTGTGACCTTGGACAAGATTCTAAACTTCTGTGGGAATACATGGTCTTTATCTGTGAAATAGGAAGAAGATTACGTGATCCATCAAGATCATTGCCTTGTGCCCAGCAGGGCAGGGGCACTGGCCTTGCCTGCTGGGGCCTGTACTTGGGGGCTGGTGGTGCTGACTGAGGTGAGGCGGGCAGGATGCTATGGCTGCTCTGGTCTTTCCTGGTGAAGACTAGATCATTTCCCCTTCTGTGGAGGCGCTCCGTGGGCGTGGTGCCTTCACCTACTCTTACATAAAGTCGCCCTCTGACAGCATGAAGACAAGGGCTACACCCTAAGGATAGTGGAACCTAGAGCTGGAAGAAGCATATGTCCTTCATGACATTTTGGAATCACCAGAGTCTAGAATTCTTATTTTGTAAGATAAAAAGGAATCTCTGATGAATTTAAGTCAATATTTTAAGGCTCAGTTACTAGCAGCCAGACATGATTTCTAGTTGATCTACTTAATATATGTGGTACACAGTGAAGAATCAGATCTAACTTTTTCCCCTGAATGTCAAGAAGTGAAGGTCATAGAAATCTCACAAACAAAACTTCATTTTAAAGCACAAGACAGTCAGTCTTTCCCAGTATATAACAAGAGGAATGACTAAGACTACCTTTTCCTTCTATGTCCTCCACAGGAATAATATTTGATATACAAGTTTCCCCAGAATCCAGGTTTCTTTGGTGGCTCCGACAGTAGAGAATCTGTCTGTAGTGCAGGAGACCTGAGTTTGATCCCTGGATCAGGAAGATTCCCTAGAGAACACTACTTTCACTTTCAACCTTTCTTCATAAACACTAGACTCCTCTTCTGATTTCTTTCAGTTAGTAAATACAGATACTAATGTTTTTATTTTGGGAAAAGAAAAATGGTATAAAGCAAATTCTGGAGAAGTGGGGTATACTTGTACCCTTAAATCGACCTCTAAGATTTGACATCAAAGAATTAAATTCATAGAACTGTTTTATTTCATCTTTGTTGGTATTAGATGATTAGTCCAGTTCATCTTTTCTCATGGTAGAGTGTTCACAAATGCTTAAATTTTTAATCAGAAATCCATATTTTTAGCTTATTTTCATATGCCCCCCATCATGGTGGTATTTTAATGTTAGTGGACTCAAAATTTTAAAATTTACCTAGTATACATTTTTACTCAGTTCAAGCAATAATATTGAAATGTGTTTACTGAATACTTATCGAATACTTACTCTTTGCCAAACAATCTCATTCAATCACCTCAACATTCCTAAAAATAGATGTTATTATTATCACCATTTTGCAGATGGGGAAACTGAGATAAAGGTCATCTAAGCAGACTGCCCAAGGTCACACAACTAAGAAGTGATGATGGGATATGAGCTCAGCTAGTCTTAAAAGTAAAGAATCTTGACCTGAGATACATAAGTGACTTTGAACAAAGCTCTTTCTTTCCGTATCAAAAAGGAAATATTTTTTCTAGTAACTTTCTTAAATTTGCCCAAGGACATATTGTATTTACCCAAGCTCTTGTGTAATCTCTAGGAAGCCTCTGGTCTTAAGGGATGGTAAAATGGATATTCCTATATTTTAAAGTAAGTAACAACACATACAATATTTGTGTATTCACATCCTCATTTAGAACATCTGAATTCCATAACCATCCAGTGAGGCAGGAAAGGCAGTATTCAGTGCGTAGTAAGTAACTGGATGCTTGTCAGAGTGGTAACTTGCTTGATAACACACCATTTATTGACTTCCTTTTCTAACCTGTCTCACTTTCCTCCTCCCTTATCAGCCTCCTGGGATCATTCAGATCTTTTTTTGGCTCTAGGAAACTGGTATAAAGCAAATTTTCTGGAGAAGTTGGAACACTACTTTCACTTTCAACCTTTCTTCATAAACACTAGACTCCTCTTCTGATTTCTTTCAGTTAGTAAATACAGATACTAATGTTTTTATTTTGGGAAAAGAAAAATGGTATAAAGCAAATTCTGGAGAAGTGGGGTATACTTGTACCCTTAAATCGACCTCTAAGATTTGACATCAAAGAATTAAATTCATAGAACTGTTTTATTTCATCTTTGTTGGTATTAGATGATTAGTCCAGTTCATCTTTTCTCATGGTAGAGTGTTCACAAATGCTTAAATTTTTAATCAGAAATCCATATTTTTAGCTTATTTTCATATGCCCCCCATCATGGTGGTATTTTAATGTTAGTGGACTCAAAATTTTAAAATTTACCTAGTATACATTTTTACTCAGTTCAAGCAATAATATTGAAATGTGTTTACTGAATACTTATCGAATACTTACTCTTTGCCAAACAATCTCATTCAATCACCTCAACATTCCTAAAAATAGATGTTATTATTATCACCATTTTGCAGATGGGGAAACTGAGATAAAGGTCATCTAAGCAGACTGCCCAAGGTCACACAACTAAGAAGTGATGATGGGATATGAGCTCAGCTAGTCTTAAAAGTAAAGAATCTTGACCTGAGATACATAAGTGACTTTGAACAAAGCTCTTTCTTTCCGTATCAAAAAGGAAATATTTTTTCTAGTAACTTTCTTAAATTTGCCCAAGGACATATTGTATTTACCCAAGCTCTTGTGTAATCTCTAGGAAGCCTCTGGTCTTAAGGGATGGTAAAATGGATATTCCTATATTTTAAAGTAAGTAACAACACATACAATATTTGTGTATTCACATCCTCATTTAGAACATCTGAATTCCATAACCATCCAGTGAGGCAGGAAAGGCAGTATTCAGTGCGTAGTAAGTAACTGGATGCTTGTCAGAGTGGTAACTTGCTTGATAACACACCATTTATTGACTTCCTTTTCTAACCTGTCTCACTTTCCTCCTCCCTTATCAGCCTCCTGGGATCATTCAGATCTTTTTATTGGCTCTGCTAGGAAACTAAGACTCATGTTATTTACAATATCCATCTAACCACCTATCCATCCATCCATCCTCCCATCCATCCATTCATCCATCCATATGACCTTACTAGCCTATATAAGCCTGGAAATATATGAAGTACTCAGGATAAGAGACAATTAATTAAGTCACTGCACTAAAGTTGCTGCATTGAATGGCTTTATGTTTTGCGTATCACTAGGCAGAGATAGTTATTCAATACACTGACTGCCAAAGCAGCAGGGGAAAGACTGAAGAATTCCTTCTCAGAATCTTGGAGAGGACTTTCCCAAGCAGTTTTTCTTGTAGGGAAGTGCCTTCCATATGGTGATTGTTCAAGAGATGTTTACTAAGTCAGTGTGGAAAAGGGTTAAATGAACAGGTGGATTAATTGTAAAGTAGACCAGGTGTTTTCTGGGATCCATCTCTCTTGTTTCTGAATCCTTGCCTTCACATATTGTCAATTCACAACTGAAATATAGTCTCAGAAAAATCAAGAAACTCACTCAGGTAAAATGAGTATAAACTAGCTTTTAAATATTTCACACTTAAAAGAAGGAGCAGGGAGACAGTTGAACCCAGAAAAGGCCCTCTGCACTGTTGTGGAGAGATTTGACGGTGGCAGTCTTATCTTGTACATCTCAAATCATAGAAACAAATAAAGTTAGTTCTAGCTCCAAGAACTAACAAGGCCTTGTCTTGAGTTCCGTGTTTTGTGCCACCAATGAGCTTTTACTTGTGATTCCTATACATTTGGGAGCTCTTAACCCTTCCACCCTGCCATGTGGAGTGACTTGATGAGCTCTGGTCTAAAAGCCCAAGGACATATTGTAATTACCCAAGCTCTTGTGTAATCTCTAGGAAGCCTCTGGTCTTAAGGGATGGTAAAATGGATATTCCTATATTTTAAAGTAAGTAACAACACATACAATATTTGTGTATTCACATCCTCATTTAGAACATCTGAATTCCATAACCATCCAGTGAGGCAGGAAAGGCAGTATTCAGTGCGTAGTAAGTAACTGGATGCTTGTCAGAGTGGTAACTTGCTTGATAACACACCATTTATTGACTTCCTTTTCTAACCTGTCTCACTTTCCTCCTCCCTTATCAGCCTCCTGGGATCATTCAGATCTTTTTATTGGCTCTGCTAGGAAACTAAGACTCATGTTATTTACAATATCCATCTAACCACCTATCCATCCATCCATCCTCCCATCCATCCATTCATCCATCCATATGACCTTACTAGCCTATATAAGCCTGGAAATATATGAAGTACTCAGGATAAGAGACAATTAATTAAGTCACTGCACTAAAGTTGCTGCATTGAATGGCTTTATGTTTTGCGTATCACTAGGCAGAGATAGTTATTCAATACACTGACTGCCAAAGCAGCAGGGGAAAGACTGAAGAATTCCCTTCTCAGAATCTTGGAGAGGACTTTCCCAAGCAGTTTTTCTTGTAGGGAAGTGCCTTCCATATGGTGATTGTTCAAGAGATGTTTACTAAGTCAGTGTGGAAAAGGGTTAAATGAACAGGTGGATTAATTGTAAAGTAGACCAGGTGTTTTCTGGGATCCATCTCTCTTGTTTCTGAATCCTTGCCTTCACATATTGTCAATTCACAACTGAAATATAGTCTCAGAAAAATCAAGAAACTCACTCAGGTAAAATGAGTATAAACTAGCTTTTAAATATTTCACACTTAAAAGAAGGAGCAGGGAGACAGTTGAACCCAGAAAAGGCCCTCTGCACTGTTGTGGAGAGATTTGACGGTGGCAGTCTTATCTTGTACATCTCAAATCATAGAAACAAATAAAGTTAGTTCTAGCTCCAAGAACTAACAAGGCCTTGTCTTGAGTTCCGTGTTTTGTGCCACCAATGAGCTTTTACTTGTGATTCCTATACATTTGGGAGCTCTTAACCCTTCCACCCTGCCATGTGGAGTGACTTGATGAGCCCTCATTACTGAAGAGTTGCCACAGGGATGAAGGGTGCAAATAATCAGTGTTCGGGAGAGTTCACTTTGGTTTTTGCTTCATGGTGGGCTCTTGGAGGCCTTTATGAAAGAGAAGGAGCTTCAGCTGACTCCTGGAACATGGGTAGGATTTGACTGAGTGGAGATAACAGTAACAAGTCCTCACTTATCAGGTACTTCCTGTGTGCAGGTTCTGGGGTAAGGGCTCCTGAACAGAATTCATTTAATCCTCCCCAAACCCAAACAAGCACCTTTATTATTATTCCTATTTTAAAGATGAGTTTTAGAAAGGCTAAATAGTGTGCTTATATCAAAACAATGAATTAGAGGCAGAGCTGAGGTCAGATTCAGGCAATCAGCTGTCCCCTAAGCAGACAGTTGAACTGCTCTACTGCTATGCTGTTTCTTGGGGGAACAGTATAGAGGAAGGCTAGGAAAAAAAAGTTTTTGGCAGTGATCATGGCCTTGAGTGTCAGGATGAGATTCCATCCACTGTTTACTTGGTTGTGTGTTTTAGACTGTAGGTCTGAAACAGAATAGAAGCAGAAGCTGTCTGTGTTCTTTTCACTCAGCATGTAACATACCATGAGGCATTCACATCTGAGTGTTGGTACCAGGTCCTTCAGGTGTGTGCTTAGGTGTCTTGTGCAGAGAAGGCTACTTCCCAGGCAAAGCCTTAAGGGGAAGTAGGCTAAATTCTTCTGATTGACAATGAATGCAGTGTAGGGCTGCAGAGCAGAACTGGGCTCCCTCTTTACAAGAGCTCAGCCTGAGCACACTGAATGTCAAGTACTCTTGCTGTACCATGGTCTTGCAACCAGATTCGTTGGGGTGCATGAAAATCGAATTCACACAGGCCTTGCTCTCCCTTGTGCCTCATCTATTGCCACTGTTGCTTCTTTCTTTTAAAAATTTTTAATTATTGTAAAATACATATAACATAAATTGACCACCTTAGCTATTTTAGGACTAGAGGATAGTAGTGTTAAACACATTCCCATTGTTGTGTAGCCCATCTCCAGAACTTGCTTCATTTCGCAAAACTGAAACTCTATGCCCATTAAACAATTTTTCGTTCTCTATTCCCCCAGTCTCTGGCAACAACAGATACCTCATATAAATGGAATCATACAGTATTTATCTTTCTGACAGATTTTTTTCACTTAGCATAATATCCTTAAATGTTGTAGCATTTGTCAGAATTTCCTTTCTTTTTAAGGGTGAATAGTAGACCATTATATGTGCGCACCACATTTTGTTTATTCATTCATCTATTCATGAACACTTGGGTTCCCTCTGACTCTTGGTTACTATGAATAATAAGGATATGAACATGGGTAAGCAAATACCTCTGAGATCCTACTTTCAATTCTTTTGGGTGTAAAGGTCATTGTTTCCTCTGTCCAGTGGGCTTAGAAGAGGGAAAAGAAGGAAAAAATTACACACCCACACAAGTAAAACTTCACGAATGGCTTCCTAAAAAGACCTAAAGGCAGTGTAATAGTCCAGCCAAGGGAGGAGAGAAATCTTTAGCCATACTATGTAGATCCAAAGGCAATTTCTAAGACCAAAATGTTGGGCAGCAACAATCCTTGAATCTAGAACTGCCATATCTGGTTCCCTTACCAACTTTTGGCACACTGTTGGGTCCTGGCTTTAGGTTCTGCATTCAACTGGGCAGTATTTAGAATTTGTTCTCATAAAGGCTTGAATCTGGAGAGGAAGTCCTAGATCTGTCATAACAACCAGATACTTTCAGCTCTGCTCCAGAGGCTCCAGACGAGAGTCAAGAGTCTTGAAAGACATTTTCCTGTCTCCTTAACTGTGAAAAGAAAGGCTCAGCCTATCACCAGAGCACAACTGCACATCACTGAGCTCTCAGGGTAAGCTGGATGGAAATGTGATGTGCTCTGGCCCTGCTGTTTAGGCCTAGATGCATGGCAGCTGACCTTTACAGAGACCATGTGTCTCCTCCCTCTTCTGGGAGAGATGGAGGGGTGTAGGATGGTTCCATGTCCTTTAAAGGAACCTGGACCTGGGGGCCCTCAGCACAAGGTGAGGATGCCTCATCTTTCTACCAGGGACTGTCCCTTCAAAGGCTCTGAGCTGTAAGTGCCAGGCTGCGACTGGCTCCAAGGAGTTGGAGGTGCAGCGGAAGGCAATGGAAGCCAGATCAGAGCTCAATATTTTTGTGTAGAGAGCCCACAAAGGAATCTTGATGGTCTTTGTCCACACCCTGCACTCAGGGAGTTTTTAGCTGGCTTTCCTTAAATGTTGTAGCATTTGTCATTATTTCCTTTCTTTTTAAGGGTGAATAGTAGACCATTATATGTGCACACCACATTTTGTTTATTCATTCATCTATTCATGAACACTTGGGTTCCCTCTGACTCTTGGTTACTATGAATAATAAGGATATGAACATGGGTAAGCAAATACCTCTGAGATCCTACTTTCAATTCTTTTGGGTGTAAAGGTCATTGTTTCCTCTGTCCAGTGGGCTTAGAAGAGGGAAAAGAAGGAAAAAATTACACACCCACACAAGTAAAACTTCACGAATGGCTTCCTAAAAAGACCTAAAGGCAGTGTAATAGTCCAGCCAAGGGAGGAGAGAAATCTTTAGCCATACTATGCAGATCCAAAGGCAATTTCTAAGACCAAAATGTTGGGCAGCAACAATCCTTGAATCTAGAACTGCCATATCTGGTTCCCTTACCAACTTTTGGCACACTGTTGGGTCCTGGCTTTAGGTTCTGCATTCAACTGGGCAGTATTTAGAATTTGTTCTCATAAAGGCTTGAATCTGGAGAGGAAGTCCTAGATCTGTCATAACAACCAGATACTTTCAGCTCTGCTCCAGAGGCTCCAGACGAGAGTCAAGAGTCTTGAAAGACATTTTCCTGTCTCCTTAACTGTGAAAAGAAAGGCTCAGCCTATCACCAGAGCACAACTGCACATCACTGAGCTCTCAGGGTAAGCTGGATGGAAATGTGATGTGCTCTGGCCCTGCTGTTTAGGCCTAGATGCATGGCAGCTGACCTTTACAGAGACCATGTGTCTCCTCCCTCTTCTGGGAGAGATGGAGGGGTGTAGGATGGTTCCATGTCCCTTAAAGGAACCTGGACCTGGGGGCCCTCAGCACAAGGTGAGGATGCCTCATCTTTCTACCAGGGACTGTCCCTTCAAAGGCTCTGAGCTGTAAGTGCCAGGCTGCGACTGGCTCCAAGGAGTTGGAGGTGCAGCGGAAGGCAATGGAAGCCAGATCAGAGCTCAATATTTTTGTGTAGAGAGCCCACAAAGGAATCTTGATGGTCTTTGTCCACACCCTGCACTCAGGGAGTTTTTAGCTGGCTTTCCCTTATGGACTAGCTAGAAACAGGCCTGGTCCCAGAGGTGGGCATCCCAGGGCTATGTTTTTTGGCTCAGGATAATGAGGGATCCTCATGGCTGCAAAGACTAGTCCCTCCTCAGGATCTGTACTTAGAATCTCTGTTATAGCCAGAAAGGGCCCTAGAGATCATCTGGCTGAAGTCAAGTCATTTTATAGTTTTCATCAAGTTAGACATGTGAAATGACTTTCCGAAGCCCACAGCATTAAAAAAGAGCAGATTCAGCAGTGTAGCCTGGAAGTTTCTTTCCTGTGCCCTACAGGGCCTTCTCTGAAATTAGGAGAGCAGCCAGACCAGGCCAGTGGTCTCCAGCATGATAAACACAAGCTTCAATCAGAAATGAGCCCATCATGAAGACCTGCACCTCATAGGCAGGAAGTAACACTTGCATACAGTATGTGTAAAATTTGACTTTGATCAGTTTAAGAGTTGACTGTTCCAAAAATCTCTGCAAGTAATTAAGTTCTTAAGAGATATCCTTTTCACAGAGAATTCATATTTAGTTAGTCTCTTGAGTCGAACAAATATCCTCTCTCCTGCGTGCATGCATGCTCAGTCGTGTCTGACTCTTGGCGACTCTATAAATGATAGCCTGCCAGGCCCCTCTGCCTGTAGGATTTTTCAGGCAAGAATACTGGAATGGGTTACCATTTCCTCCTCCAGGGGATCTTCCTGACCCCAAAACTGAATCCGCGTCTCCTCCATCTCCTACATTACATTCTTTACCACTGAGCCACAGGAAGCCCTCCTCTGTGCTGGTCCCCAAGTGATAGTACTCTTCTGAGACTTTGAATCCTCCCTCTTCTGGGAGAGATGGAGGGGTGTAGGATGGTTCCATGTCCTTTAAAGGAACCTGGACCTGGGGGCCCTCAGCACAAGGTGAGGATGCCTCATCTTTCTACCAGGGACTGTCCCTTCAAAGGCTCTGAGCTGTAAGTGCCAGGCTGCGACTGGCTCCAAGGAGTTGGAGGTGCAGCGGAAGGCAATGGAAGCCAGATCAGAGCTCAATATTTTTGTGTAGAGAGCCCACAAAGGAATCTTGATGGTCTTTGTCCACACCCTGCACTCAGGGAGTTTTTAGCTGGCTTTCCCTTATGGACTAGCTAGAAACAGGCCTGGTCCCAGAGGTGGGCATCCCAGGACTATGTTTTTTGGCTCAGGATAATGAGGGATCCTCATGGCTGCAAAGACTAGTCCCTCCTCAGGATCTGTACTTAGAATCTCTGTTATAGCCAGAAAGGGCCCTAGAGATCATCTGGCTGAAGTCAAGTCATTTTATAGTTTTCATCAAGTTAGACATGTGAAATGACTTTCCGAAGCCCACAGCATTAAAAAAGAGCAGATTCAGCAGTGTAGCCTGGAAGTTTCTTTCCTGTGCCCTACAGGGCCTTCTCTGAAATTAGGAGAGCAGCCAGACCAGGCCAGTGGTCTCCAGCATGATAAACACAAGCTTCAATCAGAAATGAGCCCATCATGAAGACCTGCACCTCATAGGCAGGAAGTAACACTTGCATACAGTATGTGTAAAATTTGACTTTGATCAGTTTAAGAGTTGACTGTTCCAAAAATCTCTGCAAGTAATTAAGTTCTTAAGAGATATCCTTTTCACAGAGAATTCATATTTAGTTAGTCTCTTGAGTCGAACAAATATCCTCTCTCCTGCGTGCATGCATGCTCAGTCGTGTCTGACTCTTGGCGACTCTATAAATGATAGCCTGCCAGGCCCCTCTGCCTGTAGGATTTTTCAGGCAAGAATACTGGAATGGGTTGCCATTTCCTCCTCCAGGGGATCTTCCTGACCCCAAAACTGAATCCGCGTCTCCTCCATCTCCTACATTACATTCTTTACCACTGAGCCACAGGGGAAGCCCTCCTCTGTGCTGGTCCCCCAAGTGATAGTACTCTTCTGAGACTTTGAATCTGTGTATTTAGGTAAGCTTTTCTGTTTGGGAATCTACCTTCTGTTTTCTCCTCGACTGGTTTTCTGGACCTGGACATGTTGACCTATTCTTTGAGAGGCCAGGTCAGGGAGCATGGAATCTCCCACATGCGGCTCAGACCCCCCTGAATTACTCATCCATTGCCAACCCCTGCATGTCTTCTGTGAAGTGTCCCCCTTCACCGCCCAATCATGCCCCAACACTGGTGAGATGCTGGTGAGGGGTCAACAGTAACATGAAAGGCCCTAGGATTCACATTCTTTACAAAGGGAGCCCCAGAAACTGGCTATCTGTTAGGTTTTTGGTGTTATTTGAAGCTGTATTTTGAGGACTGGACTTAAGGAAGAACAAGCATGGAAGGAGTCATCTCAGCTGCCTATTCACCAGGTCACATCTAAAGGGATTAGAGCTGAGATAAATCTGCCTGCACCAGAAACCTTCCCCCACTAGATGGAGAGTAGCTGAAGGAGAACATCACATTCTCAGACAGGGATGCCCTCTCTTCCTTTCCAAGGACATAGAAGAATCTCTTATGTCTGCTCCCTCAGAGGTGTGTCCGTGAGGCAGCTTGTGAGGCTGGACTGTTAGAGCTAGAGGGCTGAAAGAGACCTTGGTATTGAGAGCCATGATTTTCAGATGTGTTTTTAGCAGAAGAAACTATCCAAACAGAGTCTTATAGCATCTGCTGTAGCAGATGCTGGTGGGATACCTCCTCAACCCACCCCAGGGTCCCTTGCAGCAGATTCCAGGTGCTCCTAAGGCTCTAACTGGCTAGGCCTAAGTCTCATGCTCTTTTGGGAATTAAAGGAACATTCTAATCCCTGCTTTATACCCTGAGACTGGGAGAAGGGGTTTCCTGAGGCACCTCAGAGGATGTTACTGGATGAAGAGTAAGCAGATGCTGATCAGGCAAAAAGTGTAGATGTTGATTCTCGTGGTTTTACTCAGATTCTCATGTGCATACAAGTCACCTGCAAATCTTCTTAGACATTGATTCCTGGGGCTCACGTTTGAAGATTCTCGTTCAGAAAATTCACAGCAGGGCCCATGGACCAGAGCCCATTTCTAAGAAAGTTGATGTTGCCAGTGCGAGGAGGGGAGGAAGTCTAGGGAAGGGAGTGGTGTATGTATAATTATGACTGATATGTGTATGGCAGAAACCAACACAACATGGTAAAAATTTAAATAAAAAAAAGAAAAAGTATATAAGCTTAAAAAATTATTACTGAACTAGTCTGCATTCTTTTCTTCATGTGAACTCTTTGAAGTCTGGTGTATATTTTACAGTTGCAGTGCATCTCAACTTGGACTAGCTGCATTTCAAGTACTGTTTAGTCACATGGGGCCACTGGCTAGATTGGACAACACAGCTGTAGTCCCAGCAGGCCAGAGCTGTCCTCTGTCTCTTTCCCATTTTCTTCCTCTTCCAGAATAATGTGAGTTCCCCTTGGATGCTGAACAGAGGTAGTACCAGGCCCGACAGGCAGAGGCTTAGCTGCAGAAAGTTCAAACTGAAGGGCAGCAACTGGCTTGTTCTGTGGCCAGTTCTCATCTGTCTTGGTGGCTCTGTGGTGTGTGTGAGTCAGCATGGGGCAGGGAGGCTGGCAGGCATGGTGGGCGAGTCCTCTCTGTTCTGAGGTCTCCTTGAGGGCCTTTGTGTGTGTGAAGGCGAGGGGCGGGGGAGGGACTGACACAGTGGAGGATGGAATGGTGAGGGAGTAGTGGAGGGATGTGTCTGGCTCCACAAAAATAGCCCTGAATCTGTGGGCTGGTTTCGAAAACTCAAAATACCATTTCCTTGTGCAAGGGAGAAGCAGAATGAGGGAGATATTAAAGAGCTACATGCTTTTGTGATTAAAATGCTCAGGAAAGATAATGAAGACCAGGGCCCTTGGAAATGTCAGGATCTGGGACTCTCTTTAATATTGGATCCTAGAGTTGTCTCAATTTTCCACTGTCTGAAGAGCCATTTTTCTTTCCTGTGTCCCACATCTGTTTTCAGTACTTCCTACTTTATTTGAACATTTAAGAAAATCTGCCTCATGTGCAGTCTCCCCTTGGCTTCTAAAATGTGCAGATGTGTTATCTATTAAAAGCAGTTTGTCATTATGCTCCCTCATAGAATGTGATTACAGAGCTTGGACTCTGAGGGAGGAGTGCTTTACTCCAGTAAAAGCAATAGACCTGGCCAGGGACTACGAGCTCAAGCTGGGCTTGAACCCCAGCTTGTTGCTTGCTAGGTTCCTGCCAAGTTACCAAACCTCCTTAAGCCTGGTTTTCCTTGTCTACTGCATGTGAATAATGCTAGTTCTTCCTTCAGTGGGATGATGGGAAGATTAAGTGAGATGTTGAAAAATGTGTATATTGTGCTTAGCACAGTGCCTGGCCTGTGCTGTTATAGTTGTTTCTCTGAAGGAGACACCAGCTCTTCTGTAGCTCAGTGCCATGACAGCCAGGTAGAATCTTCTCATTTACTAAACTGTGGTATGCTTAAATTAGTCAGTGCAACATGACAGATGTGGAGTATGACACACAGAGAAGAGGGATTTAACTGCAGCTGTTTAGGGAATTGATGGCAGAGTACAAGACAAAACAGCATTCTATTTTCTAGTGCTTATTTAGCAGGGTTTTCTGGGTCTCAGAACCAGTGTCTTAAATTTCCAAAAGCATAAAGAGGTAAATTTCATTATGTCAGTCTGAAAAAAGTGTAGACAGTGACATTTGTTGTTAAAAAAAAAAAAAGGCCTTCCCTGGTGGTCCAGTGGGTAAAGAGTCCACCTTGCAGTGCAGGAGGTGCGGGTTCGATCCCTGGCCTGGGAAGATCCCACATGCTACGGAACTGCTGGGCTGGTGTGTCCAATTACAAGCCAGCGCTCTGGAGTGCATGCGCGCAGAGCCAGTGCTCTGCAATGAGAGAGGCCACTGCCATGGGAGGTCCACACAGGCTGAAGAATAAAGATGGATGAAAAATAAATAAATAAAAAAAATAATATAAAAAGAGGACAAAATTAAAAAAAAAACTTTTAAAAAATGTTACTATGTAAAATGATGAATGTGTTAACTAGCCTGACTGTGGTAATTATTTTACAATGTATACATAAATTAAGTTGTACATATTAAAGAAAAAATGCATAAAGAGGAAAAAAAATAAGGTAGGACTTGAATATGTAACCACAGAACAAATATAACTGCCTAATATAAAAAGGCAAAAAAGAAATCCTGAAGTATAAGTACCAGAAATTCAATAGGATGGGCTTATATGTAGTAACAAAAAATCCATATGCCAAATATTGATTTGACATGGGGGTAATATTTTTGATTTACATCAAGTGAAAGAAGAAAAGGAAATAAAATTTTACATAACAATACTTAAAATGTTTTACATATGTGTAATGCTCTAAAACCAAAATACTCTAAACCAGATGTTATGTTTGCTTATCTCTGTTGGATAATAGTTTTTTTCTTGGTGCTTTCATATATTTTCTATAGTGAACACTAGCTAGTTTCGTAATCAGGAAAAACAGTGAAGGTTATGAAAGATTTCCAGTCTCCAGTTTCCACCAGGGAGCCTGTAGCTCATTCTCATCTCTCTCAGCCTTGCAGGACTCCTAGTGGCTTCAAAGCCTGCTTTGTTTACAAAAGGATGATTACGTGGGGTGTCCAGGGAGATTGACTGAGAGAGAACAAAGTGAGACATGTTTTATTGAAGACACTAACCAGAGTCAAGACACTTTCACAACAAAAACCCTTAATGAATTCAGTGGATGGCTGTTCCCGTCAAAGTAAATTGGGTAAATGGGAAATAAGAATGTCAGCAAGCTCTGTGAGGGAGGACGGCAAACTTCTTTCTCTCTCTATAGGAAAGAGATTACAAATAAGATTCATGATGACCATGCTTTTTATTTAGTTGGGAATGGGTTAACTCAGTTTATCAGGAGGTCGCTGGTAGGACTTCACCGCCCCTCCCCCTGCCCCATTCAACTGACTTTCTGATCACCTTCCTTCAAACCATGTGTGGATTCTGCTGCGGCTCTACCAGGCCCCAGGGTCTTTCCTCTGGCTGTCTTCCCAAACCTGCCTATTCTCTTAATGCTGCTCGATTAAAGTTCTTTTCCCTTGGATCTGGTGGTTTCTCTCTGCCCAGCCACTTTGAGTTTGTCCAGTGTCTCCTGCCCACATTTCTCTGTTGGATCCAACCCTGCATTTGACTATTTGCCCATTCCTCAGGTCCCTGCCCCTGCAGCCTTGGTGCAGTTAACCTTGCTTCTCTCCCATGTCCAGTCTCAGCTGCAAGGGCCCTTGCTGTCCAGGTCAGAGCCCTGCTCCTCTGTGCTCAGGAGAGATGACTGAATATCTGACTTCTCCGGCCATATGACTTTTCTCTGTGCCTCGGATGCAGTGTGTCATGGCTTTGTTATTTTTGGCAGTCATTCTGCAGCCCTAAGAGCGTGGAAGACTGGGAGATGGACACTGACCAGTTCATGAGGGCCCACCCTATGAACCGGGTTCTTTCCCCTCCTGATTATGAGACTTTGGTGAATTTTCTTAACCTTTCTAATCTTCAGTTTCCTCTTCTGCAAAATGATGATAATAATAATTACCTGAAAAAGTGACCAATTACAGGTGAAGTGCATCTAACTCATCTGGCACATGGCTAGCATTCAATTAATATTAGTTGTTGCAATGTTATTATTTTATTCTGAAATCAATACAACCCACCTTGTGGAAAGAGCATTGGGCAGACCTGTTTAAACTTCACTTTTGGCCATGCTACCTGTGACACACCTGGTGTCTTCTGTAAAAGAGGGTCACAAAGCATACTGACTCTTGGACTTGCTATAGGGATTGAATGAAATAATGCATGTGAAGCACTTGAAAAATGCCTGGTACATAGTGCCGCAAAATGTTTGTGTTGTTTGCAATACAGACTACGAATGGTCTTGCCAGTGTATTCTAGGAAGGATGACTATGAAATTATTACCTCTAAAGCATTCTAGAGTTGACATCTGAATTCTAAAGTAGGTTAAGCTTTCATGGTTGTACTGAAGAATCATAATAGTACACGAGTGAGATTTGAATCAAAACTGGCAAGCTGAATTTTTTGTCTGTCCGGGAGCTGAACCAGATTCTGTTCCTTTAAGTCTGAACCGAAACCAAGGGGCCTCTGAATGGGTGAGTCCAAACCTGCCTATTCTCTTAATGCTGCTCGATTAAAGTTCTTTTCCCTTGGATCTAGTGGTTTCTCTCTGCCCAGCCACTTTGAGTTTGTCCAGTGTCTCCTGCCCACATTTCTCTGTTGGATCCAACCCTGCATTTGACTATTTGCCCATTCCTCAGGTCCCTGCCCCTGCAGCCTTGGTGCAGTTAACCTTGCTTCTCTCCCATGTCCAGTCTCAGCTGCAAGGGCCCTTGCTGTCCAGGTCAGAGCCCTGCTCCTCTGTGCTCAGGAGAGATGACTGAATATCTGACTTCTCCGGCCATTTGACTTTTCTCTGTGCCTCGGATGCAGTGTGTCATGGCTTTGTTATTTTTGGCAGTCATTCTGCAGCCCTAAGAGCGTGGAAGACTGGGAGATGGACACTGACCAGTTCATGAGGGCCCACCCTATGAACCGGGTTCTTCCCCCTCCTGATTATGAGACTTTGGTGAATTTTCTTAACCTTTCTAATCTTCAGTTTCCTCTTCTGCAAAATGATGATAATAATAATTACCTGAAAAAGTGACCAATTACAGGTGAAGTGCATCTAACTCATCTGGCACATGGCTAGCATTCAATTAATATTAGTTGTTGCAATGTTATTATTTTATTCTGAAATCAATACAACCCACCTTGTGGAAAGAGCATTGGGCAGACCTGTTTAAACTTCACTTTTGGCCATGCTACCTGTGACACACCTGGTGTCTTCTGTAAAAGAGGGTCACAAAGCATACTGACTCTTGGACTTGCTATAGGGATTGAATGAAATAATGCATGTGAAGCACTTGAAAAATGCCTGGTACATAGTGCCGCAAAATGTTTGTGTTGTTTGCAATACAGACTACGAATGGTCTTGCCAGTGTATTCTAGGAAGGATGACTATGAAATTATTACCTCTAAAGCATTCTAGAGTTGACATCTGAATTCTAAAGTAGGTTAAGCTTTCATGGTTGTACTGAAGAATCATAATAGTACACGAGTGAGATTTGAATCAAAACTGGCAAGCTGAATTTTTTGTCTGTCCAGAAGAATGTGCTCATTTTGTCCTGAACCAGATTCTGTTCCTCTCAAGTGCACGTGAACCGAAACCAAGGGGCCTCTGAATGGGTGAGTCTGGTGACTAATGGCAATGTGTTTGGGTATACGTGTAGATCGTAATGTTAAAGATCTAACTTCTTTGTTTTCTTTGTCTGTTGTTTCATTTGCTATGATTTTCTCCCACTCTGTGGGGTGTCTGTTCAGCTTTTTTTTGTAATTTCTTATGCTGTACAAAAGCTTTTAAGTTTCATGAGGTCCCACATGTTCATTTTTCTTTTCAGTTCCGCTATTTTAGTAGGTGGGTCAGAGAAGATCTTGCTTTGATTTATGTCCTTGAGTGTTTTGCCTATATTCTCCTCTAAGAGTTTGATGGTTTCTGGTCTTACATTTAGGTCTTTAATCCATTTTGAGTTGATCTTAGTGTATGGTGTTAGGGAATGTTCCAACTTCATTTTTTTGCATGTAGCTGTCCAATTTTCCCAGCACCACTTGTTGAAGAGGCTGTCTCATATAATATGAAGTAAAAATGGCAATTTAGAAATTGCATTTTGTTCAAAGCTACAAAAGTGACTCAAAATCATCCTGGGAATCACCAGGAGCAGGAAAATACAACCTCATAGAGTCAGATGTGGGTGGCTAGTCATCTTCTAGAGAAAGCCAGCCTTTGGCATCATCACAAATCCTCTCTCGTTTAGAATGAAAACTACATCGGGTCATTGCTTAGTTCAGCCTCATGAATTTCAATTTCCAAAAGGCTCTGTAATGAAATCTACCTGTTTTAAAAGATCATAATTTAATTCTAGATTTACCAACACAGATCACTCAAGTACTAATGCAATAAGAGGGTTGTTTTGTACATGAGGCTTTTAACATCAATATTAAAAAGATTTTATATTTGTTTACTCATTAATGATGACTGGGATTTATGACCCAGACACTAGATGATTTTTTTAAGAAAAAAATCAGCACCAAGGAATCCAGGGGCCAGGGCTAAGCTCTGAGTACCTCTGTGAAGAGTTGCAGATCAGACCGAAACTTCTTTTTTCCAACCTGGGTTCCAGGGCCACATGATCTGTCTACCCAATACCTAGGTAATTGGTTTCTGCAGCAGGGAAGGAATCCTTGAGGATAAGCCTGTTTACAGAGAAGCTCAACAGAAAGCAGCTATTGTTCCTGATTTTAAGATCTATATGGATTTAACAGAGCTGATGGAAAAGGGAACACTCAAACCCGAATAATTCACTAAACCTAGCAGCTATCTTCATGTAGAATACCTTGCTTAGCAGAGACTTGAGTAAAAAAATGGAAGAGTACACTTAAAAAAAGGCATATAAAAAAAAGGCATATATAAATGCAAATGCAAATGCGACAGTCAGTATTTGGTATACCTCATAATGACGGTTATCAGAGAGTGTTTATTGAACTCCCATGTGTGTCTAGTGCTATGGTGCTATATGCTACTATCTAGTATTAGTTGAATGATTCTCTGCCTTGGATGAATGCATGTTAGAATCATGTGGGAGCTTTTAATAAATTGATCTCTTGGCCCCAGCTCCAGAGATGACCCAACTGATCTGGCCTGGGGCCCAGACATGTTTATAAAACTGCTCAGGTGACTCTGATGTGAAGGCAGGGCTGAGAATCACTGTCCACCTCCTGTACCCATACCCCCTATCCCACCCCCTACACACATGTGCGTGCACACACACACACATACACATACTTTTTTTTTGTTTTGGCCTCTTCTATTGGTCTTTCATTTATTTATTTTCATCCTTCTTTGTTCTTTGGCCTGTGTGGGTCTCCCATCGCAGTGGCCTCAGTTGTCGCAGAGCACCGGCTCTGGGCGCATGCACTCCAGAGCTCCAGCTTTGTAGTTGGACACATCGGCTCTGCGGCACGTTGGATCTTCCCAGGCCAGGGATTGAACTGATGCCCCTTGCACTGCAAGGCTGTGTCTTTACCCACTGAACCACCAGGGAAGCCCCCCCCTCCCCACTTTTTAAAATGACTTCCCTATCAGTCCAGTGGTTGGGATTTTGCCTTCTAATGCAGAAGGTGTGACTTTGATCCCTGGTTGGGGAGCTGGGATCACACGTGCCATGTGAATTGGGGGAGTTTTAAGATCAGATCAGACCGAAACTTCTTTTTTCCAACCTGGGTTCCAGGGCCACATGATCTGTCTACCCAATACCTAGGTAATTGGTTTCTGCAGCAGGGAAGGAATCCTTGAGGATAAGCCTGTTTACAGAGAAGCTCAACAGAAAGCAGCTATTGTTCCTGATTTTAAGATCTATATGGATTTAACAGAGCTGATGGAAAAGGGAACACTCAAACCCGAATAATTCACTAAACCTAGCAGCTATCTTCATGTAGAATACCTTGCTTAGCAGAGACTTGAGTAAAAAAATGGAAGAGTACACTTAAAAAAAGGCATATAAAAAAAAGGCATATATAAATGCAAATGCAAATGCGACAGTCAGTATTTGGTATACCTCATAATGACGGTTATCAGAGAGTGTTTATTGAACTCCCATGTGTGTCTAGTGCTATGGTGCTATATGCTACTATCTAGTATTAGTTGAATGATTCTCTGCCTTGGATGAATGCATGTTAGAATCATGTGGGAGCTTTTAATAAATTGATCTCTTGGCCCCAGCTCCAGAGATGACCCAACTGATCTGGCCTGGGGCCCAGACATGTTTATAAAACTGCTCAGGTGACTCTGATGTGAAGGCAGGGCTGAGAATCACTGTCCACCTCCTGTACCCATACCCCCTATCCCACCCCCTACACACATGTGCGTGCAAACACACACACATACACATACTTTTTTTTTGTTTTGGCCTCTTCTATTGGTCTTTCATTTATTTATTTTCATCCTTCTTTGTTCTTTGGCCTGTGTGGGCCTCCCATCGCAGTGGCCTCAGTTGTCGCAGAGCACCGGCTCTGGGCGCATGCACTCCAGAGCTCCAGCTTTGTAGTTGGACACATCGGCTCTGCGGCACGTTGGATCTTCCCAGGCCAGGGATTGAACTGATGCCCCTTGCACTGCAAGGCTGTGTCTTTACCCACTGAACCACCAGGGAAGCCCCCCCCTCCCCACTTTTTAAAATGACTTCCCTATCAGTCCAGTGGTTGGGATTTTGCCTTCTAATGCAGAAGGTGTGACTTTGATCCCTGGTTGGGGAGCTGGGATCACACGTGCCATGTGACTGAGAAACCAAAACAAAAAAACAGAAGCAACACTGAGAGGGGGGTGGAGGAGGGAGGGGGCCAGGGATATACATATGACTAATCTGGGAACATACATATCTGTAAACAACAAAACTGTGTAAAAATATAAAAAAATAAAAATATTAAAAAAAACAGAAGCAACATTATGAAAAATTCAATAAAGACATTTAAAAAATAAAAAGATAGGTAAGGAAACTACATCTCAGAGAAATTAAGCAATCAGAAATATGCTCCAGTGTCAGAAAGTTATATATTAAAAAAGATGGTCAGGGAGAAGGAAAACACCCTGGTTGAGAAGAGATTGTGAAATCAAGCTACTGCTGGTCTCCCTGCAAACCAGGAGATGAAAAATCTGCACTCATCAAAGGGAATTGCTGTAAAGACTATTTTGTTGGGGTTTAAAGCTTTGAAAAATGGGATGTTTTTCTTTGATGAGAAGGGACATAAAAGCACTAGAAGGTATGCCAAGGAGGCATATTTATCCCTTTTCTCTTTGGGTAGAAACTAGGTGGTTAAGGGTTGCCTGATAATCAGGAGGCAGCATGGCATCTACTGCCTTCTGCCTTTCTCTCTACAAGAGCCTCTGGAAGATATCATCTATTGTTAAATAGCAGACTCTCCCCTGAGTCTAGGCCCAACCCCAAAATGCTTCTTAACACAGCACTGACCCAACATCTGTGCATCATATTGGGCACGTGAGCTGGAATCTATCTTCCTTCTCTGGCACCTTTGTACTCAGACCTTACTTTGAGTGCCAGCTTGCCCATTCCTAGGGGTGTTTGTGGTCCCTTGGAAATCCATATTTAATCGCAGTGGCCTCAGTTGTCGCAGAGCACCGGCTCTGGGCGCATGCACTCCAGAGCTCCAGCTTTGTAGTTGGACACATCGGCTCTGCGGCACGTTGGATCTTCCCAGGCCAGGGATTGAACTGATGCCCCTTGCACTGCAAGGCTGTGTCTTTACCCACTGAACCACCAGGAAGCCCCTCCCACTTTTAAAATGACTTCCCTATCAGTCCAGTGGTTGGGATTTTGCCTTCTAATGCAGAAGGTGTGACTTTGATCCCTGGTTGGGGAGCTGGGATCACACGTGCCATGTGACTGAGAAACCAAAACAAAAAAACAGAAGCAACACTGAGAGGGGGGTGGAGGAGGGAGGGGGCCAGGGATATACATATGACTAATCTGGGAACATACATATCTGTAAACAACAAAACTGTGTAAAAATATAAAAAAATAAAAATATTAAAAAAAACAGAAGCAACATTATGAAAAATTCAATAAAGACATTTAAAAAATAAAAAGATAGGTAAGGAAACTACATCTCAGAGAAATTAAGCAATCAGAAATATGCTCCAGTGTCAGAAAGTTATATATTAAAAAAGATGGTCAGGGAGAAGGAAAACACCCTGGTTGAGAAGAGATTGTGAAATCAAGCTACTGCTGGTCTCCCTGCAAACCAGGAGATGAAAAATCTGCACTCATCAAAGGGAATTGCTGTAAAGACTATTTTGTTGGGGTTTAAAGCTTTGAAAAATGGGATGTTTTTCTTTGATGAGAAGGGACATAAAAGCACTAGAAGGTATGCCAAGGAGGCATATTTATCCCTTTTCTCTTTGGGTAGAAACTAGGTGGTTAAGGGTTGCCTGATAATCAGGAGGCAGCATGGCATCTACTGCCTTCTGCCTTTCTCTCTGCAAGAGCCTCTGGAAGATATCATCTATTGTTAAATAGCAGACTCTCCCCTGAGTCTAGGCCCAACCCCAAAATGCTTCTTAACACAGCACTGACCCAACATCTGTGCATCATATTGGGCACGTGAGCTGGAATCTATCTTCCTTCTCTGGCACCTTTGTACTCAGACCTTACTTTGAGTGCCAGCTTGGCCCATTCCTAGCAGTGTGGTCTTGGTCAAATTAATTTAAGTTCTCAAGTCTCAGTCTTCCCCAAGTTGAAAAAAAGCAGAACAGATGCCCATATTGTAGTATTATGTAAGGCAAATGGAGTATCTGTCACATAGTAGGCCCTTAGTAATGGTAGTTAGAATTACAAGTTGTCTGTAAAGCTGTGGTAGTGAATATGATTGTCAGTAGCCGTGGACTAGAAATATAAAACTAGGTAAGACTCCAACACAGAGCCTTAGTAGGCCTCATCCAATAAGAGCCCTAGCCTGTGTGGAACCCTATATTTTACAAAAACTTTTAAGCTTTGGATGAAATAAAATGGATAGGATTTGTCAAATCACGAGTTCACCGCATGACCTGCTGACTATAGATGGAGTAAATGCTCATATGACAGAGCAATTCCATGCTCTGTGATGTTTGCATTTAGACCCCAAATTGAGAGCCAGCTGGAAAGCAACAATAAGACTGAGAGCTACTCATAAGTCAGAGCATGAGAAAGGACACAAATGGATAGGGGTCTCTACCCACCCTCTTCGCCCACCTCCCCTGCCCAGGTTGCCATCTTCTCTCATTTAATCCTAACCGTAGCCCTATAAGGTATGTTATTATGATGATGGCACCGATTTCACCAGGCAGAAAATCCAAGTTAGAGAAGATAACTATTCCTCGTAGAAGTGGTAGAGCTAAGATCTGAGTTTATGAGACTCCAGAACCTGATCTTTTGCCAGATACTAGAGACATAGTCATCAAGATTCCTTGAGCAAATAAATAAATAGATTCTTCCAGTGGCATAAGTATGCCATATTCTTGTATTCCTTGATCACTCAGATTATTTAAATGATCTGTAAGCAACAATCCACTCCTTTTAAATAAGAGCCTGATCCTTCCCTGTCAGTTACATTTGGCTCATCTAGAGAATTTGAGAGGGGCAAGGAGTTGTAAGCTAGTAAGCAAGGGTTATTTGTGGTTATTTATCAAGTTTCTTTGATTTTCCCAAGTTAAAGAATGAGATCTGTGATAGGGGTGCTGGAATCTATCTTCCTTCTCTGGCACCTTTGTACTCAGACCTTACTTTGAGTGCCAGCTTGGCCCATTCCTAGCTGTGTGGTCTTGGTCAAATTAATTTAAGTTCTCAAGTCTCAGTCTTCCCCAAGTTGAAAAAAAGCAGAACAGATGCCCATATTGTAGTATTATGTAAGGCAAATGGAGTATCTGTCACATAGTAGGCCCTTAGTAATGGTAGTTAGAATTACAAGTTGTCTGTAAAGCTGTGGTAGTGAATATGATTGTCAGTAGCCGTGGACTAGAAATATAAAACTAGGTAAGACTCCAACACAGAGCCTTAGTAGGCCTCATCCAATAAGAGCCCTAGCCTGTGTGGAACCCTATATTTTACAAAAACTTTTAAGCTTTGGATGAAATAAAATGGATAGGATTTGTCAAATCACGAGTTCACCGCATGACCTGCTGACTATAGATGGAGTAAATGCTCATATGACAGAGCAATTCCATGCTCTGTGATGTTTGCATTTAGACCCCAAATTGAGAGCCAGCTGGAAAGCAACAATAAGACTGAGAGCTACTCATAAGTCAGAGCATGAGAAAGGACACAAATGGATAGGGGTCTCTACCCACCCTCTTCGCCCACCTCCCCTGCCCAGGTTGCCATCTTCTCTCATTTAATCCTAACCGTAGCCCTATAAGGTATGTTATTATGATGATGGCACCGATTTCACCAGGCAGAAAATCCAAGTTAGAGAAGATAACTATTCCTCGTAGAAGTGGTAGAGCTAAGATCTGAGTTTATGAGACTCCAGAACCTGATCTTTTGCCAGATACTAGAGACATAGTCATCAAGATTCCTTGAGCAAATAAATAAATAGATTCTTCCAGTGGCATAAGTATGCCATATTCTTGTATTCCTTGATCACTCAGATTATTTAAATGATCTGTAAGCAACAATCCACTCCTTTTAAATAAGAGCCTGATCCTTCCCTGTCAGTTACATTTGGCTCATCTAGAGAATTTGAGAGGGCAAGGAGTTGTAAGCTAGTAAGCAAGGGTTATTTGTGGTTATTTATCAAGTTTCTTTGATTTTCCCAAGTTAAAGAATGAGAAGATTAAAATTTAGTCTTTTAAAATATCCTTCTATGTGAGATACCTCATAAAGTAATGCTTTGAGGTTCCTTAAAAGTTAGAACTGCTATAATCAGCAAGGAACACAGAAGCCAGTGTATAGAAAGTAAAATAAATACAGTATCTTTATAAGCTATGTGCTACAGAATCAAGGTAAATTCTCATGAAACAAAAATAAAATAAACAATAAGCAGGCAAAATGATAGTTTTTCCTTTATGTCCATTCTTTTGCATTGTGTGGTGCTGGCCTCTCAGGATTAGTAGCCATGGCCTTGGGCGCCACTATCAGCAAGATATGGAAGCTTTTGTGGAGGGGCTGGGGTTTTGGTAGGTGTTTGAAAGAGAATAGTGTTGGCAGATGCTCAGAAATCAATGAGTTTTTAAACCTGTACAGAATGCAGTTTCTTTTCCTGCATACATAAGAGGATTTTATTTTAGAGAAGGATTTGTGGTTTGAATTCGAATAGCACTATTGTGACAAAGTTGACTTTCAGTCTAAGTAATAGATTTGCTGAAAATTATATCTAGGCCTTCAGTGGGAGCTCACAGCAGGCGATAGCTTACTACAATATTTTGAAAATAAGTCCATAAACAGTAAGAGAGCAGAAGTTCTTTAGAGTGATATTGACTTAAATGTCATTTTCTGTCAGCCCAGGAATTATGATAATTTAGATTTGGTTTCCTGGGTGAATGCTGGAGGTAGTTCGTTAGTACAGTGATAGAGCTTTGGATTCTTCTTTTTGGGTGAAGAAAGGCATATGGTCACATTGTGGTGGCAGAAAATCCAAGTTAGAGAAGATAACTATTCCTCGAGTGGCTAAGTCTATTAGCCCAGAACCTGATCTTTTGCCAGATACTAGAGACATAGTCATCAAGATTCCTTGAGCAAATAAATAAATAGATTCTTCCAGTGGCATAAGTATGCCATATTCTTGTATTCCTTGATCACTCAGATTATTTAAATGATCTGTAAGCAACAATCCACTCCTTTTAAATAAGAGCCTGATCCTTCCCTGTCAGTTACATTTGGCTCATCTAGAGAATTTGAGAGGGGCAAGGAGTTGTAAGCTAGTAAGCAAGGGTTATTTGTGGTTATTTATCAAGTTTCTTTGATTTTCCCAAGTTAAAGAATGAGAAGATTAAAATTTAGTCTTTTAAAATATCCTTCTATGTGAGATACCTCATAAAGTAATGTTTTGAGGTTCCTTAAAAGTTAGAACTGCTATAATCAGCAAGGAACACAGAAGCCAGTGTATAGAAAGTAAAATAAATACAGTATCTTTATAAGCTATGTGCTACAGAATCAAGGTAAATTCTCATGAAACAAAAATAAAATAAACAATAAGCAGGCAAAATGATAGTTTTTCCTTTATGTCCATTCTTTTGCATTGTGTGGTGCTGGCCTCTCAGGATTAGTAGCCATGGCCTTGGGCGCCACTATCAGCAAGATATGGAAGCTTTTGTGGAGGGGCTGGGGTTTTGGTAGGTGTTTGAAAGAGAATAGTGTTGGCAGATGCTCAGAAATCAATGAGTTTTTAAACCTGTACAGAATGCAGTTTCTTTTCCTGCATACATAAGAGGATTTTATTTTAGAGAAGGATTTGTGGTTTGAATTCGAATAGCACTATTGTGACAAAGTTGACTTTCAGTCTAAGTAATAGATTTGCTGAAAATTATATCTAGGCCTTCAGTGGGAGCTCACAGCAGGCGATAGCTTACTACAATATTTTGAAAATAAGTCCATAAACAGTAAGAGAGCAGAAGTTCTTTAGAGTGATATTGACTTAAATGTCATTTTCTGTCAGCCCAGGAATTATGATAATTTAGATTTGGTTTCCTGGGTGAATGCTGGAGGTAGTTCGTTAGTACAGTGATAGAGCTTTGGATTCTTCTATGGTTTCATGGGTGAAGAAAGGCATATGGTCACATTTGGACTATAACCTTGAAGTGCTTAAAAATGTGCTGGGAAATTTGGAGCAAATTTTCTAAAACAGTGTATATTTCTCTCTCATAAATCTACCTTTCAAAAGGTGAAGTAAAATGTCACATTGGGTAGATCAGAGAATATTCATTTGGAAAGTTTATGAGATGATATGGTCCAGGCAATGAATAGGATTAAGTATTCAATGACACCCAGAGAAACATCAAAGAGAATCAGACTAGAGATCTCAGAATACCAAATAGATCTTCAAACCTATCAGTTTCTTTCAAACTCTAAAATGCTTGGATTATATGAGCTGACAAATATTAATAATGGCATCTAAAAACATTTCTGCCAGAATCTTCATGCCCTGGAGGTTGGATTGGGAATGGGCAGAGCATGCAAGGCATAATTGGAAATTCTTAAACAAAAAGGGCCTAGAAATCTCAACATATTTAGAATTATACTTTTCTCATTAGGAAATTAATGAAGTGTGAACAATTGTATCACCAAGTGTTTAAGGATTCTTTAAAAAAAATAATGCTAAGTAATGGCTATCTTAAATTGCAAAGACAAGCCAGGAACTGCTATGGTTGAATGTTTGAATTTAAATTCTAAGGAAACTGAAATAAACCAAAAGCTAATTGATAATGAATTAGTTCAAGATACAAACACTCTTCTAGAAATTGGTTATGAATCACTCAGTTTAGGGACATTAAGAAGCAAGCAGGTAATGGTATTCTAGGCATTTTGCTTCCTGTTTCACTTGTCTTTGTTATTTTATTTGGATTGGCATGTTTTTTATTTCCAACATTATTGGATTTTTCTCTTTGTAACTTTTAATGAAACTCTAAGTAATAGTTGCTAAAATTATATCTAGGCCTTCAGTGGGAGCTCACAGCAGGCGATAGCTTACTACAATATTTTGAAAATAAGTCCATAAACAGTAAGAGAGCAGAAGTTCTTTAGAGTGATATTGACTTAAATGTCATTTTCTGTCAGCCCAGGAATTATGATAATTTAGATTTGGTTTCCTGGGTGAATGCTGGAGGTAGTTCGTTAGTACAGTGATAGAGCTTTGGATTCTTCTATGGTTTCATGGGTGAAGAAAGGCATATGGTCACATTTGGACTATAACCTTGAAGTGCTTAAAAATGTGCTGGGAAATTTGGAGCAAATTTTCTAAAACAGTGTATATTTCTCTCTCATAAATCTACCTTTCAAAAGGTGAAGTAAAATGTCACATTGGGTAGATCAGAGAATATTCATTTGGAAAGTTTATGAGATGATATGGTCCAGGCAATGAATAGGATTAAGTATTCAATGACACCCAGAGAAACATCAAAGAGAATCAGACTAGAGATCTCAGAATACCAAATAGATCTTCAAACCTATCAGTTTCTTTCAAACTCTAAAATGCTTGGATTATATGAGCTGACAAATATTAATAATGGCATCTAAAAACATTTCTGCCAGAATCTTCATGCCCTGGAGGTTGGATTGGGAATGGGCAGAGCATGCAAGGCATAATTGGAAATTCTTAAACAAAAGGGCCTAGAAATCTCAACATATTTAGAATTATACTTTTCTCATTAGGAAATTAATGAAGTGTGAACAATTGTATCACCAAGTGTTTAAGGATTCTTTAAAAAAAATAATGCTAAGTAATGGCTATCTTAAATTGCAAAGACAAGCCAGGAACTGCTATGGTTGAATGTTTGAATTTAAATTCTAAGGAAACTGAAATAAACCAAAAGCTAATTGATAATGAATTAGTTCAAGATACAAACACTCTTCTAGAAATTGGTTATGAATCACTCAGTTTAGGGACATTAAGAAGCAAGCAGGTAATGGTATTCTAGGCATTTTGCTTCCTGTTTCACTTGTCTTTGTTATTTTATTTGGATTGGCATGTTTTTTATTTCCAACATTATTGGATTTTTCTCAATTCTTTGTAACTTTTTAATGAAACTAATCCATCAGGTTATAATTAAATTTGAGAAATAGACAATAAAATATTTTTGACACATTTTAATAGCAGTGGTTTTTAGGGGATAGAAGAAGGGAGTACCAATAAACAAAGGAAAGAATTTATAATGGCTGATCCTAAAATATCCTTTCATAGTTTAATATGCATCTCTTTACAGTTAACTTTTTGAATTTTCTTTGTTTTCGAAAAGCTAATTGACAATGGAAATTTCTTTTAAACATTTCCATATGCATTTCTGCACCATAATTAAATCAGTTGCTTATGTTATGTTCAACTACATAAATCAAATTTGTTCCTATTTAAGACCCTTGCAGAATGTCTGTAAAGCAGTAATTGGAAAGAGAATGCTGGCCAAATCATTGTTAGCAAAAATAAAATCTGGTGAATATCAAATTGTTCAGATAATCCCAGAGAGCTGGGAGCCAGTACTTTGGCCTCAAGGACATAAGACTTAAGTGGAACAATTCAGGCCTATAATATCAATAGTTCCCAATGTTTTGCCCATCTTTAACTTTGAATGACTTTTGGATTAAGTGGACCACCAGCATTCTGTCCTAAGTACAGTTATCTCTTGGTATCTGTGGGGTATTGGTTTTAGGATCCCCTCTGGATACCAAAATTCGCTGAGGCACAAGTCTCTTATATAAAATCGTGGAGGAGGGCAAGGCCTCCTTGTAGGCAGGTGTGGAGCCTATGGATACAGAGAGCTGACAGCGCAGTCCTCCTCTGCAGCTTTGTGGCACTGAGGAGAAAAAACCTAGTAATTATGACCAGAGGGAACGAGTAGAAACTTTTAAGCTCTCCAGTTCCAAAAAACCACATTCAGAAGTGTTATATTGGCTTTCATTTTCAAAGAAGACATGTTCCATGGTGATTCCTCAACCTGTAATGGTTACTGTGTAGAGCTGCTGCTAATGTGTGTGTCTGCGCCTTTAGTGAGAATTCAGAGGGCTGTGAGCTTATCCTCCATGGTTTATTCACATGAATTTTTCTTTTCTAATAGCTCAACCTGTAATACCAAACAACAACAACAAAACAAAAAGTGAAAACTTTTACAGAGCAACCAAGGATTATGCATGTGATAACTAGAGGAGGTTAAAAACACTCTCAGTCTACCCATCTGCTGGCTGAATTAGCTTATTTTATTGGACTCCTTTTGTGTTTTTTTCTGTGGAACAATACTCTTAAGTATCTCTTTTTAAAAACCTGCAGCATCCCCTGTTAGTTACTGTGGATGTACTCTTAATCCACACTGCCTCATAAACGAGAAGCTAGTGATGCCTGCTACCTCCCTTCCCTATAGCCATTGTCCTGTGGCTCCTGAAAACTCATCCTAATCATCAGTCTCTACTGATAAAATCTTGATTCAGGCCAAGCAGCATTAAACTGGGTTTGTGCACTATTCTACTGAGTCTCTTCCATTCCTGTGGCTCCTGAAAACTCATCCTAATCATCAGTAAAGCAGTAATTGGAAAGAGAATGCTGGCCAAATCATTGTTAGCAAAAATAAAATCTGGTGAATATCAAATTGTTCAGATAATCCCAGAGAGCTGGGAGCCAGTACTTTGGCCTCAAGGACATAAGACTTAAGTGGAACAATTCAGGCCTATAATATCAATAGTTCCCAATGTTTTGCCCATCTTTAACTTTGAATGACTTTTGGATTAAGTGGACCACCAGCATTCTGTCCTAAGTACAGTTATCTCTTGGTATCTGTGGGTATTGGTTTTAGGATCCCCTCTGGATACCAAAATTCGCTGAGGCACAAGTCTCTTATATAAAATCGTGGAGGAGGGCAAGGCCTCCTTGTAGGCAGGTGTGGAGCCTATGGATACAGAGAGCTGACAGCGCAGTCCTCCTCTGCAGCTTTGTGGCACTGAGGAGAAAAAACCTAGTAATTATGACCAGAGGGAACGAGTAGAAACTTTTAAGCTCTCCAGTTCCAAAAAACCACATTCAGAAGTGTTATATTGGCTTTCATTTTCAAAGAAGACATGTTCCATGGTGATTCCTCAACCTGTAATGGTTACTGTGTAGAGCTGCTGCTAATGTGTGTGTCTGCGCCTTTAGTGAGAATTCAGAGGGCTGTGAGCTTATCCTCCATGGTTTATTCACATGAATTTTTCTTTTCTAATAGCTCAACCTGTAATACCAAACAACAACAACAAAACAAAAAGTGAAAACTTTTACAGAGCAACCAAGGATTATGCATGTGATAACTAGAGGAGGTTAAAAACACTCTCAGTCTACCCATCTGCTGGCTGAATTAGCTTATTTTATTGGACTCCTTTTGTGTTTTTTTCTGTGGAACAATACTCTTAAGTATCTCTTTTTAAAAACCTGCAGCATCCCCTGTTAGTTACTGTGGATGTACTCTTAATCCACACTGCCTCATAAACGAGAAGCTAGTGATGCCTGCTACCTCCCTTCCCTATAGCCATTGTCCTGTGGCTCCTGAAAACTCATCCTAATCATCAGTCTCTACTGATAAAATCTTGATTCAGGCCAAGCAGCATTAAACTGGGTTTGTGCACTATTCTACTGAGTCTCTTCCATTCCTTGCTCTCTCTTTAAGGCTCCTTGTGAGATCTGTGTTTAAAAGCTCTAGTGTGACAAGGCATCCAGGACTATCACTACTTAGCCTTTAATCTCTCTCTTTCAAAGCTCTACTATTTATCTCTTTGTGCAGGCCTGAAAGCCTGGAGATCTGGGAAGAAATTTGGACTTTGGGGAAGGTTAGGGTTTTCATTCTGACTTGGCCTCTTATTCATTGATTAATTGTGGTCCATTTCATGCAATGTTCTGGACGCTGGAGTATATGGTCTAGTGGCATCACTAAGGACTTAGGACAGCATGCTTCTAATAAGCAAATTGTGTCAGAGGTCATAGTTGCCTACCAAAATACCGATTCTTCACAGCTCCCAAATGACAATGTGTTTTGCCAAAAAGAGAAGTTTGCCCATTCCCATATAGCTTGAGATGGGTGTAATTGAAAGTCTCTGGTGGAGCTTCTGGGAAGTCTATTTAAAATAGGGCTGGCTCAGTGTGGAAACACATCCCTTTGCAATTTTCTCTTTCCTTTTTCTTCCTGGTTAGAATGTAGATATGATGGTTGGAGATCCAACAGCTGTCATGGGCAGTGAGGCAGCTTTGAGGATGGAAGCCTCTGGCTGAGGAAGGTTGAACACAAAGATAGAAGACAACCATGTCACTAATGATTATGGAGACTCTATATCAACTTTGGATTGCCCATCTCGGGACTTCTATGGTAGAGAAAAATGCAGTAAGTCTCTATCTCATTAAAATTTTTTTGAGTTGAGTTTTCTATTTATGTGGTTAACCCAAAGCTAAGTTATATACAATGTAGCTATATACAATCATCTTTTCTTTCTTTTTTATTTTTTTTTCTTTTTATACAATCATCTTTTAAATGCTAGATTTGGAAATTAAGACTTTAAAGGATCGGTAACAAATCAATTAACTGTACTCTTTTTTTTTTAAAGATTTATTTATTTATTTATTTTGGTTGGGGAGGGGTGGGGAGGGAGGGGAGCAGGCGGGCCACTTCTATTGGTCTTTCATTTCTCTATTTTCATCCGTCTTTGTTCTTTGTCTCCTGTGGGCCTCCCATCGCAGTGGCATCTGTTGTCGCAGAGTGCTGGCTCTGGGCACATGTGCTTCAGAGCTCTGGCTCGGTAATTGGACACATCGGTCCAGCCGCTCCACAGCACGTGGGATCTTCCCAGGCCAGGGATCAAACTGGCGCCCCTTGCACTGATTTTTATTTCTTAGGTTTTAAGGAAAGGCAAGTGGGGACATACTTTGCTCACATTAGCTCTAATATCAGTATAGATTAGTGAGTTTTAAGGGAGTAGACCACATTTATTTGGTCACCTACTGTTTTTAAAGCATTAAATGATAAGGATATGGAGTGAAAGTGGGAAATGCAACGGTCTCTTCTCTCCATGAATTTTTAATCTAATAAGAGATACTGGATAAATCCAAAATTAAAAAAATTAAATTATAGATATTAACAGTAATAGCTAATGGTATACTATAGATCTTCAGGAAAGAGAAACTTAAATTTCTAAATGCTGTCTCTGTCATAATCATTGAGACAATAATAGCTCATGAGGACTGTAACAGCTCATAAGGACTTCTGTGTGATGGGCCCCAAGTGCTACAGCCTTTCTCTAGACAGTGGAGGCCACACAGTTCATCCAGAGTCCTCCTTCCCCAGGACCTCCCTCTAGACACCCAAAGGTGGACTCTGCCATGTGACACCTGACATGACTGCTGGGGCCTCTCCCCATCCCATGGTTGGTTTACCCAGTTGATTTACTTGATCCAAGCTGAGTCAATGAAATACTCTCTCCCTGGAATTTGCATTGGCAATGAAGAGGCCAGAGATTGTAACCACTGAAATGGAGCCACATATCCACATATTCAGAAAGAATAGGCACTGCTGCTACTGCTGGAGTCCCAGAGTTGTGCTACTTCCCACTCTCTGAGAGAATTTTCAAGCTGGAAACCATAAGACATATGAGGAGGGCTGTGTATGATATGAGAATTTTAACCCACTCTTTTCCCTTCTTCCTTGAACACTGAGGTATTCAATAAATTCTCTGCTTCTCTTGTCTCTTTCTTTTTCTTCTTCCCTCTTATCTTCCTAGCCATAACCAGATGCAAATCAGAATCAATCTTGCAATTAAAGAACTTTTCCTAATACAAATATGTTATTTTCTTTCATTCTCACTGCAATGCGAGGAGGAGATAAGGGCATCACCAGTGATCAAATTAGGACATTAAGGTTGAGCAACACATCGGTCCAGCCGCTGCACCGCACGGGGGATCTTCCCAGGCCAGGGATCAAACTGGCGCCCCTTGCACTGATTTTTATTTCTTAGGTTTTAAGGAAAGGCAAGTGGGGACATACTTTGCTCACATTAGCTCTAATATCAGTATAGATTAGTGAGTTTTAAGGGAGTAGACCACATTTATTTGGTCACCTACTGTTTTTAAAGCATTAAATGATAAGGATATGGAGTGAAAGTGGGAAATGCAACGGTCTCTTCTCTCCATGAATTTTTAATCTAATAAGAGATACTGGATAAATCCAAAATTAAAAAAATTAAATTATAGATATTAACAGTAATAGCTAATGGTATACTATAGATCTTCAGGAAAGAGAAACTTAAATTTCTAAATGCTGTCTCTGTCATAATCATTGAGACAATAATAGCTCATGAGGACTGTAACAGCTCATAAGGACTTCTGTGTGATGGGCCCCAAGTGCTACAGCCTTTCTCTAGACAGTGGAGGCCACACAGTTCATCCAGAGTCCTCCTTCCCCAGGACCTCCCTCTAGACACCCAAAGGTGGACTCTGCCATGTGACACCTGACATGACTGCTGGGGCCTCTCCCCATCCCATGGTTGGTTTACCCAGTTGATTTACTTGATCCAAGCTGAGTCAATGAAATACTCTCTCCCTGGAATTTGCATTGGCAATGAAGAGGCCAGAGATTGTAACCACTGAAATGGAGCCACATATCCACATATTCAGAAAGAATAGGCACTGCTGCTACTGCTGGAGTCCCAGAGTTGTGCTACTTCCCACTCTCTGAGAGAATTTTCAAGCTGGAAACCATAAGACATATGAGGAGGGCTGTGTATGATATGAGAATTTTAACCCACTCTTTTCCCTTCTTCCTTGAACACTGAGGTATTCAATAAATTCTCTGCTTCTCTTGTCTCTTTCTTTTTCTTCTTCCCTCTTATCTTCCTAGCCATAACCAGATGCAAATCAGAATCAATCTTGCAATTAAAGAACTTTTCCTAATACAAATATGTTATTTTCTTTCATTCTCACTGCAATGCGAGGAGGAGATAAGGGCATCACCAGTGATCAAATTAGGACATTAAGGTTGAGCAAGATCACAGAATTTGACCCAAGATCCCCCAGCTATTAGGTGACAGAGCCAGGATGCAGACCTAGGTAGGGTCATGTGATTCTAGAGCCAGGACTTTAGGAAGATGCTTGGCCCTACAAGTGGTGAAGCGGCATTTTCCCACCCTCCGTGCTCTAGAAGATAAAGATTGCCTTAAGACAGTGATGGTTCTAGGTGCAGCAGTATTGGAACTCAGGAAAAGCAACTCCCTGAGATGTGGACCAACCTCATCTTTTCTTTCTGGCTTCACTGTCATTGGGTACTTGCCTTCAAATATAGCACAACCCATGTGGAAGTTGATAGCACACAGTTTTTGCTGTATTTGATATTTTATCTGTGGAGCTGTTTTGGCCTTGCACTGTCATCTGTGGTTGGAGCAAAGAGGCCCGGATTTTATACTGTTGTATATTGACGAGAAATGCTACTTCCTAGGCAGTCCCAGAGAACTGGGATGAGGCCTTGGGTTAGGCAGCTGTCTTAAGTTGAGGCAGTCCCTGGCATGCGGGCTCAACTGTGTTAACAACACCCAACAATCAGTGCTTCTAGCAGCTGCAGGACTGAGTGCTTCCATCCTGAAGGGTGATGAATAGTATGATGCTGGGGGCTGCTCCCATCTTTTCCTCTTGGTCAAAGTCTCCCTGCCCTGTCTAGCTGCTCTGGTACTTAGCTAGGAATGTGAACAAATAGAAGGCTATTGGATTAGAAAATACTCTCTTTTCAGACTATGCAAGAAATTTCTAAGAGGACCATCTTAACGTTCAGATGAACTTCTTTTGTTCAAAATATAACTTGCTTACTAAACATATTTTCATAAAGAGAGTGTTACCAGGGACACCCCAAGTGTACTGGGATTGGACATGGATTGTGCATATTTCACAGAGGCCTTCTCCAGGGAACTTTAGCTTCCAGTGAGGTCAAAACTAAGCCTTCTTCAGAGGTAACTCAAGATCTGGCCTTTGAAAAGTCATTGTTTTAGATCAGTAAACTTGAAAACTCACTTTTCTTGGTTTTAATTATTCTTGGGAAAAAAAATCTCACTTTTCTACCATAGGAAATGAAAACACAGAGGGGTGTTTCCTTCTGAGACTAGCCTGAGGTGTTAATGTGAAGATGGCTTTGAAGTCAGAAACCTGGTTCCCTAATCTGGCTCTTTTGTATGTTAGCTCTGTGATCCACAAGCAAATTTCTTACTGTCTCTGGGTCCCAGTTGCCTCAACTAATTAGTTGAATTGTGGTGAAAACTGGTTGATAAATGTGACAGGACTTTGTGAATTGTATTGTACGGTTCGAATGTCTTGTTATACTCGTCAGAGCTGGAAGAGAGCTGGGTGGTCATCTTGGCAAGTTCTTCAGTGGCCAAATGATCCACAGAGTCCCAGGGCGGTCTGAGGACTCACCAAATCTGGTTAGTGGCAGGGCTGGAGCCAGCCTCCAGTCCTCTTGACTCCCTGGCTAGTACTTTTCCATGACACAAGTCTGCCTCCTACCTCTCTTCCCATGGTTCCTGTCTCTGCAGCAGGGGGACTCTGGGTGCTGCTCATTCCCATGGAGCTGCTGAGAGGATTTCATAATGGCATAATGTTTGCCCAAGCTTTGAGTCTATAATCTGGAAACAAGACCCTCTTTAAATCTGAAGAACCATTGAACTATTTGAACAATTCAAAAATTGTTACCTTATGGGGCTTCCCTGGTGGTCCAGTGGGTAATGAGTCTGCCTTGCAATGCAAGGGGTGTTGGTTTGACCCCTGGTTCGGGAAGATCCCACATGCCGCTGGGCGGCTGGACCCGTGTGTCCAATTACAAGCCAGTGCTCTGCAACGAGAGAGGCCACTGCAATAGGAGACCCACACAGGCCAAAGAATAAAGATGGATGAAAATAAATAAAACAACAACAACAACAACAAAAAGATACCAAAAAAAAAAAAAGCAGCAATGTTTAAGAAAAAAGAATTGTTACCTTAGTCATTTTGCTAAAATCCCCATGGGCTACAGTACAGTGGAGAGGAGCTCATCTATTATTGGTAATAGAATTACTGAGCATGCACATTTGTGTATGTGTGTGTGTGTGTGTAGCTAATCAGAAAGAAGGAGACAGGGAAAGAAGAGGATAGAGAAGAGAGTCTTTTTAAAAAACAAATTACTGTACCATATATTTTGTGTTATGTTCTATCCCTTTTGTTTAATGCCTCTAAATTGGGAGTTCTTGTAATTCTCTTGCATCAGCAGATTAGCTCTCAGCATCCTTGAGTGCTACAGGGCCTGCAGCTTTTCTGTTTTTCCGTTGGTATTCATTTCCAAAATTTCATTATCATCCCACATATGAGTCATTCACTCCCATGCAATCACTTAAAACATTCATCACACTGGGCAAGAAGGACAAAGCTCAGAAAAGGCCAAACATTCATAATCACACTGGGGCAGAGCTGGGTGGTCATCTTGGCAAGTTCTTCAGTGGCCAAATGATCCACAGAGTCCCAGGGCGGTCTGAGGACTCACCAAATCTGGTTAGTGGCAGGGCTGGAGCCAGCCTCCAGTCCTCTTGACTCCCTGGCTAGTACTTTTCCATGACACAAGTCTGCCTCCTACCTCTCTTCCCATGGTTCCTGTCTCTGCAGCAGGGGGACTCTGGGTGCTGCTCATTCCCATGGAGCTGCTGAGAGGATTTCATAATGGCATAATGTTTGCCCAAGCTTTGAGTCTATAATCTGGAAACAAGACCCTCTTTAAATCTGAAGAACCATTGAACTATTTGAACAATTCAAAAATTGTTACCTTATGGGGCTTCCCTGGTGGTCCAGTGGGTAATGAGTCTGCCTTGCAATGCAAGGGGTGTTGGTTTGACCCCTGGTTCGGGAAGATCCCACATGCCGCTGGGCGGCTGGACCCGTGTGTCCAATTACAAGCCAGTGCTCTGCAACGAGAGGGCCACTGCAATAGGAGACCCACACAGGCCAAAGAATAAAGATGGATGAAAATAAATAAAACAACAACAACAACAACAAAAAGATACCAAAAAAAAAAAAAGCAGCAATGTTTAAGAAAAAAGAATTGTTACCTTAGTCATTTTGCTAAAATCCCCATGGGCTACAGTACAGTGGAGAGGAGCTCATCTATTATTGGTAATAGAATTACTGAGCATGCACATTTGTGTATGTGTGTGTGTGTGTGTAGCTAATCAGAAAGAAGGAGACAGGGAAAGAAGAGGATAGAGAAGAGAGTCTTTTTAAAAAACAAATTACTGTACCATATATTTTGTGTTATGTTCTATCCCTTTTGTTTAATGCCTCTAAATTGGGAGTTCTTGTAATTCTCTTGCATCAGCAGATTAGCTCTCAGCATCCTTGAGTGCTACAGGGCCTGCAGCTTTTCTGTTTTTCCGTTGGTATTCATTTCCAAAATTTCATTATCATCCCACATATGAGTCATTCACTCCCATGCAATCACTTAAAACATTCATCACACTGGGGGCAAGAAGGACAAAGCTCAGAAAAGGCCAAGCCTATTCATTCAGTATGTTAAGGACTTGGCCAATGTGAAACAGGAGAGAAGTCCCAGTAGGGTTCCCCCAAGGTAGCCGTCAGAAGATATAGTAGCATCTGATCACTGCCCACCTCCCCTCTCCAGGAGGGTGTCCTTTTATTTTGCTGTATACATCATGTGTGGGAGTATAGGAGCAATACAACTGGCAAGAGAGAACAGAGATGAGAAAAATTCCTTTAGCATGGTAATAAAAATGTGAGCTGAGTATTGTTAAGAAATGACTGCACAAGCCGTGTATGGATGGTCACCTCTGATCACGAATCAGAAGACTGGGATTCTAGTGCTGGCCTTGCCATCATCTGGTCATGTGATCTGGGGCAAGTTTTGGCCATGTGGTATAAGATATCTTAGTTCCCCAACCAGGGATTGAACCCATGCTCTCTGCATTTGAAGCCTGAAGTCTTAACCACTGGGCTGCCAGGGAATTCCCTGGGGCAAGTTTTTTAACCTCCCTGGGAACTCAACATCTTAAGCTATCAAATGAGGATAATGAAACTTTAGTTATCGCACAATGGATGTAAAAGTGCTTGGGAACATAAATAGCTTTATATAAATGTAAATGTATATTTATATATTAGCTATGAATTACCCAATTTCAATATGCTTCTCCTATATGATAGGCAAGTATGTAGCTTCTAGGGAATCTTGGTAGCTGGCTTCCTTTGCTTATAAAAGTACAGAGCAGCACAGCCATGCTGGCCTTCTTTTGTCAAGAGAGAGGTCATCAAGATGTAATCTGACAAATGAGCTTCATGGAAGCTTTCATATTATTGCCTAGGGGTACACTAACAGTGCAGTTTCGCATCTGGGGATGTCATGATAAGTGTGATGTGATTCCTCACAACAAGGTGTCTCTAGAAGGTGTGCCACACCTTGGCCTTTTGGCATCACTTATTTCCATGCTTTAGAAAAGCTAATCAATTTTCATCGTCCTCCAGGAGTGCCAGCTTGAAAACACAGCTTGAAAAATGCCCAAGGGATGCCCAGTCATTCACTCCCATGCAATCACTTAAAACATTCATCACACTGGGGGCAAGAAGGACAAAGCTCAGAAAAGGCCAAGCCTATTCATTCAGTATGTTAAGGACTTGGCCAATGTGAAACAGGAGAGAAGTCCCAGTAGGGTTCCCCCAAGGTAGCCGTCAGAAGATATAGTAGCATCTGATCACTGCCCACCTCCCCTCTCCAGGAGGGTGTCCTTTTATTTTGCTGTATACATCATGTGTGGGAGTATAGGAGCAATACAACTGGCAAGAGAGAACAGAGATGAGAAAAATTCCTTTAGCATGGTAATAAAAATGTGAGCTGAGTATTGTTAAGAAATGACTGCACAAGCCGTGTATGGATGGTCACCTCTGATCACGAATCAGAAGACTGGGATTCTAGTGCTGGCCTTGCCATCATCTGGTCATGTGATCTGGGGCAAGTTTTGGCCATGTGGTATAAGATATCTTAGTTCCCCAACCAGGGATTGAACCCATGCTCTCTGCATTTGAAGCCTGAAGTCTTAACCACTGGGCTGCCAGGGAATTCCCTGGGGCAAGTTTTTAACCTCCTGGGAACTCAACAGCTTAAGCTATCAAATGAGGATAATGAAACTTTAGTTATCGCACAATGGATGTAAAAGTGCTTGGGAACATAAATAGCTTTATATAAATGTAAATGTATATTTATATATTAGCTATGAATTACCCAATTTCAATATGCTTCTCCTATATGATAGGCAAGTATGTAGCTTCTAGGGAATCTTGGTAGCTGGCTTCCTTTGCTTATAAAAGTACAGAGCAGCACAGCCATGCTGGCCTTCTTTTGTCAAGAGAGAGGTCATCAAGATGTAATCTGACAAATGAGCTTCATGGAAGCTTTCATATTATTGCCTAGGGGTACACTAACAGTGCAGTTTCGCATCTGGGGATGTCATGATAAGTGTGATGTGATTCCTCACAACAAGGTGTCTCTAGAAGGTGTGCCACACCTTGGCCTTTTGGCATCACTTATTTCCATGCTTTAGAAAAGCTAATCAATTTTTCATCGTCCTCCAGGAGTGCCAGCTTGAAAAACACAGCTTGAAAAATGCCCAAGGGATGCCCATCCTCTGCCTTCTGCTATAGAAGGGTCCATACAGAGAGTCCTGCTGGCAGAGGTAATTCCCACAAATGAGCTCAAGGAGCAGGTGGTGAAGAAGGAGTGGGGCCTGGCTCCCATATCCTTATTAGCAACTTTCTGTGTGGCGGATTTAAAACTGAAGAAAGAGTTAGATACTAGCTCTTGGCTAAGTCTCATAAATCCATGCACTAGGTTGCTGCTCTCAGAAACTCCATTACATGAGCATCGTGATGCTCTCTGCCCTCAGAATGCACTTAACTGTTTCAGAAATGGTTCTCTTCTTGTACCTGAATATTTCCTCTGTCCTCAAAATTCCTCTTGTGGGAGAGTCATGCTGCCCTACACATAAAAAATTAATCATATGGGTTGAAGAATTTCCAGGGACTGAATACATCAATATACCAGAGTTGAGTTGGTTGTATTACTATTTGGTAGGGCATCCTAGATTGTGCTTGTGGTAAAGAACACATCAGCCCAAGCAGGAGACATAAGAGACACCGGTTTGATCTCTGGGTCAGGAAGATCCCCTGGAGGAGGACATGGCAATCTACTCCAGTATTCTTACTGGGAGAATCTCATAGATAGAGGAGTGGGCTATGGTCCATACATACAAAGAGTCAGATGTGACTGAAGTGACTTGGCGTACATTGACATCTGGTGGTTAAGAAATTCTTAAGCTATTCAGCATTCAATAGATTGCTTCAGTTTTTATGTTGGAGGAAGAAGATGGAATTTTCAGCCCACAAGAGGCACTAACCTGAATTTGGAGAGAAGGGGAGAATTCCATGACCTTGGCATGGAATTAGACCCCAAAAGTGAGATGCTAATCTTTTCTGATTTGCATCATTTTATGATGTGGGTTTTCTCAGATTCTGGGAGCCAGGATTCCTTCAAATTTGTGTATTTAATTTGAAGAGGGAAATGGCAACACACTCCAGTATTCTTGCCTGGAAAATTCCATGGATAGAGGAGCCTGGTGGGCTACAATCCATGGGATCACAAGGAGTTGGCTATGACTGAGCGACTGAACACATAGGAAGAAAATTGAAGAGACTGTAGAGAAAGGAAAAATTGGTGACAAAGTGAATTGTAGGTTTAAGGCAATTGGAGTGGGGGCTTGGTGACCCATGTTAAAACCTTGGCTCCTGTCATTTATTAGCTCAGAGACCCTAGGAAAAATCACCATTATTTGCCTGAGCCTTAGCTTTACTGGGGGAAAAACTGGAGGCAATTATAGCTGCCTTCTCCACTAGTGTCCCACCTATGTCACAGTTGTTATGATGGATCCACGAATGTTTTTGCAAACTATAAAGCCCAGTGCTTCCAGGATGGGACACATCTTGCATGTGAATGTATGGAAGTGAGGCAAGTGTTTTGTTCATGAGTGGGCTTGAAGTTTCACTTAAATTTTCCTTTGGTTTGCTAATGGGGTAAATTAGATGTAAGCATGTCAGGAAAGAGAAATCGTCTGCAATGCTTATGACAGGGTAGATGCATCTGCCAATCTCTACTCCCCTGTAGACTGGTAGTCCACAGCTGCAGAAATTATGCCTCAGTTAAACTTTGTCCTGGGGTGGGTATCACATTAGTTTTCAGAGAAACAGGTGGGACTGTGACAAAGCTCCAAGAATTAAAGATCTTCTATGAGACAAGAGTGTCAAAGGGGTCTCAACATTGTTTTTTTTTTTTCCTTTTAACTAAGTTATATATTTTGGCTGCACTATGTCTTCCTTACTGCACACAGGCTTTCTCTAATTGCAGCAAGTGGGGGCCCCTCTTTGTTGCGGTTCACAGGCTTCTCACTGCAGTGGCTTCTTTCAGTAGTTGCAGCATGTGGGTTAAGTAGTTGCGGTGCTTAGTTGCTCCGTGGCATGTGGAATCTTCCTGGACCAGGGATTGAACCCATGTCCCCTGCATTGGCAGGCAGATTCCCATACACTGTACCACCAGGGAAGTCTAACATTGCTTTTCTATCCCTAGAAAGTCCCATGATGTTTTAAAATATTTTCCTTTACATCTCCCTAGTTTGACAAACCTTTATCTGATCTTAAAAAAATATTTTCAGGAACTATTTTAAGGTTTTGTTTTGATTTGTTTTTGGATAAGATTCTTTGGGAGAAAGAAATCTTTAGTTTTTTTTTTCTTTTTAAAACAGGCATTTTTACACAAAAGTCCCCCTTGAATTAAAGGGGCAGTCTCTTTAGGGAAAGATCACTGCTCTGCAGTGGTCGTTATGGAACTAGTCACAGCCTTTGTATGCAAAAAAGTAAAATTGTTTTCCCTTCCACTACAAAGAAAGTATTAAGTTTAAACTCCACAGTATTAGGCCAAGTTCACTGATTATGGCTGTCAAGCACAACAGACAAAGCATTGAGTAAGCTTCCCGTCATGATGGATCCACGAATGTTTTGCAAACTATAAAGCCCAGTGCTTCCAGGATGGGACACATCTTGCATGTGAATGTATGGAAGTGAGGCAAGTGTTTTGTTCATGAGTGGGCTTGAAGTTTCACTTAAATTTTCCTTTGGTTTGCTAATGGGGTAAATTAGATGTAAGCATGTCAGGAAAGAGAAATCGTCTGCAATGCTTATGACAGGGTAGATGCATCTGCCAATCTCTACTCCCCTGTAGACTGGTAGTCCACAGCTGCAGAAATTATGCCTCAGTTAAACTTTGTCCTGGGGTGGGTATCACATTAGTTTTCAGAGAAACAGGTGGGACTGTGACAAAGCTCCAAGAATTAAAGATCTTCTATGAGACAAGAGTGTCAAAGGGGTCTCAACATTGTTTTTTTTTTTTCCTTTTAACTAAGTTATATATTTTGGCTGCACTATGTCTTCCTTACTGCACACAGGCTTTCTCTAATTGCAGCAAGTGGGGGCCACTCTTTGTTGCGGTTCACAGGCTTCTCACTGCAGTGGCTTCTTTCAGTAGTTGCAGCATGTGGGTTAAGTAGTTGCGGTGCTTAGTTGCTCCGTGGCATGTGGAATCTTCCTGGACCAGGGATTGAACCCATGTCCCCTGCATTGGCAGGCAGATTCCCATACACTGTACCACCAGGGAAGTCTAACATTGCTTTTCTATCCCTAGAAAGTCCCATGATGTTTTAAAATATTTTCCTTTACATCTCCCTAGTTTGACAAACCTTTATCTGATCTTAAAAAAATATTTTCAGGAACTATTTTAAGGTTTTGTTTTGATTTGTTTTTGGATAAGATTCTTTGGGAGAAAGAAATCTTTAGTTTTTTTTTTCTTTTTAAAACAGGCATTTTTACACAAAAGTCCCCCTTGAATTAAAGGGGCAGTCTCTTTAGGGAAAGATCACTGCTCTGCAGTGGTCGTTATGGAACTAGTCACAGCCTTTGTATGCAAAAAAGTAAAATTGTTTTCCCTTCCACTACAAAGAAAGTATTAAGTTTAAACTCCACAGTATTAGGCCAAGTTCACTGATTATGGCTGTCAAGCACAACAGACAAAGCATTGAGTAAGCTTCCCACTGATTTTGCCCTAAAGTTGCGTCTCTAACCTTGGAAGCTAAAGCCATTGAAATTAAACAACAGGTTAAATGTAACGACAACCTATTGTGTTTACATGTAAAAAAGGACTTTCAGGTTTTCTTGTGAAGTCCAAGATCAGTGAAGGCTTAGAGATGTTTCCCAAGAACATTTTTTAAAATCTTTTTTAAAAATTGAAGTATAGTTGATGTTGTGTTAGTTTCTCATGTACAGCAAAGTGATTCAATGATATATATATATATATATACACACACACACACACACACACATATGCACACATATATGTATATATATTCAATGTATATATGTTATATATTCATATTCTTTTCCATTATGTATAGGATATTGAACATGGTTTAGGATATTGAATACAGTTTTCTGTGCTATACAGTAGGACCTTGTTGGTTGTCTATCTAAAACAATATTAAAGTGAGAGACTTAGCCAGATTTTGTGGCAATAGTATTAATAGTTTAAATATTTACTTTATAATGGTACCTTTTATCTGGAGAACTCAGTGAACCAAAATATTAAGCACTCACCAATTTCTTAGTCCTTACACCTTTAAATTCATTTAATTCATAGACTCTGTGTCATTTTCTGTCAGTGACTGGGTCTGGATGGAGGTGGTAGTGAGTGGTTAGGGGGACACTGTTTCACTGCTGGATCTGTTTATCAGTTGAGGTGGAACTCAGGTTCAAAGGATCCTTCTTCCTGCAAGTCATATTGAGTTTTTTGGTGGTACAAAGATTAGAGGTCTTTTGGCAAGAACCTCTACTTCTGTTGATCTAAACTCCTGATGGTCTTTTTCAAAAGTATATTGCTGCATGATAATAAGTTATGTGAACCAGTAGAGCCTTCTCTTGCTCTTCTTTCACTTTTGCTTTCATGGTAACCAAAGCTCTTAACCCTCATCAACCTGAATGAAATAAGAGAGTGAAGAACTGGAAGGTGGTTAGTTTCTCCATGTTCTACTGGGCTTGATTTGTGACTGGAAGATCACTGGCTTCTGGATAAGCTGAGTTTCTGCATCTTCACTTTTAATGGAATGTTGCTGTCTCGATTCAACTTGTAGATGTCTGTGGTAAATAAAATCATAGTTGATAATGACAATGAAGCAAGTGATATATACTTTGGAAAACATAGCCTGTAGCTCTTATGAAGTGCTGTGAATTGTCTGCCAGCACACTTTATAATATCTTGCAATTTTAGTAGGAGAAAAAATGTTAACCTGCATTTTGCTGACTATGGTCTTGCCCCTGCCATCTTATCATTGAGAATGTTCAAGGTGTTCTCATTTCATCATTAGTGTACATTGAGTATGCCATCCCAAGAATTCAATCAAATAAAGATCTAAGGCTTCATTCCAATATTATGAAGAAGCCAGGGGAAGATTAGGACCTAACAAGCCATCTGCACTCATGCTCCCAACAAATCTGTGCAAGTTGCCTGAAAAGCCACGGTCACTGGCAGCGACCTTGGTAAAGATGTTCTCTTTACCTTGGGGCATCTCTGAGCATTTGCCTTGGGTTAGACGAAAATTGGAGCACTGTCTATACTTTTCAATATGTTCAGTTTACTCTAAGCCCGTGGATGATCACCATGCTCCATGAATTTTGTGACTAGCCTTTGGCCAACTTTGAGAGTGGTGGCTGGTTCTGGTCCAGTGATGACCACTCTAGCTGTAGTTATAAATCACAAGGGTCTGAAAAATCCTCTGTCAGAGACCGGCAACTTGAGGCTCTTTGGAGACCACAGAGAAACAGACACCAATAGCTGGATCTGTCCTATTCAGAGGATGGTGCCAGCTTCAGACATTCCTCTTAATTTCAGTCTCAAGCCCCATCCTTCTCTCCGTTGTTGTTTTTTTCTTTTTTCTTTTTTCAGTGTGCCAGTCTATGTTCCTTCTCTGTGATGATACTACCTTGGTTTTTAAAGAATACAACATTCTGCTGCTGTGAATAAAACTACTAAGTTTGTTTTGAATTCCAGAGCATTCGATTGAGGTGACTGTTGATAAAAGCAACATTCTTTTCTCTGAAGAATAAATTCCAAGTCTTCCCTTTAGAAACTGACTCATATCAGGGCTTTGGCACTGAAGGGTAAGAACTGGAGGTTAAAAGTGGTGTCTCCAGTTAAAATTAGAGTTGATATTTAGAAATTATTATTTGAAACCCTGAAAAAAAATTACCTACTGACTCAAAATTATAAGATTATAAGAAATAATCTTATTTCCTTAGGACTTTCAATTCAGAGTAATATAATTTACCTACACTTATCAAATGCTTTTTGTTTTACTATATCAATAAACATTATAGAAATTCAAGATAATGTAACTTCATATAATTTTAGAATATCTTGCAATTTTAGTAGGAGAAAAAATGTTAACCTGCATTTTGCTGACTATGGTCTTGCCCCTGCCATCTTATCATTGAGAATGTTCAAGGTGTTCTCATTTCATCATTAGTGTACATTGAGTATGCCATCCCAAGAATTCAATCAAATAAAGATCTAAGGCTTCATTCCAATATTATGAAGAAGCCAGGGGAAGATTAGGACCTAACAAGCCATCTGCACTCATGCTCCCAACAAATCTGTGCAAGTTGCCTGAAAAGCCACGGTCACTGGCAGCGACCTTGGTAAAGATGTTCTCTTTACCTTGGGGCATCTCTGAGCATTTGCCTTGGGTTAGACGAAAATTGGAGCACTGTCTATACTTTTCAATATGTTCAGTTTACTCTAAGCCCGTGGATGATCACCATGCTCCATGAATTTTGTGACTAGCCTTTGGCCAACTTTGAGAGTGGTGGCTGGTTCTGGTCCAGTGATGACCACTCTAGCTGTAGTTATAAATCACAAGGGTCTGAAAAATCCTCTGTCAGAGACCGGCAACTTGAGGCTCTTTGGAGACCACAGAGAAACAGACACCAATAGCTGGATCTGTCCTATTCAGAGGATGGTGCCAGCTTCAGACATTCCTCTTAATTTCAGTCTCAAGCCCCATCCTTCTCTCCGTTGTTGTTTTTTTCTTTTTTCTTTTTTCAGTGTGCCAGTCTATGTTCCTTCTCTGTGATGATACTACCTTGGTTTTTAAAGAATACAACATTCTGCTGCTGTGAATAAAACTACTAAGTTTGTTTTGAATTCCAGAGCATTCGATTGAGGTGACTGTTGATAAAAGCAACATTCTTTTCTCTGAAGAATAAATTCCAAGTCTTCCCTTTAGAAACTGACTCATATCAGGGCTTTGGCACTGAAGGGTAAGAACTGGAGGTTAAAAGTGGTGTCTCCAGTTAAAATTAGAGTTGATATTTAGAAATTATTATTTGAAACCCTGAAAAAAAATTACCTACTGACTCAAAATTATAAGATTATAAGAAATAATCTTATTTCCTTAGGACTTTCAATTCAGAGTAATATAATTTACCTACACTTATCAAATGCTTTTTGTTTTACTATATCAATAAACATTATAGAAATTCAAGATAATGTAACTTCATATAATTTTAGAAGTGATGTAATAATACACTAAAATAAAGCCTGAAGCCAAAGGAAAAAAAAGAGAAGGGAATAACAAAGAGAATAGGTTGGTGGCACAAAGACCCAGGGAATATTTTTTTAAAGAAAAACACCTAAACTATTTTGAATTGATTTTTTATGCTTCTGTGAAAGCAGTAATGCTGTCTGAAACTTGGGAAACCATTGGTAGAAAATTGAAATGAAACAAAACAACACAAACAGAATTGGAATCAAATCTTCACCAAATATGCTACCCTCTCTAAGAGCCAACTGTAACTTTGAAACTTGATGCCAGTGCTCGAGTGGTCCATGTTAATGCCTTTGCTCTTTTTAATATTTGGCTGATTATGGAACTAATAATAAATATAATTGAAAATCACTGTTGGACTCCTTTGAAGTTTGCTTCTAAATAATGTTTTATGGAAGAATATATGTGTATAACCTTGAGGGAAAACTTAAAACAATATTTTAAATACTTCATAATCAACAGTAACAATGTTAGATTTACTTCAGGAAATTCATAGTGATTATAAAATACAATGTTAACTCAAGAAAGCACTCTAATTTTCCATCTCTAATAAATATCACCAGGGCAGTCATTGTCCTAATGACTTCATTTCTGCCTGGCTTTGACTGACGTTAATTTTTTATTCTGAAACAAATATGTGACCAGAACAAAGTACCCAAATTAATCAGCTATTGTTAGTCAATTTCATCATGGCTTTGGAAATGATTCCACTAACTGGAAACTTTAGTAGATGATTCCACAAACTGGTACTTTAGTAGAAACAGTATCATTCTGTCCAGTCTTTCATTTTAGGACAGGGTTTCTGCAGTGAATTAATAGTCTCTGGAAATGGTGCAGAGCTACAATAACAGTTTTCTGGTTTTGATTATAAGGTAGAATGATTTCTGGTTTTCTGTAATATTTGCATTGTGAATGGAATTTCATTTTTTCTCATTTAGATGCAGTGATCAGGTGAGAGAAATCTGAGCCTGTTCCATCAAATCTCTGTATTGTGACCAGAATACAAATCACTCAGTTCTGGTTCCGTATGAAATATAGCTTATTTTAAAACAGAGGGAGTATTCAGGGCAATGCACAAATGAGAATTTGAGATGGTGTTCAAGAAACCATGCACATTTGAACTGATGTCATGATGTATTGCCTTGTGTTTTATGGTAGCTAGCATATCGCTACTAAAATGCTCTCAACACTGTTCTAAGGCATTGGATTTTGAAAATCAAGTATATACAAATAAATATAACTTAAACAGATGCAGCGTGATGGAACGTTATCCCAAACCATACCATATCCATGACTCTTATGAGGTGACTAGCTGAGACAAGAGTTATCAAAGCCCATTGATTTCAGCAGAGGTGTGAAGAGTAAGAAAAATGTAGTAGTGAGTTCTAGTCTCCCTTCAAACCTGGGAAAATTGCTGAAGTGCCTTTCCTTAATTTTCATCCCCTAGGTGATGTGTGTATCTAATCACAAGGCTGGTCAAAATCTCTGGAAAGGGCTTTTTCTGAGAGATGGTCCTCCACACCTAATGATAAAAAAAAACTGCTCAAGACTGAGCTAGGCCTTCTTTAAAGTAATATGAAACCTCTTATTTCATTATTACTGTTTATATTTTCAGGCAGTTAGTACCTCTTTGAAACCCCTGGCATTTCCTATGTCAGAAAGATTTTTTAAAGCCAGTTTGGCTTCACATTCAACAACACTTATTCCTCTACCATGTGACTGTCCTAAAAATATTTGAAGACAGCTGTCATGATGCCCTTAAGTATTCTCTCCAGGCTAAACAAGTCCCGTTCTTCATAGACCATGGTTTTAAGTTTTATTGTTGTCTCAGGCTCTCTTAGGTGGATGAGTTTAAGTTTATATGGGACTTTTCTAATGGTGAGATACTGGAAGCGTAATACAGGGCTCAGTTTTGGTCTGTCCATGTAGAATCTGCCAAGAATTGTTGCTTCACATATTCAGCCTACCATGGCTCTTTAAAGACAGCTGAAGTTGAATCAGTTATTTTTGGAGGTTGCATCATATCATTGGCTTATGTTGAACTTGGAGTGAATTAAAACTACAAGTCTTTTTCACACAGGCTCCTACTAAGACACTGTGTAGCTATATATAGTTATTATCTGTTGAGTGCTTATTTTGGGCGAGAGAAATCAGTGATCAGAATCTGACTGTCCATAATCTCTGTATTGTGACCAGAATACAAATCACTCAGTTCTGGTTCCGTATGAAATATAGCTTATTTTAAAACAGAGGGAGTATTCAGGGCAATGCACAAATGAGAATTTGAGATGGTGTTCAAGAAACCATGCACATTTGAACTGATGTCATGATGTATTGCCTTGTGTTTTATGGTAGCTAGCATATCGCTACTAAAATGCTCTCAATACTGTTCTAAGGCATTGGATTTTGAAAATCAAGTATATACAAATAAATATAACTTAAACAGATGCAGCGTGATGGAACGTTATCCCAAACCATACCATATCCATGACTCTTATGAGGTGACTAGCTGAGACAAGAGTTATCAAAGCCCATTGATTTCAGCAGAGGTGTGAAGAGTAAGAAAAATGTAGTAGTGAGTTCTAGTCTCCCTTCAAACCTGGGAAAATTGCTGAAGTGCCTTTCCTTAATTTTCATCCCCTAGGTGATGTGTGTATCTAATCACAAGGCTGGTCAAAATCTCTGGAAAGGGCTTTTTCTGAGAGATGGTCCTCCACACCTAATGATAAAAAAAAACTGCTCAAGACTGAGCTAGGCCTTCTTTAAAGTAATATGAAACCTCTTATTTCATTATTACTGTTTATATTTTCAGGCAGTTAGTACCTCTTTGAAACCCCTGGCATTTCCTATGTCAGAAAGATTTTTTAAAGCCAGTTTGGCTTCACATTCAACAACACTTATTCCTCTACCATGTGACTGTCCTAAAAATATTTGAAGACAGCTGTCATGATGCCCTTAAGTATTCTCTCCAGGCTAAACAAGTCCCGTTCTTCATAGACCATGGTTTTAAGTTTTATTGTTGTCTCAGGCTCTCTTAGGTGGATGAGTTTAAGTTTATATGGGACTTTTCTAATGGTGAGATACTGGAAGCGTAATACAGGGCTCAGTTTTGGTCTGTCCATGTAGAATCTGCCAAGAATTGTTGCTTCACATATTCAGCCTACCATGGCTCTTTAAAGACAGCTGAAGTTGAATCAGTTATTTTTGGAGGTTGCATCATATCATTGGCTTATGTTGAACTTGGAGTGAATTAAAACTACAAGTCTTTTTCACACAGGCTCCTACTAAGACACTGTGTAGCTATATATAGTTATTATCTGTTGAGTGCTTATTTTGGGCAAGGTAATGTACTAAATGCTTTGCATCATTTGCATCTCATTTAATCTCGCAAGAACCCAGTGATGTAGAAGAATCCTTAGCCTATATTGTGAATAAAACTGAGGCTCATATGATTAGAGACTTGTCTAAAGAGGTCTGACTCCAAAGCAGTTACTCTTGAACCTGATGCTCTTCAGTCTTCTGAAATGGCATGATGCTTTTTGTTGCTAACCTTTCTTGGAAGGAGAATGCAGATGACCCAACATCAAAGAGAATGATTAAATATAAATCAGCTTGGACCTACACTTCCTTTTAGCCAGCTGAGATCTTTTGGAAAATGGTCTTGTCCCCAACCTCTTCATGGATTACAACCTTGTTATGGTGAAGGGGATTGCATAACTCAATGACGCTATGTGCCATGCCATGCAGGGCTACCCAAGATGGACAGGTCACAGTGAAGAGTTCTAATGAAAAATGGTCCACTGGGGGAGGAAATGGCAACCCATTCCAGTATTCTTGCCTTAAGCCCATGTGTATATGCTCATTCAGTTGTGTCTGACTCTTTGTGACCTCATGTACTATAACCCACCAGGTCCTCTGTCAGTGGAATTTTCAAGGAAGAAAACCAAAGTGTTGCCATTTCCTACTCTAGGGGATCTTTCTGACCTAGGGATCAAACCTGCATCTTTTGCATCTCTGGAATTGGCAGGCAGATTCTCTTCCACTGTGTCACCTGGGAAGCCCAGGAGAACCTCATAAACAGTATGAAAAAGCAAAAAGATATGTCACCAGACAATGAGTGCCTCCAGGTCAGAAGGTGTCCAATATGCTACTAGGGAAGAGCAGAAGGCAGTTACTAATAGTCCAAAAAGAATGGGCTACTAGCTCAGGGGGGGGGTTTTGGTCTGTCCATGTAGAATCTGCCAAGAATTGTTGCTTCACATATTCAGCCTACCATGGCTCTTTAAAGACAGCTGAAGTTGAATCAGTTATTTTTGGAGGTTGCATCATATCATTGGCTTATGTTGAACTTGGAGTGAATTAAAACTACAAGTCTTTTTCACACAGGCTCCTACTAAGACACTGTGTAGCTATATATAGTTATTATCTGTTGAGTGCTTATTTTGGGCAAGGTAATGTACTAAATGCTTTGCATCATTTGCATCTCATTTAATCTCGCAAGAACCCAGTGATGTAGAAGAATCCTTAGCCTATATTGTGAATAAAACTGAGGCTCATATGATTAGAGACTTGTCTAAAGAGGTCTGACTCCAAAGCAGTTACTCTTGAACCTGATGCTCTTCAGTCTTCTGAAATGGCATGATGCTTTTTGTTGCTAACCTTTCTTGGAAGGAGAATGCAGATGACCCAACATCAAAGAGAATGATTAAATATAAATCAGCTTGGACCTACACTTCCTTTTAGCCAGCTGAGATCTTTTGGAAAATGGTCTTGTCCCCAACCTCTTCATGGATTACAACCTTGTTATGGTGAAGGGGTTTGCATAACTCAGTGACACTATGAGTCATGCCATGCAGGGCTACCCAAGATGGACAGGTCACAGTGAAGAGTTCTAATGAAAAATGGTCCACTGGGGGAGGAAATGGCAACCCATTCCAGTATTCTTGCCTTAAGCCCATGTGTATATGCTCATTCAGTTGTGTCTGACTCTTTGTGACCTCATGTACTATAACCCACCAGGTCCTCTGTCAGTGGAATTTTCAAGGGAAGAAAACCAAAGTGTTGCCATTTCCTACTCTAGGGGATCTTTCTGACCTAGGGATCAAACCTGCATCTTTTGCATCTCTGGAATTGGCAGGCAGATTCTCTTCCACTGTGTCACCTGGGAAGCCCAGGAGAACCTCATAAACAGTATGAAAAAGCAAAAAGATATGTCACCAGACAATGAGTGCCTCCAGGTCAGAAGGTGTCCAATATGCTACTAGGGAAGAGCAGAAGGCAGTTACTAATAGTTCCAGAAAGAATGAAGCAGCTGGACCAAAGAAGAAATAACACCCAGTTGTAGATGTGTCTGGTGGTAAAAGTAAAGTCTGATGTTATAAACAGCAGTACTACATAGAAACCTGGAATGTTAGGTACATGAATCAAGGTAAATTGGGATGGTCAAGCAGGAGATGGCAAGAGTGATATCGACATCTTAGGAATCAGTAAACTAAAATGGATGGGAATGGACAAATTTGATTCAGATGACTATTATATCTACTATTTTTGGCAAGAATCCCCTAGAAGAAATGGAGTAGATCTCATAGTCAACAAAAAAGTCTGAAATGCAAATACTCGGGTGCAAACACAAAAACGATCTAGGTTCATACCTAAGGCAAACCATTTAACATAAAATAAGCTAAGTCTATACCCCAACCACTAATGTTGTAGTTGACCAGTTCTATGAAGACCTGCAATATCTTCTAGAGCTAACAACCCCCCAAAATATGCTTTTCATCATAGGGGATTGGAATGCAAACTAAAAAGTCAAGAGATACCCAGAATAACGGGCAAGTTGGCCTTGGAGTACAAAATGAAGCAGGGAAAAAGCTAACAGTTTTGTCAAGAGAACACACTGGTCACAGCGAAAATCCTTTTCCAACAACCCAAGAGACAACTCTACACATGGACATCACCAGATGGTCAATACTGAAATCAAGTTGATTGTATTCTTTGTAGCCAAAGATGGAGAAACTCTGTACAATCTGCAGGAACAAGACCTGGAGTTGACTATGGCTCAGATTATCAGCTTCTTATTGCAAGATTCAGGCTTGAAGAAAGTAGAGAAAACCACTAGGTTACTCAGGTATGAGCTAGATCAAACCTTTGTGATTATCCATTGGAGGTGATAAATAGACTCAAGGGATTTGATCTGATAAACAGAGTGCCTGAAGAACTATGGACAGAGTGTCATAACATTGTACAAGAGGCAATGACTAAAACCATCCGAAATAAAAAGAAATGCAGGAAGACAAGCTGGTCTGGTTGTCCGAGGAGGTTTTACAAACAACTGAGAAAAGAAGAAAAATGAAAAGCATGGGAGAAAGGGAAAGATATACTCAACAGATTGCAAAGTTCCAGAGAATAGTAAGGAGGGATAAGAAGGGCTTTTTTTTTTTTTTTTTAAGTCTTTATTGAATTTGTTACAATATTTCTGTTTTATGTTATAGTTTTGGGACCATGAGGCATGTGGGATCTTAGCTCCCTGACCAGGGATTGAAACCACACCTGTTGCATTGGAAGGCTAAGTCTTAACTACTGGACTGCCAGGGAAGCCCCAGGAAGGCCTTCTTAAATGAACAATGCAAAGATCTAGAGGAAAACAATAGATGGGAGAGACCAGAGATCTCTTCAAGAAAATTGTAGATACCAAGGGAAAATTTCATGCAAAGATGGAAATGATAAAAGACAGAAATGATAAGGACCTGACAGAGCAAATAAAGAAGAGGTGGCAAGTGACTCACTGGAAAATACCCTGATGCTGGGAAAGACTGAAGACAAAAGAAGAAGTGGACAGCAGAGAATAAGATAGTTAGATAGCATCACAGACTCCAAGACAAAGGAGTCTGGTGTGCTACAGTCCATGGGGGTCACAAAGAGCTGAACATGACTTAGTGACACAGCAAGAAGTAATAGTCTGGCAGTAGTTCATTGTGAATCCATATTATTTTTAACTGATCACCATTTCCTCTGGTAAGAAAGCATGGTCTCATCCTAACTCTGCATTCTAGTGTCCAGTTTAGGACTGATATCAAGGTCACCACTTTTTAGTTTACAGCATCAGCCTTCTCCTCTTTGAACATTTGTTCTGCATGTAACCACATTTTATTTCTCTGTTTTTAAAATGAAATATGACTGTGATTGGGTGTACAGGTTCTTTTCATATCTTGGAAGGCATTTCTTTCTTGGCAAGTAGATTTGAACGCATTTATGGCAACTTGGGCTTCTCCAGTGAGTCAGTGGTAAAGAATCTGCCTGCAGTGCAAGAGCCACAGGAGACATTGGTTCTATCACTGGTTTGGGAAGATCCCCTGGAGGAGGGCATGGCAACCCACTCCAGTATTATTTCCTAGAGAATCCCAAGGACAGAGGAGCCTGGTGGGCTACAACCCATAGTATTGCAAAGAGTCAGACACAACTGAAGCAACAAAGCATGCATGCATGACATCTTAACATGTTTGTTGAATGTTTTTTTCAGACTGTATGTAATTTTATTTTACAAAGGTGCATGTGCACATACACAGTCATGTCTGACTCTTTGTGATCCTATGGACTATAGCCTGCTAGGCTCCTCTGTCCATGGAATTTTCCCTAGAGTGGGTTGCCATTTCCTGCTCCAGAGGATCTTCCCCACCCAGGGTTGGAACCTGAGACTCTAAGGACTCCTGCATTGTGGATGAACTCCTTACCACTAAGCCACTGGGAAGCCTCCTTTACAAAGAAGACAGAAGTAAGATGATAGTCAAGTGGTTTTGCAGGGTCTTCCACTCCATGATCTGCATTTTATTCCTTTTGAGCTATTGAGATGCGTTTGGTCCTATCAGTAAAGCTTAATACATCATAACTTCTCAGTTTGGGATCTGCTTTTAAAAACTGGTGTTCCAAGGTATGTACACACCCTTCTGATGTGAAATGAAGATAAGAATATAGGACATATCAGTATTCTAGGAAAACAATAGATTAGGAGGTAGAACTCATACCACACAAGATATTTACAAATTTTAACTTACATTATAACTCAGCTGAGGGCTTCCCAGGTGACACTAGTGATAAAGAACCTGGCTGCCAATACATGAGACATAAGATACATGGGTTTGATCCCTAGGTTGGAAAGATCCCTTGGAGCAGGGCATTAGATGCCACTCTAGTATTCTTTTTTAATTTTTATTTTTGGCTACTTCTATTGGTCTTTCATTTATTTCCATCTTTGTTCTTTGGCCTGTGTGGGCCTCCCATCACAGTGGCCTTTCTTGCTGCAGAGCACCAGCTGTGGGCACATGCACTCCAGAGCTCCAGCTTGATAGTTGGACACATTGGTCCGGCCGCTCCATGGCACATGGGATCTTCCAAGGCCAGGGATCAAACGGGCGCCCCTTGCACTGCAAGGTGGCATCCTTACCCACTGGACCACTGGGGAAGCCCCCACTTGGGAACCCACTCCAGTATTATTTCCTAGAGAATCCCAAGGACAGAGGAGCCTGGTGGGCTACAACCCATAGTATTGCAAAGAGTCAGACACAACTGAAGCAACAAAGCATGCATGCATGACATCTTAACATGTTTGTTGAATGTTTTTTTCAGACTGTATGTAATTTTATTTTACAAAGGTGCATGTGCACATACACAGTCATGTCTGACTCTTTGTGATCCTATGGACTATAGCCTGCTAGGCTCCTCTGTCCATGGAATTTTCCCTAGAGTGGGTTGCCATTTCCTGCTCCAGAGGATCTTCCCCACCCAGGGTTGGAACCTGAGACTCTAAGGACTCCTGCATTGTGGATGAACTCCTTACCACTAAGCCACTGGGAAGCCTCCTTTACAAAGAAGACAGAAGTAAGATGATAGTCAAGTGGTTTTGCAGGGTCTTCCACTCCATGATCTGCATTTTATTCCTTTTGAGCTATTGAGATGCGTTTGGTCCTATCAGTAAAGCTTAATACATCATAACTTCTCAGTTTGGGATCTGCTTTTAAAAACTGGTGTTCCAAGGTATGTACACACCCTTCTGATGTGAAATGAAGATAAGAATATAGGACATATCAGTATTCTAGGAAAACAATAGATTAGGAGGTAGAACTCATACCACACAAGATATTTACAAATTTTAACTTACATTATAACTCAGCTGAGGGCTTCCCAGGTGACACTAGTGATAAAGAACCTGGCTGCCAATACATGAGACATAAGATACATGGGTTTGATCCCTAGGTTGGAAAGATCCCTTGGAGCAGGGCATTAGATGCCACTCTAGTATTCTTTTTTAATTTTTATTTTTGGCTACTTCTATTGGTCTTTCATTTATTTCCATCTTTGTTCTTTGGCCTGTGTGGGCCTCCCATCACAGTGGCCTTTCTTGCTGCAGAGCACCAGCTGTGGGCACATGCACTCCAGAGCTCCAGCTTGATAGTTGGACACATTGGTCCGGCCGCTCCATGGCACATGGGATCTTCCAAGGCCAGGGATCAAACGGGCGCCCCTTGCACTGCAAGGTGGCATCCTTACCCACTGGACCACTGGGGAAGCCCCCACTTTAGTATTCTTGCCTGGAGAATCCCATGGAACCTGGTGGGCTTCAGTCTAGTGGGTTGCAAAGAGTCGGGCACAACTGAAGCAACTTATCAGGCATGCCTGACTCAGCTGAATGGAGAGAATAGAACTTCTTTGGTTTCTTGCTTATTAATTAAATGCCAAACCCTTATACCAACTTGAGTCTGATACGAAAATTTAAATAGTTTGTCTAAGAAATAAATGTTGTTTGAATAAAAACATCAGTATCTAAAGGTTGCTTTCACCTTTTCTTAATTCTTTCACCAATATTATGTTCAAGTAGGAGGGGAACTTATATGTTGTGGCAGCTTGTACAAAGATTGAATGACTGTCTTGACATTGGTTCTCTGCATCGTCTCCTTCTTGATTGGCCTCTAACTTGATGGCCTGGGAATACTTGACTTTTTGCGTGCTCTAGTGGCCTCCAAATTTGCTGTAGATTACCAGTAAACTTATGATCCATTCTTTTGGTTTGTATGTGTGCCTAAGAAAGATAAACCATCTCTCTGGATGATTCAACTTTCTTTTACAGGAGTCAAACCCTAAGGTTTCTGTGACTTCTCTAACCAGTAGCCTGGAGTGATGGTTCATTCCAGCCTCTATCTAGGTCAGCTTATCCCAGCCTACTGAAAACAATAGATTAGGAGGTAGAACTATACCACAAGTTTACAAATTTTAACTTACATTATAACTCAGCTGAGGGCTTCCCAGGTGACACTAGTGATAAAGAACCTGGCTGCCAATACATGAGACATAAGATACATGGGTTTGATCCCTAGGTTGGAAAGATCCCTTGGAGCAGGGCATTAGATGCCACTCTAGTATTCTTTTTTAATTTTTATTTTTGGCTACTTCTATTGGTCTTTCATTTATTTCCATCTTTGTTCTTTGGCCTGTGTGGGCCTCCCATCACAGTGGCCTTTCTTGCTGCAGAGCACCAGCTGTGGGCACATGCACTCCAGAGCTCCAGCTTGATAGTTGGACACATTGGTCCGGCCGCTCCATGGCACATGGGATCTTCCAAGGCCAGGGATCAAACGGGCGCCCCTTGCACTGCAAGGTGGCATCCTTACCCACTGGACCACTGGGGAAGCCCCCACTTTAGTATTCTTGCCTGGAGAATCCCATGGAACCTGGTGGGCTTCAGTCTAGTGGGTTGCAAAGAGTCGGGCACAACTGAAGCAACTTATCAGGCATGCCTGACTCAGCTGAATGGAGAGAATAGAACTTCTTTGGTTTCTTGCTTATTAATTAAATGCCAAACCCTTATACCAACTTGAGTCTGATACGAAAATTTAAATAGTTTGTCTAAGAAATAAATGTTGTTTGAATAAAAACATCAGTATCTAAAGGTTGCTTTCACCTTTTCTTAATTCTTTCACCAATATTATGTTCAAGTAGGAGGGGAACTTATATGTTGTGGCAGCTTGTACAAAGATTGAATGACTGTCTTGACATTGGTTCTCTGCATCGTCTCCTTCTTGATTGGCCTCTAACTTGATGGCCTGGGAATACTTGACTTTTTGCGTGCTCTAGTGGCCTCCAAATTTGCTGTAGATTACCAGTAAACTTATGATCCATTCTTTTGGTTTGTATGTGTGCCTAAGAAAGATAAACCATCTCTCTGGATGATTCAACTTTCTTTTACAGGAGTCAAACCCTAAGGTTTCTGTGACTTCTCTAACCAGTAGCCTGGAGTGATGGTTCATTCCAGCCTCTATCTAGGTCAGCTTATCCCAGCCTACTGGCCTCATAGCTTGTGCTCAATTAAATATTCATCCTATGCAGGAGCTGGGTTAGCTCATGAGTACTAATTAGACTTCTGCCTGTATGACCATGGGGCTTCCCCAGTGGCTCAGTGGTAAAGAATCTGTCTCCAGTGCAGGAGCTGCAGAAGTCTTGGGTTCAATCCCTGGATCAGGAAGATCCCCTGGAGGAGGGCATGGCGACCCATTCCAGTATTCTTGCCTGGAGAATCCCATGAACTGAGGAGCCTGGTGGGCTAGAGTTCATAGGGTCACAAAGAGTCAGACACAACTGAAGTAACTTTGCGTGCACGTATGCACTGTGAAGTCATGCATTCTGACCTCTACTCCCAGAACCTAGCATGAGAACTAGACAAAGAAAACATTGTCCCTGGTGCTTCCTCAATGTATTTAACATCCCTGCTTCTGCAGTCCAAGGCTTATAAAGCAGAAGTCAGGAACGTATTTTACTGTTTACTTCTCTGACATCTCTCAAGTCTCCTCTGCCACTTTTCCAGTCTTTCCAAGACAAGAAAAGAGCTGGCACTTTTTGGTTTCCCCAACATTATGACTTAGTTCTTTGAAGTTCCAGCTAAGTTACAATCGTAGGTGTTAGTATGTCCTCCATGTAGCAGTAATTCTTTCTTTCTGAGCTAAGTTCACAGAGTTCAGTTGTTAATAGGCTAAGAGAAAGACAGAAGAATTTGAACAATTTTGTCTCAGAGCAGTTGATGGCTTGACTTTCAAGGCTATCTTCCTACTGCTTAATTTTATCTAATTTAATCTAACATATGTTATGAAAGTGAAAGTTGCTCTGTCGGGTCCACTCTGTGACCCCATGGACTATACCTACCAGGCTCCTCTGTCCATGGAATTCTCCAGGCAAGAATAGTGGAGTGGGTAGCTGTTCCCTTCTCCAGGGGATCCTCCCAACCCAGGGATTGAACCCAGGTCTCCCACACTACTGGCAGATTCTTCACCCCATCTGAGCCACCAGGGTAGCCCATATATGTTTTATGTATATATAAATATATATACACACACACACATATATATATAGTATATATATGTAACTGTGTGTCTATGTGTTTGTATATCTGTATATATGTCTGTATTATAACTTATTTAAAGGTCTATTCCCTTGGCTGAATACATAAAGCTTCTTACTGTGACTTATTCTGGCCTGTCTAATGAAATATCTGGCACCAAATGAATGAGACACTTGGGTTGTATCCCTCTCCATTTCTGGAGATTTGCCTTCGCTCACTTAGGGATAGACAACAATAATTACTCTTACACAAGGAACAGGAAATTCCGGTATCTTTTCTTTGGATGTTTGAAAGTGTACTTTGCTCTTATAAAAACTTGCTGTGAATGACTATACTTTTCTTTGGAAATGAATTTTGGATACTGAAGTTTCACTTTCCTAAGCCCCAATGATGTGCATTCAAGGCAGAAGGATGAAGTTGAAGTTAGGAAGGCTGAATCCTCAATCGTTGGTAGTAACTTGTTGGATTGACTCAAGCCAATTAGTTGATCACTGCCTGCCTTGTTTCCTTGTGTCGAAAGAGAGACAAGATATGTTTACATGGTTAACACTTGTGAAGTAAGATGATAGCAGGAAAGGAAGTGGCTGCAAATTGCCAATGTTTTACCCCTATCACTTTTGACCTCTTTTCCATATATACTTTGCCAGTTGCCGCTAAAAATACCCACCTGCTGGTTTGACAGTTCTAGAACCACGTGACTGTAATCCAACTCCTGCACCAAGCAAAGAAAGTGAGAATATGCCCTCTTCCCATCAATGACACAGCAGGTAAGCAAGGCCAAGACTGAGGGACAGAAACTCCTGGATGATAAAATTAATTTGTCTGAAAAAATAGTGGGAAAATCTATACACACACACACACACACACACACACACACACACCAACCTATATACTGCATTTATTTCTCTTAAATTTTAAAAATTTGTGCTTTGTCCACATGTAAAAATAGAGAAATGTAATTTTTTCCTATTATTTATAAACCTGTATTAACTCTTTGGCTCTTTTGAATCACTGCCTCCTTCCAGTAGTCTGAGTCACTGCTTTTGGAGTCACTTCTAGCCCCTGGAACAGCCTCCTTGTGAGACTGGGATTGAACCACTGTCTGAGAGTAAGCCTACGGGACGATGCTCTGTCTTGGAACTCAGCAACCTCTCAGTTCACCTTAGGACTGGCAAGACCTGCAGTCACTCCCAGGATTCTTTTCAACAGACCTAGCTTTCTGAGGAATTAGAGTCTGATTTCCCTTGAAGTAGAAGTTAAAGCATTGTTAATGACCCCAGGTTACACCAGGTTGAGACAACGATATTTCTTTCCTCTAAGGAAAGAAGGTAGTTCCATATTCCTTTGGATGTTTGAAAGTGTACTTTGCTCTTATAAAAACTTGCTGTGAATGACTATACTTTTCTTTGGAAATGAATTTTGGATACTGAAGTTTCACTTTCCTAAGCCCCAATGATGTGCATTCAAGGCAGAAGGATGAAGTCGAAGTTAGGAAGGCTGAATCCTCAATCGTTGGTAGTAACTTGTTGGATTGACTCAAGCCAATTAGTTGATCACTGCCTGCCTTGTTTCCTTGTGTCGAAAGAGAGACAAGATATGTTTACATGGTTAACACTTGTGAAGTAAGATGATAGCAGGAAAGGAAGTGGCTGCAAATTGCCAATGTTTTACCCCTATCACTTTTGACCTCTTTTCCATATATACTTTGCCAGTTGCCGCTAAAAATACCCACCTGCTGGTTTGACAGTTCTAGAACCACGTGACTGTAATCCAACTCCTGCACCAAGCAAAGAAAGTGAGAATATGCCCTCTTCCCATCAATGACACAGCGGGTAAGCAAGGCCAAGACTGAGGGACAGAAACTCCTGGATGATAAAATTAATTTGTCTGAAAAAATAGTGGGAAAATCTATACACACACACACACACACACACACACACACACACACCAACCTATATACTGCATTTATTTCTCTTAAATTTTAAAAATTTGTGCTTTGTCCACATGTAAAAATAGAGAAATGTAATTTTTTCCTATTATTTATAAACCTGTATTAACTCTTTGGCTCTTTTGAATCACTGCCTCCTTCCAGTAGTCTGAGTCACTGCTTTTGGAGTCACTTCTAGCCCCTGGAACAGCCTCCTTGTGAGACTGGGATTGAACCACTGTCTGAGAGTAAGCCTACGGGACGATGCTCTGTCTTGGAACTCAGCAACCTCTCAGTTCACCTTAGGACTGGCAAGACCTGCAGTCACTCCCAGGATTCTTTTCAACAGACCTAGCTTTCTGAGGAATTAGAGTCTGATTTCCCTTGAAGTAGAAGTTAAAGCATTGTTAATGACCCCAGGTTACACCAGGTTGAGACAACGATATTTCTTTCCTCTAAGGAAAGAAGGTAGTTCCATACCTCTCGCCTTTAGGTAAAGTCAGGCCAAAAACCACAGTTTATGGTGGAATTTGATGTGGTAACAGTTCAAATGCCTTTGGCCTCCAGTCTGTGCACATGGACATTATGATTTATAGTTGATGTAAGCCTATCCTTTTTATATCTCTTTCCATGCTTTATAGTTTTGGATTGGTAGTGGAAAGGAGGAAGAAATTGTTAAATGCATGGATTTTTATTTTTCTTTGCTCACATCATTCTCACTTCTCCTGATTCACACAGAAGGGTCTTTCCTACTTATTTCCATTTGTAGGCTGGAGACCCTGGGGAGCAAATATTGTGGTCTGAAGGCTTGAGAGCCAGAGAGCTGATGAAGTAGATTTCAGTCTAGGTCTAAAGTCCTTAAAAAAAGGAATGCTCAGGTCAGAAGTTCGATGCCCCAGCTCAGTAGTAAGGCAGACAGTGAATTCCTCCTTCCTTCTCCTTTTGGTCTGTTTATGCTCTCAGTGGATGGAATGATATCACCCACAACGGGAAGGGCCATCTGCTTTACTCAGTCCACCAATTCAAATACTAACTTCTTCTGAAAATGCCCTCACCAACATACCCAGAAATAATGTTTAATCAGCTATGTGGGTATCCTGTGACCCTGTCAAATTGATATTTAAGAGTATAGTCATCATACCATCTCCAAAGGGGACATTTTCATTTGATTTAAAAGAAAATATTCTATGTACAAATCAAATTCTTTTAAAAATCAAGTACTAAATATAAAAGCCTCTTTGGCTCTTTTGAACCTGCCTCCCTCCAGTAGTCTGAGTCACTGCTTTTGGAGTCACTTCTAGCCCCTGGAACAGCCTCCTTGTGAGACTGGGATTGAACCACTGTCTGAGAGTAAGCCTACGGGACGATGCTCTGTCTTGGAACTCAGCAACCTCTCAGTTCACCTTAGGACTGGCAAGACCTGCAGTCACTCCCAGGATTCTTTTCAACAGACCTAGCTTTCTGAGGAATTAGAGTCTGATTTCCCTTGAAGTAGAAGTTAAAGCATTGTTAATGACCCCAGGTTACACCAGGTTGAGACAACGATATTTCTTTCCTCTAAGGAAAGAAGGTAGTTCCATACCTCTCGCCTTTAGGTAAAGTCAGGCCAAAAACCACAGTTTATGGTGGAATTTGATGTGGTAACAGTTCAAATGCCTTTGGCCTCCAGTCTGTGCACATGGACATTATGATTTATAGTTGATGTAAGCCTATCCTTTTTATATCTCTTTCCATGCTTTATAGTTTTGGATTGATAGTGGAAAGGAGGAAGAAATTGTTAAATGCATGGATTTTTATTTTTCTTTGCTCACATCATTCTCACTTCTCCTGATTCACACAGAAGGGTCTTTCCTACTTATTTCCATTTGTAGGCTGGAGACCCTGGGGAGCAAATATTGTGGTCTGAAGGCTTGAGAGCCAGAGAGCTGATGAAGTAGATTTCAGTCTAGGTCTAAAGTCCTTAAAAAAAGGAATGCTCAGGTCAGAAGTTCGATGCCCCAGCTCAGTAGTAAGGCAGACAGTGAATTCCTCCTTCCTTCTCCTTTTGGTCTGTTTATGCTCTCAGTGGATGGAATGATATCACCCACAACGGGAAGGGCCATCTGCTTTACTCAGTCCACCAATTCAAATACTAACTTCTTCTGAAAATGCCCTCACCAACATACCCAGAAATAATGTTTAATCAGCTATGTGGGTATCCTGTGACCCTGTCAAATTGATATTTAAGAGTATAGTCATCATACCATCTCCAAAGGGGACATTTTCATTTGATTTAAAAGAAAATATTCTATGTACAAATCAAATTCTTTTAAAAATCAAGTACTAAATATAAGATATCAGCCACATGACTTATTTATAATTTGGGATAATCCTTTGTGGGGGGCGGGTTAGGGAGGGAGGGGGGCGGGTGGGCCACTTCTATTGGTCTTTCATTTATCTATTTTCATCCATCTTTGTTCTTTGACCCATGTGGGCCTCCCATTGCAGTGGCCTCTGTTGTCGCAGAGCACCAGCTCTGGGCGCATGCGCTCCAGAGCTCCGGCTCAGTAATTGGACACATCGGTCCAGCCTCTCCGCGGCATGTGGGATCTTCCCAGGCCAGGGATCGAACCAGCGCCCCTTGCACTGCAAGGCAGTGTCCTTACCCACTGGACCACCAGGGAAGCCCCTGTATATGTCCTTTGATTGCTTTAGTGGGCAGGTTAGAATCTTGAAGTAAAGGTAGTTTTATTGTGTTGGTGCAGAGAGAAATTGGGGGGAGAAGTTTGCTGCTAGGAGGTTCTTCATGATGCTTCAGTGATTAGTGGGTTCCATCAGCAGGTACAGAGCTAAGGGACTTTGATCTAACAATCCTTAAATCCTTTAGGGGTTAGGATTCAGCCCACTGACCTGGCTGGCACAGAATGCAGGCTCAGTTGCTTCCTGGGTGAATGAAGGAGAGCTTGCTTTGGCATGATTAGGCTTGGTCTGACCACCCCTTCTTGGACTCTCTCCAGCCATTTCCCAGTCTTAAGGCTCAATACCTTATTTGCTTAGGAGAAAGAAAAAAAAGTGAATATAATCATTTCATTGAGTTAATAAGCAAAGTTCTGATGCTAAATACCTTGGTGAGAATTTATGAAGCTTGAATTCTAGTGACTAGCCCTTTTATGGTTGTGAGCAGCATTAGTTTGAACCACATATTGAGGATTAATGGTTCTTTACAATTACAGGAACCCAAACTGGGAAATATTTGTTTCTAAAGATGGTGAAGGAGAGTCAATAGGTTGTATTATGGTATAGATTTTCCTTTGTTGTGTCTCTTTTTAAGTTACAAAAGAACTGTTTTAGGCTTAAATGCATTCAGCAGCCATTTAGGACTCTTATACACATTGCATATTTAATGTTCCACTTTATTGCTTGATGAAAGAAATAAATGCATAACAAAATGCTTTGAAAAATGCTTAATTTTTCAACTGCTAATTTAATGTGTAGTGATTCAATAAGGCGATGAATTGCCTTGGTCTGCAACTACTGAAAAATAGAAAAATTACCCACACTGGTAAGTTGAATCTGTGAATATTAAGTTTGTCAATGTAATTCATGAGTCTGCAGGTAATATACCGGTAATTTGCATACTAATTGCTATGGTGGAAGCCAAACGACTTTAATTCAGTAAATTAGTCTGCCTAAGCGGAAGCCAACTCTTGCCTCTGTGTTGTAGAGAGATGGGGCTTATTTAGGAGTGAGAAAATGGGGCTCTGGCCAGGAGGCCTTTCAGAGCTGTAGAGGCCCCCTGCTGGCAAGCAGGCCACATGGCTGCAGAGCCAACCTGCCTTTCTGAGAGCTTACTGTCTGCTTCTCAGAGCCAAAACCCATTGAATTTTCCAAGTGATTCAAATTCAGAAAACAGAAAACTGAGGTCAAGGCAGTTCACGCTGGCTAAAAACAATGCATGTTTTTGTTTCCATAATAGAAACAAATGGAAAATTGAAGGTAGAAAAAGAATCCATTTTGACTTCCTAAAAGAGGTTTTTGTTGTTGTTGTTGTTTGTTTTTTTGGCCACTTCTATTGGTCTTTCATTTATTTATCTTTGTTCTTTGGCCTGTGTGGACTTCCCATCGCAGTGGCCTCTAGCTGCAGAGCACCGGCTGTGGGCGCATGCGCTCCAGAGCTCTGGCTCGGTAGTTGGACACATTGGTCCAGCCACTCCATGGCACGCAGGATCTTCCCAGGCCAGGAATCGAACTGGTGCCCCTTACCCACTGGACCAACAGGGAAGCCCAAAAGAGGTTATTTTAATGAGGCATATATGTTTTAAATTCTTTAAAAAATGGGATTGATTTTCTTTTTAAATATAGGAGTGTGTCTGGAGAGTTGTAGGAGAATCAAATGATATTTAAATGCTATGGAGCAAGATGGCTATAAAAGAATGTTCAGTCTCCTCAATAATAATGGAAGAAAAGCAAATCAAAATACTGAGATGTAATTTTCTTGCAAAAACAAAAAAGATTAAAAGTTTTTAGTTGTCAAGGTCATGAGTAAATGAGCATATAAACTGGCATAACCTTTTATATGAGCAGCGTTGTAGTAGATGAAAAAATTTAAAATACACATATATTCTGACTCACCAATCCCACTTCAAGAAGTGAATCCTATAAAAATATAGATATATCAGGTAAATCATATGAAATTACTGTGATCAACAATTTTGATATACAAAACCTTGTCAATTACATGAGTCTGCAGGTAATATACCGGTAATTTGCATACTAATTGCTATGGTGGAAGCCAAACGACTTTAATTCAGTAAATTAGTCTGCCTAAGCGGAAGCCAACTCTTGCCTCTGTGTTGTAGAGAGATGGGGCTTATTTAGGAGTGAGAAAATGGGGCTCTGGCCAGGAGGCCTTTCAGAGCTGTAGAGGCCCCCTGCTGGCAAGCAGGCCACATGGCTGCAGAGCCAACCTGCCTTTCTGAGAGCTTACTGTCTGCTTCTCAGAGCCAAAACCCATTGAATTTTCCAAGTGATTCAAATTCAGAAAACAGAAAACTGAGGTCAAGGCAGTTCACGCTGGCTAAAAACAATGCATGTTTTTGTTTCCATAATAGAAACAAATGGAAAATTGAAGGTAGAAAAAGAATCCATTTTGACTTCCTAAAAGAGGTTTTTGTTGTTGTTGTTGTTTGTTTTTTTGGCCACTTCTATTGGTCTTTCATTTATTTATCTTTGTTCTTTGGCCTGTGTGGACTTCCTATCGCAGTGGCCTCTAGCTGCAGAGCACCGGCTGTGGGCGCATGCGCTCCAGAGCTCTGGCTCGGTAGTTGGACACATTGGTCCAGCCACTCCATGGCACGCAGGATCTTCCCAGGCCAGGAATCGAACTGGTGCCCCTTACCCACTGGACCACCAGGGAAGCCCAAAAGAGGTTATTTTAATGAGGCATATATGTTTTAAATTCTTTAAAAAATGGGATTGATTTTCTTTTTAAATATAGGAGTGTGTCTGGAGAGTTGTAGGAGAATCAAATGATATTTAAATGCTATGGAGCAAGATGGCTATAAAAGAATGTTCAGTCTCCTCAATAATAATGGAAGAAAAGCAAATCAAAATACTGAGATGTAATTTTCTTGCAAAAAAAAAAAAGTTTAAAAGTTTTTAGTTGTCAAGGCCAGGTGTAAATGAGCATTAAAACTGGCATAACCTCTTATATTAGCAGCGTTGTGGTAGATGAAATAATATAAAATACACATATATTCTGACTCACCAATCCCACTTCAAGAAGTGAATCCTATAAAAATATAGATATATCAGGTAAATCATATGAAATTACTGTGATCAACAATTTTGATATACAAAAACAGCAGTTTTTTAATGAGTCAACCTAATACACGGATGTTCACTGTTGCATCTTGTAATGTTTACAATTTAGAAAAAGCCTAAATGTTTAGCAATAGGATACATATCTTATGAAACTTTAAAAAAGCATGAGGTAGAGCTAATCTGAAACGCTGAGATGGAAAGATGACCATGGAATATTAGTAAACAGATGAAGTTGACTGACATTATAGATAATCTGATTTTTGCTCTTAAAAAGTATTTGTGTGTATGTGTTTATATATTTTGATTTGTGTATAATGTAAGTATAGAAAAACATTGGACATTTAGGTTCTAACATTTAACCATGACTGCCTTTAGAGAGTGGCAAGCAGGGAGAGGCTGGGGAGAGGCATCTTCTTTCAACTTTCAACTTTTTTGTACTGTTTGAATTCAACACAATAATTGTGCCCTTTTTGTGGTTAAAAATTCACCACAAAACAGGGCTTCCCTGGTGGTCCAGTGGGTAAGGACACTGCCTTGCAGTGCAAGGGGCGCCCATTCCATCCCTGGTCTGGGAAGATTCCACGTGCAGAGGAGCGGCTGGACCCATGTGTCCAACTACCGAGTCAGAGCTCTGGAGCGCATGCACCCAGAGCCGGTGTTCTGCAACGAGAGAGACCACTGCAATGGGAGGCCCTCACGGGCCATTTTAATGAGGCATATATGTTTTAAATTCTTTAAAAAATGGGATTGATTTTCTTTTTAAATATAGGAGTGTGTCTGGAGAGTTGTAGGAGAATCAAATGATATTTAAATGCTATGGAGCAAGATGGCTATAAAAGAATGTTCAGTCTCCTCAATAATAATGGAAGAAAAGCAAATCAAAATACTGAGATGTAATTTTCTTGCAAAAACAAAAAAGATTAAAAGTTTTTAGTTGTCAAGGTCATGAGTAAATGAGCATATAAACTGGCATAACCTTTTATATGAGCAGCGTTGTAGTAGATGAAAAAATTTAAAATACACATATATTCTGACTCACCAATCCCACTTCAAGAAGTGAATCCTATAAAAATATAGATATATCAGGTAAATCATATGAAATTACTGTGATCAACAATTTTGATATACAAAAACAGCAGTTTTTTAATGAGTCAACCTAATACACGGATGTTCACTGTTGCATCTTGTAATGTTTACAATTTAGAAAAAGCCTAAATGTTTAGCAATAGGATACATATCTTATGAAACTTTAAAAAAGCATGAGGTAGAGCTAATCTGAAACGCTGAGATGGAAAGATGACCATGGAATATTAGTAAACAGATGAAGTTGACTGACATTATAGATAATCTGATTTTTGCTCTTAAAAAGTATTTGTGTGTATGTGTTTATATATTTTGATTTGTGTATAATGTAAGTATAGAAAAACATTGGACATTTAGGTTCTAACATTTAACCATGACTGCCTTTAGAGAGTGGCAAGCAGGAAGAGGCTGGGGAGAGGCATCTTCTTTCAACTTTCAACTTTTTTGTACTGTTTGAATTCAACACAATAATTGTGCCCTTTTTGTGGTTAAAAATTCACCACAAAACAGGGCTTCCCTGGTGGTCCAGTGGGTAAGGACACTGCCTTGCAGTGCAAGGGGCGCCCATTCCATCCCTGGTCTGGGAAGATTCCACGTGCAGCGGAGCGGCTGGACCCATGTGTCCCAACTACCGAGTCAGAGCTCTGGAGCGCATGCACCCAGAGCCGGTGTTCTACGACGAGAGAGGCCACTGCAATGGGAGGCCCTCACGGGCCAAAGAACAAAGATGGATGAAAATAGATAAATGAAAGATCCAACAGAAGTGACCAAAAAAAAAAAAAAAATCCCCACAAAGCAAAAGATAAGAAAAATAAGAAATTAAAAACTATGGGGAATTTACCCATAGTGGACTCCAAAATCACTGTGGGTGATGACTACAGCCATAAAATGAAAAGCTATGACAGACTTACACAATGCATTAAAAAGCAGAGACATCATATTGCCAACAAAAGTCCGTATAGTGAAAGTTATGGTTTTCCCAGTAGTCATGTATGGATGTGAGAGTGGGACCATAAACTAGGCTGAGCATTGGGAACATACATATCTGTAAACAACAAAACTCTGTAAAAGTTAAAAGTAAAATAAAAGTTTAAAAAAATAAATAAGAAGGCTGAGCAGCAAAGAATTGGTGCCTTTGAACTGTGGTGTTGGAAAGGACTCCTGAGAGTCCTTTGAACTGCAAAATCAAATGAGTCAGTCTTAAAGGAAATCAACCCTGAATAGTCATTGGAAGAACTGATGCAGAAGCTGAAGCTCCAGTACTTTGGACAAATGATACAAAGAAATGACTCATTGGAAAAGACACTGATGTTGGGAAAAATAGAAAGCAGAAGAAGGGGACAGTAGTGGGCAAGATGGTTGGATGGCATCACTAAGTCAATAGACATGACTTTGACCAGGTTCCAGGAAGTGGTGTGCTGCAGTCCACTGGGTCACAAAGAGTCGGACATGACCAAGGAACTGAACTGAACCCAATTAAGAAGAATACTTTGTGGGGGGTGCTTCCCTGGTGGTCCAGTGGGTAAAGAGTCTGCCTTGCAGTGCAGGGGCACTGATTCGATCCCTGACCTGGGAAGATCCCATGTGCCACAGAGTGGCTGGACCGGTGTTTCCAATTGTGAGCCAGCGCTCTAGAGCACATGCGCCCAGAGCCGATGTTCTGCAACGAGAGACCACTGCAATGGGAGGCCAACATAGGCCAAAGAATAAAGATGGATGACAATAAAGAAATAAAGAACCAATAAAAGAGACTAAAAAAAAGAACACTTAGTGAATTAGGCTAATATTCAGTAATATAATATTTGCTCTGCTTAGCATTTTGAGATTTTTACATATTAAACATTACAGAAAAGGGGGTACATCTGTATGTCATGCATGTGTAAGTGTATCTATGAGCTAGATGAAACTTAGGATAAATGTTGTATTAAAAGTAGTGATATGTGAACTAAATAATTTCATCAACTTCAAGAGTACCCAGTGCCAAATCAACTATTTGCCATAATCATGGAGACCCAGTTTTAGAAAGCAGAGCTCATGAGGACTTGCAAAGGCACATGAAAGCATGAAACTCAGTGAATCACTGGGCTAATAATCACTAATTGAGGACACTATTTTATCCTCCACCATTATCACTGCTAGATCACAGTGAGTCATATGGATGTGAGTGGGACCATAAACTAGGCTGAGCATTGGGAACATACATATCTGTAAACAACAAAACTCTGTAAAAGTTAAAAGTAAAATAAAAGTTTAAAAAAATAAATAAGAAGGCTGAGCAGCAAAGAATTGGTGCCTTTGAACTGTGGTGTTGGAAAGGACTCCTGAGAGTCCTTTGAACTGCAAAATCAAATGAGTCAGTCTTAAAGGAAATCAACCCTGAATAGTCATTGGAAGAACTGATGCAGAAGCTGAAGCTCCAGTACTTTGGACAAATGATACAAAGAAATGACTCATTGGAAAAGACACTGATGTTGGGAAAAATAGAAAGCAGAAGAAGGGGACAGTAGTGGGCAAGATGGTTGGATGGCATCACCAAGTCAATAGACATGACTTTGACCAGGTTCCAGGAAGTGGTGTGCTGCAGTCCACTGGGTCACAAAGAGTCGGACATGACCAAGGAACTGAACTGAACCCAATTAAGAAGAATACTTTGTGGGGGGGGTGCTTCCCTGGTGGTCCAGTGGGTAAAGAGTCTGCCTTGCAGTGCAGGGGCACTGATTCGATCCCTGACCTGGGAAGATCCCATGTGCCACAGAGTGGCTGGACCGGTGTTTCCAATTGTGAGCCAGCGCTCTAGAGCACATGCGCCCAGAGCCGATGTTCTGCAACGAGAGAGACCACTGCAATGGGAGGCCAACATAGGCCAAAGAATAAAGATGGATGACAATAAAGAAATAAAGAACCAATAAAAGAGACTAAAAAAAAGAACACTTAGTGAATTAGGTTAATATTCAGTAATATAATATTTGCTCTGCTTAGCATTTTGAGATTTTTACATATTAAACATTACAGAAAAGGGGGTACATCTGTATGTCATGCATGTGTAAGTGTATCTATGAGCTAGATGAAACTTAGGATAAATGTTGTATTAAAAGTAGTGATATGTGAACTAAATAATTTCATCAACTTCAAGAGTACCCAGTGCCAAATCAACTATTTGCCATAATCATGGAGACCCGCAGTTTTAGAAAGCAGAGCTCATGAGGACTTGCAAAGGCACATGAAAGCATGAAACTCAGTGAATCACTGGGCTAATAATCACTAATTGAGGACACTATTTTATCCTCCACCATTATCACTGCTAGATATACAGGAAACTTCTTGAATCTCAAGTGCTGATGAAATTTTTTTTAAGCTTTTATTTTGCGTTTAACTTTTACAGAGTTGTGTTTTTTACAGATATGTATGATCCCAGATTAGGCATATGTATATCTCCCCCATCCCACCCCTCCAGGCAGAAGTGTTGATGAAATTTGACAAATATATTCAAAGATGTGCTGGTAAGCTGGTTCTCAAAAAACCACAAAGCCTGATTTGTAACACTTGTTGATTTTCCTGATTTAAATAATTCCATCATGATTGACTTCAATCTAGCAATGATTTAACAACCAGCTCTCAAAATTATCCTGATTATTTAAGAATTGTCTCTCAGAAGTGTGAGAACCAGACTCAGCCCACTACTGAATGTATTCAACTCTGTAACCATCATCCAAATCAAGATGCAGAGAATTTTCTTCACTCCAGAAGATTTCCTGATAGTCCTTTCCTGTTAATTCACTACTCTCTCTTCCCTAGAAAACCAGAATTCTCACTTCTATTGCCAAAAATTAGTTTTAAGTTTCATATAAATGGAACTATGGAAAATATTCTTTGTTTGGGGCCTCTTTTGCTCAACTTAATATTGTTTGAAGTTTATCCATGTTGTTGCAAAAGATACTATTTAAAAATCATTGTGTCTTCCTTTTTTTTGGCCTCTTTTATTGATTTTTTTTTTTTTTCCTTTCTTATGGCCTCTTTTATTGACAATAAAAGAGACTAAAAAGAACACTTAGTGAATTAGGCTAATATTCAGTAATATAATATTTGCTCTGCTTAGCATTTTGAGATTTTTACATATTAAACATTACAGAAAAGGGGTACATCTGTATGTCATGCATGTGTAAGTGTATCTATGAGCTAGATGAAACTTAGGATAAATGTTGTATTAAAAGTAGTGATATGTGAACTAAATAATTTCATCAACTTCAAGAGTACCCAGTGCCAAATCAACTATTTGCCATAATCATGGAGACCCGCAGTTTTAGAAAGCAGAGCTCATGAGGACTTGCAAAGGCACATGAAAGCATGAAACTCAGTGAATCACTGGGCTAATAATCACTAATTGAGGACACTATTTTATCCTCCACCATTATCACTGCTAGATATACAGGAAACTTCTTGAATCTCAAGTGCTGATGAAATTTTTTTTTTTAATTTTTGTTTTACTTTTTACTTTTACAGTTTTGTTGTTTACAGATATGTATGATCCCAGATTAGGCATATGTATATCTCCCCCATCCCACCCCTCCAGGCAGAAGTGTTGATGAAATTTGACAAATATATTCAAAGATGTGCTGGTAAGCTGGTTCTCAAAAAAAAACCACAAAGCCTGATTTGTAACACTTGTTGATTTTCCTGATTTAAATAATTCCATCATGATTGACTTCAATCTAGCAATGATTTAACAACCAGCTCTCAAAATTATCCTGATTATTTAAGAATTGTCTCTCAGAAGTGTGAGAACCAGACTCAGCCCACTACTGAATGTATTCAACTCTGTAACCATCATCCAAATCAAGATGCAGAGAATTTTCTTCACTCCAGAAGATTTCCTGATAGTCCTTTCCTGTTAATCCACTACTCTCTCTTCCCTAGAAAACCAGAATTCTCACTTCTATTGCCAAAAATTAGTTTTAAGCTTCATATAAATGGAACTATGGAAAATATTCTTTGTTTGGGGCCTCTTTTGCTCAACTTAATATTGTTTGAAGTTTATCCATGTTGTTGCAAAAGATACTATTTAAAAATCATTGTGTCTTCCTTTTTTTTGGCCTCTTTTATTGATCTTCTTTTACTTATTTATTTATTTTCATCCATCTTTATTCTTTGGCCTGTGTGGGTCTCCCATCGCAGTGGCCTCTTTCATTGCAGAGCACCAACTCTGGACGCACGTACTCCAGGGCGCTGGCCGGTAATTGGACACACCGGTCCAGCCACTCCGTGGCATGTGGGATCTTCCCAGGCCAGGGATGGAACCGGCGCCCCTTGCACTGCAAGGTGGACTCTCTACCCACTGGACCACCAGGAAGCTCTCATTGTGTCTTCTTTTTTTTTTTTTTTTAAACATTTATTTTATTTATTTATCTTTTTTGGGGGGTGGGGTGGGGAGGGAGGGGATGGGTGGGCCACTTCTATTGGTCTTTCATTTCTATATTTTCATCCGTCTTTGTTCCTTGGCTCCTGTGGGCCTCCCATCTTGGTGGCCTCTGTCATCGCAGAGCGCTGGCTCTGGGTGCATGCGCTTACAGAGCTCCGGCTCGGTAATTGGACACATTGGTCCAGCCGCCCCGCAGCACGTGGGATCTTCCCAGGCCAGGGATTGAACCGGCACCCCTTGCACTGCAAGGCGGTGTCCTTACCCACTGGACCACCAGGGAAAGCCCTCATCGTGTCTTCTTATAAATCTGTTTTCTATGTCTTTGTACGGATCTTTGATCCATTACTGGAATAGAATAGTTTTCCTTCTTTAAAACTCTTCCTTCTTGTTTTCTTCCTCTAGTTGCTCAGTGAGTAATGTTGGATATACCACAATAGGATGTAATAGAAGCAAGAGATTCTGTGATTCTTAAGTATTTCTAAATTTCAGATCTCATATTTTGCCAAAATGAAAATTAAGTGGGGGAAAAATTGTGGAATATCCTCGAGCAGTGTTCCCACATTTGACTTCTCTCTTCTTGATGCATGTATGGGCACACGTGTTGATGAGTGTGTTTGTGCATGTGTGTGGTGTGACTCTCTGAATATGGTTACAGCAAAGCCCGACTACAAGATAGTATGTACCAGACAGAGTCAAACCTAGAAACAGCCTGACTTTGATCCACCAGCTGGGAATGTTTTCCATGGCAACACCTAGTCTCATCATAAAGACATTAGATGTTGGAGAATAGAGATGAAGGCCTGTAATGTCCAAGCAGGAGCCCCAGGGGGCTAAAGGCCCTTCCCGGATAAACTGGAGTCTGATGACCATGATGCTCCACACTGTCACAAAGAATTTCCATGATACTTTTATACCATTTATATGTTGTTCTTAATTCATTTCCTTGGGATTTTCCAAAAGAGTCATTTCCAACTGTCTTAGATCTGTTACTGTTTTTACCAATAAAACGAGAAACAATGGGATCTTGAACCAGTGAGCACTTCAAATTATCTATTCCCAGTGGGAACCCACGTCCCTAAATCCTGATCAGCATTTATTTAAATGTATTATTACTTAGGGTTAGGTGAAAATTGGGAATGATTTCAGGGAAGAATTTCTAAGTGCTTACATTGATTTGATTTTTATTACAAACAGAGCTAAACTTATAGACTAAAATAAAGTGCTGTAGACACAACACATAGCCTTCCCCTTTCAACCAGGACTACCAGGAGCCTTGTGATCCTCGACCTTGAGTAATGGTTGAACAACTACCCCAGGTGCCCATGGGAGACAGGTTTGAGTTTCTGCAGCTTCCTGCTGGAAGGCGTGGCCTCTCTTTGCTCTGGCCTAGCTCCACTCAGATTTCTGGTGGTCCTTTTCTTCTTGTTCTGGGAGGATGCTAGGCTGAGACAGGGCAGTTTAAATTGCTGAGTTCACGGAGACTTGGTGGGAAGAACGAACACCACCACTGCACCTGCACTGTGGGGATGCCTCCCATAGGCTGCTCCCTGCCAGTGACCACCTGTCGCAGGGATGCTAAAACAGACCCAATCCAAGGAAACAGGGGACTACTTTTCCAGTTGACTTTGGGCCCAAGAACCTCCCAAAGGTTTTGCTGAAGCTTCCTTGAGTTGTGTGACAGTCTAGGATGCTTTCACCCGATCTGCTCCTTCTGTCTCTTATGTAGGGTCAGAATTGCATTTTAATGATGCTCTCCTAGCTTTCCCTGGCTCTTGTTGTATTTCTGTCATTCAGCTCCCTCTACATACTAAATCCTTACACCTTTAACCTTTACTTGACATTGTGTCTCAGACGATCCAATCTAATCACAGCCTGACTTTGATCCACCAGCTGGGAATGTTTTCCATGGCAACACCTAGTCTCATCATAAAGACATTAGATGTTGGAGAATAGAGATGAAGGCCTGTAATGTCCAAGCAGGAGCCCCAGGGGGCTAAAGGCCCTTCCCGGATAAACTGGAGTCTGATGACCATGATGCTCCACACTGTCACAAAGAATTTCCATGATACTTTTATACCATTTATATGTTGTTCTTAATTCATTTCCTTGGGATTTTCCAAAAGAGTCATTTCCAACTGTCTTAGATCTGTTACTGTTTTTACCAATAAAACGAGAAACAATGGGATCTTGAACCAGTGAGCACTTCAGATTATCTATTCCCAGTGGGAACCCACGTCCCTAAATCCTGATCAGCATTTATTTAAATGTATTATTACTTAGGGTTAGGTGAAAATTGGGAATGATTTCAGGGAAGAATTTCTAAGTGCTTACATTGATTTGATTTTTATTACAAACAGAGCTAAACTTATAGACTAAAATAAAGTGCTGTAGACACAACACATAGCCTTCCCCTTTCAACCAGGACTACCAGGAGCCTTGTGATCCTCGACCTTGAGTAATGGTTGAACAACTACCCCAGGTGCCCATGGGAGACAGGTTTGAGTTTCTGCAGCTTCCTGCTGGAAGGCGTGGCCTCTCTTTGCTCTGGCCTAGCTCCACTCAGATTTCTGGTGGTCCTTTTCTTCTTGTTCTGGGAGGATGCTAGGCTGAGACAGGGCAGTTTAAATTGCTGAGTTCACGGAGACTTGGTGGGAAGAACGAACACCACCACTGCACCTGCACTGTGGGGATGCCTCCCATAGGCTGCTCCCTGCCAGTGACCACCTGTCGCAGGGATGCTAAAACAGACCCAATCCAAGGAAACAGGGGACTACTTTTCCAGTTGACTTTGGGCCCAAGAACCTCCCAAAGGTTTTGCTGAAGCTTCCTTGAGTTGTGTGACAGTCTAAGATGCTTTCACCCGATCTGCTCCTTCTGTCTCTTATGTAGGGTCAGAATTGCATTTTAATGATGCTCTCCTAGCTTTCCCTGGCTCTTGTTGTATTTCTGTCATTCAGCTCCCTCTACATACTAAATCCTTACACCTTTAACCTTTACTTGACATTGTGTCTCAGACGATCCAATCTAATACAAGCTATTCAAGAATCACCTGCATGGCTATAGGGAAGGATAGTGAAAGTGGGAGTCAAGTATCAGGTAGACAGTGGTTTGCTGACCCGTAGGTTGTACATTCTACCCGAACACTGGCATATGGAGTTTACTTTTGTAAGTCCCAAAAGTGCTCTCCCCAAGGGAGTCTCCTCACCAGCAGCAGGCCTTGTTGCCGCCCAGCTGAGAGAGGACTGTGGAGGAACAGCTCGCAGCATTGCCTAGCATCATGTCGTTCCCCAGACGTGCTGTCATCTTGTTCTTGTCCATGCCATCTCTGTGGCGCACAGGACACATTCAAGGGAACCTGAATTGGAAAGCTACAATGGAGGTGGAAACAGAGGAAGAGCAGACCATCCTGGTTTCATCAGAAAGACATTAGAAGCCAGAGGATAGGGACACGGCCTGCACTGTCCAGGAGAGGCCCTGGAAGCTGAATGCAGGAGCTCCCCAGATAAACTGAGGATGTGAGAATCTGGACCCACATCTTCAGTTGCTTTAGAATTAGCCATGACAAGGAATGCTGTACAGACAATGCTTCTTCCAAATGAGCTTCATGGAAGGCAATAAGGGTTTTCCAGCCAGTCCAAATTTCAACAATAGGCAGTAGATGATGGAGAAGTCAAAGAATGAGTGAGAAGGGCTTCCCTGGTGGTCCAGTGGATAAGGACACCGCCTTGCAGTGCAAGGGGCGCTGGTTTGATCCCTGGCCTGGGAAGATCCCACGTGCCATGGAGTGGCTGGACCGATGTGTCCAATTACAGAGCCAGAGCTCTGGAGCTCATGTGCCCAGAGTCGGTGTTCTGCGACAACAGAGGCCACTGCGATGGGAGGCCCACACGGGCCAAAGAACAAAGATGGATGAAAATAGACAAATGAAAGACCAATAGAAGTGGCCTGCCCGCCCCTCTCCCTCCCCAACCTGCCCCCAACCCCAAAAAAGAATGAGTGAGAAGAGACTGAGGAGCTTTGCCTTTCCACCACATTTCTAGCTTCTGCATGAAGTCAGTTATGCAAGTCTCATGGGAAAGAAGTGGGACAAAGATTCTAAAGCAAAGTTCTCCCACCCTTAAAGGGCCACTGACTTATTAGATCCTGAGCATGTGGCCAGTATAAAAGTGGAGTGAAGAAGCCTACTCTTTTTTGGTCTAAAGACCCAACTCCAACAAGAGCTGGTCATTCTGGGTTTCTGGGATTTTGGGGGTTAGTTTGTTCCAATTTGGCAGTGAAATCTGTCTTTTGTACAGTGTCCCAGAGCCCAGGTCAGTTCAAGGCCTTGCTGGAGACAATCAGGAAAGAACCACAGCTGGGTCCAGCTTTTAAGATCAACCCAATTCAGATTACACTCTGGGGACTGGGTTGAACCATATTAACATCTGCACATTTGAGCAGGATTTGGGACTAGAAAGGGGTGGATGATGTTTTCCAGGGCTTATGCTTGGACAGCACAGTCAGGCTTTTTTTTTTTTTTTTTTTTTTAAAGATTTATTTAATTTTTTGGGCGGGGGTTGGGTTGGGGAGGGAGGGGAGCGGGCGGGCCACCTCTATTGGTCTTTCATTTCTCTATTTTCATCCGTCCTTGTTCTTTGTCTCCTGTGGGCCTCCCATCATGGTGGCGTCTGTTGTCGCAGAGCGCCGGCTCGGTAATTGGACACATCGGTCCAGCCGGTCCAGCCACTCCATGGCACGTGGGATCTTCCCAGGCCAGGGATTGAACCGGCGCACCTTGCACTGCAAGGCGGTGTCCTTACCCACTGGACCACCAGGGGAAGCCCCACAGTCAGGCTTTGCTGAACCGCCTGATCTTCTCAGTTTTGAAGTCTCTCTGGTTGTGTAAAGAAGAGACCCTATACCGCAGGATTCCATGCTATTACAAAATTCTTCTCTGGCTGAGGTTTCACCAAGGCTGAACCTGCACATATGTACACCACCACCAGTGGAGCAATGTATCTGGTGAGATTGTTTTCCTTAATTTTACAAAGCAAATTGGCATATTTTCATCAAAATGATAAAAAATGAGACAGGAATTTCCAAACTTGGGGACTGTGAAGGGAAGTAGGGGAGACATAGCATCTTTATATGTGCTTGCTTGCTAAATCATCAGACTTTGAGAGCAAAGTTAAACTGTTCTCTGTTCCAATTCACAAGGCAACCCAAAGCGTTTAGACACACTTGGCTAGTAGGAACTGGATACACTGAATTAGCTTCCAGATGCACGGTCTAAAATATAGGCGTACAGTTTGAATACGAATTGTTCCCTTGCCAAACCTAGTAAATAACAAGCTTTCTTGGGGAAAACAGCCTCATTTCAATTCACCCTGCTCTCAAAATCTTTGCAGCTGGCAGAAATCTGACATATCTATATCTTTCCTCCTCTCTGAGGAAAGAAGTCCTTCCTCAAGTTAAGCCCCCTGGCACAGTCCTCTGAGGCTGTTCTATCATGGTCTGTAGGACATGAATTAATTCTCTCATTTCTATTCTGGACACAACTGCATGCATTTGAATTCCACAGGTGCGTGCTTTTTATTTTTTAAAAAAAGACAAGGGAAATGGAGTTAAACCTTGGAACAATTTGTTCTGTAGATGACAGTGAATCATCACCCATAATGAGCAGTGTCAGCCAGAGCTGCAGAAAACACTGAACAGTCCCATTCATCAATTATTCAAGGGCCCCCTCTGCCAATCAAGGACATTCATTAATATATTGAGGGTCGATAGGTTCTGTCCTCTGTCACTTGTGTCCATCCATAGGATCTGAGCTTGCTTGCCCCTCTGACTCAATGATGGAGTGCATTTTCATTAAACATAGGGGGCTTGGTCAGGAAGAATTTTCACCAGAATGTTTCTCCCCTTGTCTGAGTATCCAACAACATGTGATTTGAAGCACTTTTTCGAAAGCCAGATAACAGGGGAGCGGTGTGCTCTGTAAGCCAAGGTTCCAGGAACAGTTCTTATTCAGTCAGCAAGTCTGCGTGCTAAGCCCTTGCTGGCATGCAGCTGGGAGCTTGCTAGATATGCAGATTCTCACCTCCACTCAAGACCTACTAACCCAATTCTGCACCCTAATGAAAGTTTGAGAAGTGCTGCAGGCCGTAAGAGGATAGTGAATACTGGGGAGACAAGGAGCTCGGGTGCTGCCTTCCCAGAGCCATGGTCTGGAGGTGGACTGGAGATGATGTGTTACAGAGAACTCATTCCATGGGGAGTGCTATGGTAGAGGTCTATACAAAGCCTGGATAACAGGAGAGGCAGTGGTTCTTTCCTCCAGGAGCTTTCCAGGTGAAGAAGTGATGGTAGATGTCCCACTGCCTTAGCCAGCCCTTCATTCGGATGCACACATTGGCTTCACAGATCCCATCGGTCTAAAATATAGGCGTACAGTTTGAATACGAATTGTTCCCTTGCCAAACCTAGTAAATAACAAGCTTTCTTGGGGAAAACAGCCTCATTTCAATTCACCCTGCTCTCAAAATCTTTGCAGCTGGCAGAAATCTGACATATCTATATCTTTCCTCCTCTCTGAGGAAAGAAGTCCTTCCTCAAGTTAAGCCCCCTGGCACAGTCCTCTGAGGCTGTTCTATCATGGTCTGTAGGACATGAATTAATTCTCTCATTTCTATTCTGGACACAACTGCATGCATTTGAATTCCACAGGTGCGTGCTTTTTATTTTTTAAAAAAAGACAAGGGAAATGGAGTTAAACCTTGGAACAATTTGTTCTGTAGATGACAGTGAATCATCACCCATAATGAGCAGTGTCAGCCAGAGCTGCAGAAAACACTGAACAGTCCCATTCATCAATTATTCAAGGGCCCCCTCTGCCAATCAAGGACATTCATTAATATATTGAGGGTCGATAGGTTCTGTCCTCTGTCACTTGTGTCCATCCATAGGATCTGAGCTTGCTTGCCCCTCTGACTCAATGATGGAGTGCATTTTCATTAAACATAGGGGGCTTGGTCAGGAAGAATTTTCACCAGAATGTTTCTCCCCTTGTCTGAGTATCCAACAACATGTGATTTGAAGCACTTTTTCGAAAGCCAGATAACAGGGGAGCGGTGTGCTCTGTAAGCCAAGGTTCCAGGAACAGTTCTTATTCAGTCAGCAAGTCTGCGTGCTAAGCCCTTGCTGGCATGCAGCTGGGAGCTTGCTAGATATGCAGATTCTCACCTCCACTCAAGACCTACTAACCCAATTCTGCACCCTAATGAAAGTTTGAGAAGTGCTGCAGGCCGTAAGAGGATAGTGAATACTGGGGAGACAAGGAGCTCGGGTGCTGCCTTCCCAGAGCCATGGTCTGGAGGTGGACTGGAGATGATGTGTTCCAGAGAACTCATTCCATGGGGGGGAGTGCTATGGTAGAGGTCTATACAAAGCCTGGATAACAGGAGAGGCAGTGGTTCTTTCCTCCAGGAGCTTTCCAGGTGAAGAAGTGATGGTAGATGTCCCACTGCCTTAGCCAGCCCTTCATCATCTCTTACTTGGACTGCAGTAAGGGTGTTCTGCCTCCACTCTTTGGGGCCCCTCAAATCCACTTCCTAAAGGGATCCCTGAGTTACCTAGCTAAACACCAACTGTCCCTCCTCTGCTTAAAGCTAAGTGCAGACTCTTTAGTTAGCATACAATGCATGTATCTGGCACATACAGACCAGGCCCAATTCCTTTTATTCTCCAGCCTATCTCCTTCTGCCCAGCTCTCCAGAACTGCTCTCATGTGTCTTTTTGTTTTTGCCACTCTACCTTTTCAGTGACTGTTTCCTTCTGTCTGGACTGTTTTTCCTCCATGTTTACTTGGTGGACTCCTCTTCATCCTTCAAAGCCCATTGTTACATCCTCTGTGAAGCCTTTTATGCACTCCTCCTAGAGAGAGATAACAATTTCCCACTTTACTTCTGCACTTGGAAAAACTGTTATTTTATTTATCAACTTCTATTGTTATAATTTGCCTAATGAGAGCTTCACCTGCAATGAGAGCTGTGAGTTTAATCTTAGAAAGCAAGATATGTTAAATTGAATGCCAGGACTGACATTCGTATTTTGGATTAACTATGATTTGGAAAAATCTTGAAAGCATGAAGATGCTAGACATGTTGAGAGATCTTAGTTCTTTTGGTTTGGCTTGAGTACTAAGTGAGTATAGAGATTAACTGGAAAGGGAGGAGGAACCTAGGTTGGGAAGGGTTGGAATCCTGAGAAATGCTCGGTGTTATTTACAACTGGAGAACCATGTGGCTAATCTTTGTTTGAGTAGTTATCTGGGGATAGATAGGAGATAGGTATCAGCACTGAGGAAGCACTGAGACCTGAGAAGCTTTTTTCATAAAAAAAGCTTTTATGAAAAAAGCCTGGGCAAAGAATGACAAAGACTAAAAGAAGAATAAAGACTCAGGGCTTAGTTCTCAGAAAGGTACTAGAGGATAGTGAATACTCGGTGCTGCCTTCCCAGAGCCATGGTCTGGAGGTGGACTGGAGATGATGTGTTACAGAGAACTCATTCCATGGGGGGGAGTGCTATGGTAGAGGTCTATACAAAGCCTGGATAACAGGAGAGGCAGTGGTTCTTTCCTCCAGGAGCTTTCCAGGTGAAGAAGTGATGGTAGATGTCCCACTGCCTTAGCCAGCCCTTCATCATCTCTTACTTGGACTGCAGTAAGGGTGTTCTGCCTCCACTCTTTGGGGCCCCTCAAATCCACTTCCTAAAGGGATCCCTGAGTTACCTAGCTAAACACCAACTGTCCCTCCTCTGCTTAAAGCTAAGTGCAGACTCTTTAGTTAGCATACAATGCATGTATCTGGCACATACAGACCAGGCCCAATTCCTTTTATTCTCCAGCCTATCTCCTTCTGCCCAGCTCTCCAGAACTGCTCTCATGTGTCTTTTTGTTTTTGCCACTCTACCTTTTCAGTGACTGTTTCCTTCTGTCTGGACTGTTTTTCCTCCATGTTTACTTGGTGGACTCCTCTTCATCCTTCAAAGCCCATTGTTACATCCTCTGTGAAGCCTTTTATGCACTCCTCCTAGAGAGAGATAACAATTTCCCACTTTACTTCTGCACTTGGAAAAACTGTTATTTTATTTATCAACTTCTATTGTTATAATTTGCCTAATGAGAGCTTCACCTGCAATGAGAGCTGTGAGTTTAATCTTAGAAAGCAAGATATGTTAAATTGAATGCCAGGACTGACATTCGTATTTTGGATTAACTATGATTTGGAAAAATCTTGAAAGCATGAAGATGCTAGACATGTTGAGAGATCTTAGTTCTTTTGGTTTGGCTTGAGTACTAAGTGAGTATAGAGATTAACTGGAAAGGGAGGAGGAACCTAGGTTGGGAAGGGTTGGAATCCTGAGAAATGCTCGGTGTTATTTACAACTGGAGAACCATGTGGCTAATCTTTGTTTGAGTAGTTATCTGGGGATAGATAGGAGATAGGTATCAGCACTGAGGAAGCACTGAGACCTGAGAAGCTTTTTTCATAAAAAAAGCTTTTATGAAAAAAGCCTGGGCAAAGAATGACAAAGACTAAAAGAAGAATAAAGACTCAGGGCTTAGTTCTCAGAAAGGTACCTTAAATGTGGGTGCTAACAGAGATCTTACTGTTTGGGCTGTTAATGCTGAGGCCAGTGTGTTATTGGAGAGCTGACTTTTGTAGAGCAGGACTTTGAGAAGTTGGGTCAGTGGGGGTGAAGCATGGTGGCAGGTGTTAGTAGGGGAAACAAGGTGGGGATTCTGATTAATTTAACCATGGTTAACTCAGCTTATCTGAAAACTGATCCTTTCTGTTTTCATCAATCTTGAAAGATTTTTTTTTCTACCATGACTACTTTCCTGCCCTAACTTATACAGAAGAAAGAATATCTAGCATCTTCCTGAGCTACAGAATCCTCATTTTAAAATTGAATTGTTTGGCTCATACATGGCTGATGGGAATGTAAAATGGTGAGTTGTTGTGGAAAATAGTCCAATAATTCCTCAGAAAGTTAAGCCAGATTACCATATACCCTAGCAATTCCATAGCTAAGAGAACTGAAAACATGTTCAAACAAAAACTTGTATATGAATACTCTTAGCAACATTTTCACAATAGTCAAAAAAGCTGGAACAACTCAATGTATGTCAATTGGTGAATGAATAAAAATTGATTTTAAAATTGGTATATTCATGCCAGATACATTTATCCATAAGAAGGAATAAAATTGTAAAAAGGACACAGAACATGGGTGAACCTTGAAAACATGCTCGTGAAAGAAACCAGAGACAAAGGTCACGTGTTATATATTTCATTTACATGAAATGTCTAGAGCTGTCAAATCTGAGGAGAGAGAAGATAGATAATTGACAGGGGCTAGCAGAATGGAAAATGGGGAGTGACTGTTTAATTGGTACAATATTTCTTTGAATTGAGTTGAATGCATGCCCAGTAGTGTCTGACTCTTTTGTGACCGCATGGACTTGTGAACCCACCAGGCTCCTCCATGCGGCTTTCCAGGTAAGAATACTGGAGTCGGTTGCCATTTCCTTCTCAGGAGAACTTCCCAACTCAGGGATTGAACCCATGTCTCCTGCATTGCCGATGGATTCTTTTGGTGGTGGGGGATGATAAAAATGTTCTGAAACTATATAGTAGTGATAGTTGCATTGCATTGTGAATATACTAAAAAAAAACCACACACACTGAATTATACACTTTAAAGTGGTGAATTTTATATTCTGTAAGTTTCATCTCAAATTGAAAAATGAGAAATACTTCTTAAATTCTAAGAGTCCATAATTTACTGAAACCTCTTTAGCACACAGTAAGTGCTTAAGAAATACTTGGCAGATTGAATTGAAAGAAACACTGGAGTGTGATTCTTTGCATGAGAAACAATACTTTCCTGCAGGTAGAGGTATCTGTGCCATGCCTACTAAGTCACTTCAGTCATGTCTGACTATTAGCAACCCTGTGGACCCATAACTGTCCAGGCATGAATACTGAAATGGGTTTCCATGTGCTCCTCCAGGAGATCTTGCTGAACCAGGGATCAAACTCGGATTTCTTATGTCTCCTGTATTGACAGATGGTTCTTTACCCCCAGTACCACTTGGAAAGCCCAGAGGTATCTGTACCAGACACCTTCAGTGTCGTAATACAGTGTCTTAATACCCGTGGGGCAGAATCATCTTTAAATGAATGTACTTTGTCTGTTTGCTAGTAAAGGTCTAACAACCAGCTCTCTCAAGAAAAAGGAACCATTCAATATGTATGTGCATAAATTTATTTTAACTTTTACTGATATAAAGAACGGGTAATACACAATTTACAAATAATAATAAAATACATAATATGACTTACTGTAAATTTCATATAACCAATTGATTCTCACAAAATGGTTTCGTCAATTTTTTCTAAACTTTTCAATCTGTAGCCAAGCTATAGTTGCAACTGAACCATGATTTAACAAATGGAGTTGCATCCAGTCTTCTCTTTTCCCGATCAATTTGTCATCATTTCTCTGATACATAATCTGTTGTTAAATGATCTCTTTCCCTGTACAGATTACATCCAATAAACTGAAACCTCTTTCAGTTTGGGCACTGTGCATGTCAGAACTTCACTTATTCACCAGTGATGCTAGCAATTCCTTTGCTGAATTGGATTATGGTTTTGAATATTAGAGTAATATTTCCTCATTTTGTGTGTGTGTGTGCGTGTGTTATTCACAGAGCATTGTCTATAGAATGACAGCTTTTAAGTTTCATCTGTGTTGCTAGACAAGTGATAAAATAATAAATCAAGCTCTGAGTTATAGCATTTTCTGATTTCTATAGCGTAAGTACTCCTGACTTATTTCAAGCTACCAATGGGATGTCACCAAACAGGAAGTTGGGGAGAGAAGCACAGTGTTTCCACTGTACTGATACAATAGACATAAATCATCCACAGACCAGATAATAGTAAAATAATTGCACAGTAATGAATTTTGAATATTTATTACCTCTTTTTAATAAAATGTATTTAATTATAAGCACATATGATTTGTTTATTAAAAAAAAATTGTGGCCACTTTTATTGGTCTTTCATTTCTTTATTTTCATCCATCATTGTTCTTTGGCCTGTGTGGACCTCCCATTGTAGTGGCCTCTCCTGTAGCAGAACACCGGCTCTGGACACATGGGCTCCAGAGCACTGGCTCGTAATTGGACACGCTGGTCCAGACGCTCCATGACATGTGAGATTTTTCTGTGCTAGGGATCAAACCAGTGTCCCCTGCAGTGCAAGGTGGACTCTTTACCCACCGGACCACCAGGGAAGCCCTGATTTTATTTTTAATAAGGACTTTTTTTTATCAGTCAGCTCTTAAAATTCCAGGAAATTTAATATTCGTTCTCATGAGCCCATGCAAGCTGGCCTCAGCACACTGGTAGTTTTTACAGTATTTCATTGGTTATTATACTTTTTTTAGTCTGGAGCCTACCAGAAACTTTATACTCTCATAGAGATATCAACACTCTTCTAACTGCAGATTCTTTAGTGTTTCCTAAGCTTTGTGCTGTGGAATATTTTCTCTCTGAGATTATAAAAGGCACTCCACATTGAGAAGAATAGGAAGGGGTGTCATTCCAGACTAAAGGAAGTTCTAAGAAGTGTTTTAGGGCTTATTAGAGTCTAATATGCTAGAAAAGATTTTGAATCTATCAGAAGAGTATATAAGATTCAGTATTATATTTATTTAACAGGATACAGTTTAGAAAACACAGCCAAACCATGAATGGGCTTGTGGTAACATTGTAGCTTTACCATAGCAGTCTTTGTACTGTTCCCCCAGCACTTCTGAGAACCCCCACCCCTGCATTCCCTACAGAGGAAATGAGAACTGCCCTCCTGCAGAGAGGAGGTGGTAAGGAAAGTGACTCACACCCTCCAGTGCCATTCCTAGGCCAATTTACATTCAAATCTTTTCCTTGCTCTTCCCCTTCTTTGCTCTGTAGCATAGGTGGAGGTGAGGGGCTTGAGAAGATGAAGGGTGAGGGGGTGGGCATGAGCCCTTGCAAGACTCCACTTTCCAACTCCGCTGTTAGCTGACTCCCAGCTAGGTTTGATCTCTGGTAAGAGATTAGAGAGAGGAAGAAAAGGTATTAGCATCCTACTTCTGCTTTGGGCAGTGTCTCTGGCAGTGGCTGTGTCTTCATCACTCTATCTGGCAGGACCATCTCTCTCTTCTTAGTTCCATGTGCTGCCTCCATGATCCCAACCCCTAGATCCAGGACCTTGGCTTCCTGCTGTTGTCTTTTCAGCCTAGAAGTGATAGTCTTTCTGCTGTTGCTCACTGTCTTTGTTTGGCTTCTTAGTTCTTTCATTACCACCATAGCAGACACTGGGGCACCCTACACTTATCTTCTAGGTATTAACTACAACCCAAGGCTACTTACTGGAACATTTGAGACTCACTGACTGAGTCTGGGTCTGTCTGACCACTTTAACATACTCAACCTGCATTTAGTGCCAGCTGGAGAATGAGTGTTCCCAGAAGTAGCTGCAATTCAACGAATAGCATTGGTTATTATACTTTTTTTAGTCTGGAGCCTACCAGAAACTTTATACTCTCATAGAGATATCAACACTCTTCTAACTGCAGATTCTTTAGTGTTTCCTAAGCTTTGTGCTGTGGAATATTTTCTCTCTGAGATTGTAAAAGGCACTCCACATTGAGAAGAATAGGAAGGGGTGTCATTCCAGACTAAAGGAAGTTCTAAGAAGTGTTTTAGGGCTTATTAGAGTCTAATATGCTAGAAAAGATTTTGAATCTATCAGAAGAGTATATAAGATTCAGTATTATATTTATTTAACAGGATACAGTTTAGAAAACACAGCCAAACCATGAATGGGCTTGTGGTAACATTGTAGCTTTACCATAGCAGTCTTTGTACTGTTCCCCCAGCACTTCTGAGAACCCCCACCCCTGCATTCCCTACAGAGGAAATGAGAACTGCCCTCCTGCAGAGAGGAGGTGGTAAGGAAAGTGACTCACACCCTCCAGTGCCATTCCTAGGCCAATTTACATTCAAATCTTTTCCTTGCTCTTCCCCTTCTTTGCTCTGTAGCATAGGTGGAGGTGAGGGACTTGAAAAGATGAAGGGTGAGGGGGTGGGCATGAGCCCTTGCAAGACTCCACTTTCCAACTCCGCTGTTAGCTGACTCCCAGCTAGGTTTGATCTCTGGTAAGAGATTAGAGAGAGGAAGAAAAGGTATTAGCATCCTACTTCTGCTTTGGGCAGTGTCTCTGGCAGTGGCTGTGTCTTCATCACTCTATCTGGCAGGACCATCTCTCTCTTCTTAGTTCCATGTGCTGCCTCCATGATCCCAACCCCTAGATCCAGGACCTTGGCTTCCTGCTGTTGTCTTTTCAGCCTAGAAGTGATAGAGTCTTTCTGCTGTTGCTCACTGTCTTTGTTTGGCTTCTTAGCTCTTTCATTACCACCATAGCAGACACTGGGGCACCCTACACTTATCTTCTAGGTATTAACTACAACCCAAGGCTACTTACTGGAACATTTGAGACTCACTGACTGAGTCTGGGTCTGTCTGACCACTTTAACATACTCAACCTGCATTTAGTGCCAGCTGGAGAATGAGTGTTCCCAGAAGTAGCTGCAATTCAACACTTAGAAGTGTTGATACAGAAGCAGCCCAGCTCCCCTGGGGGGTAGGGATAACCCTGAGGCTACATTGGCTTTCAGGGTTCCCTGGGATCAGGCTGTCTTTTCACACTGGGAATGTTTGTTAAGGAGCCCTTCAGACTGATTTCCTCTTCTTGCCTATCCCTCTGTTTTTCTACTTGTATTCCCTGGGGTTACCTTTCTTTGAAACTGCTTGCAATAGAATCCTTGTCTCTAACTCTCCTGGGACTCCAGCCAAGCCTGTATACCTTATTTCCTGGTTTCAGTTTCCTTCGTTAGGCACTAATGGCATATCTGTACTCTAACACAGGATGGCTTCTGTAGCCCACATTTCTGCTTAACTGGGAAGAAGGAGACCCTCTTGGTGAGTGTTCCTCAGCACTGCCTCCAAAAGGCAGATCTGGGGCAAATTCAGAGGCAGAGAATTCCCAAGACCACGATGTATGGCATCACTTAACAACTGTACAAGGCTGATGCAAGGGTTTGAATCTATTCTGTTTCCATTTCAGGTTCATAGGACAGATGGTGACCTATGGTGATTCACTCTTTTAGAAGGGAGCTCTCCATGCTCTTCTTACTGTTCTGTTTCTCAGGATTATGCCCACTCTCATTCTCCTGGGGGCACCTGCCAAAGTCAGGAGCTGCAAAGAGCCTTCCGGGGGGTTTGCCCAGTGCTGGATCACTCAGTGGGTGGGCTACGCATGCGTTTATGGCATCAAACAGACAGCATTGGAGGGTAATCTATATAATATTTTGAAACAGTGTTGAAGTTGTCATCATGAGTAAAAGTCCAAGAATTTTGTTGCACTTCATTGTTTGTTTTATGCTGAGTGTTATGTTTGTTTGATACAACATCTGTGCATCACATTGTATGACTATCAGATGAAAACACAGACCTGTGTGCATGATGCCCCCTGTGATGCAGTCTTCCTGGGAGAGGAGGATCAGGGCCCTTTTACTGGAACATTTGAGACTCACTGACTGAGTCTGGGTCTGTCTGACCACTTTAACATACTCAACCTGCATTTAGTGCCAGCTGGAGAATGAGTGTTCCCCGAAGTAGCTGCAATTCAACACTTAGAAGTGTTGATACAGAAGCAGCCCAGCTCCCTGGGGGTAGGGATAACCCTGAGGCTACATTGGCTTTCAGGGTTCCCTGGGATCAGGCTGTCTTTTCACACTGGGAATGTTTGTTAAGGAGCCCTTCAGACTGATTTCCTCTTCTTGCCTATCCCTCTGTTTTTCTACTTGTATTCCCTGGGGTTACCTTTCTTTGAAACTGCTTGCAATAGAATCCTTGTCTCTAACTCTCCTGGGACTCCAGCCAAGCCTGTATACCTTATTTCCTGGTTTCAGTTTCCTTCGTTAGGCACTAATGGCATATCTGTACTCTAACACAGGATGGCTTCTGTAGCCCACATTTCTGCTTAACTGGGAAGAAGGAGACCCTCTTGGTGAGTGTTCCTCAGCACTGCCTCCAAAAGGCAGATCTGGGGCAAATTCAGAGGCAGAGAATTCCCAAGACCACGATGTATGGCATCACTTAACAACTGTACAAGGCTGATGCAAGGGTTTGAATCTATTCTGTTTCCATTTCAGGTTCATAGGACAGATGGTGACCTATGGTGATTCACTCTTTTAGAAGGGAGCTCTCCATGCTCTTCTTACTGTTCTGTTTCTCAGGATTATGCCCACTCTCATTCTCCTGGGGGCACCTGCCAAAGTCAGGAGCTGCAAAGAGCCTTCCGGGGGGTTTGCCCAGTGCTGGATCACTCAGTGGGTGGGCTACGCATGCGTTTATGGCATCAAACAGACAGCATTGGAGGGTAATCTATATAATATTTTGAAACAGTGTTGAAGTTGTCATCATGAGTAAAAGTCCAAGAATTTTGTTGCACTTCATTGTTTGTTTTATGCTGAGTGTTATGTTTGTTTGATACAACATCTGTGCATCACATTGTATGACTATCAGATGAAAACACAGACCTGTGTGAATGATGCCCCCTGTGATGCAGTCGTCCTGGGAGAAGGAGGCACTAGCTTAATTCTGACTCTGATGGTCTCCTTAGATTTCAACTTGGTCCTTAACCTATAGGGGAAACTGAAATCAAGACATTATTATTGACTGCATGACAACCTGACTGCTAGGAAGTCAAAGGAAGCAGAGATCTAGAGAAAAAGGGTGTCTATTAAAAAAGAACCCCACTGGTCAAAGTGGAAGCAGGCTTGGTGAGATGTTAAAAGGGAAATCTCCTACTTGGAGAGTTAAGCACAAAGTGAGGCTGAGGAGGATAGAGGGACCTTGGCTAACATAGCCATTGGAGGCAGAAGGAAGAGAAAAATAGCATGATTAGCATGTTTCCCTCCTTCCCTCCATTAAGATGACAGAAGTAGGCAATCTGCTGTTTGTGCAGAAAGGCCACGGGAAGGAGGGAAGAAGCATCTGTTCTGAGAAACTGCTGTTTAAAAATGCAAGACGTACACAAAGCAAAGGGAGAATGCTCTGTAGAGTAGGCCACTGGCTAGGGAAATAGGGAGAACCAGAGGGGACCCTCTGAGAAAGCCTCAGGTTGCCCCAAATCCCAGTGATGGGGCTCTGTATTCCTGTGGAGGGATCCCTAGATGGCTCGTGGTGGTGATCCCTGGCTCAAAGGGCTAAAAGATGCCCTGTCAAGAGAGAAGTGCCACCCTACCCCCTGCCTCTGTGGCCAGTACCCTCACTCTCACTGACCAATGCTGTCCATTTCCAGAACAACTTACAGCACCGAACCTCACTCTTGCTCCTCTGTTATCTGTCCAAGGGGTAACATTAAACATTTTTGATGGAAAATAGGGTGATCCAGTGTCTCCAATGACCTTCAATTATTAGGTCACTCAGAGCCCCCCAAGTCTGAAGGGTCTGCATATATTGAGAAGAATCAGGAACCTCATTCAAAGGTATGAGCCAAATAGTCTGCCAGCTGGACTCAACTGTCTGAGAGTTATATTCGGCCTCTAAACCCTCCCTTTTGTGGGAGACTCAGGTAAAAGCAGGTTCCCTCATCAGACACCTCCAGCTGCCTTTGATATTCAAATTCACCACTGCATTGACTGCTGGTCAGAAGGAGGTGGCCCGAGGGCAGGCCTTCCTGAAGGCATGGATATGCTACCTTGGTTAATTTGTAAACCAGGCTAGATTGTAAGCATCTGTGGACAGCAGCCATCTGTGCAGTCCTCATGTGATTAGCTTAAAGCTCTTCTCTTAGTAGGTCCTCAATTACTATTTATATTTGTGAATAATCAATCATTCCTCAGGTCTTGCAACTCTCCCAGTTAAAGTAAACCAGCCTTGTAAATCAATAAGAATAGAAAACTGAACAGTTTTCTTTTTCAGAGTAGGGTCTTTTTGCCCCTACTGACCTAGTAGACTCATCTTCAACTGATTTTCTCACAGTAAAATGGGAGTAAAAATAGAATATTTTTTACAAGGGTTTAATGAAGTCAGCCATATAAGAACAGCACAGCATGTAATAATTACTTCCGTAATAATAATAATTATTATATAGTTATTTGTAAAATGATGCATATTTTTTCTAGGAATTCTCTGAGATAAAGGGGAGCCCTCTGTCCCTCCCATGTGAAAGGGAAGAGCGACCCATACAAATGTGGCTGATGCAGAAGGAACCTCATGATAGTCACACCGACATGCCATTTGCCCTGGCAGCCAATTAATTCTCAGTGGATAAGCATTTGTATTCCATAGTCTGTCTGCAAATTCAGTGGTATCTACAGACACAAATCTTTCCTTCTCATACCACTCTGGCCAACCATTGCCAATTCCTTGAAAGAAATGGGTCCAATTGCTGGTCGGGGAAGTAAAATCAAAGTGGAAAAAAAAGAAAAGAAAGAAGTCTGGCCTGCAGTCCTGCCTTGGGTTTGGATGGGCACTTCCATTCGCTTGTGGCTTGCTTTTAGGTCAGGACAACGTATTCTCAGGTGCCAGGCTGCAGGGATTATTAGCGATGGTAAAGGACAGATTCACTGACATCCCAGTGCTCTGTGTTGCCACAGCTCAGAGCATCACTTGTCTGAGAAGTTCAAGAGGTAGGTGGTCGGGCAGGATGATTTTGGTTTTTTGACCTATCTTGCCAAAACGTCCTTTGTTGGATTACATTTGTGTTCTGGTCTTTCAAATCAAGGGTGAGTGTAAGAACAACCATTTGAAGAGTGCTTATGTGTGTTCGTAAAGTCTTTGCAGAATGCACTATTATTATTGCTGGTCTTGGTATCCTCAGTCCTAGCTCTAGTGATAATATCTGATATTTGTAATGTGTTTAGTGGGGGCAAATCACATTCTAGATGAATAAGTGAAGGTGTTCAGGCCAGGTGTTCCAGGTGTTTGCCTTCCTAAACTGCCTTCCCTTTGGACCACACTGGCTAGCATTGTATAAGAATAGAAAACTGAACAGTTTTCTTTTTCAGAGTAGGGTCTTTTTGCCCCTACTGACCTAGTAGACTCATCTTCAACTGATTTTCTCACAGTAAAATGGGAGTAAAAATAGAATATTTTTTACAAGGGTTTAATGAAGTCAGCCATATAAGAACAGCACAGCATGTAATAATTACTTCCGTAATAATAATAATTATTATATAGTTATTTGTAAAATGATGCATATTTTTTCTAGGAATTCTCTGAGATAAAGGGGAGCCCTCTGACCCTCCCATTTGAAAGGGAAGAGGGGCCCATACAAATGTGGCTGATGCAGAAGGAACCTCATGATAGTCACACCGACATGCCATTTGCCCTGGCAGCCAATTAATTCTCAGTGGATAAGCATTTGTATTCCATAGTCTGTCTGCAAATTCAGTGGTATCTACAGACACAAATCTTTCCTTCTCATACCACTCTGGCCAACCATTGCCAATTCCTTGAAAGAAATGGGTCCAATTGCTGGTCGGGGAAGTAAAATCAAAGTGAAAAAAAAGAAAAGAAAGAAGTCTGGCCTGCAGTCCTGCCTTGGGTTTGGATGGGCACTTCCATTCGCTTGTGGCTTGCTTTTAGGTCAGGACAACGTATTCTCAGGTGCCAGGCTGCAGGGATTATTAGCGATGGTAAAGGACAGATTCACTGACATCCCAGTGCTCTGTGTTGCCACAGCTCAGAGCATCACTTGTCTGAGAAGTTCAAGAGGTAGGTGGTCGGGCAGGATGATTTTGGTTTTTTGACCTATCTTGCCAAAACGTCCTTTGTTGGATTACATTTGTGTTCTGGTCTTTCAAATCAAGGGTGAGTGTAAGAACAACCATTTGAAGAGTGCTTATGTGTGTTCGTAAAGTCTTTGCAGAATGCACTATTATTATTGCTGGTCTTGGTATCCTCAGTCCTAGCTCTAGTGATAATATCTGATATTTGTAATGTGTTTAGTGGGGGCAAATCACATTCTAGATGAATAAGTGAAGGTGTTCAGGCCAGGTGTTCCAGGTGTTTGCCTTCCCTAAACTGCCTTCCCTTTGGACCACACTGGCTAGCATGCTGTTTTATATATAATGACCCATATGATAAAGCCCGGCAAGAACTGGGACCAGATAAAAGCCTTAATTGTCTGTGTCCTTGTATCAGATTATGTTTTCTTTTGGCTTTGGGCTGCCAAGCAGTTGAGAATCAAAGTAAAGATCAACTACAACCATATGACTTTTGGAATTCAAACTTCCTCATCCCTTTCTATTTCTTTTGAATTCCTGTTTTAATGGGCTGGTTGTCTGTGCCTTTTATTTTATGCCATTTCAATCCTTTTGGGAAGTAAGCAGGGAGTACATTTCAAGAAAGGCAGATGAGTCAGCCAATTCAGTTTTACCTAGTAGGAAAAAGGACCACAGAACTTTTCCTTTATTCCAGATGTTTTGCTGCTATGCTTTCTAGGGAAAGGTTTTTTCAGAGTAAGACTGCCAGATAAAACACAAGACACTCAGTGAAGCTTGAGTTTTTTTATAAATGATGAATAATTTTTAGTATATTGCATATTAATTTTTATACTGAAAATTATTATTTGTTGTTTATCTGAAATTCAGATTTACCTAGATGTCCTGTATTTTATCTGTTAGATCTGGCAACTCAAGTTCAGACCAGCAGATATCCTTGTTTTCACACCCATTAGCTATCAAATAGCTAACAATGAAGGTGCAAAATTCAAAATAAGTTTATAATAAGAGTTAACCCCCACCCCACAAATGAACTGGAAATCTTTAAAGTCAAGTTTGGAATAAATTGACCTTTGGAAAGAAGTTCACTGTCTACCCCCAGAGGCAGCAGACTCCCCTGAGCCAGGGTCTGACTGCAGTTTGGGGCCCTTGAAGACCACGTGGACCTGCCTATCATTTCCCAGGGGCTATTGGCAGCACCACTTGTCTGGGCCAGCTTCTCCAGAATTTATCAATATAGGTTTAGGCCAGTTTTCCCAACCTTTGATTTAGAAAATTGCAAGTTTAGTTCCTACTCCATGTAAAAGAGGTCAAATTCTTTCTCTGCCTCTTAAAAATATCTGCCAGTTACTTCTGGGATCTCTGAGGGTGTTTTCTAGGAGCTTCAGAGTTGTCTTGGGCCTTTTCTTCCATCCCCTTAATGGTTGTTATAGCCATCACCATGCAAGGGAACCTGGCTGCTACAACCAGCAAAAATTGGAAAAGCAAAGGGGGTGTGGCTACTGGTTCTCTCTACCTTGGAGGTCCCAGGAGATGACGTCATGGTCCCACATTCCCTCCAGCCACACTGTCCTACTGTGCTCCAGGGAAAAATGCACTTTGCCCCACTGCTAACGCATTGTCCTCCACAAGCATTGCCTGCTTCAGGACCATGGAGCCTCTGCCTCTTGTTGAAGTCCTCCCCATAGGACTTAAATGTCATCTTTCTTTCACCCAAAGAGGAGAGCTCAAAACTTCCTCCCTATAATAATAAAAGCCTTCATGTAAATCAGCTTATGATATGGACTGATCTTGAACCTTTTCCTCTGGTTTACTTCAACATAATTGAAGTTCAATGGGGAGCAGCCCTTACAGCTCACCCTGTATGTTCATAGGTGTTAAGTTGCTGTAGTTGTGTCCATCTCTTTGTGATCCTATGGACTGTAGCCCACCAGGTTTCTCTGTCCATGGGATTCTCCAGGTGAGAATATTACAGTGAGTTTCCATGTTCTCCTCGAGGGGATCTTCACTACTCAGGGCTCAAACCCATGTGTCTTGTGGCACCTACCTTTCGTGCAGATTCTTTACTGTTTAGCCATCAGGGGAGCCCCACCCTGTGTTATCTTGGCACAAATCATGTCTAATCAGGAGACACCAGCTGTTCTTAAGAGAGGAGTATGGTTGTGATCTTAATCTGCTTAAATCTGTGTTTCAAGGACATTGGTACAAAAGGACATTAAGCTGTTTGTCAGATGTTATTTCCATTTTCTTTTGATGCTTTTCTTCTGGGGATGTAAGTCCCAGATTTCTTAAGTTTCTAGTGTGTGTAGAGTGGTTTACCAGCAGCCAACAACCGAAGTTGCTGCAGGAGTGACCTTGTGTCCAGGGCAGTGTGTCCAGCTGAGTCAGAGTGTGCTTCCCACTGGAGACACAGACAGTCATTGGCTAAATCAGGCCTTTGTAGATCACTGTAGCATGACCTCTCTTTTTCCTCCTGTATTCTTCCCTCTCTCCTCTTGTGCAGGCGATGCATGGTGGTGCCTCCAGAACACTTGGAAATAGCATCTCCATGTGCCAGAGCTTTACTTCTTAGCAGAGCCATCTGGCATGGCTTTGCCCTGCAGGTGTCCTTAGATATTAGTTTCTATATTATGTTCTGACCTAAAGGTACAGCAACACAGCAGCTGTCCTTCCTAAGGAAGGCACCTCTGATTTTCTCATTGTGGTCACTCCAGTGAATCTGCAGCCTCAATAGTAATACACATATCCTAACCACCAAGTCAAAAGCCCCTGGAGGACAGATTCTCCCCAAATCAGATCCTGAGACAAGAATTTGGGTGTAATTAGTTTATTTAGGAAATTATCCTAAGGAGCACAGTGAGCAAGTGAGGAAGTGAGACAGGGAATGGAGGAGAGACAAAGACAGAGCATTAATGACATTTCAGCTTTGGATTCTAGAACTAGGGCTCGGTTCTGTTGGGGGCAGGGAGTGAATTGTCTATAGAGGGCATCCATCACTTTGTCCCTTTCTAAGGGCAAAGAAGCTGGGGCATATATCCACTTGCTTCTTCCTCATGTGGGCTGAGCCTTGCTCCTCTGCATGGGCCAAGCATGTCAGGGCCAGAGAACACCCTGAGGCACAGAGCAACTGGAAGCCTTTGGCCTGAATGGAACCTGTCTGCAGGTGGTTTCCAAGATGGGTAGAATATGAGTGGGCTGTGGACTGTTTAGCCATCAGGAGCCCCACCTGTGTATCTTGGCACAAATCATGTCTAATCAGGAGACACCAGCTGTTCTTAAGAGAGGAGTATGGTTGTGATCTTAATCTGCTTAAATCTGTGTTTCAAGGACATTGGTACAAAAGGACATTAAGCTGTTTGTCAGATGTTATTTCCATTTTCTTTTGATGCTTTTCTTCTGGGGATGTAAGTCCCAGATTTCTTAAGTTTCTAGTGTGTGTAGAGTGGTTTACCAGCAGCCAACAACCAAAGTTGCTGCAGGAGTGACCTTGTGTCCAGGGCAGTGTGTCCAGCTGAGTCAGAGTGTGCTTCCCACTGGAGACACAGACAGTCATTGGCTAAATCAGGCCTTTGTAGATCACTGTAGCATGACCTCTCTTTTTCCTCCTGTATTCTTCCCTCTCTCCTCTTGTGCAGGCGATGCATGGTGGTGCCTCCAGAACACTTGGAAATAGCATCTCCATGTGCCAGAGCTTTACTTCTTAGCAGAGCCATCTGGCATGGCTTTGCCCTGCAGGTGTCCTTAGATATTAGTTTCTATATTATGTTCTGACCTAAAGGTACAGCAACACAGCAGCTGTCCTTCCTAAGGAAGGCACCTCTGATTTTCTCATTGTGGTCACTCCAGTGAATCTGCAGCCTCAATAGTAATACACATATCCTAACCACCAAGTCAAAAGCCCCTGGAGGACAGATTCTCCCCAAATCAGATCCTGAGACAAGAATTTGGGTGTAATTAGTTTATTTAGGAAATTATCCTAAGGAGCACAGTGAGCAAGTGAGGAAGTGAGACAGGGAATGGAGGAGAGACAAAGACAGAGCATTAATGACATTTCAGCTTTGGATTCTAGAACTAGGGCTCGGTTCTGTTGGGGGCAGGGAGTGAATTGTCTATAGAGGGCATCCATCACTTTGTCCCTTTCTAAGGGCGAAGAAGCTGGGGCATATATCCACTTGCTTCTTCCTCATGTGGGCTGAGCCTTGCTCCTCTGCATGGGCCAAGCATGTCAGGGCCAGAGAACACCCTGAGGCACAGAGCAACTGGAAGCCTTTGGCCTGAATGGAACCTGTCTGCAGGTGGTTTCCAAGATGGGTAGAATATGAGTGGGCTGTGGACAGTTGTGGCAACAGAGACTGTGCCTTCTTCCTAGCTGCATCCTTAGCACCCAATCAGTGCCTGGCACTTCATGGATGTTCAGTAACCATTAGTTGTATGAACGGATGTGTAAATGAAGAGCACAGATGCTCAAATATAGCTTAATTGTTCAGCAAATGCTGCTCAGTTGTCAATAACCTTTTGGGACATTTTGAAACCAATTCAAATGTCAGTGACAGTGGATACTAGTCGACGGGTCCAAATGATCTGCTTGCAGATTGAAGTTTTTGACCAGAGTAGTAGTAGAGGAAGAACCAGCAGAGCCATCCAATTCAAAACCAAGAAAGGAAGTCTCCCTATAAAGCACCCCAGGAATCATAAAGTGGATGTAAATTAAAGATACTATTATATTATTACTTTTTTTCCTGGGTGTTTGTGGGCACAGGAGATTCAGAACCTCACTGAGCTGCCTGTTGTTATGAAGCTTTGGTGTTTAGAGAAGTTATGTTATACTGAACGACAATTTGCCTCCTAATTGCTCATTAGTTTCCAGTGGTTTCAAATTCCACCTCATCTCTATTAACTGTGTGACTATAGTTCAAGGGCTCATAGTTTCTGTGTGTGATCTTCCTCACCTGTGAAAGGCCTATGCTAATACTGCATAAGAGCTGGACTCTGCAGTCATTTCATTTCATTCAAATTCAGGCTCCACCATTTACTAGCTTGACTTGAATGGGTTCCCTCAACCTCTCATACCCTGCTTTCTGATCTACTTAATGAGGATAATACTATCTAACTCATGCGGTTGTCGTGAAGCACTTAGTAAGTGATTTTTTTTGCGGGGGTGAAGTGGGTGGGGAGGGAGGGGGGCAGGCGGACCACTTCTATTGGTCTTTCATTCATCTTTTTTCATCCATCTTTGTTCTTTGGCCTGTGTGGGCCTCCCATCGCAGTGGCCTCTGTTGTCACAGAGCACCAGCGCTGGGCGCATGCTCTTGAGAGCTCCAGCTCAGTAATTGGACACATTGGTCTGGCCGCTCCACGGCACATGGGATCTTCCCAGGCCAGGGATGAAACCGGCACCCCTTGCACTGCAAGGCAGTGTCCTTACCCACTGGACCACCAGGGAAGCCTCAGTGATTTTTGTATTAGTAGCTATTTTATCTTTTTGCTGTTGCTCACTGGCTAAGTTGTGTCTGACTCTTTGCGACCCTATGGACTCTAATTGTTAGGCTTCTTTTTCTTCCACTATCTCCTGGAATTTGCTCAGATTCATGTCCATTGAGTCAGTGATGCTAACCATCTCATCCTCTGCAAACCCCCTCTCCTCCTGCCTTGAATCTTTCCCAACATAAGGATCTTTTCAGATGAGTTGACTCTTTGCATCAGGTGGCCAATGTATTGGAGCTTCAGCTTTAGCATCAGTCCTTCTCTTGACTATTCAGGGCTGATTTACTTTAGGATTGACTGGTTTGATTTCCTTGCTGTCCAGAGGACTCTCAAGAGTCTTCTCCAGCACCATAATACAAAAGCATTAATTTTTCAGTGCTCAGCCTTCTTTATGGTTTCACTCTTACATCTGTAGATAGCTACTGGAAAAACCATAGCCTTGACTGTATGGACCTTTGTCAGCAAAATGACGGCTCTGCTTTTGATATCTCTAAATTTGAATAAACTAAGTTTGTCATAGTTTTCCTTCCACGGAGCGAATGTCTTTTAATTGCATGACTTCAATAATTTTGGAGCCCAAGAAAATAAACTCTGTCACTGTTTCCACTTTTTCCCCATATATTGGCCGTGAAGTAATGGGACTTGAACTTAGTTTTTGAATGTGAAGTTTTAAGGCTCCACCATTTACTAGCTTGACTTGAATGGGTTCCCTCAACCTCTCATACCCTGCTTTCTGATCTACTTAATGAGGATAATACTATCTAACTCATGCAGTTGTCGTGAAGCACTTAGTAAGTGATTTTTTTTGCGGGGGTGAAGTGGGTGGGGAGGGAGGGGGGCAGGCGGACCACTTCTATTGGTCTTTCATTCATCTTTTTTCATCCATCTTTGTTCTTTGGCCTGTGTGGGCCTCCCATCGCAGTGGCCTCTGTTGTCACAGAGCACCAGCGCTGGGCGCATGCTCTTGAGAGCTCCAGCTCAGTAATTGGACACATTGGTCCGGCCGCTCCACGGCACATGGGATCTTCCCAGGCCAGGGATGAAACCGGCACCCCTTGCACTGCAAGGCAGTGTCCTTACCCACTGGACCACCAGGGAAGCCTCAGTGATTTTTGTATTAGTAGTTATTTTATCTTTTTGCTGTTGCTCACTGGCTAAGTTGTGTCTGACTCTTTGCGACCCTATGGACTCTAATTGTTAGGCTTCTTTTTCTTCCACTATCTCCTGGAATTTGCTCAGATTCATGTCCATTGAGTCAGTGATGCTAACCATCTCATCCTCTGCAAACCCCCTCTCCTCCTGCCTTGAATCTTTCCCAACATAAGGATCTTTTCAGATGAGTTGACTCTTTGCATCAGGTGGCCAATGTATTGGAGCTTCAGCTTTAGCATCAGTCCTTCTCTTGACTATTCAGGGCTGATTTACTTTAGGATTGACTGGTTTGATTTCCTTGCTGTCCAGAGGACTCTCAAGAGTCTTCTCCAGCACCATAATACAAAAGCATTAATTTTTCAGTGCTCAGCCTTCTTTATGGTTTCACTCTTACATCTGTAGATAGCTACTGGAAAAACCATAGCCTTGACTGTATGGACCTTTGTCAGCAAAATGACGGCTCTGCTTTTGATATCTCTAAATTTGAATAAACTAAGTTTGTCATAGCTTTCCTTCCACGGAGCGAATGTCTTTTAATTGCATGACTTCAATAATTTTGGAGCCCAAGAAAATAAACTCTGTCACTGTTTCCACTTTTTCCCCATATATTGGCCGTGAAGTAATGGGACCAGATGCCATGAACTTAGTTTTTTGAATGTGAAGTTTTAAGCCAACTTTTTCACTCTCCTTTCACCCTAATTTAGAGGCTCTTTAGTTCCTCTTCACTTTCTGCCATAAGGGTAGTATCATCTGCATTTCTGAGGTTGTTAGTACTTCTCCTGAGAAGGAGAAGAATATACAGTGGGGGAAAGGCAACCTCATCAACCAGTGGTGCTGGGAAAACTGGATAGCTACATGTAAAAGAATGAAGTTGGAACGCTTCTTAACACCACACACAAAGATAAACTCAAAATGGATTAAAGACCTAACTGTAAGACCAGAAACTGTAAAACTCTTAGAGGAAAACATAGGCAGACTCAATGACAGAAATCAAAGCAAGATCTTCTATGATCTGCCTCCCAGAGTAATGAAAATAAAAACAAAAATAAACAAGTAGACAACAAAACTCTGTAAAAGTAAAAAGTAAAATAAAAATTAAAAAAAAATAAACATGGGGCTTCCCTGGTGGTCCAGTGGGTAAGGACACTGCCTTGCAGTGCAAGGGGTGCTGGTTTGATCCCTGGCCTGGGAAGATCCCACGTGCCACAGAGCGGCTGGACCGATGTGTCCAATTACCGAGTCAGAGCTCTGGAGCTCACGCGCCCAGAGCCGGTGCTCTGCGACAACAGAGGCCACTGCAATGGGAGGCCCACATGGGCCAAAAGAACAAAGACAGATGAAAATAGATAAATGAAAGACCAATAGAAGTGGACCGCCCACCCTTCTCCCTCCCCACCCCCTCCACCAAAATAAATAAATAAATATTAAAACAAAACAAAAACAAATGAGACCTAACTAAACTTAAGAGCTTTTGCACAGTAAAAGAAACTATAAACAAGGTGAAAAGACAGTCTTCAGAATGGGAGAAAATAATAGCAAATGAAACAACTGACAAAGAATTAATTTCCAAAATATACGAGCAGCTCAGACAACGCAACACCAAAAAAACAAATCCAATCAAAAAATGGGAAAAAGATCTAAACAAACATCTCTACAAAGAAGACGTACAGATGGCCAAAAAACACATGGTGATGCTTCACATCACTCATTATTAGAGAAATGCAGATCAAAACTACAATATCACCTCACACCAGTCAGAATGGCCATCATCAAACAATCTAAATGCTGGAGAGGGTGTGGAGAAAAGGGAACACTCTTGCACTGTTGGTGGAGATGTAAGTTGATACCGCTACCATGGAAGACAGTATGGAGATTCTTTAAGAAACTAGGAATAGAACCACCATATGACCCAGCAGTTCCACTACTAGACATATACTCTGAGGAAATAAAAATTGAAAAAGACACGTGTACCCCATTGTTCATTGCAGCACTGTTTACAATGACTAGAACATAGAAACAACCTAGATGTCCATCAGTGGAATGGATAACGAAGCTGTGGTACATATATACAATGGAATATTTCTCAGCCATATAAAGGAACGCATTTGAGTCATTCCTAATGAGGTGAATGATTCTAGAACCTATTATATAGAGTGAAATAGGTCAGAAAGATAAATATTGTATACTAACACATATATATGGAATCTAGAAAGATGGTGCTGATAAATGTATATACAGAGCAGCAATGGGGAAACAGATATAGAGAACAGACTTATGGACTTTGGGGGAAGAGAGGAATGCATAAGATGTATGGAAAGTAACATGGAAGCTCACATTACCATATATAAAATAGACAACCAATGGGAATCTGCTGTAAGACTAAGGGAACTTACACAGGGGCTATGCAACAACCTAGAGAGGAGGGAAGGGGACGGAGATGAGAGGGAAGTCCAAATGGGAGGGGTCATGTGTATACCTATTGCTGATTCAGGTTTATGTATTGGCAATAAACAACAAAACTCCATAAAAGTAAAATAAAAATAAATTTTAAAATATACAACATTAATTTTTTTTTTTTTTTACTTTTTCCAACATCCAACCTCTGTATCATGCTACATTTCCTATTTTGGATAATTGACATAACTATCTACACCTGAAACCTAGGAGTCATTGCATTTTCCCTTCTCCCCTCCAGTGAGATTCCCAGCAATTGTATTCTTTTTTTTTTCTTTTTCTTTTTTTTTTCTTTTTCTTTTTTTTTACGTATCTCTAGATTCTTGTCTTTCCCTTGATTCTTGTCATTGCCATTATTCAGAATTTCCCCACTTGGGCCCTTTCAGCAGCTTTGAAAGGTCTCTCTGCTATTAGCAGCTGCCCATCTCTTTTCTCTGTCTAGCTCTATCCTCCACATGGCCATCAGAATCATCTTCCTAAGCTGCAGATGTTATCATCGACTTTGACATGATGTTTACAGCTCTTCATCACCTGGACTCTCCTTACCTCACCAACTATTTGTTAATGCTTAAGGATTAGTATTTTGTCTGTTGAAATAAACCAATTAAAAATGTTTCTTGACCACCTTCTACATGCTTAGTGTTGTGTTAGGGCTTGTGGAGGTCATAAAAGAAGTTTAGTATATCTAAACTGATCTTCAACTTCTAAGGGCTTTCAAAACTGACATGAAAAGAATTAATGCATAATTAAAGGCTTAATTATGTGATGTAGGTCATAAAAGCAGTACAAAATATCTTTCCAAGTTTGTTTTCTAAGGTTAACAAAAATCAAAAAATACATGCACACATTTAATTATGCAAGTGTAATTCCTTGACAAAAAGTTTATAATATGGATTTGTGAGGGTCAAGTTAATTTACCAGTGAAGGAGGAAGGAGGTCACCTCTATCAGGCAACAAGCTTTCATTAGTTTGAGTGCTTACTTCACAAAACTACTCATTTTATTGCATATTCATCCTACTATTACCTAGGAGTAGGAAGGAAAATGATCTCTGTAATTGAAATGAAAAATGGGCCATTGCCTGTACTTCTTGGAGGTATATAAATCAGATAAAGTCAATGTTAGATCAAATAGGCAAGTTAAGGAAGAAAAACCACTTATAACTGTGTTATGAACTATGTGTTAGAGCCACACACACCCCCAACTCATATTTTAAAGACTAATTCTAATGTGTTGGTATTTGAATGTGGGGCCTCAGGGAGTGGAGCCGTCATGAAAGAGATTAGTGTTTTTATAGGAAGAGATGGGAGAGAGATGATCTCTCTCAACCACCTGATGATGCAAGAAATGCTACCTAGAAGTCAGGAAGCAGCCCCTCAAAAGATACCAGGCCATTTGGTGCCTTGATCTTGGACTTTCCATGCTCCAAAACTGAGAGAAATGGATGTTTGTTGTTTAAGCCACTCAGTCTGTGATATTTTTATTTTAGCAGTCTGAACTGATTAAGACAAACTGTTTGACAACCTAAGTCACTGTATTGCCCAGCTGCAAGATGAAATCTAGGTTAAAGCAGAGAACCTCTTGAACAGATAGGACCCCTCTGTAGTCTCATGCAGGTCTAGCTCTTTCATTACGAAGCCTGGTCAGGCTGCCCATTATGACTCTGTCGTCTTGTCAAATCCATGTGCAGAACTCCGCAGAGAGGTCATAAGCAACTAGTCTCCTCTCCTGAAAATAGATTTGGCTTTGCAAGAAAGAAACCAACTTAGATAAATCATGGTGCCCATTACTTTGTGAAAACTGTTCTTAGGTAAAATATTAGAAATCCAGGGAAGTAATATCATCTTTCCTTGTTCTTGCTTATTAACTTTTACCTGGAAACAAAGGGAACTCATGCTGATGGCTTAAACCATACTGGAGGGTTTTCCTGAAGTGGCCTGAGCTTTAGACTATGATTTAGGAAGTTTGAGCTTAGTTCTAACCTTGCTGTTAACCAATTGTGTGTACTTGGTAAGCCCATTAACTTCTGGAGTCTCAGGTGCCTTATTCTTTATAAGGTCTCACTGGTGATAAACACAGTTCATATGAAAACATTTCAGGAAGTTTAGGGCCCTAAAAATGTAGGATATCTGAGAATCCTACTGCAACCCTTTAAAGTGCCCTTGAGTGATTTATTCCCAAGGGCCATGATTCCTTTGTGACTTGCCTCTCTGATGCATTTCCCATTGTAGTGGCACCTGCTTACTGGTTCCAGTGCCAGAAAGAGCTTTAAAAGGACTTGTTATATTAATATAGTGTTTGCAAGTTTTTAAAAATACTTTTCACCCATCATTTCATTAAATCCTCATAATACCACCTTAAAATAGGCAGGCAAATATTATTCTTATTTCAGGGGAGAGGGAACTGAGTCTCAGAGGTCAAGAATTTTCCCCTTCTTTTGACCTCTCCCTACTCCCTAGCTTCTCTCTCTGTTTCTCCTGAAGTCCACCTAGAAGTCAGGAAGCAGCCCCTCAAAAGATACCAGGCCATTTGGTGCCTTGATCTTGGACTTTCCATGCTCCAAAACTGAGAGAAATGGATGTTTGTTGTTTAAGCCACTCAGTCTGTGATATTTTTATTTTAGCAGTCTGAACTGATTAAGACAAACTGTTTGACAACCTAAGTCACTGTATTGCCCAGCTGCAAGATGAAATCTAGGTTAAAGCAGAGAACCTCTTGAACAGATAGGACCCCTCTGTAGTCTCATGCAGGTCTAGCTCTTTCATTACGAAGCCTGGTCAGGCTGCCCATTATGACTCTGTCGTCTTGTCAAATCCATGTGCAGAACTCCGCAGAGAGGTCATAAGCAACTAGTCTCCTCTCCTGAAAATAGATTTGGCTTTGCAAGAAAGAAACCAACTTAGATAAATCATGGTGCCCATTACTTTGTGAAAACTGTTCTTAGGTAAAATATTAGAAATCCAGGGAAGTAATATCATCTTTCCTTGTTCTTGCTTATTAACTTTTACCTGGAAACAAAGGGAACTCATGCTGATGGTTTAAACCATACTGGAGGGTTTTCCTGAAGTGGCCTGAGCTTTAGACTATGATTTAGGAAGTTTGAGCTTAGTTCTAACCTTGCTGTTAACCAGTTGTGTGTACTTGGTAAGCCCATTAACTTCTGGAGTCTCAGGTGCCTTATTCTTTATAAGGTCTCACTGGTGATAAACACAGTTCATATGAAAACATTTCAGGAAGTTTAGGGCCCTAAAAATGTAGGATATCTGAGAATCCTACTGCAACCCTTTAAAGTGCCCTTGAGTGATTTATTCCCAAGGGCCATGATTCCTTTGTGACTTGCCTCTCTGATGCATTTCCCATTGTAGTGGCACCTGCTTACTGGTTCCAGTGCCAGAAAGAGCTTTAAAAGGACTTGTTATATTAATATAGTGTTTGCAAGTTTTTAAAAATACTTTTCACCCATCATTTCATTAAATCCTCATAATACCACCTTAAAATAGGCAGGCAAATATTATTCTTATTTCAGGGGAGAGGGAACTGAGTCTCAGAGGTCAAGAATTTTCCCCTTCTTTTGACCTCTCCCTACTCCCTAGCTTCTCTCTCTGTTTCTCCTGAAGTCCACATGTCATCTTCTGTGCCTTCCAGGTTAGAGCCTAGAACTTGGATTGGTCTCTCTTCTCAAATAGCCCTCTACCCCAACCCCGGCCAAGATATATGGTCTGTTTTCTCCTTTAAATCTCAGGTTTTCCTCAATTCTTTATCTGGGGGGAAAAGGAAAAATCCCAGTCTTTCTGCAAGCATGTATTTGCTGTCTACCCTAGGCCAGGTATTCTGCATATACTCATCCTTTCTCCCTTTCTTTTTACTCTCCATCACTATGAAAATCATTTAATCAGCAAGTATCCCTTGAGTTACTACTTTTTTCAGGACACTATTTAAATATCTAGTAATGAAGGGGGCAAGTACATACAAGATGCTCATAGTTGGTAGAGGCAGCTATATTTGCATTTTTAAGTGTTGTATCCGTTTTATGACTTCCCCTTGTTCCTCTGCATTTGTATTTTCAGTCATGGATTGCAAATTCCATGAAGATGAGTCCTTGCATTTTTTAAAATTATATTGAAATGTAATTGGTTTACAATGTGTCAATTTCTGCTGAACAGCAAAGTGATATATTTATGCATATATATGTGTGTATATATAGACATATATATATATATATATATACATATATATATATATATATATATATACATGTTCAGTTGCTCAATCATTGGACTCATGACTGCCAGGCTCCTCTATCCATGGAATTCTCCAGGCAAGAATACTGGAGTGGTTTGCCATTTCCTTCCTCCAGGATACGTGTATATATTCACATACCCTGGAGGATATGAAGAGTATATATATATTATACATATAATATGTATGTGCTATATGATAGAACTTTGTTATTTAACCATCCTATATATAATAGTTTGTCTTTGCCAATCCCAAACTCCCAATTCTTTTCTCCTCTACCCCACTTTCTCTGTGGCAACCAGAATTTTAAAAATTTCACCCATCATTTCATTAAATCCTCATAATACCACCTTAAAATAGGCAGGCAAATATTATTCTTATTTCAGGGGAGAGGGAACTGAGTCTCAGAGGTCAAGAATTTTCCCCTTCTTTTGACCTCTCCCTACTCCCTAGCTTCTCTCTCTGTTTCTCCTGAAGTCCACATGTCATCTTCTGTGCCTTCCAGGTTAGAGCCTAGAACTTGGATTGGTCTCTCTTCTCAAATAGCCCTCTACCCCAACCCCGGCCAAGATATATGGTCTGTTTTCTCCTTTAAATCTCAGGTTTTCCTCAATTCTTTATCTGGGGGGAAAAGGAAAAATCCCAGTCTTTCTGCAAGCATGTATTTGCTGTCTACCCTAGGCCAGGTATTCTGCATATACTCATCCTTTCTCCCTTTCTTTTTACTCTCCATCACTATGAAAATCATTTAATCAGCAAGTATCCCTTGAGTTACTACTTTTTTCAGGACACTATTTAAATATCTAGTAATGAAGGGAGCAAGTACATACAAGATGCTCATAGTTGGTAGAGGCAGCTATATTTGCATTTTTAAGTGTTGTATCCGTTTTATGACTTCCCCTTGTTCCTCTGCATTTGTATTTTCAGTCATGGATTGCAAATTCCATGAAGATGAGTCCTTGCATTTTTTAAAATTATATTGAAATGTAATTGGTTTACAATGTGTCAATTTCTGCTGAACAGCAAAGTGATATATTTATGCATATATATGTGTGTATATATAGACATATATATATATATATATATATATATATATATATATATATATACATGTTCAGTTGCTCAATCATTGGACTCATGACTGCCAGGCTCCTCTATCCATGGAATTCTCCAGGCAAGAATACTGGAGTGGTTTGCCATTTCCTTCCTCCAGGATACGTGTATATATTCACATACCCTGGAGGATATGAAGAGTATATATATATTATACATATAATATGTATGTGCTATATGATAGAACTTTGTTATTTAACCATCCTATATATAATAGTTTGTCTTTGCCAATCCCAAACTCCCAATTCTTTTCTCCTCTACCCCACTTTCTCTGTGGCAACCAGAAGTCTATTCTCTATGTCTATGAGTTTGTTTCTGTTTTGTATATATGTTCATTTGTGTTGTGTTTTAGGTTCCAGGCATAAGCGATATCGTACAGTACTTGTCTTCCTCTTTCTAACTTGCTCAGATAGAGTTCTCTGTGCCAAATGGCAGGTTCTTAGTAGTTATCTATTGTGTGTGTGTGTGTGTGTGTGTGTGTGTGTGTGTGTATTTATTTCTATTGCATTGGAAGGCTAATCTAAGAAGACATTGGTAAAATTTATGTCAGAGAATGTTTTGCCTATATTCTCTTCCTGGAGTCTTATGGTATTATGTCTTATATTTAAGTCTTCAAGCCATTTAAAAATTATTTTTGTGTATGGTATGAGGGAGTGTTCTGACTTCGTAGATTTACATGTATTTGTTTAACTTTACCCACATCACTTGCTAAAGAGACTCTCTTTTCCCCATTGTATATTCTTGCTTCTTTTGTTGAAGATTAATTGAACATAGGTGTGTGAATTTATTTCTGGGTTCTCTATTCTGTTCCATTGATCCATTTTGAACTCACTTCTAGTTGATGTATGGAGAGAGATACTTCAATAGAGAGTTTTTCTCTGCTTCAGTGATTTCCACCAATACCAAAAGTCAAGACTGGTAGAAACAAAAACAAAACAAGACAGTTTGTCTCAAAGGAAATAGCTGAAGAAATGTGGCAAAAATAAGATCATATTAATTATTGAGAGATGTACATTCTTTAATTGTTAATTATAAGACTGGAGGTTCTCCTATACCCAGCTTCTAGGTTAATGGAAATTTTCTATGAAGAACCATATACCTTTACAAATGCTCATGTGTGCATCTGATGCATGAACCCTGTAGTAAAGTGTAAGTTCAAGACCTTCTTAATTCATTAGTTGGTAACAGTGATTCTGAAAGCTTGAGACCCTGTGCCTTGTCATCATTTCTGTAAAGCATTCCTCAGGGTAGTGTTCACTGTAAAATATCGAGCTAATTAAGAGTTTTGGGGTCCCTGATTATCTTTCATAGAAAAAGCTGTGTTAAGTAAATTGGTTCCAAATAGATCTAAAATGATTGTGGAAAGTCATCAACTAAATTAAGACGCTGACAGCTCACATTACAAGATGTGAAGAATGGCAATTAAGAAAAATAATCACCTTTGCTGCTGAGAGGACAGGTTTGACCACCAGTGAAGTAACTCCCAAGACATCTGTTTTCTAAAAGACAACTCTTGCTGCTTTTTTCTGCTGTGAAGGGCAAGAGGTACTTTCTGTATTTCAATATTCACTACATACTCTAAAGGAGAGAACTGGGTTTAGGGAATAATCGTGTGTGAGGCAGAAGGACAGAGTCACTGAATTACCCAAGTCTATTTTAATCCAAAGTGTGGCAGACTCACAACTCTTTTCTCCCTGCTGCCTTTATTGAAGAGGCAAGAAAACTAAAACTGCACCTTTTAGATGCCTTCCAGGGTAGGAATGATCATGTGACCCAATTTGGCCACTGAGAAGTGAATGGGAATTACTAGATATGGCTTCTGGGAAAGTTTTTCAGAAGGGACAGATGTGACTAATTTACCAATTCTGTCTTTTGTGCCCTTGCTTCTGTTTGGAAGGTGACTAGGACACCCACCTTGAACAGCCATGTTTGAAGGATGTTAGAACAGGCGGCCAAAAGGATCCCAGGTTGTTTGCTCCTGGGCGCTTTCTCACTTGAGAAAACTCATATCTGTTGAAGCCATCTTCCACAGGGTTTTTGTTGTTTGCAGTGAAAATACAAACCTAATTTTAGGATTTTTCAGCTCAGAAGTTAATTCCTCAGCAGTACTGTTGGGTTTAGTAGCAGTAAGACAACAACCGCAATACTTCAAGGTAACAATTTACATTAGGAATTTTCAGACAGTGACATAAATTCTGGAGAACTCAGGGCTAGACACATGAATACAGGCCCAGTGAAAGTTCTGTACTTATTGAGCCTCAATCTGATGATAATTCTCTTCTTTTGAGATACCTTTCCATCAATTTCAATGGGACTCATTTGAGAAGCAGGATTATTTTTTCTTCACTGACTTCTTGGATGATGCTGCAAATTCCTCAGGGTAGTGTTCACTGTAAAATATCGAGTTTTGGGGTCCCTGATTATCTTTCATAGAAAAAGCTGTGTTAAGTAAATTGGTTCCAAATAGATCTAAAATGATTGTGGAAAGTCATCAACTAAATTAAGACGCTGACAGCTCACATTACAAGATGTGAAGAATGGCAATTAAGAAAAATAATCACCTTTGCTGCTGAGAGGACAGGTTTGACCACCAGTGAAGTAACTCCCAAGACATCTGTTTTCTAAAAGACAACTCTTGCTGCTTTTTTCTGCTGTGAAGGGCAAGAGGTACTTTCTGTATTTCAATATTCACTACATACTCTAAAGGAGAGAACTGGGTTTAGGGAATAATCGTGTGTGAGGCAGAAGGACAGAGTCACTGAATTACCCAAGTCTATTTTAATCCAAAGTGTGGCAGACTCACAACTCTTTTCTCCCTGCTGCCTTTATTGAAGAGGCAAGAAAACTAAAACTGCACCTTTTAGATGCCTTCCAGGGTAGGAATGATCATGTGACCCAATTTGGCCACTGAGAAGTGAATGGGAATTACTAGATATGGCTTCTGGGAAAGTTTTTCAGAAGGGACAGATGTGACTAATTTACCAATTCTGTCTTTTGTGCCCTTGCTTCTGTTTGGAAGGTGACTGGGACACCCACCTTGAACAGCCATGTTTGAAGGATGTTAGAACAGGCGCCAAAAGGATCCCAGGTTGTTTGCTCCTGGGCGCTTTCTCACTTGAGAAAACTCATATCTGTTGAAGCCATCTTCCACAGGGTTTTTGTTGTTTGCAGTGAAAATACAAACCTAATTTTAGGATTTTTCAGCTCAGAAGTTAATTCCTCAGCAGTACTGTTGGGTTTAGTAGCAGTAAGACAACAACCGCAATACTTCAAGGTAACAATTTACATTAGGAATTTTCAGACAGTGACATAAATTCTGGAGAACTCAGGGCTAGACACATGAATACAGGCCCAGTGAAAGTTCTGTACTTATTGAGCCTCAATCTGATGATAATTCTCTTCTTTTGAGATACCTTTCCATCAATTTCAATGGGACTCATTTGAGAAGCAGGATTATTTTTTCTTCACTGACTTCTTGGAATGATGCATCTATGTTTTCTCTCTTGGGATTTGGTATTTAAACCCTTCCTGCTCCAAGGAATAATTCTAAAGGTACAAAGATAAAATGGGGTTTCCTGCCTGTATCACTTTCACCTGCCATACTTGAGTTTTTTCACATAATTGCAGAAAATGAAGCAATGAGGACAAAGACAAATTCAGACCTAAAAGAGAGGACAAAAAGGATGGATGAGTGGATGATGAGTAGTAGCTCTTATATAATAGGATCTCCTAGGTCATGATCTGTTTTTCATGTCCCTCTGCATGCACACTGGACACTCCTTGAGCATTCAAGCAACAGGACAACTGTGGTCAACTGGTAAAATGAATCATGACAGCTCTGTGTGCTTCTGCTTTGTGCTAGCTATCTACACAGTAGAAATAGGATTAAGCATCACTTTTTCTCCCTGCAAATGGCCTAGTGATATACATTTTAGGAGATTTTTTTCTATACTTAATTATGGAGCACAGTGGTGATTTAGTTATATTCCCTCTTGAGATATTAGTTCTTTAATTCCCTCAACAGATATTTATTGAACATATGTTAGTTATTTACTACTTCATAATACTCTATACCCTCGAGTTTAAAGAAAACCTAAAACAGAAAAAAAATTAAGCATTTATTATCTTATACAGTGTTTGAATGTTAAGAATTCAGGAATGATTTAGCCTGGTGATTATGGTTGTAGTCAAGACATCAATGGAGCTGAAAGTAAAAGTGAAAGTGTTAACTGCTCAATCAGGTCTGATTCTTTGCGATCTCATGAACTGTAGCCCGCTAGGCTTCCCTGTTCATGGAATTCTCTAGGGAAAAATACTGGAATGGGTTGCCATTCCCTTCTCCTGGGGATCTTTCTGATCCAGAGATTGAACCCAGGTCTCCTACATTGCAGGCAGGTTCTTTACCATCTGAGCCAACAGGGAAGCCCATTGGGGCTACTGTTATTCAAAGGCTTGACAGATTCAAAGACTTGAAGGATCCACTTCAAAGGTTGCTCAGTCACATGACTGTTGGCAGGAAACCTCAGTTCATCACAAGCTGTTCACAGGAGACCTCACTAGATAGTACCCTTCTCTGTGGCGCTAGAATGATTCTAGAATGATTCTCAGTGGCTCTTGCCTCCACCCTCTGAGTCATCTTTCCTTTTCCATCAAAGGTAGCTCATGTGTGCAGCTGTGTTGTTTTCTCAGCTTGTTTCTTCCTATAGAAGTTTGAGTCAAGGGGCTGCTTTTGCTTTTGTAGTATCTTTGTCCCTTTTAATACTGACTGGCTATATTTTTGAAAATACAGTCTGTGGGCCTGATAAAACGTAATAGGTTTGCAGTCTTTTTTTTAAAGAATGGTGCTTTCACCTGTGTTACATCTCGGTCCACAACCCAAATCAGCGGTTTGCAGTCTTATGTGAGTTTACTCCATTAGCAACATCCACAAATTGCTTCAAGATAAGCCCTTCTCTTCTTAAGTTTCTCTGAGACTGAAGAGGAACACCATCCTTAAACTTTTTCTTTCCTGCAAATGGCCTAGTGATATACATTTTAGGAGATTTTTTTCTATACTTAATTATGGAGCACAGTGGTGATTTAGTTATATTCCCTCTTGAGATATTAGTTCTTTAATTCCCTCAACAGATATTTATTGAACATATGTTAGTTATTTACTACTTCATAATACTCTATACCCTCGAGTTTAAAGAAAACCTAAAACAGAAAAAAAATTAAGCATTTATTATCTTATACAGTGTTTGAATGTTAAGAATTCAGGAATGATTTAGCCTGGTGATTATGGTTGTAGTCAAGACATCAATGGAGCTGAAAGTAAAAGTGAAAGTGTTAACTGCTCAATCAGGTCTGATTCTTTGCGATCTCATGAACTGTAGCCCGCTAGGCTTCCCTGTTCATGGAATTCTCTAGGGAAAAATACTGGAATGGGTTGCCATTCCCTTCTCATGGGGATCTTTCTGATCCAGAGATTGAACCCAGGTCTCCTACATTGCAGGCAGGTTCTTTGCCATCTGAGCCAACAGGGAAGCCCATTGGGGCTACTGTTATTCAAAGGCTTGACAGATTCAAAGACTTGAAGGATCCACTTCAAAGGTTGCTCACTCACATGACTGTTGGCAGGAAACCTCAGTTCATCACAAGCTGTTCACAGGAGACCTCACTAGATAGTACCCTTCTCTGTGGTGCTAGAATGATTCTAGAATGATTCTCAGTGGCTCTTGCCTCCACCCTCTGAGTCATCTTTCCTTTTCCATCAAAGGTAGCTCATGTGTGCAGCTGTGTTGTTTTCTCAGCTTGTTTCTTCCTATAGAAGTTTGAGTCAAGGGGCTGCTTTTGCTTTTGTAGTATCTTTGTCCCTTTTAATACTGACTGGATATATTTTTGAAAATACAGTCTGTGGGCCTGATAAAACGTAATAGGTTTGCAGTCTTTTTTTTAAAGAATGGTGCTTTCGCCTGTGTTACATCTCGGTCCACAACCCAAATCAGCGGTTTGCAGTCTTATGTGAGTTTACTCCATTAGCAACATCCACAAATTGCTTCAAGATAAGCCCTTCTCTTCTTAAGTTTCTCTGAGACTGAAGAGGAACACCATCCTTAAACTTTTTAGAAGTGCTGTTGATTTCATAGTTCTCTAAGCACAACCTTGAATGTTTCTGAGATCTTAAAGGATTTTATAATCAGTTCCTTGGCCTCATCTTTAGACTATATTTTTCTGAGAGTACCCTCAAAAGAGTTTGCTAGAAGGGCAAACTAGGAAACTTTTAATATAACACTTCCTGGGCTCTTTGTGTTTATCAGTTTCCCCCATTTCTTATCTCTTTCCTTTTAAAATTTACCCTAAGCAGCAAGAAAAAACCAAGTGGCATCTTCAACACTGATGGGAAATCTCCTTAGATCAGCCAGTTCATCAGGTATATTTTCTAGTATCTACTATTTTGCCGAATATCTTGCCACTTCATAAGAAGGATCAACTTTCTTGCAATTCCTAAGACCTTTTTCCTTCCTTTTTTTTAAGTCTTACCTGCAGCCTCCTCAAAGGCTATCAAGCTTCTACTGTCAGCACCTTCAAGGCTCTTCGGGCTTCTCTGATAGTTTCTTCTAAATCTGTTCGATTTCTGTCTGCTTCCCAGTTTCAAAGCCATCCCTGTGTTTCAGATTTGTATTGTAGCAGCACTATTGCACTTATGGATACTAAAATCTGAATTAACTATTGTTGTGCAACAATTTCTCAAAAACTTAACATCTTAAAGCAGAAAACATGTACTATTACACACAGTTTCTGTGGGTAGAAATTTGGTAACAGCTAGCTGAAAGGTTATGGCTTAGATTCTCTCATAATATTGCAGTCAAGAGGTCAGCTAGGTCTGCAGTCATTGAGGGCTAAGTGATGCATGGGTTTTTCAGCTTGTTTCTTCCTATAGAAGTTTGAGTCAAGGGGCTGCTTTTGCTTTTGTAGTATCTTTGTCCCTTTTAATACTGACTGGATATATTTTTGAAAATACAGTCTGTGGGCCTGATAAAACGTAATAGGTTTGCAGTCTTTTTTTTAAAGAATGGTGCTTTCGCCTGTGTTACATCTCGGTCCACAACCCAAATCAGCGGTTTGCAGTCTTATGTGAGTTTACTCCATTAGCAACATCCACAAATTGCTTCAAGATAAGCCCTTCTCTTCTTAAGTTTCTCTGAGACTGAAGAGGAACACCATCCTTAAACTTTTTAGAAGTGCTGTTGATTTCATAGTTCTCTAAGCACAACCTTGAATGTTTCTGAGATCTTAAAGGATTTTATAATCAGTTCCTTGGCCTCATCTTTAGACTATATTTTTCTGAGAGTACCCTCAAAAGAGTTTGCTAGAAGGGCAAACTAGGAAACTTTTAATATAACACTTCCTGGGCTCTTTGTGTTTATCAGTTTCCCCCATTTCTTATCTCTTTCCTTTTAAAATTTACCCTAAGCAGCAAGAAAAAACCAAGTGGCATCTTCAACACTGATGGGAAATCTCCTTAGATCAGCCAGTTCATCAGGTATATTTTCTAGTATCTACTATTTTGCCGAATATCTTGCCACTTCATAAGAAGGATCAACTTTCTTGTAATTCCTAAGACCTTTTTCCTTCCTTTTTTTTAAGTCTTACCTGCAGCCTCCTCAAAGGCTATCAAGCTTCTACTGTCAGCACCTTCAAGGCTCTTCGGGCTTCTCTGATAGTTTCTTCTAAATCTGTTCGATTTCTGTCTGCTTCCCAGTTTCAAAGCCATCCCTGTGTTTCAGATTTGTATTGTAGCAGCACTATTGCACTTATGGATACTAAAATCTGAATTAACTATTGTTGTGCAACAATTTCTCAAAAACTTAACATCTTAAAGCAGAAAACATGTACTATTACACACAGTTTCTGTGGGTAGAAATTTGGTAACAGCTAGCTGAAAGGTTATGGCTTAGATTCTCTCATAATATTGCAGTCAAGAGGTCAGCTAGGTCTGCAGTCATTGAGGGCTTGACTGGAGGTGCAGGATCCATTTCTAAGACAACTCACTTGGCTATTGACAGGAGGCTTCAGTCATAAGGCTGCTCGGGTATTCTTTTTTTTTTTTTTTAATTTATTTATTTTGGGCGGGGGTCGGGTTGGGGAGGGAGGGGAGCAGGCGGGCCACTTCTATTTGTCTTTCATTTCTCCATTTTCATCCGTCTTTGTTCTTTGGCTCCTGCGGGCCTCCCATCGCGGTGGCGTCTGTCGTTGCAGAGCACCGGCTCTGGGCGCATGCGCTCCAGAGCTCCGGCTCGGTAATTGGACACATCAGTCCAGCCGTTCCGCGGCACGTGGGATCTTCCCAGGCCAGGGCTCGACCCGGCGCCCCTTGCACTGCAAGGCAGTGTCCTTACCCATTGGACCACCAGAGGACGCCCTGCTTGGGTATTCTTATGACCTGACAGTAGGCTTTCCCTAGAGTGAATAATCTTGCAAGAGAAAGCAAGGCAAAGCCATAATGCTTTTCATGACCAAGCCTCCAAAGTTACAAAACATAATTTCCTCAGTACCCTTTTGGTGGCTTAAGTGAGCTCTATTCAACATGGGAAGAGACTACTCATGAGCACAGCTACCAGAAGGTGAGGATCTTTGGAGCTGTCCGAGAAGCTGACTACCACAAATGCTTATCAGGGCCAAGGTTCTATGCAGGACACAACCAGGGTCATTTGGTTGATTACACATATACACAAAATAATGTGAAAAAAAATCATTCAATTGTATAACCAAATTGCTGGATCTGTAAGGAAAAATCATTCACCTGATGCATTTCTGTATTTATTTCTTCTACCAGCTTGTAAACTCCCGGCAGGGCCTCACTCATCTTTATTCACCATAGGGCTCAACTCAGGGCCTTGTCAAATAGATGTTTGGTAGATATTTAATAGATTTCTTGAGTGAACAAAAACCCTGTAGCAAGGTCAAAGAAAACTAAAAACTGAAAATATGCCATTGGGTCTAAAGATTAAATTTCTTTTGTTTTAATCATTTATAAAAGTGATTTCAGGAGGTTACTGAAATAAAATTGAGATCACAAAGGGTTAAGGAGGTGATGAGAGTAGATAAAATTTGGCAGTAAAAGAAGGATAGACATGGGGTTGAGTTTAAGAGGATTTGGCCAAAAAGTTGCATTCTATGTTTAAGGGAAATTTGGGCAATTTTCTAGTGAGAGAGGAGTCAGAAATAAGAGAAGAGAAGATGGATGAAGATAGGAACTTTGATAATTAATGGAATATTGTTTTAGGAAGGATTCATAAGCAGAGGACTAGACCTGGAAAAGAAAAGGGACATTTCTTTAAAAAAGAATAGATGATGAAAGGGCTAGAGTGCTAGAAAGGGAAGTTTTGTTAGGTCATATTGAATAGCTTTGAATGTTTCTCAGTGAAGTTGGGATGAGATCGTTCTATAGACTGAGGGGATGGAAAGGGGATTGAAGCCAAAGAACACTGAAAGGGGGAAAAACTGTTGAGGAGTTTGAGAGGAAGTGACCTCAGTGCTCCTGAATAGTAGTGAGTAGCCAGCTGAGGTTGGGTCATCTGCTTCTCTAGGAGAACCAGTGTGAACAGTGGCATGATGCCCTCTGACTTCACTCAGCAGACTGTGAGCAGAAAAACAAAAAGTGAATAGAAAATAACAGCTGTTGATACAAATGGCCATGGTGGAGAATCTTGTGAGAACAGGTCCACATGATTTCCACCCTGACTGTTCCTTTTACGTGATGTGATTTATTTCCTTTGAAAATCACTATAAACTTCAGGCTGAGAAGAAGTGGCGTAATCTATCATTTCAATGTGTGGTGTGCAATGGGGAAAAGTTGGAAAATGGTTTAAATCTTTTTAACAATTCTTAACATGAAGAATTTTACTTTCAGTCACTGATTAGCACTGCTTCAGATCAAATATATAATGGTGATATCCTCTTTATAATTCAACCCATAGGAAATAAACACTCCATTTTTTATGATCTTCCATAGCTCCTATGGGTTTGCCAGGTGGTGCTAGTAGTAAGAACTCACCTGTAGGAGACTCATGGGACACACATCAATTGCTGGGTCTAAAGATTAAATTTCTTTTGTTTTAATCATTTATAAAAGTGATTTCAGGAGGTTACTGAAATAAAATTGAGATCACAAAGGGTTAAGGAGGTGATGAGAGTAGATAAAATTTGGCAGTAAAAGAAGGATAGACATGGGGTTGAGTTTAAGAGGATTTGGCCAAAAAGTTGCATTCTATGTTTAAGGGAAATTTGGGCAATTTTCTAGTGAGAGAGGAGTCAGAAATAAGAGAAGAGAAGATGGATGAAGATAGGAACTTTGATAATTAATGGAATATTGTTTTAGGAAGGATTCATAAGCAGAGGACTAGACCTGGAAAAGAAAAGGGACATTTCTTTAAAAAAGAATAGATGATGAAAGGGCTAGAGTGCTAGAAAGGGAAGTTTTGTTAGGTCATATTGAATAGCTTTGAATGTTTCTCAGTGAAGTTGGGATGAGATCGTTCTATAGACTGAGGGGATGGAAAGGGGATTGAAGCCAAAGAACACTGAAAGGGGGAAAAACTGTTGAGGAGTTTGAGAGGAAGTGACCTCAGTGCTCCTGAATAGTAGTGAGTAGCCAGCTGAGGTTGGGTCATCTGCTTCTCTAGGAGAACCAGTGTGAACAGTGGCATGATGCCCTCTGACTTCACTCAGCAGACTGTGAGCAGAAAACAATAAGTGAATAGAAAATAACAGCTGTTGATACAAATGGCCATGGTGGAGAATCTTGTGAGAACAGGTCCACATGATTTCCACCCTGACTGTTCCTTTTACGTGATGTGATTTATTTCCTTTGAAAATCACTATAAACTTCAGGCTGAGAAGAAGTGGCGTAATCTATCATTTCAATGTGTGGTGTGCAATGGGGAAAAGTTGGAAAATGGTTTAAATCTTTTTAACAATTCTTAACATGAAGAATTTTACTTTCAGTCACTGATTAGCACTGCTTCAGATCAAATATATAATGGTGATATCCTCTTTATAATTCAACCCATAGGAAATAAACACTCCATTTTTTATGATCTTCCATAGCTCCTATGGGTTTCCCAGGTGGTGCTAGTAGTAAGAACTCACCTGTAGGAGACTCATGGGACACACATTCAATTGCTGGCTCAGAAAGATCCCCTGGATGAGGACATGGCAACCCACTCCAGTGTTCTTGTCTGGAGAATCCCAAGGACTGAAGAGCCTGGAGGGCGACAGTCCATAAGGTCACACAGAGTTGGACATGATGGAGGCAACTTAGCATGCATAGAGTCTATAATGAAATAGTTAAAGCCAGCTGCATTTTATGGAATATTTTCTCAAAGGTATAGGAAATAGTATTAGACCATGACTTAGAAGACCTGGGTTCCGTTCCAGCTCTGTCACTGTCTGTCTGACTCTGGGAAAGTCACTTAATTACTACTGGGCCCTGATCACTCAGTTTTAAAATAGAAAACTGGATTAGAAGCTCTCTATTGCTTCCAGCTCTAATATTTCATGGTTCTGGTTTCTAGCCTATCAGATCCCCTAGACTTTCCTCTGTGAGTGACATGAAAGTTGTATACTAGGGATCACATTTAGGTAATCACTCAAACACACCTGTCTGGGTCTGGTAAACATACTCCATTTTCTTCAATAGGTGGCTCTCTGAAGCTAGGTGCTGATTGGTCTGATTTCTCACTTAAAGTGTTCTTAATGGGAATTGTGCTGTTTGGGCAGAGGATTCTGGAAGAAAGTGAGGAATTTTCTCGATTCAGGCCTTTCCCTTTGGGTTCATGCTATTTTCTCTCTTCTATACAAGACTCCAAATTAGGGCTATTTTTTTTTTTTTTTTTTAATTTTGGGCACGGGTTGGGGAGGGAGGGGAGTGGGCGGGCCACTTCTATTGGTCTTTCATTTCTCTATTTTCATCCGTCTTTGTTCTTTGGCTCCTGCGGGCCTCCCATCGCGGTAGCCTCGGTCGTTGCTGAGTGCTGGCTCTGGGCGCATGCGCTCCAGAGCTCTGGCTCGGTAATTGGACACATCGGTCCGGCCGCTCCACGGCACGTGGGATCTTCCCAGGCCGGGGATCGACTCGGCGCCCCTTGCACTGCAAGGCAGTGTCCTTACCCATTGGACCACCAGGGGAAGCCCCAGGGCTATTGTTAATTCATGGGGCAGATAAATTCTTCCCAAAGCTTTCATATTTTTCCTCATCATTACTCTTTCTTGGATTGGTGAGAGGTACACCCAGGTAGATCACTTTTAAAAAACCGGGGTTGCCTTCATGGAAAATAGTTTTTGAGTGCTCCATTGAATGATCATTGACTGATCCAAATTTCTTCCACAAACTCTTTGTGATCTGTTTTGCTTTCAGGAGAAGTCACGTAGAGGGATGAGACTCCTTCCCCAGTTTCTTTGCCAGAAGATCTCTGCAATCTTTATCACATTTCATTTCAACATTCCTCTGTCCAGTTCAAGTCACATTTGCCCTACCTTTAATGTTCAATTCTTGTGGGGAATTAAAATTATGTATCACTTATGTTCCTTATCCCCCCATCTCCTTTGCTAATAAATAAAACCTAAGATGGACTCAGGAAGGAAGATAAAGCAAAGAAAGCCGTCACCTGGAACAGTGGGTGAAACACTAGTTCTGGTGACTGGGATTCAGTCCTAACTCTGTGTTACCTCTGGGTAGGTCTGAGCCTGGACTTCCTTGTCTGAAAATTGTGGATCTGAATGCCCACTCTACACATGGACTCTGGGCTCTGTCATTTGTTGCCTTCCTGCAACCAGTCTGCCATGCTCAACTTTCTGAGTACACGTTTAAGGGAAATGCCAGTCAGAGGTTCAGTATTTATCCCTGGTCAGAGTTGCTGCCCTGATCCTCCCAATCGTGGTGCTCTGAGCTGTGCAGACAACCTGGAAGAAAATCTGAAGGACCTTGACTTCCTTCCTTCAGGCCTAGAGACAGAAGGAGGACAGGGTTCCCCGCCTCCTCTCCTCAGAAGCACAAAAGACAGTCCTCTCCTCTCTCCTCCTGCTGCTGTTCTCCCAGGAACTTTGATGCCTCCACCTTAACGTTATCCCACTACTCCAAACCCCTCAGAGGAGTCCCAGTGTGAAGCTTGGGTACCACGATGGACCACGACTTGCACGCTGTCTGCTTTTTCCACTTTTAAATGCTTTGCTCCTACTGCATTTTTGTGATAACTCTCCTAGTGTAGGAAGTTGTTTAATTCCCTCCACCTTTTTTCTAGACTTCAAATATTCTCCTTTACAGCAAAACATATGAGAAAGTATTGGCATTAGAGTCAGAAAGATCCATATTCCACAGCGACCAGTTCAGCAGGTTATTTAACCTCCCTGAGCCCTTGTTTTCTCCCACTGCAAGATATGGCACAGTGTGGGAGCTTGGGATGCTGCATGGGACTTCTGTTGTCCCTGAATTGTGGAGAAAGCAAAAGTGAGCCCAGCTGGCACCAGCAGTCTGCATTCCAAGTTCTATGAACAGCGAGTATGCTTGGAAAGAAAAGAGAAGGAACCTCCATCCCATATAAGGTCCTAGAAGGATGTGGAAGTAGAGCCTCAGGTCCTTAAGGAGGAGCTCGGAGGGCAGTGGAGAGGAAGGCGGCGTGGGGCTGCCTGGTGGTGTCAGAGTTATAGGATGAAAAAGAATCACAGCAGAAGTATCACAGTGCATGGGCCCCAGAGGAGATACAGAGGCCCCTTTGGGGAAAGGGGTTCAGTAGTGGAGGGGCTGGAGTGAAGTTGAGCTTGCCCCTAGGAAAACTTGGAGTGCCATCTATGAGTAGAGCACCCATTAGCAGAGGCTACCAGCAGTAAGCAAGAGTTTGGCTCAGAGTTGGAAATGTGAAGAAGTTTCAAAGGCAGCAACAAGGGAGAAGAGTGTGAAGAACATTTCATTACTCTCCTCCCAAAGGAGAGCTTAGGAGAGGGGAAGAGTTGAAATTGGAATGAAGTTTTAAAATAAGACTGAGACTTAAACATCAAACTGAGATGGTTCCAAATGCCATAGGTGATTCAAAGTTTTAAAAGAAAGAAGCTGACAAAGGAGTATTTATGGACCAGTTACTATACATAGGAAAGGAGTGTAAATAGGAGAGCCTATTTAGAAGTAATTAGGAAAACTAAAAAAAAAAAAATTAATGTTTATGCCTCAGTGAGCTGAGTTTCCTCCTCAGTAGTCCAGTTATATCAATAATTGGTAGTTTATTTTTTTGTGTGTGGCACTTAGGGCCTTTCTAGCTGCTTCTGCTTTCTCTGCCAGAGATTGTCTCCTTTTTGTTGTTGTTGTTACTTTAAAATCTTTTTTTTTTAATTTATTTTGTAATTGGTAGAAATTTTCTTTACAATGTTGTATTGGTTTCTGCTGTACAACAATGTGAATCAGTCATAATCAGTCAACAATGTGAATCAGTCATAATGTACAATAATGTGAATCTGTTATATATATAATATATGTGTACATATATACATATATATATATGTATATATATATATATGTATACACACACACACATCCTTTCCCTCCTTTCCCACCTTCCCCTCCTGCTGTAGGTCATCACAGAGTGACAGGCTGGGGAGACTGTCTTTTTAAAAATATGTTTTTCATTATTTGCCTTTCTATTTGGTTCCCTTTCAAATATCTCTGCTCTTTCCTTCAAAATGCTCCATTTTGCCTAAAGAATTCTATTTCTTTTCTCTTCTTAATGAATATTTTAAACATACTTGTTTTGAGGTCACTTTCAGGTTAATCTACTATTTGTAGTTCTCTGGGTGTAATTTCTCCTATTTCTGCACCATTAATGATCTCTGAGCAAACTGAATTTCCTTATTTGCTTTAGCTTCTATACATTGGAAATTGCCTTTAGTGTCCTATGCATGCATGTGTGTGTGCATACTTGGATCATAGAGATAACCTTTTGGCTCCATTTTGTGATCACCTCAGGCAGAGTCCTAAGATGTTTGCCAGTTTCTCAACTCTGTGCATCTGTGTCTGTGTCTGTCTGTGTGTGCATATGCAGAGCAAAAGTCTGGCCATACAGCTGCATGCACAGCAGTCTGGAAAGTTCTTCTCATAGCTGCCTCTTCTACATGTAACAGGAATTGGTACTTGCTTCCAAGCCAAGTCCTTTAACTGCAGAAAAGGATTTCTTAAACTTCCAGCTCTATCTAGGGAGTCAATTCAGTTTCCCTATTTGTGCAGGGCCTGTGGCCTCTGTGATAATTTTGTTGACTTGACTAGTTTATGGTGCCCAGGAATTTATCAAATACCAAGCTAAATATTGCAAATCATCCAGTCATCCAACGATGATTAACTCAGTGCCTAACTTGTGCTGGGCACTGATCTGGGCCCTTTGTGAAGTAGTAAATAAACCACAAAAGTGACTGTCTTTCTAGAGCTTATGTTCTAGTTGGGGTGCAGGGGTAGGGGATAGTGGAAAAATATAAAATAAGATTTATATACATAGTATATGTTACATCACAGGCTGAAAGTGTTTCAGAGGAAATACAATAAGGAAGAAGAATGGAGAAAATTGACAGCCGTGATACTAAATGGAGGGTAGGAGAAGGGCTCATTGAGAGGACGACTGAAAAATCAGAAGGAAGTAAGGCAAAGAGAGAAGTGTGACTGGGGAGAGTAAAACTGCGTTCAGATTGCTGTAGGGTAGAACACAGATTGAGCTTTCCAGGCATTGCTAGTGGTAAAGAACCTGCTTGCCAGTGCAGGAGACCTAACAGATGTGGGTTTGATCCCTGGGTCGGGAAGATGCCCCGGAAGGAGGCATGGCAACCCACTTCAGTATTCTTTCTTTTTTTTTTTTTAATTTTTGGCCACTTTTATTGGTCTTTCATTTATTTATTCACATTCATCTTTGTTCTTCGGCCTGTGTGGGCCTCCCATTGCAGTGACCTCTCCTGTAGCAGACCACCAGCTCTGGACACATGCGCTCCAGAGAGCTGGCTTACAATCGGATACACCGGTCCAGCCTCTCCGCTGCATATGGGATCCTCCCATGCCAGGGATCAAACTGTTTGGCTCCATTTTGTGATCACCTCAGGCAGAGTCCTAAGATGTTTGCCAGTTTCTCAACTCTGTGCATCTGTGTCTGTGTCTGTCTGTGTGTGCATATGCAGAGCAAAAGTCTGGCCATACAGCTGCATGCACAGCAGTCTGGAAAGTTCTTCTCATGGCTGACTCTTCTACATGTAACAGGAATTGGTACTTGCTTCCAAGCCAAGTCCTTTAACTGCAGAAAAGGATTTCTTAAACTTCCAGCTCTATCTAGGGAGTCAGTTCAGTTTCCCTATTTGTGCAGGGCCTGTGGCCTCTGTGATAATTTTGTTGACTTGACTAGTTTATGGTGCCCAGGAATTTATCAAATACCAAGCTAAATATTGCAAATCATCCAGTCATCCAACAATGATTAACTCAGTGCCTGACTTGTGCTGGGCACTGATCTGGGCCCTTTGTGAAGTAGTAAATAAACCACAAAAGTGACTGTCTTTCTAGAGCTTATGTTCTAGTTGGGGTGCACGGGTAGGGGATAGTGGAAAAATATAAAATAAGATTTATATACATAGTGTATGTTACATCACAGGCTGAAAGTGTTTCAGAGGAAATACAATAAGGAAGAAGAATGGAGAAAATTGACAGCTGTGATACTAAATGGAGGGTAGGAGAAGGGTAGGACTGAAAAATCAGAAGGAAGTAAGGAACCAGGCAAAGAGAGAAGTGTGACTGGGAAGAGTAAAACTGCGTTCAAATTGCTGTAGGGTAGAACACAGATTGAGCTTTCCAGGCATTGCTAGTGGTAAAGAACCTGCTTGCCAGTGCAGGAGACCTAACAGAGGTGGGTTTGATCCCTGGGTCGGGAAGATGCCCTGGAAGGGGGCATGGCAACCCACTTCAGTATTCTTTCTTTCTTTTTTTTTTTTTTAAATTTTTGGCCACTTTTATTGGTCTTTCATTTATTTATTCGCATTCATCTTTGTTCTTCGGCCTGTGTGGACCTCCCATTGCAGTGACCTCTCCTGTAGCAGACCACCAGCTCTGGACACATGCGCTCCAGAGAGCTGGCTCGCAATCGGTTACACCGGTCCAGCCTCTCCGCTGCATGTGGGATCCTCCCATGCCAGGGATCAAACTGGTGCCCCTTGCAGTGCAAGGTGGACTTTTTACCCACTGGACCATCAGAGAATCCCCCACTAAAATATTCCTGCCTGGAGAATCCCATGGACAGAGGAGCCTGGAGGGCTACAGTTCATGGGGTCACAGAAAGACTAAAGAAATTTAGCACACACACACAGTGCAGATTAGGAAGGGCTTTGAGGGCCATGAAGGCTATGGTTTTTACTTTTGGTGAAATGGGGAATTTTGAGCAGAGGAACTCTCTTTTCTGACTCCTATTTTACCAATATCACTCTGATTAATGTGTTGCGAACAGACTGTAGGGAGACAGGAAAGAAGGGAATCCCTTTAACTGGTTATTCCAGTAATCAGGGAGAGTGATCTGGTAGCTTGGATCACAAATGGAAGCAGAGTCTCTTAGTACCCTGGTATGGGTGGGGGTTAATTCTTTTTAAAGGGCTTATGGAATGGATAGGGCAGGGACCAAAACAGGATCAGAGATGATTAAAGTCTTCTTTCAATAATCCTGCAGATGACTGCCACACCATCTGTGAACAGATATTCACCAAATTTGATCATCAAAGCTTCCTTCATCAACCCCCTTGCCATCTCCTTGGGGTGTTGGATAGCACTTCTTCTAAATGGGGAAACCAAATTTTAACAAAATTTGTTCTGTGAATCAATTAGGAAGGAGCCTTTGCATATTTCATAGGATTTTATCTCTATTCTGAAATTAGTTGATAACTCCTTCCAGGAGACCTGTAGTCTTCCTGTTGATGTTAAACAGGTCACAACTGCCCTGATGAGATTCCAGAGTGAGATTATGCTACAAAGTATTAACCTCTCACGGACCCCATCATTTATCTAGCTGATGCATAGGGCCTTGAGGTTTAAAACATTTTTTCCATCTTATCTTAAGACAAATGAAATGAATTGACACATTGGAAAACTTATTAAAATAGTTTTTTACATAGGAAATGGCAACCCACTCCAGTGTTCTTGCCTGGAGAATCCCAGGGGCAGAGGAGCCTGGCAGCCTACAGTCCATAGTGTCACACAGTCAGACATGACTGAAACAATTTAGCACTAAGTGGAAAAGTCAGATTACCTGCAGAAATCTCACTTTGAGGGAGTTAATCCATCACTCACTGGGCTGCCTCCTTCCATACACAGTAGGCCCTCCCAGGAGAGAGGGAGGTGAAGCTCTCCCTGGTAATGCATTTATTTCTGGTCTTCAGTGATGACTGTGCTGCTTCTGCTCCAGGTCCATAAAGAAGGGAAGGAACCAAGCGTGACCCCAAATCCAGGTGTCCTAGAGGTCACCCCCAATATGCTTCACAGTTTAGAGTTTTAGAGGAGGGAAACGTGGCCAGAACAGGAGGTTGGAAACCATGTTAGATCTAGCTTTCTTGTCTCTGGGCACAGGCTGGAGATGGGTGGCACACAGGGAAAAGTGGCAGGTTGTCTTTTCAGTGGTGCCGACAGTCCCTTTCAGAATGAAAGACATGAAAGTTACCTCCGTATCACTGCTTCTCGAGCTTGTGAATACTAACCTTTGGTGTCTAAAAAGCCTTGGCAGCTTTTCTTTGGCTTATCCTATTCATTAATATAAACTAAGTTGAACGAGTACATACTCCCACAGGAATCCACAAAGTCATGCTCACTTTGAATGAAGTAGAATGTAGATTATAAAGATATACTATCAATATAACTTTCTTGAATTGAACTTTGAACAAAAAAAACTATTTCTCATCCTGGGAGGAAAAAAAGGCCCAGAAAATGAGTAAGGAGATTCACAATGCCCTGGGAAAGACATGGGGCATAAGGCTTTCTGCCTATCTTGGGCATCGGTCTGTGGCAGGAAGCATGACCACGTCCAAGCCCATCTCTGATCTAGATGGAGGGCTGGTAGAGATACCAGTCTCATCCTCAATGACAGCTCATATACAGTGTGTATAAAATGACTTTCAGCTGAGCTGAAGGGACTCAGGTACAGTGACATGGCCTACACAAAGCGATGACAAACCTTAACTATGACTAGGAAAGGCGTACTGGAGACCACTGGGGCTGTGCTTGCCACAACCGGCAGGCATCTCCTGGTTTGGGTAGATGAGAGATAGAAAATGAGAGGGAGAATTCCAGGCTACATTCAAGCCCTGTGGCCCTGACCCCAGTATTCTTGCCTGGAGAATCCCAGGGCAGAGGAGCCTGGCAGCCTACAGCCCATAGTGTCACACAGTTAGACATGACTGAAACAACTTAGCACTAAGTGGAAAAGTCAGATTACCTGCAGAAATCTCACTTTGAGGGAGTTAATCCATCACTCACTGGGCTGCCTCCTTCCATACACAGTAGGCCCTCCCAGGAGAGAGGGAGGTGAAGCTCTCCCTGGTAATGCATTTATTTCTGGTCTTCAGTGATGACTGTGCTGCTTCTGCTCCAGGTCCATAAAGAAGGGAAGGAACCAAGCGTGACCCCAAATCCAGGTGTCCTAGAAGTCACCCCCAATATGCTTCACAGTTTAGAGTTTTAGAGGAGGGAAACAGGGCCAGAACAGGAGGTTGGAAACCACGTTAGATCTAGCTTTCTTGTCTCTGAGCACAGGCTGGAGATGGGTGGCACACAGGGAAAAGTGTCAGGTTGTCTTTTCAGTGGTGCCGACAGTCCCTTTCAGAATGAAAGACATGAAAGTTACCTCCGTATCACTGCTTCTCGAGCTTGTGAATACTAACCTTTGGTGTCTAAAAAGCCATGGCAGCTTTTCTTTGGCTTATCCTATTCATTAATATAAACTAAGTTGAATGAGTACATACTCCCACAGGAATCCACGAAGTCATGCTCACTTTGAATGGAGTAGAATGTAGATTATAAAGATATACTATCAATATAACTTTCTTGAATTGAACTTTGAACAAAAAAAACTATTTCTCATCCTGGGAGGAAAAAAAGGCCCAGAAAATGAGTAAGGAGATTCACAATGCCCTGGGAAAGACATGGGGCATAAGGCTTTCTGCCTGTCTTGGGCATCGGTCTGTGGCAGGAAGCATGACCACGTCCAAGCCCATCTCTGATCTAGATGGAGGGCTGGTAGAGATACCAGTCTCATCCTCAATGAAAGCTCATATACAGTGTGTATAAAATGACTTTCAGCTGAGCTGAAGGGACTCGGGTACAGTGACATGGCCTACACAAAGCGATGACAAACCTTAACTATGACTAGGAAAGGTGTACTGGAGACCACTGGGGCTGTGCTTGCCACAACCGGCAGGCATCTCCTAGTTTGGGTAGATGAGAGATAGAAAATGAGAGGGAGAATTCCAGGCTACATTCAAGCCCTGTGGCCCTGACCCCAGTTTTCCTTTTTGGGGTGAATAGCCAGGCTGAGTGTAAGAGGAAGAAGAGAGAAGCTTGCCTTTCTCCAAAGCTGGCTGCAGTGGGTTAGGAGGCTGAGGTTTGATGACCACAGTAAGTCCTCAGGATGCCCTGGAACTGATGCTAGGGCTACAAATCAAATTACCCATGCATCTTTTACCTTCATAGAGAGATTTCTTTCCCCTGAAGACACAGGCAAAGGACACCTCTGGTCCTGGGGGCTGATTCCCTATAAGGTGTCTGGTCTGCCTCAGTGGAAAGAAGCTAGAATGTCCCAAGGTGACTGTTCCTAGCACTTGAGAGAACTTCTAGCACTGTGTTAGAGTTAGAATCCTGAAGCTAGGGCTGGAGAAGTACGTTTGGACAAATTCAGAGCAAGCAGGTCTCAGCTTATAAGGAGCAAGCTGGTAATGTCCAAAAGATAGAGGGGGCAAGAGGAAAAACTGTGAGCTGTCTGCACTGGAGCAGGCAGGAGGACAACAGGCTGGTTTGGCAAGTTCCCAAGAGCCCAGATAAGTGGACAGGCAGTCTTGTGAAAAAACAGAGACCAAACAACCAGCTCTTATTCCTCACATAGTAGGGTGAGGTTTTGAGGAGAAGATTACCTGTCTCAGTGCCTCTTTACCACGCCCTCAGGAAAGAGAGGCCAGTACCAGGTCTCTGAAGTCTGAAAAGCCCTCACATAAGAAACATGCTGAAAGGCCTCCCCTTCCCCTACCCAATATACACCTGCACATACACATGTACCTCTGGGATGGGAAGTAAAGACCTTTCATGTTTTCAAGCCCCTTGAGGAAGTTTAAACCGATAGTCCCTCTGGAGGAGCTAGAGTTGATAGAGGATAGGTCTTGCGTCAGTGAGGTATTGGGTTGGCCAAAATGTTCATACAGGTTACTTATGGGGAAACCTGAGCAAACATTTTGGCCAACGCAAAAAAGTGGCTGGACCCAGAAGGGATTGCCAAGGGAATTTCCTGAGCCTGAGAAGATGGAGAAGCAGCAGAACAGCATGAAAAAGCAGACTGGTCACCAGCCAGTCATCCCTCCTCCTCTCACGGACTTGGTCACATCCTCAATAACCTTTCTCTGAGCTCTCACCTAGCATTCTGTCTCCTTAATTCAGAACTTAGTGATCTCAAGATCACTCATGATCTCAAGAACACAGAAGCTTAAAACAAACTTTTTTAACCACTGTTTTGTCCAGACTGCAAATTCAGCTTTTGCATCCAAGTGTCAAGACCCAAGAACCTTTTTAAAAGGTAGTCAGTCTTTGGAATTAGACCTCTCTCTACAGTAATGTTTTAACTGAAGATACATACCAGGGTCAACAAAGAGAGCCAGAAAAACACTTAATCCCCATTTTTTGTCATTTTCCAAAGTTCTCTTCCTTTTTTCCTTTTTTGCCTTAGCACTGTATATGTGTGTTTATGTATACAGAAATACTCTACATTAAATTATGGATTAAGTTTATTTTCAACAATAATGCACATGTACAAAAATCTTCAGACTCTTTAACATCTGACTTCTACTTTCTTTTTGCTATCAATACATAAAAAAGTAAATTTACTTGATGCTGTTTTGAATCCTCATCATAAAACTCTCATCTCAGTTGACTGGCTTCAGTGTAAAACTAAGTGCTAGTTGATTTTCAAAACAATATTTGGAGTTCAGTTTGTTCACATGTAATCATTTGCCTTGCTGTGAACTGATATTTAAAAAGAAAATCACTGCTCAAGTGGATTAACTCTGAACGATAATGTGTAACCACAGTAACCTCCTAGAAATCAAATTATTAGCTACGAAACTTGGAGTAATTCACATAAGAAATATGCTGAAAGGCCTCCTTCCCACCCAATATACACCTGCACATACACATGTACCTCTGGGATGGGAAGTAAAGACCTTTCATGTTTTCAAGCCCCTTGAGGAAGTTTAAACCGATAGTCCCTCTGGAGGAGCTAGAGTTGATAGAGGATAGGTCTTGCGTCAGTGAGGTATTGGGTTGGCCAAAATGTTCATACAGGTTACTTATGGGGAAACCTGAGCAAACATTTTGGCCAACGCAAAAGTGGCTGGACCCAGAAGGGATTGCCAAGGGAATTTCCTGAGCCTGAGAAGATGGAGAAGCAGCAGAACAGCATGAAAAAGCAGACTGGTCACCAGCCAGTCATCCCTCCTCCTCTCACGGACTTGGTCACATCCTCAATAACCTTTCTCTGAGCTCTCACCTAGCATTCTGTCTCCTTAATTCAGAACTTAGTGATCTCAAGATCACTCATGATCTCAAGAACACAGAAGCTTAAAACAAACTTTTTTAACCACTGTTTTGTCCAGACTGCAAATTCAGCTTTTGCATCCAAGTGTCAAGACCCAAGAACCTTTTTAAAAGGTAGTCAGTCTTTGGAATTAGACCTCTCTCTACAGTAATGTTTTAACTGAAGATACATACCAGGGTCAACAAAGAGAGCCAGAAAAACACTTAATCCCCATTTTTTGTCATTTTCCAAAGTTCTCTTCCTTTTTTCCTTTTTTGCCTTAGCACTGTATATGTGTGTTTATGTATACAGAAATACTCTACATTAAATTATGGATTAAGTTTATTTTCAACAATAATGCACATGTACAAAAATCTTCAGACTCTTTAACATCTGACTTCTACTTTCTTTTTGCTATCAATACATAAAAAAGTAAATTTACTTGATGCTGTTTTGAATCCTCATCATAAAAACTCTCATCTCAGTTGACTGGCTTCAGTGTAAAACTAAGTGCTAGTTGATTTTCAAAACAATATTTGGAGTTCAGTTTGTTCACATGTAATCATTTGCCTTGCTGTGAACTGATATTTAAAAAGAAAATCACTGCTCAAGTGGATTAACTCTGAACGATAATGTGTAACCACAGTAACCTCCTAGAAATCAAATTATTAGCTACGAAACTTGGAGTAATTGTTTCTGCATTTATTTATTAAGCCTACACCCTGTTTCCATAAAGACTCTGAAGCAGCCCTTTGAAATATCACTGGACATCTACCCACAGTAGTACTGATATGTTTTCATTTTTAAAGTATTTAAATGATTTTGTCAAAAGCTTAAAAATGATATATTTTTATATTTTTTATATTGTCTAGTAATAAAGAACCTGCCTGCCAATGCAGAAGACATAAGAGATACAGGTTGGATCCCAGGGTTGGGAGGATTCCCTGGAAGGGGGGCATGGCAACCCAGTCCAATATTCTTGCCTGGAGAATCTCATGGACAGAGGAGCCTGCCAGCCTAGAGTCCATAGTGTCATAAAGAGTCAGACACAACTGAAGTGACTTAGCATGCAAGCAGGCACACAAGACAAAAAACTTTAATTTTGCCCATTTCCTTGCTCCTGATAATGTAACCCCATGGAACCTGAAATTCACATTATCATGATCAAGCTGACCATTAGGTTCAGTTTTCCAACTCAGAAAATCCAGGGCCCCCACATTGTCCCTACCGTCATGACAGCAGCAGCCGCCCTACTGTTTCTGTCATGAGCATCACATATTGAGGAGGATCTTGTCACTTCTCTTTTTATTCAACTAGTTGGCTTGATTTCTTCTGTAATTGAAACTCCACTATTGCATACTCTGTAAACCAAATTTCTTTTTTATCCCCCTTTCCTTTTGTGGGTATCTTCCTCAAACTTATCATTAGCCCAACAATCTCCTTCTCTGTGATTATTCACTCTGAACTTTTGTCACAGTTTTTCACTGCAGCTTCCAAGGTTATTTGAAACCTATGTGCTGGTAAAAATTACCAGTCATAATAATTAGAGCTGTAATATTAGAGCAAAAGCAGAAATTATAATTCATTTTATACTGGCCTTTCTAAAACTATATTCCACAGAATGCTAGTTCATCCAGATATTAACGTGTGTTATGAACAAAGGTTCCCCGGTTAAGATGGTTTGTGAAACACTAATGATTATTATAATACATTAGCATTTTAAAGACTCCAAGAAGTCCTACATCAAAGAAATTTGCTTAGTTTGGCTTTTTCCAAATTTACTTGCTACAGACTCCCCCACTAATACCAACTTCCTGAAATATAATTTGGGACTTAAATATTCATGATTCTTATAGACTACTGGGGTAGATAGTCATTATACAGGTGATATAGATGAAGATATAGTTACAAACTGAGATAATTATTCTTAAGACCCTGACGTGGGCTGGAAGTTGGAGAATAGTTTTTCAAAGATATCATTCTTTTGCTCAAGACCTGATTGGTGAGTAGGAGTTAGCTATCTGCTGTTGGGGGTAGGGTGGGGTGAGGAGCCTTCCTCAGGTCATGTGGTCCATTCTTCTGTCTTAGTGGAATGGCTCCCAGGCTTCTAGGTCAGCTCAGAAGACACGGACTGGGACAAGATGTTTCATTCTCTGTGACATATGGCCATCCAATTTTGTCCCTGGTAATCTTGCAAGTTTCTTAGAGAGTGAAAAAGAAAGAACAGAGAAGCCACTGAAGCTTTTGGAGGAAGCAAAAAGCCTCATAGGATTAGGAGACAGCTGGGATGTGGGAGGTGGTAGTTGCGGGGTATAAAGAGGGAGATGCCAAAGATAACACCCATTTTTATAAGACTTAGTTATTTTTACAAATGATCATACAGACTGTTCAACTGTGGTCCGTGAAACATAGACTGTCACTCATCAGTTGTTACAGGATATTGTGTAGTACAAACCTCAGGAGTTTAACATGTTTCCCATCACACACATGTTACTTGAATGCTGAAAATTTTCACCTTTACCAGTGAATGGATGAAATTTATTATCTAAAGTATTGAGATCAGGTACAGAGGACTTTTACAATTAGGAAAGCAATTGTGGGTTTATTTGAAGACAATAATGTTGAGGATTCTTTGATTTTTTTTTTTTTCAGTTTTCAGTAAAAATGATCTGTATATCCCACTCATAATAATTAGAGCTGTAATATTAGAGCAAAAGCAGAAATTATAATTCATTTTATACTGGCCTTTCTAAAACTATATTCCACAGAATGCTAGTTCATCCAGATATTAACGTGTGTTATGAACAAAGGTTCCCCGGTTAAGATGGTTTGTGAAACACTAATGATTATTATAATACATTAGCATTTTAAAGACTCCAAGAAGTCCTACATCAAAGAAATTTGCTTAGTTTGGCTTTTTCCAAATTTACTTGCTACAGACTCCCCCACTAATACCAACTTCCTGAAATATAATTTGGGACTTAAATATTCATGATTCTTATAGACTACTGGGGTAGATAGTCATTATACAGGTGATATAGATGAAGATATAGTTACAAACTGAGATAATTATTCTTAAGACCCTGACGTGGGCTGGAAGTTGGAGAATAGTTTTTCAAAGATATCATTCTTTTGCTCAAGACCTGATTGGTGAGTAGGAGTTAGCTATCTGCTGTTGGGGGTAGGGTGGGGTGAGGAGCCTTCCTCAGGTCATGTGGTCCATTCTTCTGTCTTAGTGGAATGGCTCCCAGGCTTCTAGGTCAGCTCAGAAGACACGGACTGGGACAAGATGTTTCATTCTCTGTGACATATGGCCATCCAATTTTGTCCCTGGTAATCTTGCAAGTTTCTTAGAGAGTGAAAAAGAAAGAACAGAGAAGCCACTGAAGCTTTTGGAGGAAGCAAAAAGCCTCATAGGATTAGGAGACAGCTGGGATGTGGGAGGTGGGAGTTGAGGGGGATAAAGAGGGAGATGCCAAAGATAACACCCATTTTTATAAGACTTAGTTATTTTTACAAATGATCATACAGACTGTTCAACTGTGGTCCGTGAAACATAGACTGTCACTCATCAGTTGTTACAGGATATTGTGTAGTACAAACCTCAGGAGTTTAACATGTTTCCCATCACACACATGTTACTTGAATGCTGAAAATTTTCACCTTTACCAGTGAATGGATGAAATTTATTATCTAAAGTATTGAGATCAGGTACAGAGGACTTTTACAATTAGGAAAGCAATTGTGGGTTTATTTGAAGACAATAATGTTGAGGATTCTTTGATTTTTTTTTTTTTTCAGTTTTCAGTAAAAATGATCTGTATATCCCACTCCCCCTGGCAGAGCATCTAGTTTTGAGAAATCTGATGCTCATCTTCTTCGAAGCTGCCCTAAATGCAACATAGTACAGTAAGGCAGACCTTAGAGCAGCATTAAACAGATGGTGCTAGTTTGTTGGGAGTAATGTGGCTCTTGATGTCCTACCAACTATTGATACATGATTTATGTGTCAGTACACAGCAGGCATGTTCTGACCTGGAAGATCAGATGGTCAGAAATCCAGGAACCTAGCAAAGAGAAATAGAAAGAGAGAATGAGAAAAAACAAATGCTTAGACCAGGGGGCTTCCCCGGTGGTCCATGGTGGTCCAGGGTGGGTAAGGAGACTGTCTTGCAGTGCAAGGGACAGTGCAAGGGTTCAATCCCTGGCCTGAGAAGTGCAAGGGTTCAATCCCTGGCATGGGAAGATCCCACGTGCCACAAAGCAGCTGGACCGATGTGTCCAATTACTGAGCCGGAGCTCTGGAGCGCATGCACCCAGAGCCCGCACTCTGCAACGACAGAGGTCACTGCGATGGGAGGCCCACACGGGCCAAAGAACAAAGATAGATGAAAACAAATAAATGAAAGACCAATAGAAGTGGCCAAAAAAAAAAACCAAAAACCTTAGACCAAGGAGTTCAAAGGCCAGGATTTGAATGCAGTATTTCTCTCAAGCGAGGAAAAGAAAGAAGAGAGCCACTGAAGCTTTTGGAGGAAGCGCTCATAGGATTAGGAGACAGCTGGGTTTGGGAGGTGGTAGTTGGGGTATAAAGAGGGAGATGCCAAAGATAACACCCATTTTTATAAGACTTAGTTATTTTTACAAATGATCATACAGACTGTTCAACTGTGGTCCGTGAAACATAGACTGTCACTCATCAGTTGTTACAGGATATTGTGTAGTACAAACCTCAGGAGTTTAACATGTTTCCCATCACACACATGTTACTTGAATGCTGAAAATTTTCACCTTTACCAGTGAATGGATGAAATTTATTATCTAAAGTATTGAGATCAGGTACAGAGGACTTTTACAATTAGGAAAGCAATTGTGGGTTTATTTGAAGACAATAATGTTGAGGATTCTTTGATTTTTTTTTTTTTTCAGTTTTCAGTAAAAATGATCTGTATATCCCACTCCCCCTGGCAGAGCATCTAGTTTTGAGAAATCTGATGCTCATCTTCTTCGAAGCTGCCCTAAATGCAACATAGTACAGTAAGGCAGACCTTAGAGCAGCATTAAACAGATGGTGCTAGTTTGTTGGGAGTAATGTGGCTCTTGATGTCCTACCAACTATTGATACATGATTTATGTGTCAGTACACAGCAGGCATGTTCTGACCTGGAAGATCAGATGGTCAGAAATCCAGGAACCTAGCAAAGAGAAATAGAAAGAGAGAATGAGAAAAAACAAATGCTTAGACCAGGGGGCTTCCCCGGTGGTCCATGGTGGTCCAGGGTGGGTAAGGAGACTGTCTTGCAGTGCAAGGGACAGTGCAAGGGTTCAATCCCTGGCCTGAGAAGTGCAAGGGTTCAATCCCTGGCATGGGAAGATCCCACGTGCCACAAAGCAGCTGGACCCATGTGTCCAATTACTGAGCCGGAGCTCTGGAGCGCATGCGCCCAGAGCCCGCACTCTGCAACGACAGAGGTCACTGTGATGGGAGGCCCACACGGGCCAAAGAACAAAGATAGATGAAAACAAATAAATGAAAGACCAATAGAAGTGGCCAAAAAAAAAAAAAAAAAAACCAAAAACCTTAGACCAAGGAGTTCAAGCAGGATAGATTATCCTGTAGGGTCTCCAAGGCTGAAGTTTTAGAAAGTGACAGTATTTCTCTCAAGCAGTAGTAACCTGCAGCACAGTGTGAGGTTTCAGCCTGCCTCAGTGGTGCACACTTGGTGTAGTGAGAGCTTATCTTCTGGCAGCAAATCCAGTGCTATTAGATTTGCCCTGAAAGTTTCCCTTATAGATTATCTGGTAAAGAATCTACCTCCAATGCAGCAGACCCAGGTTCAATTTCTGGAATTGGGAAGATCCCCTGGAGAAGGGATAGGTTACCCACTCCAGTATTCTTGGGCTTCCCTGGTGGTTCAGACAGTAAAAAATCTTCCCGCAATGTGCAAGACCTGGGTTCAGTCCCCAGGTTGGGAAGATCCCTGGGAGGAGGGCATGGTAACCCACTCCAGTATTCTTGCCTGGAAAATCTTCTGGGATCACAAAGAATTGGACATAACTGAAGTGTCTCACCACACGAAGGTTTAGGACACAGAGTAGGAACAGAACAGGGTCAGAAGTTGTGGTGCCAGAAGCATCCCTTAGTAGTGAACTCGTCCAGCTGCATTTTGATCTTTGGGTTGGAGACATTGTAAAGTTAGCATATGACAGTGAATAGTGAAAACACAAAGTGAGAAGCTCTCTCTGTAAGAGTTTGCTCTGGAGGAAACCTCACTAGTTTGTAGTTGAAGTGCAGAGAAATCTGTCATTTCACTTTCAATATAATGTGTTCTTCAGAGCATGGGTTCTGAAATCAAACGGACTAAATCTTGAATTCTCACTTGGCCACTCAGTAACTACTGTATCAGTCAGGGTTCTTTCAGGAAAATAGTGATGTCAGTTACTAAATGAAACTTGATAAAGAAAACTAATTTCAAGTGGAAAGAAAGAGGTAAAAAGCAGAACAGGAGATATTGCAGTCCATCCCTTTTGCCTCCTCTTTGTCTTAGCCGTAGTTTGCACTGAAAATTGTTTACTTCTTCACATATTTCCCAGTTTAATTTCAAGAATTAAAGTTCAAGAATTTTGAGATCAGTTCTTTTTAGTTTGGTGAAACTTTTTATTCCAGGCCCCTCATAGGAGCCCTATGGCTTGAATGCCTTTGGGTAGGTAGCTCACTCTTAGTCCAGTCAGCAGTTATGGAGGGGGTAGGGTAAAATGATATGGTCTGAAAATATGACTTCCTAGGGGCTTCCCTGTGACTCAGTAGTAAAGAGTCTACCTGCAGTGCAGGAGTCACAGGAGACACGGGTGCAATCACTGAGGCAGGAAGATCCCTTAGAGTAGGGCATGGCAGTCCACTCCAGTAGTCTTGCCTGGAGAATTCCATGGACAGGGAGCCTGGAAGGCTACAATCCATAGGGCTGCAAAGAGTTGGACGTGACTGAAGAGACTTAGCATGTGTGCATGCATGGCTTCCTAGTGCTTTTCTTTCAGAAGGGCTGTGACTGGGTAACCAGCAGGGGTCTTACTTCTGTCCCCATATTCTGTGTTCCCATGGGTATTTTGGTTCTCATAATTCCACAGGAGCTAGAACTCCTGGCTCTTCTGCTCATTTATGGTTCAGACCACTACAGTCCCACCTTTCACTTTTTCTCTTCTGATAATAATTGTTCTTCAGTCAGTCAGTCATATCTGGCTCTTTGTAACCCCATGGACTGCAGCATGCCAGGCTTCCCTATCCTTCATCATCTCCTGGAGTTTGCTCAAACTCATGTACATTGAATCGGAGATACCATATTATTATCTCATCCTCTGTCATCTCCTTCTCCTGCCTTCAATCTTCTCCAACATCAGGGTCTTTTCAGTTCTTCGCAGCAGGTGGCCAAAGGATTGGAGCTTCAGCTTTGGCATCAGTCCTTCCAATGAATATTCAGGGTTGATTTCCTTTAGGATTGACTGATTTGATATTCTCACATGAATTAATCTCAGGGTTAGGTTGACTTTAAAAAATGGAAAACTAATTTCAAGTAAAAAAGGTAAAAGCAGAACAGGAGATATTGCAGTCCATCCCTTTTGCCTCCTCTTTGTCTTAGCCGTAGTTTGCACTGAAAATTGTTTACTTCTTCACATATTTCCCAGTTTAATTTCAAGAATTAAAGTTCAAGAATTTTGAGATCAGTTCTTTTTAGTTTGGTGAAACTTTTTATTCCAGGCCCCTCATAGGAGCCCTATGGCTTGAATGCCTTTGGGTAGGTAGCTCACTCTTAGTCCAGTCAGCAGTTATGGAGGGGGTAGGGTAAAATGATATGGTCTGAAAATATGACTTCCTAGGGGCTTCCCTGTGACTCAGTAGTAAAGAGTCTACCTGCAGTGCAGGAGTCACAGGAGACACGGGTGCAATCACTGAGGCAGGAAGATCCCTTAGAGTAGGGCATGGCAGTCCACTCCAGTAGTCTTGCCTGGAGAATTCCATGGACAGGGAGCCTGGAAGGCTACAATCCATAGGGCTGCAAAGAGTTGGACGTGACTGAAGAGACTTAGCATGTGTGCATGCATGGCTTCCTAGTGCTTTTCTTTCAGAAGGGCTGTGACTGGGTAACCAGCAGGGGTCTTACTTCTGTCCCCATATTCTGTGTTCCCATGGGTATTTTGGTTCTCATAATTCCACAGGAGCTAGAACTCCTGGCTCTTCTGCTCATTTATGGTTCAGACCACTACAGTCCCACCTTTCACTTTTTCTCTTCTGATAATAATTGTTCTTCAGTCAGTCAGTCATATCTGGCTCTTTGTAACCCCATGGACTGCAGCATGCCAGGCTTCCCTATCCTTCATCATCTCCTGGAGTTTGCTCAAACTCATGTACATTGAATCGGAGATACCATATTATCATCTCATCCTCTGTCATCTCCTTCTCCTGCCTTCAATCTTCTCCAACATCAGGGTCTTTTCAGTTCTTCGCAGCAGGTGGCCAAAGGATTGGAGCTTCAGCTTTGGCATCAGTCCTTCCAATGAATATTCAGGGTTGATTTCCTTTAGGATTGACTGATTTGATATTCTCACAGTCCAAGGGACTCTCAAGAGTCTTCTCCAACACCGCAGTTCAAAGGCATCAGTTCTTCGGTGCTCAGTCTTTTTTATTGTCTAGCTCTCACATCTGTACATGACTACTGGAAAAACCATAGCTTTGACTATATAGACCTTTGTTGGCAAAGAAATATCTCTGCTTTTAATATGCTGTCTAGGTTTGTCATAGCTTTTCTTCCAAGGAGCAAGCATCTTTTCATTTTATGGCTGCAGTCACCATCCACAGTTATTTTAGAGTCCAAGAAAATAAAGTCTGTCACTATTTCCACTGTTTCTCTGTCTATTTTCCATGAAGTGATGGGACAGGATGCCATGATCTTAGTGTTTTGAATATTGAGTTTTAAGCCAGCTCTTCCACTCACCTTTTCCACCCTCATAAAGTGGCTCTTTAATTACTATTCACTTTCTGCCATAAGGGTAGTGTCATCTGCATATTTGAGGTTATTGATATTTCTCCCATCAATTTTTATTCCAGCTTGTGCTTCATCCAGCCCAGCATTTTGCATGGTGTACTCTGTATATAACTCAAATAAGCAGGAATATTTATCCTATCTTGAACATGGTCATGCTTTTTAATTTTCTTTTCTATATCACAGCAGTGCTTTTGGAATAAAGAAAAGCCTCATATTTTAAATTTACCATACCATCTCATGAGTTCATGCCACTAATTTCTAAAATTTATGTCTAATACAAAGCTGGAAGTTATCAAAATTAAGTTCTTATGAGAAACTCTTTTAAGAACAACAGGTGACCAAATGGAGAAAAGAAGAGAGAGAGAAAGATAACCTTAGTTCACAGACTGAGGGAACATGGTATCAGAGAAGATAGCTAAAAGAGTGTTGTGAAGAATATAACCTCAGGCATAGGCAGTTTTGGTGACTGAGTTCTCCTTATCTGAAAACCAATAACTCTCTTACATCAACAAAATAAAAACCTATAAACAACAACAACAGTAAAAATCAATAAACAACTGAAATACCAGTATTGGTGAGTAGTTGACTCATGACAGTTGTGGAGTAAGCTCAAAGACAATTGTGGGGCTTCCCTGGTGGTCCAGTGGGTAAAGAGTCTGCCTTGTAGTGCCAGGGGTGTCGGTTTGATCCCTGGCCTGGGAAGATCCCACATGCCCCGCAGAGCAGCTGGACCAGTGTGTCCAATTATGAGCGCATGTGCCCAGAGCCAGTGCTCTGCAACGAGAGAGGCCACTGCAATGGGAGGCCCACAAAGAACAATGATGGATGCAAATAAATAAATGAAAGACCAATAAAAGAGGCCAAAATTTAAAAAAAAAAAAAAAAAAAGACAGTTTTGGAGACTGAGATGAGGGTGAGACACTGTGTCTTTAAAATCATCAAATCCGTCAGTCTGTTGCCTCTTCCCAACACACTAGGCAAAAATCTCAAACCAACCAATAAAAAATCATGAATAAACTGGAATGAGGTAATATATGAAATCATGTGAAAAAAATGAACTGTGCATGGGGTTTATTGTTAAGTGAACAGAGCTTTTAGGATTGTAGCAGAGGATTTCTCAGCCCATCTCAGTTTTTGCTGCAGAGGTGGACAGAAAGGAGGGGAAGGCAGAACTAAGCAATTCAACTCTATCCCTGAACTCTGGAGTCGGTGTGAGTTCTGAGCACTGCCCCAGGCTGGCTGTGGATGAAGACAGTTTTTCCTCAACTTCTCAATGGCCTGTCAGGACTTACATATAAGCATTTACTGGTGTTTTCTTCACCAAAGCATCTGGAACGAGTCCTCTCACTGTCTGGAGTTGGGAGTGAGCGGGGTAGGGCAGAAGAGGACTGAGAATGTTCTGGCCTTCGCATGTGAGAGAAAATCCTGGCTTTCTGAGGAGTAGGATGTAGTGGAACGTGGGGCTTTCAGTGGCCTTTCAGGTTTATAGCATGAACCCAGATTGATTAAGAAGTGAAAGAACTGTCTTCAGAGACAGGACTCTTTCTGGTTGGAAGTGTTCTGGCTGGACTTGCTGATTGGAGAAAGGAAGTCTCATTTAGTGTTGGCAGAAAAGAAAGGGCTGGCTGACATCTGCAGGGTTTTTCTTGTCTTCAGAGCAGACAGGATGTTGACTAGCTGCCTCTTGAATGATTGCACTGGGGCTGAAAAGTGGATTGGGCCCTGGAGAGTCAGGAGGGTTAAGTCCAAAGTGAGGTGAAGCTGACATGGAAGAGGGCAGGGTCAGCAGGGGAACTGAGAGACCCGAGACCCTCTCACAGTGTGGCCTGGCCTTTTCTTTCCTCTTCAACAAAAAGGAAGGATTGGACAAGATTATTTTCAAAGTCCCTCCAGCTCTAATACTCATTCATACAGGTTAGGTAGAGAGATGAGGGCACGCAGTGGATGGAAGATGGTTCAAATGGAAGCTGAGGAAACAGTTTCACTTTAAGCATCAAAGTGGCAAAAATAGTAAAGAGAAGAAAGGACCCAGCTTCTCTCCTCTCAGAAAGATCAGAAGATTTTTAGATCTGATTTCATCATAGCTTTCTTTCTTTTCCTCTCTCTCAAACAAAAAGATTGTACTGTATTTTACTCATAATCACTTCCAATGGCTTCAGTACTTCACCAGCCTCTGTGTAACTCATGGTTTTCACATTTAAGGTGGAAGATCTTCATTTAATGATCTTAAAAGTGGCAGTAGCAAGCTGGCTCATGGTCACACCCTGGGAAATTATAGAGTTGTGTTTAATGTTTTTGTTCCTTTACTGTTTATTCAGATCCACCTGTCACCTTTTCTTTCAGATAGAAGAGTCCTGAGGGAATGCCTCTTTAGAGTCATTTGCTATTTATCCAATATTTGTTGAGATATGCTGTGTGTTGAAACATAGTGTGGAGACAGATGCTGGTGACAGAGGAGGAGACAAGATAGATGAGATCCCTGCCTCTTGGTAGATACAGAAAGATGCGTATGGGGAGGGGCTCTGCTTGGAAACAAGAAAGCAGAAAAGTTATGAAATTCGATACTGTTAGGAAAGCTGTGAAGGAGACAAAGGGCTGAGAACTGAGAAATGGCTGGGTGAAGGTGAAGCCCTCTGGGTGTGGGGCAGGGGCAATGGGAGCTCTTGTGTGTGGTCAGAGGTGGCTGTGCAGAGGTCACATTTCCTCTAAAACCTGATAAGGTTAAGCAGTTAGCCAAGAGTGCAGAGCTGACTCCATGCAGAGCAAGACTGCTGTGGCTTCTGGCAGGTAAGAGTGACTAGTGGAAGGAATTGATGGGCTCCCAAAGAACTGGAAAGATGAAGAACTGGATGAAGAACTCCCAAAGAACTGGAAAGATGTGCCCTTTCCTACACACGCTCATATGTGGAACTTCAACTTGTAAGGTTTAGTTTAGCTATCAAGAAAACCTTCCTAAGTATAAAGATGTGAATCACTGGCAAAGGCTCTTAAGACAAGTCTGGAACTGCTCACAGACCAGACCTGCAACACAAGACCTATCAGAAGTTGGCTTGGTGTGTTGTCTCTTTCTAGGTGAAGACCAACAGGGGTACCTGTTTACAAAGTTTGGGACTGGAATAATCTCCACTTTTTTTTTTTTTTAATCATGAGTGGAAGCCCAAAGAATGGAAAATAAATTCAAATGATAATAGTCAATCTTTATTGAAACTAATCTTTACCAAGCTCTGAGTAATTATTTACATGTTTATTTTAAGTTTCATCTTTATGAGATAAGATTTATCATTATCCCAGTTTTACATATAAAAGTACAGGCTCACAGCCAATCAAGAGGGAGCCTGGCAGGATGCATTACTTGGGCAATGGGCCGAACACCTCCTGCTTTGGGATGAATTAGTGGCAGGTTCGGGACCGAGGCTGTGACCCTCATGGAATCTCCAACTCACCCTTGCGCTCACCACGGCATTGCACGTGGTTTCCTGCTGGCCACAGAATTTTTTGTAGTATGGCTGTGTGTTGAAACATAGTGTGGAGACAGATGCTGGTGACAGAGGAGGAGACAAGATAGATGAGATCCCTGCCTCTTGGTAGATACAGAAAGATGCGTATGGGGAGGGGCTCTGCTTGGAAACAAGAAAGCAGAAAAGTTATGAAATTCGATACTGTTAGGAAAGCTGTGAAGGAGACAAAGGGCTGAGAACTGAGAAATGGCTGGGTGAAGGTGAAGCCCTCTGGGTGTGGGGCAGGGGCAATGGGAGCTCTTGTGTGTGGTCAGAGGTGGCTGTGCAGAGGTCACATTTCCTCTAAAACCTGATAAGGTTAAGCAGTTAGCCAAGAGTGCAGAGCTGACTCCATGCAGAGCAAGACTGCTGTGGCTTCTGGCAGGTAAGAGTGACTAGTGGAAGGAATTGATGGGCTCCCAAAGAACTGGAAAGATGAAGAACTGGATGAAGAACTCCCAAAGAACTGGAAAGATGTGCCCTTTCCTACACACGCTCATATGTGGAACTTCAACTTGTAAGGTTTAGTTTAGCTATCAAGAAAACCTTCCTAAGTATAAAGATGTGAATCACTGGCAAAGGCTCTTAAGACAAGTCTGGAACTGCTCACAGACCAGACCTGCAACACAAGACCTATCAGAAGTTGGCTTGGTGTGTTGTCTCTTTCTAGGTGAAGACCAACAGGGGTACCTGTTTACAAAGTTTGGGACTGGAATAATCTCCACTTTTTTTTTTTTTTAATCATGAGTGGAAGCCCAAAGAATGGAAAATAAATTCAAATGATAATAGTCAATCTTTATTGAAACTAATCTTTACCAAGCTCTGAGTAATTATTTACATGTTTATTTTAAGTTTCATCTTTATGAGATAAGATTTATCATTATCCCAGTTTTACATATAAAAGTACAGGCTCACAGCCAATCAAGAGGGAGCCTGGCAGGATGCATTACTTGGGCAATGGGCCGAACACCTCCTGCTTTGGGATGAATTAGTGGCAGGTTCGGGACCGAGGCTGTGACCCTCATGGAATCTCCAACTCACCCTTGCGCTCACCACGGCATTGCACGTGGTTTCCTGCTGGCCACAGAATCATGGTGTCATGGAGAGGGATACACTTTATACTCACTCTGTTTTGGGGAAGCTTTATTGGGGAGCATTTTCATGCTGGGTCCCTTTTTGCCTTTGATGTTTATAAACCCATCTTGGTATTGCTGGATTAACAACTGCCTTGTGGCAACCTGGCTCACGCTACCTGTAAAAGTATAAAAGTGATTATAACAGGTGATGCATTTGTTCCTGGAGAAAGAAGCATCATTATCACGAATCATCAGACAAGAATGAACTGGATGTTCCTGTGGAACTGTCTGATAAGATACAGCTACCTCAGATTAGAGAAAAATTGTCTCAAAGCCAGTCTCAGAAGTGTTCCCAGATTTAGTTGGGCTATGCAGGCTGCTGCCTGTATTTTCATTCATAGGAAATGGAAGGATGACAAAAGCCATTTTGAAGACATGATCGATTATTCCTGTGATGTCCACAAATCACTTCAACTACTCATATTCCCTGAAATGACTGATATTACAGAAAATAACAGAACTTGGAGTAATGAATTTGATGAAAAGAATGGACTTCAGAAATGTGAATACATCTTACCTCCAAGAGCAAGAGGCCTTGCTTCTGTAGTAGACTGACTGAGAGAAGGTAAGAACCTGGATGCCGTCCATGACATCACAGTGGAATACCCTCACAACATTCTCCACACTGAGAAGCACCTCCTCCTCAGGGACTTTCCCAAGGAGATCCACTTCCACATCCGCTGGTACCCTGTGGACACCCTCCTCGCATCCAAGGAGGACCTCCAGCTCTGGTGCCAGGAGAAAGAAGAGAGGCTGCATTCCTTCTATCAAGGGAAGAACTTTCACTTCACAGGGCAGACCGTTGTCCCACCCTGCAAGTCTGAGCTCAGGGTCCTGGTGATCAAGTTGCTCTGAATACTATACTGGGCCCTGTTCAGCCCCACCGTGTGCCTGCTCACCTATTTATACAGTCTTGTTTGGTGGTACTTTATAATCATCACTGTTATTTCCACGCTACAGGAGAGAGTATTTGGTGGACTGAAAATCTTTGAACTCACATGTTACTGTTTTTTACACAGACAGCCACATTCAAACTTAAAGAAAAATGAGTAACATTGTAAGGTTCACAGCACAAAAACATAGGAGATATTTTGGAAATGTTCTAATAAGCCTTTGTAAATGGAGATGCATTTCTTCATGACTATGTCAACCATTTCTTATGACCTTCGTTATTTGTTAAAGATATTTTGCACGTAGTTTTGCTGGACAGTATTGCCACACACATGATTTTTTTTTTTTTTTTAAATTTTGGCCTCCTTTATTGGTCCTCTGTTTATTTATTTTCATCCATCTTCATGCCTTGGTTGGTGTGGGCCTCCCATTGCAGTGGCCTCTCTCACTGCAGAGCACCGGCTTTGGGTGCATGCGCTCCAGAGTGCTGGCTCCTAATTGGACACACTGGTTCAGCTACTCCATGGCACGTGGGATTCTCCTAGGCCAGGGATCGAACCAGTGCCCTTTGCACTGTAAGGAAGACTCTTTACCCACTGGACCACCAGGGAAGCACCCCCATACACAATTTTTTGTTTTTAAATCTCTGAATATAATTTCAACACTGTGTAGCAGGGAGCAATAGCGGTGAAATTTAACGCAGGCTGGAGTATCAGTAAACAATCAGTCTGTTAGCAGATAAGGTACACACAAATCTAATAAGCCCAGCCCTGCAAACTCCCCAGACGAGAGACAGAACTGAGGCTCCTGAGCACCAGCTCAGATCAAATGCTGGCACTTGATCATAGAGGTGAGGGTTCTTCCTCCCTACTCCCTCTTGGTGCTATCCCTGCACTCCTTTCTATGCTAATTAAACACTTGCATCCTTCCTTAACACCAGAAGGCAGAAACCGTGTGTCCTTAAGCTGAACAAACGTTTTGTTGGGAAGCTCTTTATTATTCGTGAAACCTTGGCATTTAGCCTTGCACTGACCTAGACATCAGAAAACCACGGGTGTCCTTTTCTCACTTGGAAAATAAGACCTGGACATGTCCCAGGGAGCAACTGTAGGCTCCCCCCGCAGAAACCATAGTTTAAATTTTTATAGCTTGGAATTCAGACAGTTCTGTTCTTCACTTCTGCATACCTTTGTGTATTTGCTTGTTGGCAGTGTAACTTTTCTGCATTAGCAACAGTATGTATCAATGTCACCTTTTTTAAGAACGTTCTGGTATTGTCAGTGGAAACTCACTTTTGAAGTTGCATGTTGGTTAAATTATTTCTTTAAAACCTGCCACAAAAAGGGAGGTTATTGCATTTTCTACATGTGCATGAGTGTCTAACTTCTGCCACTAAATCAGCAATAACAACAGCAACAGGACCTAAATGGTTTAACCTAAATTATTCAATCCTTATAGCCTTGACAAATATTATTAAAACCAAAATGGTCAGACAAAAATGCATCCTTTCTTAATGATAAAGCTCTCTCTCTTTTCTAGTCCCAGGCTTCCTCTTTCATTAGTAGAAGTTAAGCCCACTTTTACCCAATTGTTCCCCTAAGTATTCCTTTCATTTGGAGTCACTGGAAATCCAGCAAGCCAACATCACCAGTCTCTTTCTGAGGCAAAAAAGAGATGCGTGGTCAGTGTTTCCACTGCACTGGAGCCTTGCAACTACTTTTTAAATTTTATTTATTTTTTTGTCCTAATGGAAATGCTGGTCAAAGTAGCAGAAAATATGAGGCAATTAAAAGTCTTGTGCTGTAAAGCAAACCTGTCTGCGTAGCCCTGCCTTGAACCAGCCTCAAATCCTCTTTCTAGTTTGGTGTACTCTTGGAGCCAGCGCCTTTTCCTTAATTACATCTTATTTTTGCTGGACGTTAATTTCCATGCAGTGGACATAGGCATCACCAGGTAAGGGAAGCACACCATGAGCTGGACTTATCAGGCAGACTCTTCCAGAAAGTCCTGGTCATGCAGCGTTTTGTCCACACACCACCTTCACTGGGAGAGTTCTTAACTAGTGCCTCTACTGAAGGTCCAGCCTATTTAACTCCTCCTCCAAGGCTGCCTTAATCCTGCAGGGGCATCTGATTAGTTACTACCCACATCTGCTCCAGACCCAACTCAGTGGTTCTTAAGGTGGTTATTTGTTTTTAACCTTTTTTCTCCCCCTTAATAAAAGAAATTTCTAATTTAGGTCTTTCTCAATTTTCTGGTTATATCTGGAAACAAGAAATAGTTTAACAATCAGGATTGCCTCTGTCTTGGATAAGAGACAAAGGTGATGCTTTCTATCCCACAGGTGTTTGTAATGTAGGCCATTTGCTCTTCCTCCAATTTCTCATGGCTCAGGGCTTTAATGGTGGGTCTTCTTTAACCCTGTGAAACCTGTAAAGGGGGAACTCTTCCTTTTTCAAACACATTTTCTTTTGATATTTTAAGAAAACAAAAATGTTTAAGATAAAACACAAACTGTTTTTTAGTGCCCAGAACTTAAGAAATTGAGCCATTGTACTTGGTCTTTCCAGACAAAAATGCATCCTTTCTTAATGATAAAGCTCTCTCTCTTTTCTAGTCCCAGGCTTCCTCTTTCATTAGTAGAAGTTAAGCCCACTTTTACCCAATTGTTCCCCTAAGTATTCCTTTCATTTGGAGTCACTGGAAATCCAGCAAGCCAACATCACCAGTCTCTTTCTGAGGCAAAAAAGAGATGCGTGGTCAGTGTTTCCACTGCACTGGAGCCTTGCAACTACTTTTTAAATTTTATTTATTTTTTTGTCCTAATGGAAATGCTGGTCAAAGTAGCAGAAAATATGAGGCAATTAAAAGTCTTGTGCTGTAAAGCAAACCTGTCTGCGTAGCCCTGCCTTGAACCAGCCTCAAATCCTCTTTCTAGTTTGGTGTACTCTTGGAGCCAGAGCCTTTTCCTTAATTACATCTTATTTTTGCTGGACGTTAATTTCCATGCAGTGGACATAGGCATCACCAGGTAAGGGAAGCACACCATGAGCTGGACTTATCAGGCAGACTCTTCCAGAAAGTCCTGGTCATGCAGCGTTTTGTCCACACACCACCTTCACTGGGAGAGTTCTTAACTAGTGCCTCTACTGAAGGTCCAGCCTATTTAACTCCTCCTCCAAGGCTGCCTTAATCCTGCAGGGGCGTCTGATTAGTTACTACCCACATCTGCTCCAGACCCAACTCAGTGGTTCTTAAGGTGGTTATTTGTTTTTAACCTTTTTTCTCCCCCTTAATAAAAGAAATTTCTAATTTAGGTCTTTCTCAATTTTCTGGTTATATCTGGAAACAAGAAATAGTTTAACAATCAGGATTGCCTCTGTCTTGGATAAGAGACAAAGGTGATGCTTTCTATCCCACAGGTGTTTGTAATGTAGGCCATTTGCTCTTCCTCCAATTTCTCATGGCTCAGGGCTTTAATGGTGGGTCTTCTTTAACCCTGTGAAACCTGTAAAGGGGGAACTCTTCCTTTTTCAAACACATTTTCTTTTGATATTTTAAGAAAACAAAAATGTTTAAGATAAAACACAAACTGTTTTTTAGTGCCCAGAACTTAAGAAATTGAGCCATTGTACTTGGTCTAAGAATTAGAAATGATAATTTCAAAAAGAAAAATGTTACTTTTTTTTTGGTGTGTTTTTTTGTTGTTTTCAGAGGGGTGCAATAAGGCTTATTTTAAAATTGTAATTATTTGTGTTTCCTATACGACTTTTTCTTCTTTAAATAAATATATGGTTCATGATTTAGACTCTGATAACAAAGTATCAGGCAGAGGTTTTTGCGACTTCAGTACCGCTTGGCCTCATGAAAAGAAATAAAAGTAATCCAGATTGGAAAAGAAGTAAAATTCTCACATAGAAAACCCTAAGGATACTATCAACAAATTACTAGAGCTAATCAGCAAATTTAGTAAAATCATAGGATACAAAATCAATACACAGAAATCACTTGCATTCCTATATACAAACAATGAAAAATCAGAAGGAAATCAAGGAAGCAAACCCATTCATCAGTGCAACAAAAAGAATAAAGTATCTAGGAATAAACCTACCAAAGGAGACAAAGAACTGTACGCCGAAAATTATAAGACACTGATGAAAGAAATCAAAGATGATATAAACAGATGTTCCTAGGCTGGAAGAGTTAATATCATGAAAATAACCATGCTACCAAATATAATCTACAGACTCAATGCAATCCCTATCAAATTACCAATGACATTTTTCATAGAACTAGAACAAAAAATATCACAGTTCATATGGAAACACAAAAGTGCCTGGATTGTCAAAGCAGTCTTGAGAAAGAAGAATGGAGCTGTAGGGATCAACCTTCCTGACTTCAGACTATAGTACAAAGTGATAGTCATCAGGACAGTATGGTACTGGCAAAAAAACAGAAGTATAGACCAATGGAACAAGATAGAGAGCCCAAACATAAATCCACGCACCTATGGGTACCTTATTTCTGACAAAGGAGGCAAGAATATACAATGGGTTAAAGACTGCCTCTTCAATAAATGGTGCTGGGAAAACTGGACAGCTACATGTAAAAGTCCATAAGACCGTACACAAAGATAAACTCAAAATGGATTAAAGACCTAACTGTAATACCAGAAGCCATAAAACTCTTAGAGAAGAACATTGGCAGAACACTCGATGACATAAATCAAAGCAAGATCTTCTATGACCTGCCTTCTAGAGTAATGGAAATAAAAGACAAAAATAAACAAGTGGGACCTAATTAAACTTAAAAGCTTTTGCACAGCAAAAGAAACTGTAAACAAGGCAAAAAAACAATCCTCAGAATGGGAGAAAATAATAACAAATGAAACAACCAACAAGAATTAATTTCCAAAATATACAAGCAGGTCAGATAACTGAACACCAAAAACACAAACAACCCAATCAAGAAATGGGAAAAAAACCCGAAACAGACATCTCTCCAAAGAAGACATACAGATGGTCAACAAACACATGAAAAGATGCTTAACATTGCTCATTGTGAGAGAAATACAAATCAAAATTACAATAAGATATCACCTCACACTGGTCAGAATGTCCATCATCAATAAATCTACAGACAATAAATGCTGGAGAGGGTGTGGAGAAAAGGAAACGCTCTTACACTGTTGGTAGGAATGGAAGTTGATACAGCCACTATGGAAGACAGTATGGAGATTCCTTAAGAAACTAGGAATAGAACCACCATATAACCCAGGAATCCCACTATTAGATATATACCCTGAGAAAATCAAAATTGGAAATGTTTTAAATAAAGTTCCTAGGCTGGAAGAGTTAATATCATGAAAATGACCATGCTACCAAATATAATCTACAGACTCAATGCAATCCCTATCAAATTACCAATGACATTTCATAGAACTAGAACAAAAAATATCACAGTTCATATGGAAACACAAAAGTGCCTGGATTGTCAAAGCAGTCTTGAGAAAGAAGAATGGAGCTGTAGGGATCAACCTTCCTGACTTCAGACTATAGTACAAAGTGATAGTCATCAGGACAGTATGGTACTGGCAAAAAAACAGAAGTATAGACCAATGGAACAAGATAGAGAGCCCAAACATAAATCCACGCACCTATGGGTACCTTATTTCTGACAAAGGAGGCAAGAATATACAATGGGTTAAAGACTGCCTCTTCAATAAATGGTGCTGGGAAAACTGGACAGCTACATGTAAAAGTCCATAAGACCGTACACAAAGATAAACTCAAAATGGATTAAAGACCTAACTGTAATACCAGAAGCCATAAAACTCTTAGAGAAGAACATTGGCAGAACACTCGATGACATAAATCAAAGCAAGATCTTCTATGACCTGCCTTCTAGAGTAATGGAAATAAAAGACAAAAATAAACAAGTGGGACCTAATTAAACTTAAAAGCTTTTGCACAGCAAAAGAAACTGTAAACAAGGCAAAAAAACAATCCTCAGAATGGGAGAAAATAATAACAAATGAAACAACCAACAAGAATTAATTTCCAAAATATACAAGCAGGTCAGATAACTGAACACCAAAAACACAAACAACCCAATCAAGAAATGGGAAAAAAACCCGAAACAGACATCTCTCCAAAGAAGACATACAGATGGTCAACAAACACATGAAAAGATGCTTAACATTGCTCATTGTGAGAGAAATACAAATCAAAATTACAATAAGATATCACCTCACACTGGTCAGAATGTCCATCATCAATAAATCTACAGACAATAAACGCTGGAGAGGGTGTGGAGAAAAGGAAACGCTCTTACACTGTTGGTAGGAATGGAAGTTGATACAGCCACTATGGAAGACAGTATGGAGATTCCTTAAGAAACTAGGAATAGAACCACCATATAACCCAGGAATCCCACTATTAGATATATACCCTGAGAAAATCAAAATTGGAAATGTTTTAAATAAAGAGTGTGGTTTATAAGAGGTGTGAAAGATTACACTTAAAACAGGAACCTAAATAGAAGGGCACTGATTAGGCCACAATTTTTCCCACTAGGCCTCTTTGATGAAACAAGCCAAAGTAATTGTAAAATTCGGTAGGATAACATGGTGAAAGACTGAAAGAAAAATTAACGTTAGACCCCATAATTTAAAGCTCTTAGTCAAATCCTTCCTTGTTTGTTATGCCACTAACACAGCTTCTACTTGAGCCACTTTGAAATGAGTTACATCCACAGCCCCAAGTCAGACACTGTCCAGCAGCAGCCAAGACTCCAGAGAGGGAGATGTTCCCTTCTCACCCAGACTTCAAGTCAGGCCCAACCACGCTGCCCTTGTACACTTTTATAGTAGAGACTAATGGAGGGAGCCTGTTGGTATTAAATTGTTTACAATTTCTTTATATAAATAATGTGCTTTTAGTGCCTTAGTTACAGGTCCCTTTCTCTTGTTTCAAGAATCCTACAGTGTGTCTCTTAGGTAAGAGTCTCTGCTGTTCACTGGGAGACATACAGTTTATTAAACACTGAGTCATTGTGGTCAATGCTACTTTGTGATGACATCTGGGGAAGAGAGTTTGATGCTGAGGGTAGCAGTGGCCTCAGGGCTGTGATTTATGTTGTAGAAAAACAAAGATGCTCTTGTCACATGATGAGCTTCAGATTAGACATGGCCTTAAAGTTGTCTTCTACTGACCTTACATTCTTACTTCAGAAGAGAAATCTTGCTTTCAGTAATTCAGTTTTAAAAAGATCATTATGTGCAAAACACTAGGTTTTCACATCCTCAAAGAAGACATACAGATGGTCAACAAACACATGAAAAGATGCTTAACATTGCTCATTGTGAGAGAAATACAAATCAAAATTACAATAAGATATCACCTCACACTGGTCAGAATGTCCATCATCAATAAATCTACAGACAATAAATGCTGGAGAGGGTGGAGAAAAGGAAACGCTCTTACACTGTTGGTAGGAATGGAAGTTGATACAGCCACTATGGAAGACAGTATGGAGATTCCTTAAGAAACTAGGAATAGAACCACCATATAACCCAGGAATCCCACTATTAGATATATACCCTGAGAAAATCAAAATTGGAAATGTTTTAAATAAAGAGTGTGGTTTATAAGAGGTGTGAAAGATTACACTTAAAACAGGAACCTAAATAGAAGGGCACTGATTAGGCCACAATTTTTCCCACTAGGCCTCTTTGATGAAACAAGCCAAAGTAATTGTAAAATTCGGTAGGATAACATGGTGAAAGACTGAAAGAAAAATTAACGTTAGACCCCATAATTTAAAGCTCTTAGTCAAATCCTTCCTTGTTTGTTATGCCACTAACACAGCTTCTACTTGAGCCACTTTGAAATGAGTTACATCCACAGCCCCAAGTCAGACACTGTCCAGCAGCAGCCAAGACTCCAGAGAGGGAGACGTTCCCTTCTCACCCAGACTTCAAGTCAGGCCCAACCACGCTGCCCTTGTACACTTTTATAGTAGAGACTAATGGAGGGAGCCTGTTGGTATTAAATTGTTTACAATTTCTTTATATAAATAATGTGCTTTTAGTGCCTTAGTTACAGGTCCCTTTCTCTTGTTTCAAGAATCCTACAGTGTGTCTCTTAGGTAAGAGTCTCTGCTGTTCACTGGGAGACATACAGTTTATTAAACACTGAGTCATTGTGGTCAATGCTACTTTGTGATGACATCTGGGGAAGAGAGTTTGATGCTGAGGGTAGCAGTGGCCTCAGGGCTGTGATTTATGTTGTAGAAAAACAAAGATGCTCTTGTCACATGATGAGCTTCAGATTAGACATGGCCTTAAAGTTGTCTTCTACTGACCTTACATTCTTACTTCAGAAGAGAAATCTTGCTTTCAGTAATTCAGTTTTAAAAAGATCATTATGTGCAAAACACTAGGTTTTAAAAATAACTCACAGAATGACCTTAGTCTTCAATATCCACTGGTATATTTGTGAGTTGTGGTCTCTCGTGTATATCCCAGAATAAAATGGAATGAATTTAAAAAAAAGAAGTACAAAGAGGCTCATCTGCTTACCTAAGACCCCAAGGCAGTAGGACTTCACGCCCTATTCCCTTAAGTCACACTGCTTGACACATCAGTTTCCCGTAACGAGTTCAGCTTATACAACATTAGAAAGGAGATGTGAAGTTTCTCTCCATTTCTAGACTTCTTTAAGAGAATGTCAATTTTCCATCCATGAGTGAGATTTGTGGAAATCAGGATTTTGCATTTTTAGGTTGTTGTCTGTTGTTGTTGTTCAGTTACTAAGTCGTGTCCAACTCTTTGAGACCCCATGGACTGCAGTATGCCAGGCTTCCCTGTCCATTGTTTCCCAGAGTTTGCTCAAACTCTTGTCCATTGAATTGGTAATGCCATCCAACCATCTCATCCTCTGTCTCTCCTTTCTCCACTTGCTCTCAATCTTTCCCAGCATCAGAGTCTTTTCCAATGAGTAACCTCTTCCCATCAGGTGGCCAAAGAATTGGAGCTGCAGCTTCAGCATCAGTCCTTTCAATGAGTATTCAGGGTTGATTTCCTTTAGGATTGACTGGTTTGATCTCCTTGCTGTCCAAGGGACTCTCAAGAGTCTTCACCAGCACCATGGTTTGAAGCATCAATTTGTCAACTTTCAGCATTTTTTATGGTCTAACTCTCACATCTGTACATGACTATTGGAAAAACCACAAATTTTGACTATATAGAACTTTGTTGGCAAAGTGAGGTCTCTGCTTTTTAATACACTGTCTAGGTTTGTCATACATTTCCTTCCAAGGAGCAAGTATCTTTTAATTTTGTGGCTGCAGTTACTGTCCACAGTGATTTTGGAGCCCAAGAAAATAAAGGCTATCATTGTTTCCACTTTTTCCTCCTCTATTTGCCATGAAGTGATGGGATCAAATGCCATAATCTTTGTTTTTGAATGGTGAGCTTTAAGCCATCTTTTTCACTCTCCTCTTTCACCCTCATCAAGAAGCTCTTTAGTTAATCTTCACTTTCTGTGATAAGGGCGATGTCATCTGCATATCTGAGGCTGTTGATATTTCTCCTGGTAATCTTGATTCCATCTTATGCTTCGTCCAGTCCAGCATTTTCCATAATATACTCTGCATATAAATTAAATAAGCAGGGTAATAATATATAGCCTTGATGTACTCCTTTCCCAATTTGGAACCAGTTTGTTGTCTATGTCCAGTTCTAACTGTTGCTTCTTGACCTGCATATAGGTTTCTCAGAAGACAGGTATGGTGGTCTGGTATTCCTATTTCTTTAAGAATTTTCCACAATTTGTTGTGATCCACACAGTCAAAGGTTTCAGCATAGTCAATGAAACAGAAGTAGGTGTTTTTCTGGAATTCTCTTTCCTTTTCTATGATCCAGTGGATGTTGGCAATTTGATCTGTGGTTCCTTTGCCTTTTCTAAATACAGCTTGTACATCTGGAAGTTCTCAGTTCACATACTGTTGAAGCCTAGTTTGGAGGATTTTGAACATTCTCTTACTAGCATATGAAATGAGTGCAATTGTTCTGTTACTTGAACATTCCTTGGCATTGCCCTTCTTTGGGACTGGAATGAAAACTGCCCCCTGTGCTTTCCCAGCATCAGAGTCTTTTCCAATGAGTAACCTCTTCCCATCAGGTGGCCAAAGAATTGGAGCTGCAGCTTCAGCATCAGTCCTTTCAATGAGTATTCAGGGTTGATTTCCTTTAGGATTGACTGGTTTGATCTCCTTGCTGTCCAAGGGACTCTCAAGAGTCTTCACCAGCACCATGGTTTGAAGCATCAATTTGTCAACTTTCAGCATTTTTTATGGTCTAACTCTCACATCTGTACATGACTATTGGAAAAACCACAAATTTTGACTATATAGAACTTTGTTGGCAAAGTGAGATCTCTGCTTTTTAATACACTGTCTAGGTTTGTCATACATTTCCTTCCAAGGAGCAAGTATCTTTTAATTTTGTGGCTGCAGTTACTGTCCACAGTGATTTTGGAGCCCAAGAAAATAAAGGCTATCATTGTTTCCACTTTTTCCTCCTCTATTTGCCATGAAGTGATGGGATCAAATGCCATAATCTTTGTTTTTTTGAATGGTGAGTTTTAAGCCATCTTTTTCACTCTCCTCTTTCACCCTCATCAAGAAGCTCTTTAGTTAATCTTCACTTTCTGTGATAAGGGCGATGTCATCTGCATATCTGAGGCTGTTGATATTTCTCCTGGTAATCTTGATTCCATCTTATGCTTCATCCAGTCCAGCATTTTCCATAATATACTCTGCATATAAATTAAATAAGCAGGGTAATAATATATAGCCTTGATGTACTCCTTTCCCAATTTGGAACCAGTTTGTTGTCTATGTCCAGTTCTAACTGTTGCTTCTTGACCTGCATATAGGTTTCTCAGAAGACAGGTATGGTGGTCTGGTATTCCTATTTCTTTAAGAATTTTCCACAATTTGTTGTGATCCACACAGTCAAAGGTTTCAGCATAGTCAATGAAACAGAAGTAGGTGTTTTTCTGGAATTCTCTTTCCTTTTCTATGATCCAGTGGATGTTGGCAATTTGATCTGTGGTTCCTTTGCCTTTTCTAAATACAGCTTGTACATCTGGAAGTTCTCAGTTCACATACTGTTGAAGCCTAGTTTGGAGGATTTTGAACATTCTCTTACTAGCATATGAAATGAGTGCAATTGTTCTGTTACTTGAACATTCCTTGGCATTGCCCTTCTTTGGGACTGGAATGAAAACTGACCTTTTCCAGTCCTGTGGTCTGAGTCCTGAGTTTTCCAAATTTGCTGGCTTATTGAGAACAGCACTTTAACAATATCATCTTTTAGGATTTGAAATAGCTCAGCTAGAATCCCATCACCTCCACTAACTTTGTTCATAGTAATGCTCCCTAAGGCCCACTTAACTTCACACTTCAGGATGTCTGGCTATAGGTAAATGATCACACCATCATGGTTACCCAGGTCATTAAGACCTTTTTTGTACAGTTCTTCTGTGTATTCTTGCCACCTCTTTTAGCTACAATGGAAGCAAGAAAAATAAATATCTATGCTAAATTTCCATAGGGGAAGTTGGATGACTCCCAACCATAGGACATGGATTTAAAATGTCAACTGGCTGTAAAGGAATGACAAGTATCCACAGCTGGTGGATTTCTACTGTTCCTTAGCCTTTGCACTTCTGCCTGGTTGTATACCAAATAGTAATTTAGGATAAGTCTTTTCATGGCTTTTCTACAATGGCAGCAGCAGTAGAATAAATACGACCGTTCTCATGGTTATCCACACACTAGTTTATCTACACCTAATCTTCACAACATTGGTGTTTCAGGTACATAGTGTGAGTCATGTTGAGGTTATTTCCATTATTGTATGGCATTTTACCTATCCCATCATTGAAAGCATATTGATTTCCTTCTCCTGCTCCTTTCTTATCACTATAATTGACAGTTCAGAATGGAGAATATACAGGAAATATATTGAAAAGAGATATGTGAAGTCAGGGATGAATAATGAAAATGCCCTGGTATCCTCACAGCTGTCAATATATCTACCTCAAGCACTTTGGCAAAAGATGACTTGTTATTGAATGAACCGAAATTTTGAGATAAACAGAATTTATAGTCTGCCATTCCTCGTTTATCTTAGAGAGACTAGACAACCAGGCATTCACTAGCATCTGGATGTTGGCAATTTGATCTGTGGTTCCTTTGCCTTTTCTAAATACAGCTTGTACATCTGGAAGTTCTCAGTTCACATACTGTTGAAGCCTAGTTTGGAGGATTTTGAACATTCTCTTACTAGCATATGAAATGAGTGCAATTGTTCTGTTACTTGAACATTCCTTGGCATTGCCCTTCTTTGGGACTGGAATGAAAACTGACCTTTTCCAGTCCTGTGGTCTGAGTCCTGAGTTTTCCAAATTTGCTGGCTTATTGAGAACAGCACTTTAACAATATCATCTTTTAGGATTTGAAATAGCTCAGCTAGAATCCCATCACCTCCACTAACTTTGTTCATAGTAATGCTCCCTAAGGCCCACTTAACTTCACACTTCAGGATGTCTGGCTATAGGTAAATGATCACACCATCATGGTTACCCAGGTCATTAAGACCTTTTTTGTACAGTTCTTCTGTGTATTCTTGCCACCTCTTTTAGCTACAATGGAAGCAAGAAAAATAAATATCTATGCTAAATTTCCATAGGGGAAGTTGGATGACTCCCAACCATAGGACATGGATTTAAAATGTCAACTGGCTGTAAAGGAATGACAAGTATCCACAGCTGGTGGATTTCTACTGTTCCTTAGCCTTTGCACTTCTGCCTGGTTGTATACCAAATAGTAATTTAGGATAAGTCTTTTCATGGCTTTTCTACAATGGCAGCAGCAGTAGAATAAATACGACCGTTCTCATGGTTATCCACACACTAGTTTATCTACACCTAATCTTCACAACATTGGTGTTTCAGGTACATAGTGTCAGTCATGTTGAGGTTATTTCCATTATTGTATGGCATTTTACCTATCCCATCATTGAAAGCATATTGATTTCCTTCTCCTGCTCCTTTCTTATCACTATAATTGACAGTTCAGAATGGAGAATATACAGGAAATATATTGAAAAGAGATATGTGAAGTCAGGGATGAATAATGAAAATGCCCTGGTATCCTCACAGCTGTCAATATATCTACCTCAAGCACTTTGGCAAAAGATGACTTGTTATTGAATGAACCGAAATTTTGAGATAAACAGAATTTATAGTCTGCCATTCCTCGTTTATCTTAGAGAGACTAGACAACCAGGCATTTGCATCACATCCTGTAAAGACTCCTTCTCTCCCCTCACCCATTTTCTATCTAAATTCAATATTAATAGGTACACAATGACCAAGAGGAATTCACATGACTTTCAGACCTAGAAGTTAAAATGGCCCCAAAAGGCTAATTAATTGGCCCCACTTGCAAAATTGTTAACTCAAAAGTTATTCTTTGCAGATAGTTATTAGAGATTGGATTATCCTCTTCCATTCTTGTTGATCTTATGCTTTCAATTTTTACTCCTTGCTTAAACCTTTCAGTGTTCTTAGGCAAAACCTTGTTGAGATTTTAGAAGACAGTTCCCTGCTAAAATAAACTGGGGAGCTATTAAAAATGCCTGCATCTGGGCTCACTCACAACCAATTAAGTCAGACTGTCCAAGGCCCAGCCATGCACCCCCTCCTTCATTCTGCAGTCAGGGGCCAGAAACCACTGGTCTAGGCCTGGAAAGAATTTGGATAATGAATCAAAGAATATCCAGGTGGTGGCTCAGCTGGTAGCTGAATTTGACTCAGATTAAACAAGGCAATGTATTAGGTAGTCTAAAGATAGAGTAGGCTTTAGAACAGGGAGGGATAAGGTACTACCAATAGAGTTGAGGAGGCAAAGGTGAGGTTGCAGGAAAACTGGGTGCCTCCTGCCAAGTTTTCATGGTTTTACAATGGCAGCAGCAGTAGAATAAATACGACCGTTCTCATGGTTATCCACACACTAGTTTATCTACACCTAATCTTCACAACATTGGTGTTTCAGGTACATAGTGTGAGTCATGTTGAGGTTATTTCCATTATTGTATGGCATTTTACCTATCCCATCATTGAAAGCATATTGATTTCCTTCTCCTGCTCCTTTCTTATCACTATAATTGACAGTTCAGAATGGAGAATATACAGGGAAATATATTGAAAAGAGATATGTGAAGTCAGGGATGAATAATGAAAATGCCCTGGTATCCTCACAGCTGTCAATATATCTACCTCAAGCACTTTGGCAAAAGATGACTTGTTATTGAATGAACCGAAATTTTGAGATAAACAGAATTTATAGTCTGCCATTCCTCGTTTATCTTAGAGAGACTAGACAACCAGGCATTTGCATCACATCCTGTAAAGACTCCTTCTCTCCCCTCACCCATTTTCTATCTAAATTCAATATTAATAGGTACACAATGACCAAGAGGAATTCACATGACTTTCAGACCTAGAAGTTAAAATGGCCCCAAAAGGCTAATTAATTGGCCCCACTTGCAAAATTGTTAACTCAAAAGTTATTCTTTGCAGATAGTTATTAGAGATTGGATTATCCTCTTCCATTCTTGTTGATCTTATGCTTTCAATTTTTACTCCTTGCTTAAACCTTTCAGTGTTCTTAGGCAAAACCTTGTTGAGATTTTAGAAGACAGTTCCCTGCTAAAATAAACTGGGGAGCTATTAAAAATGCCTGCATCTGGGCTCACTCACAACCAATTAAGTCAGACTGTCCAAGGCCCAGCCATGCACCCCCTCCTTCATTCTGCAGTCAGGGGCCAGAAACCACTGGTCTAGGCCTGGAAAGAATTTGGATAATGAATCAAAGAATATCCAGGTGGTGGCTCAGCTGGTAGCTGAATTTGACTCAGATTAAACAAGGCAATGTATTAGGTAGTCTAAAGATAGAGTAGGCTTTAGAACAGGGAGGGATAAGGTACTACCATAGGACTGTGAGGAGGCAAAGTGATGAGGTTGCAGGGAAAACTGGGTGCCTCCTGCCAAGGTCACAATTTTCTATTCTTGAAGAAGAGTTCAAAAGCTGAATTCCACCCAAGAATAGGATCAGCCTTAAAAATGGGCAGATGGCTGTCTCAAGTAAATCAGACAAGATGGAGGAAAATGGGTTGGAAATGGTGGGTCTTGTCAGGACTAGAGAGCAAGATCCTCAGGGATAATACAGAGGGAACCAGAGACTTTGGTTTAGAAGGCAAGGTTGCAGTAAAGTTAGTATCCTGAGCTGTGTCGCTCAAAAGCAGTGATGGCGTTTCATTAGCAACCCTAATGAAGCCCTGCAGACTTAGGACAAGTAGTCAACGGGGCCTGTGCAGCTGCTGCGGGGGGGCAGGGCGGGGATCTCTCCTGGGTAGTGCTATTTGGGAAGTCTTCCTGGTTTCATTGCTTCCAGGTCTGATTTACTCTTCTTTCTAGGAATAGAGCCCTCTACACCTCTTATGGGGCTTCCCAGGTGGCTCTAGAGGTAAAGAACCCGCCTGTCAGTGAAGGAGACATACGAGACTCAGGTTTGATCCCTGGATCAGGAAGATCCCCTGGAGGAGGGCATGGCAACCCACTCCAGTATTCCTGCCTGGAGAATCCCATGGACAGAGGAGCCTGGCAGGCTACAGTCCATACAGTAGCACAGAGGCAGACACGACTGAAGTGAGTTAGCATGTACACACGCACCTCTTAACTGTTGTGATCAAACCAATTGGAATAAGTCTGTATTTCAAAGAAGAGCTCTGGATTATACACAAACATTCTTATTTCCGATTCATTCAGTGGGACAGATAATTTTATTCCTACTGAATAGAAAAAAAAAGTGAGAATCAGAAAAGTTAAGAAGCTTCTCCAAAGCCAGACAACCAAAAGTGGGACAAAACTGAAGTCAAGTTACCATGTGAATGACCTCAGAGCCCATGACTGTTCCTTTGTACAGACCCTCAAAAGTGGCCACACCAGGGAGCTATCTTTTCTGGCATTTTAAGGGTCAGGAAGTCGGCTGATAGGTCCAGAACAGGGAGGGATAAGGTACTACCATAGGACTGTGAGGAGGCAAAGTGATGAGGTTGCAGGGAAAACTGGGTGCCTCCTGCCAAGGTCACAATTTTCTATTCTTGAAGAAGAGTTCAAAAGCTGAATTCCACCCAAGAATAGGATCAGCCTTAAAAATGGGCAGGTGGCTGTCTCAAGTAAATCAGACAAGATGGAGGAAAATGGGTTGGAAATGGTGGGTCTTGTCAGGACTAGAGAGCAAGATCCTCAGGGATAATACAGAGGGAACCAGAGACTTTGGTTTAGAAGGCAAGGTTGCAGTAAAGTTAGTATCCTGAGCTGTGTCGCTCAAAAGCAGTGATGGCGTTTCATTAGCAACCCTAATGAAGCCCTGCAGACTTAGGACAAGTAGTCAACGGGGCCTGTGCAGCTGCTGCGGGGGGGCAGGGCGGGGATCTCTCCTGGGTAGTGCTATTTGGGAAGTCTTCCTGGTTTCATTGCTTCCAGGTCTGATTTACTCTTCTTTCTAGGAATAGAGCCCCTCTACACCTCTTAAGGGGCTTCCCAGGTGGCTCTAGAGGTAAAGAACCTGCCTGCCAATGCAGGAGACATAAGAGACTCAGGTTTGATCCCTGGATCAGGAAGATCCCCTGGAGGAGGGCATGGCAACCCACTCCAGTATTCCTGCCTGGAGAATCCCATGGACAGAGGAGCCTGGCAGGCTACAGTCCATACAGTAGCACAGAGGCAGACACGACTGAAGTGAGTTAGCATGTACACACGCACCTCTTAACTGTTGTGATCAAACCAATTGGAATAAGTCTGTATTTCAAAGAAGAGCTCTGGATTATACACAAACATTCTTATTTCCGATTCATTCAGTGGGACAGATAATTTTATTCCTACTGAATAGAAAAAAAAAGTGAGAATCAGAAAAGTTAAGAAGCTTCTCCAAAGCCAGACAACCAAAAGTGGGACAAAACTGAAGTCAAGTTACCATGTGAATGACCTCAGAGCCCATGACTGTTCCTTTGTACAGACCCTCAAAAGTGGCCACACAGGCTGTGTAGGGGAAGTCAGGAATATCTTTGACTTGGCATCCTTCTCCTTTATGGTTTGGCTGAGGGCAATGACTTAGGACTCAAAATTGACTAAAATTTGCTAAAAAATGTGTGCTTTCTATTACAATTATTCAGAGTGTGGACTCTGACTGGCTGTTTCCATGGTTTTGTGGTTTTGTTCTTCATAATTTTCTAGCAAAAGGTCTTTCTGAAAAATGTCTTCTTCTTCAACACAGAACTTGCTGGAGAAGGGATTTTTCCTATCCCTCAGTCATTATCAAAGCGGTCACATGTCTATGGCCTGGGGACCCAGTAGAAGATCTGGGTAGGTAATGAGTGTCAGGAGAAAAGAAACCAGGGGTCACCGTGGGGTCTTCTTCACAGACGCCAGCCACCATAACTTCTAGAAACGAAACATCTAGACCACAAACCACTGTAGCCAGAGCAGCTATATCCAGTAAACCAACTCTAGTTCTTCTTGGGAAATCCCTGAATTTTAAAGCTGGAAGAGACCTTAAATATCTCAGTTTGCATCTGAGAAAGCCATTCCAGAAGGACTTCCCTGAAGTCACATAATTAGCGGCCAGTGAGGGCCATTGCTTTGAATTGAACACAACAGGATTTACAGAAGCACTTTGTAATCAGAGGAAGGGATAAAAAAAAGAGAGAAAGATTAAGAAAAAAAGAGCATATGACTCTTTACATGTTTGATAATTTAACTGGGAAGGCACAGAACACACTGAGGAGGAATGACCATGTGAACTGTGAAAGCGGTGCAGGAACTCAGGGGCAGGAGAGCCAGCAAGGCCCGGGTGCGCAGACAGGCCTGAGGGCAAAGTGGAGGGTCCACGGGGAAGCCGGGCTGCCGGCCAAAGGGCGAAGGGGCGGAGAACTCGGCGGCCCCTCTGCGGCAGAGCCCTGGGAGGGGAGCCGCAGCCCCATCCAGCTTGCTTAAGGGCCCTTGGCCCCCGAGCAAAGCAGGGAACGCCGTGGAGGTGGCTCTGCTGAGTAAGATCTTGGGGAACGGCTTCGCCATCCCTGGCCCGGAGCTCTGAGAGGTTGGCTCCCCGCTTCCTCTCCACTGGCTTCCCTGGTGGCTTGCCACAGCTTCAACTGAAGACACATTGGAAGGCGCAGCGAACCCAGCCCTTTCCAGCTAACTAGGGGTGGGTTCATGTGGGAGCCGGTGCTCCCCTCTTTTCCACCCCCTTATCCCCACTTCTCCCCTGCTTCCTTCCCTGCCCCGCACTCTCAGCCGCAGCCCCACAGGCCTCCCCTGGGCAATCCCTCCTCTTAAGAATGAGATCCTGCAACTGAAGATGCAGCCTTCAAATCTCAATTTCAATATGCTTGATTCCTGTCTGCGGAATCCAACTGACTGGTAGCTATGCTGCAAGGGGGAAAGAAACATGTGCTTTTATCCTTCTTCAATGTATTTATTCACAGTAGTCACGATGTGGAAAGAACAGGAACACAATATACAACCCAGGAACAGGACTGTCAGAGAAGGGGAACAAGACAAGCAGGTCACCCAACCACTGTTCCAGAAAGTGGGAGGAACCTTGCCCCAACCTTTACAGAGCAGCTATATCCAGTAAACCAACTCTAGTTCTTCTTGGGAAATCCCTGAATTTTAAAGCTGGAAGAGACCTTAAATATCTCAGTTTGCATCTGAGAAAGCCATTCCAGAAGGACTTCCCTGAAGTCACATAATTAGCGGCCAGTGAGGGCCATTGCTTTGAATTGAACACAACAGGATTTACAGAAGCACTTTGTAATCAGAGGAAGGGATAAAAAAAAGAGAGAAAGATTAAGAAAAAAAGAGCATATGACTCTTTACATGTTTGATAATTTAACTGGGAAGGCACAGAACACACTGAGGAGGAATGACCATGTGAACTGTGAAAGCGGTGCAGGAACTCAGGGGCAGGAGAGCCAGCAAGGCCCGGGTGCGCAGACAGGCCTGAGGGCAAAGTGGAGGGTCCACGGGGAAGCCGGGCTGCCGGCCAAAGGGCGAAGGGGCGGAGAACTCGGCGGCCCCTCTGCGGCAGAGCCCTGGGAGGGGAGCCGCAGCCCCATCCAGCTTGCTTAAGGGCCCTTGGCCCCCGAGCAAAGCAGGGAACGCCGTGGAGGTGGCTCTGCTGAGTAAGATCTTGGGGAACGGCTTCGCCATCCCTGGCCCGGAGCTCTGAGAGGTTGGCTCCCCGCTTCCTCTCCACTGGCTTCCCTGGTGGCTTGCCACAGCTTCAACTGAAGACACATTGGAAGGCGCAGCGAACCCAGCCCTTTCCAGCTAACTAGGGGTGGGTTCATGTGGGAGCCGGTGCTCCCCTCTTTCCACCCCTTATCCCCACTTCTCCCCTGCTTCCTTCCCTGCCCCGCACTCTCAGCCGCAGCCCCACAGGCCTCCCCTGGGCAATCCCTCCTCTTAAGAATGAGATCCTGCAACTGAAGATGCAGCCTTCAAATCTCAATTTCAATATGCTTGATTCCTGTCTGCGGAATCCAACTGACTGGTAGCTATGCTGCAAGGGGGAAAGAAACATGTGCTTTTATCCTTCTTCAATGTATTTATTCACAGTAGTCACGATGTGGAAAGAACAGGAACACAATATACAACCCAGGAACAGGACTGTCAGAGAAGGGGAACAAGACAAGCAGGTCACCCAACCACTGTTCCAGAAAGTGGGAGGAACCTTGCCCCACCTTCACAGGCTCCCTCTGCCTCCTCTACAAGGGAGAAAGGAGAGGGGCTGGAGGCCGACCTCCACCCCACCCTTTGCTTTCTAGTTTGCAGGAAAAATAGGTCTTAGTCAGTTGTCCAAGTTTTGGTTGATTTTGCCTTTTGGAGCACTAGCTAGGGGTCGCATGGTCCTTCCAGGATAGATAGGAACCTTTTTCCTCTGGAGTTTTCATTCATTACATTTCACAAATATTTACTGAATGCCTAATATGGACCAGACATCCTTCCAATGAACGAACCTAACATCTTTGGGTGCATAAGAATTTACATTCTCCTGGAAGAGAAAGAAAATAAAGGACATACCTAATAAATAAGTGAATTACATGTTGATATTTTAAAAGTATAAATCACAGTGAAGGGAGAATCAGTGTGGTGCATTCCTATTTAAGGTCAAATGGCCTAAGTAAGCCAAAGTAGGACCACACTATGGAAAGGTACCAGGCAGGAATGAGACCATCTGCAGATTAGTTGCCCCTGCCTCAGGGCAGTCCGTTTGGAGTGTTTCTTTGTGTTCACAGATTTGCATGGAGTGAGACCCTTGAAGAGGGTGGCTGCCATTCACTTCTAGAATAGAATGGAAAGGGAAGCATCAATAATTCATATTTTAATAGAACATTATAGCTCTGACTTCCTTTCCTAACCTCTGGAGAACTGGGAAAAGGGTTATGATTCTTGAAAACAGGTAGGAGGCTGAGGGAGGGGAAAGATGATAAAAATACAAGGAGTTTTGTGCTCTGATAGGCACAAGGCTCCTGAGGTTGGCTTCTCAGAAAGCTAATGCAAGGTGGGTCCAATTTCAAGGCAGGAAAAGGCTATATATGGTGTGTCATCAAAGGATCTATTTAATAACCCTGTATTAGGGCTGATAATAACAACAATAGTTAAAATAGGTGGTGTTTACTGCTTGCTAGGCACTGAGTTTTATCCTTCTTCAATGATCAAGTGGAAAGAACAGGACAATGGGTCAGAGAAGGGGAACAAGACAAGCAGGTCACCCAACCACTGTTCCAGAAAGTGGGAGGAACCTTGCCCCACCTTCACAGGCTCCCTCTGCCTCCTCTACAAGGGAGAAAGGAGAGGGGCTGGAGGCCGACCTCCACCCCACCCTTTGCTTTCTAGTTTGCAGGAAAAATAGGTCTTAGTCAGTTGTCCAAGTTTTGGTTGATTTTGCCTTTTGGAGCACTAGCTAGGGGTCGCATGGTCCTTCCAGGATAGATGGGAAACCCTTTTTTCCTCTGGAGTTTTCATTCATTTCATTTCACAAATATTTACTGAATGCCTAATATGGACCAGACATCCTTCCAATGAACGAACCTAACATCTTTGGGTGCATAAGAATTTACATTCTCCTGGAAGAGAAAGAAAATAAAGGACATACCTAATAAATAAGTGAATTACATGTTGATATTTTAAAAGTATAAATCACAGTGAAGGGAGAATCAGTGTGGTGCATTCCTATTTAAGGTCAAATGGCCTAAGTAAGCCAAAGTAGGACCACACTATGGAAAGGTACCAGGCAGGAATGAGACCATCTGCAGATTAGTTGCCCCTGCCTCAGGGCAGTCCGTTTGGAGTGTTTCTTTGTGTTCACAGATTTGCATGGAGTGAGACCCTTGAAGAGGGTGGCTGCCATTCACTTCTAGAATAGAATGGAAAGGGAAGCATCAATAATTCATATTTTAATAGAACATTATAGCTCTGACTTCCTTTCCTAACCTCTGGAGAACTGGGAAAAGGGTTATGATTCTTGAAAACAGGTAGGAGGCTGAGGGAGGGGAAAGATGATAAAAATACAAGGAGTTTTGTGCTCTGATAGGCACAAGGCTCCTGAGGTTGGCTTCTCAGAAAGCTAATGCAAGGTGGGTCCAATTTCAAGGCAGGAAAAGGCTATATATGGTGTGTCATCAAAGGATCTATTTAATAACCCTGTATTAGGGCTGATAATAACAACAATAGTTAAAATAGGTGGTGTTTACTGCTTGCTTACATTGGCACTGTGCGCAGTTTTCACCTCTAACCTCTTAGGATTTGGCTTTTCTTCCACTAGCATGTCACGCAGGTTCTGTGAGATAGAGGACTTGCTCTGTTCACCCTTGTGCCTGGAACAGTGCATCGCACATGACTGGTGCTCCCCATCCATGAATGAATGATTGCAAGGTGCTCCTGCTACAGGCTGAGGCGGTTTTAGGCCCTTTATATTCTTCAAAGTGTGGCAAACATAATGATACATCTCCTTATTCTTAGTTACCTGTTCTGCCAATGACTCTAGGCCTTCTTGAGTGCTTTTTATTCTCTTTACAAGGTAACCACTGTCCCTACCCCATAATGGATGGGGTGGGTAGAGGAAGACAAGATGAAACAGAAACGGTGCCCCCTAGAGAAACAGAAACTAATGGCTAATAGGAATTCTTGAGCTGGTCTTACAGAGCAACAGATGGGAGAACAGCTTGTTAAAACCCTTCTGCTTGTAACCTACCTTCACTGATTAAGCTCCCTAAGTTATTTTTTCTTTCTCTTTTTCTCTCTTTGATTGCATCTCCTCCCAGCTTCCCATAGTCCAGCTGTTTTACAGGAATTTGAAATCAGCTTCTGCCCAGTGTGAGCTGGCTAAGGCTGGCTCAAGCCACCTACCCTAAGATTGGGCTGTGCAGGTGTCCAAATAAATGGCCCTTTGACATGACAGGGCTGGAAAACTCCACCCTCAGATCATGCTGAGCATGTACCTCAGTCATGTTCTTTGTGACCACATGGACTATAGCCCACCAGATTCCTCTGTCCATGGGATTCTCCAGGCAAGAATACTGGAATAAGTTGCCATTTCCTACTCCAGGGGATCTTCCGCACGCCGGGATCAAACCCACGTCTCCTGTGTCTTCTGCACTGGTAGGCAGGTTCTTAACCACTAGTGCCATCTGGGAAGCCCCCAGACACACACAGATCACCAATTACCACACTTTTTTTTTTTTTTAAAGATTTATTTATTTATTTTATTTTTGGGCGGGGGTCAGGTTGGGGAGGGAGGGGAGCGGGCGGGCCACTTCTATTGGTCTTTAATTTCTCTATTTTCATCCTTCTTTCTTCTTTGGTTCCTGTGGGCCTCCCATTGCGGTGGCCTCTGTCGTCACAGAGCGCTGGCTCTGGGCGCACGCGCATCAGAGCTCCGGCTCGGTAATTGGACACATTGGTCCAGCCGCTCCGCAGCACGTGGGATCTTCCCAGGCCAGGGATCGAACTGGCGCCCCTTGCACTGCAAGGCGGTGTCCTTACCCACTGGACCACCAGGGGAAGCCCCCGGGGAAGCGCCCCAATTACCACACTTTTTACCTGCCTCTAATCACCTTTCCCCATGCTGAAGACCACTCTTATTTATCCCATAAATACCCCAGCCCTCTTGACTTCAGGAAGGCAGATCTAAGACCTATTCTCCCATCTTCTTGCTTGGCTGCCTTGTGAGTAACCTCTTTCTTGGCTGCAAATCTGTTTCTCAGTGTTTGGCAAGCTGCTCATCTGGCAAACACACCTGGTTTGGTAACAAAAGGAGAGGATGGGGAGACAAGAAAACCATATCTTATTATTTATTCATTACCTCATTTAGTTCTTACAAGAACCTATTTTACAGAAGAGGAAACAGACTTAGAAAAGTTTAGTAGTTTCTGGGACCTTATGGCAAGTAAATACCAAGGAGCTTTGGACTCCAGAGCTGTGCCCTTACCTGTCACAGTAGCTAGGAGGATAGAGAACGTGGGTCATTATGTCGTACAGCCCCACTGTCCTGCTTGCCCTCCAGGGGTAGGGCAATATTTAGAGCAGTTTCCTTGCTCTCTAGGGGTCTCTCTAAAAGCATGCCAAATCCTTTAACAATTAATTCAAAGCAAGAGACCATGTTATTTTATTTCTTGAAACAGTGAACTGGATTGAGATCTCTTACTTATGATTGGCTCAGTGCTTGAGGAGTATTTGGCCTCCTCAAGATACTTTGGGAGCAGGGTTTATGTTATCACCATCTGGCCTGTTCACCTCCTCTGAGGTCGTCAAGGGCTGAGGGTTCATTAGTGCCGGTCTTGTACTTGATGCTAAACAATTCACCGAGTGGGGAGCAGCAGGAGGGATGAACACCGCAGCAGAAGTCCTCCTGTTCTATCTGACCTCAGGGATGGTTGGCAGTTACTGTGGAGAATAAGTGAAAAATGATACTACCTAAATTTTTAATTACATATATACATGCAAATTAGTAGTTACACACATGAATTCATACAAAAGCCTACAAATGTAAATTCACTTGCCATCTTTTCATTTAAGGCTACCCTTTTGCTTTGCTTATGGATTGACTGATGGGAATTCTGTATTGTCCTTCTAGAATAAGTCACACCCATGGTGAGTCATTTACCATTTCTAATTTGGGTTTCTTTTAGGTGAATCAACAACCTAAAAACAATTTTCAAGTAAGCTGGGTACAGAATACTTCTAGATATGGGGGATTTATATCCCTCATCTTTTAGAGTTTTTTTTTTTTTTTTCCACATCACAAGTTTTTTTGTTTGGCTTTTTTGATTTTACAGTTTTGTTGTTTACAGATATATATAATTCCAGATTAGTCATATGTATATCCCATTTCCTCCCCATCCCGCCCCTCTAGGCCTCTAGAGTTGTTTTTATCACATCTAATTGATAGTGAGGTTTCTGTGTATGTGAGATTCACCTTTTTGAGTCTTTTCAAAGCATTTAAATGAGTTCTTATAGAAACACTTCTTTTTTTCTATTTATGTGCTTTGAGTTTACCTATGAATTAATTAAATTAATATAATAATAATACTTCTGGTATAGGCAGATATGGAAATAGACATATCAGCTTGGCAGGCTGATCTTTGGCAAACTGAGTGACATAAATGTTGGGCCGAAGGCTCCATGAAGGTGTGTAAGGAAGCTCAGCTGTGAGGAAGCCAATTAACTGAGGGAAGGTTGAGCCTGTCTGCAGAGAGAAGCAGAGTTTCTGGGGGTCCTGTGATGCGGGAAGAGGAGAGCATGGCCGACTGCATGAGCTATCTTCTCCTGATAGCTTTCCAGTTCTCAGTTCTGTTGTGGTATATATATGGATTCTTTCGGTAACTTCCCTTTTTTCTGGGGTCGTGAGTTGATCTCTGTTCCTTAAAACTCAAAGGACAGAAACAGAACAGGGACGCTTTCTGAATGCCATATATGGACTGTCAGAGGTGCAAGGTGTCTGAGGCATGAGGGCCAACACTGAAGGTTCCAGTCTGCTCAGCTCTTTGGGCTGCTGCTGTTTTCCCTAGGTTGTCTTCTGGGTTTCCCTAACTCCCTTCTCCTCACTCTTGGGGACTTTCTCTCTTCCCAGATCACCAACATTTCTAGCTTTCTCTGGCTTCTCTTTTTTTTGCCACTTGCTTCTCAGTTTTCATCACTTTTTTCTGCTACTTCTGTTTTTCTCCCACTGAATTCTCCTGGGGTTCTGAGTTGTGACATTTCCACGTCTGACTTTTATAACTTTCAGAAGTCCTGATGTCCCAGGTGTGCTCTTTTATCTGAGGGAAGAACTGGTTGCCTTATGTCTTCTGTAACCTTTAGGGTCTGAATCTTCCCGGAGTACTCACTCCCAGAGGCCTTGGGGAATATTTTCAGGTTTGCAGCTGTTATGGAGGTTAAGGGGTATCAGATGTCAGAGTAATATGACCTGGTTTTTAATGCATTATTATTAGCAGCAGCAGCTAGGTCTTGCCTTTGGAGTCCTTTGCTTATTTTAAAATTGGTTTGCATTCCTCCAGCTCAAACCTAGTTGAGCTGTGGGGGGGCAAATGAGCCAAGTTGTTTGTTGTGCTAAATTTCAGGAAAAAGTCAACCTTAATTAAAAATTGACCTCAGGGGTAATTAACAAAATAAATGTTGTTATATAATTAAGAATGGATAGTGCTGATTTTAATACTATCTAGAAAACATGGGAACATGGTAAACAAATGCCCTATGAGGTAATCTCTGGCAGTCTGTTTTCTTTAAGAGACTGGAAAACCTATCCTTTGTCTAGTTTCTGGTGTCCCGTGGATCTTCTGCAGCTTAGATAAAGCTGGAAATAGAGATCACATTGGCCGATTAATAAGAGAAAGTTAAGTGATCCAACATGTTTTAAAACACCACTTTCTCCTCTGTTTGGCTATATAGAGAAAATCTGAAGTAAATTGGTTCAGAGCACAGCTTTCCCCCTTTCCCTTCTCCCACTTTAAATCATAGAAAAATAGACTTCTCATCCCCCCTGGATCTTCCTGTGGAGTGTTATTACCCTGGAACAAGAGTTCTGAGCACCAAAAAAATAAACAATCCAGGAATGCATCCCTTCTGAGAGAGTCACATGAAAGCAAAGTAAAGGAAGTGTTGGAAGGAAATATTGAAGGTGTGGCACTTTGTTTCCTTCGTGGGGAAAAGGTCATGGTGAGTTTCCAAGCCACCACTCATGCCTCCATCCTTTCCTCCAGCCATCCCTGCATCTCTCCTTCCATCCATCCATATATGTAACTTGGGATTAAAGTTTAAATGTAGCTTTTGCCAAAGGATGTGTATTAACATATTTATTTGAAATGATAAAAAAAAACAGAAAGCCATATCTGAATGACAACTAAGTCTGACTTTGCTAATTAATTTTTAGCGAGGACAGTTTAACCAATTGTATAACATGGTGGATCATTTTCTATAAATTGTATGAGCTAAGCTTATAGTGCTAAAGGGTTTTTTAAATTACTGTATTGATTTAAAATATGATGGAAATTCTATTCGTTACATTTATTTAAACTGATCATAAAATTGTTCGATGCCAGCTTAAAAATGTGTAAATGGATATAGAGATATCCAAAAATATTTCGCCCTGGGGATATCAGAGCCAACGAAGAGAGTATAATTGCTGGAGAAACTTGTTAAGGGAGCAATGATATTTTAGGTAGAGAAGAGAGGCAAGCATTGCTGCTCGTGTGTGTGGAGATTGTTCTCAAACAATTCAGTGCAATCGAACAAATGTTATAATCACTTGCTCTTGCACAGGACAAGGTGCAGTGGGCCCACAGAAGTGAGTGAGTGCTGATGGCATTGCCATGTCCTTAAATTAGGTTAATTTTTATTTTTAAAACCTATGCAATTGCACCATTTGGGGAGGTAGTAGGCACCTTAATGAAATAAAAATAGGATATCATAACTCCAGAAATGTTGTGGTCTTGCAAGTGAACCATCTTCCTAGTAGAGAGGGTGAGAGCAACAATAGGCAGCACTGCATCAAACTTTTAGAATAAGACCTAGCCTGTGCAAAATTGGCAGCACTTTGAAAACTAGACTTCTCATCCCCTGGATCTTCCTGTGGAGTGTTATTACCCTGGAACAAGAGTTCTGAGCACCAAAAAAATAAACAATCCAGGAATGCATCCCTTCTGAGAGAGTCACATGAAAGCAAAGTAAAGGAAGTGTTGGAAGGAAATATTGAAGGTGTGGCACTTTGTTTCCTTCGTGGGGAAAAGGTCATGGTGAGTTTCCAAGCCACCACTCATGCCTCCATCCTTTCCTCCAGCCATCCCTGCATCTCTCCTTCCATCCATCCATATATGTAACTTGGGATTAAAGTTTAAATGTAGCTTTTGCCAAAGGATGTGTATTAACATATTTATTTGAAATGATAAAAAAAAACAGAAAGCCATATCTGAATGACAACTAAGTCTGACTTTGCTAATTAATTTTTAGCGAGGACAGTTTAACCAATTGTATAACATGGTGGATCATTTTCTATAAATTGTATGAGCTAAGCTTATAGTGCTAAAGGGTTTTTTAAATTACTGTATTGATTTAAAATATGATGGAAATTCTATTCGTTACATTTATTTAAACTGATCATAAAATTGTTCGATGCCAGCTTAAAAATGTGTAAATGGATATAGAGATATCCAAAAATATTTCGCCCTGGGGATATCAGAGCCAACGAAGAGAGTATAATTGCTGGAGAAACTTGTTAAGGGAGCAATGATATTTTAGGTAGAGAAGAGAGGCAAGCATTGCTGCTCGTGTGTGTGGAGATTGTTCTCAAACAATTCAGTGCAATCGAACAAATGTTATAATCACTTGCTCTTGCACAGGACAAGGTGCAGTGGGCCCACAGAAGTGAGTGAGTGCTGATGGCATTGCCATGTCCTTAAATTAGGTTAATTTTTATTTTTAAAACCTATGCAATTGCACCATTTGGGGAGGTAGTAGGCACCTTAATGAAATAAAAATAGGATATCATAACTCCAGAAATGTTGTGGTCTTGCAAGTGAACCATCTTTCTAGTAGAGAGGGTGAGAGCAACAATAGGCAGCACTGCATCAAACTTTTAGAATAAGACCTAGCCTGTGCAGAATGGTCGTGGCAGCACTCTGTGTGTCATGGTAGGCCAGACTAAGCTAAGTGTCCTTGGACATACACATCCTGTACATTTAAGCAACAGAACACATTTACAATCATTGCAAGAGTCAACAGACTACAACTACACACAACATGATGAATCTCACAGAAAGTTGAGTCATAAAAATGACAAAGAAAAGGGTGCAGCATATGACTCTAAGGTCAGAAACAGGAAAATCAAATCCTCATGGTTAAAAGTCAGTCAGGGTCATGGTTATCCATGAGGAGGCAGTTGCTGAAATGGACTTGAGGAAGCTTCTGGGTACTGACTGGGTTCCGTTTCTGAACCTGGCTGGATAGAAAGCTGATCCCCTATGATTTGTGTGATTTTATGTATGCATGTTGCACTTTAAAAATGAAGCAAACAATAACAACAGTTCAGTTCAGTTCAGTTCAGTCACTCAGTCGTATCTGACTCTTTGTGGCTCCATGGACTGCAGCACGCCAGGCTTCCCTGTCCTTCACTGTCTCCTGGAGCTTGCTGAAACTCACGTCCATTGAGTCAGTGCCATCCAACCATCTTGTGCTCTGTTGTCCCCTACAGCAGTAGTCTGGTGTTAAATAAGTTTTGGATTGAATGGACAGCCTTGCTAGTCTGAACAATTGGACCTGAAGTAGGAAATTGAAATAAAGATGTCTCAGATGTGAGAAACAATGTGAATGAGTTTAAGATTTGGGAATGGATATTCAGAATTCTGCTGGTTCTGTTTCTACCCCATCAGTGTAAACCATGGTCATTCTTATCGCACACCACCTGAAGAGCTCTCAGTCCTCTGACTCTTATTTAAACTGTAAATCTCATACAATGTGGCACTCACCTGCTGGATCAGAGGCTGTGCCATAGTCCACTTCTACAGGTGCCTTTCCTCAACTTTGTCAATTATGTGACAGCTTTGCCAATTATGTAAAATGATGGAGTATTTTTGATTTTCGAAATAAAAGGATATCATAACTCCAGAAATGTTGTGGTCTTGCAAGTGAACCATCTTCCTAGTAGAGAGGGTGAGAGCAACAATAGGCAGCACTGCATCAAACTTTTAGAATAAGACCTAGCCTGTGCAAAATGGTCGTGGCAGCACTCTGTGTGTCATGGTAGGCCAGACTAAGCTAAGTGTCCTTGGACATACACATCCTGTACATTTAAGCAACAGAACACATTTACAATCATTGCAAGAGTCAACAGACTACAACTACATACAACATGATGAATCTCACAGAAAGTTGAGTCATAAAAATGACAAAGAAAAGGGTGCAGCATATGACTCTAAGTTCAGAAACAGGAAAATCAAATCCTCATGGTTAAAAGTCAGTCAGGGTCATGGTTATCCATGAGGAGGCAGTTGCTGAAATGAACTTGAGGAAGCTTCTGGGTACTGACTGGGTTCCGTTTCTGAACCTGGCTGGATAGAAAGCTGATCCCCTATGATTTGTGTGATTTTATGTATGCATGTTGCACTTTAAAAATGAAGCAAACAATAACAACAGTTCAGTTCAGTTCAGTTCAGTCACTCAGTCGTATCTGACTCTTTGTGGCTCCATGGACTGCAGCACGCCAGGCTTCCCTGTCCTTCACTGTCTCCTGGAGCTTGCTGAAACTCATGTCCATTGAGTCAGTGCCATCCAACCATCTTGTGCTCTGTTGTCCCCTACAGCAGTAGTCTGGTGTTAAATAAGTTTTGGATTGAATGGACAGCCTTGCTAGTCTGAACAATTGGACCTGAAGTAGGAAATTGAAATAAAGATGTCTCAGATGTGAGAAACAATGTGAATGAATTTAGGATTTGGGAATGGATATTCAGAATTCTGCTGGTTCTGTTTCTACCCCATCAGTGTAAACCATGGTCATTCTTATCGCACACCACCTGAAGAGCTCTCAGTCCTCTGACTCTTATTTAAACTGTAAATCTCATACAATGTGGCACTCACCTGCTGGATCAGAGGCTGTGCCATAGTCCACTTCTACAGGTGCCTTTCCTCAACTTTGTCAATTATGTGACAGCTTTGCCAATTATGTAAAATGATGGAGTATTTTCCATATGATTTTCTGTAGTACAAACATTCATTCCCTTAACTGTCTTTCAGAGTCTGAATAAATCATGAGATGGCTGGACAGGAAGCTTCACCAGCCTGAGTGATCAGATAGGAGGGACTTAGGAGTTTCAGCTTCTAGACATACAGTGGATAATTTTACAAGTGTTAGAGGATCATCTTCATATGACTGACAGAACAGGGAAAGAGAGAGAAGCCCATCCTATGAATCTCACAAGAGGGTGACAACGAGCTATCTGAATGGAACAGCTTGGCACAGGCAGGGCTGAGAATCCCCCTTGAAAAGTCATGGCCGACTTACCTAAGACCCATATGGCTTCACAGTATTTTGAAAACACTAGAAATCACCTTCCAGCTTCTCCAAAGGTGACATGGCCTGTTCCCAACTGGATGCAGCCCCATGGCATCAAAACTGTCCAGCCCAGATGGCACATGGCCCCGTCCAGGCTGTTTTGGGGAAGGTCAGCAGGCTTGGAGAAAACAACCTGCCTCAACGTGACAGTCCCCACATGCTGTGGACTTGAAAGGGAAATCCTCTGGATTCTGACAGGGCTCCTGGGGCTCTGCCCTGGCCCTGCCCTGAAGTTGCAAGAAGAATACCAGTGTGGAGAGGGCTGCATGTTGCTGCCATTTCTTCTCCAGGTGATCAGAGACATTTCCAGCCTGAGGTGCTTTGTGTCTCTCATGTCCCCATCCCCACCCCCATGGCCTCAGCTGGCTGGTGCCTCGGGAACCCAGCCCAGAATTTCCCTCTTTCTCCTCACTCACCCTCACCTCCTTCCCACTTACTTCCAAGTTATATCGTACATCTCAGCAGAATATTACTTAAACCTCATACTTTCCCAAAGATTTGCCCCCAGTGTTGTTACTGCTCTGCAGGAATCAATTTCTATCCCTCCCATTCTCTCATGCTCTTCTCTTGCTTTCTCAGATTCTCATTCTCCTGTTCCTTCCCATTTCTACAAAAGCAGGATATAGAGGAAGGCCAGCAGAGGGCAAAGAGCACCAGAACTGAATCAGGACACAAATGAGCATTTTGGTTTTAGTCAGTGATGTGTGTTTCTTTGGGCCAACGGCCCAGATTCTTCTCTGGGCACCAGTGTTGTTATCTGTAGATATGGGGTTGGGTGCCCCATGGCAGAAATTTGATGCCATGTGTTGCATCAGTATTAGTGCCATGAGGATGCAAAGACTGTCCTCGCTCAACTGAACAACATCACATTCTTCCTCCGTCTCTCTCAGACACATACACACACACATGCACATATACACCTAGAGACTGGATTGTAGTATTTTCTTGTTGTCAGGTGTAACTTAACACTCCATTTTATTTTTGAAAATATAGTAAAATGGAGACATGTCAGAGCTTTGCTTTTGCTGCCACAGACGTCTGCATAATTGCTGGATCCTCTCAGTGGGCAAAATTGTCTTTGTTCTTACCTCAGGGTAGACAAGGACATGACAGCCAGCCAAATCGAGAGAGATGGAATAGGCAAAGCAAACCAAAGATTTATAGAGCTGACTCTGGCAGAACTGGACATAGAATTACACTAGGAAAGAGCATTGGATTAAGTCTGAATTTTTTTTAGAATCCACTTAACCCACCTCCTATTTGATACTTAGAGCTTCCACTAACCCTTAGGCTCAAAGGGACAAATTTCTTTTGACTAAGCAAAGCCAGATTCTTCTTATATTTATACCCAGATCCTAGTAATGATGTGAGCATGTTTTGATTCCTTCACGCATCACGGATGTGTATATTCTTAGCTTCTAAGAGCCTAGGGTCATAGATTCGATTTTGTTTTTTTTGTTTAAAAGGCATTTCGCTATATCATAAAGCACTGTTCTCAACCTTCCCATGACATGGTATGCCCTGAGGGTGGAGCGGTAATACCCAATCACACTTGGGACGCAGCTGCCAGTGGTGGCCCTGGCTCTTGTCTCTGCTCAGACCCATCTCTCGGGGACACCCAAGGTCTCCCCGGTGGGCCCTTCTTCCTCGGCAGGTTCCTTCCCATTTCTACAAAAGCAGGATATAGAGGAAGGCCAGCAGAGGGCAAAGAGCACCAGAACTGAATCAGGACACAAATGAGCATTTTGGTTTTAGTCAGTGATGTGTGTTTCTTTGGGCCAACGGCCCAGATTCTTCTCTGGGCACCAGTGTTGTTATCTGTAGATATGGGGTTGGGTGCCCCATGGCAGAAATTTGATGCCATGTGTTGCATCAGTATTAGTGCCATGAGGATGCAAAGACTGTCCTCGCTCAACTGAACAACATCACATTCTTCCTCCGTCTCTCTCAGACACATACACACACACATGCACATATACACCTAGAGACTGGATTGTAGTATTTTCTTGTTGTCAGGTGTAACTTAACACTCCATTTTATTTTTGAAAATATAGTAAAATGGAGACATGTCAGAGCTTTGCTTTTGCTGCCACAGACGTCTGCATAATTGCTGGATCCTCTCAGTGGGCAAAATTGTCTTTGTTCTTACCTCAGGGTAGACAAGGACATGACAGCCAGCCAAATCGAGAGAGATGGAATAGGCAAAGCAAACCAAAGATTTATAGAGCTGACTCTGGCAGAACTGGACATAGAATTACACTAGGAAAGAGCATTGGATTAAGTCTGAATTTTTTTTAGAATCCACTTAACCCACCTCCTATTTGATACTTAGAGCTTCCACTAACCCTTAGGCTCAAAGGGACAAATTTCTTTTGACTAAGCAAAGCCAGATTCTTCTTATATTTATACCCAGATCCTAGTAATGATGTGAGCATGTTTTGATTCCTTCACGCATCACGGATGTGTATATTCTTAGCTTCTAAGAGCCTAGGGTCATAGATTCGATTTTTGTTGTTGTTTTTTTTTAAAAATGCATTTCGCTATATCATAAAGCACTGTTCTCAACCTTCCCATGACATGGTATGCCCTGAGGGTGGAGAGGTAATACCCAATCACACTTGGGACGCAGCTGCCAGTGGTGGCCCTGGCTCTTGTCTCTGCTCAGACCCATCTCTCGCGGGGACACCCAAGGTCCGTAGCGCCTCCAGGGACCCAATCGGCCCCCTTCTTCCTCGGGCAGGTTCTGTTGATAATAAATGTGTAGGAGGGTAGGAGTGTAGACTCCTCACATTAATTATTCATTTATTGATTTATTCATTCCTTGATATCTTTACTTACTTTTGGAAATTGTTTGTTTGATTCTGCAATCTCAGAGTCGCTTTTTGGACTCGTCTGTGGATGTTTATTTGGCGTGGATGTACAGTGCATAGCAGAAGCTTGCTCATGTTGACTGACTTCTCTTTGTGGAGGTAGGAGTGCAGTACACGTTTTGCGGGATTAAGGTAAAGGAGTCGAGCACTGGGCCAGTGTCAGGAACTATTGGTTCTATACCACTTTAAATGGAGGATCCCGACTGAGAGCTATGAGGGAAGGAAAAGCCAAGGGCTGTCAGGGCGTGGCCTAGAGCCGTGGTTAAGGAGTAACTCCCAATAGCCTAGGGTCATCAATTTGATTCTTGCTTAGGGCAGTAGGGAGAAGGCTAGAATTAATTTATTGATGCATTTCCTTTTGGAATCCTGTGTTTGATCCTGAAATCTCAGAGTGCCTCATCAGGTTGTCATTTCTTGACTAGTGTGTGTCTGTTCATTTGGCATGGAAAGACAGGACATACCATAAGCTTCCTCCTGTTGAATGACTTCTCTTTGCAAATGATCCTACAGAGTCCAGGTCTGTGGCTATGATAGTGTGGATCAAGTGGATTCTGTGGATTAAGTGAGTTTTGCTATTAAGTGGCTATGACCGGGGTGTTTCCATTGCAGAGGCAGAATTATTATGATTGTCATATGGACCGCCCCATTTTCTCCAGGCTCCTCACAGTGTTTCTTTCTTTCTTTAATTTTTGATTTTTCTTTTCCTTTTTTTTTTTTTTACTATGAATTCCCAGAGTCTGTTTTCAGTCTGTCATTTGTTGACTCGTATATGGATGTTCATTTGGCATGCATATACAGTGCAAGCCATAAGCTTCCTACTGGTGAATGCCTTCTGTTTGTATATCAGTATAACCTCTCTTTGTATGATCCTAATGTGTCAGTCAAGGAGAACCTGGAGACTCAGGACACGTGACCGTATACAGTCAGGATGAGATACTGCTGTACGAGGCAAGACGCTAGGCACTCAGGAGCCTGGGTGTAGGATCCTGATGAGAGGAGAAGAGAATTCAGCTCCCAAGTAACCTGTAGGACTGCTATCCTCCTAGGTGTCCTTCGCTCACCTGCCTCTGCTATCCTCTCCTAGGTTTCCCCCACGTTCAGCGGTATCTCGTTTTGGCCGAGGTCAGAGTGGAGATGTAAATAAAGATAGGAAAGGCAGGATACCGAGGTCAGAGTGGAGATGTAAATAAAGATAGGAAAGGCAGGATAGATAGGAGAGGTATTAGACTGAAAGATGTGTGTTAAGAAAGGGAGAGTGCAGAGAGCGCTGGGTAGTTGAGGTGCAGTGCAAGTGTTGGGAGATTCGTGTGGAGGGTCCTTGAGCACTGGGCCAGAGTCAGGAAGGGGAGGCTCTATACCTCTTTATGAGGAGGATCCCTTCTGAAAGTGATGAGGGAGGCAGGAGGCAAGGTTTGTCAGGCAGTTAGATAGCATAGTGGTTAGGGTGTGGGTTTGAAGAGCCTAGGGTTAAGAGTTCGATTCCTGAGTCGAATTCGGTGGTGGGGGGAGGAGGAGGCCCTCATCAGGTTGTCATTTGCTGACTCGTACATGTATGTTCAGTTGGCATGGATATACCGTGTAAACCATAAGCTTCCTACTGGTGAATGCCTTCTGTTTGTATGTCACTATGACTTCTCTTTGTGTAGCTCTACAGTATCAGTTGAGGAGAACCTGGAGACTCAGGACATATGACCGTGCACAGTCAGGATGAGACACTGCTGTACGAGCCGAGACGCTAGGCACTCAGGAGCCTAGGCATAGGATCCTGATGAGAAGAGAGCCACTGTAACAATGATTATTGCTCACATTCTGAACAATTGCTCACCCTGGAGATGAGGTTTTGTTTGATAATAGTGGATGAATGTATATGGGAATTTTCAAAATCCAAGGCAAAGGGACTTTCAAGTTTGTGCTGGACTCAATACTTCAGTGTGACCTAAGGCTTAATTTCTATCAGAATATGAACTATGTTGCTTTGCATTAGGAAGGAGAGGAAAATACATACATCTCAGTGTCTGCTGTGTGCTAGGCACTTTATATATGTTCATATATTTTATCCCGACCATAAGTCTCTAAGGAGATATTTTATTTCTTAATAAATGAAGAAACATGAGGAGAATACACAGCAGCTATAGAGCCAAAGCCAGAATTGTAACCTACAGTCTGAAGCCACTGTTTAATGTGGTTGTGTGAAACCACATCTCTGCCATCTTTTTCACCACATTTAATTTAGTTTTCAAAATTAATGAATTAAGTAGTTTATTTTTGGCTGTGTTGGGTCCTCATTGCTGCAAGGGCTTTTCTCTAGTTATGATGCACAGGTGGTTTCTCTTGTGGAACACAGGCTCTAGGTCACATGGGCTTCAGTAGTTGTGGTTCCCAGGCACTAGAGCACAGGCTCAATATTTGTGATGCCTGGGCTTTGTTGCTCTATGACATGTGGGATGCTCTCCAACTAGGGATCCTGCACTGGTAGGTGGATTCTTTACCAGTAAGCTACCAGGGAAGCCCTTGTTGTTCACTTGTCCAGTCATGTCTGCCTCTTCGCCACCCCATGGACTGCAGCATGCCAAGCCTCCCTGTCCTTCACAGTCTCCCAGAGTTTGCCGAAGTTCACGTCCAGTGCATGGTGGTGATGCCATCTGGCCATCTCATCTTCCAATGCCCTCTTCTCCTTTCCCAGCAACAGGACTTTTTGTTCCCCAGTGAGTTGGCTGTTCACATCAGGTGATAATATTGGTACTTCAGCATTAGTCCTTGGAACCTTAAGGGAAATCTTATGGTTGATTTCCCTTAAGATTGACTGGTTCAATCTCCTTGCTGTTCAAGTGACTCTCAAGAGTCTTCTCTAGTACCACAGTTTGAAAGCATCAATTCTTCAGTGCTCTGCCTTTTTTTTTTTCTTTCTAATTTTTTATTAGGTACATATTTCACCTCTTTTTTTTTTTTTAGTTTTGGCCTCTTTTATTGGTTTTCCATTTGTTTACTTTTCACCCATCTTTATTCTTCGAATGGGAATTTTCAAAATCCAAGGCAAAGGGACTTTCAAGTTTGTGCTGGACTCAATACTTCAGTGTGACCTAAGGCTTAATTTCTATCAGAATATGAACTATGTTGCTTTGCATTAGGAAGGAGAGGAAAATACATACATCTCAGTGTCTGCTGTGTGCTAGGCACTTTATATATGTTCATATATTTTATCCCGACCATAAGTCTCTAAGGAGATATTTTATTTCTTAATAAATGAAGAAACATGAGGAGAATACACAGCAGCTATAGAGCCAAAGCCAGAATTGTAACCTACAGTCTGAAGCCACTGTTTAATGTGGTTGTGTGAAACCACATCTCTGCCATCTTTTTCACCACATTTAATTTAGTTTTCAAAATTAATGAATTAAGTAGTTTATTTTTGGCTGTGTTGGGTCCTCATTGCTGCAAGGGCTTTTCTCTAGTTATGATGCACAGGTGGTTTCTCTTGTGGAACACAGGCTCTAGGTCACATGGGCTTCAGTAGTTGTGGTTCCCAGGCACTAGAGCACAGGCTCAATATTTGTGATGCCTGGGCTTTGTTGCTCTATGACATGTGGGATGCTCTCCAACTAGGGATCCTGCACTGGTAGGTGGATTCTTTACCAGTAAGCTACCAGGGAAGCCCTTGTTGTTCACTTGTCCAGTCATGTCTGCCTCTTCGCCACCCCATGGACTGCAGCATGCCAAGCCTCCCTGTCCTTCACAGTCTCCCAGAGTTTGCCGAAGTTCACGTCCAGTGCATGGTGGTGATGCCATCTGGCCATCTCATCTTCCAATGCCCTCTTCTCCTTTCCCAGCAACAGGACTTTTTGTTCCCCAGTGAGTTGGCTGTTCACATCAGGTGATAATATTGGTACTTCAGCATTAGTCCTTGGAACCTTAAGGGAAATCTTATGGTTGATTTCCCTTAAGATTGACTGGTTCAATCTCCTTGCTGTTCAAGTGACTCTCAAGAGTCTTCTCTAGTACCACAGTTTGAAAGCATCAATTCTTCAGTGCTCTGCCTTTTTTTTTTTTCTTTCTAATTTTTTATTAGGTACATATTTCACCTCTTTTTTTTTTTTTAGTTTTGGCCTCTTTTATTGGTTTTCCATTTGTTTACTTTTCACCCATCTTTATTCTTCGACCTGTGCGGGCCTCCCATTGCAGTGGCCTCTCTTGGTGCAGAGTACCACATGTGCTCCAGAGCGCTAACTGGTAAATGGACACACTGGTCAAGTCCTTCTGCGGCATGTGGGATTTTCCCAGGCCAGGGATCAAACCGATGCCCCTTGCATTGCAAGGTGGACTCTTTACCCACTGGACCACCAGGGAAGCCGCTGCTCTGCCTTTTTTATGGTCCAACTCTCACAACCATACATGAGTACTGGAAAAACCATAGCTTTGACTCTACGGATCATTGTTAGCAAAGATCTTTGTCTTTGCTTCTTATCAATCTGTCTAGGTTTGTCATAGCTTTCCTGCCAAGCAGCAATTGTCTTCTGATTTCATGGCTGCGGTCACCATCCACAGTGGTTTTAGATCCCAAGAAGATCTGTCACTGCTTCTGCTTTTTCCCCTTCTGTTTACCATGAAGTGATGGGACTGGATACCGTGATCTTAGGTATTTGTTTGTTTGTTTTTCTTAATTTTGCCCTCTTTTATTGGTTATTTATTCATTTATTTTCATCCATCATTATTCTTTGGCCTGTGTGGGCCTCCCATTGCAGTGGCCCCTCTTGTTGCAGAGCACCGGCTCTGAGTGCACATGCTCCAGAGCACTGGCTCATAATTGGGCACACCAGTCCAGCTGCTCTGCAGCATGTGGGATCTTCCCAGGCCAGCAACTGAACCGGTGACCCTTGCACTGCAAGGTGGGCTCTTTACCCACTGAACCACCAGGAAAGCCCAATCTTAGGTTTTTTTTAATATCTAGTTTTAAGCTGGCTTTTTCCATTCTACTCTTCTTCACTTTCTGGCATTAGACTGGCATCATTTGCATATCTGAGATTATTGATGTTTCTCTCCCAATCTTGATTCCAGTGTGTAACTCATCCAGTCCAGCATTTTTCATGATGTGCTCAGCATATAAATTAAACAGGATGACAGCAGCCTTGTCATATTCCTTTGAAGCCCTTAATTTAGTTTGAATTCATTTTGTTCCTGGTATCATGCTAGTGATGTGGGAAATACAAAAGAACAAGACAAACCCCTCTTGGAGAGATTACTAATTTGAGAGAAATTAAAGCCACAGAAATGAAGTGATCAGAGCATATTTCATATATAAGCAACATGTAGGAAGATGTTAACAAGTAAGTAAAATTCAATTTAGTGAAAATAGATGGATGTTAAATGAGGTCCTGTTAGGAATCCATCCTGGAACAAATATAAAAGGCTTCATGGGAGAGATGGCCCTAGGCACTGAAATATAAAGTTGGAAAAATCAGCAAGGAGGTGTGGGCTCACTGGTTTGGGTTACCTCTGTGGTGTTGTCTAGTTCTTTGGTTATACTGTCAGTGATTGAAGACAAGAATTGAGGCATCTTCTGGTAATAGTCTAGCACTATGATAGTCTTAATAGTCTAGCACTGATCAGACAGTAAGAGTAACAAAAACAGATACTAGTTAGTTGGTTCACTCATGTGCTCTGTGAAAGCATGCAAGTCTTTTAAATTTAAATAAGAAACTGAAGAAGGAAACCTGAATCGTAGGTCACTTCCACCATGACTTTCTCACTTATTCAGATGATTTTGCAACTGTATCAGGCTGTATAGTTTATAAAACACCTTCAAATGTGATGTCTATATCCTGACAGTTGACTTTTGAGTAGAGAAGGCAAGGATGAGATCTCCATTTTACAAATGAGGAAGCCAAGTGGAAGGAATTTCCTCATGGTTATAGGCTGGTGTGTTGTGATTCCAAAGCTGGAGCAGAAGCCTTTCAGGACAGTTTTCTTCTGTAAAGATCTCGCCACCTCCAGTGTTGTGTATAAAACTGGAGACTCTCTTAAAGTAAATTTGACGTGTTTTCTTGAGCATTATGATCTTTCAATTTTATGATCATCCTTAGATCAATCCAGCAAGGTGGCAAGGTTAGTTTTTTTGCTGAATGCTTAAGAGTTCTGATACTGTCATCAGCCTGCTCAGACCTCACCACTGAAGCTCTCACAGTTTCAGTTTGCCCAACTTTAAAATGGTGAGAATAATTATACTTACCATATAGGTTCTTAGTCAAGATTCAATGAGGAAATATATAGCAAAGACTGAGCATAGGACCTCTTTAAATATTAGAAGCTACTTCATTACTCCTTTTTAATTTTTCTTTTTGCTTTTCTTGTAAATCACTTGCCATTGCTTTTTTTTTTAATTGGCTTATCTTTTCAAAGCTTTATTGAGAGATATTTTACATATAATAAAATGCACCCATCATCAAGATGTCAAAGTTTTAGTTGTTTTATATGCTTAACCAATCCTCTTCTTCATTTGGCTATTCTAGAGGTTTTGTAGCTATGTCTCATTGTGGCATTTCTCTGATGATCAGTGATGTTGAACATCAGCAAGGAGGTGTGGGCTCACTGGTTTGGGTTACCTCTGTGGTGTTGTCTAGTTCTTTGGTTATACTGTCAGTGATTGAAGACAAGAATTGAGGCATCTTCTGGTAATAGTCTAGCACTATGATAGTCTTAATAGTCTAGCACTGATCAGACAGTAAGAGTAACAAAAACAGATACTAGTTAGTTGGTTCACTCATGTGCTCTGTGAAAGCATGCAAGTCTTTTAAATTTAAATAAGAAACTGAAGAAGGAAACCTGAATCGTAGGTCACTTCCACCATGACTTTCTCACTTATTCAGATGATTTTGCAACTGTATCAGGCTGTATAGTTTATAAAACACCTTCAAATGTGATGTCTATATCCTGACAGTTGACTTTTGAGTAGAGAAGGCAAGGATGAGATCTCCATTTTACAAATGAGGAAGCCAAGTGGAAGGAATTTCCTCATGGTTATAGGCTGGTGTGTTGTGATTCCAAAGCTGGAGCAGAAGCCTTTCAGGACAGTTTTCTTCTGTAAAGATCTCGCCACCTCCAGTGTTGTGTATAAAACTGGAGACTCTCTTAAAGTAAATTTGACGTGTTTTCTTGAGCATTATGATCTTTCAATTTTATGATCATCCTTAGATCAATCCAGCAAGGTGGCAAGGTTAGTTTTTTTGCTGAATGCTTAAGAGTTCTGATACTGTCATCAGCCTGCTCAGACCTCACCACTGAAGCTCTCACAGTTTCAGTTTGCCCAACTTTAAAATGGTGAGAATAATTATACTTACCATATAGGTTCTTAGTCAAGATTCAATGAGGAAATATATAGCAAAGACTGAGCATAGGACCTCTTTAAATATTAGAAGCTACTTCATTACTCCTTTTTAATTTTTCTTTTTGCTTTTCTTGTAAATCACTTGCCATTGCTTTTTTTTTTAATTGGCTTATCTTTTCAAAGCTTTATTGAGAGATATTTTACATATAATAAAATGCACCCATCATCAAGATGTCAAAGTTTTAGTTGTTTTATATGCTTAACCAATCCTCTTCTTCATTTGGCTATTCTAGAGGTTTTGTAGCTATGTCTCATTGTGGCATTTCTCTGATGATCAGTGATGTTGAACATCTTTCCATGCTTTTTTTTTTGCCCCTCATATGTGTTTTGTGAAGTTAATACCCAAATCTGCCTTTTTTTTTTTTTTAAAGATTTATTTATTTATTTATGGAGGGGTGGGGGCGGGGGGGTGGGGAGGGAGGGGAGCAGGCGGGCCACTTCTATTGGTCTTTCATTTGTCCATTTTCATCCATCTTTGTTCTTTGGCCCGTGTGGGCCTCCCATCGCGGTGGCCTCTGTTGTCGCAGAGCACCGGCTCTGGGCGCATGCACTCCAGAGCTCTGGCTCAGTAATTGGACACATTGGTCCAGCCGCTCCGCGGCACGTGGGATCTTCCCAGGCCAGGGATTGAACCGGCGCCCCTTGTACCGCAAGGCGGTATCCTTACCCACTGGACCACCAGGGAAGCCCCCAAATCTGCCTATTTTTAATTGATTACTTATTACTGAGTTGTAAAAGTGCTCTATATATTCTTCTACTTCATCAAATGTGTGTGTGTGTGTGTGTGTGTGTATATATATATGTATGTATATAATTAATATTTTCCTCCCAATCTGTGTCTTTTTATTTTCTTAATGGTATTTTCCAAAGAGCATAAAGTTTTAATCTTGAGGAAGTCCAATTTGATAAAATTTCCCTTATGGTTTGTGTTTTTTATATTCTAAGATATCTTTACTCTCTCCAAGGCTGCAAAAGCTTTCTCTTGTGTTTTATCCAAGTTTTATGGGTTTAGCCCTTATATTTAAATCTCTGTTCCATTCTGAGATAATCTTTTTTTTAACTTTTATTTTACTTTTAACTTTTCCAGAGTTTTGTTGTTTACAGATATGTATGTTCTCAGATTAGTCATATGTATATCCCCCCCATCCTACCCCTCCAGACCATCATACAGCACCATTTTGAGATAATTTTTGTGGGTCATGTAATTTAAGGGTTAAGGTTTATCTTTTCCCTAGGGATATCCAATTGTTTCATAAATATTTGTTGAAAAGATCATCCTTTCCCATCAGATTGCTGTGGCACCTTTTAAAAATTTCTTCACCATGTTCACGTAGGCTCGTGTCTGGACTCTCCATTGATCTATATGCCTGTTATTCCACTGCTGCCAGACAGCCTTGATTACTGTGTTATTGTAAGTTTTGAAATACAGCACTGTAAATCTTCCAGCTGTGTTCTTTCTCAAAATTGTTTTGGTTTATCTAGGTTCTTTGTATTATCATATAAACTGCAGAATCAGCTTGCTAATTTCTATTTTTAAAAAGCTTGATAATTGCATTGAATCTGTGTATCAATTTGGGGAGAATTCCCATCTTATATATGTACTTTCCCAAGATTGAATATAGCATATTTCTGCATTTATTTAGGTTTTTAATTTTTCTTAGCAATATTTTATAGATTTCAATGCAGAAGAACTGCAAAAACTTTGTTAAATTTATCCCAGTGTATTCCATGGTTTTAGATGCACTTATAAATTGAAGTTTTAAAATTTAACTATTTAATATTTCATTGTAATGTATATGAGTACAGGTGATTTTTCTAACCTTATACCATATGGACTTATTCAATTCACTTAATTGATTTGTAGATTTCTTGCCATTTTCTGTTATTACAGCTATGTTTTCTGCATGTGAAAACTGGTTTACTTTTTCCTTTCTAGTTGTTTATTTTTATTGTGTGTGTTTGTATATTTTCTAGTTTGTTTCTTTTATTGTTGAGTGTTATTCTATTATATGAATATACTCCAATTTTTTTCATATATTTACCTAGTAATTGATATTTGAGATTTTTTCAGTTTTGAAGTATTACAAACAAACCTACTATGAACATTTGTTTACAATTCTTAGTGTGGACATAGGCTTTCATTTCTCTTTGGTAAATGCCAAGGAGTAGAATGGCTGGCTCATGTTTACAGGTGCACATTAACCTCTGTGAAAAAATGCCAAACTATTTTCCAAAGTAGTTGTACTATTTTACATTGCCACTAGCAGAAAATTCCATGAATTTCTTCTCTGATGTGTGCTTCCTGCCTGGTAAGTAGACTCAGTACTTATTTCATGGCTTGCTGCAATGGACACTTTCTCCCTTTTAACACATTCCGTCTTTAAATGTCTCTCCATGCTCCAACCACATGGTCCCCTCTTAAACACACAGAACTACTTCCTGCCATATGACTGCTGCACAAGTTACTTCCTCTCCCTTGAACACTCGTCCTTTGGCTCTTGACTCATTGTCACCTTCTTGTTCAGGTCTCGTGTTGTCTGTCACTCCTTCTGAGAGACCTTTTCTAACTGCTCTGTCTAGTTAGCGGGGCTAAATCTTCCAGCTGTGTTCTTTCTCAAAATTGTTTTGGTTTACATTTATACTAAACTGCAGAATCAGCTTGCTAATTTCTATTTTTAAAAAGCTTGATAATTGCATTGAATCTATGTATCAATTTGGGGAGAATTCCCATCTTATATATGTACTTTCCCAAGATTGAATATAGCATATTTCTGCATTTATTTAGGTTTTTAATTTTTCTTAGCAATATTTTATAGATTTCAATGCAGAAGAACTGCAAAAACTTTGTTAAATTTATCCCAGTGTATTCCATGGTTTTAGATGCACTTATAAATTGAAGTTTTAAAATTTAACTATTTAATATTTCATTGTAATGTATATGAGTACAGGTGATTTTTCTAACCTTATACCATATGGACTTAAATTGATTTGTAGATTTCTTGCCATTTTCTGTTATTACAGCTATGTTTTCTGCATGTGAAAACTGGTTTACTTTTTCCTTTCTAGTTGTTTATTTTTATTGTGTGTGTTTGTATATTTTCTAGTTTGTTTCTTTTATTGTTGAGTGTTATTCTATTATATGAATATACTCCAATTTTTTTCATATATTTACCTAGTAATTGATATTTGGGATTTTTTCAGTTTTGAAGTATTACAAACAAACCTACTATGAACATTTGTTTACAATTCTTAGTGTGGACATAGGCTTTCATTTCTCTTTGGTAAATGCCAAGGAGTAGAATGGCTGGCTCATGTTTACAGGTGCACATTAACCTCTGTGAAAAAATGCCAAACTATTTTCCAAAGTAGTTGTACTATTTTACATTGCCACTAGCAGAAAATTCCATGAATTTCTTCTCTGATGTGTGCTTCCTGCCTGGTAAGTAGACTCAGTATTTATTTCATGGCTTGCTGCAATGGACACTTTCTCCCTTTTAACACATTCCGTCTTTAAATGTCTCTCCATGCTCCAACCACATGGTCCCCTCTTAAACACACAGAACTACTTCCTGCCGTATGACTGCTGCACAAGTTACTTCCTCTCCCTTGAACACTCGTCCTTTGGCTCTTGACTCATTGTCACCTTCTTGTTCAGGTCTCGTGTTGTCTGTCACTCCTTCTGAGAGACCTTTTCTAACTGCTCTGTCTAGTTAGCCTCCCATTCCACTCCATTTGCCTCTATTGCTTCTTTTCTTTGTAGCACTACTAGTAATTATATTATTTGTTCATTTACTTGGGTGTGTCTGCCTCACTCGCTAAATAGTTCAGTGAGAGCAGTCTTATCTGCCATATATTTGTTAAGTGTCTAGATTTTAACATCAAGTAAGTGCTTGATTAATATTTGTCAAGTGAATAAATGAACTCCTCTCTGGGAGAACCTCAGAGTCCTTGCCATGTCCATCCATGGCCCCTGTTCTCCCTGTGATTGACAGGCTTTGTGCCACCTGCCACCCCTGGTGACTCACAATGCACATTCCCATGTTGAAGGACTGAAAGGCTAAACAGATCTGTTTAGCTCAATATCTCTAAAAAGTATTTGATCACTGAACTCTTTCTTTGTGGTTTATGTTTTGACTTCTTATACAAAGTGTTCTGTAGAATCTTTGAGAAATGCTAGTGAAATTCACAGCTAGAACCCATGTCAGTTAAGCAGAATTGAGTACTTGGAGTAATGGTCATCATAACTGACTTAAAAAGTTATCCTGAAAACTTAGCTCTAGAAAATGCCATTAAATCTGCCATATCTCTGAGGCTTTCTAGTTTTAATTGGGGAGATGGCTTAAAGAAGATGGAACTTTTTCACTATTCCCACTCCAAGTACTTGTTTTCCTTTCTAATAATTAGTGGCACATGATTTTATTAAAAAGAATTGAGGGCTTTCCCTGGTGGTGCAGTGGGTAAGGACACCGCCTTGCAGTGCAGGGGACACCGGTTCGATCCCTGGCCTGGGAAGATCCCACGTGCCGCAGAGTGGCTGGACTGATGTGTCCAATTACCGAGCCGGAGCTCTGAAGCGCATGCGCCCAGAGCCGGCGCTCTGCAACGACAGACGCCACAGCGATGGGAGGCCCACAGGAGCCAGGGAACAAAGACGGATGAACATAGAGAAATGAAAGACCAATAGAAGTGGCCCGCCTGCCCCCCTCCCTCCCCAACCCGACCCCCGCCCAAAATTAAAAAAAGAATTGAGACTATACACATCATAAATAAAACTCAGTAATGGTTAATATTGGGATGCATACATGAAATTTTGATATGGCCTAGAGACAATGATTAACTTTCAGCTTAAATTCAGGCAATTTGTGCATTTGTCTCTAGTTTTATTCCTGAGTTAATAGTTAAGCTTTATATACTTTTTGAAACCATTTTAAAAATTGAAATATAGCTGATTTACAGTGTTGTGTTAGTTTCAGGTGTATAGCAAAATGATTCATATATACATGTTTATATATATATACTTTTCAGATTCCTTTCCATTGTGGGCTATTATAAGATATTGATATAGGTTATTACAAAATATTACAAGATGTACAATAGGTCCCTTTTGGTTATCTATGTTATATGTAGTAGAGTGCTTATGTTAGTCCCAAACTCCTAATTTATCTTTCCCCCGGACCTCCTGCTATCCCAGTATAGTGATTTATGCCAAAGACTGATCTGTCTATGTTTTCCTCTAGAAGTTGTATAGTATCTGGTCTATTTAGGTCTTTATTCCATTTTGAGTTTATTTTGTTTAGAATGTTCTAATTTCATTCCTTTACATGTGGCTGTCCAGTTTTCCCAGCACCACTTATAGGCACTGCCTGAAAATTGGTTAACCCAGCCTCCAAAGTCATTCTGAGTGTGAGGAATTCAAAACAGCCCCCTGCTCAAAGAATGTTACCAGGTATCACCCACACCAGAGAGGGAGGGGAAGGACAAAGCTCTCTCTGAGTGTACGTGTTCTTCTCAGAACCCTGTATACAATTTAGCAACTGGTTCTTATGCACAGTCTCATTAGACTGGAAAGGGTTTTCCCCCTCTAATGGGTAAGGACACCGCCTTGCAGTGCAGGGGACACCGGTTCGATCCCTGGCCTGGGAAGATCCCACGTGCCGCGGAGCGGCTGGACTGATGTGTCCAATTACCGAGCCGGAGCTCTGGAGCGCATGCGCCCAGAGCCGGCGCGCTGCGACGACAGACGCCACCGCGATGGGAGGCCCACAGGAGCCAAAGAACAAAGACGGATGAAAATAGAGAAATGAAAGACCAATAGAAGTGGCCCGCCTGCTCCCCTCCCTCCCCAACCCGACCCCCGCCCAAAATTAAAAAAAGAATTGAGACTATACACATCATAAATAAAACTCAGTAATGGTTAATATTGGGATGCATACATGAAATTTTGATATGGCCTAGAGAAAATGATTAACTTTCAGCTTAAATTCAGGCAATTTGTGCATTTGTCTCTAGTTTTATTCCTGAGTTAATAGTTAAGCTTTATATACCATTTTAAAAATTTGAAACCATTTTAAAAATCGAAATATAGCTAATTTACAGTGTTGTGTTAGTTTCAGGTGTATAGCAAAATGATTCATATATACATGTTTATATATATATACTTTTCAGATTCCTTTCCATTGTGGGCTATTATAAGATATTGATATAGGTTATTACAAAATATTACAAGATGTACAATAGGTCTCTTTTGGTTATCTATGTTATATGTAGTAGAGTGCTTATGTTAGTCCCAAACTCCTAATTTATCTTTCCCCCGGACCTCCTGCTATCCCAGTATAGTAATTTATGCCAAAGACTGATCTGTCTATGTTTTCCTCTAGAAGTTGTATAGTATCTGGTCTATTTAGGTCTTTATTCCATTTTGAGTTTATTTTGTTTAGAATGTTCTAATTTCATTCCTTTACATGTGGCTGTCCAGTTTTCCCAGCACCACTTATAGGCACTGCCTGAAAATTGGTTAACCCAGCCTCCAAAGTCATTCTGAGTGTGAGGAATTCAAAACAGCCCCCTGCTCAAAGAATGTTACCAGGCATCACCCACACCAGAGAGGGAGGGGAAGGACAAAGCTCTCTCTGAGTGTACGTGTTCTTCTCAGAATCCTGTATACAATTTAGCAACTGGTTCTTATGCACAGTGTCATTAGACTGGAAAGAACCCTACTGGTATCTTTACATCCTCTTTCTTCTCCTAACCTCCTCTGCTTCTGCCATAGGACTATTACTTGGTTTATCCAAAGGTAAGACCTCAGCAAGTACACTGAAGGATATTATCCCTATTCCCAATGTATAACCCCCAATCCTTCCACCCCTACCACACAGGAAAGCCAATCATGAGTTACTAAGTACATGGCCACTCAGAGGAAGCTGAACATAGTGAGGGCTCTATTGGAAAAGAAATGGGAAGAACCATTGAGCAGACAGTCAATAGCACCCACTTCACCTGGATATTCTTTATTAAAGCCTGCTTACATAGTATGTTTTAAAGTCTTTGTTAAAAAGACACCATGAATTTCACAATTTACTTGTTTTCAAAAAGGGCTGAACATAGCAATCATGTAAGGGAAATTTTGAAAATGCTGATGTTGGGGTCCTTTTTTCACAGATTCTGGTCTGAGGCATAGCTTGCGCACAGGTTTTTTAAAAGCTCTCCCGGTAGCTCTTAAAATAGAAAATTTTGAGAAACATCATTATAGTACATCATTATTTTACACATTCCACGTAGAAAACAAAGCTAGATGTGTAGTTGCAGTTAAAAGTGAGTATCAGTAACTACAGATGGTCAATATCTGGTGTTTTTTTATCCATGGTAACTGTAAGGCCTGCCTTGTGTACAAACAAGGTTAAAATTCAATTTTAGTGTTAGAAATTATCATGTGAGTCCTCCCCACCCCAACTGCCAACTTAACCAGCACAAATTCAGAGAAAACCCTATATTCCTTTCCTGACCTCCTCCTCATTCTGACTTTGGAATTGTCCAAGAAACCCCCTGCTGTTTACTTGGTCCAAAGAGCCAGTTCTGATTCTAAGCATCTCACAGAGAAAGAGATGTAGAATTTGCTTCCTTCTCCACCAGGTCCTCCATCTCTTTCTGCCATATAATACCCTTTATTTAAGGTAGTCAGCAGCCACAGGGATGCCTTTGCTGGAAGCAGCTAGCAATAGCTCTTCAGTTATTAGAAAAAATAATAAAGTTACACTTCACCAGGCATCTACCATGTCCATTTATCTACACTTCCAAATCTCTAACTGTAAGAAAACATAAAGGTTTTTCATTTGGTTTGCTTTTCAGTTTTGTTTTGTTAGCTGGTTAGGTGGAACTTGAGCCAGAAATGCTTCCTTTTGAAAGTAGCTACTGACTCCTCTTCTTCTCCTAACCTCCTCTGCTTCTGCCATCTATTACTTGGTTTATCCAAAGGTAAGACCTCAGCAAGTACACTGAAGGATATTATCCCTATTCCCAATGTATAACCCCCAATCCTTCCACCCCTACCACACAGGAAAGCCAATCATGAGTTACTAAGTACATGGCCACTCAGAGGAAGCTGAACATAGTGAGGGCTCTATTGGAAAAGAAATGGGAAGAACCATTGAGCAGACAGTCAATAGCACCCACTTCACCTGGATATTCTTTATTAAAGCCTGCTTACATAGTATGTTTTAAAGTCTTTGTTAAAAAGACACCATGAATTTCACAATTTACTTGTTTTCAAAAAGGGCTGAACATAGCAATCATGTAAGGGAAATTTTGAAAATGCTGATGTTGGGGTCCTTTTTTCACAGATTCTGGTCTGAGGCATAGCTTGGGCACAGGTTTTTTTTAAAAGCTCTCCAGGTAGCTCTTAAAATAGAAAATTTTGAGAAACATCATTATAGTACATCATTATTTTACACATTCCACGTAGAAAACAAAGCTAGATGTGTAGTTGCAGTTAAAAGTGAGTATCAGTAACTACAGATGGTCAATATCTGGTGTTTTTTTATCCATGGTAACTGTAAGGCCTGCCTTGTGTACAAACAAGGTTAAAATTCAATTTTAGTGTTAGAAATTATCATGTGAGTCCTCCCCACCCCAACTGCCAACTTAACCAGCACAAATTCAGAGAAAACCCTATATTCCTTTCCTGACCTCCTCCTCATTCTGACTTTGGAATTGTCCAAGAAACCCCCTGCTGTTTACTTGGTCCAAAGAGCCAGTTCTGATTCTAAGCATCTCACAGAGAAAGAGATGTAGAATTTGCTTCCTTCTCCACCAGGTCCTCCATCTCTTTCTGCCATATAATACCCTTTATTTAAGGTAGTCAGCAGCCACAGGGATGCCTTTGCTGGAAGCAGCTAGCAATAGCTCTTCAGTTATTAGAAAAAATAATAAAGTTACACTTCACCAGGCATCTACCATGTCCATTTATCTACACTTCCAAATCTCTAACTGTAAGAAAACATAAAAGGTTTTTTCATTTGGTTTGCTTTTTCAGTTTTGTTTTGTTAGCTGGTTAGGTGGAACTTGAGCCAGAAATGCTTCCTTTTGAAAGTAGCTACTGATTTCTTTGCCTGCTTGGGACTTAAGTCCCCTCTCAATTGTCCAAGCATAAGATGAATTGACATTTAATGCCCTGGAAGGTAAAATGACATTTATGACCTAGTTTCTGCCCAATTCAGTGGCCCTTGTTATGAGCTAGTGGTGTTAGTTGCTCAGTCATGTCTGACCCTTTGCAACTTCATGGACTGTATTCCACCAGGCTCCTCTGTCCATGGGATTCTCCAGGCAAGAATGCTGGAGTGGGTTGCTATTTCTTTCTCCAGAGTACCTTCCTGACCCAGGGACTGAACCCAGGTCTCCTGCATTACAGATGTATTCTTTACTGTCTGAGGTATCAGGGAAGCCCCCTTATTATGAAGAGGTGGTTTGTAAAGAGTCTTTAAAAATTGTAGGGAGAGAGACGAAGAGACTTTCTGGGACGACAGGTAGAAATTCTCTTGTTTTGACGTCTACTGTGATCCTGACTGAAATACACACCAGCAGGTAAAGATATTGAGAGCTCTCTCGGGAAAACCCATGGGGAAGGAGGAGGGTCTGGCTGGTGACCTGGACAGAGTAACAGCTGTGGCTGTCCCTGTGAAGAGACCTGGTTCAGGTCAGCATGTAGTTGAAGCTAGAACACATCCCCAGCTTCCCAGTATAAGGAACTCAACCAAAATGCTTACCCTAGGAGTCCCAGTAGGGGGCCCTACTCTGTTCTTTTCCATCTGATGTCCCAGTGAGAGGGACAACCCGTAATAGTTCCAATAATTTTTTTATGTTGAGTACATGTAAAAAACACTTTACATGCACTATGTTAAAAGTACATTATTGTTATGATTTTATCTATTCATTATTTTTGGCTGTGCTGGGTCTTCATTGCTGTGCAGGCTTTTCTCTAGTTGCACCGAGCCGGGCCACTCTCTAGTTGCAGTAGGTGGGCTTTTCATTGCAATGGCTTATCTTGTTGTGGAGCACAGGCTCTAGGGAGCTCAGGCTTCAGCAGTTGTGGCATGTGGGCTCAGTAGTTAAGGCTCCCAGGCTCTAGAGTACAGGCTCAATACTTGTGGTGCATGGACTTAGTTTTTCTGAGGCCTGTGGAATCTTCCTGGGTCAGGGATGGAACCCGTGTCTCCCGCATTGGCAGGCAGATTCTTTAGCACTGAGCTACCAAGGCACCCCTAAAAATACATTATGGAAAAGAATTTCATCCTAATGTGGCCACTAAAAAATGTTCAAGGACATACATGGCCCACATTTGGGGATTGAATTGTATTTCTTTTTTCTTAATTTTTAAATTTAATTAAATTAACCTATTTTTGGTTGCATTTGGGTCTTTGTTGCTGTGTGTGGGCTTTCTCTGTTGCAGTGAGTGGGCTTCTTACTGCAGTGGCTTCTCTTGTTGCAGAGCACAGGCTCTAGGCACATGGGCTTCAGTAGTTGCAGCTCACTGGTTGTGGCTCGTGGGCCCCTAGAGCATGCAGGTTTCAGTAGATGTAGTTGCATTGTATTCCTATTCCCATTCTCAAGGCTGGAGCCATTGGAAGCAGGGACTATCAGCTAAGATGTTTCAGTGTTCGAAAAACAGAAAACTCAAAGTGGTGTAAATAATAATAAGAAAACTGTCAGGCTGGGAAGTGCTGACTCAGTGGCATCATTAGTACCGGGTGCGTCTCACTTTTCCACTTCACTCTGGCTCAACTCAAGGGAATTGTGTATCTGTGGAGATCTCCAAAGTCACATGCAGACATTTTACTGTCCAGAAGCAGCAAAAGGGAGGTGGGGTTACTTGTGTTATCTCTTTTATTAGGGGTGAGGAAATCTCCAGACATGCCCTCTCTTCCCACCTCTCCCATGCTCTCATGTCTAACGGACCAGAATTGGGTAACACAGTTCATGGTGAGCCACTCATCAACTGAATTGTCCAAGAATGTCAGGGGTTGTTTAGTCCAAAGTAATCATTCTTCCTGTCATGGTCCTGGTTCTCTTTGCAACAGATGTTTCATTCCAGATTACTTCAAGCCCCTGACATTCTTGGACAATTCAGAGACAGGGTACATACCTCACAAGGCCTATTACACATTCTGTTATCCCAGCTGAGCTGATTCAGTTTGAAACATAACAGAGCTCCTGTTTTATTTGTATCCTCAGGCTACTGAATACTTGTGGTGCATGGACTTAGTTTTTCTGAGGCCTGTGGGATCTTCCTGGGTCAGGGATGGAACCCATGTCTCCCGCATTGGCAGGCAGATTCTTTAGCACTGAGCTACCAAGGCACCCCTAAAAATACATTATGGAAAAGAATTTCATCCTAATGTGGCCGCTAAAAAATGTTCAAGGACATACATGGCCCACATTTGGGGATTGAATTGTATTTCTTTTTTCTTAATTTTTAAATTTAATTAAATTAACCTATTTTTGGTTGCATTTGGGTCTTCGTTGCTGTGTGTGGGCTTTCTCTGTTGCAGTGAGTGGGCTTCTTACTGCAGTGGCTTCTCTTGTTGCAGAGCACAGGCTCTAGGCACATGGGCTTCAGTAGTTGCAGCTCACTGGTTGTGGCTCGTGGGCCCCTAGAGCATGCAGGTTTCAGTAGATGTAGTTGCATTGTATTCCTATTCCCATTCTCAAGGCTGGAGCCATTGGAAGCAGGGACTATCAGCTAAGATGTTTCAGTGTTCGAATAACAGAAAACTCAAAGTGGTGTAAATAATAATAAGAAAACTGTCAGGCTGGGAAGTGCTGACTCAGTGGCATCATTAGTACCGGGTGCGTCTCACTTTTCCACTTCACTCTGGCTCAACTCAAGGGAAATGTGTATCTGTGGAGATCTCCAAAGTCACATGCAGACATTTTACTGTCCAGAAGCAGCAAAAGGGAGGTGGGGTTACTTGTGTTATCTCTTTTATTAGGGTTGAGGAAATCTTCTCCAGACATGCCCTCTCTTCCCACCTCTCCCATGCTCTCATGTCTAACGGACCAGAATTGGGTAACACAGTTCATGGTGAGCCACTCATCAACTGAATTGTCCAAGAATGTCAGGGGTTGTTTAGTCCAAAGTAATCATTCTTCCTGTCATGGTCCTGGTTCTCTTTGCAACAGATGTTTCATTCCAGATTACTTCAAGCCCCTGACATTCTTGGACAATTCAGAGACAGGGTACATACCTCACAAGGCCTATTACACATTCTGCTATCCCAGCTGAGCTGATTCAGTTTGAAACATAACAGAGCTGCTGTTTTATTTGTATCCTCAGGCTACTGAAGCTGCTTAAGGTTCAGAGGTACCCATGATCCCCCACTCAAGTTCAACTGATCTGCTAGGAGTGACTCACAGAACTGAGGAAATCTGTTTACTTACTGGATTACTGGTTTATTATAAAAGGATCTGGGACTTCCCTGGTTGACCCAGTGGTTAAGACTTTGAACTCCCCTTGCAGGGAGCAAGGGTTCCATCCTGGTTTGGGGAACTAAAATCCCACATGCTGCTCAATGTGGCAAAATAAAATAAAATAATAAAATAAATCTCAGGAACAGGGGCTTCCCTGGTGGTCCAGTGGGTGGAGAGTCAGCCTTGCAGAACAGGGGGCACCAGTTCGATCCCTGGCCCAGGAAGATCCCATGTGCTGTGTAGCCGCTGGGCCAGCGTGTCCAATTAGGAGCCAGAGCTCTGGAGCACATGCGCCCAGAGCCAGTGTTCTGCAAGGAGAGAGGCCACTGCAATGGGAGACCCACACATGCCAAACAATAAAGATGGATGAAACTAAATGATGACTTAGAGGCAAAAAAAAAACCCCTCAAGAACAGCCAGATTGAAAAGACATATAGGGCAAAGGTATGGGGAAATGTTGAGCACCTTTCCTGAGTCTCCATGTGTTCCTCAATCTAGAAGCTCTCTGAATTCCAGCCTTCTGAGGTTTTATGGAGACTTTATTGCCTAGGTATGATTGTTTAAGTCACTGGCCATTGGCTTTCTCTCTCTCTCTTTTTCTGGATAAAAAAAAGAATATTTTTTTAATTGGAGGATAATTGCTTTACAATGTTGTGTTGGTTTCTGCTGTACAACAATGTGAATCAGCTCTAAGTATACATATATCCCCCCTGCCCTTGGACCTCCCTCCCATGCTCACCGCCCCCACCCCCACCCCACCCCTCTAGGTCATCACAGAGTACCGAGTTGAGCTCCTTGCATTATATAGCAGTTTGTCTTTATCTATTTTATACACAGTAGTGTATATGTGTCTCTTAATTCACCCTCTATTGTCCCCCCGCCTCCTGAGTGCGAGAGTGGGATAGAGAGTGGACTGGGACTTCCAGCCCTCTAATTACATGGTTGGCTCACTGGCAACTTCCACCCAGCCTTGGGTGCCTCTAAAGTCAAATCATTAACATAACAAAAGATACCTTTTCACTTATAATACTTTTGAAATTCCAGGGGTTTTAGGAGGTCTGTGTCAGAAGCAATGGAGGAAGATCAAATATACATATTTCTTATTACAAATCACAGTATCACTGATACTCAGACACTAAAAGAAAAATCTTAAACAAATGTTTGGAAATTTGAAGTCCTGGGGCATGTGGAAAGTAAGTTCCCCAAGGTTCCTTTGGAAATGGGGCCAAGTGAACCTCTCATCATGGAGGACCAGGTTTTCCGAGTTTAAGCAGAGGGTTGGGGCAGCACCTCCACAAAGGAACTAGAACTGAAATAACTCTACTGACCATTCAGCAATGTCTAGTCAGGTTCCACTTGCCTAGAGGGGCACAGACTGGAACTGCAATCTGACTTAAGAGCCGCTACATGGTAATGCTCAGCCCTTCTGGTCAGAGAACCTGTGGCTTACTATTTTAGTTGCCAAGTAGTCCTAGGATTCATGTCATTCTCAAAGTCAGCCTCAGGGACATGGGACTTTAACTAGGTCTAAGTTCTCCAGATTTCTTTGTGTAGTGCCCACTCCCTACACCCACCCCACCATTTGAGCGTGTGTTGGTTATTCAGTCGTGTCTGACTCTTGGCATCCCCATGGTCTGTCCATGGAATTCTCCAGGCAAGAATTCTGGAGTGGGTTGCCATTCCTTTCTCCAGAGGATTTTCCCGATCCAGGGGTCAAACCCAGGTCTCCTGCATTACAGGCAGATTCTTTACCATCTGAGCTACATAAACCTCCAAAATGTCTAATTATACGAACAAGCAATCATATTAATTCACTCTAAAACATGCAAAAGAACTTTTTTAAGGATGGGGGAAAATGCAATAAACCATACCTTAAAGTTTCCTGCTAATTACATGGCCCTCTATGATCATGTACAAATATCAGTTGATATTAATTGAGGTTTTCATTAATGACATTTTTGGCAGGTTTCTTTTCAGATATGATTAGATTATTTTGCTTTGTAATATGGATGATAAGTGTAGGAAAAATGTCAGCTCTGCCATTTTCTTACTCTCTGCTTAAGCTTGCACTATTAATATTCTGTTGAATTTGTAGTTTTCTGGCAGGAATATTTTTAAGCCAATTATTCAAATTGTTAGTTGACAACATACAGGTTGTATAATGTTACAATACACTGAAAGCCAATGAAGGAATGATAGTGTAAGGGTGAACCCCATCCCATTGTGAAAGTCCCAATTTTCCCTCAGGATAACTCCAGCTCTGTTTGTGACCTAGGACCATCTTGCACATGAACCGAGTGAGGATACCAGTGTCATTAAGTATATTAAATATTGATAAACATAAATTTCTTGTGGAAGAGGATAAATATAAATATCTTTGAAAGTTCCACCCAGCCTTCTCTAGAGACCAGTGAATTGCACTTTTTTGTTTGTTAACTCAAGTTGGAGATTCTGGTGAGAGTATGAATGGTTGTTTACAGGGTATTTGTTGTTGTTCAGTTGCTGTCATGTCCAATTCTTTGCAACTCCATGAAATGCAGCACACCAGACTTTCCTGTCCTTCACTATCTCCAGGAGTTTGCTCAAACTCAAGTCTTTTGAGTCGGTGTTTATGCTACATTTAACTAAAGCTTCTCCATCTATAAATATACGATTTTCATATGCCATCTCAGATATCTTCTTGCCCAGTAGTTGCCAAAGACTTAAGAGAATTCAGTTTTATCTCAGTAGAGGGCGTCCCTTCCTTCTAGGAATGTAGCAAGCCCTTAGCAACAAGAGACTGTCTTAAGACCTGGGACCTATGAAGAAAGGTCATGAGAGCAGCTTCTATGTCTGTAAGGGCTGAATGAAGTCACTCATTATTCATTTCCTGGGGGGCTAAAGTCGACAGAACTGCTTTGAACTCCATGGCTAGCTGATGACTAAACCCACACCTGAATTCAGCCCTCTCACCAGTACTCTCTAATATTCCTCACAGCCCTCTGATGTCCACTTGTTAAGCAATAGCAGCACTAGCCCATTTTTGCTAAATGTAATTATTGATATATTTGAGTTTTAGTTTCTCATCTTATTTCATGATTTCAGTATGTCTAACTTCTTGTATGATTCTTTGTTTTTAAATTTTTTAACTTTTTGACTGCACTTAGTCTTCATTGTTGCTAGCCAGCTTTCTCTAGTTGCTGTGAGCGGGGCTCCTCTTCATTGGAGTGTGAAGGCTTCTCATTGTGGTAGCTTTTTTTCTTGTGGAGCGTGGACTCTAGCGCTCAGATTCCGTTGTTGTGGCACATGGGCCCAGATGCCCTGAAGCATGTGGGATTTTCCTGGACCAGGGATCAAACCCAGGGCAGGGAAATTCCTCACCACTGGGCCACCAGGGAAGTCCATCTTCTATGATTCTTTGCCTTTTGTTTTCTGACTTCCTTTGGATTGACTAAGATTTGTTTATTATTATTATTTTCTCTCCTTCACTACTTTAGAAGATTTATACTAATTACCTCTCCTTTTGGTGTTAACTTAGAAATTACTATTTTGTTTTTAACTTTGCAATGTTAACTTATCTAAGTCAAGTATAATTTTTTTTGTAAATATTGACCTTTATCATTGGCTTATACAATTCAGAAACATAAGAACTCTTTAATCCCATTTAACCACATTCCAATTCATTTGCTATTGTCAAAATTTTAAATTCTATATAATTTTAAAATACCACAGATACTTTGGTTTTATGCTCTTCATATTTTCCTGTACCCCAAACTTTCCATATGGATTATTTTACTTTATTCTGACATACATCTTTTAGAATTTCCTGAACTTTTTCATTTAAATGAGTATTTGGTGGTTCAGTGGGTAAGGACACCTACTTGCAGTGCAAGGAGTGCCGATTCGATCCCTGGCCTGGGAAGATCCCACATGCCGCAGAGCGGCTGGACTGATGTGTCCAACTACGGAGCCAGCACTCTGTAGCGCATGCTCCCAGAGCCAGTGCTTTGCGACGAGAGAAGCCACTGTGATGTGAGGCCCACACAGGCCAAATAACAAAGATGGATGCAAATAAATAAATGAAAGACCAATAGAAGTGGCCAAAACAGCAAAAAAAGTATTTGTTCATCTTTATTACTGAGTGTTCTCTCCCTCTCTATCTCACACACACATACTGGAAATAGAATTCTTAGCAGGCAGTTGTTTTCTTTCTGCATAATGATACCATTTTACTCTCTTGTGATTTCCATTATTGATCTTTAGAAGTCAACAGTCATTTTAACCTTATATTTTTGAAGGTACTATGCCCTTCCCCCATGGCTGCTTCTAATATACAGTATATATACAGTTCTGTTTCTTTGACTTGCTATGATTTTACTATGATGTGTCTGGGAGTACTGAGTGCATACACGATGTAGAAACAATTAGATTTCTTGAATCCATGGACTGATGTCTTTTATCAGGTTTGAATATTTGCAGCTATTATATGTTAAAAAAAAAAACAAAAAACTATTACGTTTGTCTCTCTCTCTCTTCCTCAAACATAAAATCTTCTTCAAAAAACTTTCTCTCTTGCTCTCTTCTTCAAACGTAGCAAAATGGTTTTATAATTTGTGACTAATGATTTCAACAGATATTAACTCTAGTGTTTATGAGCCTATTTTAATTTTCTGTTGTTTCTGCTGATTCATGCTCAGTGTGCTTCATTTCCCTGTATGAATGATGATTTTTGACAGTGCGTTGGACATTATATTTCAAAAAATTATTTGCAAGAATAATTTGAGACTTAGCATGATAGCATCTTCTTCCAAAGAGGATTTTCATTTGCCCTCTGCCAGACACCTGATATCTAACCAGTCTGGATCCATCTCAAACCAAGTTCAAGGCTTGAGGTTCTTTGGACCACTCAGATAACATACAGGCAGAAGAAAATTGAGTGCAAATATTGATTTACTCATGATTCACTTTACTTGAAGCTGCAACTCTTTGGGACCTCAGTTTAAAGTGAAGACAGTTTATTAGAATTTCTACCCCTGGTATGTTGCAAGTTTTACCTTTTGCTCTCTGACCCAGAAATTTGTCAAAAGTACAGCTCAGTTTTATAGTTGTTTCTTTAGGACTGGCAAGTGTTCTTGGGAAAAAATTGGATTTGAATATCAGTCTTGTTCTCTGAGTTCTTTTTCTTCTAGATTTTGGCTTCTAAGCTCCAACATTTTGATACTTAAGAAAATGCTTTTTATATTTCATACAGTTTTTAAGGTTTACTTAGTGAGAAGGTTGACCCAAATTTTCTGGCCATTGATTATCGAGAGTAAAAGTTACATTTTATGTATTCACAGAAGAAAGAAAAATTTTCAGTCTTCTAATTCACGCTTATCAATTTGTTTTTCCTATAAAGCACTTTACACATGCCAAAGATGTACTATATCCTATAGAACTAAAATTACTATGTAGTACTCATTCTTTCAAAGAATTCAATCTGGTATGATATGAAATGGTTCATAAGACAATTTGAAGTCATGACTACTTCTGGCCTTTGAAATTCAGTATGATTAATTCCTCCACCAACTCATAAGAATAAAATGGAAGGTCCAGTGATCTATATATAACATACATACAAAATATCATAAACCTATTAAGGGCAATTGTGTTTGCCGCTGACTGAAAGCCTTTCCCTCTTTGTCTCTTTCAGATGTTTCCTCTATCCTCACCGTCTCAATGAGACCTTCCTTAAAAATCCTATTTGAAATTACAAATCCCCCCTTATGTCCACACTTGTTAATCTCCTCCTGTCCTTTTCTTGTCTCTATCACTGTCCACTATCTTACTCACTATATACTATATTGCCTGGCTGTATTTATCACTACCCTCAATCTGAGACTTAGCATGATAGCATCTTCTTCCAAAGAGGATTTTCATTTGCCCTCTGCCAGACACCTGATATCTAACCAGTCTGGATCCATCTCAAACCAAGTTCAAGGCTTGAGGTTCTTTGGACCACTCAGATAACATACAGGCAGAAGAAAATTGAGTGCAAATATTGATTTACTCATGATTCACTTTACTTGAAGCTGCAACTCTTTGGGACCTCAGTTTAAAGTGAAGACAGTTTATTAGAATTTCTACCCCTGGTATGTTGCAAGTTTTACCTTTTGCTCTCTGACCCAGAAATTTGTCAAAAGTACAGCTCAGTTTTATAGTTGTTTCTTTAGGACTGGCAAGTGTTCTTGGGAAAAAATTGGATTTGAATATCAGTCTTGTTCTCTGAGTTCTTTTTCTTCTAGATTTTGGCTTCTAAGCTCCAACATTTTGATACTTAAGAAAATGCTTTTTATATTTCATACAGTTTTTAAGGTTTACTTAGTGAGAAGGTTGACCCAAATTTTCTGGCCATTGATTATCGAGAGTAAAAGTTACATTTTATGTATTCACAGAAGAAAGAAAAATTTTCAGTCTTCTAATTCACGCTTATCAATTTGTTTTTCCTATAAAGCACTTTACACATGCCAAAGATGTACTATATCCTATAGAACTAAAATTACTATGTAGTACTCATTCTTTCAAAGAATTCAATCTGGTATGATATGAAATGGTTCATAAGACAATTTGAAGTCATGACTACTTCTGGCCTTTGAAATTCAGTATGATTAATTCCTCCACCAACTCATAAGAATAAAATGGAAGGTCCAGTGATCTATATATAACATACATACAAAATATCATAAACCTATTAAGGGCAATTGTGTTTGCCGCTGACTGAAAGCCTTTCCCTCTTTGTCTCTTTCAGATGTTTCCTCTATCCTCACCGTCTCAATGAGACCTTCCTTAAAAATCCTATTTGAAATTACAAATCCCCCCTTATGTCCACACTTGTTAATCTCCTCCTGTCCTTTTCTTGTCTCTATCACTGTCCACTATCTTACTCACTATATACTATATTGCCTGGCTGTATTTATCACTACCTCTCCAATCTTAATAAATCTGCTTAACATTTCAAGTCTTGATTTTTCTAGATGTAAAAATCGGGCCAAGGAAAGTATCCCGCCATTCGTCATATGGATGTTTCATAAACAAATGTAGTAATAGATTAGAAAGTGATTCTAAAAAACCAAAACCTATTTTAATAACAAAAAAATAGAGAATTATAGAACTGAGAATTTCCATATTCCAAAGAAAATATACTGGTCGGGCTTACAGTAAAACAGGAATAATAATAATAATAAAAAGAAATCAGCAAACTTTAAAATAGTTCAGTAGAAATGATCCAGTATGAAGAAGAGAGAGAAAAGACATTGAAAAAGGAAAAGAGCAGATGTGCAGGTACCTGTGTACATTATCAAAATGCCTAAGATATGTGCAGTTGGAGTCACTGAGGAAGAAGGGGTAAACATGGTGCAGAAAAGAATATTTATTTTTAAAAACGGATCAATTAAAAATCTTCAAATTTGTAGAAAAAGATGAATCTACAGACATAGGAGAGCAAACCCCATCACAGAGTAGATTTTAAAACATGCCCAGGCATATCAGAGTCAAATGACTAAAAGCCAAAATTAAGGAGAAAAGTCTTGAAAGAATGCAAAGGATTTTGTTAGAGACTCCACACCAAGTAAAATACTCCAGCTGAAGTTTAGTGGACATGGAGTACTGGGGGAGATTTCTTAGAGGAGGGGAAATTGCTGCCTTTCTCTACAGCACATCCTTCATGTGAGAAGCTCCCTGACAGCATCAGATAGGATGGAACTTGGCAGGTGTACAGGAGCTTAGAAGCCTTCTGTTTCAGTCTTTGTTGGATCAAATATTCTAGACAGAGCAATATGCTGCAGGCCCTCTGAAAGACAGAGGTTTTGACCCAAATGACTCTTAAAATCAGGGAAAGAGAAGTGAGATCCTCATGGTAAACTTGAGAATTATCTGACCAGAAAGTCTAGTGCTTCTTGAAGCCAGGGGAATTTTTGAAGTGGAATTAGAGGAAAGAAATCTGGGGGAAATGGGAAAGGCCCAGAAGATTTTGATTAGTTGACAGCATTTGTTTCCTTAGCATGATTTTCTTCCTTTCTCTCACAATTTAGTCTAACCCTTCTTGGGGTGGGTAGGTCTCATGAGCAAGTGCTTGGAAAAATATGAAGGAAGATTCTTTCCCTTCCCTTTCACAAATAAATCACACAATTCTGGAGGTAAATAAGGAGACAAAATTGAGGCCCCGTTTTGGAAAATGTGGTCTCTTTATTTCATGGAGGATGATTTTAATGACTGAAAATAAAGAAGAGCCCCCAAATGTTAACCCAGAGTTTGCTACTTGTTATAATTGTATCTTTCATACTAGACTGGAAATAAAGTCATGATGTTTCGGTTTGTGATGTAAGCCTTTTTTTTCTCTTTTTGTTTCCCTTTCTTAGTCTTACAAACCATTCCTTACCATCTTTGTGTTTTAGGATCAACATCCTTAAGGGAAGGGAGGAGTAGGCCAAGTCCAAGAAATAGCTGAAGGCTGGTTGCCTGACGTGAAGGCAAGGACCCAGTATTGGTCCCGGAGCTGTGCATGGTGGGGAAGGTGCATCTCTGCTGCATCGTGGCAAGCCTTCCAGACCTGTCTGCAGCTCTTCCTGTAACCAAGAGGCCTTTTCCTGTGTTTAAACTCACATCCAATGGCTGTCTTACCAAAGGTAAACAGCTGCAGTCTAAGCAAACTGGTCTTTTCCCAAAAGAAAGCTCTTAACTTTTCTTTTGGAGGAGACAGAAGGGGGTTGTTTGAGGACTGAGTGGAGGAGGAGAGAGGGGACGGGAGACCAGAGGAAACCCAAGTGACCCCAAGCCCTGCCCTGCATGTTTTTTCTTTCATTATTTTTCTCTTCACGTCCTTCATTATTTTTGGCCAGCTCTTTTGTGCAGGTCACCTTCTATTCACCAACAGCTGCAGTGAACGTCAGTCAGATCAAATCATCTGCCAAGCTGTGCACCTCTGGTCACATTGCTCTGAGGCCTCCAGTTTGACAGCTTCAAAGTGGTGATTTGCCTCCTTCAGGGTGAATGTTAAAAGAAAGGGAAGCCTGGACAGATTCATGACACTGCTGGAATTAAGGCTGGAAGATTCTATTTCATTTTGCAGAAGAAATCAGGACCAAAGAAGAATGTGGTAACCACTGCTAGGCCTTGTGGCCAGTAAGTGGAAGGATGGGAGCAGGTGTGTTCATGTTTGATACCATGGGGCTCTTCCCAGTCCTCTCACTTAAAACTGCGTTTCTCAAAGGTGCCTCAGTGATGGTGACATTTGAGAGGGGATGGGGGAAGGGAGAAGAGTGCTTAGTGGGTGGAATCCCACCTTCCTCCTCCAATGAAGCCTCTTCTCTTTGCTTTTATTCATTCATTCACTCATTCATTCAACAAATGTCTATTGAGCAGCTGGTATGTGCAACTTCCAGACACTGGAAATACAGCAAGGAACCAGTGAAGTCTAGGTTCCCATGAAACTTACAGTCTGTTTTCTGTGTTAGTTTCTAAATAAGGCTACTTCTCCATCAAAGGATTCTCTTTTTTTTTTTTTCCTCTTTTAAAGAAAATAAAATCTTCCCAATAATCTAGTTTTCAAAGTATTAACTGGTACTCATCAAGCACTCATAGCATTAAGTAGAGACTATGCCACTACATAAAACAAATTAGCAGCTGGTCTTTGAACCTCTGACAATTTAAAATCTATCAAGAAAAGACTCCTAAAAAGAAAAGTTGCCCAGACAGTATCACTCACTGATGAATGTGGGAGAGAGAGAAAGATACATATCAATGGTATAGATGATGAGCCAAACTCTAGTAGTCCATTATGGATACCCTGGGTCACGGGTACAGTCACTTCTCAGGAAAGCCATGTAGCAGAGAATAAGCATATGATCCTTTAATGCTGACCCCTTTATTTGGTGGTGGGTAGAGATGGGTGTAGCTGTCAGTTAACAGCTTTGTTGAGTTTCAAACTGTGATAACCACCAGCAAATATTCCCACCTGGGAGTTTTGGTTTGAAAAGTTAAGGCCCAAAGTTGTAAATAGCAGCCTTCCCTGCTAGTGTATTATTAATAATTATCTTGTGGGGTATAGCAAGCTACTCTGTTGTTGTTGTTGTTTAATCATTAAGTTGTGTCTGACTCTTTTGCCACCCCATGGACTGCTAGCCCGCCAGCTCCTCTGTCCATGAGATTTCCCAGGAAAGAATAGTGGAGTGGGTAATAATTCTTTAAAATAGTATGTTTTCAATTCTAAAATGTTAAAATCAAGAGATTTCACATTAAAAATTCAGATTTTTCAATTTATTTTAAAAAAACCTAGATGCTCTGGTAACATCAGGCTTATGTTCTTACATGGTCACAAGGCACTTTGGATGTGTCATAGACAATTTTTCCATGATCCCCAGCACACCCTATTATGCTACACATGGGGTTCTGGTTAAATGAACTTGCTTGGTTCATGTAATATTTGAGTTTACACCTGGTCTGGTCCAAGAAGGCTGAAAGGTATGGCAATGAGGTTGAAGAAGGGGGAAGCCTGACCCTTGGTGTAAGTTGGATCCCAGAAGATTAAGAAAGAAGACAGGCTTCAGCAACCTTGGGTCTCAACTATGTAGGGCTGTAGAGATGACAGGGATAACCATAGAAATCTGGTCAATATGGCCTTAGAAAACTGGGTAGACTTTCCTTTGACAGCATTTGGCACTGAGGGTGCAGAGGCTTGAGCAGAACCTGGCACCTCTGAGGGGACCATGAATCAGCCAACATATATCAAAGCTCAGTGCTGTTTTCTTAAGGCTGTGAAAGTCCTGGGTCTTTCACCCAACCAAAGGAAGGGTGTGAGAACTATGGAAAATAATGATACAAAAGTTTAGCCAACTTTATCAAGGAAGGGAAATCTAACCACATTTAATCCAATGTATAAAAATAAAGTCATTTCTTATCTCTTAGGTGCTACTGAAACATAGGATCTCAAGGCACTTGGAAAGAACCTGTAAGTAGAAGAAAAAACCTATATAGCCACTGGAGGAAGACTGTGCAGAAAGGAGCCCTGGTGGACAATGGAAGTGAGTACTAGAGGAGGGTGTTTGCTCACCTCTGGCCTGACAAGAAACCCACAGGTGCTTTTTAATACAATTACTGTCATTCCCCAAATTAAAAATGCCTATGTGCATGTTTGCTCAGTTGTGTCTGACTCTTTGGGGACCCCATGGACTGTAGCTTGGCAGGTTCCTCTGTCCATGCAATTTTCCAGGCAAGAATACTGTAGTGGGTTGCTATTTCCTACTCCAGGGTATCTTCCTGACCCAGAGACTGAAGCATATCTCCTGTGTCTCCTACATTGGTAGGGGGATAGCACTGAGCCATTTTGGAAGCCCCAACTTAAAAATATTGATTTGCTTATATCAGATTTTTGGAGATCAGAGCTCATTTTTCTATAGAAACCAGCTATTCCTTGGTGATTAAGTCCACAGGCCAATTCTTAAGGTTTAATCCTGTAACTAACTCATAACACTACCCATCTAACATGCTTAGTAGACTTCTTTAGAGAATTTCAGCCTGGGTCCTAACATGGAATACCTAGAGGATGTTTTCCCCAGCCCTAGTAGTTCAGACACTGAGTTCCACTCCAGCCCTCAGACATACCCCTCCTGGGCCAGCTTTGAGAATGCCACCAGCTTTTCAGTAGCAGCTCTCAGTGTGTGCTAGAGCAGCAGTCCCCAACCTTTTTAGCACCGGGGATCTATTTCATAGAAGGCAATTTTTCCATGGGTGGTAGGGTCGGGGGTGGTTCATGGGGTAATGACTGTGATGGGGAGTGATCTTGGGAGAAGAGGAAGCTTCACTCACCCTCAATTCACCTGCTGCTCACCTCCTCCTGTGGGGCCTGATTCCTAACAGACTGCAGACCTCTACTGGACTACAAGTTAGGGGATAGAGACCCCCGTGCTAGAAGAAAGGAAACTCTCTTGGGTGAATGTTAAGAGATGTAGGCATGGGGCTACAAATGAGGACAGTGATGACAAGGCAAGCAGACCAGGCAGCTTGGGTGGAACAAAGGCAGGTAGGTATTCAGCGCTGAAGGCTCTGGAGATTGAGGGTGGGACGAGGGCATGGGAGAAGGTGCTGCTGTTCAGAAGTGTGAATCTTTCATAAGCCAGCTGCTCGTGTGCCAGGCAGTGCCTATATTCACTCCCTAGTAAACTCTTATCACATAGTATATCAGTGTGGCTCTCAAACCTCTCTAAGCACTAACACGTCCACCTGCAGCTCCTGACAGCCCTTCTGTCACAGTCGCATTTAGACTAGACTTAGTCTGCTTCCACTCTTGCCCTCCACAAGTCTGCCCTCCACCCCTGCACAAATATGTAGGGTTGCTATTTCCTATTTTCCAGGGTATCTTCCTGACCCAGAGACTGAAGCATATCTCCTGTGTCTCCTACATTGGTAGGGGGATAGCACTGAGCCATTTTGGAAGCCCCAACTTAAAAATATTGATTTGCTTATATCAGATTTTTGGAGATCAGAGCTCATTTTTCTATAGAAACCAGCTATTCCTTGGTGATTAAGTCCACAGGCCAATTCTTAAGGTTTAATCCTGTAACTAACTCATAACACTACCCATCTAACATGCTTAGTAGACTTCTTTAGAGAATTTCAGCCTGGGTCCTAACATGGAATACCTAGAGGATGTTTTCCCCAGCCCTAGTAGTTCAGACACTGAGTTCCACTCCAGCCCTCAGACATACCCCTCCTGGGCCAGCTTTGAGAATGCCACCAGCTTTTCAGTAGCAGCTCTCAGTGTGTGCTAGAGCAGCAGTCCCCAACCTTTTAGCCCCGGGGGATCTATTTCATAGAAGGCAATTTTTCCATGGGTGGTAGGGTCGGGGGTGGTTCATGGGGTAATGACTGTGATGGGGAGTGATCTTGGGAGAAGAGGAAGCTTCACTCACCCTCAATTCACCTGCTGCTCACCTCCTCCTGTGGGGCCTGATTCCTAACAGACTGCAGACCTCTACTGGACTACAAGTTAGGGGATAGAGACCCCCGTGCTAGAAGAAAGGAAACTCTCTTGGGTGAATGTTAAGAGATGTAGGCATGGGGCTACAAATGAGGACAGTGATGACAAGGCAAGCAGACCAGGCAGCTTGGGTGGAACAAAGGCAGGTAGGTATTCAGCGCTGAAGGCTCTGGAGATTGAGGGTGGGACGAGGGCATGGGAGAAGGTGCTGCTGTTCAGAAGTGTGAATCTTTCATAAGCCAGCTGCTCGTGTGCCAGGCAGTGCCTATATTCACTCCCTAGTAAACTCTTATCACATAGTATATCAGTGTGGCTCTCAAACCTCTCTAAGCACTAACACGTCCACCTGCAGCTCCTGACAGCCCTTCTGTCACAGTCGCATTTAGACTAGACTTAGTCTGCTTCCACTCTTGCCCTCCACAAGCCATTCTTTGAATAGTAACCCACATAGGCTTCCTGAAATGCAATCTGATTATGTCCTTCTCCTGTGTGAAATAGTTTATGATTTCTCAATCCATCTGAGGATCAAGTTCAGAATCTGAACTCAGACTCCCTGACTGCCCCTTGGAGGACTGCTGCCTTCCTGGCTTTGCCCGGCACATAACTGCTCCTTCTTAGGCCTCCAGTTATGTTTCATTTTCTTAGGAAGACTTTACCTGACGTTTCGTCCAGATTTGGTACCCGTGTAAGCTCTCCTCGCTCTTTGATTTCCTCTTCAGAGCACTGACTGCAGTTATTTAGATATCCAAGCATGACTGATTTAATTGAAAGTGTCTCTCCTCTGTCAGGAAGTAAAATTCACGTGTGTATAGCCCATACCTGGCATGGGGCCTTCTTGTCCGTAAGATATGCTCACTAAATAGTTTCAGAATGCACCTTTGTGCTGTACATTTTACCTTTTATATTACACAACATGTTTGCCAGTTCTAGGGACCAAGTTCTACTATGTAACAGGCAGTGTTTGTTTAAAGGGCAGGGCAAGTTACCTTTTGTTGAAATAAGGCTCTGAGCCAGAATTCCTTGGGTTGGAGATCTTATTAATTGTACTGGAAAGTAGCATAATGTCTCCATGCTTCAGTTTTCTCATCTATTAAAAAGGAAGAGGAGATAAAGGGCAAACTAGTACCTACTTCAGAGGGACATGGTGAAGAGTAAATGAACGTGTAGTGTTCTTAGAAAGGGCTTGGCCCATGGTAAGGGTAGGAAAGATTTTAGCTCCTCTTCTTCCTCACTCCTGAGACTATGAAAAATAGGTGTTATGTTAGTATCCCCACTTCTCAAATGAGGAAACTAGATGCGTAAAACAGACTTTCTTTAGCAACTTGTTTATACTCCTTCATATCATCATTTCATGCTATAAAGAAACTAAAAGGAAAGAAAGAAATGAATGTTCTCACGTCTGCAGAGTGGGGACTTGGAGGATATTAGGGCTTGGCAATACCAAGAGAATAAATCAAAGGAACAAAGGAAGTTCAAAGCAGTTTCAGACGTGAAACTTGGCTCCCACTTCTGCACGTTAGTCTAACATGTGAGAAGCCTGCACGAGGCAGGCGAGATTCAGTTGCCATAGAATCTGGAAGGGGGATATGGAGAACATGGAGCCTGACTCAGAGCGACAGAAACAAGCATCTCCAGGTTGCAGCAGGAAGTGAGAACTGTGACTTCCAACCTGTTCCAAAGCTCTTCAGGAACTCTGCCAGTATCTCCAAAGACATCACCGTATCTTCAAGCCAAGTCCACTTGAATTCAAGAGAAAAATCTACCCGGCGTCCCTGTGAGAGGAAGTGGGCACAAAGAAGTCAAATAAAGGGTTGTGAATCACTGGAGTGGACACTCTTCCTGGCGAGAGGAGAGCCCTGCACCAGGCTTTAAAAAGACATCAGGCAGGGACAGGAATATTCCTGGCAGCCTGTTGGGAATGGCCCTGAAATAGAAACAACCCAAATGTCATCTTCAGTAGAGTAGATATATAAACGGTGGTACAGTCACAGCACTCCAGAAATACTCTCCAGAAAGACAGTGACTGAGCCATAATTACATTCAAGAGTAGGGGTGAGTCTCACAAATGTAATACAAAACAGAAAACACAGTTCAATGCCATTTGTCATGTAAACCATGTAATATGTAACTATGTCAGGTTTGAGAATTATGGACTATGTGTGACCCTTGAGAAGTAGAGGGACGGATGGCCACAGGGGTCTATTGTTACATTTCTCTTAATCAGATGTGTTTTAGAAGAGTTCACTGATGTGTACATTTACTTTTTTGTGTTCTGTTCTCAACATACATGTGTGTGTTGAGTCACTTGAGTCATGTCCTAGTCTTTGCCAGGATCCTCTGCTCATGGGATTTCCCAGGCAAGAATATAGGAGTGGGTTGCCACGCCCCCTCAGGGATCTTCCCGACCCAAGGACCAAACCCACATCTTTTGTATCTCCTGTGTTGCAGGTGGATTCTTTATCTACTGAGCCATTGGGGAAGCCTGTTCTGAACTTAACGTTATATTTCAACTTATTCTTCATTACCTCACCACCTAAGGCCAGGGGTCAAATGAGTTCTAAGGTGAATAGATTAGCCCTGGAGCTCCATATAATCAGTAGTTGGAGAAGTATCTTCGTGGACGCTTCAGAAGTGGGAAGCTGTTTTGAGTAGAACTTGTGTTTCTGCAGTACTGGTTCTGCATCTAGGTGACTGCTTTTATCTCATTGAAGTTTAACCTTGGCATTTCTTCTTGTCCCCTGATCTTGTCCTTTCTCTCTAATTGAACGATCTCCATTATAGACAATGCAATATAAACTCACCTGCTGGGTCAGAGGCCAGCCCATCGTCCACTTCTACATATGTTTTTCTTCAGTTGTCTTCAGTACAACCATCCATTCTCTTCATTCCTTCAGAGTTTGAATAAATCATGAGATGGCTGAACAGGAAGTTTTACCAGCCTGAGTGAGCTGATAAGAAATCTCTCCCATGAAACCTGATGGGAAGGACTTAGGAGTTTCAGCTTCTAGACGCACAGTGGATAATTTTACAAGTGTTAGAGTAGATATAAACGGTGGTACAGTCACAGCACTCCAGAAATACTCTCCAGAAAGACAGTGACTGAGCCATAATTACATTCAAGAGTAGGGGTGAGTCTCACAAATGTAATACAAAACAGAAAACACAGTTCAATGCCATTTGTCATGTAAACCATGTAATATGTAACTATGTCAGGTTTGAGAATTATGGACTATGTGTGACCCTTGAGAAGTAGAGGGACGGATGGCCACAGGGGTCTATTGTTACATTTCTCTTAATCAGATGTGTTTTAGAAGAGTTCACTGATGTGTACATTTACTTTTTTGTGTTCTGTTCTCAACATACATGTGTGTGTTGAGTCACTTGAGTCATGTCCTAGTCTTTGCCAGGATCCTCTGCTCATGGGATTTCCCAGGCAAGAATATAGGAGTGGGTTGCCACGCCCCTCAGGGATTTTCCCCGACCCAAGGACCAAACCCACATCTTTTGTATCTCCTGTGTTGCAGGTGGATTCTTTATCTACTGAGCCATTGGGGAAGCCTGTTCTGAACTTAACGTTATATTTCAACTTATTCTTCATTACCTCACCACCTAAGGCCAGGGGTCAAATGAGTTCTAAGGTGAATAGATTAGCCCTGGAGCTCCATATAATCAGTAGTTGGAGAAGTATCTTCGTGGACGCTTCAGAAGTGGGAAGCTGTTTTGAGTAGAACTTGTGTTTCTGCAGTACTGGTTCTGCATCTAGGTGACTGCTTTTATCTCATTGAAGTTTAACCTTGGCATTTCTTCTTGTCCCCTGATCTTGTCCTTTCTCTCTAATTGAACGATCTCCATTATAGACAATGCAATATAAACTCACCTGCTGGGTCAGAGGCCAGCCCATCGTCCACTTCTACATATGTTTTTCTTCAGTTGTCTTCAGTACAACCATCCATTCTCTTCATTCCCCTTCAGAGTTTGAATAAATCATGAGATGGCTGAACAGGAAGTTTTACCAGCCTGAGTGAGCTGATAAGAAATCTCTCCCATGAAACCTGATGGGAAGGACTTAGGAGTTTCAGCTTCTAGACGCACAGTGGATAATTTTACAAGTGTTAGAGGATCATCTTCATATGACTGACAGAACAGGGAAAGAGAGAGAAGCCCATTCTATGAATCTCACAGGAGGATGACAACAAGCTATCTGAATGGAACAGCTTGGCACAGTCAGGGCTGAGAATCCCCCTTGAAAAATCATGGCTGACTTACCTAAGACCCACATGGCTTCACAGTATTTTGAAAACACTAGAAATCACCTTCCAGCTTCTCCAAAGGTGACATGGCCTGTTCCCAACTGGATGCAGCCCGATGGCATCAAAGCCATCCAGCTCATGGCACATGGTCCCATCCAGCCTGTCTTGGGGCGGGCCAGCAGGCTTGGAGAAAACAACCTGCCTCAATGTGACAGTCCCCACATGCTGTGGACTTGAAAGGGAAATCCTCTGGATTCTGACAGGGCTCCTGGGGCTCTGCCCTGGTCCTGCCCTGACGTTGCAAGAAGAACACAGCATAGAGAGGGCTGTGTGTTGCTGCTATTGCTTCTCTAGGTGATCAGAGACATTTCCAGCCTGAGGTACTTTGTGTCTCTCATGTCCCCATCCCCACCCCCATGGCCTCAGCTGGCTGGTGCCTCAGAAACCCAGTCCAGCCTTTTCCCTCTTTCTCCTCACTCACCCTCACCTCCTTCCCACTTACTTCCAAGTTATATCGTACATCTCAGCAGAGCATTACTTAAACCTCACACTTACCCAAAGATTTGTCTCCAATATTGTTAAATCAGTTTCTATCCCTCACTCCCATTCTCTCATGCTCTTCTCTTGCTTTCTCAGATTCTCATTCTCCTGTTCCTTCCCATTTCTACAAAGGCAGGATATAGAGGAAGGCCAGCAGAGGGCAAAGAGCACCAGAACTGAATCAGGACACAAATGAGAGCGTTTTGGTTTTAGTCAGTGAAGTGTGTTACTTTGGGCCAACGGCCCAGATTCTTCTCTGGGCATCAGTGTTGTTATCTGTAGATATGGGGTTGGGTGCCCCATGGCAGAAATTCTGTGTGTTATGTCACTATTAGTGCCATGAGGATGCAAAGACTGTCCTGGCTCTTACAAACTACTGAACAACATCACATTCTTTATGATACACACACACACACACACACACACACACACACACACACACACACACACACACACACATATATTCAGATAGGTAGATAAATTGATAGATAATTACTGGGGGAAGAAGATTGGGTAAATGAATGACCTTATAGCTCATTGAATCCAATAAAAGTCTTATAGAGAGACTGAATAATGGTCATCCTTTCCCTGAATGCAGTTGACTTGCTCCTTGTGCTCAGGTGTGATGCTCCACTCCAGTTTTTTCACAACTGGTTGAAATAAGGTAGTACGTAAAACTGTTTTTTCTTTTTTCTCCACAACGATCTGCATAACTGCTGGTTCCTGTTCCTGTTCGTGGTGAAAATGGTCTTAACCAGATGAATGAAGAGCATAAGCCACACAACACAAATTAGAGAATTGTAAACCAGGCTTATTCCTGAGTGAAACGAGCCCTAGACAGAGCTCATGCTTGTCTTGGGTGCCTGCCGCACTGCCAGGCCCCCTCCCTCACTTGGTAAAGGATGGTCCCACACTTATCTAGCTCCTTAGTCAGCCTCCCATTCCTTTTCAAACACTGTGGCAGACTTATCTAAGGCCTGTGCAATATTTTGAAAACAAATTATAGATCACTTTCCAGTTTTTCACTGGAAAACTGGATTTAGTCACCAGCGGTGACTAAATCCAAGAAGCACCAAGAATGTAAAGCATAGGACAGTGTGAACAACGCTTCTGAGATAACTGTCCAGCAGCTGTGTTGCAAGTTGTTGTTCTTCATCAGCAGAGATGGAATCTTATTTTGGTCCACTGCATGAGGCTCAGTGACCAGTGTATAAATCTTACTTGATCCAGGAAGAATGGAAAGCTCTGGAGTGAGTCTGAAGAACTGCAACAACGCTGGCGTTCCAAAGAGTCTGGAAGAGCCATGCATTCGGGCTGACCTGTGCAGAGCCTGGCCTCACAGGCTGCAGGTTTGCCTCTGTTAGCATGACAGACTTTGTCCACCGACTTTCCCTTGGTCAGAGTGGACAAAACAGATCTGTTCCCCTTTAGTTGTGTCAGTTCTGCAAAACAGATTTCAGAGGCTGCAAGCTCAGGAGAGTCTGCCTTTCTGGAATACCATTTGTTTGGACAGACCAGGCCAGTAAGGCTTTTCATCTCTTTAAAGCTCCCAGGGCAGAGAGCATATCTGAGGAATTCCTTTTTTCAAAGTTTTTTTTCTTTTCTTTTTTTGCCCCTTCCAACATTTTGTTTAAGAGAAAATGAGATGTCTATCTTCTGTTTCCTTATTTTTTTTCAGGAAAGCAAAGGGTTGTTGACTTCCTCCCTCTCCCCTCCCTTCCTTCCTTCTTCCCGAAGGTACTCATCTGAGAAAAAGAGAACGAAGTATTGTTCCTGTTCTCTTTCTTAAGTCATTCGAAACACTGTCCCTGCGAGTGCTTTAAGTTCCCTGAAATCTGTACACAAGACAAGGCGGGAGAGAGAGGGGGAAAGACAGAGAGACAAGGGATCAGGTAAAGCTCGGGGGCGGTTGCGGCCACTCAGACTCGAGAGCTGGTAAGTTACCCATGCAATCCTTTCTACTTCCATTTCAGTTTCCCTGCGATGGATGTTGCTGTGGGCATCTTCAACAGAAAGTGTCTTACTGGGTGTAATCCTTAATCAAAGGGTGTGACTGAAGGGTGGCCCAGAATTTAAGCTTATATATATATATATATGTTTTTTTTTTTTTTTTGAGAGAGAGAATACTGATATTTTTCAGAGCTGAGGTTGGCAGAACTGGACATAGATTTGCACTGGGCTAAGAAGGACATTGTGTTAAATATGAATTTTGGTACAGATAAGGTGGCAGGTTAACCAGGAGCCACTGGAGCGTGTGATGTGTCTCACTGAGAATTCACCATGCCTCAGTGCTGTGTCCTAGGACCCTTATCAGGATTTCTGCTAAGAACTATGCTTTGCTCTGGGGAGTTTGTTGCTCACTGTCTGGATTGAGGTGCCTGCTCTTGTTCTTTGCTTTTCATTTAGCATCCTTCCCCCAAAAGAGGGCCATTAATTTGTGACTGTTAATCTGCATCACAGAGGCATGAGGAAAAGAAGGGATTGACACTTTGAATTGTACTGCCTGGAGCATGCTTCTTTTAGCATGACAGACTTTGTCCACCGACTTTCCCTTGGTCAGAGTGGACAAAACAGATCTGTTCCCCTTTAGTTGTGTCAGTTCTGCAAAACAGATTTCAGAGGCTGCAAGCTCAGGAGAGTCTGCCTTTCTGGAATACCATTTGTTTGGACAGACCAGGCCAGTAAGGCTTTTCATCTCTTTAAAGCTCCCAGGGCAGAGAGCATATCTGAGGAATTCCTTTTTTCAAAGTTTTTTTTCTTTTCTTTTTTTGCCCCTTCCAACATTTTGTTTAAGAGAAAATGAGATGTCTATCTTCTGTTTCCTTATTTTTTTTCAGGAAAGCAAAGGGTTGTTGACTTCCTCCCTCTCCCCTCCCTTCCTTCCTTCTTCCCGAAGGTACTCATCTGAGAAAAAGAGAACGAAGTATTGTTCCTGTTCTCTTTCTTAAGTCATTCGAAACACTGTCCCTGCGAGTGCTTTAAGTTCCCTGAAATCTGTACACAAGACAAGGCGGGAGAGAGAGGGAGAAAGACAGAGAGACAAGGGATCAGGTAAAGCTCGGGGGCGGTTGCGGCCACTCAGACTCGAGAGCTGGTAAGTTACCCATGCAATCCTTTCTACTTCCATTTCAGTTTCCCTGCGATGGATGTTGCTGTGGGCATCTTCAACAGAAAGTGTCTTACTGGGTGTAATCCTTAATCAAAGGGTGTGACTGAAGGGTGGCCCAGAATTTAAGCTTATATATATATATATATGTTTTTTTTTTTTTTTTGAGAGAGAGAATACTGATATTTTTCAGAGCTGAGGTTGGCAGAACTGGACATAGATTTGCACTGGGCTAAGAAGGACATTGTGTTAAATATGAATTTTGGTACAGATAAGGTGGCAGGTTAACCAGGAGCCACTGGAGCGTGTGATGTGTCTCACTGAGAATTCACCATGCCTCAGTGCTGTGTCCTAGGACCCTTATCAGGATTTCTGCTAAGAACTATGCTTTGCTCTGGGGGGTTTGTTGCTCACTGTCTGGATTGAGGTGCCTGCTCTTGTTCTTTGCTTTTCATTTAGCATCCTTCCCCCAAAAGAGGGCCATTAATTTGTGACTGTTAATCTGCATCACAGAGGCATGAGGAAAAAGAAGGGATTGACACTTTGAATTGTACTGCCTGGAGCATGCTTCTGTGTTCAGGCTACACATGTGTGTTGAATTTAAGTTTATTATCCACTGTCAGTGGAAGATGTCATTGGTCACACAAAAGAGGGCAAAGATTTGGGGACATGTAACTTTAGTTTTTGGAAAACAACATGCCACTAGGATAGAAAGATTGGGATTGATCACTTGTGTCAGTAGGAGTGAAAAACTAAGCTATAACTGAAAAATATTTACCTAGCACCTGGTTTTTGAAGCATCAAACAGAATACAGCAAACTAGTCAAGATTATACACAACTAGTTTTCAAAAGTCTCTCTTGTTTCATTCAAATTTGTCAGAAAGTATAATGTTACAAAGAACTCATCATGGTAAACCACAGGGGAACCAAGATAACATTGTCAAAAACACACCAGCAAGGTCGCTCTGAAAGACTGTATATGTTTACTAATATTAATCAGTCAATTCAGAGAGGTGTTGAATGGGTGAAAGATAAAGGACAGGCTGAGTTTTTTTCTTATTTAATTTCTATGAAATTTACTGGTTGAAGTCATCTGGGATGTGAAGATTGTGATAAAATAGCTGTTCTCTCATTTAAGTTAATTTGGCCAGATTATGCATTAACCACACTCAAGTAATTAATCTTTATTCAAAATGGATCCATCATCTTAATAAGAGTAAGAAAATATGATAGAACTGGAGTATTATGTGGGTTTTGTTCCTTTAGTCAGACTATTTTTATCCTTTTTTTAAACAGGATTGGCAGAACTGGACATAGATTTGCACTGGGCTAAGAAGGACATTGTGTTAAATATGAATTTTGGTACAGATAAGGTGGCAGGTTAACCAGGAGCCACTGGAGCGTGTGATGTGTCTCACTGAGAATTCACCATGCCTCAGTGCTGTGTCCTAGGACCCTTATCAGGATTTCTGCTAAGAACTATGCTTTGCTCTGGGGAGTTTGTTGCTCACTGTCTGGATTGAGGTGCCTGCTCTTGTTCTTTGCTTTTCATTTAGCATCCTTCCCCCAAAAGAGGGCCATTAATTTGTGACTGTTAATCTGCATCACAGAGGCATGAGGAAAAAGAAGGGATTGACACTTTGAATTGTACTGCCTGGAGCATGCTTCTGTGTTCAGGCTACACATGTGTGTTGAATTTAAGTTTATTATCCACTGTCAGTGGAAGATGTCATTGGTCACAAAAAAGAGGGCAAAGATTTGGGGACATGTAACTTTAGTTTTTGGAAAACAACATGCCACTAGGATAGAAAGATTGGGATTGATCACTTGTGTCAGTAGGAGTGAAAAACTAAGCTATAACTGAAAAATATTTACCTAGCACCTGGTTTTTGAAGCATCAAACAGAATACAGCAAACTAGTCAAGATTATACACAACTAGTTTTCAAAAGTCTCTCTTGTTTCATTCAAATTTGTCAGAAAGTATAATGTTACAAAGAACTCATCATGGTAAACCACAGGGGAACCAAGATAACATTGTCAAAAACACACCAGCAAGGTCGCTCTGAAAGACTGTATATGTTTACTAATATTAATCAGTCAATTCAGAGAGGTGTTGAATGGGTGAAAGATAAAGGACAGGCTGAGTTTTTTTCTTATTTAATTTCTATGAAATTTACTGGTTGAAGTCATCTGGGATGTGAAGATTGTGATAAAATAGCTGTTCTCTCATTTAAGTTAATTTGGCCAGATTATGCATTAACCACACTCAAGTAATTAATCTTTATTCAAAATGGATCCATCATCTTAATAAGAGTAAGAAAATATGATAGAACTGGAGTATTATGTGGGTTTTGTTCCTTTAGTCAGACTTATTTTTTATCCTTTTTTTTTCAAGAGGCTTTCCTTAGGAGCATGATAAAGTGAGCGATGGGAAAGAGACATGATAGCATTTTCTTGCTTGAGAAGGCAAGGATATGCAAATAACAGTTGATAGTAGTTTCCAGCTCCCCTACCACTACCTTTATTCACCCCATTTCATAAATCTTCAGGTCAAAAGGTAGCCAGGACAGATCAACTTGGGCATATTTCTTTTTTCAGCAAATGTGACCCAGTAGAAAACTCAGGGCTAAGATTTTTCTTGCTTCTTTCAGTTTCATTTTTCCTTGATAATGTATTTAATTAGAGCAACATCGGAGAACAGTCTCTCATTTAGGTTATTATTCAAAGCAGCAGATGCAACACAATATTTTAAAAATCACAGCAGATTCACACTGTTAAGTAAGGCAAAAGGTGGATCTGCCAACAGCACAGAAAACAGCCCCTCCTCAAGTCTGCATCTCCACTGTGGCCCAAGATTAAGGAGCTCAGGATAGGCTCTTCTTTTTTTAAAGAAAAATGTATATATTCAGTATTTCCATTTGAGTCGTTAAGTCATTGCCATGAGGATATTTGTTGGATACTGGAGGGAAAAATTCAGCTCCCTAAAGAAGAAAGCCATTGACAAGCTTAACCTAGGTTCTGCCAGTCTGTCTTCACTCAAGTCCAAGGAGTGAGCTGGCATTTGTGGAAACTTCCAGTGTGTGAGTCTTATTTGGAGTCATCAGAGACTCTTCTGTGATATCATTAGGGGAACTCCAGCTTGGAATGAGCCAGAATTCGACACACAGAAGGTTGTATTCATTAATTAGTGCCAAAGTTATATGTATAAGTAAATCATAATTTGTTGTATAAATGTTAAATCATGTTAGGATGTGTCCTGCATGCTGGTATGTGAATCAAATGCAAGAAAGCATTCAAAGGACAAGCCTTATTGTTATTCAAATCTGGGTTCGAATTTCAGCTTTGTCATTTACTCTGTGACACTTACTTTGGCCAGGTAATTAACCCCTTGAAGCTGCAGTTTCCCCTAAGGTAAAACTGCATCTACTTAATAGAGTTGTTGTGAGAATTAAATGAGATTATTTACATAACACGATTAACACAAAGCAGGGCAGGTAGTAGGAGTCAACTGAGGTCAGCTATAGTTTTTAAAGTCTTATATTAATACTTAAAAGTACTCTCTCTTTTGAGTGCACAGAGTAGAATATATCCCCTGAAATTTGGGTCATAATCCTTGATCAATATTATATTAAGACTCTGTCAAAACAAAAATCATCCCTTTTAGCTTTGGAGTTGGGCACACATTGGATGAAGCCCAAATTCTTGTAAAGCAAAGGAAAGCAGAGTCTGTTTTGATGTTCATCTATACTGATGGTAGAAATGCCAGATTTAGCCTCCTTAAAACGCCAGCTGTGTTCAGTAAAGGAGAAAGTAGGAAGGGCCTGTCTTGGGATAAAAGCCATCAGCTTAGATGTATGCATGAAGAGACTACATGATATTCTGGATGTTTCATTCCTCTTTCACCCACTTCCCCAAGATCTTGAACTCTGAGCTGTTGATGACCTTTTCCCTGGCAGTGGAGGGCTAGTGACTTTTTTTTTTTGGAGACCATTGTGGCAGTTCCATGACTCAGCCAGAGACAAAAAGACCTGAAGTGACATGATCTCCTCACAGTGAAGACTGAGCACACTCTGTGATCCTCAAACGTTTTAGCAGCAAGCCAACTATTACTGATAAATAGAAATACCAAAATAATTTTCACCTACTGTGAAAGATCCTAAAGAAGAAAGCCATTGACAAGCTTAACCTAGGTTCTGCCAGTCTGTCTTCACTCAAGTCCAAGGAGTGAGCTGGCATTTGTGGAAACTTCCAGTGTGTGAGTCTTATTTGGAGTCATCAGAGACTCTTCTGTGATATCATTAGGGGAACTCCAGCTTGGAATGAGCCAGAATTCGACACACAGAAGGTTGTATTCATTAATTAGTGCCAAAGTTATATGTATAAGTAAATCATAATTTGTTGTATAAATGTTAAATCATGTTAGGATGTGTCCTGCATGCTGGTATGTGAATCAAATGCAAGAAAGCATTCAAAGGACAAGCCTTATTGTTATTCAAATCTGGGTTCGAATTTCAGCTTTGTCATTTACTCTGTGACACTTACTTTGGCCAGGTAATTAACCCCTTGAAGCTGCAGTTTCCCCTAAGGTAAAACTGCATCTACTTAATAGAGTTGTTGTGAGAATTAAATGAGATTATTTACATAACACGATTAACACAAAGCAGGGCAGGTAGTAGGAGTCAACTGAGGTCAGCTATAGTTTTTAAAGTCTTATATTAATACTTAAAAGTACTCTCTCTTTTGAGTGCACAGAGTAGAATATATCCCCTGAAATTTGGGTCATAATCCTTGATCAATATTATATTAAGACTCTGTCAAAACAAAAATCATCCCTTTTAGCTTTGGAGTTGGGCACACATTGGATGAAGCCCAAATTCTTGTAAAGCAAAGGAAAGCAGAGTCTGTTTTGATGTTCATCTATACTGATGGTAGAAATGCCAGATTTAGCCTCCTTAAAACGCCAGCTGTGTTCAGTAAAGGAGAAAGTAGGAAGGGCCTGTCTTGGGATAAAAGCCATCAGCTTAGATGTATGCATGAAGAGACTACATGATATTCTGGATGTTTCATTCCTCTTTCACCCACTTCCCCAAGATCTTGAACTCTGAGCTGTTGATGACCTTTTCCCTGGCAGTGGAGGGCTAGTGACTTTTTTTTTTTGGAGACCATTGTGGCAGTTCCATGACTCAGCCAGAGACAAAAAGACCTGAAGTGACATGATCTCCTCACAGTGAAGACTGAGCACACTCTGTGATCCTCAAACGTTTTAGCAGCAAGCCAACTATTACTGATAAATAGAATACCAGTATCACCACTGTGTGTGTGAGAGGGAGACAGAGAGAGATACAAGTGCTGTTTTTCTCTCTAAACTTTAAAACCTATATGCTGGTTAGTCTGTCAAGTAATAATGATACTTTAACTCAAGTCTTAGTTAAACTTCCCTCTCCACTTTCCAAAAGCAAAACACAACCACAACCTGAAATCTACCACCAATAACCCAAAGCTTTGAAGTTCCTTTGTTAGAGTAAGAGGCTCTGATAAAATAGAGACTTGTTCGGACAAACTAACCTTTGGAGAGCAAATTGAAGCTGTGTTATCTACCCTTAAGTGCAAAAAACATCTTCTAAGGTATCCTAGAATAAGAGAACAAAGACCAGATTGGGAGTCAGAACACTTCTATCAGCCTCTGCCACCCTCATGGCACATGTGACCTGACAGGTTTCTTCACTTGCTTGGACCTCAGTTTTCTCTGTAAAATGATGAGGTTGGATGAAACCAGTGACTCTCAAGGGAGTCTGTGTGTGTAAGTGTGTATCAGAATTCACCTGGGGCTTGTTCATAATCTTCCTCTCTCTCGCTCACTGTGCTAAATGATCTATGAGACTCTTAGGCTGACATTCTGTGATTTTCTAAAATGGGTGGTCACTGTCTTACTCTGTCTTCTTCAAGATTGCATTGACATTAAATTAAAATGTATTTTTACATTTTTAGGAACTATACTTTTAAGCAAAATTCCTATTCGGCATTGGCTGTTCTCTCTAGAAATTAGTTTCAAACATATCAATTGTTATTCTAGAAGCTTAGTATTATGGAATAAGGAATATGCAACCAATCTAATGAGACTGATCAACAGTCTATAAAGACATATGTATTATAAAAGAGCAATTATTTAAAATTATGCATATTGTAGTTTTGTATGAATAGCATTTTGATTTATGTATTTATGTATTATTACAAATAATAAGAGTTATTACAATGCTCTTTCAAATAATAAGCATTCTTTCTTTAATCAAAGAAAAGACAGATACTGTTTTTTTCTATTCACTTTAAAAATAATAGATTTGGGCTTCCCTGGTGGTCCAGTGGGTAAGGACACTGCCTTGCAGTGCAAGGGGCACCTGTTCGATCCCTGGCCTGGGAAGATCCCACGTGCTGTTTTCTCTCTAAACTTTAAAACCTATATGCTGTTCCAAGTAACAATGATACTTTAACTCAAGTCTTAGTTAAACTTCCCTCTCCACTTTCCAAAAGCAAAACACAACCACAACCTGAAATCTACCACCAATAACCCAAAGCTTTGAAGTTCCTTTGTTAGAGTAAGAGGCTCTGATAAAATAGAGACTTGTTCGGACAAACTAACCTTTGGAGAGCAAATTGAAGCTGTGTTATCTACCCTTAAGTGCAAAAAACATCTTCTAAGGTATCCTAGAATAAGAGAACAAAGACCAGATTGGGAGTCAGAACACTTCTATCAGCCTCTGCCACCCTCATGGCACATGTGACCTGACAGGTTTCTTCACTTGCTTGGACCTCAGTTTTCTCTGTAAAATGATGAGGTTGGATGAAACCAGTGACTCTCAAGGGAGTCTGTGTGTGTAAGTGTGTATCAGAATTCACCTGGGGCTTGTTCATAATCTTCCTCTCTCTCGCTCACTGTGCTAAATGATCTATGAGACTCTTAGGCTGACATTCTGTGATTTTCTAAAATGGGTGGTCACTGTCTTACTCTGTCTTCTTCAAGATTGCATTGACATTAAATTAAAATGTATTTTTACTTTTTTAGGAACTATACTTTTAAGCAAAATTCCTATTCGGCATTGGCTGTTCTCTCTAGAAATTAGTTTCAAACATATCAATTGTTATTCTAGAAGCTTAGTATTATGGAATAAGGAATATGCAACCAATCTAATGAGACTGATCAACAGTCTATAAAGACATATGTATTATAAAAGAGCAATTATTTAAAATTATGCATATTGTAGTTTTGTATGAATAGCATTTTGATTTATGTATTTATGTATTATTACAAATAATAAGAGTTATTACAATGCTCTTTCAAATAATAAGCATTCTTTCTTTAATCAAAGAAAAGACAGATACTGTTTTTTTCTATTCACTTTAAAAAATAATAGATTTGGGCTTTCCTGGTGGTCCAGTGGGTAAGGACACCGCCTTGCAGTGCAAGGGGCACCTGTTCGATCCCTGGCCTGGGAAGATCCCACATGCCGCGGAGCAGCTGGACCGTTGTGTCCAATTACCAAGCCAGAGCTCTGGAGTGCTTGTGCCCAAATAACAAAGAAAATAGATCAATGAAAGACCAATAGAAGTGGCCAATATATATATATATAGATAGATAGATAGATAGATAGATAGATAGAGATATAGATATATAGATATAGATTCAATCTCGTAAGTTTTTTGTTTCTGTTTTCTTTTTTTTGCCTCTAAGTTATCACTTATTTTTCATCCATCTTTATTCTTTGGCCTGTGTGGGCCTCCTACTGCAGTGGTCTCTCTCGTTGCAGAGCACCAGCTCTGGGCACTTGCTCTCCAGAGTGCTGGCTTGTCATTGGACACACAGGTCCAGCCGCTCCGCGGCACGTGGGATCTTCCCGGGCCAGGGATCAAACCAGTGCCCCTTGCACTGCAAGGCGGACTCTTTACCCACTGGACCACCAGGGAAGCCCAGGACACCCCTTTTTTTTTTGTTCACTGCTGTAAGCATACAGCGTAGAAAAGTGCATGGCATATAATAGATGCACAAATATATTAGTTGAACAGATGATAAATAAGTGGGCTGTAGAAATATGTCGTCTTTATACAATGCTAAATACAGCAGTTAGTAAGTCAAAAAATCAGTCAAACTTTCTGGGGTTCTGGATGGTGTCAACCTGCTAGCTTGATATATTTACTCCCCACCTGAATTGGCTGGAATTATAACTTGCTCCCCCATCACATGCCTGGGGCTGCTACATGTATAGTAATGTGTCATCTTGATAAGGACCCTACCCACTTGCTCGTGGAGAAAACATTTATCAGATACACAGAAAAGACTTTTGGTTGCATTTTATTTTCCATTTGTTTTCTGGGCAGATGATAGGTTAGCACATTGTTTTTGGCGCGCGCGAGAGTGGTCATTTGTTTTTCTTGACTTAAGGAGTCATGAGCCAGGATTTAGCCTTGTAGGAAATGCTCAGTAATAAGCATTCTTTCTTTAATCAAAGAAAAGACAGATACTGTTTTTTCTATTCACTTTAAAAAATAATAGATTTGGGCTTCCCTGGTGGTCCAGTGGGTAAGGACACCGCCTTGCAGTGCAAGGGGCACCTGTTCGATCCCTGGCCTGGGAAGATCCCACATGCCGCGGAGCAGCTGGACCGTTGTGTCCAATTACCAAGCCAGAGCTCTGGAGTGCTTGTGCCCAAATAACAAAGAAAATAGATCAATGAAAGACCAATAGAAGTGGCCAATATATATATATATAGATAGATAGATAGATAGATAGATAGATAGAGATATAGATATATAGATATAGATTCAATCTCGTAAGTTTTTTGTTTCTGTTTTCTTTTTTTTGCCTCTAAGTTATCACTTATTTTTCATCCATCTTTATTCTTTGGCCTGTGTGGGCCTCCTACTGCAGTGGTCTCTCTCGTTGCAGAGCACCAGCTCTGGGCACTTGCTCTCCAGAGTGCTGGCTTGTCATTGGACACACAGGTCCAGCCGCTCCGCGGCACGTGGGATCTTCCCGGGCCAGGGATCAAACCAGTGCCCCTTGCACTGCAAGGCGGACTCTTTACCCACTGGACCACCAGGGAAGCCCAGGACACCCCTTTTTTTTTTGTTCACTGCTGTAAGCATACAGCGTAGAAAAGTGCATGGCATATAATAGATGCACAAATATATTAGTTGAACAGATGATAAATAAGTGGGCTGTAGAAATATGTCGTCTTTATACAATGCTAAATACAGCAGTTAGTAAGTCAAAAAATCAGTCAAACTTTCTGGGGTTCTGGATGGTGTCAACCTGCTAGCTTGATATATTTACTCCCCACCTGAATTGGCTGGAATTATAACTTGCTCCCCCATCACATGCCTGGGGCTGCTACATGTATAGTAATGTGTCATCTTGATAAGGACCCTACCCACTTGCTCGTGGGAGAAAAACATTTATCAGATACACAGAAAAGACTTTTGGTTGCATTTTATTTTCCATTTGTTTTCTGGGCAGATGATAGGTTAGCACATTGTTTTTGGCGCGCGCGAGAGTGGTCATTTGTTTTTTCTTGACTTAAGGAGTCATGAGCCAGGATTTAGCCTTGTAGGAAATGCTCAGTGCGCTCTGGTTTTTACAGGCAGGGCTGTAAATCCAAGTTAAAGGGATGCCACTTGGGTTGAGTTTACACAAACATGAAGGAGTGAATTCAGGGAGGGAAATATGATATCCTAGTGGTGCACAATAGCCTTTCCTTTATACAATTAGGCACTGGAGACAGCCAAAATGAACAAATACTGGCTTGAAGCACTTTTGCACTTATATGGCAAATGTAAAAGTGGTAGATATAAGTATAAATATAATAACAACTTTGAGGTCGTCGTTGTTAAAAACCTCTCTCTGTTCACAATGATAAAGCCTGTTTGGTGTCAAATACCAGAGCCACACAAAGGAATTCTGCCTCCTTCTCTTTTCTTATGATCTGGTATGGCCCCAGTTTGATCTCATTCTGTGATGGCCACTGGTATTAATGGGGGAATGAGATAGCCACAAGAGTACCACCACCACCACCTGCAGCATTTATGGAAGATTCATTGCCAAGTTTGGGGGCTGCCAAGAACTTGACATACATTATTTCACTTGGCCCTCTTATTCCACGAAGTAGGTGATTTATTCCCCTTATTTTAGAGATGAGGAGAGGCAACTACCTTGTTTAACAGATAAGCTTGTTGAACTGATGTTGCTTGTTCCAGGTTTCTCATTAAGGTGGAAGCAGCTAATAACTTTTTAAATTATTTATTTATTTACTATTTTTGGCTATTCTGGGTTTTCACTGCTGCCACAGGCTCTTCTCTGGTTGGAGTGAGTGGGAGTTACTCTCTAGTTGAGGTGAGCAGGCTTCTTGTAGCAGCGACTTCTCTTGTTGTGGAACTCAGACTCTAGGGCACATGGGCTCAGTAGTTGTGGCTGTGAGGCTCTAGAGCACAGGCTCAATAGTTGTGACTCATGGGATTAATTGTTCCACAGCATGTGGGATCTTCCTGGATCAGGGATCGAACCCATGTCTGCTGCATTGGCAGGGGAACTCTTCACCACCGAGCTACCAGGGAAGCCCCTACCTTTTTTTTTTTTTTTTTTTTTTTTACATTAAGTATCCCTTCAGGCATGCGTGCATCCTCAGTTACTTCAGTTGTGCCAACTATTTGCGAGCCCATGAATTGTAGCCCACCAGGCTCCTCTGTCCATGGGATTCTCCAGCCAAGAATACTTCCTTAAGGCAGTGTTCCTCAAATATAGTCCAAGAACCTACAGTGTGGCATCACCTGGGAATTTGTTAGAAAAGCAGAATTTCAGGCTGCATCACAGACCCCCTGAATCAGAATCAGTATTTTAACGTGATCTCCCTATGATTCAGGTGCACATTCAAGTGTGAGAAGCACTTCCTTATGGTTTTGATCTGTTGGATACACAAATTGACATAGGTACGTATCCTATGGAGTTACAAAGCCCTTTTTGAAACTCTGGACTCATCCAAGACAATGTAACTCCCTCTTGGATAATGGTGTTACCAGACTGGTCTCAAGTCTATTCAGCTCTAAGCAACATTAGGCATGACTTTTGTGGTCTCAACTAGCAATGTAATGCCATACTAAGGGACTGTAATAATCTCAGAAAGTAAAGGTCTGGGGTATTGCTTTTCAAGTATGTTCAGAGAACCAAATATCAGAATCACCCCGGGCAGATTCTAGGCCTTCACCAGCTCTGATAAATCTGGGGAGTTGCCTCAGCCTCTGACACCCATAGGTTACTGCCTTAAGGAAGACCTAGTAGGGGTAGTGAGAAGTTTGGGGAACATTATTTCAAAAAGGTGTCCAACTTTTTCAGCAGTTTGAAAAAACACTTAAAAGCAATAAATACATGATAGAGTATCTCAGAGTATCTTCATGCAGGAAGAAGAGGTAACTCTACCAGCTTCTTCCTTTGAAAGCTGGAGAATGTGGACAAGAAACCCTGTCATCTGCCTCCAGGAGAAGGAGGGCAGGTCCCCAGCATTACCGCCTGGGAGCAGATGCCAGCACACACCCCTCACTCTTCCCAGTCCAAAAGAATCCTTAGAGTTTCCTTTGCACTGGGGACTCACCGTTCTGGCTAGAACAGAAATCAAGAGGGGGCTATTGTTGGAGGGGTGGGGAAAGGAAACAGGGCCGGAAGAGCGAGGCAGAGGACCGGAATAGCCTCTGCTTCGCCTGGGCCTGGACAGAATGCCTCTGCCTGCATGGAGACGGTGGCTTCTCCCCCTTAACTGAGCCCTTCTGGCCTTCTTCCACAGGAAGTGCAGGGAGAGAAAGAACTTGGGGTTTTCAGTGCTGTTTCATGGAACATCCACCACAAAAGTCACTACTTCTCCCCTGCTGTTTTTCTAATTCAGCGGGTTTTCTTCCCCACAGCATAGTGGAGCTCCCTCCCCTCCCTTCCACATGGAATAGCTTTTGCAGTTAAAAAATATACCTAGAGGGGTATTTCAGCCTTATCCTGAAAAATGTGTATACTGGAAACGTTGAAGGTGCTAACAAGCACCATACTTAATCCATTAAGGTGAGGTTTTTGAACTATTAGAATTTAGGGTGAAGAACAAGCAAAAAGTTCTACAAGGTTACTCCTAGGTATACTCAGAATTCTGCCCCCTAGTGTATTTTTTAAGAGAGTTGAACAAGCATGGTGGGTCTTGACTCGGGAGATAGGCAGTACATAGTGCAGCAAACAAGTCAGCATCTCCTCCCACACGCCCGCAGCTCCTCGGGGCCCCAAGCTCGAGAGTTTTTATCTGTTAGCTGTCTCTTGGGCCTAATAAGTCCAATGAGGACTCTGAACGAGGATAAGAGTCTTACCGAAGATGTTGGAGGAGTCGAGAGCCGAGGTTTTGGAAAAGAAGGTGCAGCTCAGTATTAAATTATTTGAGTGTGTCTGCACAAACTTTAAATGCTAAGACATCCCACACTTGACACTTGCTCCACCTGCTCTCTCTGAGCCTCCTAGGAAAGGAATTTTGGCATCACACATTCAGTACCTGGAGTTAGGAAGGACGTTCAGCTGTGAGCAAAGCCAACCCCAGAAGGATTAAGACGGAAAGGGCCAAATTTATTTGCTTTCAATCAATGTGGGTGTTTTGGGAGAAGGAGTTGGCTTACTTACTAAAGTGTTATCTCTTCTATTCATGGCACATGTGCTTTACACACGTGTATATACACACACACACAGAGACTATCCAAAATCACTGGCTTTTATAAAAGGAACGGTGGATTAACCTCAAATTGTTTATTTGACCAAGAATGTAGTATCTGATTCTCAGTTCCCTGTACTTTCAAATAGATTTACTATCGTAATTATATTTTTCCAGCGATGATTAAAAATAAAAGGACATTGAATTTTGTTAGCTAGTGGCAGTGGAGGAGAAGGTGAGAGAGTACTTAAGTGATAATGCAAAAAATTCATAAAGTGTTCCATTAGCTTATGGTGTGTTGATTTGAAAATGTAATTAATGCAGGAGAGAAGGCTAAACTTGGAGTCAGTAATACAGGCTTGAGTGTGTTCACTGACACACTGAACAGAATTCAAGTCAGTGAACCCAAAAGCATATGGAAATTTAATATATAACAAGAATAGCATTGCATATCAGTGGGGAAAGTTGGATTATGTAACTAACGATTGGGACACCTAGGGGAAAAACAAACTTATATCTGTTCTTTATTAAATTAAAATTCCAGATAGATCAAAGATTTAAAATGCTAAAAATAAAAGCATAAAATAATAGGAAAATGGCAGATTCTTTTTTAATCTCCAAGTAGGAAAAGTCTTTCTAATTTTATCTAAAAACCTTAACATTTGTTATACATTAAAATTAAAAAGCTTCTCCAGGGCCCAAACTTAATAAGCAAGGTCAAAATGGCAAAAAAAAAAAAAAAAGAAAACCCTGGGGAAAACATTTTAAACATGTATCACAAATAACTTAATATGACCAGAAAATGGGTAGATGACATGAAACACATTTCATATAAAATGAAATGCAGTTGGTTCTTGAACATGTGAAAAATAAAAGATAATCTGTTGTTTAGTCGCTCAGTCATGTCCAACCCTTTGAAACCCCTGGACTGCAGCATGCCAGGCCTTCTTGTCCTTTACCACACCCCAGAATTTGGTCACATTCATCTCCATTGAGTTGGTGATGCCATCCAACCACCTCATTCTCTGTCACCCCCTTCACCCCCTGCCCTCAATCTTTCTGAGCATTAGGGTCTTTTCCAGTGAGTTGGCTCTTCGCATCATATGGCCAAAGTATTGGAGCTTTCAGCTTCAGCATCAGTCCTTCCAATGAATATTTAGGGTTGATTTCCTTTAGGATTAACTGGTTTGATCTCCTTGCTGTTCAAGGGACTCTCAAGAGTCTTCTATTTCATAATAAATAAATTCAAATTACAACTATGAGATACCATTTTTTACTTACTTGTTGAAATAAAAGTCGCACTTGTTGGCTTATTTTTTTTCTAGGGATCTGGAGAGTACCGTCAAACATCATTGGTGGAATGGTAAATTAGTAAAACCCCACTATAAAGAGCAATTTGTGAATGTCTATTAAAATGTAAAAGTGACTCCTCTTAGACATTGTCTTACAAATATAAGATGTAAAAAGATATACCTATAATGCAAGATAAAAAAATGATTAGGTATAGCATAATTGTCCATCAATTAACTACATATCCATTTACAATGAAAATGCTTCTGAGTTTTAGTTCCATGTTCTGATAATTTCTTTAAGGGTGATCACATCCATCTACATTCCTCTTGTCCTTTCCCTGCCAGCATGCCACATATAAGGCCACAGCCAAAGGCTTTGTCCCTTCTCCTTTGGTTGCCTCTCAGTTGATAGGGTTGCCACCCACTTGGCAACATGTAAAACAGTCCAGGAAGCCAGGTGTGAGGGGGCTGGCAAGGCAGTATAGAAGATTGGTTACAACCCATGCTCTTGGGTCAGCTGCTTGAGATCAAGTCCCTACCCTCCCTCTTGCCAGCAGTGTGATCATGAATAGTTTAATTTCTTCATCTGCATGACAGGTATAAAATGGCATCATCCTCTTAGGGTTTGTTGTGAGGATTAAGAGGGACAATTCATGCAACTGTTAAGCACAGTGCCTGCCTCATACTAATATTCAATAAATGTTAGCCCTTTTAATTATTAATCTGAACACTCCCTGCCTGTGGGACCTGGAAGTCTCTAGGGGAGGGGGAAAAGAGGCATCTAAGTTATCAAGCTGTGTACTCATTAGCATCATGAATTAGGAGTCCTGAGGTGATCCAACAGTTTTGTTTTGTTTTTTTTTTTCAATCCAACAAGACAAAAAACGAGACTGGAGTAATTTCTACTGCCCCCAGCCAGCCTCCTTGAGGGAAACTTCTTCCAAAATTCTATGGCCCAGAGTCAATTATATCCTGCAAATGTGATGAATGCAGACTGTGAAACTGCAAGATTGTGACATTATGCTGGGGGTTGAGCCAGTTAAGCAGCAAGTTTCAATTTTCATGAAAAATGTGCCCAATGTACACTCCAAAATGGATCAAAATATCGAAGGGACTCTCAAGAGTCTTCTATTTCATAATAAATAAATTCAAATTACAACTATGAGATACCATTTTTTACTTACTTGTTGAAATAAAAGTCGCACTTGTTGGCTTATTTTTTCTAGGGATCTGGAGAGTACCGTCAAACATCATTGGTGGAATGGTAAATTAGTAAAACCCCACTATAAAGAGCAATTTGTGAATGTCTATTAAAATGTAAAAGTGACTCCTCTTAGACATTGTCTTACAAATATAAGATGTAAAAAGATATACCTATAATGCAAGATAAAAAAATGATTAGGTATAGCATAATTGTCCATCAATTAACTACATATCCATTTACAATGAAAATGCTTCTGAGTTTTAGTTCCATGTTCTGATAATTTCTTTAAGGGTGATCACATCCATCTACATTCCTCTTGTCCTTTCCCTGCCAGCATGCCACATATAAGGCCACAGCCAAAGGCTTTGTCCCTTCTCCTTTGGTTGCCTCTCAGTTGATAGGGTTGCCACCCACTTGGCAACATGTAAAACAGTCCAGGAAGCCAGGTGTGAGGGGGCTGGCAAGGCAGTATAGAAGATTGGTTACAACCCATGCTCTTGGGTCAGCTGCTTGAGATCAAGTCCCTACCCTCCCTCTTGCCAGCAGTGTGATCATGAATAGTTTAATTTCTTCATCTGCATGACAGGTATAAAATGGCATCATCCTCTTAGGGTTTGTTGTGAGGATTAAGAGGGACAATTCATGCAACTGTTAAGCACAGTGCCTGCCTCATACTAATATTCAATAAATGTTAGCCCTTTTAATTATTAATCTGAACACTCCCTGCCTGTGGGACCTGGAAGTCTCTAGGGGAGGGGGAAAAGAGGCATCTAAGTTATCAAGCTGTGTACTCATTAGCATCATGAATTAGGAGTCCTGAGGTGATCCAACAGTTTTGTTTTGTTTTTTTTTTTCAATCCAACAAGACAAAAAACGAGACTGGAGTAATTTCTACTGCCCCCAGCCAGCCTCCTTGAGGGAAACTTCTTCCAAAATTCTATGGCCCAGAGTCAATTATATCCTGCAAATGTGATGAATGCAGACTGTGAAACTGCAAGATTGTGACATTATGCTGGGGGTTGAGCCAGTTAAGCAGCAAGTTTCAATTTGCATGAAAAATGTGCCCAATGTACACTCACTAATTACATTTGGATCAAAATATCATTAAATATTAATATTAGGGCCATTGTATAACTTCCTCCCTATGTTAGTCATATAATAAATATGATTTGCAGTTTCAAACCAAACCAAGCCAGACTGAAATCTTCTGTCACCATGATGTGCATATGGGCCCTGTTTCCCAGTTTCAGTCTCAGTGCAGCACAGCAAGGGACGAATCTAAACCCAGCCAACCTGTGCGTCCCTGTAACTTCAAGGGTCTCAAGCATAGATAACAGTGCATGATTAGTCACTCAGTCATATCCAACTCTTTGTGACCCCATGGACTGCAGCCTGCCAGGCTCCCCTGTCCATGGGATTCTCCAGGCAAGAATACTGGAGTGAGTTGCCATTTCCCTCTCCATAGATAGCAGACCTCCAGAAAAAAACAATAAAAATTATGTAACAGCTTTTACCTGCACTGAATTTCCCCTGCGTAAGGTGATAGTGAACTCTCTTTACATACACCTTACATACATATAAGAGACAAAGGAAGGGATTAAACAGTAATGACTACTTCCAGAAACCTTCTATCTAGTACTTTCATCAAATATACAAACTTGCTCTAAGTATCAGTTTAAGAGTGGAAAAGCTCATTCCCACCAGAAGACCTAGATTATTCAAAGTACCTTCCTTTGTATGCTTTGTGTATTATCAGATTGCATTCTAGAACTAGATTCTAGAAGGCATAGTTTAACAACAGATTGCCCTGCCAACTAATTCTTTCATGTGTGTCTGTTCTTCCTAACTACATTGGAACCATATTTGTCAGAGACTGCTTTTTAACTTTTGGAGGGAAAAGAGGCATCTAAGTTATCAAGCTGTGTACTCATTAGCATCATGAATTAGGAGTCCTGAGGTGATCCAACAGTTTTGTTTTTTTTTTTCAATCCAACAAGACAAAAAACGAGACTGGAGTAATTTCTACTGCCCCCAGCCAGCCTCCTTGAGTGAAACTTCTTCCAAAATTCTATGGCCCAGAGTCAATTATATCCTGCAAATGTGATGAATGCAGACTGTGAAACTGCAAGATTGTGACATTATGCTGGGGGTTGAGCCAGTTAAGCAGCAAGTTTCAATTTGCATGAAAAATGTGCCCAATGTACACTCACTAATTACATTTGGATCAAAATATCATTAAATATTAATATTAGGGCCATTGTATAACTTCCTCCCTATGTTAGTCATATAATAAATATGATTTGCAGTTTCAAACCAAACCAAGCCAGACTGAAATCTTCTGTCACCATGATGTGCATATGGGCCCTGTTTCCCAGTTTCAGTCTCAGTGCAGCACAGCAAGGGACGAATCTAAACCCAGCCAACCTGTGCGTCCCTGTAACTTCAAGGGTCTCAAGCATAGATAACAGTGCATGATTAGTCACTCAGTCATATCCAACTCTTTGTGACCCCATGGACTGCAGCCTGCCAGGCTCCCCTGTCCATGGGATTCTCCAGGCAAGAATACTGGAGTGAGTTGCCATTTCCCTCTCCATAGATAGCAGACCTCCAGAAAAACAATAAAAATTATGTAACAGCTTTTACCTGCACTGAATTTCCCCTGCGTAAGGTGATAGTGAACTCTCTTTACATACACCTTACATACATATAAGAGACAAAGGAAGGGATTAAACAGTAATGACTACTTCCAGAAACCTTCTATCTAGTACTTTCATCAAATATACAAACTTGCTCTAAGTATCAGTTTAAGAGTGGAAAAGCTCATTCCCACCAGAAGACCTAGATTATTCAAAGTACCTTCCTTTGTATGCTTTGTGTATTATCAGATTGCATTCTAGAACTAGATTCTAGAAGGCATAGTTTAGCTTAGCAGATTGCCCTGCCAACTAATTCTTTCATGTGTGTCTGTTCTTCCTAACTACATTGGAACCATATTTGTCAGAGACTGCTTTTTTAACCACTTTTGTACTCTCTTTTAAGAACGCTCCAAATTATTGTTGGTCTCACATTAATTCTCTCTGAGATTCTTTGTAAAAGCTCTTATTATCCCCACTCTAGAGGTGAGTAAACTAAAACTTAGAGGAGATAGACAATGTGGCAGAAGTCATATAGCTTTACAAATGTCCAGGGTCTATGGAATTACTGTAAGGAATCAAGGGGTCTGTATTGGGATGTCAAGTGCCTTCTGTTTGTATACTCACTAATGGTTTTTTATTTTTTTCTTTTGGCCACTTCTATTGGTCTTTCATTTATTTATTTGCATCCATCTTTGTTCTTTGGCCTGTGTAGGCCTCTCATCGCAGTGGCCTCTGTCACTGCAGAGCACTGGCTCTGGACACATACGCTCCAGAGCTCCGACTCAGTAGTTGGACACATCAGTCCAGCCGCTCCGCGGCACATGGGATCTTCCCAGGCCAGAGATCGAACCGGCGCCCCTTGCACTGTAAGGCGGTGTCCTTACCCACTGGACCACCAGGGAAGCCTGTCACTAATGTTTTGAAAGTATATGTACCTCTGCTTTCAAATCTCATCCATTATATTGTAGTAAGTAATAAAACTATAAGTTAATGTAAAATATTGCAGTGTTAAAAATAACTTTTGGTTATTTTGTATTTTGCTGGGAATTTTCAAAATGAGTTTAGAAGGGAATCATGCTGAAAAACATGGAAACCACTTTCTGTAGGCCAAAGCTGGGGTTTTCTAACAAATTACACAGAGGTACTTTGAATAAACCTAGGTCTTCAGGTGACAATGAGTTTTTCCACACTTAAATTGCTCCCAATAGCAAGTTTGTACATTTGATATAAGTCTAGATAGAAAATGTCTGGAAGTAGTCATTTCTTAATCTCTTCTTTTGTCTAACAACTATCTCCCCAAAGAACCCTGATTCCTTTCTTCTTACCTGTGTGATCTTGGGCAATCTGCTTAACTTATTTGTGTACTAGTTTCCTTATTAGCAAAAGGGGAGAAAATGTAGAGCTTGCTTCATAGGATGCTTCTGAGGTCTCATGAGTACAAGTACCTGATGCCTTAACACAGTCTTTTCCCATAAGAAACACTTGTTGTTTGAGCACCACTTACCACTGTTTCTCTCACATAGTTGGAACTTGATTGACATTTTGGGGGATGAACTAATAAATCAGTGAAAATGTGGAACAGGCTGCAAGGGCAATTTCGATTTGTATAATAATTCCTCCTCTACATCTCCTAGTCACAGACAGGGTTTTTAGGAAAGCAGTTTTTCTGCAGATGCTGTGTTTGGCAGTATTTGCTTCAGTGAGCTCAAGCTAGAGAGATGATGAGGTTTCTATATCTTCTGGTCCAGTAGCCTTTACAAATCTATAATTTTTTGCATTAGATTCATCAAAATATGCATTTAATGGATCAGGCAGAAAGAGTTGGGGCTTGGAGCTCATGTCAAGTACAGGCCTTATTCCTCATGGAAAACTATAAGAGGAAACATCAGTAGACCATCTAGATAAGAGGAAAAAAGCATTGCTTTCTGGCCACAAACCAAAATGCTGAGGATCACAGTTATGAAAGGGTCAAAGGAAGTTAGACTGACATTTCATAGCAGGCTCAATATTTATCTAGCTTAAAATTTCACTTCCAGATCATCCCAGGGATAGTTATTTAGCTTTATTCCACAAACAACCTTTCAGCCAGAGGCTCAAAGGTTGTTTTTCGTTTATCAGTGTTTGCAAAGAATACTAACATAGTTATAATTTATTGAGTGGTTTTGGGGGGACAGAGTTCAGGTGCTTTGTATGTCTTATTTTATGAAATCTCATAATTAACCTCGCAAGGTGGTTTTCTTTTTGTTTGCTCGTTTTGTTTCTGTATGAAGAACCTGAGGCTTAGAGATTAACTGGTCACATTGTCAAGTTATAGACCTAGAATTCAACCCCTGGGATACCTAGCTTCCTAGATAATGCTCCTTCTACCTTACTCAGCCTCTTTAACGAAGTACACTGGAACATTCATAGTACCTTATCTGACCATACTAGATGCTCAGTAAATGTTAGTTTCCCTTTGTCTCATTATCCTATCTCTTCCTTCAATGAATGCAGCCTAAAAATGAGCAAGAGGGTTAATGAGTTGACAAAAGTATGCATGAGACCCCCAAGTTGGCCATGCAACATGAACTCCAACACAAGGTGCCTTTAGCCCTCTAAGCTCTTCCATGGGACTAAAGGGTCCTGTCAACATCTATTAGCCAACTAGTTTACTATCAAGGAATATCCAGGGTTTCCTTCTAACCAATTTGCACCTTTTACAGTGTCTTCCTCTTTCTACTGATAATTCTATTCATGCCCCAAACTCCAGTTGAATTCAGAGTCTCTTCAGGGCTACCAGATGTTAGGTTGGTAGGCTATTAAAGGGTTAACACTGCAGTTGTGAACTCACAGGCCCTACAGGGTCAGCAGCAAGGGGCCTGTTACTGATCTGCTGGTGCCTGGGAGTCTCTCAAGGCCGCCGATAAGGAGCTCGCCCTGGCCATATAGATTGTTCACCAGGTGTGGAAAGTAACAAGAACTGCACACCCCCATGTCCACAGACAACTCAAGGACAGCCGACTTATCACTAATTTCCCGCTCAGTTTAAACAAAGACTTTGTTTCTGCACCTGCTCTAAGAAACCTCCTCCCCTTCCTCTTTTTTCCCCTTCTCCTCCCAAATAAAACCTCCTCATCCCATCTCCAGGGTGCGACTTCACTGGCCCACCTTTTGGACCTGTGAATCTCGCCCAGGAACTCTTCCCAAATAGGCTCTTTCCCTAACAGCTTGCTGTCCATCATGTCTTTGCGATTCTTACACCAGCAACTCAAACCTTGTCCTGCCTCATTTGGGCTTTTGGGTCTGTAAACAGGGCAAGAGGTAGATAGAAAGTGCCATCTCAGGGAGAGGAAGGGGGTCTCAGGGTGGGCTTCTCTTTGGCTCCTTCTACATTCACTGGTGTCCTTTATACCCCCTTGACAGGTCTCTAATGTAGCACTGTCAGCAACTATCCTACTCAAGTTCACTAGTTCTCAGCTAGGGACACTACATACTACTACCACCCCAACCTGAGGCATCTGGAAACAGGGAGAGTGTCTTTGGTTATCACAATGGCCAGGGGACACTACTGGCATCTAGTGGTTGGGGGTGGGCAGGTACGTAGAGTTCTGCAGTGGAACCCCACAAAAAAGCTCCCCTTGAGAAAGCCAGGACCATGACTGTGGTCCTGCATTGCCCATTCATGCCCAGCACAGTACCTCTCTTTCCACAGATGCTGAACACAAATCTTTGGATGAATGTTCTCCCTTCCTATTTTCCTACATGTCTCATCTCTCACTGGAGATTCTGAAATAGGGCTGTGTAGCTTGCTTCTAATTTCTGAAAATGACCGCAAAGGTGAAGGTCTTATTCAGCTCTGTCTCAAATATACTCCCTTCAGTTTTCCTTCTTCTGTTCTCAAGAATTTCAACAGTTTAGACAACCACAGCCCTAATGAATGCCTTCTAAATTGATCAGTTAAGATTTACCCTCTGGGGCTTCCCCTGGTGGTCCAGTGGGTAAGGACACCGCCTTGGCCATATAGATTGTTCACCAGGTGTGGAAAGTAACAAGAACTGCACACCCCCATGTCCACAGACAACTCAAGGACAGCCGACTTATCACTAATTTCCCGCTCAGTTTAAACAAAGACTTTGTTTCTGCACCTGCTCTAAGAAACCTCCTCCCCTTCCTCTTTTTTCCCCTTCTCCTCCCAAATAAAACCTCCTCATCCCATCTCCAGGGTGCGACTTCACTGGCCCACCTTTTGGACCTGTGAATCTCGCCCAGGAACTCTTCCCAAATAGGCTCTTTCCCTAACAGCTTGCTGTCCATCATGTCTTTGCGATTCTTACACCAGCAACTCAAACCTTGTCCTGCCTCATTTGGGCTTTTGGGTCTGTAAACAGGGCAAGAGGTAGATAGAAAGTGCCATCTCAGGGAGAGGAAGGGGGTCTCAGGGTGGGCTTCTCTTTGGCTCCTTCTACATTCACTGGTGTCCTTTATACCCCCTTGACAGGTCTCTAATGTAGCACTGTCAGCAACTATCCTACTCAAGTTCACTAGTTCTCAGCTAGGGACACTACATACTACTACCACCCCAACCTGAGGCATCTGGAAACAGGGAGAGTGTCTTTTGGTTATCACAATGGCCAGGGGACACTACTGGCATCTAGTGGTTGGGGGTGGGCAGGTACGTAGAGTTCTGCAGTGGAACCCCACAAAAAAGCTCCCCTTGAGAAAGCCAGGACCATGACTGTGGTCCTGCATTGCCCATTCATGCCCAGCACAGTACCTCTCTTTCCACAGATGCTGAACACAAATCTTTGGATGAATGTTCTCCCTTCCTATTTTCCTACATGTCTCATCTCTCACTGGAGATTCTGAAATAGGGCTGTGTAGCTTGCTTCTAATTTCTGAAAATGACCGCAAAGGTGAAGGTCTTATTCAGCTCTGTCTCAAATATACTCCCTTCAGTTTTCCTTCTTCTGTTCTCAAGAATTTCAACAGTTTAGACAACCACAGCCCTAATGAATGCCTTCTAAATTGATCAGTTAAGATTTACCCTCTGGGGCTTCCCCTGGTGGTCCAGTGGGTAAGGACACCGCCTTGCAGTGCAAGGGGCGCCGGTTCGATCCCTGGCCTGGGAAGATCCCACGTGCCGTGGAGCGGCTGGACCGATGTGTCCAATCATCAAGCCAGAGCTCTGGAGCGCATGCGCCCAGAGCCGGTGCTCTGCAACGACAGACGCCACCGCGATGGGAGGCCCGCAGGAGCCAAAGAACGAAGACGAATGAAAATAGAGAAATGAAAGACCAATAGAAGTGGCCCGCCCGCTCCCCTCCCTCCCCAACCCGACCCCCCCCCAAAGTAAATAAATAAATAAATATTTTTTTTAAAAAAAGAAAAAGATTTACCCTCTGAATAGGTCTCAAAAGCCACGGCTTTTTAGAGTAAATTCAGGTAGAAACTTTTCTCTTCTGATGTGGAGTTAAACACCCTAAAAAAGTATTCAGCTGATGGCTGATGTTTGTTAATGATTAAGTCTAAGTGGTTTGGCTAAAGCAGCAGCAGTGGCCCATTGGCTTCCCCTCTCAGACTCATGAAGCCACAAACCTGGATGGGGTGGAAGAAGGGAGAGGTCTCTTAAGAAGCCAGTGAGGAAAAAGCTAAACTATTGATCATCTTCATCATTCTCCCTGAAATGTCAGAAAAGCAGATACTAAGTAGATCAAGGACCTCACTCCCTTCAGGACAGCTAGGCTATAAGGGAGTGTCTGAACCAAATCCCCACGAGAGGTCTGTGCCCTTATCCCAGCTCTGTCACAGCAGCAAGCTGCTGTTGGGTGGAACACATTCTCTGAGGTGGGAAATTTTCAGAATTCATTGGTTTTACTTTCTGGATGATTTCCTTGATAAGACACACAGCTTCTTTCTCATTTATACAGAGAGAGCTTCTCTTCCCATCATGGGAATTTCCAACATCTCGCTTGTTGGACTATAAACCATGGAGATTCTGAAATAGGGCTGTGTAGCTTGCTTCTAATTTCTGAAAATGACCGCAAAGGTGAAGGTCTTATTCAGCTCTGTCTCAAATATACTCCCTTCAGTTTTCCTTCTTCTGTTCTCAAGAATTTCAACAGTTTAGACAACCACAGCCCTAATGAATGCCTTCTAAATTGATCAGTTAAGATTTACCCTCTGGGGCTTCCCCTGGTGGTCCAGTGGGTAAGGACACCGCCTTGCAGTGCAAGGGGCGCCGGTTCGATCCCTGGCCTGGGAAGATCCCACGTGCCGTGGAGCGGCTGGACCGATGTGTCCAATCATCAAGCCAGAGCTCTGGAGCGCATGCGCCCAGAGCCGGTGCTCTGCAACGACAGACGCCACCGCGATGGGAGGCCCGCAGGAGCCAAAGAACGAAGACGAATGAAAATAGAGAAATGAAAGACCAATAGAAGTGGCCCGCCCGCTCCCCTCCCTCCCCAACCCGACCCCCACCCAAAGTAAATAAATAAATAAATATTTTTTTTAAAAAAAGAAAAAGATTTACCCTCTGAATAGGTCTCAAAAGCCACGGCTTTTTAGAGTAAATTCAGGTAGAAACTTTTCTCTTCTGATGTGGAGTTAAACACCCTAAAAAAGTATTCAGCTGATGGCTGATGTTTGTTAATGATTAAGTCTAAGTGGTTTGGCTAAAGCAGCAGCAGTGGCCCATTGGCTTCCCCTCTCAGACTCATGAAGCCACAAACCTGGATGGGGTGGAAGAAGGGAGAGGTCTCTTAAGAAGCCAGTGAGGAAAAAGCTAAACTATTGATCATCTTCATCATTCTCCCTGAAATGTCAGAAAAGCAGATACTAAGTAGATCAAGGACCTCACTCCCTTCAGGACAGCTAGGCTATAAGGGAGTGTCTGAACCAAATCCCCACGAGAGGTCTGTGCCCTTATCCCAGCTCTGTCACAGCAGCAAGCTGCTGTTGGGTGGAACACATTCTCTGAGGTGGGAAATTTTCAGAATTCATTGGTTTTACTTTCTGGATGATTTCCTTGATAAGACACACAGCTTCTTTCTCATTTATACAGAGAGGAGCTTCTCTTCCCATCATGGGAATTTCCAACTCTGCTCCTCTCAAGGGCTCTCTCGTTTTCTTAAAGGATATGAGGGAACACTTAATGAAGTCTTAAGGTTTATTTTCATTCTTCTCAAACTGGAGACAAACATCTGAAGAGTAATACAGCTCAGGGCTGCTAAGGAAGAGCTAAGAAGAATCACAAAACAAAGAAATTCAATAAGAAAGAAAAGAACCAACTTATTTAGCACTTGCTATGTACCATGAATATTGCTATTAGGTATCTGGTTTTAGTTTTTCCCCAGACTGATGAAATAGTGTCTTAGTCTGGATTGATTAGGTAATGTTTCAGTAACAGCCAAACTCTAAATCACCATGGTTTAAAAAAAGAAAGAAAAAAAGGATTTATCTCTCCTTTCCATGATGTATTCATTATGTGAATCAGCAATGGCTTTGACCCAGGTCATCTTAACTTTAGGACCTGGGCTGATAGAATAGCTGTACCGGAAGTGTTTCAGGTTGCTATGGTGGGGGGAAAGAAAATTATGGGCATCATGGACTGATTCTCACAGATTCCGCAAGGAAATGACACATGTTACTTGTGCTCACATTTTGTTGACCAAAGATAGTTACATGGCCATATCTACATGTAAAGGGAGTAGGGAAGTGTAATCTGACTATGTGCTCAGAGAAGAGCTAGAAATATTTGATAGGTAAAGTGTTATTATCCTGTTATTATAGCTGAGAAGAGAGAGGGGGGAAAAAGAGGAATGTTAGTAGGTGGCGAAGTTGGGGTTCTGACTCTGTGCCCTCAGCTCTTGACTCTTCTATAATGAGTGCATTCTACAGGCACTGCATGCTACTCTACGTACTCTCCAAATGCTGCCACGAACTTAAATATCCTTGGGGCTTGAGGACACCTGCACCTTGGTATGGACATGTTAAAGCTAAATACCGTGTGACTTAGTCTTTATTTCATATATTTCTATTCTCTTTAAAGGTCTTCAAAACATTCACTGTCGAATCATTATGTAATAGAAGTTTATCTTTGAACACATGTCCCAGGTTTTTCTTTTTCTTTTTTTTTTTTTTAAACTTTTACTTTTAACTTTTACAGAGTTTTGTTGTTTACAGATATGCATGTTCCCAGATTAGTCATATGTATATCCCCCCCCATCCCACCCCTCCAGACTGTCACACAGCACCCCTGCAGGATCCCCTTTTCTCACAGAGCAATGACTGTAGCTATTTTCTTCACATATGATAGTACAGGCCTTCATGCTACTTCCTTTATGCCTCCTACCCTCTGTTCCTTCCCCACAATGTCTGTATGTCCACTGTCCATGTCTGTCTCTCCATCGCTTCACTGCATGTGCCATCATCACCATCCTACTAGATTCCATAGATATATATGTGTTAGTATATTGTACTTGTCCTTCCAGGTTTTTTTTTTTAATCATAATCTCAAGTATCATAGGTTTCTTTGCTTGCTGATTTTATTTGTTGAATGATGAAAAAAAAGGCCCCTCTGCCCTCAGCTTGATAAAGCTGTGGCTGGGTGGATGTTCAAGATTCAGAGGAAAGGATGCCCCAACTTCCCTTCATTACTTTCAAGACAGTCCCTGAGAAAAACAGTCCTTGTTCAAAGGAATAATACAATAACAAGACTGATTCTACCAGCCCTTAGAAAATCAACCCTGATATTTCATCTCCAGAGAGCTCAGAGGAAGTACAATGTTATCTCAGTTCTTCTCAGACTTTTCTAATCCAAGTATTTCTCATGGGAGAGAAAAATCTGGAGAAGAAATCTTAAGTGATCTTCCATAGGTAAAATTTCAGACTTTAATATGTCTTAGTTTTTGCATTCTGCTCCATAACATATCCATATTCATTTGCATTCAAAATGCTTTAAATTACTCACCACTAAAATTGATAAGCCAAGAAGATATTATACAATTATTCTTTGATTTTCTCCATCCATAGAAACTTGACTTCAGGCCTTCTTAATGCATTTACAACAGTATGCTTATTACCTGAAAGTAGGTCCCAGAGAAACAGGGATAAGGGTGACTCAGGTTGGGGATATAGCTGATTCCTCCTTGAAGCTAGAGTATCCCAGAGCCAGGAGAAAATAAAAGAGAGGAAGAGGAGGAAGGGTGGGGGTGGGGGAGGAAGGAGAAGAGGAACATGAAGTGGTATTTGGAGACAAGAAGGAGGGAGTACAGCCAAGGTAGAGTCCCAAAATGGGTTTAAAAAGCACACAGAAAGAATTCAAGACTAATTTAGTCATTGCAACAGTTGTTAAATAACTACCTTTTTAAATTGGTTATAGTTCCCTTATCCATTAAAAAAAAGACAAAGTACTTTGTTCAAAGCATAGCTAGTTGTAGCCTTTGGCAAACTGTTAAACTTTGCTAGGTTTTCAGCCATAAAGCAGGAATTCAAATGCTGCTCAACTTAATGGAGTGTAAAGTTTGCAAAACTCTTTGAAGGATGAAAGCACAATTTAAGTATTATGTATTATTAAATAAAATGTCTATTTAGGAAAGGAACTCTCCATTAGCAATATATGTACCTTAACTAGTAGTTAACACCCAGGAGAGCTGGTTGTCAAGGTTTTTATGATAGGAGTGATCCAGGTGCCCATCTCTTAAAATGGAAGGAAAAAAGAAACAAGCCCAGGCAGTAACAAATGGAATGCACCATTAAGGCATTGGCTTGGTTCAGAGAGAGATTCCCGAGCTAAAGAAGACCTCATTTACTGGAAAGGAAAAATATAGGGCCAGGAAATTGCTCAGAGGTCTCCTGTCTTTTCCTGTGCACATGGAAATGCACTATGTGTTGGTTACTGTTTTGGATCAGAATCTCAGTTTTAGAAATAGCCCAAGTTGTGTCCTTGGAAAGGGAGAGGGTTGTGTGGTATATTTGTGTGCCTTGGGGATGGAGGAGGGGGAGGCGGGAGACTGTTAGGAGGAGCTATTTAGACGCTCCCTGGAACCAGATTGCTCCCTTGGCCTCCCGGACAGTTACCAGAACTGAGCTGGGTCACTGAGCAGCTGACCTGAGCTTAGGGAACCTCCAAGTCGCTTGAAATAGCTCCAAGGTGGAGCCAAGCTGCCCTTGCTAACAAAACAGGCCACTTCTGCATGGTCATGCTGGATGGCTGGTTGCAAGTCTGCTTATTTTTCAGGTACATGGGCTGATTCAACAGACATTTATCTGGCAACAACCTCCTGACAAACACTGTTTTAGGCACTGAGGGTATAACAGGAAACGAAAGACAAACATTTGTGTCTTCATGGAGCCTGCATTCTAGTAGAGGGAATTGGACAATGAATAAAATAAATGTTATGCTAGAAGATATGGAGAAATATAAAACAGGGAAGGAGAGAGAATACAGAATGTGGGGTGAGGGATTAGAATTAGGGTGACCTCACTGAAAAGGTGATATTGAACAAAAACTGGAAGGAAGCAAAGAGAATCGTATAGGTATCTAGAGGAAGAGCTTCTAGACAGATAGGGCAGCAGGTGCAAAGGCCCTGAGGTGGGAGAATGCCTGGTACATGTGAGAAGCAACCAAAGGTCATTAGGTTTGGAGTGGAAAAAGCAAGGGAGAGTGTGATAGGGTGTTAGGTCAGAGGGGTAACAGCATCATGGAGAGCCTTACAGGCCACAGAATGAACTCTGGCTTTATTCTAAAATAGAAGATTGTTTGGAGACTTAGGAAGAAAAGTGAAAAGATCTGACTTGCATTTGAGTAGAATCAGTTTGACTATTGTGTTGAGGCTATGAGGAGCCAAGGGTGAGGTAAGGAGAAGAGTTAAGAGTGGTGCTATTAGAAGGTAATTTTCAATCTATTTCAAAGTAAATGGTCAAAGTTCTTGGAAGAATGTTGTGGCTTAGACTGTAGTAGGGACAATGGAGGTGGTGAGAAGTGGTTTCATTCTGGATAGGCACTGAAAATAGAGCCCATAAAACTTCCTAATCCATAGCTAGGGTATTCAGGTGGCCTGTCCAGGAGCATATTAATGAGCTGTGAAGAAATGGTGATGAGGAGTGTTCCCTCTCCACTCAAGACTAGTAAGGGAAGAAGAGACAGGATTCTTGATGGTACAACAACCTCATCTTTCCTTCTTTATCCTCCCCATTAACTGAGGGCCTGTGTGCCAGGCACTGTGCTAGGAAACATTAGTGAATGTGAACTAATGGGCTCAATGCCATTATGGAGCAAAGAACTTACAAAGGGAGTTAGACATTAAGTGGATAATCATAGAAACAAATGAAAATGACCACTCTGATCTGCATGTTGACATTAGTGTACCTTCCCAGATCAGGAGGTGCTGAAGAAGGGACGCTTTGAGCTGGATTTGAATAACTAGATACTGATCAGACAACAGTGAGTGGAGGGAGAGGAAGAGTGTTTCAGGCGATGGGAATGGCATGTACAGAGGTTCTGACGGGAGGGGAGCATGGCAGGGATGAGGAACTGAGAGAAGCCAGTATGAGTAAAATGCAGAGAGCTTAGGCAGCATGTGCAAGGTGCAGCAGAAGAAATGGATCAGACCATGCTGGGCTTGAAGGTCCCATTCAGATTTTGAATTTTATCCTGAAATAAATGGGAAGCTACTGGAAGTCTTCAAGGAGGGAATGCATGGTTATATGTGGTCACTGAGAAGCTCACTCCCCTATTACGGGGAGAATGGATTTTGAAAGTGGAGTAAGAATGGTGTAGAAGACCAGTCATGAGACAAACGCAGCGGCTCAGGTGAGATCATGTTTGTTTGGACCAGGAAATTTGTTGGTCATGATGAGGATAAACATAGAGATCTGAGAGGTATTTAGAAAGTAGAACTTGCTTTTACATCAGCCATGAGGACTGATGGAAGGAATGTTCAAGAATAATTCCTAGTGCTTTGTTCATAATACTTGTAACAAGTAGATGTAAGACTCTCTTACATGGGAAGTTAGGAGCTTTATTTGTCTACAAATATTTAAAAATAAGATTTACCTTAGGAGAGTTCAGTTAGCTTCCAGCCTTAGTGGTAGGAGATCAGTGGGATAGATGGCCTCCGCCAGCTCTCTAGGGGGCCTGGCTGTGTAGTGAACTGATGGAAGCCCGCATTGAAAACATAATTTCTGAACCAGTGTTATCCAGTAAAAATGTCATAGAGTGTGAGCCACAAATGTCATTTTATATTTTCTAATAGCTGTATTAACAAGTAAAAAGAAACAGGTGAACTTAATTTGAACTTATATTTTATATAACCCAGTGTCAAAAATGTTATTTCAACATTAAAAAAATAATTAATGAGATATTTTACCTTTTCTTCACTGAATTTTTGAAATCAAGCATGTATTTTACATGTATAGCAAATCAGATTTGTCATATTTCATGTGCTCAAAAGCCATGCTTGGCTGATGAGCAGTAACTGGATGAACAGAACAGTTCTAAACCATCAAAGTAGCCACACAGACCTTACATTAACACACAGAGGTCTAGAAATAGAGGTCCTTCTATAGCAACATTAAGAACAAAATAAGTAATATCTCTTTTTTTTTGACATTTACTTATTGATTTATTTGGGGGCGGGGTGGGGAGAGAGGGGGGTGGGTGGGCCGCCTCTATTGGTCTTTCATCTGTCTATTTTTCATCCATCTTTGTTCTTTGGCCCGTGTGGGCCTCCCATCGCATTGGCCTCTGTTGTCGCAGAGCACCGGCTCTGGGCGCATGTGCTCCAGAGCTCCGGCTTGGTAATTGGACACATCAGTTCAGCCGCTCTGTGGCACGTGGGATCCTCCCAGGCCAGGGATTGAACCGGCGCCCCTTGCACTGCAAGGCGGTGTCCTTACCCACTGGACCACCAGGGAAGCCCAAGTAATATCTTAAATAGAGCCTCTTAGATTTTAAAATTGAATGTCATTGTTAATTAGCTGTGTGAATTGGAGGAAATTGGTTTACTCCTCTGTGCCTCAGTTTACAATAAGGAAGTGTGATGGGAGTGGACAATGTGTAACAACCTTTTCAGTTTGAGCAACCATTGGCTCCAGGTTAAGGAAGTCCAAATAGTTTTTTTCTTCTGTTTATATTAATTATCAGAGCTCCCAAAGAGATTTTTCCTTTCAAGCTTCTGAACTCTTCTATGCCATCTGAACTCTTCTACTTTACTAATAAACTGACCAAATTCCAAAACTGTTTTTTACTCCAAGGCAAAAAGTTGGATTTTCTAGAAAAATCTGAATAGTGATTGGATTTTTAATGGTTAAGGAAATGATTGATTATTTTAGATGTTCTATATAGTATTATAATTAAGTTTTAAGAGAAAAGTACTTATGTTTAAAAGATATAAAACAATAAGATGCCATGGATATACTTCAAAATCGTAGGGTAGTGGGTGGGTATAGATGAGATAAGCTTGGACATAATTGAAACATGGTGTGAGACATGGGGATTCGTTTTACTATTCTCCCTATTTTTATTGTTTTGAGTTTCTCCATTATAAAAGTTTTTTTAAAGATAAATTTCCGGACTCTTTTAGGTTCTACTACTGGTAGATTTTCAGATGTTCCCCTTAAGTACTGTGTATCCTTCACAATACAGATGTAAAAGTCTGCTTCAGCTTCACGAATGCACCATTCTTATTTAATACTGTAGCCGAATGAAGTCTCAGGCACAAAATTCCCATTGTAGTTCAAATATATCTGGTGATTTTAGTGGTAATATAACCTTGACCTCTTGTCCTTCCCTTTGGCACAGGTCAATATTATAAGCAAAAGGCTGTGCCCTCTGCATGTCAGGGAGAGCCCCATAATCTACCCGAGTCACAGAGGGACGCAGGGAGCACAGTGATATAAACATACAAAGTACATTGCAAACTCATAATAGTGCAGATGCTCAAACCATGGGCATTAAGATTTGCTTCTTGCTGGCATCATAGAGGCCATATGCTGCAGAGGTAGATAGGGTCAGAGGAATAACTCAGAGGGAATGTGACCTCAAAGGTCATGAGGCCCAGCAGCTGGGACTCACAGGGGAATGTGTGACTATAGGTCACTTGTCACCCTGGGTTGTCAGGGCACAGTCTAAATTTCTGGTGTAATGCTCTAAGTTCAGCGAGAGATTTCTAGCTCCCTCCTCTCCAATTCACCCTCTTGAAAATCATGATGGTAGGTGAAGCTGGCATCTATCTCCAAGTTTCTGCCAAGGCATTGTCTGGAGTTGAATAATAGACTGAGAAAACAGAACCATCTCATAGGGTCAATACTTCAGATTCTGTTTTCTTACAATCTAGCTCTTCTGGCTTCCATACCTTTGGGTGTTTGACCTCTTACCAAGAATTACAGAGCAGGCAGTCATTTTCACTCACTTTACGTAAAGCAGTGTCTACAAAGAAAGTGAACAGAACTCAGTCTGAGAATGTTTTTTATCTGCATTTTCATCAGCCAAAGTAGTATTGATTTTAGGGTACCAACATATGGCATGAATGATTTTAAGGGTAGGGTAGTGGGTGGGTATAGATGAGATAAGCTTGGACATAATTGAAACATGGTGTGAGACATGGGGATTCGTTTTACTATTCTCCCTATTTTTATTGTTTTGAGTTTCTCCATTATAAAAGTTTTTTTAAAGATAAATTTCCGGACTCTTTTAGGTTCTACTACTGGTAGATTTTCAGATGTTCCCCTTAAGTACTGTGTATCCTTCACAATACAGATGTAAAAGTCTGCTTCAGCTTCACGAATGCACCATTCTTATTTAATACTGTAGCCGAATGAAGTCTCAGGCACAAAATTCCCATTGTAGTTCAAATATATCTGGTGATTTTAGTGGTAATATAACCTTGACCTCTTGTCCTTCCCTTTGGCACAGGTCAATATTATAAGCAAAAGGCTGTGCCCTCTGCATGTCAGGGAGAGCCCCATAATCTACCCGAGTCACAGAGGGACGCAGGGAGCACAGTGATATAAACATACAAAGTACATTGCAAACTCATAATAGTGCAGATGCTCAAACCATGGGCATTAAGATTTGCTTCTTGCTGGCATCATAGAGGCCATATGCTGCAGAGGTAGATAGGGTCAGAGGAATAACTCAGAGGGAATGTGACCTCAAAGGTCATGAGGCCCAGCAGCTGGGACTCACAGGGGAATGTGTGACTATAGGTCACTTGTCACCCTGGGTTGTCAGGGCACAGTCTAAATTTCTGGTGTAATGCTCTAAGTTCAGCGAGAGATTTCTAGCTCCCTCCTCTCCAATTCACCCTCTTGAAAATCATGATGGTAGGTGAAGCTGGCATCTATCTCCAAGTTTCTGCCAAGGCATTGTCTGGAGTTGAATAATAGACTGAGAAAACAGAACCATCTCATAGGGTCAATACTTCAGATTCTGTTTTCTTACAATCTAGCTCTTCTGGCTTCCATACCTTTGGGTGTTTGACCTCTTACCAAGAATTACAGAGCAGGCAGTCATTTTCACTCACTTTACGTAAAGCAGTGTCTACAAAGAAAGTGAACAGAACTCAGTCTGAGAATGTTTTTTATCTGCATTTTCATCAGCCAAAGTAGTATTGATTTTAGGGTACCAACATATGGCATGAATGTTAATTTTAAGGGAAATCTGGCACACTCAACAGTCTAAATAGTCTTACTTTCTACACATGTGATACTTGGCAATACAGAGCCAGATTTTCTTAAATGTCAGGCATTTTAAGAAGTGATTTTTCCAAATTTAAAATCGCACACACACAAAATAAATGGAAATGCTATGTAGATGCTTTAAAATAAAATAAATCTGACCCCTGAGGGACAATGAAGCAACAACTGACCAAAGGCCAGGATGGACCATTGGTTGACCATCAAACACCAGCAGAGTGCTATTTTAACTTCTATGCAATATATTGTAACCCATGGTGTATTAAGCAGATGATAATCTGCAAAGGATGTCCAAATCTTTGGTGTGGAAGGTGCTCAAGGATTCTTCTTGTCTGTTGACAGAACTTACCTGTACTACAAGTGCAAATTACAAGGGGAAGTGATTTCCTTTGAGTCTTAGCAGGCTCTAGCATTCAGCAGTCCTCATGGCCAGAACAGTCTGGTACTAAAATATGTTGATCCTAGAGTTCTAAATTTGGTTTTACTATTTCCCTTGACCACTTTGGATTATCCAGTTAACCCCTAATTTTGACTTTTCTCAAGTATGTTGGCTTACTGTCATCTACATACACTTGGGGGTGTTTTTCTAGGTCATGTCCACATCATTGATAAGGTGCTTCTTTCCACACTGTTCTGTCTTTGCTTATGAGTCTCAGTCCAGGTTTCCATATCCCTGTAACAACAAGGAGAGACTGAATGGTATAGTGTCCAAAACACTGATAAAGCAGTGCAGAGGGAAGAGGAAATTAGGAGTGACACAAAGCCTCAAATGTACCAGTACAGAATTAAGATCATCTAGTGGGGAGATAACATATGGACTGAGATTCCAAACACTTAGGCTCTGTACTTTATCTCTATCATCCCCATACCTCTGGAATAAAGCATAGATGGAAACATTAATAAAATCTGAACAAGATAATGCCTGAAACCCTCTCTCATACTTAAAACATTCTAAAATTAATTTTCACTTCAGGGATTTTTTGATTGGGACTAAATGTAATAATGGGTATGAAAGTTTTTGAGATTGTTGAGAATTATCTCAGTATAAGTCAACAAAAAGTCATAATTCTCTCAATAAACCTAGACTTGTTTTTTATTCCTATTTCAATGTTAAGCCAGGTTTAGGAGCTTATTTAATTTCAAGTGGAAAAATGAACGGTTCCATAGAAGGTAAAAAGATATATTTAAAGAAGTGTATAATTTAAGAATAAATTAGGTTGACCTTCTCAGAAATCAATTTAGTGATATGTGTTAAGACCTAAAAATTAATATCCTTTGACTAGGTAATTCTTTTCTTAGAGAACTTAATTTAAGGAAACAATAGAGATTCAACCAAAATTTATGTATAAAATTGTGTATTGCAGAGCTAATTGTATATTGCATAGAGATGTGTAGTAAATAATTGCTATTGTAAAAGAAAATGTATTCATGCATAATCAAAGACTTGAAAGAAGCAAGCCAAAAATATTAATGCAGTTATTCTAGGTGGTGGTATTATTGATCATTTTCATTTTCTTCTTTAAATATTTTTGTGTTAAATTTTTAAATGGTAATGAATTTATATTATTTAAACGTCATAAAAATAAATTGTGTGGAGTTGTTAACCTTAATCTAATTCTGGTCCCAACTCATTTTGTCTTGTAATCCATATTGATCAATAGCCAGATTTCATGACTTTCTTTCAGTTTTTCTTCTAACCATCACACTATGTGGGTTTTGTATTACGCCTGTAATTTGCCAGCAGCCTAGATAGTGCTGAGAGAGCTGAGTGACCTGTCAATTTTAAGGTATCGAAATATGGTGCTCACTCTTTCTTTTAATATCCCACACACTCTTCAGATGAAGTTCAGAAAATGTGAATTGGCCCAGGACTCATTTCTTCTAGAATAGGACATACCAAGGGTCACTCTTACATTATGGGCTTGCTTGATTCTCCCTCAGAAATTCTAAGACAGGAATATTTTCACTCATGTTGAATTTTCCATCAATCCCTCAGAGCTGCTGAAACTCAAAAGATTTTGAAATTATAGGCAATTCTCTAAACTCTGGATTGGCTTTTCTCATATTTTTGTTATTATTAAATAGATCCAAATGAGCCACCTCTTGCCAGGGCAGATTCTCAGTGGAAAGGTGTTTAGTTCTATCTTAAGTTAGTCTCATCAGTTCAATCAGGACAAATGCAGAGGAGCACTTGAAAGGGGTCATTTTTTAAGTGCTCCATTAAGTGATGTTATAAATGAACCCCTTTTATAAGAAATCCAGAGAAGGTTAATGATCTAACAGAATCAGCCTGTTATTGGAGGGGACAGGGAGAATCAGCCTGTTGACCATAATAGAGAGAGAGAGAGAGAATGTGAGAAGATTGAGATAATCAAAACCAATCATTCCCAACCACTCAAAGTCAAAAAGCTCCAAAGGACAGAAAATAGGCTATGGAAAAGCACTTAAAAGAACTTTTTCTTTTGATAACCCTTCCAAGGAAATATTCTTTGTCCAGAATCTTCTAGACTCAGTCTTGTTGCGTTCAGATTCTCATAACAGGCCTATCAGTATTTTAATTGGCTTTTCCTCGCCATTTCATCAATTTGTCACACAATTTGTATTCAGTTTAGATCCAGCTATTTCTGCCCACGTTTACATTGATTCAGAAAATGTCCTTCACACCAGTTTCAACCTTTACTCATGAAATTTCATTTGCATTAGGATGAGTTAGTTTCATGAATGAATTTTTCTCCCATATGATTTTGTCTTAGATGGAGTCTCAGGCCTTGTATACTTCATTCCGAACCATATGATCAATAGCCAGATTTCATGACTTTCTTTCAGTTTTCTTCTAACCATCACACTATGTGGGTTTTGTATTACGCCTGTAATTTGCCAGCAGCCTAGATAGTGCTGAGAGAGCTGAGTGACCTGTCAATTTTAAGGTATCGAAATATGGTGCTCACTCTTTCTTTTAATATCCCACACACTCTTCAGATGAAGTTCAGAAAATGTGAATTGGCCCAGGACTCATTTCTTCTAGAATAGGACATACCAAGGGTCACTCTTACATTATGGGCTTGCTTGATTCTCCCTCAGAAATTCTAAGACAGGAATATTTTCACTCATGTTGAATTTTCCATCAATCCCTCAGAGCTGCTGAAACTCAAAAGATTTTGAAATTATAGGCAATTCTCTAAACTCTGGATTGGCTTTTCTCATATTTTTGTTATTATTAAATAGATCCAAATGAGCCACCTCTTGCCAGGGCAGATTCTCAGTGGAAAGGTGTTTAGTTCTATCTTAAGTTAGTCTCATCAGTTCAATCAGGACAAATGCAGAGGAGCACTTGAAAGGGGTCATTTTTTAAGTGCTCCATTAAGTGATGTTATAAATGAACCCCTTTTATAAGAAATCCAGAGAAGGTTAATGATCTAACAGAATCAGCCTGTTATTGGAGGGGACAGGGAGAATCAGCCTGTTGACCATAATAGAGAGAGAGAGAGAGAATGTGAGAAGATTGAGATAATCAAAACCAATCATTCCCAACCACTCAAAGTCAAAAAGCTCCAAAGGACAGAAAATAGGCTATGGAAAAGCACTTAAAAGAACTTTTTCTTTTGATAACCCTTCCAAGGAAATATTCTTTGCCCAGAATCTTCTAGACTCAGTCTTGTTGCGTTCAGATTCTCATAACAGGCCTATCAGTATTTTAATTGGCTTTTCCTCGCCATTTCATCAATTTGTCACACAATTTGTATTCAGTTTAGATCCAGCTATTTCTGCCCACGTTTACATTGATTCAGAAAATGTCCTTCACACCAGTTTCAACCTTTACTCATGAAATTTCATTTGCATTAGGATGAGTTAGTTTCATGAATGAATTTTTCTCCCATATGATTTTGTCTTAGATGGAGTCTCAGGCCTTGTATACTTCATTCCAGAAACTGTTGCTAAACAAGAGCTTTTGAGGATGCTTCCTCCTTAAATATATCTGCTTCTTTCTCCTTTTGTCCAAATCCTCAGAGTTGAAGTCTTGGCTATGTTCATATATGTGGTTTATACAAACTTTAAATCTGACATTCAGTCCAGTCCTTGTCTCCAACTGCACTCTTTCCAGTCATCCAAATTGTCTCAGACAGGTGTAGGTTTATATAGAAAGATTACATACACCCGTGTGAGTGTGTGCACATGCACACACACAATTTAAATATGACAGCTATACCAATATAATCCTGTATGTTTTACCTAAACATTTCCATTACTGATGATTCCATAAGAATTGCATATCTGGTGTTACTTGTTACTTTTTAATTTGTTTGTTGAATTGGTCTTGTGCATTGCCTTTGATGGTTTTCACCCAGTTTTCACTTTACATAGTCACTTTTGTGATTGATTTGTAGATCTTAGATATTGAATAATAGTTCTGTGTCCTGTGTTGCAAATATTTTTCCAGTTTGCCTTTTGAATGTGATTTTTGGCATATGAAAAATTTTTTCCTAATATAATCATGCTATTCCACTTTTCTAGTTGCTAACTTTTAGCCGAAAGTTTTGAAAGGTCACAGGTTTGAGGCAAAGACCCATGAAAGCCATCTTATACCATGTTCCCTACTATGTCGTTGAAATAACAGAGCAGGGGTTAGGTTTGGGAGAAAGGGTTAGGTTCTCACGTATCCTGAGGAGAAAGAGCCCCTTTTGAAATGAGAAGAACAGAAGTAGGAAGAAGGCGATGTGGGGCGGGACGGTGATGACACAAGTGCCTTTATAAGAGTCATTGATGTGAACAGAAATTTGATGACTATTCTATAACCTTTTCCAGGTTCCTGAGCTTTGGGCTGATTTCAGGGAATTTTGGGGGGCTAATTTCTGCCCCTACTTGGGCAACCTGAATGATTCAATGGCCGCGGCCCCCTAGGGGCAGGGGAACCCTTTCAGTGGCCATCTGTGTGGCAAGAGGTGAAAGTTACTACCTTACCACAACGCTGACCAGTTCTGTGACACATGGCACCTGGGTACTCAGGTTTCAAACTTTGCTAGAATCTTTCACATACTGTACCTTGTTTGATCAACTTAGCAACTATGTCAAATGAACACAGGATACAACAAGGTTTCCTACCCTGATTTTTACACAGTAGAAGCAAACAATTTCAAATTGAACTGACTTTTTAAACTCACTCATTGATGGAGTTATGAAGTAAGGTGAGGTGTCCAGGCCACTACAAAGGGGCAGTGTGGCCAACTAGAGGGTATGCAGGCAAAGAAATTGGGCAGGTCTCCAGTGAGATGCCAGCTCTGCCACTCACTTGCTGTCTGACCTCAGCAAGTAGCTTATCTGCTGAGCTTCTATTTCTCACCTATAAAATGGAATAATGGTGACTGTCTTGCAGAATTGATGTGGGGACTAAGTGATATAGTACTCCATCTTCTTCAGGTCTTTTATTGGTGTAGCTTGTTTTTGAGGGTCTCCTTGAAGATGTATGGAAGGCATGGTCTACAGACAGTCTGAGGACCTGGAGAGCATGTAGAACGTTGGCACAGGGCTTGGCACAGAGCAGATGCTGCAAAACCTAGCTTCTCTCTCACCATGCCAGCTTGCTAGTTCCTGAGAGCTAAGATGCACCTTGAGGCTTTCCTCTGAGGGCTTCTTGTTGGCTTATAATTCCATTCATCCAGAAGCCCTTTCCTAGCATACCATTTAGAAGTTGCTGGCATTGAAGAGAATTTGACTCACTAGAAAAATCACAATTGTTTGCTCAGTTGATCATTGTATAGGTAGGCTCAGTGGCTGGTATGTAAATGTAAAAAGTCCTGAAAGAGGATTCTTGAAGTAAAACAGTCCAGCAAAAGGACTCGAGAGAATTTAGCACCATGGCGAAGAGCAGGAGTTAGCAAACAACTGCCCCAGAGCCAAATATAGCCCCACCGAAAAAAGGCCTCCCAAATGTACAGAGGGAGCTGGGCTGATTTCAGGGAATTTTGGGGGGCTAATTTCTGCCCCTACTTGGGCAACCTGAATGATTCAATGGCCGCGGCCCCCTAGGGGCAGGGGAACCCTTTCAGTGGCCATCTGTGTGGCAAGAGGTGAAAGTTACTACCTTACCACAACGCTGACCAGTTCTGTGACACATGGCACCTGGGTACTCAGGTTTCAAACTTTGCTAGAATCTTTCACATACTGTACCTTGTTTGATCAACTTAGCAACTATGTCAAATGAACACAGGATACAACAAGGTTTCCTACCCTGATTTTTACACAGTAGAAGCAAACAATTTCAAATTGAACTGACTTTTTAAACTCACTCATTGATGGAGTTATGAAGTAAGGTGAGGTGTCCAGGCCACTACAAAGGGGCAGTGTGGCCAACTAGAGGGTATGCAGGCAAAGAAATTGGGCAGGTCTCCAGTGAGATGCCAGCTCTGCCACTCACTTGCTGTCTGACCTCAGCAAGTAGCTTATCTGCTGAGCTTCTATTTCTCACCTATAAAATGGAATAATGGTGACTGTCTTGCAGAATTGATGTGGGGACTAAGTGATATAGTACTCCATCTTCTTCAGGTCTTTTATTGGTGTAGCTTGTTTTTGAGGGTCTCCTTGAAGATGTATGGAAGGCATGGTCTACAGACAGTCTGAGGACCTGGAGAGCATGTAGAACGTTGGCACAGGGCTTGGCACAGAGCAGATGCTGCAAAACCTAGCTTCTCTCTCACCATGCCAGCTTGCTAGTTCCTGAGAGCTAAGATGCACCTTGAGGCTTTCCTCTGAGGGCTTCTTGTTGGCTTATAATTCCATTCATCCAGAAGCCCTTTCCTAGCATACCATTTAGAAGTTGCTGGCATTGAAGAGAATTTGACTCACTAGAAAAATCACAATTGTTTGCTCAGTTGATCATTGTATAGGTAGGCTCAGTGGCTGGTATGTAAATGTAAAAAGTCCTGAAAGAGGATTCTTGAAGTAAAACAGTCCAGCAAAAGGACTCGAGAGAATTTAGCACCATGGCGAAGAGCAGGAGTTAGCAAACAACTGCCCCAGAGCCAAATATAGCCCCCAACCTTCTCTTGTAAATAAAGTTGCTTTTTTCTCCCCAAATGTACAGTATGGTAGCATTTAAAAGTTAATGTAACTGAATTATTTTTAATTATTAATTAATGAATATTTTCATCCAATTGTATTGGGATATAGTCTCCTGTCTCTTCCATTTATATTCTTATCACCAATAAAGTTTTGTTGGAACACAGTCACTCCCATTAGTTCACATGGTGACTATAACTGCTTTTGTTCCATCAGCAGAGTTGACTAGTTGCAATGAACTTCATAGGCTTCACAAAGCCAAAAAAACTTACTCTCTGACCCTTTATAGTAAAAGTGTGCCAAGTCCTTGTGAGCTACCTCTTCCAAGTTATGTGATCTTAGTCAAATTATTTATACTCATCATACCTCAAATACCTTATCTATAAAATAGGGATAATAATAGTATTGACTGAACAAGAGAATCATGTAAAAGTCTTGCATACAAGTGAGTCCCCAATTAACAATAGCTGTCATTATTAATACTTATGTCATTGATTTACAGCAAAGCCCCTTGGGTAAAACAGTCACCCAGACCCAGGAACAAAAACCTATGCATTTACCCTAGTTTCAAAGGTCCCCCTTGCAGATATCAACAGCAGCTAAAATAGTCACCCTTTCTTGCCACAATCATGTTTTCTTAAGAACAACCATTTCAATGCCATTAGTTCAGCTTCCAAGATGTTAAAAACTTGCTTTACCTTTCCTCCACACTTAATTGTGGACATTTGGATCAGTGTCATTGAATATTTTCCAATAGTCTGTGTACCCTATCTGGGAAAAGGGGAATTGAATGAGGCATTTTGTTGGAATTAAATGTCAAGTGTACCAGCTGCTTTCTTTTAAAATTATGAGCTAGACATTCCAAAAGGTGTGAACCATCAATCTAAGTATATGGGAAGATTTCATATCTAGTTGTTTATTGTTAGAATAAAGTTTTAAAGAAAACCAACCTTGACAAATGGCATTGAAAGCCGTTAAGGAAGCTGAGGAAATAGTAGTCCCACTTGTCTCCTAAATATAGTGGGAAATGCTTTCTCATTGTAAAGAAGTCTTATCCTCAGTGCAATTAGCACATGGAGGTGATTTCCAAGAGAGAAGTGAAAAAAAAAAAAAAGTCCCGCAGCTCAACCTTTCAGAAGTATCATAGTCATGCAGGGAGAAAATCTCATACCCTCTTCCTCATTGTCAACCTTTGCAGGTTAAAAGAGCCAAGAGGACCCATCCCTGTGGTGAGGGGTTGGGGTGGGTGCAAATCTCCAGCCTAGCTTCTTGCAAGGTGGCTAGGCCTGGAAGAAAGAGAGATGAGGAGGATTCTGCCCACTCTTTCACCAGATGCAGCATGACCTATCCAGATGCTTCCCTTTGTGGATTACCTGGACCCCAGAATGACCACTGCCATGGGCCAATTCAGCTTTGACACAGAGAAGGATCTTCTCCTAACCCCACAGTCCATCCCTAGGAGCCTGGGCAGGTGGCAGAAAGGCAGGGTTTCTTCCATTATAATCCCTTCTCTATCCCACCCCCATGCCTACTTATGCTCCTCTCATTGTATAGGCTCTATATCAAGCTCTCCTGAAAGTAGTTCTTTTAATTAAAAAATTTTTTTTTAAAATTTATGTATCTTTTGGGGAGTGGGGTGGGGAGGGAGGGGGATGGGCGGGCCACTTCCATTGGTCTTTCATTTGTCCATTTTCATCCGTCTTTGTTCTTTGGCTCCTGTGGGCCTCCCATCGCGGTGGCCTCTGTCGTTGCAGAGCGCTGGCTCTGGGCGCGTGCGCCCCAGAGCTCCGGGTCAGTAATTGGACACATCAGTCCAGCCACTCCATGGCACGTGGGATCTTCCCAGGCCAGGGATCGAACCGGCACCCCTTGCACTGCAAGGCGGTGTCCTTACCCACTGGACCACCAGGGGAAGCCCCTGAAAGTAGTTCTTAACCTTGAATGACTATCACAATCACCTACAAAGCTCTTAGAAAAAAATCAATGCTTGACCTGGGGCCACCCCCAGAGATCCTGATGTAATACAAGCATAGGGAGGGCTCTAGGCATTGCATTTTTTAGGTGTATGTAGGGGGAGTGTTATATATTTAAAACCTCTCAAATGATCCTAATATGTTGACCTACTACTTGTCAGACACTCTTCTTGGGGGTTAAACAGTGAAGAGCATAGGCAAGGTACCTGGTCTCATGAAGCTTGCAGTTCAGTGGGGAAGATGGAGAATAAATAAATGAATGACTAAGATACTTTCTAATGCACTATATTCCAGGTAGCATTTACGAGCAAAATAAAGCTAGGGCTGAGAAAGAGAGAGCTTGAAGACGAGAGATTTGTAACTTTAGATTGTGTGTCCTTAGTCACTCAGTCGTGTCTGGCTCTTTGTGACCCCATGGACTGTAGCCCTCTAGGGTCCTCTGTCCATGGAATTCTCCAGGAAAGAATGCTGGAATAGGTTGCCATTGCCTTCTCCAGGGAATTTTCCTGACCCAGGGATTGAACATGGGTCTCCTGCATTGCAGGAGGATTCTTTATCATCTGAGCTACCAGGGAAGCCTTTAGATTTACAAACTTCAGATTACATAACTTTAGATTGACTTCAGTTGTTTTCATACCTTGGCTATTGTGAATAATGCTGCAATGAACATGGGAGTGGATATAACTCTTTGAGATAACAGTTGTGTTTTCTTCAGATATGTACCCAACAGTGGAGTTGCTGAATGGTATGGTAGTTCTATTTTCAATTTCTTATGGAATCTCCATAATGGCTGTACCTCTATTTCATTAATGTAAGGCACACACAGAATATAGCAACACTTGTGAGTATGTGTACATGTATGTATGTGTATGTCAGAAACAGAGAGAAAGAAAGTGAGGATATAAATATGGTGATATCTCACTGAAGAAAAAAATGAGAAAAAATGAGAAGTTCTAATAACCTTCATTTCTGAATTTGGACACCTCCTCTCTACATTAATGTCCTTTTTGATTTCCACAGTTGAAATGCCTAAGGAAGAACATAAAACTTTCTAAGATATGAGTTTTGTTATTATTTCAATTTCATAGACAAGTAATTAAGCCCTCTGAGGTTTAATCCACCATGGTGTTTCCCCCACTTCTCTCTTTTCTTCCTTGTCTTCAGCAGGGGAACCCTGCCTTCTGAGGAGACTTTTGGGGAGCTCTGTCCCCTTCAACCACCTGGCTGCAGCTCAGAGCAGGAGCCTGAGGGCAGATAGGTGTTTCACTCCCAAGCCCATACTTTTAACCGGCCTTTGTAGTGCTTCTGAGACAAGGAGAATTGGGAGCCAAAGAGCCTTAATCTCACATTCTCTTCATGCTAAAAACCCAGATTTAAGGAGTTGGGCATTGATCTCCAGTATCAATAGATGTGACTAAGTCGTTTGTCTTGGAAAATAAAGCTTTGTTGAACTTTAGATTGAGTGTCCTTAGTCGCTCAGTCGTGTCTGGCTCTTTGTGACCCCATGGACTGTAGCCCTCTAGGGTCCTCTGTCCATGGAATTCTCCAGGAAAGAATGCTGGAATAGGTTGCCATTGCCTTCTCCAGGGAATTTTCCTGACCCAGGGATTGAACATGGGTCTCCTGCATTGCAGGAGGATTCTTTATCATCTGAGCTACCAGGGAAGCCTTTAGATTTACAAACTTCAGATTACATAACTTTAGATTGACTTCAGTTGTTTTCATACCTTGGCTATTGTGAATAATGCTGCAATGAACATGGGAGTGGATATAACTCTTTGAGATAACAGTTGTGTTTTCTTCAGATATGTACCCAACAGTGGAGTTGCTGAATGGTATGGTAGTTCTATTTTCAATTTCTTATGGAATCTCCATAATGGCTGTACCTCTATTTCATTAATGTAAGGCACACACAGAATATAGCAACACTTGTGAGTATGTGTACATGTATGTATGTGTATGTCAGAAACAGAGAGAAAGAAAGTGAGGATATAAATATGGTGATATCTCACTGAAGAAAAAATGAAAAAAAATGAGAAGTTCTAATAACCTTCATTTCTGAATTTGGACACCTCCTCTCTACATTAATGTCCTTTTTGATTTCCACAGTTGAAATGCCTAAGGAAGAACATAAAACTTTCTAAGATATGAGTTTTGTTATTATTTCAATTTCATAGACAAGTAATTAAGCCCTCTGAGGTTTAATCCACCATGGTGTTTCCCCCACTTCTCTCTTTTCTTCCTTGTCTTCAGCAGGGGAACCCTGCCTTCTGAGGAGACTTTTGGGGAGCTCTGTCCCCTTCAACCACCTGGCTGCAGCTCAGAGCAGGAGCCTGAGGGCAGATAGGTGTTTCACTCCCAAGCCCATACTTTTAACCGGCCTTTGTAGTGCTTCTGAGACAAGGAGAATTGGGAGCCAAAGAGCCTTAATCTCACATTCTCTTCATGCTAAAAACCCAGATTTAAGGAGTTGGGCATTGATCTCCAGTATCAATAGATGTGCTACCAACAATGTACAAATCCAGCATAATGCTCACAATGATAAAGAATCCACAGTGATGTTCACTACTGCAAAATATCTCCACATGGCAAATTAATTTATACTGATTGTGAACTGGCAACTAATGGTAATATTAATTTTATCAGAAGAAAACACAATCTAAATTCACATTTACTCTTTTATTATTTTTTTGGGGGGGCCACCTCTATTGATCTTTCATTTATCTTTGTTCTTTGGCCTATGTGGGCCTCCCATCGCAGTGGTCTCTCTCCTCTCAGAGGGTCAGCTCTGGGAGCATGCGCTCCACAGCTCCAGCTCAGTAGTTGGACACATCAGTCCAGCCGCTCCGCGGCACGTGGGATCTTCCCAGACCAGGGATGGAACCGGCGCACCTTGCACTGCAAGGCGGTGTCCTTACCCACTGGACCACCAGGGAAGCCCGAAATTCACATTTACTCTTAAAGACACAGACAGGTCTGTTTTATAAAGCAGATACAGCAGTGGCTGATAGGTGAATCCCACCCCAACAGCAACTAACCTTGTGTTGGGTCCCTCCATGGTCATCTGAGTCATGCAAGGCATGATGGGAGAAAGAAGAGGATGAATCCCAGGCTGGATGCAGCTTCCATACAGATCGGAAAAACCAAACCTAACCATGAAATAATTAGAGTTTAATACAAGAAAAAAACACTGTATTTAACCCAGGCCTCCATAAGATAATGTGACAGGATTTATCTTCTTGGGAGAGAGAATTGGGCATAAGAGTAGAGAAAAAAGTTCCAGGAAGAAGCTGAATTTAACTTCAGTCCAGGAGGGGACGTGGATGAACAGAAAGAATGTTCCTGGATAATCAACCAGTCTAAGCAAGGGCAAAGAAATAGGAATTACTTTGCCCCACACAGAGAATAGTGAAAGCCTGGTCTAAGTGGGTTGAAGTGATTTTAGAGTCAAAGGGAACTGAATTGGACCTGTATATAAAGGAATCTGAAGGTCAGGGAGAGATATTTACACTGGATTTGCTCTGTGTATCAGATGGCTACAAGCCACTGAACTTGGAATAAGCAAGGAAAGGATTTATTTTCTCAAAAGGCAAAATCAGCACCAAATGGGTCCAGGAAATTCTCCAGCAACATGTTCCCTCCTCCCCTTTGCCATGCTTTGTGGGAGGCATCGTCATTAACCTTATCCCTTCAAGGCGCCAATACGGCTGCTCCATATCCAGCCACATATCCACATTTCAGGCAGAAAACAGACAGAAAAGGTGTTGCTGGTTAGGTGTTGTCAAACCGACTTCTTGTTCCTTTTTTCTGTGCAGAAAGTTAACATTTGGGTGGCCTAGAGACAACTTGTTAGAAAGGAGAAATTGATAAAGAAAAATCCCCAAATCAGAGACATATTGAAGCAATAACAAATCCTAAAGTATATTACATGATATATTACATATGTATATTTTATATACATTTTATCTGTATATTTTATATTCATATAAAAACAGAACAAAATCATCTTAACACTGGAAATTTATTGTAATTTGAAAATGTATCACTTAAAAATGTTAGTAAGTACCAGTCATTGTACAACTCAGGAAAGACACAGAAAAGTTTGGGAACTAGTCCTGACCTCAAGGGGTCCCAGTGGGTGGGGAGGCAGATTGTTGCAATACTCTGGGAGGAAACTACATCAAGTGTGTGGGTAGGAGGCTAGGGGGACTGAGAGGAAAAAGGGACTAATTTCATCTGAGGGCTGGAGCATGCTTTGTGCTTTGACATTTTATGATCTTGCAATGGCATCAATAGAATCATACTTTTAACCTGAAAGAAGCTTTTAAGTTAACTAGTTTGAGGTCCTGGGGGTGGGGAGAAGGACCTGACATTGCCCCAAATCCAACAGTCTCGTCCTTAGCACCTTAGAGTTCCTTCTCAGCCCTGGTGAAAAAGCCAAGTGAAAACTCCAGGGGTTGGTAGAATGGAGAAACTGAATTAGTTATATTTGCAGTGTGACTCTGTAATTACTGTGAATTTTCAAGTTAGACTCATATTTATCTGAATTGGACCTGTATATAAAGGAATCTGAAGGTCAGGGAGAGATATTTACACTGGATTTGCTCTGTGTATCAGATGGCTACAAGCCACTGAACTTGGAATAAGCAAGGAAAGGATTTATTTTCTCAAAAGGCAAAATCAGCACCAAATGGGTCCAGGAAATTCTCCAGCAACATGTTCCCTCCTCCCCTTTGCCATGCTTTGTGGGAGGCATCGTCATTAACCTTATCCCTTCAAGGCGCCAATACGGCTGCTCCATATCCAGCCACATATCCACATTTCAGGCAGAAAACAGACAGAAAAGGTGTTGCTGGTTAGGTGTTGTCAAACCGACTTCTTGTTCCTTTTTTCTGTGCAGAAAGTTAACATTTGGGTGGCCTAGAGACAACTTGTTAGAAAGGAGAAATTGATAAAGAAAAATCCCCAAATCAGAGACATATTGAAGCAATAACAAATCCTAAAGTATATTACATGATATATTACATATGTATATTTTATATACATTTTATCTGTATATTTTATATTCATATAAAAACAGAACAAAATCATCTTAACACTGGAAATTTATTGTAATTTGAAAATGTATCACTTAAAAATGTTAGTAAGTACCAGTCATTGTACAACTCAGGAAAGACACAGAAAAGTTTGGGAACTAGTCCTGACCTCAAGGGGTCCCAGTGGGTGGGGAGGCAGATTGTTGCAATACTCTGGGAGGAAACTACATCAAGTGTGTGGGTAGGAGGCTAGGGGGACTGAGAGGAAAAAGGGACTAATTTCATCTGAGGGCTGGAGCATGCTTTGTGCTTTGACATTTTATGATCTTGCAATGGCATCAATAGAATCATACTTTTAACCTGAAAGAAGCTTTTAAGTTAACTAGTTTGAGGTCCTGGGGGTGGGGAGAAGGACCTGACATTGCCCCAAATCCAACAGTCTCGTCCTTAGCACCTTAGAGTTCCTTCTCAGCCCTGGTGAAAAAGCCAAGTGAAAACTCCAGGGGTTGGTAGAATGGAGAAACTGAATTAGTTATATTTGCAGTGTGACTCTGTAATTACTGTGAATTTTCAAGTTAGACTCATATTTATCTGAACTTTCAAGACTGAATGTAGTTTATTTGTGATTTATACATACCTGACGTTTTTTTTTTTTTTTTTTACCTGACGTTTTTTAATGTGGTCTTTGTGGTTACTTATACTAATTTCCTTGATGATAAAAGCCTGGGTCATAAAGCTACATGCTCAAAGTATAAACCAGGGGCATCAAAAGATGTTGAGCAGAAAAATAGAGTCCAAAGAAACGCTTTAAGAGAATTGTTCAGCATTCAAAAGGAAGGGGATTTCAAGGCTAATTTTGCCTGAATATTCGCTGTTTGGAAGACAATATGCACTTTTATATTTTAAATGCAAGTATTTGAATAGTCAGTCACAGTAGACAATAGTATAAATTGAAAGAATATGCAATTAAGAGTCTCTGTGCAAGGAGCTGCACAACCGAGCAACATCTTCCTAAAGACTCTGATGGAACTGTTCCCTCAGACTAGTGGCTAGACCCTCAAGCCTTCTTCCTCCAACCATACAGTCCTTCTCCCCAGCAACAACTAATATTACAAGATTCCTGTATTTCTTTCCAAAGATAGGCTACGTGTACAAGTACATGAGGAAATGAGTCTATATATTTTATAAGTATATACATTTTCCAAGAATGGTTTTAGTGAGTAGAATGAATACAAGAAGCAGCATGAAGCATGGTCTATGAGAAGATCTTGAACTAAATGAGAAGACCTTGAACTAAAAAGCAGAAGGAAAAAAAGAGAAAGGCAGAGGAAGACCAGGAATTCTATCCACTTAAACATATAAAGAAGGGATGAGGTCACAGATCCATCTGCACAATAGGATGGGCATTTCCACAAAGCTAACAAACATTTGCCTGGAGATCATGAGGCACTTGTAGTTGTTGAGTAAGTGAGAGATGGTGGTGGCCCGCCCTCCTGGGATATTATTTGCTAGAATGTGGGGATGTTGTGCTCTATGGTGACACACTCCCCCAGAGGCTCAGTGGCATTTGATTACTCTCCCCATGGGCATTTCCAGAGTCCTCCCACATTCATTCATATTATTTCAGTGTAACAGGACATTCCATCTTCCAGGTCAAAGGAATAAGATACATATTGGCCTTAGGGTATGAGCCAGAATAAAGCAGAGGGTGCCATGTTTACTGAAAAGCACAACCCTAGTCATTGCTACACCTTCACTGAAGCCCTTTCTTCCCTGGAGATGTTCTTGGCAGTTCATTGACGTGAGTTGGCTTGGGATGAATTGGGACAGGCCAAGTAAACCAGTTATTTCTTCTTTCATGTAATGGCAAAATTCTTCTGGGATCATGGAGCAAGAGCAAGCTAGAACATGGCATCTGTCAAATTCCCAAGTAATTATTGAATCCCAACAACATGTAAGGCAACAGACATGTTTTTTCCAGATCCTGTAAGAAATATAAGCTATCCACCCACCCAGAAAGATGACTAGCAGCACAGGACCCAGTCAATAAGCAGAACATCAAACAAATAGGATAGACTTCAGAGAAGTGAGGAGTTTTCCTCCGGCTCTGGTGGAAAGGAAAAGACCTCTAAGTCTCCATAAAATTTCCAACAGGTGAGGTTCTTTCCACCTCTGGCACTGTAGAAACTTGGGACACTCTGGCTAATATCTTCAACAAAAGGCACCAGAGAAAGAAGATAGCTGGCTACTCAGGTAGACTTCCTGCAGTAGCAGCTCCTCGTGGCACTGCCATGACTCAGGATTTGGTCAGTGGGTTTAGAGATTCACCAGTTCCATTTTGTATGAGCCCTGTTAATCAGTCCCAGGGGGAAAAGATTCATTCACAAGAATGATCTATGGACCTAATGTCAGTGTCAGCCTATTAATTGACAAGCAGTAGGAGTATATTTTCTAGTCACCAGAATGATCTTACCCACTAATAGCAGCGTACTTTACATCTCAAAGAATGTTGGAGCAATTAGTGAAGACTGCTGAACGAAGCAGTCCCAGGTGGCGCTAGTGGGTAAAGAACCCGCCCGTAATGCAGGAGACCTAAGAGATGCAGATTCAATCCCTGGGTCGGGAAGATACTCTGGAAAAGGAAATGGCAACCCACTCCAATATTCTTGCCTGGGAATCCCATGGACAGAGGAGCCTCGAGGCTACAGTCTACCAGGCTGCAAAGAGTTCATTTTTTTGTAACAGGACATTCCATCTTCCAGGTCAAAGGAATAAGATACATATTGGCCTTAGGGTATGAGCCAGAATAAAGCAGAGGGTGCCATGTTTACTGAAAAGCACAACCCTAGTCATTGCTACACCTTCACTGAAGCCCTTTCTTCCCTGGAGATGTTCTTGGCAGTTCATTGACGTGAGTTGGCTTGGGATGAATTGGGACAGGCCAAGTAAACCAGTTATTTCTTCTTTCATGTAATGGCAAAATTCTTCTGGGATCATGGAGCAAGAGCAAGCTAGAACATGGCATCTGTCAAATTCCCAAGTAATTATTGAATCCCAACAACATGTAAGGCAACAGACATGTTTTTTCCAGATCCTGTAAGAAATATAAGCTATCCACCCACCCAGAAAGATGACTAGCAGCACAGGACCCAGTCAATAAGCAGAACATCAAACAAATAGGATAGACTTCAGAGAAGTGAGGAGTTTTCCTCCGGCTCTGGTGGAAAGGAAAAGACCTCTAAGTCTCCATAAAATTTCCAACAGGTGAGGTTCTTTCCACCTCTGGCACTGTAGAAACTTGGGACACTCTGGCTAATATCTTCAACAAAAGGCACCAGAGAAAGAAGATAGCTGGCTACTCAGGTAGACTTCCTGCAGTAGCAGCTCCTCGTGGCACTGCCATGACTCAGGATTTGGTCAGTGGGTTTAGAGATTCACCAGTTCCATTTTGTATGAGCCCTGTTAATCAGTCCCAGGGGAAATGATTCATTCACAAGAATGATCTATGGACCTAATGTCAGTGTCAGCCTATTAATTGACAAGCAGTAGGAGTATATTTTCTAGTCACCAGAATGATCTTACCCACTAATAGCAGCGTACTTTACATCTCAAAGAATGTTGGAGCAATTAGTGAAGACTGCTGAACGAAGCAGTCCCAGGTGGCGCTAGTGGGTAAAGAACCCGCCCGTAATGCAGGAGACCTAAGAGATGCAGATTCAATCCCTGGGTCGGGAAGATACTCTGGAAAAGGAAATGGCAACCCACTCCAATATTCTTGCCTGGGAATCCCATGGACAGAGGAGCCTCGCAGGCTACAGTCTACCAGGCTGCAAAGAGTTGGACACAACTGAGGTGACTTAGCAAGCACACATGCCTGCTGAACATGCAAACAGGGCCAAAGAGTAGGAGACCTGGAAGGATCATTTAATGCACAATCCCTGCCTCACAAAGTTCTTGCTGAATAGAATACATGCAAAAACAAAAACTCCTGGTATCAGCCATATATAAAATCTCCACTTTGGATAGAACAGGAATTTAAATAATCCAATTGTTAAAAACCAGTACCCCTCTTTATATACTGTATGCATATTATTGGATACTTTCCAAAGATATGAATTAATGAGAGAGTTGAGTTTGGTCATCTTAACTGCTGCTGGGTATTTCTCAAATATCCTCAATTATGCATTTTACAATGTACAGAGGAGCATTTTTGTATGTTTCTTTTCTATTTTTAAACTTATTTTGAATTCATGTAGAGTAAAATTCAATTTTTTTGAGTTCTACGCATTTTGACAAATATGACAATCATGATACAAAACAGACTTTTGTTCCTCTTCCCACAAACTTATTGCCTTGAGTGACATTTTTAGAATAGGTTCCTTCCACAGATAGCTCGCCTCATCTATGCTTGTTGATTCTTACTACTTTTGCTTGCCAGAGGGTCATATTTTTTGGCATGTGTATATTATCTACCAGTTCTAAGACCCACCAGACCAAATATGCTGTCATTTTCAGAGACAGACCAAATTCAGTTTTTGAACATTCATGTGTTTATTTGCTTAGCTAGGAGTGGGTGTATCAAGCTTGCTAGATTTATGAACATAATACAAAACAAAAAAATTGAGATATATTCTAAGAGTACGCCAAAGAAATTAGGAGAAAAAATTCTAACATTCCAGTTGGAGCTCTATCTCCAAAAGATATATTAGCTCTGAGAGTTGGGAGAGAGAACTGCTAAGTCATTATCTCCAATTCATTTCCTTCCTTTAAATGGGTCACGAGGGCAGTGATAACCCCATTAGCAGCTAGCAGCTGTTCCAGTGCTCAACTAGTGCTTTTCAGAAACTGGACCTAAGGCATTGAGCACTTTCCTAAATGAAACCCACATCCATTTAACCTAACCTTAGTTATTAGCTAAATTTCTTGTCATTTTAAGGACTGTTTACAAAGCATATCTATATGTAAATGGTGTATATGCATGTACATTATGGACAATTTAAACAATGGAAAACTAAATTTGACTTTATGTTATGTCTTGGTGGTATTTAGGAACTTAAAAAGTAAATTATGGGGGCTTCCCTGGTGGTCCAGTGGGTAAGGACACCGCCTTGCAGTGCAAGGGGTGCCAGTTTGATCCCTGGCCTGGGAGGATCCCACGTGCCGGGGAACTGCTGGACCGATGTGTCCAACTACCGATCCGGAGCTCTGCAGCGTGTGTACCCAGAATCAGTGCTCTGCGACAAGAGAGGCCACTGTGATGGGAGGCCCACACAGGCCAAAGAACAAAGATAAATAAATGAAAGATCAATAGAAGTGACAAAAAAAAAAGTTAATTATGTGAGTTCAGTTGACAAACAGGTCTCATCACCAATTAATATTTTCTGACCAACCTAGGGAACTCAACTCATGCTATGGGCTGATAGATTACTTTTTATAACAAAATGCAAGTAATTCGGGTTTATAAATTAAGCAAGGGACACAGAGGCATCCAGAAGGGCCCTGGGATTTGGCTACCAGGCATCTGGCTCCCTTTTCTTATTTCTACTTCTAACCCAGGGAGTGACAAGGCAGATAAATTAAGTCTTTAGAGCTTAATGTTCTACCTGCCAGATGCATTCAGAGATCTTTCTATTCCTGCCAATACCAGGAACTCAGGCTGAATCATTACATGCCAGACACCTGCAGATGAGGAACTCAATAGTACAACCACATGTGCGTGCAGTGCGTGCAAAGTCGCTTCAGTTGTGGCCCACTCTTTGCAACCCTACAGACCATAGCCTGCCAGGCTCCTTGTCCATGGGATTCTAGGCAAGAAGACTGGAGTGGGTTCCCATGCTCTCCTCTAGGGGATCTTCCCAACCCAGTGACTGAACCAATTTCTCTTAATGTCCCCTCATTGGCAGGCAGGTTCTTTACCACTAGCACCAATTTATAGTAAAAAAAAAAAAAAAAGAAAGAAATGTGGAATCATTAGGATGTTTAATTCTCAGGTTCAGAGTCTTTTTCTGCTGTCCCAAATTCAGAAAGAACCAAGTGATCCAATAAAATCCCACTTTGTAAGAGCCTTATAACAAGATCCCTTTGTATGAACAGAGAGAGGTTGGCAGTCAGTCCATATATTTCCCCTCCTGCATTCCTGCTATCCTCCCATGACTCCCCAGCTTTCACTACCCTCACCACTGCTTCTTATTCTTCAGTATCTCCTCCACTCACACCTCCTCCCTGCTTCCATCTTTGTTGAGGGCAGAACTGCAGTGCCGACCACTAAGTACAGAGCCACTCTCTTAAAGAAAAAGGGAAGCCAGTATCTCCAGTAGGAAAATGTAATGTTTTCCAAGGAAACACTGGAAACCTTCCAGGTATAAACAATGTGAGAGAATATATTCTTTCACTAAATCCAGAATGAATAGAAATCAGTGTTGTGGAATGACGATAAATAGATGTGCCCTTGACATGCTGACTCAGAGTGACTCTTCTAACAGCATTTACTGGACTGACCTTCCACTCCAATGAGAACCACAAAATGCCAGTAATTTTATCTGGAGGATATTTATATTTTTGTGCAGTAGGTGAATTCCCAATGAAAGGGCATTATTAGAAGAACTTTTCCCCCAAAACTAAATGTAGTTTCATCTTGGTTAAGTCTTGTATTTCTAATTGGTCTTTTATGGTTCAAAGAGGAGATTTTGTTTTTGTTTTCAAAATCCATTCATTCCCCAGTTCCACATAACTAACTCTCATGAAGGAGACCTGTTAGAGAAGACATCTGAAATCCCATTTTCCTCTAACATAGATCAACCCAATATTCTCCTCCTCAAACCAATTGTTTCCTGACGTACAGCCTATTGGGTTTGGTGTGAGTATGCATGAAAGAAAGCCAGGAACCTTAGAACATTCTCTGACTATAGCAATGAAAATGCGTGATTATTCTAAGGCCTCTCCCTCTCCACCCTCACATTAGTACAAAGAGCAGACTGCTACTAACTTCCCAGACATTTCCTTGGGATGGAAGAGTGCAGGGTAACCACCCACTCCTGGTTTATGTTTCACAGTTTCTATCCATGGATCTTTCTATCTATTGCCTTTTGGACTTTTCCAGCATCTGTTTTCTGACTGAGTTGCAGAACCTTGTTCCCTAACATTAGTACAGTCAGGATTTAGGGCTTACCCTGAACCTGAGGGTCAATTCAGAGAGTGGTATCCTTGGGAATTGAGCCAAACAAAAGCACACACAAGGTGGATATATCGAGTTCTTCCCACAATGACTACTTGAGAATTTATGAGTGTTCTCATGATCTGATTAGGGATGTCCCCCAAAAGTCACCTGCAGTCTATATAAATGTGAGATATAATAAAATTAAACATAAAAAGTTCCATGTGGAGACTTTAAAATAAGAACCATTTATTCCTTCTCTCATCCCACAGTAGTTTATTGAGGGCCCACCTTGTGCCAGGCATCATGTTGGGGACTGGAAACCAGTAGTGAATCAAACAGACCCAATCTCTGACCTCATAGTCCAGTAGGAACGGCAAGAGCTGGTTTGCCAGTGTTGACTCAGCACTGTCCCAGTGTGTGAGACTCTGGGTTTGACATACAGGTCTTCCGTCTCTGGGAAAGTGACCTCTTATATTAGGCTAGGGACAATTCCTCAGCTTCCCACAGACAAAATAACTGGTAAGACCACCAGTCCTCTTTGTCTCCACCCAATCCCAAAACTCTTTTGTAACCAAAGTCATCTGTTATTAATGTAAGGCTTGAAGATATGTCCATAATAGGAAAGAGTCATAGAGAAGGGATAGGGGGGTATTCATTCTTATACTAGAAGGTTGATCTCCACATTAAATAAATAAATTCATCCTGGCCTTTCCCATTGGCCTTTTTGAGTGTGGTTCACATTCATGACTGGGGCAGACCAACTCAAGGTAAATGGGTAAAGTCTTGGGTTGAGGCATTTGAGTAATGCCAGTTACTACTGACAAAGAGCTTCAGCTTGGAAAAGATGGCAACCTTAGAACATTCTCTGACTATAGCAATGAAAATGCGTGATTATTCTAAGGCCTCTCCCTCTCCACCCTCACATTAGTACAAAGAGCAGACTGCTACTAACTTCCCAGACATTTCCTTGGGATGGAAGAGTGCAGGGTAACCACCCACTCCTGGTTTATGTTTCACAGTTTCTATCCATGGATCTTTCTATCTATTGCCTTTTGGACTTTTCCAGCATCTGTTTTCTGACTGAGTTGCAGAACCTTGTTCCCTAACATTAGTACAGTCAGGATTTAGGGCTTACCCTGAACCTGAGGGTCAATTCAGAGAGTGGTATCCTTGGGAATTGAGCCAAACAAAAGCACACACAAGGTGGATATATCGAGTTCTTCCCACAATGACTACTTGAGAATTTATGAGTGTTCTCATGATCTGATTAGGGATGTCCCCCAAAAGTCACCTGCAGTCTATATAAATGTGAGATATAATAAAATTAAACATAAAAAGTTCCATGTGGAGACTTTAAAATAAGAACCATTTATTCCTTCTCTCATCCCACAGTAGTTTATTGAGCGCCTACCTTGTGCCAGGCATCATGTTGGGGACTGGAAACCAGTAGTGAATCAAACAGACCCAATCTCTGACCTCATAGTCCAGTAGGAACGGCAAGAGCTGGTTTGCCAGTGTTGACTCAGCACTGTCCCAGTGTGTGAGACTCTGGGTTTGACATACAGGTCTTCCGTCTCTGGGAAAGTGACCTCTTATATTAGGCTAGGGACAATTCCTCAGCTTCCCACAGACAAAATAACTGGTAAGACCACCAGTCCTCTTTGTCTCCACCCAATCCCAAAACTCTTTTGTAACCAAAGTCATCTGTTATTAATGTAAGACTTGAAGATATGTCCATAATAGGAAAGAGTCATAGAGAAGGGATAGGGGGGTATTCATTCTTATACTAGAAGGTTGATCTCCACATTAAATAAATAAATTCATCCTGGCCTTTCCCATTGGCCTTTTTGAGTGTGGTTCACATTCATGACTGGGGCAGACCAACTCAAGGTAAATGGGTAAAGTCTTGGGTTGAGGCATTTGAGTAATGCCAGTTACTACTGACAAAGAGCTTCAGCTTGGAAAACAGAGATGAGGTCAGTCGGTTTCAGTCCACTGATTACCACCCTAACCCTCCTTTCCTGTCTATCCTTTCTTACCACTCAAGAGTACACACCACATTGTCCAGTGTTAACAATCTTTCACAAACACACCCTGTTTTAAGGATCCAGAAACCCCATGGGGATATCCCAACCCCTATTTCACAGATGAGAAAATCAAACCTCCAAATTAACTTACTCATTTCCCCACAGCTGCTAACACAAAGCCAGCATTCAAACCCAGATCCTAAGGCTCCAAACCAATGCTCTTTGCATTCTCCCACAGCTGTGTATTTTGACCATTTCAGTTCTTTATTTTTGTACATTATTTCAGCACATCCTGGTGGAGAACTGGCTTCTAACCAGCTGGTTTTCTAGGAACATCCACAGATTACTGACCAGGGGAGGGCCTGAGTTTCCCCACCACCCATGCTATCCCATGCCTCTCTTGCCTCCTGCATGGGAACCCCATATCTGGCATGGATGCCTGTGGAGTTATTTTCAAAGATAGAGTGGAGTGAGTGGGTGGCATCCACTCACGTTTTATAGGAGTCTGTTAATATTTTTGCAGAGACTATTCAGGATTTTAAGTTGTCCCCTGAGGAGACATCCTTAGCCTTCTCTCCCCTTCGATACTCCCCATCCCTGATATGGATTTGTTTTGGGGGTGTAATTCTTTTACCCCTAAGGCTCACTTTGTTACCTGGGATTCAAAAGACAGGGGTATTTCTAACCAGCAGCAGCTACAGCTGACTTATGTCTCAAGAAGGTCAGGAAGAAGCAGATCTTGTTCTCCTTGACCTCTGTAGGAACTGACAGTGCTCCTTAAGACCATTATGCAGCTACAGTGCTGCTAATGTAAGACTTGAAGATATGTCCATAAAAAAGTCATAGAGAAGGGATAGGGGGGTATTCATTCTTATACTAGAAGGTTGATCTCCACATTAAATAAATAAATTCATCCTGGCCTTTCCCATTGGCCTTTTTGAGTGTGGTTCACATTCATGACTGGGGCAGACCAACTCAAGGTAAATGGGTAAAGTCTTGGGTTGAGGCATTTGAGTAATGCCAGTTACTACTGACAAAGAGCTTCAGCTTGGAAAACAGAGATGAGGTCAGTCGGTTTCAGTCCACTGATTACCACCCTAACCCTCCTTTCCTGTCTATCCTTTCTTACCACTCAAGAGTACACACCACATTGTCCAGTGTTAACAATCTTTCACAAACACACCCTGTTTTAAGGATCCAGAAACCCCATGGGGATATCCCAACCCCTATTTCACAGATGAGAAAATCAAACCTCCAAATTAACTTACTCATTTCCCCACAGCTGCTAACACAAAGCCAGCATTCAAACCCAGATCCTAAGGCTCCAAACCAATGCTCTTTGCATTCTCCCACAGCTGTGTATTTTGACCATTTCAGTTCTTTATTTTTGTACATTATTTCAGCACATCCTGGTGGAGAACTGGCTTCTAACCAGCTGGTTTTCTAGGAACATCCACAGATTACTGACCAGGGGAGGGCCTGAGTTTCCCCACCACCCATGCTATCCCATGCCTCTCTTGCCTCCTGCATGGGAACCCCATATCTGGCATGGATGCCTGTGGAGTTATTTTCAAAGATAGAGTGGAGTAAGTGGGTGGCATCCACTCACGTTTTATAGGAGTCTGTTAATATTTTTGCAGAGACTATTCAGGATTTTAAGTTGTCCCCTGAGGAGACATCCTTAGCCTTCTCTCCCCTTCGATACTCCCCATCCCTGATATGGATTTGTTTTGGGGGTGTAATTCTTTTACCCCTAAGGCTCACTTTGTTACCTGGGATTCAAAAGACAGGGGTATTTCTAACCAGCAGCAGCTACAGCTGACTTATGTCTCAAGAAGGTCAGGAAGAAGCAGATCTTGTTCTCCTTGACCTCTGTAGGAACTGACAGTGCTCCTTAAGACCATTATGCAGGGAGGGGCTGCTGTTTTACAAGTCTGGGAAAATGTCCATGCATGGGTCACAATGTTTTTCGAAACCTCCTGAGTTACGTACTTTATTCTAAAGAAGGCAGACTGCTATTTTAGAGGTGGGATATATGTATTTACAAGTCAGAAACTGGGGAAAATATTTTTACCATATTAAAATAGGAAATTAAAATGTGTATATAAAATCTCTGGATTTAGGAGACATAATTCTGCCATTCATGTTTTTAAAAAATCACATCATCTGTGTTCAATCATGTTTCTTCACTTTACTAGGTCAATGGTGACAAAATAAAATTGCATTTGCCTCCCCAGAGACTACAGAAAATCACTGGTCCTCTCACCCTGCACTGCTCAGCATGTGGTCATTCCCAAGGGCCAGAGCCCTGAGTGAGTCCAGAATCTATCCCAGTTCCATCTTTAGTGGCTTGAGGCCAGGCCTGACACCTGACCAGGCTGACTGGTTCTGTGGGAGCCTCTGCTGAGCAAAGGAGCCAATCCCATTCAGGTTCAGAGGATCTAGGTAGAAAGGGCCTACACCAGAAGTGTGAAGTTGGCCATCTGGCACTCTCCACATGTATTCAAGCGAAGAAAACAGAAAACTGACTAGGAGACATGTGAAAGGAAGTGTGGCCTCTGGTTTAGATTCTGGCCCCACAGTCTCTCCAAGACATACCAGGACACACTAACTGGCTCAGCAGGGAAATCACAGTACTACAGGAGGCACCACTGCCAAAGACCAAGCTTTGTGATGTATTCGCTCTCTTGCCTCCTGCATGGGAACCCCATATCTGGCATGGATGCCTGTGGAGTTATTTTCAAAGATAGAGTGGAGTAAGTGGGTGGCATCCACTCACGTTTTATAGGAGTCTGTTAATATTTTGCAGAGACTATTCAGGATTTTAAGTTGTCCCCTGAGGAGACATCCTTAGCCTTCTCTCCCCTTCGATACTCCCCATCCCTGATATGGATTTGTTTTGGGGGTGTAATTCTTTTACCCCTAAGGCTCACTTTGTTACCTGGGATTCAAAAGACAGGGGTATTTCTAACCAGCAGCAGCTACAGCTGACTTATGTCTCAAGAAGGTCAGGAAGAAGCAGATCTTGTTCTCCTTGACCTCTGTAGGAACTGACAGTGCTCCTTAAGACCATTATGCAGGGAGGGGCTGCTGTTTTACAAGTCTGGGAAAATGTCCATGCATGGATCACAATGTTTTTCGAAACCTCCTGAGTTACGTACTTTATTCTAAAGAAGGCAGACTGCTATTTTAGAGGTGGGATATATGTATTTACAAGTCAGAAACTGGGGAAAATATTTTTACCATATTAAAATAGGAAATTAAAATGTGTGTATATAAAATCTCTGGATTTAGGAGACATAATTCTGCCATTCATGTTTTTAAAAAATCACATCATCTGTGTTCAATCATGTTTCTTCACTTTACTAGGTCAATGGTGACAAAATAAAATTGCATTTGCCTCCCCAGAGACTACAGAAAATCACTGGTCCTCTCACCCTGCACTGCTCAGCATGTGGTCATTCCCAAGGGCCAGAGCCCTGAGTGAGTCCAGAATCTATCCCAGTTCCATCTTTAGTGGCTTGAGGCCAGGCCTGACACCTGACCAGGCTGACTGGTTCTGTGGGAGCCTCTGCTGAGCAAAGGAGCCAATCCCATTCAGGTTCAGAGGATCTAGGTAGAAAGGGCCTACACCAGAAGTGTGAAGTTGGCCATCTGGCACTCTCCACATGTATTCAAGCGAAGAAAACAGAAAACTGACTAGGAGACATGTGAAAGGAAGTGTGGCCTCTGGTTTAGATTCTGGCCCCACAGTCTCTCCAAGACATACCAGGACACACTAACTGGCTCAGCAGGGAAATCACAGTACTACAGGAGGCACCACTGCCAAAGACCAAGCTTTGTGATGATGCCTGTGTGACAGAAGAGACAAGCGCAGTTTGAGAGACTCACAGTCTTGGAATATTTCAGGAAGTTGCAGAGTCTTGGAAGTTGCTTCAGGTGGAAGAGTAGAATGCATAGATTGCCAGGACAGCTCTCTAACACTGGATTATATGCTTTGCTTAATCACAGTGATCTCATCTGGTCGATATTCCTCAGTACCACGCCTTGCTGGGGGCAGATATTCAGAAAGTCTGAGATGTGAGCTAAGCAGTGAAGTCCCCTCTCCTGTGTGGCCTTCGGTATCCCCATTCTCCAGTAGCAAAGGTCCCTAGACAGGAAGAGGTAGTGGAGATCAGTTCACTTAGAGAAGAAACAACCCTAAAAGACATTTAAATCGCCATTCGGCAGGTGCAATTCCATCTCAGGCTGAAAAGTCGCAGAAGAACGTGTCCTAGTTCTGACTTCCACAGAGAAACTGGCATTCTAGCTTCTCACTTCATATCTCTCTGGGTCTTGGTATCCTCATCTTAGATGAGGACAATGCCAGATGAATTTTCAGGTTTCTTCCCAATCCAGCCAATTTCTCATACCTCACCACTAAGCCCCCAACACACCCTGTAGCTATGGCTTTGTGTCTATTGATTAAGACTGGTGCCCTAGGGCCCCACTCTAAGAGACCAGTGCGTTCCACATTAGTATCCCAGTTTGCAAGGAGGGAAAAATGGTATTTTAAACAGCCTTAGGATAAATGGGGGAGGGATTAAACAAACATTATTCTTTACAAATTGGTACGGACATCTAGCCGAAACTCTTAATGGAAGAAAGTTGTCGTTGTTGTTTGTTTGTTTGTTTTTTTTAAAAAAAACGATGTTTCTTTCTCTTTAGAGGAAAGTTGCCAAGGATGCAGAAGGAACTGAAGCTGGTCAAAGACGAGGATGTCCATGTCACTTTGGGTGTGAAGAGGGCCCCCTCCTTTCCCCACGGCCTGCAGCCAGCGCTTTCCAGAGGGAAGGCTCCCCCAGGCCACCCCTTCCCGGAAGCTCTCCGGGGGCCATTTTCCCAGTTCCGGTACGAGCCGCCTCCGGGAGAACTAGACGGATTTCCAGGGGTCTTTGAAGGAGGAGGGTCTCGCAAACGCAAGAGCATGCCCACCAAGATGCCCTATAACCACCCCACAGAAGAAGGGGCTCTCCCCCTGCACTCAGAGGAGAGCAAAAATCCGGCGCCGCCGGACCACCCCCTGCTCTTCGCGCCACCTCCGCCGCCGCGCCCCAAGTACGACTCACGGATGATCGACCTGTGCAACGTGGGCTTCCAGTTCTACCGCAGCCTGGAGCACCTGAGCGGCAAGGCCGTCAAGCAGGAGCCCATGAAGCCCAGTGCCATGTGGCCCGCGCCCACAGCCCCTCCGTTCCTGCCCGCGCCCTACCCCTATTACCCCAAGGTGCCCCCGGGCCTCGTGTTCCCCTTCTTGGTGCCCTCGGCCTCGCCCTTCCCCTTCAGCCGGCATACCTTCCTGCCCAAGCGGCCCCCGGAGCCAATGCTGCCCCGCAAAGCCGAGCCGCCCGAGAGTGAGGAGACCAAGCAGAAGGTGGAGCGGGTGGACGTGAACGTGCAGATCGACGACAGCTACTATGTGGATGTGGGTGGCGCGCAGAAGCGCTGGCAGTGCCCCACCTGCGAGAAGTCCTACACCTCCAAGTACAACCTGGTGACCCACATCCTGGGCCACAGTGGCATCAAGCCGCATGCGTGCAGCCGCTGCGGGAAGCTCTTCAAGCAGCTCAGCCACCTGCACACCCACATGCTGACCCACCAGGGCACGCGCCCACACAAGTGCCAGGTGTGCCACAAGGCCTTCACCCAGACCAGCCACCTGAAGCGCCACATGATGCAGCACAGCGAGGTGAAGCCACACAACTGCCGCGTGTGCGGCCGTGGCTTCGCCTACCCCAGCGAGCTCAAGGCCCACGAGGCCAAGCACGCCAGCGGGCGGGAGAACATCTGCGTGGAGTGCGGCCTCGACTTCCCCACCCTGGCCCAGCTCAAGAGGCACCTCACCACGCACCGGGGCCCCATCCAGTACCACTGCTCCGAATGCGACAAGACCTTCCAGTACCCCAGCCAGCTGCAGAACCACATGATGAAGCACAAGGACATCCGGCCCTATATCTGCTCAGAGTGCGGCATGGAGTTTGTGCAGCCCCACCACCTCAAGCAGCACTCGCTCACCCACAAGGTACTGTGTGGACCCCAGCCAGGGGTGGGCTGTCCTGGCCTTGGGGGAGAGGACCCAGGAGCCCTGCGCTGCCCCTCCCCAGCACAGGCAGCCCTGGGCAGGGGCCTTCCCTTGCCTGAGCCCCAGTGTTCTTCCTCACCTTGAAATGGAGGGCAGAATGAGGAGCCCAACCATTCAGCCCTTTGGCATCTAGACTTCTAGAGTCTCAGGTGCGCCTAGAAAGAAATGATGCAGTTTGGAGGGGAGAGTGAGGAAGAAAGGAAGAAAGCAGCTGGTCCTTCTGCTGTTGCTTCTTAGCCTCACAGAATTCCTAAAATGTTATTTCTGGAAAGGTCATCCAGGTCACTAGCATGAGTGTGTCCCCAGTCCCTGTCTACCCAAGACCAGCTTTGTACCTGGGATACACTAGTCAGAGCCTTCTAGAAAACTCTGGAAGGTTCTCTTGATCTTTTGCTGCTGAAGCTGTGGCTCCCTTTTGGTTTATTTTCTCCTTCAACTGCTTCATTTGCAGGTGGCTCTGAGGGGAGCAGGGCTTTGGCCTGCGTCCAGCGGGGCCTGTGCTTCCCCCCACTGAGCTTCTGCCACTTGGTTGCAGTGCTCTGTGGTTTGTAGTATAGGAGGCACGAGAGAGCATTTTTCTCTGCTGGGTTTGGTTTTCTCTTCCCCAGCTCAGGGTTTCAAGGAGAGATATAGGCCCACATGTCTACGTTCAGCCTAGTTTGCAACCGGAGCTCTAGAGTCACTCAGGCCGAACTAAACAAGGTCCCCATGTGTCCCTGAAATCTTACCCAGCTAAGCTAACTTAGGTTGGCTTTGAGCTTCCGTGAGGGAGGTTTGCCCCACTGACCTCTACTCTATCACCTTTGACTTCCAGTGGTTTTCTTGGCAGGAGAGACTTCTAACGAGCCAGAGTTTCTAAAACATTCTTTTATTCTGAAAGGTCAGTGGAGGACTTTGCCCAGCCAAGATAATATGTCTGCTCCCGTATTGTGGGTTTCATTTGATAGGTTAGGAGCAAACACAGACAGAATGAGTGGCTGCCTTGTCTCTGCACAAACAGCTGCCCTCCCAAAGGCTCCTTAGAGACACCCAGAGGAGAGGTGCCTGCCTAGTGCTGGAGCCGTCAGCAAAGAGCCTGGACTGAGAGGCAGCCGCCAGGGGGACCTCGTACTGATTTCAGGGACTCCTAAATGACTGGAGAGGAGTCAGATGCATTCTAGAATATATAAAATTCCTGTAAGATTGTTCCTATGCTTGGTTATGACCTAGATCTTGAGAAGAAAGATACTGAAGTAAATTTTAAAACTGATTAAGAAAATAGGTGTTGTTAGTTGAATAATTTTAAGCCGACTGTTGCAATGTGCAGCACATTTTAAAAATTCAACTTTTTAGGAGTACATTAAAATTTAGATCTCTTCATTAGCATAAATCCATACTCATCTGCAGTCATCTAGACCAGACAATATTCCAGTTAGAAAGAGCCCCCGGGTTCTCATGACCCCAGCACTTTATCTGAGAGGAGAAAACCTTCACCAGGAAGGGTTGAGGGACTCATCTAAGGTTATGCAGCCAGTAAATGGCTGGGGAGAGACTGGAACTCACCCTTTAGTGCCATGGGATCACCAAAACTAAGGAGTGGTACTTTCTTACCATGTCCCAAATGAGAGAAATGGAAATATAGGCAGAGAGAACCTTGGAACACCTCCCTCCCCAGTCACTATGAATACAAGGTCATATGGGTTTTATAAGATACAGTTTTTAGCTGAACGACTTGTCTAAACCTGTAATAACCCTAGTTTTATTACCATGGTTCTCTATGTTTTCCTCCCAAAAAGTCATTCTGGGTCAAGATTTCTTGCAGTGGCTGTTTCAGGGAAGCACTGGTTAGTCAGGATTAGGTTAATATCTCTAGGCTTACCCAGCTAAGCTAACTTAGGTTGGCTTTGAGCTTCCGTGAGGGAGGTTTGCCCCACTGACCTCTACTCTATCACCTTTGACTTCCAGTGGTTTTCTTGGCAGGAGAGACTTCTAACGAGCCAGAGTTTCTAAAACATTCTTTTATTCTGAAAGGTCAGTGGAGGACTTTGCCCAGCCAAGATAATATGTCTGCTCCGTATTGTGGGTTTCATTTGATAGGTTAGGAGCAAACACAGACAGAATGAGTGGCTGCCTTGTCTCTGCACAAACAGCTGCCCTCCCAAAGGCTCCTTAGAGACACCCAGAGGAGAGGTGCCTGCCTAGTGCTGGAGCCGTCAGCAAAGAGCCTGGACTGAGAGGCAGCCGCCAGGGGGACCTCGTACTGATTTCAGGGACTCCTAAATGACTGGAGAGGAGTCAGATGCATTCTAGAATATATAAAATTCCTGTAAGATTGTTCCTATGCTTGGTTATGACCTAGATCTTGAGAAGAAAGATACTGAAGTAAATTTTAAAACTGATTAAGAAAATAGGTGTTGTTAGTTGAATAATTTTAAGCCGACTGTTGCAATGTGCAGCACATTTTAAAAATTCAACTTTTTAGGAGTACATTAAAATTTAGATCTCTTCATTAGCATAAATCCATACTCATCTGCAGTCATCTAGACCAGACAATATTCCAGTTAGAAAGAGCCCCCGGGTTCTCATGACCCCAGCACTTTATCTGAGAGGAGAAAACCTTCACCAGGAAGGGTTGAGGGACTCATCTAAGGTTATGCAGCCAGTAAATGGCTGGGGAGAGACTGGAACTCACCCTTTAGTGCCATGGGATCACCAAAACTAAGGAGTGGTACTTTCTTACCATGTCCCAAATGAGAGAAATGGAAATATAGGCAGAGAGAACCTTGGAACACCTCCCTCCCTAGTCACTATGAATACAAGGTCATATGGGTTTTATAAGATACAGTTTTTAGCTGAACGACTTGTCTAAACCTGTAATAACCCTAGTTTTATTACCATGGTTCTCTATGTTTTCCTCCCAAAAAGTCATTCTGGGTCAAGATTTCTTGCAGTGGCTGTTTCAGGGAAGCACTGGTTAGTCAGGATTAGGTAATACTCTACTTACTCTGAGTCTCTAGAAATGCTTTCAGTTGAGGGTGTCGCCTCTTAAATATTCGAACACTTCTCCACACACAGCAGGGAAACTAGAAAATCTTCTTTCCTGTTTTCTAATTCATAAAGCTATCCTCTGCCAAATTTCCCTGTTAGACAGAAACCAGCTTGGAGGAGGCCTCACAGTCGAATCACACAGAGGCCACCATGGCCTGTGAGAACCCAGGGCACCATCTCAAGAGGTGATTATCAAGCTGTACTGTTTTGAAGTGTGGATGTGATTGTTTTCAGATTTTCAGGTTCATTACTGAGAACTCAAAAGAACGTTGGTTTTCATATGGGAAATGATATTATCGGTTCAGGAGGTTTTGTTTTTTCATTATCATGAAAGCTGGATTAGCAGCTCATTTCACATAGCACTCCACAGTGCTCTTATCCAAATCCTATTAATCTCTAAGAGCTGTTACTGTAGAATTAACCCCAGCAGCAGCAGCAGCAGCAGCAGGAACAATGGAAGCAATATCTGTCTTTTCCTCTAACCATCTGGCTAGTTTATGGTTTTTAGAAGAAAACAAAAGCTTGTGTAATCAACACTTTTCAAGAGAATAGACATTTAACAAGGCTACAACCACACCGTTTGGAACTCAACATCCGTCACCAAACTCTTGGTGGATTTATGTGACAGAGAGAAAAGCAAAGACTACCATTCTGATGAAATTCTGTGCCTGCTCACCATGGTTCTTTTGAATCTTGCCTCTTTCCAGGGTGTGAAGGAGCATAAATGTGGAATCTGCGGGCGGGAGTTCACACTGCTGGCCAACATGAAGAGACACGTGCTGATCCACACCAACATCCGTGCCTACCAGTGTCACCTCTGCTACAAGAGCTTTGTGCAGAAACAGACTCTCAAGGCGCACATGATCGTCCACTCAGATGTGAAGCCTTTCAAATGCAAGGTGGGCAGTGGGCCAAGGGGGTTCGGAGAGCAGGGGTTTAAGTGTGTGTGCATGCCCTGTCGTGTTCTACTCTTTGCGACCCCATGGACTGTGGGCTTATCCGTCCATGGAGTTTTCCAGGCAAGAATACTGGAGTAGGTTGCCATTTTCTACTCTAGGGACTCTTCCTGACCCAGGGATCAAATCCATGTCTCCGATGTCACCTGCATTGGCAGGTGGATTCTTTACAATTGTGCCACCTGGAAATCCCAGTAGGGCTCAGAGGACTATGTAGATGTGGGGGGTCTCTAGGGAACCTTGTCGTCAATCTCCTCAGAGGAGCCTCTGTGGCTCAGCATGGATCTGCGGCCAAGTCCGGGCCATCTGCAGCTCCATGCCTCTGTCCACCACAGCTGTGCTCAGCTGAGCCCCAGGAGCTGCCCTGTTCGTCTGGCTGTGGAATCAGTGCTCAGGGCCTGAAAGCAACCAGTCCATAGAGGACTGAGGGTGTGAGGCCCATGCAGAGAATGAGGTCATTACAGGATGAAGGTGATGTGGAGAGTTCTCGTTCCAGAAAGCAGCAACCAGGGGCAGCCCTCTTCCCCTGACACACCAGGGGTAGAACACAGAAAGGAGTCAGAGAAGCTTCCAGTCCTGTCTGCTTCCCTTTGCACTCCCCTGCTTCTGTGTTCCGGACACTTGGACTGAGCAGTGTAATTTGAGGGAAGGTCTGGAGGAGATGAAAGAGATTTCAAGGTTAATTGCTCCTGTGACCTCAGAAATGCTTGCTTGGGTAGGAACAGCTATGAGCACGGTCAGCTGAAGTGCTTCTCATTTATTCCTGAATAGCATGGAACATCCTCGTCACAGGCACTGTGGCGGACTCACTGGGTGGGGTTTCTGTTTCACTCGCTGAGAGTAAAGTGTGAGCTGGAGACTTGTCAAGCCCATGGCACTGACTGGTGTTACTCAGACGTGCTCGGGATGCCCAGGCTCTCCCCTCTCCACACACTGTTTCCCTTCTCCACTCCTAAGGAGAGAAGGAATCTTGCTTAGGATTGAGCAGTTTAATTCAAGGAAAGTACCGGCTAGTGACCCCACAGCCACAGAGACAGGGCTGAGGGGGAAGCAGAGGGGGATCAGGTATCGTTAGAGCCTTTCTGTTTGAAGTGGATGTTCCTTCTGTTTGGGCTGCGTGTCTGAGGGGGTCAAATGACATTCTCTGTTGATCCCTGTTTCTGGAGTAGGGTCCCTGCTTCCAGGGGCTGTTCCTGCCTTAACCCCGCCGCAGCATGTCTCCCACTCGAAGGAACCCCCTGTGAAGCTGACTTCTTTCCTGTGCTGGCCACTCCTGGATGGGGTGAGAGGGGTCAGGAGCCAGAGCTTCCCTAGACCTGGGTGGGCATTCTCCGGAGGTGGGGGAGGGAGTGGTCTCCCCCCGGCCCTTTTCCTGCCACCCACTTGTGTTTCCCCTGCTCTCCTTCAAGTTCCCAGTGGTTTAAAAGTCAGTTTACGTCCATCTGGCGTGGTCTGAGCTGAAGGCGAGGAAGTCCTATGCAGGGCAATGTACATAATTTACGTCCCCATTCATGACTGAGGTGTGAGGCCCATGCAGAGAATGAGGTCATTACAGGATGAAGGTGATGTGGAGAGTTCTCGTTCCAGAAAGCAGCAACCAGGGGCAGCCCTCTTCCCCTGACACACCAGGGGTAGAACACAGAAAGGAGTCAGAGAAGCTTCCAGTCCTGTCTGCTTCCCTTTGCACTCCCTGCTTCTGTGTTCCGGACACTTGGACTGAGCAGTGTAATTTGAGGGAAGGTCTGGAGGAGATGAAAGAGATTTCAAGGTTAATTGCTCCTGTGACCTCAGAAATGCTTGCTTGGGTAGGAACAGCTATGAGCACGGTCAGCTGAAGTGCTTCTCATTTATTCCTGAATAGCATGGAACATCCTCGTCACAGGCACTGTGGCGGACTCACTGGGTGGGGTTTCTGTTTCACTCGCTGAGAGTAAAGTGTGAGCTGGAGACTTGTCAAGCCCATGGCACTGACTGGTGTTACTCAGACGTGCTCGGGATGCCCAGGCTCTCCCCTCTCCACACACTGTTTCCCTTCTCCACTCCTAAGGAGAGAAGGAATCTTGCTTAGGATTGAGCAGTTTAATTCAAGGAAAGTACCGGCTAGTGACCCCACAGCCACAGAGACAGGGCTGAGGGGGAAGCAGAGGGGGATCAGGTATCGTTAGAGCCTTTCTGTTTGAAGTGGATGTTCCTTCTGTTTGGGCTGCGTGTCTGAGGGGGTCAAATGACATTCTCTGTTGATCCCTGTTTCTGGAGTAGGGTCCCTGCTTCCAGGGGCTGTTCCTGCCTTAACCCCGCCGCAGCATGTCTCCCACTCGAAGGAACCCCCTGTGAAGCTGACTTCTTTCCTGTGCTGGCCACTCCTGGATGGGGTGAGAGGGGTCAGGAGCCAGAGCTTCCCTAGACCTGGGTGGGCATTCTCCGGAGGTGGGGGAGGGAGTGGTCTCCCCCCGGCCCTTTTCCTGCCACCCACTTGTGTTTCCCCTGCTCTCCTTCAAGTTCCCAGTGGTTTAAAAGTCAGTTTACGTCCATCTGGCGTGGTCTGAGCTGAAGGCGAGGAAGTCCTATGCAGGGCAATGTACATAATTTGCAGGACCTGATGCAAAATGAAGATGGGAACCCCACATTTAGATGTTATTCAGAATTTCAAGACAATGAAAGCAGAGTGTTACATCAAACCTGTGACCCTTCTGAAATCAGGGCCCATGTGACCACCCAGGTCACACACACATGAAGCCAGGCTCGGCTGCTTGAGCCTGTGGATGCCACAGACTAGCTCTGCTGTCTCCCTTTAGACATGCTTTGATTTCTTTCCCACCTCAGTGAGTCCCCCGAACCCTTCACCTTTTGTTTGTTTGTTTGTTTTAGATAAAAAAGAAACACTTTTTTTTTTTTGGTGATGCCATGCAGGTGTGAGATCTTAGTTGCCTGATCAAGGATAGAACCCATGCCTCCTGTATTAGAAGTGGGAAGTCTTAACCGCTGCCCTATCAGGGGACTCCCAAACCCTTCACTTTTCACAGAGCTGTTCCCATCTTCCAGGAGTTCACTGTCTGCTACTGTCGAGGAGCCATCAGGGGCTCATTGTCTCTCTTCATTCGTTGTGTTGAGTTTGCTCTTGAGCTTCAAGCATGAACTATTTTATCAACTGGTGGTGGAACACATACGATTGTTAAAATACACAGGCGCCACTGCATAGATGACACTCCCCTAAAAATCCATGTTCGTCCAGCCCAGCCCACTCCCAACTCCATCTCACCAGCTCAGAGCCAGCTGTGGTTAAACCAGGCAGCAAACATCTCTGAAATGGAGGAATATGACAGATCAGAGCCCGTCCAGAAGAGAGCCTATAGGCTGTGTCTGGTTTGGGGCACAGAGGCAGTTCTGTTTCTCTACCAAAAGGGTCTCAGAGGGGTGCAGAGGATCTTGGACCAAGGGTCTCTGACAGTTTAGAGGGTTCTCCACGGGGCCCAGTGCACGGAAGAGGGATGTGACGGGCCGAGTGATGCAGTGAGCCAGGCCTCCATTCACCCGATGACAGCACACCACATATGGTTCACAGGGTGTCTGCTGGTCAGCTGCACAGTGCAGAGGCTCAGTCTGACCTCTCCTTGAGGGTAGACGAAGCCCTGGATGTCTTGCTCATGTGATAAAATCCCGTAAGAGAGGAGCTTGTAATGTGAAGTGCCAGCTCTGGTATGAGGCAGTTGAACGTTCCAGTGGGAGGTGGTCCTGGCCATCTGCAAAGGTCAGGAGGCTGCCTGGAAGAGAGCGTCTGTCATTTGAACAAAAAGCCCTGGATGTCAAAGTGTATATTTGTCCAATTTAGGTGGCCCTTCTGTGACTGATACACAAGAACAGGTATCAGTCACCTCATCAAGAGTGCTCTGTCTCCCAAAAAGCCCAGAACACACCGCCAGGCTCTCCCTCTCTTTGTCCCCATCTCCCTGCAGAATGCCACCTGCTGGGTGTCCTCTTTATACCATCACTCTTCATTTCGAAGGAATTTCAGAGCATGTCTGAATTTACAGATTATGTAATGAGGGCCTGTGTGTTTATAAACTAGCTTCAGATCCCACTGTGGGTTGGGCCATCTCCAGGTGGTGTCCTGTACACTTTGCTTCCTATTCATGTTGTGCTGGATTCTTGGAAATTTGGTCCTTAGTGTGGGTTGTTGGGGCCTGGGGGCTGGGAGAGGAACAGAGGGCCGTTTGCTCGTTGCCATGCAGTTCACACCCTTCCGAGGAGTGACTGGGTGGCTGGGTGGCTGCATGGTGATGCTGGAGAATAGGCCAGGACAACTAAACCTGATCTTTATCATGGGGAAGGGCCATTCTCTTTATGTGATTTACATGGCTGGAACAAAAGAGGCAGACTTTGCTGTAGCCATACTCCAAGAGTTGATTCTATCTGTTGTTTAGTCACTCAGTCGTGTCTGACTCTTTGCAACCCCATGGAGTATATCCCACCAGGCTCCTCTGTCCGTGGGATTTCCCAGGCAAGAATATTGGAGTGGGTTGCAATGCCCTTCTTGAGGGAATCTTCCCTTCCCAGGAATTGAATTTGTATCTCCTACACTGGCAAGTGGACTCTTTACCACTGAGCCACCCAAGAAAACCCTGAGTCCATCTCCTTTATCCCCAGATTTGTAAAAAGGTGAGAAGGGGAGAGTCTTTTAACAGCTTCTAATTTCTTAGGATTCTTATCACTAAAAATCCTTCCTAACCTAAATCCCTCCCTCTGTGGCCACATGAACTAGTTCTCTGTGGCCCTGGCTCAGTGGAAACAGCTGTCCACACCAAGCAGAAACATTCGTTTTCTGCGGGATTAAGCCTTAACAATAGGGTGGAAAATCTGAGGAGAAGAAAGGTTTCCCTTCTGTTTCTTTTTTTTCTCTTTTAAAAAGTTACTGCCCTACGGGGGGAAAAAAAAAGTTACTGCCCTTCTGGGTTCTTTTGCTGCTGGCTCGACTTCTGGACTCCTTACTCTTTGGAGCCAACTGGAGCTTTTCCAGAGACCTGTGCCTGTAGACTTAAGCCATGTTTCAGAAATATGCTTCCCAGATTCTGCGTAAGCACGAAGGGCTTGATTTGAATGCTATCCTCGTAGTGGCCACACTCCATAATAGCCAAGAACCAGCTGCCGTCTTTGGGAAACCTGTCCAGGAAAAGCAGTCATCCAGAATTTCCGGGACAAATTCTCCTTTGAGATGGGTGAAGTCGGGAGCTGCCTGTGTTATGAATCACCAGGTCATCTGCAGCCTGCCCGAAGCAGAGGGCTGGAGGCTGAGGGAAGAACAGAAAAGGACGAGGTCTCCCTGGAAAGAGTCCCCACCACCTCTGCCAACTTGGCTCCATCTTCCCCTCCAGCTCTTGGATGCTCTGTCAGGGGAGAAACCCAGTGGGCATGGGTGGGCGCCCTGTGCTTGGGGTCAGGGTTCTCAGTCTAGCATTGAGGGGGTTAAGGCAGTGACCAGATAGCAGCCTTTTGGCAGCAAAGCCCTCCTCAGCAGAAGGAAGGATATAGCTGTATGAACTGCCTGCTTAACAATGCCTCGCATGTCCCCAGGGGCCCGCCTGCAAATAGATTTCATCTTGCTTTCTCTTGTACTTTTCAAAGCTTCCTGTTTTCTCACGGTCCTTTTGGACAGTTTACAGTCTCTCTCTCTCTCTCTCTCTCTCTCTCCCTTTGAGGAAAGGAACACCCTTCTTATTAAAGAGAGAGAGAGAAAGAGAGAGAAGGATGTAAGGGAAGGGCAGCTTAGCGGAGGCCATTCTCTGAGGCTGCAGGCTGCAACTCTTTGACCTTTCCTCTCAGAATAGGGAAACACTGGCTTCCTGGTGCATCTCAGTCTCAGTAATGTGCCTCTCTTGTCTATTGGGCCTTTGACCTCAGCCCAGTGGCTGCCCACTGCTCTCACCCTACCTCTGTGCACAGTGACTTCTCTGTGACTCTGGCTGTCAGCACTGTTGCTGGGACTCAAGGGAAGTTGCCTGGACCAGGAGGGGACGGAGGCCAGGGTTAGGAGCGTCTATGAAGAGATGGGGACAGGGCACCTGCATACTGTTTAAAGGGCTGACGGAAGATCAGAGACCCAGATAATAGGCTCCCCAAAGCCTGCAATCTAGGATGAACCATCTCTTTCCACCGACATTTCCCAGGGCTGTGTGAGCCAAACCTACTTCCATTTCTATTATGCCTCAAGTAACCTGGCAGGTTTTACTCAAAGGATTCTTCACTTGGTCCTTCCTTAATGTCCTTTGCACATAATTTGGTTAAAAAAGATAGCACTCTCATCCTCAAAGAACCATTCCTGGAATGCAAAATGTATGATAGTGGTAGTGAAAATAACGTTGCCTTTTGGGGTTAGGGAATCACCAGGTCATCTGCAGCCTGCCCGAAGCAGAGGGCTGGAGGCTGAGGGAAGAACAGAAAAGGACGAGGTCTCCTGGAAAGAGTCCCCACCACCTCTGCCAACTTGGCTCCATCTTCCCTCCAGCTCTTGGATGCTCTGTCAGGAGAAACCCAGTGGGCATGGGTGGGCGCCCTGTGCTTGGGGTCAGGGTTCTCAGTCTAGCATTGAGGGGGTTAAGGCAGTGACCAGATAGCAGCCTTTTGGCAGCAAAGCCCTCCTCAGCAGAAGGAAGGATATAGCTGTATGAACTGCCTGCTTAACAATGCCTCGCATGTCCCCAGGGGCCCGCCTGCAAATAGATTTCATCTTGCTTTCTCTTGTACTTTTCAAAGCTTCCTGTTTTCTCACGGTCCTTTTGGACAGTTTACAGTCTCTCTCTCTCTCTCTCTCTCTCTCTCCCTTTGAGGAAAGGAACACCCTTCTTATTAAAAGAGAGAGAGAGAAAGAGAGAGAAGGATGTAAGGGAAGGGCAGCTTAGCGGAGGCCATTCTCTGAGGCTGCAGGCTGCAACTCTTTGACCTTTCCTCTCAGAATAGGGAAACACTGGCTTCCTGGTGCATCTCAGTCTCAGTAATGTGCCTCTCTTGTCTATTGGGCCTTTGACCTCAGCCCAGTGGCTGCCCACTGCTCTCACCCTACCTCTGTGCACAGTGACTTCTCTGTGACTCTGGCTGTCAGCACTGTTGCTGGGACTCAAGGGAAGTTGCCTGGACCAGGAGGGGACGGAGGCCAGGGTTAGGAGCGTCTATGAAGAGATGGGGACAGGGCACCTGCATACTGTTTAAAGGGCTGACGGAAGATCAGAGACCCAGATAATAGGCTCCCCAAAGCCTGCAATCTAGGATGAACCATCTCTTTCCACCGACATTTCCCAGGGCTGTGTGAGCCAAACCTACTTCCATTTCTATTATGCCTCAAGTAACCTGGCAGGTTTTACTCAAAGGATTCTTCACTTGGTCCTTCCTTAATGTCCTTTGCACATAATTTGGTTAAAAAAGATAGCACTCTCATCCTCAAAGAACCATTCCTGGAATGCAAAATGTATACGATAGTGGTAGTGAAAAGAGCTAACATTTATTAAGTGCTCACTATTTGCCAAGCCCTTTACCAGAATCAAAAACTTCTATGGGAAACTATGATTATCATGGACATTTTACAGGAGAGAGAATGAAGCAAGTTCTGTATCCCTCTGGGGCCTCACCATTGCCTCTCTGCTCTGCCATCTCAAAGCCTAATGATCCACGCAACCCATTTTTAAAGGACAGTTCAAAAAATTTGTTGCATCTGTCTATTACATTTTGAGATCCATCTCCCTCTTAAAAAGTACATTTAAAGCTGGCTGGCTGTAAGTGGAAAAGCTGCTATTTTATGTCAGTAGTACACTAATACTGCTCATTAGAGCAACTGAGAGTTCAGGAGGGCTGGGCTGGTTGAGATGACCACCTGCAAGGTAAAATCTGACTCCTCATCACTCCAGCAGCTTCCTGCATCAACACCTACCCTGACTGTAACCTCTACAGATCTCAGCAGGAGGTGATTCAGCAAGTGTTGCCTTGGGGAGGCCCTAAGCCTCACATCTGATAATTAAAAGGGGCCTTGTAGATGACTGGTTTTCCAGGAGAAGAAGCTAGAATTTTGATGCTTCCTCCCAGCCCTTCTCCCTTCCCACCTTGCTCCACTCCTCTGCTGCAAGGATTCTGCTTAGAGCTCAAACCCCACCTGAAGGCGCCATCTTTAATTGACCCCATCCTCTTTCTCTGGCCTCTCTTCACTAATGGTGTACTAAGAGGCCTCTCCACATTTCACAGAGACAGAATATCTCCATACGTTTGTATATTATCATGTGAGGATGATCCTCTTGGAAGGATGAAGAGCCTAGGTGTTCTGGATAAGAACCCAAGGGCTCTGTGGCAGGGCCCGAGGCTGAGAGGAAGAAGCTAAGGTATCTACTACATCAGTGGTAGGTACTTCAAAGTCCTGAGTTAATTAAGTGGTCCAAGCACTTCAGGTCCTGAGTTAATTGTTTCTGTCCTTCTGCCACTGAGGATTTTAGTTTGCAAACTAGTGTGTATAGTTTCAGTGGGGCTAAGAGAGAGACGGAGTGGGTGATGGCTGCTTTGTGGAACTTCTGCATGAGTAAGTGATATTTATTCTGACTCGGTTGTTTATTTCCTAGCCATATACTTAAACATGCATTAAGTGTTATTATGTATGTAGCCCTGTGCTGGATACTGGGGTTGGCCACACAGAGAAGGAAAGGGAAGGTAGTTATATTTCTGAATACTACCTGGGACACTTTTAGTGCCTTAAACACTTTTGGAGTTGACACATTATTACTTAAACCTGGGAAAGCTCTCCATTAGCTACCAGTAAACTGGGAAATGGCATATAAAACCATGAAAAATGGTATATAAAACCATGGCATACAAAAATGTGAAAAAATTATAAACCATGGTATGTTAAAATTAAATTGTATCAACAACAACAAAATTAGTCTCCTTTACCAATCACACATCAGATAATATAGCTACCAGCCATATCCCATAGTGAATCTCCTAGTGGATCTTCCTTCAGGAATCTTCCCTCAAGGAATCTCAGTGGAGATTCCCTCAGGGTATAAACCTTGACTTCAGGAGACAGTATCATTTATTAAAATGATAAAACATCCTGTTGTTTCAATATACCACTAAAATTATCCAGAAAATTCAGTGCTGAATGAATTGATCCAGAAAAGCATTAGAATAGAAAATACACACTTAGCTATGATGATCATAAAAGATTGCTTGTCTGAGACTGAGGAAGACTCTAGAAGATACCCATCAGCAGCCCTCATGATGTGTGCACATCTGTGTGTGTCAGGCAGAGACAGGATGATGTGGGGGAAGGGTGCTGTGACTTTGGGCAGGTGAATTGCAGGAGCTGTTCTATAACCCCAAAGTCACAGCAGTTGCAGGAGCAATAAGCTGTGGATCATCATCACCATAGGCTTCCCTAATGGCTCAGTGGTAAAGAATACACCTGCCAATGCAGGAGATTCGGGTTCAGTCCCTGGGTCGGGAAGATCCCCTGGAGGAGGAAATGGAACCCACTCTGGTATTCTTGCCTGGAGAATCCCATGGAGGAGCCTGGTGAGTTACAGTCCGTGGTGTTGCAGAGTAGGACATGACTTAGTGAATAAACAACAGCACATTATCACAATAGTAATAGTTACCTTGTCTGTAGTTTAAGGTTGGTAAAGAATCTGAAAATAATGAAGAGACTTTATTCTTGTGTCATAAAAAAAAAAAGGCATTCCATATATTTTTCGAGGTTAGGTTAAAATTTCATCTCCTTTATAAAAACCTTGTCAGACCAATCCAGCTTCTTACCTCCTCTATTCTAGCTCCTCTCTACCTGCATCTCTTGTGCTTATGACTATGACCCATGACTTTTGCTCTTTTCAGATCTGCTTAATGTGCCTCACCCCTTCACTCAGCAAAGGTTTATTAAGGACCTACCATGTCTCAAGCATAGCACTAGACAGAGATTACAACAAAAAGGCAGGCAGGGCCTTCAGAGATGCCAATGTCTAATGTAGGACAGTTCGGCTCAGCAACTTCAACGGCAATATTGTTCCAAATAATTAGGATGTATCCTGTAAAGCAAATGAGATTCAGCTTTTCTTAAATGACCCATGACTGGAAGTACCTAATGTAGAATCTCTATATACAGTTTTGTTTTGTTTTTTTGCCTAGGACAGAGAACTGAATAAACTAAGCTAATAAAGAGAACTCAGACCTCTCACACGTGACCAAAACTGAGTCACAGGCTAACATATCTTTATAAATTGTGGGATTTTTGGCGGGGGGTGGGGGGCTGAGAGGGGGCAGACAGGCCACTTCTATTGGTCTTTCATTTGTCTGTTTTCATCCGTCTTTGTTCTTTGGCCCATGCGGGCCTCCCATCGCGGTGGCCTCTGTTGTCGCAGAGCACCGGCTCTGGGCGCATGCGCTCCAGAGCTCTGGCTCGATAATTGGATACATAGGTCTAGCCGCTCCGCAGCATGTGGGATCTTCCCAGGCCAGGGATAGGACCGGTGCCCCTTGCACTGTAAGGCAGTGTCCTTACCCACTGGACCACCAGGGAAGCCCATAAATTATTGAGAATAAAAAGAAAGCAGGTATCCATACTGTCTCCTAAATTAGATTCACTCTCTCAGCATCTCCCCTCTTGGGTCACCTTTTACAGATGAATCTGGTGAGGATGCTGTGAATACTGAGTATGGGGTACCAGTATGCTGAATTCATTCTTGCAAGAAGGAAATGAGAAGGGGAAAATTACTTAAAACCCCCAAATATGAATCATTTAAAAATACAGAACCAGCCATTCATTACCCATGTATGGGTTATCTGTGACAAATCTGCTGTCCCAGGATGACTTCCTCCTACTGCTGGGCATTCTTTTAGTTGAATCAGCCAAGTCACAGCGGTTAGGGTACCCCTTCTTCCAAGGCTAGTTCAGCTCTCACCTCCATAGCCACCTGAAGACAACATGGTATTGATAATAAAAGCTCAACACAGAATCTGCTCATTGACCCTGAAAACACATCTCCACGAGGAAAGGAAAAACTGGTGGCTACTTCAGAGAACAGTGCTCCACATCCTCTGTCCCAAAAGGACACACACCTCTTGCTCCATACCACTGCCCTCGTGATGGGGCCTCTGAGGGAGCGAAGGGAAGGTGGAAGGGGAAGTTCCTCCCTTGAGACTCAGGTCCCAGCACAGACATAGATTCCTTCTCTGTGTTCCTCACAGCACAGCGCAGGGAGGGCTGGGGTTTCCAGACCCTGCTCTGCTGAAGCTCTGGGGACAAGGGTAGCACCCGGAGCAGCTGCTCCTGTCTCCCACCTCCTGCATCTGAGCATCCTGCCTCTGAACAGGCAAGTCTGCTCTTCCCACGGGAGCCACGGAACCACTGGTGTGGTCCATCATATATTTGTGATTTGATGGAAATAGAAATGAAAAAAAAAAAGTGACTAGAATAGGTTTGCTTTTGTATACCTAAGATGATACTTTCAGTGCTTCAGATCTCTGCCCAGAGCAAAGGCACAATCCTTCCTTTACGTGTCTCTTTGTTCCTTTTAACTCTGAAATCCGTCCCCATAGTTAGTAAATTCAAAAATCAGGAAAGCATTGCCTGATATAGTCTAGTAGAAGAGTCATGTTGGGGGAAACTGTATGACATGGGGATTGATGAGGTGGCTCTGGTATCCGAGGACCTGAGCTCATCATCCCAGCTCTCGCACCCACAGGCTGTGTGCCTTGGCCAGTCTTTAGTCTTAATCCCTCAGTTTGTTGACCTGTAAAATAGGGATGAGAACTGCATCCATGTCATAGACGTGATGTGAGTTAAACGAGCTAGTCCATGGTGGACTGGGGATGGCACCTTCTGTATTATAAATGCTCCATAAATACTAATGAGGTTGTCGTATCCTTATCATTACAGTGAAGCACACTTTGAGAAATTGCTTTTCAGAGCAGCTTTTCTCCTTTTCAAAAGGCTGTATTCAAAAGAAGCTTCAGTCGTTTTGTCATTTCTTACCCTGAGTTTAAAAACCCTTGTACAACAAGAACAAAATCTCACAAGTCCATCCCTACCTGCTCCACCTCTGAGCCTGGGATCAACACAGCCCCTCCCTGACTTCCAGGGGGACACTTTATTTGGAGGCTGTTTAAAGTAACCTGTGCTCTCCCTGTCCCTGTCTCGACAGCTGTGTGGGAAGGAGTTCAACAGGATGCACAACCTGATGGGCCACATGCACCTGCACTCTGACAGCAAGCCCTTCAAGTGCCTCTACTGCCCCAGCAAGTTCACCCTGAAGGGGAACCTGACGCGCCACATGAAAGTGAAGCACGGGGTCCTGGAGCGGGGCCTCCATTCTCAAGGTAATCACCCTTCAGGAAGCCGGTGGTGGCTGAGCCCAGGGCCTAACACACAGGAGCTGAGCTTATCTTTAGGGAGCCCTACCTTAGGGGGTTATTCTTATAATCCAAAAAGGGAGCATCACTTTCAGGACCACAGCAGAGCACCAGGAGCACATTGGCAATGTGACTATAACAAATATAGTTAATATCCGAAGGTTCTAAGCAAAAGTGAAGTAGATTAGAATATCGTGAGGATGTCAGTCAGTACCTCTCTTACTTCTTTGTTCCAGACCCTGCAGGAGATGCTTTGTCTCTGTGAATATTGTATTAATAACTCCAGACTGGAGTAACTTCTATTAGCCCCATGTTACAGATGGGGAGACTGAGGCTTTGAAATATTACCTTGCTCAACTGAAAAGTGACAGCTGAGAATTCGAATGCAGACTTTTCTGACTCTGGAGCTTTATTGTATTCTCTTTATCACGCTGCTCCTAAGGGGCAGTTCTGCAAGTTCTGCTGACAGTAGAAGTGTGTCTGTAGCAGGCTCGGCCTCATCTGCCTGCTCACAATCAGAAACTGAGAGGACAGTTTTCTCACTTGATAGGGCCAATTGGCCATAGGCAGAGCAGGAATTCCACCTCCCCTGCTGAGTCCTTTGTGAACAGAAGGAAAGTTCCTGCCTTCTGTATCTTTTCACTCCTTTCCTTAACAGGAAAGAGTAATGTTCCAGATGTACTGAATTCAGTAGGTTGTCCTTCAGTAAATGGGCAGTAAATGCTCCCTGTCCAATCCAGTCCAATCTCTGAGCTATAGCAGATACAAGAGGAACAAGAGGAATCTTCATTCGCTTTTTGGGAGGTCTGTGTGTGGGGAAAGAAGACACACATATGTAACTTGCAATATCGTGTTAACTGCCTTCCATTTTCTGATTCTCATATGATCCGAGCACAGGGTGATGCACTTAGATGTTATTGCTCATCCCCAATATTCCACAATGTAGATTGTGTCATTCTTTTTTTTTTTTTTTCCAAGAGGCATATTTATTTATAAAAGAACAGAGTATAATAACGAACAAAGGAAATAAAATGATAGGTATACGTATTCACATATCAAGTGCAGGCAAAACTTATCAGGAAGACTCTTTAAATACTTCTACCATCCAGCATTTAACAATCAAAATCAGCTTCTAAGATTAATTCTTTACCACCTCCAGAAGAGTTTCTTGAAGGCTCAATCTATGATTCAAAGTATGACTCTCTTAGGTGAAAAAATTCTCATTTTATACTCTTTGAAATCCTCCAAGTTGCTGGAGGCCAGGTACACCAGATCACAAGATTCAAAGCTCTTAAGTCAGCCAGTCATACTGCTTTAAGAAATCTCTTTTTTAAAAATCCCGAGTGTACGGGCTTCTCTGGTGGTCCGGTGGGTAAAGAGTCCGCCTTGTAGTGCAAGGGGAACCAGTTCAGTCCCTGGCCAGGAAGATCCCACGTGCCATGGAGCAGCCGGGCCAGTGTGTATGGAGTCAGTGCTCTGGAGCACATGCACCCAGAGCCGGCGCTATGCAACGAGAGAGGCCACTGCAATGGGAGGCCCACACAGGCCAAAGAACAAAGATGGATGAAAATAAACAAATAAAAACCTGATAAAAGAGGCCAAAATTCAAATAAAAAAAAAGTTTAAAAAAGCCCCGAGTATATTATCAGCTGCTGAGTAGTAAAATACAGACTTAGTTTACATCACTTTCTTAATCCACTAAACGGTTTCTGTTACCTTATAACAGATACTGTTCTCTAATAAAAATATTACATCCTTTATTATTATCTTTTCCCCCAAGGGTAATGTTCCAGATGTACTGAATTCAGTAGGTTGTCCTTCAGTAAATGGGCAGTAAATGCTCCCTGTCCAATCCAGTCCAATCTCTGAGCTATAGCAGATACAAGAGGAACAAGAGGAATCTTCATTCGCTTTTTGGGAGGTCTGTGTGTGGGGAAAGAAGACACACATATGTAACTTGCAATATCGTGTTAACTGCCTTCCATTTTCTGATTCTCATATGATCCGAGCACAGGGTGATGCACTTAGATGTTATTGCTCATCCCCAATATTCCACAATGTAGATTGTGTCATTCTTTTTTTTTTTTTTCCAAGAGGCATATTTATTTATAAAAGAACAGAGTATAATAACGAACAAAGGAAATAAAATGATAGGTATACGTATTCACATATCAAGTGCAGGCAAAACTTATCAGGAAGACTCTTTAAATACTTCTACCATCCAGCATTTAACAATCAAAATCAGCTTCTAAGATTAATTCTTTACCACCTCCAGAAGAGTTTCTTGAAGGCTCAATCTATGATTCAAAGTATGACTCTCTTAGGTGAAAAAATTCTCATTTTATACTCTTTGAAATCCTCCAAGTTGCTGGAGGCCAGGTACACCAGATCACAAGATTCAAAGCTCTTAAGTCAGCCAGTCATACTGCTTTAAGAAATCTCTTTTTTAAAAATCCCGAGTGTACGGGCTTCTCTGGTGGTCCGGTGGGTAAAGAGTCCGCCTTGTAGTGCAAGGGGAACCAGTTCAGTCCCTGGCCAGGGAAGATCCCACGTGCCATGGAGCAGCCGGGCCAGTGTGTATGGAGTCAGTGCTCTGGAGCACATGCACCCAGAGCCGGCGCTATGCAACGAGAGAGGCCACTGCAATGGGAGGCCCACACAGGCCAAAGAACAAAGATGGATGAAAATAAACAAATAAAAACCTGATAAAAGAGGCCAAAATTCAAATAAAAAAAAAGTTTAAAAAAGCCCCGAGTATATTATCAGCTGCTGAGTAGTAAAATACAGACTTAGTTTACATCACTTTCTTAATCCACTAAACGGTTTCTGTTACCTTATAACGAGACCTTACTGTTCTCTAATAAAAATATTACATCCTTTATTATTAAGCTCTTAGGAAAATCATTCAAAGTGTATATTCAGCCTTAATAACATTAACATACATGGACAAGGATTGTGTCATTCTTATTTTATATAAGAAGAGACCAAGGCCAAGAGGTATCCTATAAACTGCTCAAGGTCAAACAGCAAGCTGAAGGCAGAACTGAGATTCTAACTCAGAAATGTCTGGCTCAAGTCAGTGCTCACTGCACTGGACAAAAACATGGATGGTTTGTCATGTTTGCTGCTTTTCCCACCCCTTTACAAAAAATGTGATCAACTAGGCATCCATATTCATAAATAGGATGCCCGCATGCATGCCCAGCATAAAGCAAAATGATTGTAGCTTTCAGATTTCTCAAACACCCAGTGAGTTTATGGTGACCAGGGGTGACAGGAAACTGCTTATCATAAAACAAGGCCTGGAGTGTATATAAAAGCCCTGAAAAAATGCTGGTTAAAAGACAAAAGCAGGGCTTCCCTGGTGGTCCCATGGGTAAGGACACCACCTTGCAGTGCAGGGGGTGCCGGTTTGATCCCTGGCCTGGGAAGATCCCACGTGCTGCAGAGCAGCTGGACCGATGTGTCCAATTACCGAGCCAGAGCTCTGGAGCGCATGCGCCCAGAGCCGGTGCTCTGCGACAACAGAGGCTACCGTGATGGGAGGCCCACAGAAGCCAAAGAACAAAGACGGATGAAAATAGACAAATGAAAGACCAGTGGAAGTGGCTCGCCTGCTCCCCTCCCTCCCCACCCCCCCAATAAATAAATAAATAAACCTTAAAAAAAAAGACAAAAGCAATTTTCCCCTTGAGACTGTTCTTTTCCTGAATTATTCTTTGCATCCAAGCTAGGCCTGGATTTTTCCAGCATAGGTGAAGTTTGCCCAGTCACCACAGCTGAAGACATAAAACCAATGAGGAGACAGTCCTCCATTTGACGTCTGCCTTTGTCAGCAGGACTTGCCTCAGAGGAATGCTCAAATCCTAACAGGTACCTAAAGACTGTCATTCCTCTGGAAGCAAGAGCGTCACTATGTATCTTTAATAACGGTTTCTGTTAGCTAATAAAGAGTCCTTACTGTTCTCTAATAAAAATATTACATCCTTTATTATTAAGCTCTTAGGAAAATCATTCAAAGTGTATATTCAGCCTTAATAACATTAACATACATGGACAAGGATTGTGTCATTCTTATTTTATATAAGAAGAGACCAAGGCCAAGAGGTATCCTATAAACTGCTCAAGGTCAAACAGCAAGCTGAAGGCAGAACTGAGATTCTAACTCAGAAATGTCTGGCTCAAGTCAGTGCTCACTGCACTGGACAAAAACATGGATGGTTTGTCATGTTTGCTGCTTTTCCCACCCCTTTACAAAAAATGTGATCAACTAGGCATCCATATTCATAAATAGGATGCCCGCATGCATGCCCAGCATAAAGCAAAATGATTGTAGCTTTCAGATTTCTCAAACACCCAGTGAGTTTATGGTGACCAGGGGTGACAGGAAACTGCTTATCATAAAACAAGGCCTGGAGTGTATATAAAAGCCCTGAAAAAATGCTGGTTAAAAGACAAAAGCAGGGCTTCCCTGGTGGTCCCATGGGTAAGGACACCACCTTGCAGTGCAGGGGGTGCCGGTTTGATCCCTGGCCTGGGAAGATCCCACGTGCCGCAGAGCAGCTGGACCGATGTGTCCAATTACCGAGCCAGAGCTCTGGAGCGCATGCGCCCAGAGCCGGTGCTCTGCGACAACAGAGGCTACCGTGATGGGAGGCCCACAGAAGCCAAAGAACAAAGACGGATGAAAATAGACAAATGAAAGACCAGTGGAAGTGGCTCGCCTGCTCCCCTCCCCCCCCACCCCCCCAATAAATAAATAAATAAACCTTAAAAAAAAAGACAAAAGCAATTTTCCCCTTGAGACTGTTCTTTTCCTGAATTATTCTTTGCATCCAAGCTAGGCCTGGATTTTTCCAGCATAGGTGAAGTTTGCCCAGTCACCACAGCTGAAGACATAAAACCAATGAGGAGACAGTCCTCCATTTGACGTCTGCCTTTGTCAGCAGGACTTGCCTCAGAGGAATGCTCAAATCCTAACAGGTACCTAAAGACTGTCATTCCTCTGGAAAACGCAAGAGCGTCACTATGTATCAGAGAGCTGCTTTGAAAGTTTGTAACACACTTTCAACATTTTCATCGATGAAAGGTGTAAGCATTTTTTCACTCTAGTTTTTGAAACAGCTTGAAAACCATGACCCAGATTAAAAAGATCCTCCCTGGGCCCCTGACAAGACTAAAGAGGAGATGGCTTCATCGCCACAGCACTGAAAGGTAGGCAGCCTTGGACATCGGCTTCCATGGTGTGTCCCCGCTCCAGAAGCCTGCCTGTCCCTGACAGCAGGGCCTGGCCACTCCCCAGCCCCTCCCTGCGATCTCCCTCCTCGGTCATCGCTGCCTGTTCCTCTGGGCCTGACCACTGGCTCACCGCCAACAGACACCTCCAAGGTCACATTAGGTGGAGCCTGCCGTGTGTCTGTCCGCTGCTGAGCTAAAAGTGAGAGCCACTCACCCCACTGTGCCCAGCAGCAAGGACTCTTGTGGTTGACCATAGGCGCTTTTGAGCTCCTCACAGGACCTTCCTCTGCTGTCCTTACTCTGTCTGTTCTTAGGGGGGCCCCGCTATAGGGTGGCCTCCTTGGCTCCAAATGACATGTCTGGGTTTTTTTTCAAGATGAAAATATCTTTATTAATTTTTGTTATGATAAAATATGTGCTCACTATTAAAAGTCAAAACAAATATATTCAAAGTGAAAAGAAAAATGTAAAAATCACCTCATAGTTAAACATTTTTGAGATTCTAGCATAAATCCTTCCAGACATGTTTTTATAGAGTCTACACTATAAATATATATGATAAATAATATCTATGATACATATATATTAAAGTATGTAGAGAATACCTTTTTATGATATTAGTAGGTCTCTACATCTTTCACATACAGAATTACCTTCTCCCCACATGATACCTTCATTGTTTTTTACCCTCTGAGCCACCAAGAAGGTCCCATGAAGTACTACTGTTTATTTAAAACAAATCTCTATCATTAAATTGACAAACTGTTTTCATACATCCTTATACATTTTGTGTATCTGCCAGACTACTTTCGTGGTTTAAATTCTCAGTCGTGTAATTGCTAAGTTAAAGGTGTGCTCATTTCATGCATGTTGCCAAATTCCCCTGAAAGGAGTCACACAGGTGTAGATTCCATCAGTCACAAAGCCCATCTCTCTACAGCCTTCTACGGATTTATCTAGTTTTAAAATGCAAAATCGAGCTACACTAGCTGGCCCTGGGTTCCACCCAGCGACCCTTTCAGCGGCCTGGACTTTTCCTGGGGCCTGAACGTGCCTTTGCTCTGGCAGGTTTTGGAAGGGGGAGAATCGCCCTGGCGCCAACGGCGGGGGGCCTGAGGAGCCTGGAGCAGGAGGAGCCCTTCGATCTGTCCCAGAAGCACCGGGCCAAGGGGCCAGCCTTCCAGTCGGACGGGGAGAGCGTCCGGGGCAGCTCCTGCCACGACGAGGAGGACGAGGACAACTGCTACGAGGTGGAGCCGGACAGCCCCGGCCTCGGGCCCCGTAGCCCGCCGCTCTGCGCGCCCCAGGACCTGTGTGCTAAGCCTGAGCCGGGCCCCGGGCAGGAGACGAAGGCCGAGGAAGACGCGCCGTTGTCGACGGGGAATCGCCAGCCGAAGAGCCGCGACAGCTCAGGGCCTGAAGGCGGCCCGGAGCGAGAGTGTGCCCGCAGAGATGAGCGACCGGGCCTCCGGACCCTGCAGAGCGCGCGGCGGGGCCCCGGCTTTTCGGATTACTTGTACTTCAAGCACAGAGATGAGAGTTTAAAAGAATTACTGGAGAGTAAAATGGAAAAGCAAGCAATGCTTTTAGGGATCTGAGTAGATGGTTTAGAATTACACTTGGAAAATGAGAACTAGGCAGTCCAAATACAGCTTTCCGCACGAGCTCTCAGTTGCTGGAGACAGAAGGGCAGGAGTCTGTAACAAAGGACCAGCAGAGAGGTCCTCAGTCATGCAAATGCTTCTCAGATCACGCATCTGGGCCCTTGATTTTTAACACACGTGCAGGGCCTTCTTCAGTGTTATTTCATGGATCTCCAGTACAATTAACTGTACATACTTTCTTAGACATCTAATTGTAAGCTGGTGCTGAGGTGCTTTTAGAAATTCTGTTTTTCATAGACTAATATGGTAAATTTCCTTCTAGTTGCAAAAATACGGTGCTTGACATATTACCTTATTAATGACTCCTTAGTTGAATTTGTGAAAGTTAGATTTTTCCAGATAGATGAAAATAGTAGTAGTTGTATGCATATATTTTTAAATCACTTTATTAAATAACCGAAAAATACCAGAAATGACACAGGAGGGTGAGTTTTTGAAGAGAGTGTTCTCAAGTAGTTGCTGCATGTATAAGATAAAAATTTCAAGAGAGTATGAATAATTTTGACTACGAAAAAACCAGCAATACTTAAATTCCCGCCTGAGTCTGCCTCGTTCAGCTTCCAGTACCTTCACCAGATGTGGCATCGGAGCTTATTTGCAGATGGACCAGCAGTGCTGAGTGTCTGCAGGCTAACCCTGAGTCCTGAGCTCCCTCCTGGAGACCTTGCTTCAAGGCCTCATCCCTGTAAAGCAGCTGCAGGAAGAGTTGGCACCTTGTGAGCAGTAGAGTTCTTCCCGGTGCTGGAGCTGGATGGGGAGAAGGAATTCTCCCCCAGATTTAAGCTCTCACTTGTTTAGAGTACTGGAATAATCATCAGCTAGTCACTAGGCAAGGAGTTTCAGGGCTGTGTTCTCAGCGCTGCCTGCACATTAGAAGCATCTCAGGGAGCCTTTTAAAACATACTGATGCTGGGACCTGAGCCCCTGAGGCTCCAATTTAATTGGTCTAGAGTGGAGCTCCAGCATTGGTTCCTTTCCAGATTGCCCCCAGATGACTCTTACGTGTAGCAGCCAGAGTTGAGAAAGATTGACTAGGCTCAAATAGTGGCTCCCAAGACCCCCTCCCAAGGACCCCATAAACATTTCTGCTTCTGGCTTTCGACTCATTAAGGTAAATCGCCAAAGACCTTGAGTTCATACTACTGACTTAGGCTTTCTTACCTTACCTGTTCTGTAAGAGCCTCACGAGAGGAGACACACACACATAAACACACTGTATCAACACACATTTTTTGTCCTAAACGATGATGCCTGTGAAGTTTGCGGTCACTTAATATGTTTAACAATATACTATAGTCAGCCAGTAGTGACTCATTGTTTCTTCCTAGATTCGTGCATCATGATTCTAGTGAATGGTGGTGACTTCTCAGTGTGGGTTGAGCCTAGCCAGCGGGGTCTCCGTAGGCACTGTCGTCTGACACACAAAGCAGTGCTGATGGGATGTCACATCCATGCGGCTGCCCATAAGCAGTGCTCCTCTGGTACTGTGTCTGTGTTTAGGTAAAAACTGCTTCTTGGTAGATTCAACTCTTATTTTGTAGAGCTAGGTACTATTTATTATTTACTTCTCCTCCCCCCAAAATTCCCAGTACATGTAGTTAGTCTGACCCAACCCTGACTGGGATTTTGGCTTTTTTCTCTTGGTCGAGGTGCTTCCCCATCACAGCCTTATCTGGTTCCCGGCGGTCACACATGCACTCTGTCAGTCCCTGGTGCAGCTCCTCCTGCCACCTTACCTCGGGCTCCTCCTTTCAGCTTCCCCTCCGCCTCAGCATGCCAAAGCTGCCGGCGTTCCCTGCTGCCATCCTTGTCCCAAGGTCAGAGCCCCTGAGTAAAGGGAAGATGGTGGGTTTCTGCAGTTACCAGATCAACTCTGGGCCAAAAGCCTGTCCAACCTTTGGAGGGAACATTTGCTTTCCATTCATCATTTCTTGACATAGCTCATCAGAGCCTGCAGTGGCATCACTCGGAGACTGGCAGAGTGGTCTCTGAGGCCTCCAGCTCTCAGGGGCCTCTTGCACCATCATTCTTTCAGCAGCCAGCTGTTGAGGACCAGCTATAAAGGCTGCAGTTTTCCAGTTTCTTCTGGGTGTGCCGAGCTAGAATAGGAACTAGGAAATCTAGAATAGTAGGCTATAGACTTTTCCACTCCAAACAAATCATGTGGGGAGTATTTGAGGAATAAGTTAGTGTTGAGATGGAAAGAGGATGATCCAAAAGGGTGGTTTCCACATTGTTGAGAAGAAGGAGGTCCTCTTAGGCCTTCAGGATCTGCTAGGGGAAAGCAGATATTCCCCCCATCAGACACACATTTTTTTTGTCCTAAACGATGATGCCTGTGAAGTTTGCGGTCACTTAATATGTTTAACAATATACTATAGTCAGCCAGTAGTGACTCATTGTTTCTTCCTAGATTCGTGCATCATGATTCTAGTGAATGGTGGTGACTTCTCAGTGTGGGTTGAGCCTAGCCAGCGGGGTCTCCGTAGGCACTGTCGTCTGACACACAAAGCAGTGCTGATGGGATGTCACATCCATGCGGCTGCCCATAAGCAGTGCTCCTCTGGTACTGTGTCTGTGTTTAGGTAAAAACTGCTTCTTGGTAGATTCAACTCTTATTTTGTAGAGCTAGGTACTATTTATTATTTACTTCTCCTCCCCCCAAAATTCCCAGTACATGTAGTTAGTCTGACCCAACCCTGACTGGGATTTTGGCTTTTTTCTCTTGGTCGAGGTGCTTCCCCATCACAGCCTTACCTGGTTCCCGCGGTCACACATGCACTCTGTCAGTCCCTGGTGCAGCTCCTCCTGCCACCTTACCTCGGGCTCCTCCTTTCAGCTTCCCCTCCGCCTCAGCATGCCAAAGCTGCCGGCGTTCCCTGCTGCCATCCTTGTCCCAAGGTCAGAGCCCCTGAGTAAAGGGAAGATGGTGGGTTTCTGCAGTTACCAGATCAACTCTGGGCCAAAAGCCTGTCCAACCTTTGGAGGGAACATTTGCTTTCCATTCATCATTTCTTGACATAGCTCATCAGAGCCTGCAGTGGCATCACTCGGAGACTGGCAGAGTGGTCTCTGAGGCCTCCAGCTCTCAGGGGCCTCTTGCACCATCATTCTTTCAGCAGCCAGCTGTTGAGGACCAGCTATAAAGGCTGCAGTTTTCCAGTTTCTTCTGGGTGTGCCGAGCTAGAATAGGAACTAGGAAATCTAGAATAGTAGGCTATAGACTTTTCCACTCCAAACAAATCATGTGGGGAGTATTTGAGGAATAAGTTAGTGTTGAGATGGAAAGAGGATGATCCAAAAGGGTGGTTTCCACATTGTTGAGAAGAAGGAGGTCCTCTTAGGCCTTCAGGAGCTGCTAGGGGAGCAGATATTCTCAGTCTTCACCTGACTCCACTCAGAGCAGCTCCACTTCCATCTGGTTTATGTGTTAGCCTTTCAAGTAACATTTCATTTGGAGGAAGAAAAAAGGGTCTAGGAAAAGTAATTAAGAGCCTGTTTTTCACTTTTGACTCTGGCTATGAGAGACTTAATTAGGTATAACCTACTGGTTAATATGCACTAGCCTTCTGAGAACCAAGGCTAAAACCTTGGTTTTGTATGTGACCAACGTCCTGACTTGCCTGGGACAACCCAGGTTTATACCTGTTGTTCCCAAGTAGTTACTAAGAGTGCCGCCTTAACTCTCACAAATGTTCCAGTTTGGGGGATAAATTATATGGGCACCCTGTGCGTAAGTGTAAGTGCAGAGCTAAGGAAGAGATGGCCAACCTTGCCTAGAGTTATTAATAATCAACCAGAGCCGAAGCTGAAAAGAGAAGCCATGAGGCCGTCCTCAGAGAACTGAGGCATGAAACCATCCACAGTCATCACATATTTTCTCTTATCCTCTTTATTCCAGCCTATGGTTACCCCATTTTGCTGCCTTTCAACTAATTCTCTCTTTTTAAAAATTTGTCTCCCCACTAGCCATGAGACTGAGGCCGACCTTCTGTGATCTCACAAAGGTATATGGAATATCTGTATATGAGAAGTTGTGTGAGACAGTCCAGTGTACATACTGTATTTATTAAGCCCTTACAGCATCTGATAAAATATTAACATCATGTTTTGAATTATGATCTTTGTCTGCTTTGCTGGAACAAAATGTAACAGAGCTAGCAGTTAAAATCCTTCACATATTTGGACAGTATCACACCAAAGGTTGATTTTGTACAGAATTCTGGCTTGCTATATTTAAAGCTTGAAGTATGTAGCAATCCAAATTGTTAATATTGTTTTGGTGAAAAAGCCATTTACCTGAAAACAGCATGTAACCTATATTTTGTTAATTTAAGCAAATAAAGACATGTTGAAAATAACTGAGTTCATTATTTGCAAGCACCTGAAATTTTACAAGGAAGCTGCCATTGCCAGTGTCTTACTCCTGCCCTCAGACCTTCTGCCAGAGCAGTTTCCAAGGGGGCGGGCCTTGGCCCCAGGGAGACACAGGTGATGGATTCTCCCTCCAGGACTTCAAAAAGAGAGGAATGAACCTCAGTCTGTCAGCAGGCAGGTGGCATCTTCATCATCCTCTGCTCTCCTATTCAGAAAAGCTAGCTCTGGAAGGATGTCACAGAGAAGTGGAGGTTAGAAGCAGCACTGCATTCTTCTGCATCAGGTTCTTTGTACAACATGTGTTCTAGTGGGCAAGAGCACAGACTCTGGCCCCAGGTTCCTGGGTTCAAAGCCCAGCTCTCCCGCTTCCAGCCTCTGGGATCTGTGAACCTGTCTCTGTATCTCAGTCTCCTCATCTGTAAAATGGGACCAGGAATAGCACCTGCCTCACCAGGTGGTTTTGTGGGCTGAATGAGTTATTCCACTCATGTGCATGGCTCACAGTGAATACCTTGTAAGACTTAGCTATTATTATTAACATCAGTGAAGTGGCCAGGAAGCTGAACCCTCAGCTCCCTCTCTTCAACAGAGCACCCTCAAAGCTGTGTCAGCGTGGGAAGCCATCCATTTCTGAGGAAGCTTTCCTTTTAATTGTTACATACTCTTGTATGCCAAACGATGTGGCAGGTGGTTCACACACTCACTGTCATTTAAGCGTCACACAACCCTGAGAGGCAGACGTCCGTCTTTGTCTCCTATACTGATGAGGAAATGGAGGTTCAGGAGAGTGAGTTCATCCATTGCCCTCCAAGCATATAGCCTGTGGCAGATTCTCTGGAAGCACATGCTGAGACAAACTTGAGTACAAGATGCTTGTTAGAAATGAGCACCGGCTGAAAAGAAGCAGAAGCAAAGAATACTGAGCAAAGAGAGAAGCCAGACTGCTGCAGGCCTGACCAAGCCTCACCCAACATGGCGGGCAGCTCATCAGGGTTGTGCCATGATGGGCAGAGACATTCAGGCCTTGGTATCCCCGCCTTGCTCAGTCACCAGATGTGAACTGCACAGGAAGAGCATGACCCCCGGAAGGTGTGAGCCTGCCCAGCGGCAGACCTTGAGGAAGTCAGGTGGCTAGAGGCGTCGGCTGACTCCACTCCCCACCACTCAGCACAAGGCCCTCTTTGAAGAGAGACTGGGTGACTCCTCCCAGCATCTGCCACCGCCCACCTCTTGCATTACTCCAATCCACTTCCTCACATACGCTCACACAACACTTCCTCCAGGATTCCAGCAGGAATCCGTCAGCCCCACTGCTGCGATTAGTCTAGGAGACACACTGATGCTCATTTCCTCCATTACCTGTCTAGATCCATCTCGCCATCAGACACCACCCCTGCCGGGCTTGGGGGCTTTCCACATGCCAGACTCAGGGGTGTCTCCAAAGGGTCTGAGCCTTGGTCATTATGTTGCTGCAGATGGAATGTTGTTGACCCCCTCCAATTTATATGTTGAAACCTTAACCCTAGTGGGATGGTATTTGGAGGTAGCACTCTTGGGGAGATAACTGGGTTTAGATAAGGTCCTGCGGATGGCATTCACATGATGGGATTAGTGCTAAGATCAGAGTCTTCTCTCTCTCTCTGCACTACAAGGACACAGCAAGGAAGTGGCTGTCTGCAAACCAGGAGGAGGGTCTTCACCAGACACAGGAGCTGCCAGCACCTGATCTTGGACTTCCCAACCTCCAGAACTGTGAGAAATCAATGTTTGTTGTGTCAGTGAGTGAGTCTGTGATATTTTGTTATAGCACCCCAAGGGTCAGATCAATACCTTTCTCAGAACAGGGTTACAGTACATGTTCATTTACTGTCATGGGCAGAGAAGGAAGCACCAAGAGAATCCCAGGTAGGTTGCACACATATTCCTCCCTGACCCCTTGCATGACAGCAGCTCTTCCCTCTCCTGATTACATCTGCCAAGACTCCTATCCTCTTTTCCTGGTCTACCTCATTTACTGTAATGTGAATGCTATGGTTTGATGTGATACTATATAAGATTCTGTATGCATAAAACCAGCACTCTATGACCATATCACCTGCATAATCACGCTGGCTCAGGTCCTGCCAGCAGGAAGGGAAAACCTAGGTCTGAAGTATGCGTCTATTCCTGTGACAAAGACCTGCTGGCCCTCGAGTCAGAAGCAACTCAATGCAGTCAACTTCTCACCACATGACTCACTGTTCTTTTTGAGTAATGGTGCCATATTGGAAGCCCAGCATCAGTCTATGTGACTGACATGTTGGATATTCAGCAATAAGTCAGCCTTGGTAAATGGAGTTCTTGCTGTTGTATTCATGTGTAGCCTCTATCTCTGCCTCTGTGGCCACTTCATAATGCTCTGTTATAGCCCTAGAGGGCTGAAGTCAAGTGGCAAGGTCACTCGTTTGCCTGACTTAATGTCTGCCTGGCTTTAATGTCCATCCATGGTAGATGCTATCTAATGGATGTTAGTATGTGATACAAAGATTCTCATGCTCTGTGTTCAAGCTAGTGTATCTTTCTACTCACCTCTACTCTAGTAGACAATAGCAGTGAATATCTAATTAGAGTGGTCAAGGAGTGACATTTAATTTGAGAACTGAAGGATGGAAGGAGCCAGCTGTGAGAAAAACAAGGGGAAAAACATTTCAGGCAGAGCAGACAGCGTATGCGAAGACTGATTTAAGAGAACGTGGCCAAGGAAAGGAGAGTGCGGAGGACCCAGCAGGAGAGGAAAGGTGATGCAGGGTGAGGCTGGTGAGGACAGCCACTGAGCATGGGTGAAATAATGAGATTTACATTTTCTAAAGCTCATTCTGACGACTGTGTGGAGGGTGGGTTGGAAGGAAGCCAGGATGATGCTGGGAGACCATTAAAAGGCAGGTTTTAATAGTCTGTACAAGATAATACTGGTCTGGATTTTAAAAGTAGCTAAGAGGAAGTTAGAAATAAATGGCTCCAAATCTGTTTGGAGGTCCAATCAATTGGTTCAAAAGCAAATTTTAATGCTAGTATCAAGATAAACACATGTTTTTCTAAGTATTAAATGAAATGTCACTTGATATGAAGTTCATCTCCTCACATAATGATAGAGAGGATGAATTATATTTTTATGGCTGTCATAAAACCCAAGCTCTTTACTAGATTGGCAAGAGAGCGTATTTACCAAGTAATATATATAAAAGTAAGTCCATCTGGTTTCTCTCAATTTTGTTTTGGATTATGATCAGTGAAGAAGGAAATAGTCAAGATTCTGAGGAAGACAGTGAAGCTTCTCAGACACAGAGCCTGGGAGAGACGGTAGCAGTGAGGACAAGGGGCACGGAGTTAGAACTCAGTAAACCAAGGGAAGGAGACTAGAGCCCAAGAGCGTAAGGTGAGGCTCAAGGAGTCCTTCTCATCTCCACAGGCCCGGGGCCATCTCCAGTCCAGCCAGTAACATAATACACGTTCCTGATGATGGACTTGCACACGTTCCTGATGATGGACTTGCACAGGCAAAGAACAGTTCATCATCACCACCGTATTTACTAACTAAGTGCACTCCAAATCCATTTTATTTCAAACTATTCAGTTCCCAAAGGGTGACAATCCAGTCGTCTGGAAAATTTTTTTCAGTGCCCACATTACTTTGCAACACTGCAGAGTAAATAAGATGTCATCACATTTTAAGTCCCAAAGTGAATTGGTCCATGGCACCAGAGACAGCACCTTAAGAAGAAATAAAACACAAAAAAGTGAGGCAGGAGGCGATCCCTGCTCTTAAGGAACACACAGGGCTTACGGGCCTATGGAGGCTGGCAGGAACATGGCTCAAGCTGTTTCAGATCTCCTTACTCCAAATCTCCAAAGCTTCAAAGCTAAAAACTATCCTCCCTGTAAAAACCCAGGTGGGAACACAGCCTGATTCCCGGAAGTACCAGGGCATTTCATTTTTTGCACACAGACCTGCATCGAGGGTAACTTCAAGGCCCATTATGAACTTGCTCTGCAGGAGGAAGACGAGCTCATTTGAGAGCTGGGGAGTGACCCTCATAGGGTCCCTGGGGACCCAGTATCAGTGGCGCTCACTGTTTCCTCTTCCCTGGATGCAACAATATATTAAGAGAGAAAAAAAGGAGGTTGGCTCTTTTCATGATTTTCCTTTTTCATTTTTGTTGAAAATGGAGCTGTGTTCTCTTGATCCTTCAAACAAATGGAGGGGAAGTGGAAGCTCAAGAGTTTCTCTTAGGTTCCCCGGAGAGGGTGCCTGTGTTTGTTGTGTGATGTGAGAAAGGTCCTTGTGTATCTGCTGTATTGTCACGTCGTACCAGAGTGATTTGCAGTAGGAAGTGTGGGATGAATACAATTTCTATGCAAGAGAAAGTGATGGGGCCACAGCCTTTGAATCAAAGATCTCAATTTGCCCTTCATCTCCAAAACATGTTTCCCCTGACCTCCACCCCCCATCTTTATTAGATGATGAAAGAAACACAAGAACACTCTCTGAACTTGACCCAAACAAAAAGTCCAGCCAGAAATCCTTGTTGTTCAGAGTGCACTTGAACAGGGAGGGGTAAGGGGGAGGGTGCTTGGAAGGACATGCCGGAGATCACAGAGGCCATGTGAAGGAGGGGTCGGAAAGTTGCTGGCATAGTACCTAAAGAATCATTTCAAATTGACATTTGAAATATGCATTGCAAGTCTCTTCCCTGGGCAGATCTAAATACACAAATGGCCTCTAGAAGGAAAATGGAAAGATACATTAAGACATCTATAGAGATTAGAGGGATGCTTCGTTCATTTTAACGACTCATCACTGAGTATGCTGCCAGATGATTTTGTTTCTTCTTCTAGAAAGTAGGCATAATGAGACTGGTCTCCAGCCTGTGTCAGATGAGGGAATAGATGAGGTAAAATCTATCAGGCATTCTGGACTTGCCAACACGATGGCTGTGGCATTTGCCATTGTTGAAGGACAGTTTCTCTTCCAACTTGTACCTAGGCTAGCGAGGAAGACAACTTCACTTAAAAGCAGGTTATCCAAGTCAGAATATGATTTAATATCCTCAGCTGTGGTTTTGCAAGACTGTATATATTGAAGACTGAGTCAGCTACCTCATCTCACTCCTTTTAAACCACCTGAAAAATAAAAGAAGTAGGAAATCCCTAACAACAGCCACATCTTTACAGGAAGAAAAAGCAAAAAGCAAAACAAGATTATCCAGAGCCTTAGAAGCAGATAATGACAAGGTCAGCCTCCCAGGGAACATTCGATAAACATTCACCAAATATGATGATGCATCTTTGGGAAGAAAGCACTGGAAGCAAGGATCTGATCCCCTCAGAAGGTACTCTTAGTGCAGATCAGAAGAACACAGGTGATTTTGTGGATTTCAAGGAGCGTGTATTTCCTAAAATCTGTGTGCCTGCTATCCTCTTACTTTCCTGCAGGGCCTCTTCACGGTTGACCTCAGGCTTATCTAACCGAACGCTTCTCCTTAGTCAAAGACTGTTCACTGTCTGAGCCGAAGGCTTGGCCACCCCTACACCACCTCCAGATGTTTTTAGACAGACTCGAGGCTGAATGTGGCCACCATCTCTGCTTCTCCTTGGAATACTGTAAGAAGGGTGTACACTGGACACCTGAACTTACCAGGAAGATCCTTAAAGGGACCCTTTAGAAAGAAAGCTATTCTTTCAAAAATATGCATCTTTCCGTTATGCTTAAAACTCTGTGGAGAAGCAAGGAGCTCTCAGGATAGTGGTGGGAGGATCCCAGTGACACCTGACTCCCAGAGAAACATTTATTCAACACGTAAAAATTAGTAAAGACAACCATTCAAAAATCTCTGCAGATTGACCAAAATACTTAGAATTTAAGAAATATCAAGGACTTCCCTGGAGGTCCAGTGATTAAGACTCTGTTTCCTCTGGAGGGTGTGTGAGTTCAATCATGATCAGGGATCTAAGACCCCACATGGCTCATGGTGTGGCCATAACCTTAAAAAAAGATACAGAGAAATAAAAGAAATGTCTATTCAACAAAATCTACAGAAACTCAGTAGGAACCGGGAAAGGCATGACTGCGTCCTTCCCACCTACTGAGACCCATGTTACTGTCGCAGTAGGCTTGAGAGCTGAGTGGCAGTTCCCATCTCCCCCGCTCCTCGTGGGAGACCTATCCTGTGTGCATGGCAGGCAGTGGTGTCAGCCCCCAAACCTTTGCTCACTGGGGAGGAGGTGAGTGGGGCAGCTGTGAGCACAGTCTCTCCTTCGCCACAGCCCTGTGTTGTGCAAGACCTATTCCAGTGAATTTAGAAGCCAAGGAGCAGCTCCAGGTTCTCCCAGTTCCTGGGGTAAGAAAAATATTCTAGGCCAGCTGAGCAGTCAGTGAATGTCAGCAGATCACATTTCCCCATCTCTGTGCTATGAAACACCTATTGTAAAGGGCGGTGGCAGCAGCTGGTAGAGATGTTTGTATAATATTGTGAAAATAACTAATATAGTCATGGGTCTTACAATGTATTCTTTTTTATTATGGTAAGATATATGTAGCAAAAAGTGGCCATTTTAATCATTTTTAAGTGTACGTGCATGCATGCTAAGTCACTTCTGTCGTGTCCGACTCTGCAACCCCATGGACTGCATAGCCTGCAAGAGACTCTCTGTCCATGGGGTTTTCCAGGCAAGACTGCTGGAGTTGGTTGCCATTCCCTTCTCCAGGGGGTCATTCCGACCCAGGGATTGAAACTGCATCTCTTGTGTCTTCTGCCTTGTCAGGCGGGTTCTTTACCCTTGAGTCATCAGGGAAGCCCCATTAAGTGTGCAGTTTAGTGGTGTTAAGTACATTCATAATGCTCATTCATAAAGTACATTCATCACCCAGACAGAAACTTTGTACCCACCAACCAATAACTATCTCCTCTCCTTCACATCTGGTAATCTACATTCCTCATTATCTCTGTACAAATTTGACTACTGTAGATAACTTCATGGAAGTATAATCATATTTGTATTTGTCCCTTGTGTCCATCTTATTTTACCTAACAATGTTTTCAAGCTCATCCATGTTATAGCACATATCAAAATTTCATTTCCTTTTAAGACTGAATTGTATGATAAACATTTTGTTTATCCATTCATCTGTCTTTGTAATGAACAGTAGGGTTGTTGTCACTCTTTGGCTGTTGAGAACAATGCTGCTGTGACGCTAGTGTAGAAATAACTGTTTCAGTCTCTACTTCAAATTAATTTCGCCTCGTGGGAGACCTATCCTGTGTGCATGGCAGGCAGTGGTGTCAGCCCCCAAACCTTTGCTCACTGGGGAGGAGGTGAGTGGGGCAGCTGTGAGCACAGTCTCTCCTTCGCCACAGCCCTGTGTTGTGCAAGACCTATTCCAGTGAATTTAGAAGCCAAGGAGCAGCTCCAGGTTCTCCCAGTTCCTGGGGTAAGAAAAATATTCTAGGCCAGCTGAGCAGTCAGTGAATGTCAGCAGATCACATTTCCCCATCTCTGTGCTATGAAACACCTATTGTAAAGGGCGGTGGCAGCAGCTGGTAGAGATGTTTGTATAATATTGTGAAAATAACTAATATAGTCATGGGTCTTACAATGTATTCTTTTTTATTATGGTAAGATATATGTAGCAAAAAGTGGCCATTTTAATCATTTTTAAGTGTACGTGCATGCATGCTAAGTCACTTCTGTCGTGTCCGACTCTGCAACCCCATGGACTGCATAGCCTGCAAGAGACTCTCTGTCCATGGGGTTTTCCAGGCAAGACTGCTGGAGTTGGTTGCCATTCCCTTCTCCAGGGGGTCATTCCGACCCAGGGATTGAAACTGCATCTCTTGTGTCTTCTGCCTTGTCAGGCGGGTTCTTTACCCTTGAGTCATCAGGGAAGCCCCATTAAGTGTGCAGTTTAGTGGTGTTAAGTACATTCATAATGCTCATTCATAAAGTACATTCATCACCCAGACAGAAACTTTGTACCCACCAACCAATAACTATCTCCTCTCCTTCACATCTGGTAATCTACATTCCTCATTATCTCTGTACAAATTTGACTACTGTAGATAACTTCATGGAAGTATAATCATATTTGTATTTGTCCCTTGTGTCCATCTTATTTTACCTAACAATGTTTTCAAGCTCATCCATGTTATAGCACATATCAAAATTTCATTTCCTTTTAAGACTGAATTGTATGATAAACATTTTGTTTATCCATTCATCTGTCTTTGTAATGAACAGTAGGGTTGTTGTCACTCTTTGGCTGTTGAGAACAATGCTGCTGTGAACGCTAGTGTAGAAATAACTGTTTCAGTCTCTACTTCAAATTAATTTGGATATATACCTAAGAAACTGCTAGGTCATATGCTAATCATATGTATAACTTTTTGAAGAACGGCCAAATTGTTTTCCACAGTGGTTGCGTTTTACATTCCCATCAGCAGTACACAGAGGTTCCAGTTTCTCCACATCCTCTCCAGCACTTGTAATTTTCTATTTCTTGGATAAGAGACATTCTAATGGGGGTGAAATGGTGTCTCATTGTGGTCATAATTTTTTTTGGGGGGGGGCGAGTTGGGAAGGGAGGGAGGCGGGCGGGCCACTGCTATTGGTCTTTCATTTATCTGTTCTCATCCATCTTTGTTCTTGGGCCCGTGGGGGCCTCCCATCGCGGCGGCCTCTGTTGTCGCAGAGCACTGACTCTGGGCGCATGTGCTCCAGAACTCTGGCTCAGTAATTGGACACATCCAGCCGCTGTGCGGTACGTGGGATCTTTCCAGGCCAGGGATCAAACCGGCGCCCCTTGCACTGCAAGGTGGCGTCCTTACCCACTGGACCACCAGGGAAGCCCCCATAATTTTTTAATTAAAACATTTAGTTTCCTTTATCTGTTCAATTTTATCTGTTAATGCTGAGATCCGTATCTCATTTTATAATCTACTTGTTTTTTCTCATATAAAAATAGAAAATAAAGGATAGACTGGAGTTTTTTCTTGTAAACAGAAAGTAGATGCCCCAGTGATTTATGTGGGATTCATTCCTGTTGTCTTGCTGTTTTTTGGTACCTGCAATCCTTCAGAGGACAAAGACACTAATTGGGTTTTGAAAAGAAGTCTTTCTCCCAGTCGTTTTATTATTTTACTAGTCCATCATTTTGTTGTTGTTGTTTCCTGATCTTATTTTCCCTTGACTCTGAATTACCAGGTGAGCTAATAACTATAGCAAGCTGGCTATGCCTTGGGTTGGCCCTTGTAAGACTTGTACCAGAAAAATGGAGATTAGTCCTTGCTGGGACTTGTCTGTGACAAATGGACAGAGCTGCCCCTTCTATTAGGGTGGGGCTTGCCTGGAGAATCCCATGGACAGAGGACCCTGACAGGCTACAGTCCATAGGGTCGCAGAGAGTCTCTACTTCAAATTAATTTGGATATATACCTAAGAAACTGCTAGGTCATATGCTAATCATATGTATAACTTTTTGAAGAACGGCCAAATTGTTTTCCACAGTGGTTGCGTTTTACATTCCCATCAGCAGTACACAGAGGTTCCAGTTTCTCCACATCCTCTCCAGCACTTGTAATTTTCTATTTCTTGGATAAGAGACATTCTAATGGGGGTGAAATGGTGTCTCATTGTGGTCATAATTTTTTTTGGGGGGGGGCGAGTTGGGAAGGGAGGGAGGCGGGCGGGCCACTGCTATTGGTCTTTCATTTATCTGTTCTCATCCATCTTTGTTCTTGGGCCCGTGGGGGCCTCCCATCGCGGCGGCCTCTGTTGTCGCAGAGCACTGACTCTGGGCGCATGTGCTCCAGAACTCTGGCTCAGTAATTGGACACATCCAGCCGCTGTGCGGTACGTGGGATCTTTCCAGGCCAGGGATCAAACCGGCGCCCCTTGCACTGCAAGGTGGCGTCCTTACCCACTGGACCACCAGGGAAGCCCCCATAATTTTTTAATTAAAACATTTAGTTTCCTTTATCTGTTCAATTTTATCTGTTAATGCTGAGATCCGTATCTCATTTTATAATCTACTTGTTTTTCTCATAAATAAAATAGAAAATAAAGGATAGACTGGAGTTTTTTCTTGTAAACAGAAAGTAGATGCCCCAGTGATTTATGTGGGATTCATTCCTGTTGTCTTGCTGTTTTTTGGTACCTGCAATCCTTCAGAGGACAAAGACACTAATTGGGTTTTGAAAAGAAGTCTTTCTCCCAGTCGTTTTATTATTTTACTAGTCCATCATTTTGTTGTTGTTGTTTCCTGATCTTATTTTCCCTTGACTCTGAATTACCAGGTGAGCTAATAACTATAGCAAGCTGGCTATGCCTTGGGTTGGCCCTTGTAAGACTTGTACCAGAAAAATGGAGATTAGTCCTTGCTGGGACTTGTCTGTGACAAATGGACAGAGCTGCCCCTTCTATTAGGGTGGGGCTTGCCTGGAGAATCCCATGGACAGAGGACCCTGACAGGCTACAGTCCATAGGGTCGCAGAGAGTCAGACCGGACTGAAGCGACTGAGCACACACAGAGGGTGGTGACACGCAGGTGGTTGGAAGCAGTAGAACACGTATCCAACCAGGATCCACACGGTGGAGACCTGTCCCTGTAAAACTGTTAAACTAAAAAAAAAAAAAAAAACTGTAAAAACTACAAAAAGAAAAAAAAGACAGGTTAACAAAAAATGCTGTGAGACTTTGTTTAGAGAGACAGAACACAGGTGGTTAGTTTAGTACCATTATGAGTCATTTAGTGATCAAAGTCTATACTTCGTCTCTAAAACCAGGCAACAGTATCCATTCGTTAAAACCCTGATTCTTACTCTTAAAATTAGAAATCTATCTATAGTATACCAGCCATTAGTTTCCCATTTGAAGTCTTAAAAAGAGGTATCAGCAACTTCAATTACTTACTCAGTGAATGTTTATTGAGCGCCTGGTATGTGACAGGCCCTGGGCTGGGAAGGTCTGGAGACAACAGAATGGGCATCACCCCATGGCCTCAGGAGGCCGTTGTGTAGAAGACCACTGATGTGCGTGCCCTACTCAACAACTATGCAGCCGTTGTACAGAGAAGCCTCAGAGTATAAGCAGAATAATTAAGTTTCTATTGAGGTGATGATTCTGTAACTCTACTCATGTAGGTTGTTTGCAGTGGGTGCTGAGTTGCTCAGTCGTGTCCAACTCTTTGTGACGCTATGGACTCTAGCCCGCCAGGTTCCTTTGTCCATGGAGTTTTCCAGGCAAGAATACTGGAGCAGGTTGCCATTTCCTCTTCCAGGGGATCCGCCCAATCCAAAGATCCAACTGGTTTCCTCTTGGGTCTCCTGCATCGGCAGACGGATTCTTTATCACTGAACCACCTGGGAAGCCTTCACGTAAATTAACTACGTATAATACTAACAGCTATTACTCAGTTGTCCTCAGTGGAGTTGGTAGAGATGGCCTACCTAGACACCTCTCCCTCCCCAACATTTTAAATATGTTTTCTGGCATTAGAAATTCCTTTTCTGGGGCTTTTGAAGGTAACAGAGCTGCCCCTTCTATTAGGGTGGGGCTTGCCTGGAGAATCCCATGGACAGAGGACCCTGACAGGCTACAGTCCATAGGGTCGCAGAGAGTCAGACCGGACTGAAGCGACTGAGCACACACAGAGGGTGGTGACACGCAGGTGGTTGGAAGCAGTAGAACACGTATCCAACCAGGATCCACACGGTGGAGACCTGTCCCTGTAAAACTGTTAAACTAAAAAAAAAAAAAAAAAACTGTAAAAACTACAAAAAGAAAAAAAAGACAGGTTAACAAAAAATGCTGTGAGACTTTGTTTAGAGAGACAGAACACAGGTGGTTAGTTTAGTACCATTATGAGTCATTTAGTGATCAAAGTCTATACTTCGTCTCTAAAACCAGGCAACAGTATCCATTCGTTAAAACCCTGATTCTTACTCTTAAAATTAGAAATCTATCTATAGTATACCAGCCATTAGTTTCCCATTTGAAGTCTTAAAAAGAGGTATCAGCAACTTCAATTACTTACTCAGTGAATGTTTATTGAGCGCCTGGTATGTGACAGGCCCTGGGCTGGGAAGGTCTGGAGACAACAGAATGGGCATCACCCCATGGCCTCAGGAGGCCGTTGTGTAGAAGACCACTGATGTGCGTGCCCTACTCAACAACTATGCAGCCGTTGTACAGAGAAGCCTCAGAGTATAAGCAGAATAATTAAGTTTCTATTGAGGTGATGATTCTGTAACTCTACTCATGTAGGTTGTTTGCAGTGGGTGCTGAGTTGCTCAGTCGTGTCCAACTCTTTGTGACGCTATGGACTCTAGCCCGCCAGGTTCCTTTGTCCATGGAGTTTTCCAGGCAAGAATACTGGAGCAGGTTGCCATTTCCTCTTCCAGGGGATCCGCCCAATCCAAAGATCCAACTGGTTTCCTCTTGGGTCTCCTGCATCGGCAGACGGATTCTTTATCACTGAACCACCTGGGAAGCCTTCACGTAAATTAACTACGTATAATACTAACAGCTATTACTCAGTTGTCCTCAGTGGAGTTGGTAGAGATGGCCTACCTAGACACCTCTCCCTCCCCAACATTTTAAATATGTTTTCTGGCATTAGAAATTCCTTTTCTGGGGCTTTTGAAGGTAACAGTGAAGAAAGACTTGAGTCCTAAGTATTGTAAGAACCGTGCAGCATGGCTCCTGCCCTCCGGTGATCTATTCATCTAAGCAGAGAACTATAACATTTCTCCTGACCCCTCATAAGGCACCTGGTTTAAGAAGGAAGTTTAAGTCAAGGCTCTAGATTGAATTAAACTTTCTCCAAAAGCTCTCACAACTCCAAGTTTGACACTTAGGGAGTTCAGAAATGTCCAGGAGCTTGCACTGTGATTTGTCTGAAGACAGGATGATTCATCTGAGACCGGCCCCGTCCCTGGTCCCCTACTCTCCCCGCCCCCAGCTCTTCCTGCGTTCCCCCCGCCAGCCATCTTATGGAGAATCAACAGTGGAGTCTGTGTTTCTAAATAGCAGCCTGGAATCGTTCCACCCAACCACCCGCCTTCCAGGAAGAACTGCATTTACCCTTAGATTATTCCAGGTCACTTGGCTTGGGATGCCGCAGTGCTGAGTGGTTCTAGTGAAAGAACATGGTATCAAGGTATACTCTGTCTGAGCCACTTGTCAGCTGTGTGACCGTGGGCAGACTACTTAGCCTTTCTGAGCTGGTTTCCTATATGCTAAGTAGAGATGTTGCATATCGGTGGTGATAAGCATAGGCTCTGGGCTTGGACAGATCTGGACTCTGGTCCTGGTTCCATCTTTCACCAGTGATGTCACCTGGAGGAAGTGATTCTCCCTCTTTGAGCTTCAGTTTTCTCACCTGCAAAGTTAAGACTTATGTAGTGTTTGCCTCATAAAATTGTGAGATTTAAAGGGGGTAATGCTGATAGATGCCTGAAGCAAAATAAGCACTCAGTACAGGCTAGCTGCTATTACACTTGCCCCATTGAGCACAGGCGAATGTGCAGGAGGAGCAGGATCCGACACACAGGCGACTTAGAAACAACGTGGGTTTCTCTCCCCCACCCTCCAGAACAGACCTGAGCACAAATGTGACATCACTGATGCTGTTTCCGAGGTGACGGGATAAGGTCAGGAGAACTTTTTCTCTTGACTCTGGCCTACCTAGACACCTCTCCTCCCCAACATTTTAAATATGTTTTCTGGCATTAGAAATTCCTTTTCTGGGGCTTTTGAAGGTAACAGTGAAGAAAGACTTGAGTCCTAAGTATTGTAAGAACCGTGCAGCATGGCTCCTGCCCTCCGGTGATCTATTCATCTAAGCAGAGAACTATAACATTTCTCCTGACCCCTCATAAGGCACCTGGTTTAAGAAGGAAGTTTAAGTCAAGGCTCTAGATTGAATTAAACTTTCTCCAAAAGCTCTCACAACTCCAAGTTTGACACTTAGGGAGTTCAGAAATGTCCAGGAGCTTGCACTGTGATTTGTCTGAAGACAGGATGATTCATCTGAGACCGGCCCCGTCCCTGGTCCCCTACTCTCCCCGCCCCCAGCTCTTCCTGCGTTCCCCCCGCCAGCCATCTTATGGAGAATCAACAGTGGAGTCTGTGTTTCTAAATAGCAGCCTGGAATCGTTCCACCCAACCACCCGCCTTCCAGGAAGAACTGCATTTACCCTTAGATTATTCCAGGTCACTTGGCTTGGGATGCCGCAGTGCTGAGTGGTTCTAGTGAAAGAACATGGTATCAAGGTATACTCTGTCTGAGCCACTTGTCAGCTGTGTGACCGTGGGCAGACTACTTAGCCTTTCTGAGCTGGTTTCCTATATGCTAAGTAGAGATGTTGCATATCGGTGGTGATAAGCATAGGCTCTGGGCTTGGACAGATCTGGACTCTGGTCCTGGTTCCATCTTTCACCAGTGATGTCACCTGGAGGAAGTGATTCTCCCTCTTTGAGCTTCAGTTTTCTCACCTGCAAAGTTAAGACTTATGTAGTGTTTGCCTCATAAAATTGTGAGATTTAAAGGGGGTAATGCTGATAGATGCCTGAAGCAAAATAAGCACTCAGTACAGGCTAGCTGCTATTACACTTGCCCCATTGAGCACAGGCGAATGTGCAGGAGGAGCAGGATCCGACACACAGGCGACTTAGAAACAACGTGGGTTTCTCTCCCCCACCCTCCAGAACAGACCTGAGCACAAATGTGACATCACTGATGCTGTTTCCGAGGTGACGGGATAAGGTCAGGGAGAACTCTCCCACACATGCACCCTTCTGCTTGCTTCTCATTCTACTCCATTCCCCTGGCTTCCCTTACAAGAAACCACTCTTGTGAGTTTCAGAGACACACAGGCCTCTCTCTTCCATGGACCCAATCAGCTGCAGGGAGACAGATTCTTGGCCCAGTCTGACTAGCATTTGCATTCTCTTCCTTTGACCTGCATCGAAGGGCATCTAGAGGGAAAGCTCCTCCCCAACTGTGAAGATGGTCAAGCACAATGACAGCGCTAGGTGCACTTACTGATATTCCCAGCACCAGCACCAGCACCAAATTACAGCGCATTAATGCCAGCTTCTGAGAAAGTCAGGTTTACGGTGCTTCCGGTACATTTAACGAGGATGACTTTTAAAGGAAGAACAATTTAGCAAGCGACAGCACAGGCTTTTAAGGTTCTTATTAGACAAGACAAACTTCTGAATTTTACCCTAGATCTCTGGTATGCTGTGCTTTTCAAAGTACAGATCTTGACCCATGAGTGAGTCATGAAATCAAGTAGGTTGAGACTAGCATCTTTATAAAATGTAATAGACTAGAATAGAAAATGTCTGAGAGTTTTGAGCACAAAAAAGCTAAATGCTTTGGGTGATCCTTTCTTTTAGATATGCATAGATGGATGGATTGCATCATAAATGTTTTTGTTACCTTTGGTCATAGTCAAAATAGTTTGAAAACCACTGAAATACTGAATATACAGAAATACATTTGTGCATTTTATAAAAACAGAAGAAAACATCCACCCACTCTGCTGTAAAGAATTATATGCAGATAATGGGAAACCCAAATCATTCAGTTAGTGTCTTCTGTTCATAATGTAGTATAATTTTACTTTATCACAAAACATGTGCATATGAGAAAGAGTGAGGAGGTGAGGGAGAGGGGAAGATCCCCAGAGGTGTGTTCCCATCCTCAGTGCCTTCAGGGCAGTCTCTTCCTTGGTGACTGGAGCTTCTCTGGGAGAGAGAAATCCCAGCTGACTGAACTCAGCTCTTCCAGGTCCCGGTGAGTGGGCAGACTTGACTTGGGTTCTCTCCCCACCCTTGAGCACAAATGTGACATCACTGATGCTGTTTCGAGGTGACGGATAAGGTCAGGAGAACTCCCCACATGCACCCTTCTGCTTGCTTCTCATTCTACTCCATTCCCCTGGCTTCCCTTACAAGAAACCACTCTTGTGAGTTTCAGAGACACACAGGCCTCTCTCTTCCATGGACCCAATCAGCTGCAGGGAGACAGATTCTTGGCCCAGTCTGACTAGCATTTGCATTCTCTTCCTTTGACCTGCATCGAAGGGCATCTAGAGGGAAAGCTCCTCCCCAACTGTGAAGATGGTCAAGCACAATGACAGCGCTAGGTGCACTTACTGATATTCCCAGCACCAGCACCAGCACCAAATTACAGCGCATTAATGCCAGCTTCTGAGAAAGTCAGGTTTACGGTGCTTCCGGTACATTTAACGAGGATGACTTTTAAAGGAAGAACAATTTAGCAAGCGACAGCACAGGCTTTTAAGGTTCTTATTAGACAAGACAAACTTCTGAATTTTACCCTAGATCTCTGGTATGCTGTGCTTTTCAAAGTACAGATCTTGACCCATGAGTGAGTCATGAAATCAAGTAGGTTGAGACTAGCATCTTTATAAAATGTAATAGACTAGAATAGAAAATGTCTGAGAGTTTTGAGCACAAAAAAGCTAAATGCTTTGGGTGATCCTTTCTTTTAGATATGCATAGATGGATGGATTGCATCATAAATGTTTTTGTTACCTTTGGTCATAGTCAAAATAGTTTGAAAACCACTGAAATACTGAATATACAGAAATACATTTGTGCATTTTATAAAAACAGAAGAAAACATCCACCCACTCTGCTGTAAAGAATTATATGCAGATAATGGGAAACCCAAATCATTCAGTTAGTGTCTTCTGTTCATAATGTAGTATAATTTTACTTTATCACAAAACATGTGCATATGAGAAAGAGTGAGGAGGTGAGGGAGAGGGGAAGATCCCCAGAGGTGTGTTCCCATCCTCAGTGCCTTCAGGGCAGTCTCTTCCTTGGTGACTGGAGCTTCTCTGGGAGAGAGAAATCCCAGCTGACTGAACTCAGCTCTTCCAGGTCCCGGTGAGTGGGCAGACTTGATCTTCAGCTCCTGAAGTCTTTCCTTTTTTTCATCTCTCTCACAGTGTCCTAGCACAGAAGATGTTTAAGAACTTTGTATTGACTTGAGAATTCATGCAATATACAGCCGAGGACTTGCTGAGACGATTGTATTTTAATGTCTTTGTATGAGGCACCCGTAGGTTTTCAGGTGTTTGCTTTGAGCTCACATGAAGTGCCCCTGTGAGATGGGTGCAGTGGGGTCTCCAGGTAGTTCCCAGGTCACAGCTCCTACCCATCAGGGCTGGACAGTGAGTCTGAAGCCTGTGTATCAGCAATCCTAGTTCCAGGGTTTGTTTTATGATTTGACCTGTGCTAGTTCATGAAAAGGACTGTATGCACATGCACTGTGAAGAGTGTTTTGAAATATCAGAGCACTCTAAATGCCTGCCGATAAAGGATTGCCTAAATGAATGCTGGTACCCACCTCCATAAAATGGAATGCTGTATGCTGTGGAAAGGAATTGGGAAGCCAGTTATGTATTGATACAGAATGATCTCTAATAGGGTGAAAAAATAAAATTGCTATAGTTTTTTTTTTTTAAAAAAGAATACATGTGATTCTAAAGGGTCATGGCACTTCAGAAGCTCTCACTACAGTGACTGAGGCTCCCAACCGTCCCTCTGCCTGGACCCAGCTCCCTCCCTCCTGCCCTCAGATTCCTATTTTGGTTCTCTCTGTGTGTCATGAAACACCCCCAAACTCAGCAGCTCAAACCAACGACAAGCACCGTTATCCTGTAGGTCAGGAATGTAAGCAGAGATGGGTGACAGGTGCTGCCTGTGTTTGGTTGAGCTGACTGACTAAGCTCACTGTGCCTGGGGCAGCGAGGACTCCAGTGAGAGGCGGGATCGCACCTAAGCCGTAAGCCCTGTCAGAACAAGAGCCTCCCTTCTGTTCAAAGGCCCTCCTGGGAGGAGCTTCTACCTCAGGTCAATGTCCTCTCTGGCTGTAGCTGCAGCCTGTTTGCTGCTTTATGTGTCTGCTGACATCATGGAGAGTATTTCCCCAGAGGTGTGTTCCCATCCTCAGTCCTTCGGCATCTCTCTTGGTGACAGTTCTCTGGGAGAGAGAAATCCCAGCTGACTGAACTCAGCTCTTCCAGGTCCCGGTGAGTGGGCAGACTTGATCTTCAGCTCCTGAAGTCTTTCCTTTTTTTCATCTCTCTCACAGTGTCCTAGCACAGAAGATGTTTAAGAACTTTGTATTGACTTGAGAATTCATGCAATATACAGCCGAGGACTTGCTGAGACGATTGTATTTTAATGTCTTTGTATGAGGCACCCGTAGGTTTTCAGGTGTTTGCTTTGAGCTCACATGAAGTGCCCCTGTGAGATGGGTGCAGTGGGGTCTCCAGGTAGTTCCCAGGTCACAGCTCCTACCCATCAGGGCTGGACAGTGAGTCTGAAGCCTGTGTATCAGCAATCCTAGTTCCAGGGTTTGTTTTATGATTTGACCTGTGCTAGTTCATGAAAAGGACTGTATGCACATGCACTGTGAAGAGTGTTTTGAAATATCAGAGCACTCTAAATGCCTGCCGATAAAGGATTGCCTAAATGAATGCTGGTACCCACCTCCGCAAAGTGGAATGCTGTATGCTGTGGAAAGGAATTGGGAAGCCAGTTATGTATTGATACAGAATGATCTCTAATAGGGTGAAAAAATAAAATTGCTATAGTTTTTTTTTTTTAAAAAAGAATACATGTGATTCTAAAGGGTCATGGCACTTCAGAAGCTCTCACTACAGTGACTGAGGCTCCCAACCGTCCCTCTGCCTGGACCCAGCTCCCTCCCTCCTGCCCTCAGATTCCTATTTTGGTTCTCTCTGTGTGTCATGAAACACCCCCAAACTCAGCAGCTCAAACCAACGACAAGCACCGTTATCCTGTAGGTCAGGAATGTAAGCAGAGATGGGTGACAGGTGCTGCCTGTGTTTGGTTGAGCTGACTGACTAAGCTCACTGTGCCTGGGGCAGCGAGGACTCCAGTGAGAGGCGGGATCGCACCTAAGCCGTAAGCCCTGTCAGAACAAGAGCCTCTCTTCTGTTCAAAGGCCCTCCTGGGGAGGAGCTTCTACCTCCAGGTCAATGTCCTCTCTGGCTGTAGCTGCAGCCTGTTTGCTGCTTTTATGTGTCTGCTGACATCATGGAGAGTATTTGCTCATTTATCCAACATTCCTTTTTGACTTACTCATTAATGCTGTCTCTCCCATTTCCTTGATATGGTGAGGTAATCTCATTATAACTGTTTCCTTCACTGTCTTTTCCATTATGGTCCTATTTGCATGAGTGAAAATGGAAGTATAGACTTAAGATCATTGGTTAGTTACGTTATTGGGATTAGTAAAGTGGGATTGGTAAAGTGGAAGTCAGGTGACCCTTGAGAGACAATAGATAGTGGGCATTTGTTATTCTTCAGCCATCTCTTCACCCAACTATAGGTGGTTGCACCCCAGGCCCCTGAGGAGTGATCCCCTCCCCAACTGCATGCAGTCTGAGGGCATGTCCGTCAGCATTTCCTGCCTTTCTCTAACCTCAGGACAGCTATTGGACTTAACTAGACCAATCAGATCCACTGTCTCTCCTAAGACTTAATTTTAAGTGAATTGATGCAAAGAGAGAATAATCTTTACCAAGGGAACTTCGGAAGCCATCCTGGTTCTGTCAGTTTCAGAGCCTGATTTCAAATCTTCTCATCAATCTGTTAGCTTCCTGATAACCTTCCCAACAAATTCCATTGTTGTTTAACTCAATCATAGTCTATCTCTACTGCTACTAACCTAATAACTACATTGAATATGATATCTCTACACTCTTTATTGAATATCATACTCAATGCCATCCTTGAAGCCCAGAGAAAAACAGAGGGCATGAATCAGAGTATTTGCTCTCATCTCTCTGATATTTCAAAAACTCAGAGAAGAGATAGACATGTTGGTATAGCTAGAGCCTATAAAGGGGAAAGTGGCATAAGACTATAAAAAAATCAATCTGAAAAAGAAAAGGTTTTAAAAAAATGATCTTGGTGTGAAGGAAAAGCAAAGGGGCCACTTCAGTGAAATCGGATTGTTAAAGAACACACACACAGATCAGAGAACAGTGCATTACTAAGGGGAAAAAGAAAAATTGGTGAAAAAGTGTAGCTATAAGGGTGAAGCCAGGAAAACAAATGAACCAAAGCTTATGGAATAATCTGGAGTCATACAAATGGTCTTTTTTCGGATAGGAGGAGAACACAAATGACCAGAATTGTGTACTGAGGCTGATGTTCTGAGACCCACCGGAGAGAAGCAGAACTTCTTCACTACTCTTACTTTGCTTCTGTCTTCTCTATAGAAGTGAAAGATCTTCAAACCTGACAGTGTGGAATAAACATGGTTAAGAGGTGGTTGGTGTCTAGGATAGGAGCCAAGATAGACAATAGGTTGTCTCTCTGTGAAAGACTTCAGTCTCCAGACCTGATTTGATTCTAGGCCGAGGGGCTGAGAGAACTAACCAGAGGAACTGCAGAACTATTGCCAGAGATGCTTGGAAAATCAAGATGAATAAGAAAGGTGCCTGAGGGGACGTAGAATAGTAAAATAACATTGAGGTTTGGAATCTACAAATAGTCAGCTTAATATGAAGCCTGTGTATTTGGTTATAAGACTTAGATCACATCTGCAGGCTGTGTAGTGATTATCACACCTTAGGTGCATCAGAATAAGATGGGAAACTGGATTTAAAGTGCTAATATGTGGATTTCTACTGGGTCAAAAACTGCTTTCCAATAGATTTTGAATTCTGCCTTCTGGAGGGCAGGATCTTTGGCTCTGCTGCAGGAGTCTGTTCTTGTTCATCTTATATCATATTTGTTGACAACTTGTACCAAAACACAGAAGCCACTTTGTGCCTGACTTAGAGCTAGAAGAAATACTAAATATACTGGATATAAAAATTAATCTAAAAATGATCTCCATGATTCATTTATGTAGAGAATTTATTTATGGATAATTTGGAAAGATGTTTAAGAGTCTCGAAAGATAGATACCAAGGTATTCATAATGATATCTCTCAACGAGTGGCATAATTATCTTTTTTGATTATCTATATTTCATGACTTCTTTGGTAATGAAGAAGTATTTATTTCATAATGAGAAAAATAGACTTATTTCAGAAAGAAAAAATTCCATTGTTTGAAAAAATATAAAAACAAACCAGATGAAAGTTAATAAAAATAACTGTACAGCTTTGTGTTAAGTTAAAACAAATTATAGAAGCATAAAGTGGGGAAAATGGGTTTGAGAAAAGTTTATTTGGAAAATAATTGGAAGTCTTGGGCTCAAAGTCTATATGTGCCAAAAGGGTTGACGAATGCAATCATAGACAACATTAATAGAATATAAAAGTCTGAGAGAAAGGAAGTGATGGCTCCAGTGAACTCTAACCAAATCCCATAGGAGTATTGTTCTGAGGTCCACATACTAAAGGTGGGCATCGATGACCTGGAGGAAGGTCAGAGGAGGGCCATCTGAGCAGTGACAGGTCTGAAGACTAAGTCATTTGAGCACAGGACCTAGGTTAATTGTTCTAGGTCAGAGAGGAGTTAAAGGTTATGTGACGGTTGTCAGCCACAGCTCAGTCAGTTGTGGGACAGGGCAGAGTAGAATCCACAGGCCAGATACACCTACCGCAGAGCTACTATGATTGGGGAAGTTTCTAGCACCTGAAAACCAGGACAGGGAATGGAAAACAGGAACATCTTGCAGATGACAACAGGCAGAGGTCCAGGAAAGCAAGTACCCAGGGGCATCTGCCAGCAGAGAGGCGTATTCTGGTACTGGGAGCTGTCCGGTTCCTCGAGCTGGGGTAACAGGCAGGCATCAAAATGGGGATCAAGAGAAGAGTCAGTCAGCATCCGCACGTGGCTCTCAAAATGTGTTTCTCAGGCCAGCAGCATCAGCATCACAGACAAAACCAAAGGATAGCATGAATCAGAGTATTTGCTCTCATCTCTCTGATATTTCAAAAACTCAGAGAAGAGATAGACATGTTGGTATAGCTAGAGCCTATAAAGGGGAAAGTGGCATAAGACTATAAAAAAATCAATCTGAAAAAGAAAAGGTTTTAAAAAAATGATCTTGGTGTGAAGGAAAAGCAAAGGGGCCACTTCAGTGAAATTCTCATGCCCACCCCAGGCCTACTGAATTAGAAGCACCCCGCAATCTATGTTTGAATAGGCCCTCTGTGGTTCTAGTGCATGCTCAAACTTGAGGACCGCTGGCTTACCAGTTAACCGAAGAACTCTAGAGCCAGAAAGCTAGAGTTTAACTCCTAGCTCTCCTAGTAACTAGCTGTGTGATCTCAATTCCCTCATCTGTCAAATGGGAGTAAAAATAGTACCTACCTCATAGGGTGGTAACACACACACACACACATGCGCAAAGCACTTACACCAGTGAGTGACTCTGGCATGTTTAGGCATGGTACACATTGCTTTCATTGTGAGTTATTAGAACTAGGGTGTGTTGGTGAAATAGAACCAACCCTCTCACTGCGCGATGGGAAGCGCCGAGGCTGCAGCTCAAGGCTGCTTCCGTCTGGGTCACAGGCTGGCTCGCAGTGAGGAGGAGGCAGTTCCAGCTGTGGGACCCAGGAAGCTCAGGGAGCCAGGTGGGCAACTGCAACAACTGCCTTGTAATGTTCTGACTCTGCTGCCTGCTTCCTCATTACTCCTAAAAAGCAACACCGAGGCTTAGGGATGAAATTTAGAATGTCTTGATTTAAGACAAGGAAGAACTTGGTAGTGAAATAATTGTCCAAAATAAGAAAGGTCTTTCCTACCACGTGCAGATAGCTTGAGACTAGGCCATCACTTGCAAGGGTTATTAGGAAATTGATTTCTAAATGGGGAGCGAAGCTGGGTCTCCATGAAGCCTCCCACTTTTTAGAATCTGGGCGTCTAAATCTTTGAGCAGCGAGCGCGCACTAGCCCCTGCCTTGGCCCCTTGTGAAGGCCAATTCTATTTGCATAAATGCTTCCCTCCCCCTACCAGTCCACTCTTTTTTCTGAGGCACATTTATTTCAGCTTTGGAATCCAGATGTGACCTGATTTTGCGTCTGGAATGGATTAATATGTAACAGGATGCATTCTTATAATATTAATTGTTGCCTTTCTGTTGTTTTTCTCTCCCTTCCCCTAGACCTTTAGAAAGAAACAAAGGGAATTTCCGCACTTCTCCTCACTCATAAAGAATAGGCAGTTGCCCCTTTATGCTAGCCTCCAAGGAGGAGTTAACAGTAGGTTTATATCCCCATATGTGAGGCTACACGTACACACAGACACACACATGCCTACACATACTGAAAGAAAGCAGCTGGACAACCCCAAAGAGGCCTTACTGTTTTTGTTTTGTTTTTACTGTCAAAGACCTAGTAATGGCCTTGCATGGAGAAAGCCTTTTGTGTTTTAAAGATAAAAGAGAAGTGTGTTTCTTATTTGGGTTGTTGGTTCCAGGATACTAGGAGAGAGGCAGGGCTCAGCTTTCTCATGGGCAGGATCTGACCTGCAAGACCTGTGTGATGCCTACAGAGGCCAGATGCTGAATGAATCTGCTGGCTTTATACCCAGAGCCCTGATGAAGGTGGACCTCTGATGAGACTGCGGCCAGCGAGCAACAGTGATGTGCAGCAGAGGTGGAGGAACGCTGAGGGAGTCCCGTGTAAACTGATAGCCAGGTGCCACTCCTACCCCCTACATGCACAAACACACACACACACCCCACAATCACACACATCTTTGGAAACACCCCTGTAAGGAGCCAGCGTCCAGGTGCAAACCAACGGATAGAGAGACTATGGGAAAATGACAGATATACTGACATTGAGCTGATATTGACTCCCCAAATGGGCTATAGGGACCTGAATTTGTTTTAGATAAGATCCATACTCTCTAAGTATTTGAGAAACGTATGAATTGCCTAGTTTAAGACTTCTTACATTTTCTTAATTCTTAAAAATCTTTGGGGAGGCAGGATAAGTGATGCTTGAGGGAGGCAGAGCAAGGAAGAGGGGCTGTAGACCCTCCGCCTGGGAGTCAGTCCTCTGCAGAGATGCTGGTATGAAGAGGGAGCAGTGGAGCCCAGCTGGGACGTGTCCCAGTACTTCCAGTCTGCACTGGGGCCTCTCAGCCTAGTCGTCATTGAGTGATTTGCCTTAAAAATGGAGGGAAGGAAAAAATACCTTTGGGCAGCAGCTGGCCTTGGACCACTTAAAGAGGATGAGTGTGATCCCCTGACAACCCCAGAAAAGACGTGCCAGGGGTGTCTGAGGCGCACGTGGCCCTCGCTCCCCTACTCCTACTTTGGGGCAGCCGCATTTCTGCAACCTTGGGTCTAGATTCTAGTTCCCTTTGCCCAGCCATGTTCTCCTGGTCCCCCACAAAACACCTGGTTTAGACCCAACACAGTAGCAGGCACCCCTTTCCCACCTTCCTTCATAACTCACAGCCTTGGCCGACGTGGCACCGAGCATCATGATGAACTACATCTCTCTCTTTCAGGAAAGAGTGTCTAGAAATTATTTCAGGGCTCAACAAAGATGCAAAATGTCTGTCTTGTATGGGGCCTGTGGGGCCTTTCTGTCATTGCTTTAGTGATGCAGGGAAGCAAAACACAAAGCGAAGTCCAATGATGAGAGCTTAAAGGCAATCTCTGCCTTTGATTTGCCTGAGCCTCTGATATTGTGAGCCGAGGGCTGGAGGCCAGGGACACGCAACTGTCTCTACCTCAGATGTCCATAAGTGAATGTAAGCAAACTGCTTCCTCTCTTTCTGCAGGTCCTACAGGCCTCTATTTACTTAAGGTTGCATTGTCTTTGGTCTGAATCTTGAATGTGCTCATGGACTGCTCGATTTGAAATCTGGTTAGAAAATAGACTTAGGGAGCTGCCTCAGCTGAGGAGGAGCACCCATGGTGTATTTCATAGCCTGAGACGGGTCTTCATTTCTGAGAGTGTGGCCAGAGGCAGTAACTATAGTAATATAACATTATTAACATTAAACATTAAATGTAATAATATAGCATTATTCTCTATCTTACTCTTGAGTTTGTGTAAAGCCGATTGTGCTGAAGCAGTTAATATTAAAGAAAGTACTAGTGTTCTCATTTTCTCCTTATTTAAACACACATCTACATTTATAAATAGGAGACCGACTATGAGCCTCACACTGGGCTGGACTTGAGGAGAGGAAGTTGAGAAGGAAAGATCTGAATGGTTACCATCCAGCAAGATGAATTACTTTGGCCACCTGATGCGAAGAGCCAACTCATTGGAAAAGACCCTTGGGCAGCAGCTGGCCTTGGACCACTTAAAGAGGATGAGTGTGATCCCCTGACAACCCCAGAAAAGACGTGCCAGGGGTGTCTGAGGCGCACGTGGCCCTCGCTCCCCTACTCCTACTTTGGGGCAGCCGCATTTCTGCAACCTTGGGTCTAGATTCTAGTTCCCTTTGCCCAGCCATGTTCTCCTGGTCCCCCACAAAACACCTGGTTTAGACCCAACACAGTAGCAGGCCCCCCTTTCCCACCTTCCTTCATAACTCACAGCCTTGGCCGACGTGGCACCCAGCATCATGATGAACTACATCTCTCTCTTTCAGGAAAGAGTGTCTAGAAATTATTTCAGGGCTCAACAAAGATGCAAAATGTCTGTCTTGTATGGGGCCTGTGGGGCCTTTCTGTCATTGCTTTAGTGATGCAGGGAAGCAAAACACAAAGCGAAGTCCAATGATGAGAGCTTAAAGGCAATCTCTGCCTTTGATTTGCCTGAGCCTCTGATATTGTGAGCCGAGGGCTGGAGGCCAGGGACACGCAACTGTCTCTACCTCAGATGTCCATAAGTGAATGTAAGCAAACTGCTTCCTCTCTTTCTGCAGGTCCTACAGGCCTCTATTTACTTAAGGTTGCATTGTCTTTGGTCTGAATCTTGAATGTGCTCATGGACTGCTCGATTTGAAATCTGGTTAGAAAATAGACTTAGGGAGCTGCCTCAGCTGAGGAGGAGCACCCATGGTGTATTTCATAGCCTGAGACGGGTCTTCATTTCTGAGAGTGTGGCCAGAGGCAGTAACTATAGTAATATAACATTATTAACATTAAACATTAAATGTAATAATATAGCATTATTCTCTATCTTACTCTTGAGTTTGTGTAAAGCCGATTGTGCTGAAGCAGTTAATATTAAAGAAAGTACTAGTGTTCTCATTTTCTCCTTATTTAAACACACATCTACATTTATAAATAGGAGACCGACTATGAGCCTCACACTGGGCTGGACTTGAGGAGAGGAAGTTGAGAAGGAAAGATCTGAATGGTTACCATCCAGCAAGATGAATTACTTTGGCCACCTGATGCGAAGAGCCAACTCATTGGAAAAGACCCTGATGCTTGCAAAGATTCAGGGCAGGAGGGAAAGGGGGCAACATAGGATGAGATGGTGGGATGACATCATTGACTCAGTGCACATGAGTTTGAGCAAGCTCCAGGAGATGGTGAAGTACAGGAAAGCCTGGTGTGCTGCAGTTCCTGGAGTCGCAAAGAGTCAGACACGACTAGCCACTAAACAACAACAAAGATGAATTACTATGCTGAGGATCAGGAGGCAGAATCTGTGAGATTCGTTGCTGGATTTTTGTTTTCTTTTTTTTTTTCTAATTTTTCTTTTTTTTGTGGTGGGGGCGGGTTGGGGAGGGAGAGGAGCAGACAGGTCACTTCTATTGATCTTTCATTTATCTATTTTCATGCATCTTTGTTCTTTGGCCCATGTGGGCCTCCCATCGCAGTGGCCTCTGTTGTCGCAGAGCACCGGCTCTGAGCGCATGCGCTCCAGAGCTCCGGCTCCGCAATTGGACACATGGGTCCAGCTGCTCCACGGCACATGGGATCTTTCCAGGCCAGGGATCGAACCGGCGCCCCTTGCACTGCAAGGCAGTGTCCTTACCCACTGGACCACCAGGGAAGCCCTTTGCTGGATTTTGGAATCACATCATACTGCATATTTTAACAGCGATGTAAGCTCAAGAATTCAGGAGAACAAATGTTCAGAAAAATCTTCAAAAAATGGACATTCATGTGCATGGCAACTCTCACTTTGCATGTAATAGGACAATTGATATGCAAGGCCACTTAATTCCTAGCATAGTTATTGAAGTCTCACTGTGTGTATGAGGCAGTTCTTTTTTCTTTTTTTAAAATTTTGGCCTCTTTTATTGATTCTTTATCCATTTATTTTCATCCATCTTTATCCTTTGGCGTGTGTGGGCCTCCCATTGCAGTGGCCTCTCTCGTTGCAGAGCACTGGCTCTGGGCACATGTGCTCCAGAGCACTGGCTTGTAATTGGACACATCAGTCCAGCTGCTCCGCAGTACATGGGATCTCCCTGGGCCAGGGATAGAACCAGTGTCCCTTACATTGCAAGGCGGAGCCCTTAACCACTGGACCACCAGGGAAGCCCTGTGAGGCACTTCTTATCAGTGGTTGTCACTGAGTGATAGAGTCAGAGGGTATTTTGTTATTTTTCTGTTTACTTTTCTACTTTACAAATTTCTTACAATGAATATGTGTTGTCCTGGAAATTAGGAGGAAATATTATTTATTAAATATAAATACTCAACGCTAGCCAAAGCTTTATGAGACAGAACCTCATTGATTATTGTGAGAGTGTACATTGGTAGTCACTCTCTGAAAAGTGTTTAGCAATGCATCAAACCCTTAAAATTCTACGTATCGGTTCCCATCTTGATCTGCCTGCCCTCAGGTCACCTTCTCTGCCTGCCCTGTTTCTACTCAAGGTAACTGATATGTGTGTGTGTGTATAAATATACTCAGACACACACACACATGTGTGTGTGTGTGTGTGTGTGTGTGTGTGTGTGTATACATTCTATCTAAAAAAGAACAGAAAATAAGAGAGATCGTTTAAAGTACGTACTCCTCAATCCTAGATATGCTGTAGCTATGTTGATGTAATCTGGTTTACCAGCCAGTAGCATGTTTTAGAAATCTTAACCATCATCAGATGGTAGCCTTCTCAGTCACCCCTGTCTGAATCAACACAGTTGGACCTTAATCTTATCCCCTGAGATATAATTTAAATGATTTGAGACCCTGGCAGTGGACGTGGGACCACTTTTCTTGGTTTCATCACTCCAGTATTCTCAGACTTCAAAGGAGGCTTAATTTTCAGCTAATTAACCTGTCAGTCATACTTAGAAGAAATGGGGTTCCTTCAGTCAAAACTGGGCAGATAGTACTGAAGCCTGAAGAGATGTTTACCAGCTTTCTGATGGTCTTAGAGAAGGCGCTTTTGATCCCAAATCACAGAAATCAACCCAAGCTAACTTAAACATAAGTGAATGAATGAATGAGGAAATCCCAGCAGGAGTTGAACAGTCAGCTTGAAGGTGGTCTGGGCCAAAGGCGGATCAGTCATACACATAAGCAACAGCTCCAGGCCACCGTCTTCACTCAACAGCATGGATGCTGCTATCTATGCTCCTTAGATCAAACTTCCAAATTCCAAGAGCCAAATATGACTGGCTACATGTAAGTCAGGGGTTCCCTGGACTAATCTGCTATAGTTGAGAACAGGCTCATGGAATTCAGATGCAGCAGCTGGGGGCACTCCACAGCAGCTGTGATTAGGGGTCATGAGGAAAGTAAGAGCGTGGCTGCCCCAAGAGGCTGCTGCTCACCTGACCCCCTTCCCCAGCTCCTGTCCTCGGTCCCTGTCTGAGAACAGATCATAAAACTTCTCCTAGGAGAGACCTTTTCTGTCTTCCCTTCCCAGTCCACACTCCACTCCTGACCAACCACTTCTGAAATGCCCCGAGTTCTCTTTCCCCACAGGTCCCACCCATGTGCAAAGTACATTTCTGTTCATCTTACACATTTAGGAGCCTCTGTGAAATCCCCTCTCGGGAGGGGATTCCTTTAGGATCAGTGAGATGATACTGCTCTTTAGACACCAGGAAATCAGAGCCCATGAGTCTTGGTGTGGGTTATTTTTCAAGAGGCAGTTATGGGTCAAGCTGAGTCATTCAGACTAGTTTCCCTGTGACCTCATGCGTTGGACAACAAACTGGCTGATTGGGAAGTATAGTCTTTGGCGAACTGCAAAACAGGGCTTTTCCCAGTGGAAAGGCTGGGTGGCCAGTGCAGGGAGTGAAAAGTGAATTCAGGCACAAGGCATGCTAAATAAAATGCATGATCAGTTTTGAAAATGACTTATATCTATACCACATCAAGTCTCTTCTCCCCAACCTCTCCCTCAAGGGTTAATCTGACCACGTGGTTAAAAACCAAAACAGTTTCTTTGGGTACCTTCATACATTGTTTTTCCTCCACAGACACTATGCTAACTACCACATCATCAAGCATTAGCTATAACAGCACAGCCTTTAAATATCATGGCAAGGTACCACAAGACTGGCTATGTTGTCCTCTGAATTGAACTAAAAAAACACATCGGAAAATGCCTAGCTTCCGTTATAACTGTGTGCATTATGTGGGCGTTTTCCCTGGGGAAGCTAATCTGCTCCAGGCCACCGTCTTCACTCAACAGCATGGATGCTGCTATCTATGCTCCTTAGATCAAACTTCCAAATTCCAAGAGCCAAATATGACTGGCTACATGTAAGTCAGGGGTTCCCTGGACTAATCTGCTATAGTTGAGAACAGGCTCATGGAATTCAGATGCAGCAGCTGGGGGCACTCCACAGCAGCTGTGATTAGGGGTCATGAGGAAAGTAAGAGCGTGGCTGCCCCAAGAGGCTGCTGCTCACCTGACCCCCTTCCCCAGCTCCTGTCCTCGGTCCCTGTCTGAGAACAGATCATAAAACTTCTCCTAGGAGAGACCTTTTCTGTCTTCCCTTCCCAGTCCACACTCCACTCCTGACCAACCACTTCTGAAATGCCCCGAGTTCTCTTTCCCCACAGGTCCCACCCATGTGCAAAGTACATTTCTGTTCATCTTACACATTTAGGAGCCTCTGTGAAATCCCCTCTCGGGAGGGGATTCCTTTAGGATCAGTGAGATGATACTGCTCTTTAGACACCAGGAAATCAGAGCCCATGAGTCTTGGTGTGGGTTATTTTTCAAGAGGCAGTTATGGGTCAAGCTGAGTCATTCAGACTAGTTTCCCTGTGACCTCATGCGTTGGACAACAAACTGGCTGATTGGGAAGTATAGTCTTTGGCGAACTGCAAAACAGGGCTTTTCCCAGTGGAAAGGCTGGGTGGCCAGTGCAGGGAGTGAAAAGTGAATTCAGGCACAAGGCATGCTAAATAAAATGCATGATCAGTTTTGAAAATGACTTATATCTATACCACATCAAGTCTCTTCTCCCCAACCTCTCCCTCAAGGGTTAATCTGACCACGTGGTTAAAAACCAAAACAGTTTCTTTGGGTACCTTCATACATTGTTTTTCCTCCACAGACACTATGCTAACTACCACATCATCAAGCATTAGCTATAACAGCACAGCCTTTAAATATCATGGCAAGGTACCACAAGACTGGCTATGTTGTCCTCTGAATTGAACTAAAAAAACACATCGGAAAAATGCCTAGCTTCCGTTATAACTGTGTGCATTGAGGCCTGTTACATAACCTGTCTGTGACTGTTTTCTCCTCAGTAAAACAGCATAATAATAGTCCCTCCCTCAGGGGATTGTTGAGATGATTAAATAAGTGTAAAATAAATTAGGCCACTTCCTGGCATGTGGTAAGTATTCAGCAAGTGTTAGAGATCATAAACATTTCCTGTACCCTTGGGTAAAGTTTGATACTCCTAGTCTCAGTGAAAACATCCTGCATTGTAAATATTAGTTTATAAGTCCTTTTTTTTTTTACTAATAGACGTGGGCATCAGGTGGAAGCCCCTTCAAACACCTGCGTCTCTACAAGTCAAGGAGCCGGTGATGCTGGGCGTATGTGTGAGCAGGTGTCGAAAAAGTAGGGGTGCCATTGGTACTGGCTTATAATAAGAGAACTGTGACCCTAAGTTTCTTTGGCCTGTGAGAAGAGTCAATCTGTTAATTGAAGGATTTGTCCAAAGATCATAAAGAGAGAGTAGAGAGGAGTGGTCAGGAGTTTTGTGTGACCCTGGGCTAGTTGTTTAACATTCAGTTTCTCTATTTGTCCATATGGATAAGACCTCACAGCACTGTGTAAGAATTGAGTATGGTAACAGGATTAAAGTGCTTGGCACATGACAAGCATGAGTAATAAAAATATGCAACAAAAATATAGCTGTGAAAGTAAGAGTTTGCCTACCAGACGTTATGAGTAGCTCAGTGAGAAACGTTCATAATACCCCAACCTGATGTTTCTAGCTCTATTTCTACCGAGTACCTTCTGATGCTGGGAAAAATTGAAGGCCAAAGGAGAAGGGGGAGGCTGAGGATGAGATGGTTAAATAATATCACTAAATCAATGGACATGAAGTTGAACCAATTCTGGGAGATAGTGGAGGATAGAGGAGCCTGGTGTGCTGCAGTCCATGGGGTCACAGAGAGTTGGACACAACTGAGAGACTCAACAACAACAACAACCCTCTGACAGTGATCTGGTTTCCTGTGTATACTTACCTAGAAAAGAGATGGGATTCATCAGCCGACAGGAACCCACTTGACTCTTGAGTCTTGTTTAAAATGGGCACTTATCAATTTTCTCTAAGAGTCCCATTGAGCTAGAACAACTCCTGGTGAAATAAAGGGGGTGTTTTTGGACCTGCAAAGGCACATGGTAGCCCCTCTTCTTAGGCGACCCAGCTCAATTGTATTCACCAGAAACACTAGCTCATCTTTAACAGCAAGAAATCACTAATAGGAGACAAAGTTACATAGGAGTGAAGCATTGTGTGCCATTTCACATCTTTTAAATTCTGAACCATGTGAGTATACTTGCTCATTCAAAAACTGCATTTTAAAAAATACTAAGCAATTAATGGAAAGAATCCATTTTTTCCACATTTAGTAATTTTCTTAAGTCTCTTATATGCCTATGGTTAATTTACTCTTTACATTTACAAAATCAGTTAATACACATTAGCTTCTGAAGGAAGTCTGAGAATCTATATTTTTAACAAACACCAACAATAATTGTCAGAGTGGGAAAGCCACTAATATCCTATCTAGTCCTCACAACAGCCTGAAGGGAGACATTGTTTATCAGATTTTGGGGGGAAGAAAAGTTGGTTAAAAGAATAATTCTTACTAAAGTCCTGAGAAGTATTATTCACTTCATTTTGCAAAGACAGGAACATTAACTCACAACTAAAAACCTATTTGACTTTTGTAACCGTTAGCTTTCTTTACTCTAAAAATGAAAATAAGCCCTAACAGGATTCTTTGAAGTTTTTGGTGGGTTGTTAAATAAAGTCAGCTACCCTAGCAGACTATCTGGCATGCAGTGGATTATCTGTACATGTTTTCTCATGATTTTTCTCAAGCTGGTCAAAACAGGAGCTTTAAAACTGAGTTCCGTGGTTTTCTTCTGGCAACATGTTAACATCCACTCAAATTCAAATAACCAGGCATCTATGGAGAAATTATAAAATAGAAAATAATCAGTCTCCTAATACATTGACAGAAAAACTATTAAAAATAATTTTACATACTATAAAACTCAGTCATTTCAGTGATGTATTATATTTATAAGATTCTGTAGATGAGACACTGAGGTTCAAAGAGGTTAAGTGACTTGCCATAATAACACAATGACACAATCCCAAACCAATGACTTGTAAACTGAGTTCATCAACACAGAGATAAAAATCTTTACTGGTAGTATTTTAGGCATCAGAGACTGAAAAGTGGGGTGTATATTTTTGCCTTGAAAGGCTATTTTTGGCATCACCTGATGCCTGGTGTGTGTTTTGCAAGGGAATCTGAAAGGCTGGATGGTCAATTCACATTCAGTGTTGTTCGAGTATGTGGCTCTTGTACCATCAAGGTAAGGCAGGAAGCACCTGATGCAGGTGTCCAGTGACCTTTCGACTCTGAATGGCTGACCAAGCACCTTCATGACCCTGTTGACAGAGAAGCTTCCTCCGTTTCCATTCCTCCTTCTATAGGTCAAGCCTTAGTAAGGGAAGGATACAGTGGCTCCTAAATGTGTTTCTGGAAAAATCTTAGTCCAGGAAAGAGCATATCTTGGCTTAGACCTTTACAAGTGGGTATGGCCATAAGCCAACACACCACCCGTTGGGTTATTTATACTGCAAAAGGAAATGATTTCCTTGTAAGCTATCTCCTTTCGGCTTCTGACTAATTCAAAATGTCCCAGAAACCAAAAGTCAGAGCTGAAGTTAATGAAACAAAATATTTAGTAGACATCCACATGGCTTCATATAACAGAAATGAAATTCTACTCAGTTATCTATATTAGAGTCCCACTACCTTTTTTTTTTTTTTAACCAAAATTGACTTGATTTTCTGCAACAATTTATCACCTTTCTTACTTGACCTTCTCACCTACCTCTCTTTGTTCTATAAAAGAAACTAGCACCCAAACCTGGGCAAGATGTTTCTGCGGGACACTAGTCCACCATCTTCTCCAAGTGCTGGTTTTCCAGATAAGGTCATTATTCTTTTTGACTTTTTTTGGACCCCCCTTGCCAAAACACACACACACACACACACACACACACACACACGCACACAACATTGACTTGATTTTCTATGACCTTCCCATCCCAGAATTTCATTTGTTTTTTGGAAACTTCTCTTGTGCTCATGTGTAAGGAATGCCCCTCAGTCTACAATGGAGATTTTTCTGTTACTTATTTGAGTAAAGGGTGCTTGAGAGAGAAATATTGTCTATGGACAAAGTCTGGGTTTCCCTAGTGACTCAGTTGTAAGGAATCCACCTGCAATGCAGAAGATACGGGTTTAATCCCAGGGTTGGAAAGATCCCCAGGAGGAGGAAATGGCAACCCACTCCAGTATTCTTGTCTGGAGACTTCCATGGACAGAGGAATCTGGTAGGCTATAGTTCATGGGGTCACAAAGAGTCAAACAAGACTTAGTGACTAAACAACAACAAAACTAGCCAAAATAGAAAGTAATCGCTGGGTTGGTACAGAGTTTGACAAGTAGAAATTGATTTCTTATACTTAAAGATATTCCATCTCTGTGGTTATGGCAGCAAAATCATGTAAGCCAAAAATTTCCCCCATGAGCTTTCAGAGGAAAATCCCATTTTTCTCATCAAAGAACTGTAGTTTATCCTCCTTCTGTCTCCAGTTAGAAACAGAACATGTTCTTCTTGATGTTGATATCCCAAGAGTTCACAGTAAGCTTCACTGAGAATATGATACCTGTAACTCAGCAATTAGATTCTCTTTTTTCAGTCAGAGCTGAAGTTAATGAAACAAAATATTTGTAGCATCCCATGGCTTTCTGAAATTCAAGTCCAGAAACCAAAAGTCAGAGCTGAAGTTAATGAAACAAAAATTTAGTAGACATCCACATGGCTTCATATAACAGAAATGAAATTCTACTCAGTTATCTATATTAGAGTCCCACTACCTTTTTTTTTTTTTTTAACCAAAATTGACTTGATTTTCTGCAACAATTTATCACCTTTCTTACTTGACCTTCTCACCTACCTCTCTTTGTTCTATAAAAGAAACTAGCACCCAAACCTGGGCAAGATGTTTCTGCGGGACACTAGTCCACCATCTTCTCCAAGTGCTGGTTTTCCAGATAAGGTCATTATTCTTTTTGACTTTTTTTGGACCCCCCTTGCCAAAACACACACACACACACACACACACACACACACACACGCACACAACATTGACTTGATTTTCTATGACCTTCCCATCCCAGAATTTCATTTGTTTTTTGGAAACTTCTCTTGTGCTCATGTGTAAGGAATGCCCCTCAGTCTACAATGGAGATTTTTCTGTTACTTATTTGAGTAAAGGGTGCTTGAGAGAGAAATATTGTCTATGGACAAAGTCTGGGTTTCCCTAGTGACTCAGTTGTAAGGAATCCACCTGCAATGCAGAAGATACGGGTTTAATCCCAGGGTTGGAAAGATCCCCAGGAGGAGGAAATGGCAACCCACTCCAGTATTCTTGTCTGGAGACTTCCATGGACAGAGGAATCTGGTAGGCTATAGTTCATGGGGGTCACAAAAGAGTCAAACAAGACTTAGTGACTAAACAACAACAAAACTAGCCAAAATAGAAAGTAATCGCTGGGTTGGTACAGAGTTTGACAAGTAGAAATTGATTTCTTATACTTAAAGATATTCCATCTCTGTGGTTATGGCAGCAAAATCATGTAAGCCAAAAATTTCCCCCATGAGCTTTCAGAGGAAAATCCCATTTTTCTCATCAAAGAACTGTAGTTTATCCTCCTTCTGTCTCCAGTTAGAAACAGAACATGTTCTTCTTGATGTTGATATCCCAAGAGTTCACAGTAAGCTTCACTGAGAATATGATACCTGTAACTCAGCAATTAGATCTGGTGCTTATGTAAAAGAGCTTGAATAGGGTTACCTATATTGAACTGTGAAATTCTTTAGAGTTCAAAGCCACTTTTTTAAACCTCTTTTTACAGGTGAGCATGAGCCCAGATTGAAGTGGGTAGTAATGGACTCTTGGAGAAACCAGTTATTGTCAAATAGACTGTTTTTCCATCACAGATATGATTAATTTGTAGTGTTCACAGACTATGCCAAAATCAAATTGGAAAGATTAAAACCAATTACTGCAATCTAGTTTAAGACCCAAAACAAGAGTCTATGAGCCAGGTGAGAGGATGAACACATAATATGCCTCCGGGAAATATTTTTAAGGTCACAAAAATATGAATCACAAGCCATTATTTTCCTTATACACTGTGAATTTCTCATTTTGGAATGGAAGCTTTTAAGAGGAGTACCAACGAGTTCAGTCCTTTGATATCCAGGCGAGGCCTTGTCTCGTGGACATGGACACAGCCACTCCTTGAGCCGTCTTCCTGAGGGTGTGCTGCTGCTTTCCCAGCTAGATTTCTTAGTAGGGCAGTCCAAGACTTGGGTTACGGTCCTTTGTGTTTAATTTCAGTATTGTTTTACTTGGTGACAGACCTGTCCTGATTTACAGTATGAAATTTTAGACATCAGCTACAAACCCAGTTCCTGGCCTAGTGGTCAGATTTCCAAGGACATCAGCATGGTTCTTTTTCTTGCTTTAGCATGTGACTGCAATGTTTCTTATAATCGAAGGAATTTTAACCATGACAGGGGTTCTTGATATTCAACAGACTGAAATGCAAGTAGGTTTTGTTTGTTTCAGTTCAGTTCTGTCACTCAGTTGTGTCCAACTCTTTGTGACCCCAAAATAGAAAGTAATCGCTGGGTTGGTACAGAGTTTGACAAGTAGAAATTGATTTCTTATACTTAAAGATATTCCATCTCTGTGGTTATGGCAGCAAAATCATGTAAGCCAAAAATTTCCCCCATGAGCTTTCAGAGGAAAATCCCATTTTTCTCATCAAAGAACTGTAGTTTATCCTCCTTCTGTCTCCAGTTAGAAACAGAACATGTTCTTCTTGATGTTGATATCCCAAGAGTTCACAGTAAGCTTCACTGAGAATATGATACCTGTAACTCAGCAATTAGATCTGGTGCTTATGTAAAAGAGCTTGAATAGGGTTACCTATATTGAACTGTGAAATTCTTTAGAGTTCAAAGCCACTTTTTTAAACCTCTTTTTACAGGTGAGCATGAGCCCAGATTGAAGTGGGTAGTAATGGACTCTTGGAGAAACCAGTTATTGTCAAATAGACTGTTTTTCCATCACAGATATGATTAATTTGTAGTGTTCACAGACTATGCCAAAATCAAATTGGAAAGATTAAAACCAATTACTGCAATCTAGTTTAAGACCCAAAACAAGAGTCTATGAGCCAGGTGAGAGGATGAACACATAATATGCCTCCGGGAAATATTTTTAAGGTCACAAAAATATGAATCACAAGCCATTATTTTCCTTATACACTGTGAATTTCTCATTTTGGAATGGAAGCTTTTAAGAGGAGTACCAACGAGTTCAGTCCTTTGATATCCAGGCGAGGCCTTGTCTCGTGGACATGGACACAGCCACTCCTTGAGCCGTCTTCCTGAGGGTGTGCTGCTGCTTTCCCAGCTAGATTTCTTAGTAGGGCAGTCCAAGACTTGGGTTACGGTCCTTTGTGTTTAATTTCAGTATTGTTTTACTTGGTGACAGACCTGTCCTGATTTACAGTATGAAATTTTAGACATCAGCTACAAACCCAGTTCCTGGCCTAGTGGTCAGATTTCCAAGGACATCAGCATGGTTCTTTTTCTTGCTTTAGCATGTGACTGCAATGTTTCTTATAATCGAAGGAATTTTAACCATGACAGGGGTTCTTGATATTCAACAGACTGAAATGCAAGTAGGTTTTGTTTGTTTCAGTTCAGTTCTGTCACTCAGTTGTGTCCAACTCTTTGTGACCCCATGGACTGCAGCACACCAGGCTTCCCTGTCCTTCACCATCTCCCAGAGCTTATTCAAATTATGTCCATTGATTCAGTGATGCTATCTAACCGTCTCGTCCTCTGTCATCCCTTTCTCTTTTTGCCTTCTATTTTTCCCAGTGTCAAGGTCTTTTCCAGTGAGTCATCTGTTCGCGTCAGGTGGCCAAAGTGTTTGTTTAGTATGCAGCTAATAAGCATGTATAACAGAGTGGGAAAACTGGAGGTGGAAGCATTTGGGTTTGCTATTTCATTTACACCACTTTCTGTTAAATGCTCTTATCTGCTACTTACTGGTTTCAGTCTGCCCACTTGGAAAAACGTTTGCTCAAAAGTCCTCTTCTAACCTTAAGGTACCACAGCTGGGCTTCCATCATGAAATACTAAGGGGGAATATTGGTTGCTGAGTTTTCAAAGCCAGATTTCAACTTAATGATTAACACATTCTACTAGAAAAAGTACTACAAAGGGAGCTTAAAAAAGTAACAAGTGTTATGTCTTCCCATACCAACTCTTTTAACTTCTTAGTTCCTATACTTAAAAAAAGCCTAGTTCAGTGACTAATAACCGTCTAACAACAATAATAACAAAAATAGCTTAACCCTGTATTCGAGAATTCATTCTTTTTCTCTCCATTTCACCACTTCCTACTCAATCATCGTCTATTAATTTTTTTCTCACCACACTCAGAAACTGATAACACACAGTTTACTGAGCATAAACATTTCTAGCCTACCTCTTTCTTACAGTTTTGTTCCTCATTTTCCTTCTCACTTCCCCTTAAGGAGGATTTTTCTCTCTTTCCTAAATGGGCTCAAGCCCATAATTGGTCCCATGAAAGCTTGTGCAGGATTTTAGGACAGACCTCAAGGCTACAAACCCAGTTCCTGGCCTAGTGGTCAGATTTCCAAGGACATCAGCATGGTTCTTTTTCTTGCTTTAGCATGTGACTGCAATGTTTCTTATAATCGAAGGAATTTTAACCATGACAGGGGTTCTTGATATTCAACAGACTGAAATGCAAGTAGGTTTTGTTTGTTTCAGTTCAGTTCTGTCACTCAGTTGTGTCCAACTCTTTGTGACCCCATGGACTGCAGCACACCAGGCTTCCCTGTCCTTCACCATCTCCCAGAGCTTATTCAAATTATGTCCATTGATTCAGTGATGCTATCTAACCGTCTCGTCCTCTGTCATCCCTTTCTCTTTTTGCCTTCTATTTTTCCCAGTGTCAAGGTCTTTTCCAGTGAGTCATCTGTTCGCGTCAGGTGGCCAAAGTGTTTGTTTAGTATGCAGCTAATAAGCATGTATAAAAGAGTGGGAAAACTGGAGGTGGAAGCATTTGGGTTTGCTATTTCATTTACACCACTTTCTGTTAAATGCTCTTATCTGCTACTTACTGGTTTCAGTCTGCCCACTTGGAAAAACGTTTGCTCAAAAGTCCTCTTCTAACCTTAAGGTACCACAGCTGGGCTTCCATCATGAAATACTAAGGGGGAATATTGGTTGCTGAGTTTTCAAAGCCAGATTTCAACTTAATGATTAACACATTCTACTAGAAAAAGTACTACAAAGGGAGCTTAAAAAAGTAACAAGTGTTATGTCTTCCCATACCAACTCTTTTAACTTCTTAGTTCCTATACTTAAAAAAAGCCTAGTTCAGTGACTAATAACCGTCTAACAACAATAATAACAAAAATAGCTTAACCCTGTATTCGAGAATTCATTCTTTTTCTCTCCATTTCACCACTTCCTACTCAATCATCGTCTATTAATTTTTTTCTCACCACACTCAGAAACTGATAACACACAGTTTACTGAGCATAAACATTTCTAGCCTACCTCTTTCTTACAGTTTTGTTCCTCATTTTCCTTCTCACTTCCCCTTAAGGAGGATTTTTCTCTCTTTCCTAAATGGGCTCAAGCCCATAATTGGTCCCATGAAAGCTTGTGCAGGATTTTACTTTCAAACGGTTTCTCATTGCAAAATGGCTTTAAGACTCTAATCTCAACACAACGATCCAAAAATATGGTGGCTATTTTTGAAAGAAAAAAAGAAATTCCAAGAAGTCTGGTCACAAATTAGTAACAGAGCCTATAGTTGTTGCCACCAACAAAACCAGAAAGATTTTCACCTCCGACCTACTTGGTAAGCATCCTTGATCTTTATCTTCTTAACCATACTAATTACAGCCGTCAAAACAGCAGTGTACCATTGGGGTCATTAATGTTCCTCTTCTCTCACATCAAGCTTTCTATTGTATGTGTAATACTTGCTTATTACCAACCATTATCAGTCCATCCCACTGTTCCTTTGCCTTTATGCCAAATGGGTTGTGCCCGAGGACCTGAAATTAAGCATCCAGTCATCAAGTGTGGCCAGCCCTCGCCTCTGTTTCACCAGCATCCCTAGGGGACCCTGTCACCATTCCGCTGAAGCCCTCCACAACCTCCTGAGAGAGCCGTTTCCCATGGTGTGTGAACCACACTCTATCTCTACTTCTCTCTGGAAGTTTCGATTCTGAAAACTTGCTAAAACTGAATCTCTTCTTAATTTCCCCCCAACAAATTGAATTCCTCTCTAGGGGTACACTTTTCTCTCAGAATGTTTTTTTTAACCTTGTCTCTTACCTCTTTGCCGTTGCTTTGTAAGCCTCTTCCTCACTTTGAGCCAGTTTTGTGTTGGTGTTATCCCTTTCTGCTCACTTAAAATGGGCAAAACGTAGGCTGATTCTCTTTCTCCAGAACATTTTTTTCTTACCTTAAAAACATCTGAAGAAAATTTGTTGTTTATTCTATTCCTTTTTTAAAAAATTTAAAGTATAAAATTGATGATACTATATATTTCAGATGTACATCAAAGTGATTCAGTGGTATATTTTTTTTCAGATTATTTTCCACTATAGGATATTACAAGTTATTGAATATAATTCCCTGTGCTAAGCAGTGAACCTTTTTTGCTTATCTGTTTTACATATTAGTTGTGTGACACTATTAATTCCATACCCCTAATTTATCCCTTCCTGACTCCCTTTCCTCTTTGGTAACCATAACTGTATTTTCTGTCTGTGAGTGTTTCTGTTTTGTATCTAGATTGATTTGCATTACTTTTAGATTCTACATATAAGTGATGTCATATGGTATTTGTTTTCCTCTGTCTGGCTTCCTTTCCTTAGTATGATAATCTCTAGGTCCAACCATATTGCTGAAAATGACAATATTTCATTCTATTTTTATGGCTGAGTAATGGTGGGTTGGTGGTAAAGAATCCGTCTCCCAGTGTAAGAGATGCAGGTTTGAAGCCTAAGTTGAGAAGATCCCCTGGAGAAGGAAATGGCAATCCACTCTAGTATTCTTGCCTGGGAAATCCCATGGACAGAGGAGCCTGGAGGGCTACGGCCCATGGAGTCACAAAGAATCGGACATGACTTAGTAACTCCACAACAATACATAGATATATATGCATCACATCTTCTTAAGGCAGCCGCCATGCTTAATCAGAGAGGAGTCACCATTCCGCTGAAGCCCTCCACAACCTCCTGAGAGAGCCGTTTCCCATGGTGTGTGAACCACACTCTATCTCTACTTCTCTCTGGAAGTTTCGATTCTGAAAACTTGCTAAAACTGAATCTCTTCTTAATTTCCCCCCAACAAATTGAATTCCTCTCTAGGGGTACACTTTTCTCTCAGAATGTTTTTTTTAACCTTGTCTCTTACCTCTTTGCCGTTGCTTTGTAAGCCTCTTCCTCACTTTGAGCCAGTTTTGTGTTGGTGTTATCCCTTTCTGCTCACTTAAAATGGGCAAAACGTAGGCTGATTCTCTTTCTCCAGAACATTTTTTTCTTACCTTAAAAACATCTGAAGAAAATTTGTTGTTTATTCTATTCCTTTTTTAAAAAATTTAAAGTATAAAATTGATGATACTATATATTTCAGATGTACATCAAAGTGATTCAGTGGTATATTTTTTTTCAGATTATTTTCCACTATAGGATATTACAAGTTATTGAATATAATTCCCTGTGCTAAGCAGTGAACCTTTTTTGCTTATCTGTTTTACATATTAGTTGTGTGACACTATTAATTCCATACCCCTAATTTATCCCTTCCTGACTCCCTTTCCTCTTTGGTAACCATAACTGTATTTTCTGTCTGTGAGTGTTTCTGTTTTGTATCTAGATTGATTTGCATTACTTTTAGATTCTACATATAAGTGATGTCATATGGTATTTGTTTTCCTCTGTCTGGCTTCCTTTCCTTAGTATGATAATCTCTAGGTCCAACCATATTGCTGAAAATGACAATATTTCATTCTATTTTTATGGCTGAGTAATGGTGGGTTGGTGGTAAAGAATCCGTCTCCCAGTGTAAGAGATGCAGGTTTGAAGCCTAAGTTGAGAAGATCCCCTGGAGAAGGAAATGGCAATCCACTCTAGTATTCTTGCCTGGGAAATCCCATGGACAGAGGAGCCTGGAGGGCTACGGCCCATGGAGTCACAAAGAATCGGACATGACTTAGTAACTCCACAACAATACATAGATATATATGCATCACATCTTCTTAAGTCAGTCGTCTGTTAATGGGCACTTAGGTTGTTCCATGGCTTTGCTGTTGTAAATAGTACTGCTATGAACATTGGGGCGCATTATCTTTTTGAATTAGAGTTTTTGTCTTTTCCAGACATATACTCAGGAGTGAGATTGCTAAATCATATGGTAACTCTATTTTTAGTTTTTAAGGAACTTCCATACTGTTCTCCATAGTGGCTACACCAGTTTACATTCCCACTAACAGTGGGCGTTCTCCACACTCTCCCCAGCATTTATTATTTTTGATATAACCATTTTATTCAGTTTTTAAAAAAATACATTTAAGCAATGGCTACCTCCAGCTGTGAAATTTGAGCAGTTTTGTGGTAATGATTGGGAGGGAAACTAAATACCGTTACATTTGACTGTAACTATTTTTGCTTAAAGTTTCTATGATCATATGGTACTATTTACCACAAAAAATATTTCTTTTATTCAAAAATATCTTTACATTGTTCATAAAGGGAAAGCATTTTTTCCTAAAAAATTTTAAGCCTCTCTAAAATCGTAGTCACCAAGATTGTCATGACCAAAGAGTTATTCACTGAAAAGAAGAGGTGAGCAGAGACAGGGAGAGATCGTGAACCTCAGGAAGAGAATACACTGTTCAAAGTCAGCCTTCCTGGTACTTGTGTTTCAGCTGTGAGCATGTGACCAAGTTCTGTGCGCATCACAATCAAGGCTGACCATAGGAAGAGTTCAGATAATTATGAAATAAAACTGTGTAGCTTAGTCTGATGTCCTGATATCAACTTCTGATCCAAAAAGGAAAAATGTCTCTTAATTTTTCCTCTACAAGGTTTTGTATGTTCAGAAAATTTTCAAAAGTAGTGTATGTTGCTATGTCATTACACATACATGTATACCCACTCACACTCCAAACAAAGCTCCTATTCTTCTGAGACTGAGAAATGTAATAAGGTTTTTCCTAACACCTAGCACTAGCAGGTATTTAGAGGGTAAAGAGCTCCGTAGATGCAAGTCAAACAGGGCAGCCTTCCAGGACCCAGAGCAGAGCAGTGACAGTTGAAGAACAAATAGAGAGGGAGCAATGGAAGATTTTCAGCACAGGGATGATGACTAAGTTATCTTGGTAGTTACATCTTTATGGAACATCATATCCAGATATCAAAGAACGTATTTTAAAACCCAGTCTCAGACACTGGTCACAAATAAACCAGCCTGATGGGGCTAAGCTTCAGGGTGCTGGCAACCAGAGCTATACACCTAAAGGATAAGATCTTCCAGGGGATCTTTCCAACCCAAGGATCGAGCCCAGGTCTCTCGCATTGCAGGTGGATTCTTTACCATCTGAGTCACCAGGGAAGCCCAAGAATACTGGAGTGGGTAGCCTGTCCCTTCCGCAAGGGATCTTCCCGACCCAGGAATCAAACCAGGGGCCCCTGCATTGCAGGAAGATTCTTGGCCAGCCTAGCTACAAGGGAAGCCATAGATAATTAAAAAGGGAACTGCCAGTTTCTAGAAACCCCCTTTTCAATGATGATCTATTTAATTGTGACGTTTGTGGGTCATAGTATTCTTTGAAGCCCTGGTGTAGGTCCAGCCCCTTTAAATAATCTGTCTCTTAGTTGCCTTTTTGATTCTCACAATCCATTTGCAAATCTCTAGGCCTTTCCAAATGTCCTTATTCTACCTAACACTACAGTCTCAGCATCATGTTCCAAATAACTGACTTTTTCTCAATTCATAAACAAAGAGGATTCTATCCACAGAATTAAATATGTCCTCAGTGTTTTCCATGCATAAATTTTTAAGCACTGGCATGTGTCTTAAGGTAAGAATTATTTATTTCTGTCTTCTCACTTCATTAAAATACCTTTCCAAGGAAGTTTTTGAGCAACATTTTCTCTTACCAACTACATTAAAAATCTCCTCAGAAACTGTCCTCTGGCAAGTACAGTCTTACTTTATTGAAAAAGTTTTCCTCATGGTGGAATTATAAGAAGCCTATAGGCTTTGAAGTTATGTACGTTGATCCCTTCATATGACTGATGAGAGAAACCCTTCCTGCTTTTTCCTTTTTTTAATAACAGTGTTTACATTTCAGCTTATCTCTCCATCTCCCATTTGTTCTCCATTATCATTCATCTTTAAACCAAGGTTTAAGATCTCCTGATGGTGGTGGTTTAGTTGCTAAGTTGTGTCTGACTCTTGTGACCCCATGGACCATAGCCCACTCAGCAACTCTGTCCATAGGATTTTCCAAGTCTTAAGAATACTGGAGTTGGTTGCCATTTTCTTCTCCAGAGGATCTTCCCAACCCAGGGATCGAATCCATGTCTTCTGCACTGTAGATGCTTTCCTGAATTGCAGGCAGATGCTTTACCACTGAGCCACCAGGGAATCCCCTAAGATCTACACCTCTAATAACTTAAGATAAAGAAAAAAAACCAAGGAGTCTTTTTCCCTTAGAGACCCTTTCCTATGTTCTGCTCCCCAGATCAGGTTACTGATGGTATTGGAATTCTTCCTGTTAGTGCCTGGAAGGCTTTCCAGTGGGGAGGTAGGCTTTTGGTGTGAGGTGTTTCAGTCTCTAGTTTCCAGGACCTGGTCATGCCTAGACACACTTTGCTCCAGATCTATTAATTGTGACGTTGTGGGTCATAGTATTCTTTGAAGCCCTTGTAGGTCCAGCCCTTTAAATAATCTGTCTCTTAGTTGCCTTTTGATTCTCACAATCCATTTGCAAATCTCTAGGCCTTTCCAAATGTCCTTATTCTACCTAACACTACAGTCTCAGCATCATGTTCCAAATAACTGACTTTTTCTCAATTCATAAACAAAGAGGATTCTATCCACAGAATTAAATATGTCCTCAGTGTTTTCCATGCATAAATTTTTAAGCACTGGCATGTGTCTTAAGGTAAGAATTATTTATTTCTGTCTTCTCACTTCATTAAAATACCTTTCCAAGGAAGTTTTTGAGCAACATTTTCTCTTACCAACTACATTAAAAATCTCCTCAGAAACTGTCCTCTGGCAAGTACAGTCTTACTTTATTGAAAAAGTTTTCCTCATGGTGGAATTATAAGAAGCCTATAGGCTTTGAAGTTATGTACGTTGATCCCTTCATATGACTGATGAGAGAAACCCTTCCTGCTTTTTCCTTTTTTTAATAACAGTGTTTACATTTCAGCTTATCTCTCCATCTCCCATTTGTTCTCCATTATCATTCATCTTTAAACCAAGGTTTAAGATCTCCTGATGGTGGTGGTTTAGTTGCTAAGTTGTGTCTGACTCTTGTGACCCCATGGACCATAGCCCACTCAGCAACTCTGTCCATAGGATTTTCCAAGTCTTAAGAATACTGGAGTTGGTTGCCATTTTCTTCTCCAGAGGATCTTCCCAACCCAGGGATCGAATCCATGTCTTCTGCACTGTAGATGCTTTCCTGAATTGCAGGCAGATGCTTTACCACTGAGCCACCAGGGAATCCCCTAAGATCTACACCTCTAATAACTTAAGATAAAGAAAAAAAACCAAGGAGTCTTTTTCCCTTAGAGACCCTTTCCTATGTTCTGCTCCCCAGATCAGGTTACTGATGGTATTGGAATTCTTCCTGTTAGTGCCTGGAAGGCTTTCCAGTGGGGAGGTAGGCTTTTGGTGTGAGTGGTTGTTTCAGTCTCTAGTTTCCAGGACCTGGTCATGCCTAGACACACTTTGCTCCAGAACTATTCTGGATCCTTGTGGTTGAGTCGACAGGGTTCCTACCGTGCAGTGGGCACATTCACAAGCACGTTTCACGTGACACACACACACACCTGATCCTCACAGCCTAGAACTGTGAAGCAGAATTATTGTTCCCATTTTAGAGGGGAAGAAACAGGGACTTGGAGCTTGTGTCCCATATGAGGCAGCTTAGCTAGCTGGGGACAGAGCTTGGATACAAACCTGAGCATGCTAACTCCAGCTCTTCCACATCATTCTTTTCTGTATGTATTACTGACTGAATGCTCTGTTTCCTCCTCTCTTTTATACTCTACTCACCCAGCTTAGTTCATATCACCAGTGAGAGAAAACAGAAAGGAAAACACCACCAGTCTCTCCCATGGTCCACCTAGAAGTCAAGGTCCCCCTCCAAAGCCCTCTGCTTTTTCTTTTATAATCCCTGGAAAGAATCAGTAGCATTAATTTCTGACCGGTTGCTCTTTCCAGCTCTTCCATCCTCTTGTTCACATTAATTTAATGCTAGATTTGCAGCAACATTTCTCTAATAGTAACTTTCAATTCTGTTTTAGGTTATTTTCTACCTTTATTCATTGCAAGCTCAGTTTTCTCCACTCTCAAAACAATCTCTTAGAGATTGTGCTGATCTGAAAACTCTATCCCATCCCTGTTTTGCTTCAAGTAAATACTATTGGGCAGCTTTAGAGATATAGCAAAGGGACAGAGAAGAATATATGTTCCCATGAACCAGTTTATGGTAGAACAGCCCCTCCACTCCAAAAAAGGTTGTCACACCAAAACATGATCCAAAAAATAATATGTACGAAAAACCAGATGCTTTACCCACTGTAGAGGACCCCAAACACCTCTAATAACTTAAGATAAAGAAAAAAAACCAAGGAGTCTTTTTCCCTTAGAGACCCTTTCCTATGTTCTGCTCCCCAGATCAGGTTACTGATGGTATTGGAATTCTTCCTGTTAGTGCCTGGAAGGCTTTCCAGTGGGGAGGTAGGCTTTTGGTGTGAGTGGTTGTTTCAGTCTCTAGTTTCCAGGACCTGGTCATGCCTAGACACACTTTGCTCCAGAACTATTCTGGATCCTTGTGGTTGAGTCGACAGGGTTCCTACCGTGCAGTGGGCACATTCACAAGCACGTTTCACGTGACACACACACACACCTGATCCTCACAGCCTAGAACTGTGAAGCAGAATTATTGTTCCCATTTTAGAGGGGAAGAAACAGGGACTTGGAGCTTGTGTCCCATATGAGGCAGCTTAGCTAGCTGGGGACAGAGCTTGGATACAAACCTGAGCATGCTAACTCCAGCTCTTCCACATCATTCTTTTCTGTATGTATTACTGACTGAATGCTCTGTTTCCTCCTCTCTTTTATACTCTACTCACCCAGCTTAGTTCATATCACCAGTGAGAGAAAAACAGAAAGGAAAACACCACCAGTCTCTCCCATGGTCCACCTAGAAGTCAAGGTCCCCCTCCAAAGCCCTCTGCTTTTTCTTTTATAATCCCTGGAAAGAATCAGTAGCATTAATTTCTGACCGGTTGCTCTTTCCAGCTCTTCCATCCTCTTGTTCACATTAATTTAATGCTAGATTTGCAGCAACATTTCTCTAATAGTAACTTTCAATTCTGTTTTAGGTTATTTTCTACCTTTATTCATTGCAAGCTCAGTTTTCTCCACTCTCAAAACAATCTCTTAGAGATTGTGCTGATCTGAAAACTCTATCCCATCCCTGTTTTGCTTCAAGTAAATACTATTGGGCAGCTTTAGAGATATAGCAAAGGGACAGAGAAGAATATATGTTCCCATGAACCAGTTTATGGTAGAACAGCCCCTCCACTCCAAAAAAGGTTGTCACACCAAAACATGATCCATAAAATTAAAATATTGATAAATTGAATTTGATTAAAGTTATACCTTTTGTGCTTCAAAAGACCTCATTAAGAAAACCAAATAACTATCTTGACTGAGAGAAAATATTTGCAAACCATGTATCTAATGAAAGATTTATATCCAGAATATATAAGAACCCACACAACTCAATAATAAAAATATAGTCCAATTTAAAAATGAACAGAAGAGAGCTTCCCTGGTGGTCCAGTGGGTAAAGAGTTTGCCTTGCAGTGCAAGGGGCACTGGTTCGATCCCTGGCCCAGGAAGATCCCACATGCTGCAGAACGACTGGACCAGTGTGTCCAATTACGAGCCAGTGCTCTGCAATGCATGTGCCCAGAGTTGGTGCTCTGCAGTGAGAGAGGCCACTGCAATGGGAGGTCCACACAGGCCAAAGAATATAAGATGGATGAAAATAAATAAATAAGAACCAAACCCAATAAAAGAGGCCAAAAAATGAACAGAAGATTTAAATGGAAGTTTTAATAAGCATATGAAAAGGTGCTTATGTCATTACTCATCAGCGAAATGCAAAGTAAAACAATGAGTTACATTTTCAAACTCATAATGACTAAAATCATGACAGGCAATAACAAGTGATATAGAGGATGTGGAGAAATAGGAACTTTTATACATTGCTGAGAGGATGTAAAATGGTAGAGTCACTTTGGTAAATAATTTTGCAATTTCTTAAAAAGTTAAGCATAAACTTACTATATCACCTAGCAATTCTACTCTGAAGTACCCACCTAAGAGAAATCAAATCAAACATCCACACAAAGACCTGTACAGAATGTTCGTCACAGTATTACTCATAAAAGCCAAACTCATGCCAACTGAAAGAAGCCAGATATACACAAAAGTACATATTGTATTCCGTTTATTTAAAATCTATAGAATTGGAAATTAAATTAGTTTCTAAAGCCAAGAGTAGAGTGGAGATGAGCATAAGACACTGTCTGGAACAGTGGAAAAGTTCTAAAACTGGGTGTGATGATGGTTATATAGCTGCCAATTGGTTAGAAATAAATACTTGTAATAGGTAAATTATGTGGTATTATTAGAAAATCGTATCTTATTTCAACTTTGCTAAGTTTCTTATATTCACTTTTCAACCTATTAACCTACCCTGCTTTGCTTGGCATTTTTCATTTCTGAGAAAACCCTAACATCCCAGAGGAGGGAGGGGAAAGCACAATACTTTGCCTCTTGGTGCCATTGGCCCTTGCTCAGCCCCTGAGCAACATAAACTACAGTAAACCTTAAAGTATATGTTAATTTCTTTCACTGAGTTGTCAGATTTGGACAGTGTTAGTCAATGTCTTCAAAATCCAACACTGGATAAACAGATACATTTGAAATCCTGACCTTTAGACCTAAGAATCATTTCATTTTATTCAGTTAATTTAAAAATGTAAAGACTAGTGGTAAAAGAGGCAACAAATTTTGCATTTATCAAGGTCAAATTTTTCATCAAAATCTGGGTTTTCTGTTACCTATTAGATTAGGCTTCTTCCTACAAGGTGGGCATTAACCTATTCTGGTTTCATGTTGGTAGAAGGTCAAGAATGTTTGCTATATGTCCTCATTTCATTTAAACATCATGTGGATGGCCTCCTTTAGAGCTGTGCTATTTCAGTAAGGAGACTTATCCTGTTGGGAAAAGAGCCAGAGTAGCTGAAGAAAGTGGACTGGAGCTGGCTAACTGACAGAATCTCCATGCTTTGGCTTCCAGTCACTGGAATGAAGTTACCTCTCCTTGTCAGACTACACAATTGTTACTTCCACACAGATTATAACTGGGCTCCATGCTGCATGCCTGAGGCATCATATATCAAATATGCTTTAGTATGCTAAAGAAAGAAGTTGTACAATCCTTTGCTTGGCAAGCATTTTCAGCAACAACAAATTAACTATGAACCATGGAGGAGATTAGGTTGTAATTTGTTAAACAGCTCCAACTAACATGCCAAGTCTCAAAAACTAGGGGTATACACAAAAGTACATATTGTATTCCGTTTATTTAAAATCTATAGAATTGGAAATTAAATTAGTTTCTAAAGCCAAGAGTAGAGTGGAGATGAGCATAAGACACTGTCTGGAACAGTGGAAAAGTTCTAAAACTGGGTGTGATGATGGTTATATAGCTGCCAATTGGTTAGAAATAAATACTTGTAATAGGTAAATTATGTGGTATTATTAGAAAATCGTATCTTATTTCAACTTTGCTAAGTTTCTTATATTCACTTTTCAACCTATTAACCTACCCTGCTTTGCTTGGCATTTTTCATTTCTGAGAAAACCCTAACATCCCAGAGGAGGGAGGGGAAAGCACAATACTTTGCCTCTTGGTGCCATTGGCCCTTGCTCAGCCCCTGAGCAACATAAACTACAGTAAACCTTAAAGTATATGTTAATTTCTTTCACTGAGTTGTCAGATTTGGACAGTGTTAGTCAATGTCTTCAAAATCCAACACTGGATAAACAGATACATTTGAAATCCTGACCTTTAGACCTAAGAATCATTTCATTTTATTCAGTTAATTTAAAAATGTAAAGACTAGTGGTAAAAAGAGGCAACAAATTTTGCATTTATCAAGGTCAAATTTTTCATCAAAATCTGGGTTTTCTGTTACCTATTAGATTAGGCTTCTTCCTACAAGGTGGGCATTAACCTATTCTGGTTTCATGTTGGTAGAAGGTCAAGAATGTTTGCTATATGTCCTCATTTCATTTAAACATCATGTGGATGGCCTCCTTTAGAGCTGTGCTATTTCAGTAAGGAGACTTATCCTGTTGGGAAAAGAGCCAGAGTAGCTGAAGAAAGTGGACTGGAGCTGGCTAACTGACAGAATCTCCATGCTTTGGCTTCCAGTCACTGGAATGAAGTTACCTCTCCTTGTCAGACTACACAATTGTTACTTCCACACAGATTATAACTGGGCTCCATGCTGCATGCCTGAGGCATCATATATCAAATATGCTTTAGTATGCTAAAGAAAGAAGTTGTACAATCCTTTGCTTGGCAAGCATTTTCAGCAACAACAAATTAACTATGAACCATGGAGGAGATTAGGTTGTAATTTGTTAAACAGCTCCAACTAACATGCCATGATTTGCATGGATTCCTTGAAGGGCTCACAAACTTGAATCTGCCTATGTTTATATAGGCCATTAGTACTTTTGGAAATGGAAAGGCATCTGATAATGTGTGTCTTTACAAGTTCAGCTTCTGATGCCAACAGCTTGTTGCCAAGAAACACAGTAAGGTATTTCTCTTGATAATTTAGTAGGACTCGGGTATTAGTCTTAGAATTCTTATCAATCCATGGCTTGCTTGATTTATTGATGTGTGGCAGGCACTGAGAATGAATTTCTCCTTCAGGGGCAAACTCACATTAACCAAACTCACATTAACCAAGCTCATAGTCTGTGCTATGCACAAACTAGAACACCAGTCCATGAATTTACAATGAATGATAAAGTCATCCAGAAAACTTGAGGACTTTTGTTAGCAAATCGGTGCATCCCTCCCTTCAGCTTGTGAGTTATAATGAGTCAGAGAATGGGTTTGGTTGGCTTCTCACTGTGTTAGTCTGCTCAGGCCACCATGATAAAATATCATAGTCTCAGTGGTTTGAACAACAGAAATGTATCTCACAATTCTGGAGGCTGGGAAGTCCATGATCAAGGTGCTGGTCAGTTCAGTGCAGATGAGGACTGTCTTCCTGGCTGGCAGACAATCACATTCTTATTGTGTCCTCATCAAGAGAAATGGGTGATCTCTCTGGTTGTCTTTTTTTAAGGGCACTAGTCCTATTGGATCAGGGCTTCATATTTAAGACCTCATTTAACTCTACTTCCTTAAAGACCCCATCTCAAATTCAGCTACACTGGGGCTACATTGGAGCTTCAATATATGAATTGAGGGGAGGGGTACTATTCAGTCCATAGGACTGACTTTCATCACTTTACCTTACCTCTCCTCCTCCTTCCCTTTTCGTACCTAGTTTCTGACCCATGAATATGGGGAGAGAGGGGATTTAAGGAAGCAGGGCCATTTGTACTTGTCTGAAGTTGTGTGAGCCTTTAGCATGCTCCCCAGGCCTGGTAGAATGTAAGCATGACTCCTTCTCTTAGGAAGACTATTTTCACTTTGTAGGATGCCTCCTTAATATAATTGTCACACTCTCCTGCTTCATGTTTTCAGCTCTTTTCTCAACCCTCAAGAATTCCAGAGCTGACTTCTAGCCTCCTCCTCCAGAAGTGCCTTCTCTGCTTCAGACGACCCACTTGCACAAACGTGAGTCAGTTCCACTCCAGCTCCCTCTGAAGTGTGGGCCATTAAGTCCTTTGGAAACCCTCATGTTTCCTTTTACCTTCTTCCTTTTGAACTCAAACTCTGGTAGAATAGGCCAGACAAAGTTCAACACTAAAATCACCTTTGCTTCTGTTGTCAGGGAGTCTCATTTTTAGATTCGCTAGGCAGCATTGAGAATGTATCCTCCTCTTCCCTCCTAAACTGCAGAGGACACATCTCTTCCCTACTTCTGAGTTGTGTCCCTGAAGCCCTTCTCTCTTGACCTGAGGGAAAGTGGAACCACCTCCAGCACTCACCCCGGGTTCTCCCTTCTATAACCAATATAGAGAATTGGTCCTTAGCATCGATTCCAATTTCCTTTCTTGTGCACTTTCTTGTACTGCACAATTGAAAACAATTATTTTCAGATTCTATTCTATTCTGACCCTATTGCAGTTAGGGTTCTGGGACCAAATTAAATTCTGCCAGTTGATGGCACTTGAATAAGATCTGGAAGGCAGTATGGAGCAGGGGAAGAAGACAAGCGATCTTCCACTGCCTCCAAGGCCGTGGAAATGGAGACAGAACTTATCTGCATCTGTGATCCAGTGTCAACCACTATCTTCATGGACATTGAGGAGTAGCTACCTCAGTGCTGACAGAGACTTCCTTATCTCTGGATGGAAATGCTGGTGGTGTGATCTTGATGACAGTGGTTCTAGAGTGTTAGCATTAGTCACTTCTGGATGGTGGCCAGAGTGGCAGTTCCTCAGGGACCCATGCAGTGGTCCTGTTCTGACAGTCATTTCTGTAAGCCTGGCCTGAAATCTGTTCCTCCATCCCTTCTCAAGTTTTCTGAGCACCACATTCCTTGAAATAAACCTCACTGTGATTAAATATCTAGAGTGGTTTCTGTTTCCTGCCACTGATCCCTCCTCTTAGGAAAGGGAGTCAGGAATGGAATTCATTAACCCATCAACCAGGTTGAAGCTTCCATTTTTTAATCCTCTTATTTCCTGAGGACAGCTCTCATGTTGAGTCCTATGGAGCTCTCCTCCAGAGTCCCTTGTCATGCTTGATCCCATGAAAAGCACCCAGTGTATTTCAAATAGCACTTCATGCACAATGAAGAAAGTATCTTCACTTATGTGTCTTTATATACTCAAGGATATGTTCATGCTCCCTCTGAAGTGTGGGCCATTAAGTCCTTTGGAAACCCTCATGTTTCCTTTTACCTTCTTCCTTTTGAACTCAAACTCTGGTAGAATAGGCCAGACAAAGTTCAACACTAAAATCACCTTTGCTTCTGTTGTCAGGGAGTCTCATTTTTAGATTCGCTAGGCAGCATTGAGAATGTATCCTCCTCTTCCCTCCTAAACTGCAGAGGACACATCTCTTCCCTACTTCTGAGTTGTGTCCCTGAAGCCCTTCTCTCTTGACCTGAGGGAAAGTGGAACCACCTCCAGCACTCACCCCGGGTTCTCCCTTCTATAACCAATATAGAGAATTGGTCCTTAGCATCGATTCCAATTTCCTTTCTTGTGCACTTTCTTGTACTGCACAATTGAAAACAATTATTTTCAGATTCTATTCTATTCTGACCCTATTGCAGTTAGGGTTCTGGGACCAAATTAAATTCTGCCAGTTGATGGCACTTGAATAAGATCTGGAAGGCAGTATGGAGCAGGGGAAGAAGACAAGCGATCTTCCACTGCCTCCAAGGTCGTGGAAATGGAGACAGAACTTATCTGCATCTGTGATCCAGTGTCAACCACTATCTTCATGGACATTGAGGAGTAGCTACCTCAGTGCTGACAGAGACTTCCTTATCTCTGGATGGAAATGCTGGTGGTGTGATCTTGATGACAGTGGTTCTAGAGTGTTAGCATTAGTCACTTCTGGATGGTGGCCAGAGTGGCAGTTCCTCAGGGACCCATGCAGTGGTCCTGTTCTGACAGTCATTTCTGTAAGCCTGGCCTGAAATCTGTTCCTCCATCCCTTCTCAAGTTTTCTGAGCACCACATTCCTTGAAATAAACCTCACTGTGATTAAATATCTAGAGTGGTTTCTGTTTCCTGCCACTGATCCCTCCTCTTAGGAAAGGGAGTCAGGAATGGAATTCATTAACCCATCAACCAGGTTGAAGCTTCCATTTTTTAATCCTCTTATTTCCTGAGGACAGCTCTCATGTTGAGTCCTATGGAGCTCTCCTCCAGAGTCCCTTGTCATGCTTGATCCCATGAAAAGCACCCAGTGTATTTCAAATAGCACTTCATGCACAATGAAGAAAGTATCTTCACTTATGTGTCTTTATATACTCAAGGATATAGCCATTGTTTATTTGACTGATGCCAGTGTAATTTTCCCCAACCTGAAGGCACCAACTAAACCCCTTGACTCTTATTTTGCCTGGCCTTAGGAGCAGGCATAGAGATCGACAAGATTCAGGAGCAGTTTCCCTTCCAGGATCTTCACTCCACCAAACTAGCGCTGTATCCCAAAGAGACTAATTCTTTGGCTTGGGTTTTGTTCCCCTAAAACACACAAATAGCTCAGTCATTGTGATAGTTGAGCCTAGTATCCAGAAGTGCCTTGTTTGAGCTCATCTTAACCTGTCCTGGGAGCCAGTGTTGATGAGAAGGAAGCAAAGAGAACATGAGGACAAGGTCAACAGTACAAAGGAATGGGTGTGTGACCTAGGGAGGTGTTCCTTCCCTCCATTCTCCCAAGCCACCCCATAGAAAATAAGAGAAACATTATTTAAGATGAATAATCAGCTCTCTATTATAGTTATAAAGAGTGTGAATCTTTCAGAAACTTTGCTATTTGTCCTACTTTATAACATACTTTAAGCAAAAACTGATTTGCTGGCTCTCAAGATTAGGCCTCTACCTCCTCCTTCTACTTAAATTGCTGCCCCTGAGTCCCACCACTACAGAAACTCTGGAACTGCCACCGTGACTCAGGGCTTGGAAGAGTGGGGGACACTCTCCAAGGTAAAAGACAGCTGAGAATGGGAAAATGGGAATCCAGACAAAGGTGTATCTCCATTGTAATTTTGTCTCTAACCGTCATTGGCATGCTTAACCCCAAAAGGAAAAAGAGCTTTTGGGGACACTCTTGATTTCTTTCTTAAATTTCCTTTTGAGCCACATTCCTTGAAATAAACCTCACTGTGATTAAATATCTAGAGTGGTTTCTGTTTCCTGCCACTGATCCCTCCTCTTAGGAAAGGGAGTCAGGAATGGAATTCATTAACCCATCAACCAGGTTGAAGCTTCCATTTTTTAATCCTCTTATTTCCTGAGGACAGCTCTCATGTTGAGTCCTATGGAGCTCTCCTCCAGAGTCCCTTGTCATGCTTGATCCCATGAAAAGCACCCAGTGTATTTCAAATAGCACTTCATGCACAATGAAGAAAGTATCTTCACTTATGTGTCTTTATATACTCAAGGATATAGCCATTGTTTATTTGACTGATGCCAGTGTAATTTTCCCCAACCTGAAGGCACCAACTAAACCCCTTGACTCTTATTTTGCCTGGCCTTAGGAGCAGGCATAGAGATCGACAAGATTCAGGAGCAGTTTCCCTTCCAGGATCTTCACTCCACCAAACTAGCGCTGTATCCCAAAGAGACTAATTCTTTGGCTTGGGTTTTGTTCCCCTAAAACACACAAATAGCTCAGTCATTGTGATAGTTGAGCCTAGTATCCAGAAGTGCCTTGTTTGAGCTCATCTTAACCTGTCCTGGGAGCCAGTGTTGATGAGAAGGAAGCAAAGAGAACATGAGGACAAGGTCAACAGTACAAAGGAATGGGTGTGTGACCTAGGGAGGTGTTCCTTCCCTCCATTCTCCCAAGCCACCCCATAGAAAATAAGAGAAACATTATTTAAGATGAATAATCAGCTCTCTATTATAGTTATAAAGAGTGTGAATCTTTCAGAAACTTTGCTATTTGTCCTACTTTATAACATACTTTAAGCAAAAACTGATTTGCTGGCTCTCAAGATTAGGCCTCTACCTCCTCCTTCTACTTAAATTGCTGCCCCTGAGTCCCACCACTACAGAAACTCTGGAACTGCCACCGTGACTCAGGGCTTGGAAGAGTGGGGGACACTCTCCAAGGTAAAAGACAGCTGAGAATGGGAAAATGGGAATCCAGACAAAGGTGTATCTCCATTGTAATTTTGTCTCTAACCGTCATTGGCATGCTTAACCCCAAAAAGAACTACATGAAAAATCACTCCCTTCCTAAAGCTTGCATCATGCTTTTTATCCCAGTCTGAGTCATAGCAATGTTCTTTGAGTCATCTGCCAGAATTTAATCAAAGTTTCACAATGTCCTTCCTATGTGAATAGTTTCTGGCTTTTCCCTTAAATATTATTTTGGCATCAAAATATCCTTTGAAAAATGGCTCCAGGATCTCCTGCATTCCAAGGATCTCCACAGTTTTTCAGTCTCTTCCCTGGCCTCCCTCTTCTCCTCAGGGCCCCCAGCAAGGTCACCAATTCCCTTTGTTCTTCCTTCTTCCCTTGCCTGTTGTGTCACTTTCCTGTCTCCTTTCCTTGCATTATTTTCTTCACTAAAAGCTTCTTCCCCCTCTCAGCACCCTTCCAATCTCTAGGGGCCAATAACATTCCCTGACTCCAAAAGGAAGATCCCAGGCTGAGAAGCAGGCAGATGGCTCAAGGTCTTACAGCCTTGAATAGGATCCTCAATGTCTGAGGGCCTCAGTTTTCCGTAAATTCACATAGTTCTCAATTTATATCCATAGTTGGTTTAAATCCCATTTAGATAAAAGTCCTATCACAGCACACCCTTCTACCCTTACTCCAAAAGAATCCTTTGAAATTTCTTTGAAATTCACTTTCTAAGTGATCACCAATAGGATACAAGTAAAATAATGATGCATTTATTTTTAATATGAGATGACTATGTATAGCGTTTAGAGAGTAAAGAAAGCAATTTGCAGAAGAATACATCTAGTAGAATCCAAAAATATTGTCAAAGAGTAACCTCCATTCCCAGCCACCCATAGAAAATAAGGAAACATTATTTAAGATGAATAATCAGCTCTCTATTATAGTTATAAAGAGTGTGAATCTTTCAGAAACTTTGCTATTTGTCCTACTTTATAACATACTTTAAGCAAAACTGATTTGCTGGCTCTCAAGATTAGGCCTCTACCTCCTCCTTCTACTTAAATTGCTGCCCCTGAGTCCCACCACTACAGAAACTCTGGAACTGCCACGTGACTCAGGGCTTGGAAGAGTGGGGGACACTCTCCAAGGTAAAAGACAGCTGAGAATGGGAAAATGGGAATCCAGACAAAGGTGTATCTCCATTGTAATTTTGTCTCTAACCGTCATTGGCATGCTTAACCCCAAAAAGAACTACATGAAAAATCACTCCCTTCCTAAAGCTTGCATCATGCTTTTTATCCCAGTCTGAGTCATAGCAATGTTCTTTGAGTCATCTGCCAGAATTTAATCAAAGTTTCACAATGTCCTTCCTATGTGAATAGTTTCTGGCTTTTCCCTTAAATATTATTTTGGCATCAAAATATCCTTTGAAAAATGGCTCCAGGATCTCCTGCATTCCAAGGATCTCCACAGTTTTTCAGTCTCTTCCCTGGCCTCCCTCTTCTCCTCAGGGCCCCCAGCAAGGTCACCAATTCCCTTTGTTCTTCCTTCTTCCCTTGCCTGTTGTGTCACTTTCCTGTCTCCTTTCCTTGCATTATTTTCTTCACTAAAAGCTTCTTCCCCCTCTCAGCACCCTTCCAATCTCTAGGGGCCAATAACATTCCCTGACTCCAAAAGGAAGATCCCAGGCTGAGAAGCAGGCAGATGGCTCAAGGTCTTACAGCCTTGAATAGGATCCTCAATGTCTGAGGGCCTCAGTTTTCCGTAAATTCACATAGTTCTCAATTTATATCCATAGTTGGTTTAAATCCCATTTAGATAAAAGTCCTATCACAGCACACCCTTCTACCCTTACTCCAAAAGAATCCTTTGAAATTTCTTTGAAATTCACTTTCTAAGTGATCACCAATAGGATACAAGTAAAATAATGATGCATTTATTTTTAATATGAGATGACTATGTATAGCGTTTAGAGAGTAAAGAAAGCAATTTGCAGAAGAATACATCTAGTAGAATCCATGTTGTAAAAAAATCTATTAATATGTTCTATAGTATATGTTAGTAGTGTGCCCTGTATTGCATATAAATTTATGTATAGTTAGACAAACTCTGAAGGGATTTAGACCCCATGTAACAGTGGTGGCTTTCTAGGGAGGAGAAAATACAGGAAGTAAGGAGGGTAATTTTAAGCTTTCCTTCTATGCTTCTGAATTATTTAAAATCTTTACCAATATTTTTCCAACAATTAAAGCAATTTTGAATAATCATGGGTGAGTATTTTCTATATCTGATTTTTCCTCACTTCAAACATCTCAGTCACCCTAGCCAGCAACAGATTGTCTCAAGACAGAAAATGGGCCCAGCGGCTGAGGTGAAGCAGAGGTACTAAGTTTTCTTTTCCTTTACTGGGTACAACTCAAAGAATGCCATTTTATATAACAAATTCATTACCTGGAGAACAGGCCCAATTTCTGCCTCATAGGACTTTAGCTTCCATAGAGTGATTTTTATCAAGTTATTTATTTCAAACTGGTTACATTTCCTGCTATGCAATCTAGATGTCATATGGAGTTTACTTTGGTGGAGTTTTTACTTATGTCACCAAATGAAGTCAGTTCTTGCTGAACCTTTTCACTAATGGAATTCCTATAAACTCGTTTTGTTTATAGCTAGTTACGAGGATGTATGGGTGATTAAAGCAGTGTGTTACACACATGTGTCTACACAGTCTTCATTTCCTACACCCTCCCAGGATACATCTCTGATAGTAGATTCCTCCCTGCACTCAAGGTCCCAAGGAGAAGATCACTAATCTTTAGGAGTGTGATTTCCTCTTTCTTATTCTGCCATTGAGTCTATTTGAAGACAGTTGTACATAATAAACAGGCCTGTTGCCTGCATGACTCAGCCTCTGCTAATCACAGAGTATAGGAGTTTTTTGGCAGGAGAATCAGTCATCGTCTCCAAGTTCCTATGCTTTATAGGATAGGATTCTTCCTATAGGATCCTATAGGATTCTTCCACTAGGCATGAAGGTTCAATGAAAATTCCACATTAATCCTATGCATATATGCGGAAACTGGGGACAATGTGTTCCCTAATGTCAGTGCATTTCTAGAGGACAACATCAATAGTACAACATTCAACTTTAAAAAACATTTATTTAACTATGAAATATCTTTATTTATGCATTTATTTGTGTATCTTCAGATTGACACCATCTTTGTTCCTGAGGCCCCACTGTCCCACATTAGTTTTCTCTGCCTCCTGCACTGCCTCTTGACCAGGTTCCCTGCTTCCCTCTGGCCCCACTGCCACCCTTTCTCTCCAAACAGTGAGGAACAATTGTTTTAAAATGCAAGTCAAGCCCACTCTCAACCTGGGTGTTGAGATGAAATGAGTCTTCCTTGATGTAGATTCTGAGAATGGGGACCTAATCTACACTTAAGCCCCCTTTGGTTAATGCTGAACTCCAGACTGCACCCATTCTTGGACCTTTGACTCTCCTGTCTCAGTCCCTCATCAGTGTTCCTCTAAGTGTGGACATCTGACCACTGAGGGTACAGTCACCTGAGATGAATTTTTAAAATGTATCAAAATTTTTTAAAATTTTTGGATAAATCTCACAGTTGAGACTTAACTGCTTTAACCAAGACTGCACCTAATAGGGCAGCTGCCTCAAGCCTCACCCGTGACTAAGAATTTGGGCTGTCTCGTGAGCAATGCGGGCATCAGAGGGGTTCAAGCAGAAAGACGATGTGATCACGTGTTGAATGGTAACAGATCAGTTTAGCTCTCAGGTGGGGAACAGACTGCTAAGACCAAGGAGACCAGCTGTAAAGTTGTGGTCCAGGTGAGAGTGAGCTAGGGTAGGACAGTGGCTGTGGATGCATTTGAGAGGCACCCAGGGACAGGACCTGACAGTGGCTGGACATTCATGGGATGGAGGGTGGAGAAATCAGCAGGGGATAGAGAGAAATAAATGAAAGATGAGCCTGCTATATTTGGAGAGACATGCACTAACATAAGCACCACGTGCTGCTGTCAAACTCAAATTATAACCTAGATGCTCTAGAGCTTTAGAATTTTCAAATATCGTATACTTTGATTTGTATAAAATCAATAAAGCTATGGCACTTTTTACTTTGATTTTACAATTAACAAAAGGATATTCTCTTTTTTTGGCCTGGGGGGCTTGATAATATAAAATTAAAACATCATATCTAGTTCCTACTGAAGTTATTTCTCTCTTTAGGTTCTCTGAGAAGCTGAACAATAAACCAGTTGAACAATAAACTTCAGCTTTCATTTCATAGGCTAAAAATCCTCCAGTCTCCTAACCTGAAATCTGAAAGTAAACATCTCTTTAAGTCACTGGCAAGTCTCCTTTACTTCTTTCTGTCTTACCCCCTCTATCCTAGACTTTTCAGGGATGCTTTATTTGGAGATGTCTAGTCCACAGGTGTGTGATATCTAACTGGAACTGGAGAAGTTTATAGAGAGCAAGGTGTAGCAATAGTTGGAGAACAAGAAATACAATCTGATCACTTTGTATTTTCAGTTTTATCCTTTATGATTACAGTGTTTCTTCTTGGTTACAAAATCGTCAAAAATTACTATTATTAGAAATGCAAACAATACAGAAAAGTTTAATACAGAAAAATACCTTGTCATCTCAGTCTCAGAAATAGCTATGTCAACACTTTGATATATATGCTTCCAGGTTCCTGCACTAACAAAAAGTGAAGGTTAGGAGTTAGTCAGGTATTGGGTGGAGTCACCAGGACTGAGACTTATGTTCTTAACAGACGTTATAGAAGCTGAAGACTCAGTTTGGTGCTAAAACATAGGATGTGAGGTAGGCGAGACATGAAGGGTGGAGGCAGACAGGGACTTTGAGAGTAGGGTGTGTGTGTATGTGTGTGTGTGTAAGCACCCATGTACATATTTGTGCAGCTTTTAAAGAAATGGAGCCTACTATGTATTCTCTTCCAAACTTGCTTTTTCACAGGAAGGTCTTCCTACATTACAACATTTAGATATTGCTCATCCTTTTAAAAACAGCTATGGGGCGCTTCCCTGATGGTCCAGTGGGCAAAGAGTCCACCTTGCAGTGCAAGGGGCACCGGTTCAATTCCTGGCCTGGGAAGATCCCACATGACAAGGAGCGGCTGGGCCGGTGTGTGCAATTACGAGCCAGTGTGCTGAAGCGCGTGCACCCAGAGCCAGTGCTCTGCAACGAGAGAGGCCACTGCAATGGGAGGCTCACACAGGCCAAAGAATAAAGATCTATGAAAATAAAATGATGACTTAAGAGGCAAAAAAAAGAAAAAAAATTGACAAAAAAAACAACTATGGTCTGTTACTCTATTATTTGGATGTACAAAGTTTGTTTAACGAAACCACTATTGGCGTGAGTAGCTTCCAGTTTTTGCCATTAAGAGCGTAAATGAGCATTAGGAAATGCCCATGGAAGAATTTCTGATGGCTTAATTTCTAGGATTGATACTGCTGAGTCAATGACTCTGATTTAAAATTTTGCATGACCTTTTTAATTTTCTAGGAATTTTTCCAAATAAGCCAAAGGAAAAACTTTTTTTGAGTTAGACCCCTTTGTAATTAGAAAGTTTATAGAGAGCAAACAAAAAACAGAAATACAATCTGATCACTTTGTATTTTCAGTTTTATCCTTTATGTTTACAGGGTTTCTTCTTGGTTACAAAATCGTCAAAAATTACTATTATTAGAAATGCAAACAATACAGAAAAGTTTAATACAGAAAAATACCTTGTCATCTCAGTCTCAGAAATAGCTATGTCAACACTTTGATATATATGCTTCCAGGTTCCTGCACTAACAAAAAGTGAAGGTTAGGAGTTAGTCAGGTATTGGGTGGAGTCACCAGGACTGAGACTTATGTTCTTAACAGACGTTATAGAAGCTGAAGACTCAGTTTGGTGCTAAAACATAGGATGTGAGGTAGGCGAGACATGAAGGGTGGAGGCAGACAGGGACTTTGAGAGTAGGGTGTGTGTGTATGTGTGTGTGTGTGTAAGCACCCATGTACATATTTGTGCAGCTTTTAAAGAAATGGAGCCTACTATGTATTCTCTTCCAAACTTGCTTTTTCACAGGAAGGTCTTCCTACATTACAACATTTAGATATTGCTCATCCTTTTAAAAACAGCTATGGGGCGCTTCCCTGATGGTCCAGTGGGCAAAGAGTCCACCTTGCAGTGCAAGGGGCACCGGTTCAATTCCTGGCCTGGGAAGATCCCACATGACAAGGAGCGGCTGGGCCGGTGTGTGCAATTACGAGCCAGTGTGCTGAAGCGCGTGCACCCAGAGCCAGTGCTCTGCAACGAGAGAGGCCACTGCAATGGGAGGCTCACACAGGCCAAAGAATAAAGATCTATGAAAATAAAATGATGACTTAAGAGGCAAAAAAAAGAAAAAAAATTGACAAAAAAAACAACTATGGTCTGTTACTCTATTATTTGGATGTACAAAGTTTGTTTAACGAAACCACTATTGGCGTGAGTAGCTTCCAGTTTTTGCCATTAAGAGCGTAAATGAGCATTAGGAAATGCCCATGGAAGAATTTCTGATGGCTTAATTTCTAGGATTGATACTGCTGAGTCAATGACTCTGCGTATTTAAAATTTTGCATGACCTACTGTGTTCTGGATTGGCTATTTCCCTACATCAGTAGCAGCACTAAATGCCATCCATTTATTTGTTGCCAACCTAATAAGCCAAAGGAAAAATCTCATTTAAATTTTTAATTATAATTGAGGTTAGACCCCTTTTGATATCTTTATTGCCCTGTAGGTATTTATTCTGTCACTCCAATTCATGTCTTTTGTTTCTGATTACTTTAGGTCAGCTGCCCCCATGGACTAATATAAACATTACTGTCAAATTTTGTGACTTCATTTAACTGGAGCTTTTGCTGTGTTGGTGAAACAATGAAAATCCATGGCCTTTAGTATCTTGGAGTCATTTGTGCCTTCCAATTTTTACTAAAATTGAAGGGCACTATTTTCTTTAACAGCAAGCTATATTTGCTCCTGCTCTTTTTCTCTTGGCCTGTACCTCCTTAATCACATGGACCCTACAACTCCTAATTTACACCAATAAATTTCATCTTTCTAAAATGAGACATTTAAAAAAACCATGTGGAATGCTTTAAGCTCCCACATCTTCATTTTCTATTTATGGCTTTATGGTTTTCTGGGAAGGAGGCACAGTTTTTCTCTTGGGTATGGCCTGTCTTACTATTTAGACTTCACAGTTCTCTATCAGCAACGAGGGGAATTTGTACCACCAGGAGTCCAAATTAGTCCATGTGTCTGTTCCAACTGGCACTGGACTGGAACACATCGGACTTGTCCCTGGCATATATCATGTTTCATCTCTAGCTAGACAAACCGAGAGAAGGAAGTGTTCCTGGGAATTGTGGCATAGACTGCTTTCTGGATCATCAAGGTGGGAAAGAAAATCAAGGTGAGGAATTTTAAATACAGATGTAAGAAGTCACTGGAATCATAGATGGGGGTGTTTGGAAGTCTGAGAATGATGAATTCGGAGTGAAAATGCCCTTTTCCCGAGACACAAACCGACTCCCTCCATTTACTGGCGATGCCCAGAAGGGTACTCGCCAAGCTTGCATGGGCTGTGAGCAGCAGAGCCTCAAGTGCAGCCTTCCTGACATGGATCCACAGCCTTTTTCTTCTAGGCTGCCTCTTCTCGTGATCCAGTTGGAGGAAGAAATTTCTTAGGAGTTTCAGCATCACTTTTTGTAGCAGCACTAAATGCCATCCATTTATTTGTTGCCAACCTAATAAGCCAAAGGAAAAATCTCATTTAAATTTTTAATTATAATTGAGGTTAGACCCCTTTTGATATCTTTATTGCCCTGTAGGTATTTATTCTGTCACTCCAATTCATGTCTTTTGTTTCTGATTACTTTAGGTCAGCTGCCCCCATGGACTAATATAAACATTACTGTCAAATTTTGTGACTTCATTTAACTGGAGCTTTTGCTGTGTTGGTGAAACAATGAAAATCCATGGCCTTTAGTATCTTGGAGTCATTTGTGCCTTCCAATTTTTACTAAAATTGAAGGGCACTATTTTCTTTAACAGCAAGCTATATTTGCTCCTGCTCTTTTTCTCTTGGCCTGTACCTCCTTAATCACATGGACCCTACAACTCCTAATTTACACCAATAAATTTCATCTTTCTAAAATGAGACATTTAAAAAGACCATGTGGAATGCTTTAAGCTCCCACATCTTCATTTTCTATTTATGGCTTTATGGTTTTCTGGGAAGGAGGCACAGTTTTTCTCTTGGGTATGGCCTGTCTTACTATTTAGACTTCACAGTTCTCTATCAGCAACGAGGGGAATTTGTACCACCAGGAGTCCAAATTAGTCCATGTGTCTGTTCCAACTGGCACTGGACTGGAACACATCGGACTTGTCCCTGGCATATATCATGTTTCATCTCTAGCTAGACAAACCGAGAGAAGGAAGTGTTCCTGGGAATTGTGGCATAGACTGCTTTCTGGATCATCAAGGTGGGAAAGAAAATCAAGGTGAGGAATTTTAAATACAGATGTAAGAAGTCACTGGAATCATAGATGGGGGTGTTTGGAAGTCTGAGAATGATGAATTCGGAGTGAAAATGCCCTTTTCCCGAGACACAAACCGACTCCCTCCATTTACTGGCGATGCCCAGAAGGGTACTCGCCAAGCTTGCATGGGCTGTGAGCAGCAGAGCCTCAAGTGCAGCCTTCCTGACATGGATCCACAGCCTTTTTCTTCTAGGCTGCCTCTTCTCGTGATCCAGTTGGAGGAAGAAATTTCTTAGGAGTTTCATATGTTATTAATTCCAAAAGTCACTTTAGTGATCTTCTACCACAAGGAAGAAAACTGAGTCTCAGAAAGATGAGGTGACTTTCTCGGAGTCACAGGACAGGTCAGTAGAACACAAGTGGCATTCATTTCAGTTCAATTGCTCAGTCATGTCTGATTCTTTGCAAGCCCATGGACTGCAGCACCCCAGGCTTCCCTGTCCTTCGCCATCTCCCGGAGCTTGCTCAAACTCATATCCACTGAGTCGGTAATGTCATCCCGCCATCTTATCCTACTTCGTGTCTTATTGCAAAAGAGGGTTCTCTCTTCCCAGTCACCCTGGCATCCCCTGCCAGAAATAGTGTGAATCCTCAAAGTTGGTGGAAACATTCTGGAAGTGTCAGACTGTGGGGGTTTCTCTCAGAAGTGAGTAATAAGAGGTCCTCTGGTGCTTAGAGAAAACCTTTGTCTGTCCTTTAAGGGAATCTAACCCTGCACCTTCAGTCTTACTGAAAAGAAATAATCCTCAGGGTCATATTGGTTTTGTGACTTGTGGATTAATATATGCATTCCTGGTAACAAAATATCTCACTGCTTTCCTCCTGTTTAGGTTAGGTTCTGTTTATAAGGAATATTGATGTAAGTTAGCTTGAAACAGGGGATTTTTATAGGAACTGTGATAGCTCCAAAGAGGCAACATGAGGAACTAGTTGGCTCCAGGGACCCACCACTCTAGCCATCTCTTTCTCATGGCTTCTTGCTTCTCCTTATGTTTCTGCTCAGTTCTTCTCTTTTCTAGCTGTCTGGTTCTGCTCGTTAGACATGCCTGAGCTTTCTTAACTCTGGCTGTCTCATGGTGTCTACCGGCCACATCACTAACTCCCCCTCAGGGCATTCTTACACTTTTCACTCTTGTCCCTGTGGGCTCGTTCCTTCCATGTTTCCTAGCTCCAGCTCTTAGAAGAGAGACAAAGTGATCGGTTCAGTTCATCCTTTTGCATTTGATCACAAGGCATTGTTGCCCTCCCAGCTCTGGGACTGGTGCACATCCCTACACCAATCAGATGTGCCCCAAGAACTTTAGTGATCTTCCGTACCCCATCAGTTGGAGGAAGAAATTTCTTAGGAGTTTCATATGTTATTAATTCCAAAAGTCACTTTAGTGATCTTCTACCACAAGGAAGAAAACTGAGTCTCAGAAAGATGAGGTGACTTTCTCGGAGTCACAGGACAGGTCAGTAGAACACAAGTGGCATTCATTTCAGTTCAATTGCTCAGTCATGTCTGATTCTTTGCAAGCCCATGGACTGCAGCACCCCAGGCTTCCCTGTCCTTCGCCATCTCCCGGAGCTTGCTCAAACTCATATCCACTGAGTCGGTAATGTCATCCCGCCATCTTATCCTACTTCGTGTCTTATTGCAAAAGAGGGTTCTCTCTTCCCAGTCACCCTGGCATCCCCTGCCAGAAATAGTGTGAATCCTCAAAGTTGGTGGAAACATTCTGGAAGTGTCAGACTGTGGGGGTTTCTCTCAGAAGTGAGTAATAAGAGGTCCTCTGGTGCTTAGAGAAAACCTTTGTCTGTCCTTTAAGGGAATCTAACCCTGCACCTTCAGTCTTACTGAAAAGAAATAATCCTCAGGGTCATATTGGTTTTGTGACTTGTGGATTAATATATGCATTCCTGGTAACAAAATATCTCACTGCTTTCCTCCTGTTTAGGTTAGGTTCTGTTTATAAGGAATATTGATGTAAGTTAGCTTGAAACAGGGGATTTTTATAGGAACTGTGATAGCTCCAAAGAGGCAACATGAGGAACTAGTTGGCTCCAGGGACCCACCACTCTAGCCATCTCTTTCTCATGGCTTCTTGCTTCTCCTTATGTTTCTGCTCAGTTCTTCTCTTTTCTAGCTGTCTGGTTCTGCTCGTTAGACATGCCTGAGCTTTCTTAACTCTGGCTGTCTCATGGTGTCTACCGGCCACATCACTAACTCCCCCTCAGGGCATTCTTACACTTTTCACTCTTGTCCCTGTGGGCTCGTTCCTTCCATGTTTCCTAGCTCCAGCTCTTAGAAGAGAGACAAAGTGATCGGTTCAGTTCATCCTTTTGCATTTGATCACAAGGCATTGTTGCCCTCCCAGCTCTGGGACTGGTGCACATCCCTACACCAATCAGATGTGCCCCAAGAACGGTTCCATCCGACGGCAATTCACCTGCAAATGGAGGTCTGTTGGTGGGCCAGTTTCTCGCAAGAGGGCTAAAGCATCATAAACACATCTAGTGCAACTACTTTTTTAAAAATTAAGATTCAAGTATCATGGAACTAAATTTGTTCATTGGCATCATCTTTTGTAAATTTGGGGGGAATGATAAAAAAAGTCTGTTATTCAGGAATTCTTTCCACTATCTAACAGTGAGTCATGGCAATACTATGATTTCTAATCCATGGATTTGTTGGCTCATTTCCAAGTATTTGTACTGGGTTCCACTCTCTCAAAACTGAAATTTCAGCATGTTGCTAACAGAGAATTAACCCACGCGCTTTGGTCTGTGAGCTCTGTCCTGAGAGGGTCTCATGATCTATCTATTCCTAACTGCCCATTCCTTTAGGTACTTTACTGTACCTCAACCTTATTCTCACATGAAGAGCATATTTCATGGATCATTGATAGAAATTAGTTAATTTAGGAGTTTGAGATGGTGCATAGAGCTAGATAGACCTGCAGAAAAAAAGGAATTAATCCTTCCTGAGCGTCTACTGTGAACCTGGTGTGAACATTCTTATTTTATAAACGAGGAAGCTGAGGTTCAGAGAAGCTAAGACGTTTTCCCAGTGAGACACAGCAAGCAAGTAGCAGAACCAGAATTTAACCCAAATCTACCTACATCCAAATATCATTCTTTGTATCATTCATACCTTGGAGTCGGTGGGTGAGGAGGAGGGTGGGAGGAGCAACCTATTCCAGGTGGAGAGGCTGGAGACGGTCGCGGGGAAAGGTGTGCAGGGCAGATGGGCAGACAGAAGTGGTGCAGAGATGTCTGGCCGGGCGGCAGATCCCTGCCGGAGGTGGAGGGGCTAAATGTCAGAGGCAGCCAGGTTCTTGCACAATATAAAGGCCAGCCTAGGGTGTGACTGACATTTTGGAGGCCTGGGGAGTCACTCAAGGCAGGCATGTCATGACCAAGGCAGCTGTGAGACTAGAAGAGAGACAAAGTTCGCAGTCCGACGGCAATTCTGGTGCACATCCCTACACCAATCAGATGTGCCCCAAGAACGGTTCCATCCGACGGCAATTCACCTGCAAATGGAGGTCTGTTGGTGGGCCAGTTTCTAAGAGGGCTAAAGCATCATAAACACATCTAGTGCAACTACTTTTTTAAAAATTAAGATTCAAGTATCATGGAACTAAATTTGTTCATTGGCATCATCTTTTGTAAATTTGGGGGGAATGATAAAAAAAGTCTGTTATTCAGGAATTCTTTCCACTATCTAACAGTGAGTCATGGCAATACTATGATTTCTAATCCATGGATTTGTTGGCTCATTTCCAAGTATTTGTACTGGGTTCCACTCTCTCAAAACTGAAATTTCAGCATGTTGCTAACAGAGAATTAACCCACGCGCTTTGGTCTGTGAGCTCTGTCCTGAGAGGGTCTCATGATCTATCTATTCCTAACTGCCCATTCCTTTAGGTACTTTACTGTACCTCAACCTTATTCTCACATGAAGAGCATATTTCATGGATCATTGATAGAAATTAGTTAATTTAGGAGTTTGAGATGGTGCATAGAGCTAGATAGACCTGCAGAAAAAAAGGAATTAATCCTTCCTGAGCGTCTACTGTGAACCTGGTGTGAACATTCTTATTTTATAAACGAGGAAGCTGAGGTTCAGAGAAGCTAAGACGTTTTCCCAGTGAGACACAGCAAGCAAGTAGCAGAACCAGAATTTAACCCAAATCTACCTACATCCAAATATCATTCTTTGTATCATTCATACCTTGGAGTCGGTGGGTGAGGAGGAGGGTGGGAGGAGCAACCTATTCCAGGTGGAGAGGCTGGAGACGGTCGCGGGGAAAGGTGTGCAGGGCAGATGGGCAGACAGAAGTGGTGCAGAGATGTCTGGCCGGGCGGCAGATCCCTGCCGGAGGTGGAGGGAGGCTAAATGTCAGAGGCAGCCAGGTTCTTGCACAATATAAAGGCCAGCCTAGGGTGTGACTGACATTTTTGGAGGCCTGGGGGAGTCACTCAAGGCAGGCATGTCATGACCAAGGCAGCTGTGGAGACTAGAAGGATTACCCTGGAGACAGGTGTCAGAGGATGGGACTAGAAAGAGCCCTGAGGTGACTTAGGCACGCATACCTAGGGGGCCCTGTGATCTCAGGGGGCGATTCACAGCTGGCTTCCTCATCTCCAGCAGAACACCTTTCCGGGTCCTCTGCCTCCTCATCTTCCCTGTGACAGCCACAAGCTTGGAGCTGTTGGTCCTGCAGGAGTTGAGCAGTGTGACAAAGCACTGCCTTTGTTGGAGAGAAATGCTGTTCATCTCTTATAGTATATCCTAGTTGAAGCTTCCAAATGTTACACTTTTTTGATTTTTAAAAACAGAACTGATCCAAAGGGTAGTGAGCACGGGAAGCTGAGGCTGTGGTCTAAATTTCCCCTGAAAGTCTTAACCACGGGTGAGATTTTGTGTATGTATCAATCATACCATTTCCACGCTCGGTCTCTGTTCCTGTCACTCCAAGTGTGAGAAGAGATAGACGACTGAGATAAAGGAGAAGTTCCTAGACTTTACCTTCTAGTTCTCCTTTTTCTTTTCCATAGTAAAATTATCATGAAATTACTTGTAAGAAGTTTCAGGCAATTGGGCTAAGCTACTTGTGGATTTGCCTTGGGAAGAGTGAAAATCTCTACGTTTTAGTAAGTTTCAGGCAAAATTGGGCTAAGCTACTTTGATTTTGGGAGACACAGCAAGCAAGTAGCAGAACCAGAATTTAACCCAAATCTACCTACATCCAAATATCATTCTTTGTATCATTCATACCTTGGAGTCGGTGGGTGAGGAGGAGGGTGGGAGGAGCAACCTATTCCAGGTGGAGAGGCTGGAGACGGTCGCGGGGAAAGGTGTGCAGGGCAGATGGGCAGACAGAAGTGGTGCAGAGATGTCTGGCCGGGCGGCAGATCCCTGCCGGAGGTGGAGGGAGGCTAAATGTCAGAGGCAGCCAGGTTCTTGCACAATATAAAGGCCAGCCTAGGGTGTGACTGACATTTTTGGAGGCCTGGGGGAGTCACTCAAGGCAGGCATGTCATGACCAAGGCAGCTGTGGAGACTAGAAGGATTACCCTGGAGACAGGTGTCAGAGGATGGGACTAGAAAGAGCCCTGAGGTGACTTAGGCACGCATACCTAGGGGGCCCTGTGATCTCAGGGGGCGATTCACAGCTGGCTTCCTCATCTCCAGCAGAACACCTTTCCGGGTCCTCTGCCTCCTCATCTTCCCTGTGACAGCCACAAGCTTGGAGCTGTTGGTCCTGCAGGAGTTGAGCAGTGTGACAAAGCACTGCCTTTGTTGGAGAGAAATGCTGTTCATCTCTTATAGTATATCCTAGTTGAAGCTTCCAAATGTTACACTTTTTTGATTTTTAAAAACAGAACTGATCCAAAGGGTAGTGAGCACGGGAAGCTGAGGCTGTGGTCTAAATTTCCCCTGAAAGTCTTAACCACGGGTGAGATTTTGTGTATGTATCAATCATACCATTTCCACGCTCGGTCTCTGTTCCTGTCACTCCAAGTGTGAGAAGAGATAGACGACTGAGATAAAGGAGAAGTTCCTAGACTTTACCTTCTAGTTCTCCTTTTTCTTTTCCATAGTAAAATTATCATGAAATTACTTGTAAGAAGTTTCAGGCAATTGGGCTAAGCTACTTGTGGGATTTGCCTTGGGAAGAGTGAAAATCTCTACGTTTTATTTTCTTCCCTGTGTTTTACAGCTATTGAGTCTATTTATGTAATTCGAGCCCATCACACAAATAAAGGTAGTGCTAAAACATGTCTTTCTGTCAGTAGAGGTTAAGTATCAAGTTTGGAGGTGGGTTAGTTTGTCAGTTTTATTGGTGAGAAGAGGATAAAGAGGAGGATTTAACCCCTCAACCCTGAGGGGTCAGTAATAATAGAGGCAGAAACCCAACGGATAAAAATGGTGACAGGTGGAACTGTTTTTTCCTTTTGCCCCAGGCTGAACTTGGAGTCTCTCTTTCTTAGCACAGCTGAAGTCATAAAACAAAATTACAACCTGGACAAAATACAGGAAGAAGTCCTCCTTAGAAGCGCTAAACTGGTGATTCCCTCAACCTGATGTAATGCTAATAAAACCAACCTGATGTAATGCTAATAAAACCAAATCAGCAGTTTTGATTGGCTGCCCTCAGTGTGTGACTCACCACACTAAACACAAACACGGACTAGTTTTTCCTTAAGTTTAGGGACAGAGATTTGTGTACTGTCCATGTAACAGTGTGCAGTGAAGCAGAGGTGAGCTGTTAAAATCTCAAATCCCATGTAACGACCCCAAGAGCACACTCTTTGCCTGTTGGTTTCTGGGCTGATAACTAAAGTCAACCAAGACCTTCTCCAGTGCTTAAAGCATAGGCCGTTAGATGTTTCTGACAACACAACACCCACGGATTCCTAAAAAGGCCACATTTTTAGGGGACTGTGTGGATGTGAAAGCATGACCTGGTTCTCAGGTCATGGGACTTCAGGGTCAGGTATGGTGAAGGCCAGATGCTGGGGTGTCCTCAGGCCAAGCCCTTAGCACAGTCCAGTGGCTTGGATCACCATATCCTCCTTTTGTTCTTGTCCCAGTCAGACGATGGTGGGGAATTAAGGGTTCATAGAGTTTTAGGTGGAAATTGTGAGGAATACTGTATATCCGACAGAAAGTAGTTAGTCAAAGCGAGCTTCATACATGCTCCTGCTGGGGTCTAGTTCTCATGTAAGTAGAGAAGACGACCCATTCCACCCCAAAACAAATAAAGGTAGTGCTAAAACAATGTCTCTACGTTTTATTTTCTTCCCTGTGTTTTACAGCTATTGAGTCTATTTATGTAATTCGAGCCCATCACACAAATAAAGGTAGTGCTAAAACATGTCTTTCTGTCAGTAGAGGTTAAGTATCAAGTTTGGAGGTGGGTTAGTTTGTCAGTTTTATTGGTGAGAAGAGGATAAAGAGGAGGATTTAACCCCTCAACCCTGAGGGGTCAGTAATAATAGAGGCAGAAACCCAACGGATAAAAATGGTGACAGGTGGAACTGTTTTTTCCTTTTGCCCCAGGCTGAACTTGGAGTCTCTCTTTCTTAGCACAGCTGAAGTCATAAAACAAAATTACAACCTGGACAAAATACAGGAAGAAGTCCTCCTTAGAAGCGCTAAACTGGTGATTCCCTCAACCTGATGTAATGCTAATAAAACCAACCTGATGTAATGCTAATAAAACCAAATCAGCAGTTTTGATTGGCTGCCCTCAGTGTGTGACTCACCACACTAAACACAAACACGGACTAGTTTTTCCTTAAGTTTAGGGACAGAGATTTGTGTACTGTCCATGTAACAGTGTGCAGTGAAGCAGAGGTGAGCTGTTAAAATCTCAAATCCCATGTAACGACCCCAAGAGCACACTCTTTGCCTGTTGGTTTCTGGGCTGATAACTAAAGTCAACCAAGACCTTCTCCAGTGCTTAAAGCATAGGCCGTTAGATGTTTCTGACAACACAACACCCACGGATTCCTAAAAAGGCCACATTTTTAGGGGACTGTGTGGATGTGAAAGCATGACCTGGTTCTCAGGTCATGGGACTTCAGGGTCAGGTATGGTGAAGGCCAGATGCTGGGGTGTCCTCAGGCCAAGCCCTTAGCACAGTCCAGTGGCTTGGATCACCATATCCTCCTTTTGTTCTTGTCCCAGTCAGACGATGGTGGGGGGAATTAAGGGTTCATAGAGTTTTAGGTGGAAATTGTGAGGAATACTGTATATCCGACAGAAAGTAGTTAGTCAAAGCGAGCTTCATACATGCTCCTGCTGGGGTCTAGTTCTCATCAGGGGAAGCATGGTGATCCCATCTGTATTTGCGTCTTGGGAACTCTGGGATCCAATGCAGACTGGCCATGCTAGAAACAATGATGGTCGATATTTAAGGTCTCTAGATCACAGTGGGAACTTGAAGATTTGTGAACAAGGAGGGTGTCTGTGCCACCCTCTCAGCAGGAAGAAGGAATGCATGCAGGCTCTGAGATGGAGAAGGAACACAGCTCATATTCCCCATCCTGAAGCATTTATCTTTTATAGTCAAGACGTGCTTTTGAGTACAAGACAAAGAACTGTGTCTTCCTGCCCAGGGAGCTAGTAAATTCCAACACAGAAGCGGCCTTCAGAGTCTGTGGTCTCTTAAAGGTCAGACAGTTCAAGGTTATCTGAAAGAATTGTATTTGCTTGGGGTGGGGCCTAGGCTATAAACCCTCTAGTTTTTAGAGAAACTAAGCCAGGCAGAGAATAAGAGAATTGGGGATGGTGGTAAAGAATGGAAGCATACATCGAGAAATGGAACACTCCATGCTAAGTTGCTTCACTCATGTCTGACTCTTTGTGACCCCATGGACTGTAGCCTGGCAGGCTCCTCTGTCCATGGGATTCTCCAGGCAAGAATACTGGAGTGGATTGCTATGCCTTCCTCCAGGGGATCTTCCCAACCCAGGGATCCAACCTGTGCCTCTTAAGGCTCCTGCATTGCAGGCAGGTTCTTTACTACTAGTGCCACCTGGGAAGCCTTGAAATGCTCCATAAGCAGTGGCAAATGCTCTAGGGATCACTGGGAAAGGGAAAGGCCTCAGGGCTTAGAGTTACAGTAACCCAACAAACTGGAAGCTCAGAGCCAAATGCCTCACGTCCATCATCCAAGGTTTGGCCAGTGACTGTGTAGCCTGAAAAAAACGAGTTCTTAATATTCAGTCAAATATTGGCCACTCTAAAAATGCCGCCATCTTTGTCAAAGTTGTGTGGTATGAAGGACTTGGGAAGGTGAACGTAAGTGAGGAGTTGATGTGGGTGGTATGCTAACTGCTGGAGGTGGGTGACAGAGAAGGAGTCCAAGATTAGCTCTTGAGGTCAGAACTGCCCTGCTGTTTGGAGAGATGACCTATATGCCTGGCACAATTAAATAACGTCAAAATATCTGGTTCAGGGTCCAGTGATATTCTCTGAAAGTTTGTCCGATAGCTCCACAAGGACTTTCTCATCTTCCTCAGATCAGTTCCTAAGAAGGTCTGCCTTAGTTACTTGCCTCCTCAGTCTGGGGGAAGGAGAGTTCTGATTTGGTCAAAACCAGCCTTCCTCCTCCACTTGCTCCTATGAATTGAGAGCAGGCAAGACCAAAACTGACCACGTAGGAACTATGCCATTATTGATACATGTGCAACATTTATAATAAGAGTGTATTATCTACTTATGTTTATAATAAGAGTGTATTGTCTGTACTGAATCACCCCAAGCTTAGCAGCCTAAAACAACAACAAACATTTGTCTACATAATTTTTGTAGGTTGGGAATCTAGGAGTGGCTTAACTGATTCCAGGTCTCTCATAAGGTTGCATTCAATGTGTTAACAGAGCTGTGGTCACCTGAAGGTTTTATGGGGACTGGGGATCCCTTTCCTAGATGGCTCACTCATGCAGTTGGTGACTTGATGTTGGCTATTGGCAGGAAGCCTAGATCCTACCAACGTGGACTTTGTGGGGATGCTTGAAGTGTCTTCTTGATAGGATGGCCAGCTCCCCCCAGAGCAAGTGATCCCAGAGAGAGCAAGCAGAAACCTCAGTAATTTTTGTGACTTGGTATGGTAAGTCACACTTTGTCATTCAATGTTATCCTGTTGTCACATACCTCTATTCAGTGTGAGGGGAGCCCACAAGGTCATGGATACCAGAGGTGAGAGTCACTGGGGACTGTCTTGGAGGCTGGCTACCATGAAGAGCTACCATCTACTGAGAGCTTACTGTGAGACAAGCACCTTTCCAAGCATTTTATATACAATAACTCTACAAGCTGCTTGTTTTCTCATTATCGCTATTTACAGATGAGGAAACTGAGGCTTTGAGAGGGTAAATAACATTCCCAAGGTTTTTCCTTGCCCAACTTGCCTCGGACTTGCCCCACTAAGGAATCAAGTTCATGCCATGCTTTTCATTTAGCACTCAAGTTTTGTGGGTCTACTATATGCCAAGGTCTGCAAGGGAACCCAAGGACAGCAAGAACTGGACCTTCAGCTGTGTGAAGAAGCTGCAGGTACAAAGATAGCACTGTATTTAACATATGTTGGGGCTCATCTGAGGGAGTAATCAATTCTTTGTGGGTAGCTTGATGCTTGAGATAAATCTTAAAAGGGATCAGACATATTCCTACTGTGAATGCATCCCTCCCTTCAGGCCTGGGAATATGAGTTCAAATTCAACAATTCCTATAAAAAGTAACCATCTTCACCTCCTAGCTGTTGGTCTAAGTTTGGTGAAACCAGATGACACTTTACAATATGGATTGCAATTTGAGTACAGGAGACTCAGATCTCATACCTTGTTTTTCCACTAACCCCCTGTGTTACCTCTGATAATTTCTTAACGTACATATGCCTTGGTTTTAACTTCTGTTGAATGGGTATAGAGTAAAACACCATGAAGGGAGGGTAGTTGTGAGGTTCAATTAAGATAAAAGATGTAAAACACCACCAAAAAGTTCCAAGCTCTACTTTCAAGATGATCTGAAGTCACGAGCTAGTCCTTCTGCAGTTCCTGGCTCACCTCTGCTGCACTGCCCGATTCCCCATGCCACAGACACAAGTGGGCTATAGTTTTTACTTCATTTTTACAGTGTACCCTTAGCCAAGAGGAAAAAGAACCAACAGCCCCTGAGGATGTTTGTTGTATTAAGCTACCTCTGAAAAAAATGGAAAGACACTTCAGTTGTCCATCTGAAATCATGTTGCTGAAAATGTGGGATGACGGGGGATGGAGACAAAGAAGTATAATGTTCCCAGTTGTGCCACTGTGCCTTGTGCAGCTCTTTCAGGACAAGTGGCAGGCAGATGATACTTCCTGAGTCTTGCTATCACCATGTATTTCACTCCCTGAGAAGACAAGCACATTCTTTTCTGGTATAATCCTGTGGTTCACTAGCATCATTGGATAAGCAAATGAGCAAGATTTTCCTGTGAATATCTCTTTCATGCATGTGTATACCACAGTGTGAAATCTCCCCCCCAACAACCTCCCCCGAAACAGGAGGAATGCTAAATATTCTTACCCTGAAATGGATGCTTATGGGGTAGGATCCTAGATTAATGTCACCACTACCTTCCTGTGTATTATATACCCTGAGCCCATCACCATCATGATAGACCACAGACTACATAATTCGAGTGAGCTAAAAATCTCCCAGAAATACTGATTATTTCATATACATGTGAATCTGATGGTATTATTCATATGAATAATGACAGAGGATATTGTTCCTTCGAATCAAGTCATTCCATTCTGCTCTCTGTTTCTACTCTTGCCTGGAGCCTTGGAAAGCTCTCTGTTAGACTCTTCTATCCTTTAGAGGAGTCTTTTGACAAATTCAACAATTCCTATAAAAAGTAACCATCTTCACCTCCTAGCTGTTGGTCTAAGTTTGGTGAAACCAGATGACACTTTACAATATGGATTGCAATTTGAGTACAGGAGACTCAGATCTCATACCTTGTTTTTCCACTAACCCCCTGTGTTACCTCTGATAATTTCTTAACGTACATATGCCTTGGTTTTAACTTCTGTTGAATGGGTATAGAGTAAAAGACCATGAAGGAGGGTAGTTGTGAGGTTCAATTAAGATAAAAGATGTAAAACACCACCAAAAAGTTCCAAGCTCTACTTTCAAGATGATCTGAAGTCACGAGCTAGTCCTTCTGCAGTTCCTGGCTCACCTCTGCTGCACTGCCCGATTCCCCATGCCACAGACACAAGTGGGCTATAGTTTTTACTTCATTTTTACAGTGTACCCTTAGCCAAGAGGAAAAAGAACCAACAGCCCCTGAGGATGTTTGTTGTATTAAGCTACCTCTGAAAAAAATGGAAAGACACTTCAGTTGTCCATCTGAAATCATGTTGCTGAAAATGTGGGATGACGGGGGATGGAGACAAAGAAGTATAATGTTCCCAGTTGTGCCACTGTGCCTTGTGCAGCTCTTTCAGGACAAGTGGCAGGCAGATGATACTTCCTGAGTCTTGCTATCACCATGTATTTCACTCCCTGAGAAGACAAGCACATTCTTTTCTGGTATAATCCTGTGGTTCACTAGCATCATTGGATAAGCAAATGAGCAAGATTTTCCTGTGAATATCTCTTTCATGCATGTGTATACCACAGTGTGAAATCTCCCCCCCAACAACCTCCCCCGAAACAGGAGGAATGCTAAATATTCTTACCCTGAAATGGATGCTTATGGGGTAGGATCCTAGATTAATGTCACCACTACCTTCCTGTGTATTATATACCCTGAGCCCATCACCATCATGATAGACCACAGACTACATAATTCGAGTGAGCTAAAAATCTCCCAGAAATACTGATTATTTCATATACATGTGAATCTGATGGTATTATTCATATGAATAATGACAGAGGATATTGTTCCCTTTTCGAATCAAGTCATTCCATTCTGCTCTCTGTTTCTACTCTTGCCTGGAGCCTTGGAAAGCTCTGAACTCTGTTAGACTCTTCTATCCTTTAGAGGAGTCTTTTTGACCTCCTTCAGAATGCTCTTTTGACACAGCCTTCTGACCTTGCACACACCTTGAAGTGTGTTGGTGAATCTGCTCTTATGTATGTCAGACACCAAAAATATTTTCTCTCTTCTGCCCAGGGAGGCACGACCAGCTCTGGGGTGAGATTTGGTCGCCTGGGATTGGGAAGTGAAGAGCACCTTGTTCTGTGGAAACTGAAAGAGGAATTGAAGCAGGGAAGCTAACGCTCTCCTTTTGGTCTCAGAACCTCGACTTTCTCCTCTCCCCTTGAGCTCTGCAGTCTCCAGTGGTCAAGGCCTCATTGCCTGGTACGCTTTTAGAACTGTGGCTTTAAGTACTTCACTGTGGTTAGAAGAAGACATGTCAATATTAAAAGCCTCTCATATTCTTTAGGAACTACCTTTTTTTCAATTAACATGTAGTAAAATTAAGGGAATTTGGGGGTGTGCAGTTTTAATGCACGTATGGACTCAAGTAAATGTCACTGCAAATAGGACACAGAACAGTCTGTCATCCCCTAGACTCTCACTCTGTTCCCCCCCACCAGAGTCTCACTCTGTTCCTCAGAGGTACCATTCCAGCCCCTTGTAACCACTAGTCTGCCTATTCTAGAAAGTCACAGAGGATCGGATGGTATGTACCTTCCGAAACTGTCTCCTTTCCCTTGGCATCATGGCTTCGAGACTCATCCACAACGTTGCATTTGTCAACAGCTTGTTCTTTTTGATTGCTGAGTAGGGCTCCATTGTCCCCGTGTATATTTAACTCAGCATATCTCAGGATAGCACAGACCCCATGAGTCCCTAGAAAAAATGGCACTTGTGTAACTAAGTGAAGTAGCTAAGGTTTATTCTTTAAGTTCTGTGACTACTTGTTATAACTCTGTAACGATGGTTACTTGTCATGACTATGGGGGTGAGGGTATCTTCTGGAGATGAAAAGGGAAAGGAAGTTTTCACTCCAGAGACCATGTCCCTCAGGCTCTCAAAAACCCCCTCGATACAGCACTTTGAGGTCATTAACATAGTTCATCTGCAAGTGGTCCAGTGTGTTTCACCTGCACTGACTAATGCCATGGTGAGGAGTGCTGTTGCCCCCAGGACCTAGAAATGACATGGCTGGAGACATATTGGGTTTCCCCTGGGGGCATTTAGGGTGTAAAATCCAGGGAGGCTGCTAAAATCCTACAATGCACAGGACAGCACCCTCCTCGCCGCCCCCCACCCCACCCGAGTAGAGACTTATCTGGTCCAACGTGTCAGTAGTGCCGAGGCTGAGAAATCTGGATGTATTGTATCCCAGATGTCCCTCAGGAGAACACATTGAGTATGTTTTGGGTTTGACTGAAGGTATCAGCAGAAATGGAGAAGCCTTTTTGAGAAGAATCCTTATTTTCCTCCAAATATGAACAAAAGCCAAGGAAATCAGAATCAGAAAGATGAAGAGAGTGATTATTCAAACCCACAAAGAATTCTGCAAGCCCCCTTCAAACAGCTCTCACGTATCAGACAACCTGTTACAGCCCAGATGACTGTGGTCAGTTGCTTGCCTCTGGACCAGTGTGTGTTCCACCCCGCCTGCAGCTTCCTTCACCCTTCTCTTCACTTGGAGAACCCATCCTTAGAATCACCACATTTTTAAAAATTGAAGTATAGTTGATTAAGAATACTGTATTAGTTTCAGGTGTACAGTATAGGGATTCAATATTTTTACAGAAAAACATTTACTCCATTAAAAGTTATTACCAGGTAATTGTTTTAATTCCTGTGGTATACAGATATCTTTGCTTCGTATCTGTTTTATACATAGTAGTTTGTACCTCTTAATCCCACACTCACATCTTGCCCCTCTACCATTCCCACTCGCCTCTGATAACCTCTAGTTTGTTTTCTGTATCTGTGAGTCTGTTTCCATTTTGCACATACACTATTTGTATTATTTTTTAGATCTTACATATGAGTGATATCATACAGTATTTGTCTTTGTCTGATTTATTGCACTAAGCTTAATATTTTCTAGGTCCATTCATATTGCTGCTAATGGTAGAATTTCATTCCTTTTTATGGATGGATAATTTTCCATTGTGTGTATATACTACATCTTCTTTATTTGTTGGTCTGTTGATGGGTACTTGTGTTGCTTCCGTGTCTTGGCTATTATAAATAGTGCTGCTATGAACATTGGGATGCATTAATCTTTTCAAATTAGTGTTTTCATTTTTTTCTGGAGTGGTATTGCTGGAAGGAATCATCATCCTTGGATGGTTTGGGCAGGCATCTTCCTTTGTGGCTCTGTGACACCTGGCACTTATCTCTCATGTGACAGTCTTCATAGAGCCTTGACTTTGTTGGTTTCTCATCATTGTGGGATCCTCTGCATAGAATCTAAGTTGATGCCCAATAATTGTTGAATTAAGAAAAGCATTTTCTAGATACATTTGGATACTCATTCATTGATGTGCTCAATAATTTCATAGCTGTTTCCTTCTCCAGGAGATCTTCCCATTTCCAGGGGATCTTCCCAACCCAGAGACTGAACTGAGGTCTCCTGCATTGTAGGCAGATTCTTTCCCATCTGAGCCACCAGGGAAGTCCAAGAATACTGGAGTGGGTAGCCTAACCCTTCTCCAGGGGATCTTCTGGACCCAGGAATCAAACTGGGGTCTCCCGAGTTGCAAGTGGATTCTTTACCAGCTGAGCTACCAGGGTAAGCCCTGATAAATATTTACCAAGTCTCTACTAAGTAACAGGCACTATTCTGAGTGCTGGGGATGCGGAAGTAAGCAAAAGAAACAAAGGCCTGTCCTCTTGGGGCTTACATTTCAGAGCAGGATTGACAAGCTCTTTCTGTAAAGGTCAAGATAATACAATATTTTTCAGTTTGCCAATCATACAGTCCCTATTGGAACCACTCAACTCTACAGTTGTAGGGAAAAAGCAGCCAGAGACAATATGTGAATGAACAAGAGTGACTGTATCCCAATAAAACTTTCTTTACAAAAGTAGACAGCAAGTGTAATTTAACCCTCAGGCTATAGTTTGTCAACGTATGTTCTAGAGAGAAAACAAATAATCAACAAATAAATATAGAATTCAAGTAGTGAGTGCTTTTTTAAAAAAAGAAAAAAGAAAAATAGGCAGGATAAAGCACAGACAAGAGGCAAGGTGGCATTTGAATGACGTGGTCAAGGAAGACCTTCCCGAGGAGATGACGTGTGATCAGGCAGCTGAATGCAGGGAGGAGCAGAGTAGAGGGCACAGCCAGTGTGAAGGCCCTGAAGCAGGACTGTGCCCAGGGTGTCCCGGAACGGGAAGAAGGCCTGTGTGGCAGGAATCATGCAAGTTAGGGAAGAGTGTGAGGGCTGAGGTTGGAGAGGTCTGGGACCATTATACAAATAATGTATAATCTGGGACCAGATTATACATTACCATGTGGTCTTGAAGTTGGTTTTCAGTGTGTTGGGAAGGCCTTGGAAACTTTGAGACAAGGAATGACATTTTCTGAGTTTTCTCATCAAGCAGAACAGCTCAGGATGGCTCCTCACAGTGTCCACTTGTCCACACAGTGAATCGGATGAATTAGGAAAACGTGCTTCCTCAGATTTTTGCTGACATTCAACCTCTTTGCCAAAGAGCCTTGGTTGAGGAACAGTTTATGTAGTTGTACATCATGGCCTTTGGTCTAAAGCGGTGCTGTGGTTACGTGAGAAACTCCAAATAAAGTGGTATTCTTGAGACTTTCTAGTACTTTGATAGATTTGGTATGCAAATTATTCTCATTGAGACAGTGGCTTCTGGGCCCTGTCTGGGGTAAAGGAAAGGGTGTCCATTCTGAGGGGTACCCCTTGGCCCTTGAAAGGAGTCTCAGTCAATTCATGAGAGCTTTCACCCCTGGGATAAGTACTTCTCCTTCTTCCTCATTTTGAGGCAGTGCAAAGCAATAGAGATGAGGAAAGTAGGGCATGGAGTCCTTAGCAGAGGCACCTTTCTAAGTGATGGAAACCTGTCTAAAAGGAACCTTGTGGCGATAATGATGGGTTTCATTTCCTATTCTTTGTTGAACTGCAAGTTGCCAGGAAAGACCTGTCACATATTTGCATGCAGGTTAAATTTCTCAAAATCTGGGCCACAAAAGCCTAATAACAGTGGAGAACGTGAAACAAAGGCGTGAGCTCTGCTGCTGTGCTGGTGTTCAGCCCGTGAATTCAGCAGCTGAATTTCTTTAGCAGCTTGATGTGGTTCTCTTGGATACAAGTGGAACCAATTCAGGAATCGGCCGACTGCTCATTAGCCGGCTTTCCTTCCTTTTTTACTTACTATTTTGGATAGGGAGACTGATAGACAAGGAGAAGAAATGAAAGACATTTTCATCATCATTAAATACTATTGGGCCTTCCAAAATAACCCCAGACAAACTCATCATGGACCAGCATCTTTTACTTTTCTATGTGCTATTCGAGATTTTGACACCAGGGATGAAAATGTGCTTTCCAAACAGTGTGGACTTTACCGAAAAGTGTTGTCAGCTGAGTCATCATGAGCACCGTGCTTCATTCTTTTCCCGCTGTTGTATTCATTAGGTGTACAATTTTCCCTAAATGCACATGCACGCAATCTTTGACTTTATACACAGAGGTTTGATTGAACATCTATTTATTTATCAATTTCTAAGAATGGAAAAATAGGATCTATTTTAAAAATAGATATTCCTCTATTAGCTATTATGGACAAAGGTAATTTGTTTGCCTCCATTTAAAACAATAAAACTAAAGGTGATGGTATAATATTATGAATTTTGTGGTAATAAGCATCTTCCAAACTATAATAGCAAATGAGAGGTGAAGTCCTAGAGTTGACCTTCAAACTTAGAATTGAAGTTCACCATTGTTAGGAGGTACCTGAATATTGGATCTGGAAATGTTGAACTGGCAAACACATTTTGTTATTTTTAATCTGTGCTCTTTTCCAGGCAAAAGGGATGCTTGCTAAATATTCTTTTAAGGAGTGAATAGGGCATGATGTCCTATTCTTGGGGTTGAAGCAGAGGCACCTTTCTAAGTGATGGAAACCTGTCTAAAAGGAACCTTGTGGCGATAATGATGGGTTTCATTTCCTATTCTTTGTTGAACTGCAAGTTGCCAGGAAAGACCTGTCACATATTTGCATGCAGGTTAAATTTCTCAAAATCTGGGCCACAAAAGCCTAATAACAGTGGAGAACGTGAAACAAAGGCGTGAGCTCTGCTGCTGTGCTGGTGTTCAGCCCGTGAATTCAGCAGCTGAATTTCTTTAGCAGCTTGATGTGGTTCTCTTGGATACAAGTGGAACCAATTCAGGAATCGGCCGACTGCTCATTAGCCGGCTTTCCTTCCTTTTTTACTTACTATTTTGGATAGGGAGACTGATAGACAAGGAGAAGAAATGAAAGACATTTTCATCATCATTAAATACTATTGGGCCTTCCAAAATAACCCCAGACAAACTCATCATGGACCAGCATCTTTTACTTTTCTATGTGCTATTCGAGATTTTGACACCAGGGATGAAAATGTGCTTTCCAAACAGTGTGGACTTTACCGAAAAGTGTTGTCAGCTGAGTCATCATGAGCACCGTGCTTCATTCTTTTCCCGCTGTTGTATTCATTAGGTGTAAAATTTTCCCTAAATGCACATGCACGCAATCTTTGACTTTATACACAGAGGTTTGATTGAACATCTATTTATTTATCAATTTCTAAGAATGGAAAAATAGGATCTATTTTAAAAATAGATATTCCTCTATTAGCTATTATGGACAAAGGTAATTTGTTTGCCTCCATTTAAAACAATAAAACTAAAGGTGATGGTATAATATTATGAATTTTGTGGTAATAAGCATCTTCCAAACTATAATAGCAAATGAGAGGTGAAGTCCTAGAGTTGACCTTCAAACTTAGAATTGAAGTTCACCATTGTTAGGAGGTACCTGAATATTGGATCTGGAAATGTTGAACTGGCAAACACATTTTGTTATTTTTAATCTGTGCTCTTTTCCAGGCAAAAGGGATGCTTGCTAAATATTCTCTTTTAAACAGAGCAGTAAGGTTGAACTATACTTTGGGTCGCAGTAAAGACAGTTTAGTTCATTCATCTTGCCTACGCCCCACCTTGAGGGACTTAGGTCAAAGGCTGCATAAGACCCTGAACACAGGAGACATACGTGGGGAGAAAATGGGAAGCTCCAAACGGCCCCGTTCCCTTTCTACAGAGCAAGCCCAAGGGTGGCTGGTGAGGAACATCAGCTTTTAGTTTGTTACTTGCTTTTCTCAACTTGGCCTATTCCAATCTTCTCCATTGAAATACTGGTTTCTGCTAGGGAGAAAACAGGACCGAAAGCAAACCTCAGGTTTCTCCTAAGTTCCAGTAAAGCAACCTCTGCTCTGAGTCAGTGAGTGAAAGAGTGAGAACACAGGAAGCCAAACTCCGTCACCAAAGAGCCCGAAAAAGGGACCTAACATTTTTTTTTTTCCAAAGGAGAAGCATGAACAAAATGATGGGGAAGACTCCAAATAGAAGAACAGAGAGAGAAAAAAGAGGAAGCAGAATTCAGGAGGAAAAAAATCATGACATTGGTTTATTGAAAACTGAACAGAAGGCAAAATTGTACTCAACTTCCTCCCGCCCAACTAACTCAAAGACAGGGGCACACATTACCTATTTGTCTCAGAATCTTTAAAATGGAGTCAGGAAATGTGCTATTTGAAGGTAGCCGTGGTGTGCTGGTTACCTATCTTTGTTTCCCCCTCTGTATCTATCCAGGTGCTTTGGGCATAAATGATTTTAACAGAGTGAAAAAACTGATAACATGTTGTGTCTGCTACAAGAAAGTGAAATTCAGATGGTCCAGGGACTATTAAATGTTCCGCTATTATGGACAAAGGTAATTTGTGTGCCTCCATTTAAAACAATAAAACTAAAGGTGATGGTATAATATTATGAATTTTGTGGTAATAAGCATCTTCCAAACTATAATAGCAAATGAGAGGTGAAGTCCTAGAGTTGACCTTCAAACTTAGAATTGAAGTTCACCATTGTTAGGAGGTACCTGAATATTGGATCTGGAAATGTTGAACTGGCAAACACATTTTGTTATTTTTAATCTGTGCTCTTTTCCAGGCAAAAGGGATGCTTGCTAAATATTCTCTTTTAAACAGAGCAGTAAGGTTGAACTATACTTTGGGTCGCAGTAAAGACAGTTTAGTTCATTCATCTTGCCTACGCCCCACCTTGAGGGACTTAGGTCAAAGGCTGCATAAGACCCTGAACACAGGAGACATACGTGGGGAGAAAATGGGAAGCTCCAAACGGCCCCGTTCCCTTTCTACAGAGCAAGCCCAAGGGTGGCTGGTGAGGAACATCAGCTTTTAGTTTGTTACTTGCTTTTCTCAACTTGGCCTATTCCAATCTTCTCCATTGAAATACTGGTTTCTGCTAGGGAGAAAACAGGACCGAAAGCAAACCTCAGGTTTCTCCTAAGTTCCAGTAAAGCAACCTCTGCTCTGAGTCAGTGAGTGAAAGAGTGAGAACACAGGAAGCCAAACTCCGTCACCAAAGAGCCCGAAAAAGGGACCTAACATTTTTTTTTTTCCAAAGGAGAAGCATGAACAAAATGATGGGGAAGACTCCAAATAGAAGAACAGAGAGAGAAAAAAGAGGAAGCAGAATTCAGGAGGAAAAAAATCATGACATTGGTTTATTGAAAACTGAACAGAAGGCAAAATTGTACTCAACTTCCTCCCGCCCAACTAACTCAAAGACAGGGGCACACATTACCTATTTGTCTCAGAATCTTTAAAATGGAGTCAGGAAATGTGCTATTTGAAGGTAGCCGTGGTGTGCTGGTTACCTATCTTTGTTTCCCCCTCTGTATCTATCCAGGTGCTTTGGGCATAAATGATTTTAACAGAGTGAAAAAACTGATAACATGTTGTGTCTGCTCTTACAAAGTGAAATGTGAAATTCAGATGGTCCAGGGCACAAGAAGATGTTAAGAACAGGCCCAAGTGGCCCTATGAGTAGATACTGGGGCCCGACCCATGGTTCACTGAATTCAGCGTTGTGACTCTGGGAAAGTAACAGAGGCTGTGTGGACTGCCAGGTCTACAGGAGTCCAGAACTGCAGACCATACCAACTGTCCACTGGTTAACTGCTCAGCTCTCAGCGTTGTCAGAGCACATCCTGCCCGAGTAAGCGTCACACTGCTGATTGCTTACCTGCAGCGCAGGGCCACATCATGGTGAGTCCCCTCCACCGTGCAGTGCCCGAACCCATTGCCTCCACACGGCCTGCTCTCCACCCCCGGCCTCTCAATGAGATCGAACTCTGCAGACACAGCGTGTGGAGAGGCTTGGCTCTGGCGACTCCATTGAGTGAATGGCCACCAACCATTTCGTGATGTTTTTCTTCATTTCATAAGTGAGATAAATCATAGAAAATATGTGGGGAATAGCATCTACAATAGGATTTCCCCCAGGCCTTTTTTTTTTGGAACCCCTATCCCTGAGCTGTGGTGCCTGAGCCATACCAACATCGTGGGCCGCAGCTACGGTAATGGACAGCTGGTGGTTTCTTTCATCCCCGCCAGTCGCTGTTAAATATCCGGTCCAACAGAATCTCTTCTGGGTACTTTTGGCACTTCTCAAGAGCCAGACCTATTTCTAGAAGTGGGCAGTGATAAATAGCAGAATATCAAAATCCCACTCTCTTAATGAAGAAAGTTCGCAGACATAAGACCTTCTTGATGTGGCAGGAAGAGGTAGTCAGGTTGTTTTCATTTGATTGGTTTGATGACGGTGGAAAGACAATAGAAATAATTAAGAGCCTGATTCCTTTTAAGGTCACTCACATAATCACATGGCTTTAGTAAATAAAGGCAAACAGTTCGTTGTTTTTCTTAATTTAGGAGGAACTCTTTCCCAAATGGGATAAGGACCATCTTTTCTTCCTTTATAAGGAGCATACATGTTTTCTAACGAAACTCGATGATGCAGCACACACGCACTTGCATTGGTATATTATCAGCAGATGATCATCTTCACTGTTTTCTGTCTTCTAAAAACATCCTTTCAACACTGTGTTATCCCCAGCCCTTACCCACCTGGCAGGATCTAAGTTCTCAGACCAGGGATCAACCCTGTGCCCCCTGCATTGGGAGCATGGACTTCTAACTACTGGACCACCAGGCCAGTCCCAACACTGGATAATTCTTAACCTGATTGAAGGCAATATTCTGTCATCTTCTCTAACGTCGGTCTGCAGCTACCTTTCCTGTCTGATCTGCAGTGTGGATCTCCATTCTCTCTGAATTTCTGAAATGGAAGAAGCTTCTAAAAACTTGCACCTTTAAAAATAGTGACTTTGGGCGCCCTCTGCTGGCTACTCTAAGTTCTTCAGCTATGTACTAGCGATAGAGCAAAGCTTGAAGCCGGACAGAGATCAGAGAAAAAAAATCCAGACATACAGAGACACAGTTATACAGAGACATATGTGTGTAAAATATGCATACATAACATGCACATCTATGTATATATGTGTAAGCATGTACAGTCTAACCTTTTTTGCTTAGAGGCCTCTGTTAGGGTCTACTAAACCAACAACATAAACCCCTTCTGAAGGGAGCACACATGCGCATGTGCAAACACACGCACACTCGTGCACGCACACGCACACGCAGACGCACAGCCACCCCGTGGGCGGGAGAACAGAGACGGAGTTCAAACTTGAGCCCCGGCCTCAGACTGTCTGTGCCCGGCTGCTCCGTACTGTTGTATCTCTGAGCTTCTGGTTCTTCATCTGTGAAACGGGATAACAGTCCCGCGTGGAGTTTTCCTGATAGTTTGGTGGGATGCTGTATACAAAGTGCTTTGCACAGGATCTGGCAAACGGTTCGTCTTACGTGTCAGCTGTTTTCCTTTTATTTCTTCTATTTATTTTATGAATTTTAGCATACAAAACCCTTTTGTTGTAGTTGTTGAATTTCCTGTTTGAGCATCAAAGAGAGCAACGGAAACTCTTTCCCAAATGGGATAAGGACCTTTTTTTATAGGAGCATACATGTTTTCTAACGAAACTCGATGATGCAGCACACACGCACTTGCATTGGTATATTATCAGCAGATGATCATCTTCACTGTTTTCTGTCTTCTAAAAACATCCTTTCAACACTGTGTTATCCCCAGCCCTTACCCACCTGGCAGGATCTAAGTTCTCAGACCAGGGATCAACCCTGTGCCCCCTGCATTGGGAGCATGGACTTCTAACTACTGGACCACCAGGCCAGTCCCAACACTGGATAATTCTTAACCTGATTGAAGGCAATATTCTGTCATCTTCTCTAACGTCGGTCTGCAGCTACCTTTCCTGTCTGATCTGCAGTGTGGATCTCCATTCTCTCTGAATTTCTGAAATGGAAGAAGCTTCTAAAAACTTGCACCTTTAAAAATAGTGACTTTGGGCGCCCTCTGCTGGCTACTCTAAGTTCTTCAGCTATGTACTAGCGATAGAGCAAAGCTTGAAGCCGGACAGAGATCAGAGAAAAAAAATCCAGACATACAGAGACACAGTTATACAGAGACATATGTGTGTAAAATATGCATACATAACATGCACATCTATGTATATATGTGTAAGCATGTACAGTCTAACCTTTTTTGCTTAGAGGCCTCTGTTAGGGTCTACTAAACCAACAACATAAACCCCTTCTGAAGGGAGCACACATGCGCATGTGCAAACACACGCACACTCGTGCACGCACACGCACACGCAGACGCACAGCCACCCCGTGGGCGGGAGAACAGAGACGGAGTTCAAACTTGAGCCCCGGCCTCAGACTGTCTGTGCCCGGCTGCTCCGTACTGTTGTATCTCTGAGCTTCTGGTTCTTCATCTGTGAAACGGGATAACAGTCCCGCGTGGAGTTTTCCTGATAGTTTGGTGGGATGCTGTATACAAAGTGCTTTGCACAGGATCTGGCAAACGGTTCGTCTTACGTGTCAGCTGTTTTCCTTTTATTTCTTCTATTTATTTTATGAATTTTAGCATACAAAACCCTTTTGTTGTAGTTGTTGAATTTCCTGTTGCTGGAGGAGCAGTATCAAAGAAGTGATTATGCTAATGTAAATTGCAAATGACATTTCCTCTGCTCTCTATAGTTTTATACGGAGTGGGGAGGAGGGACAAACCCAGAAGCCTCCTGTTGAGTTGCCTGGTTCTCTCTGGCTTCTCAGTGAGCAGCATTTGTACCACCTGCTAGAACCAGAATATATGCCTTGAACTGCCTGGTATTAATCCAGTAATTTCCAGTCATGAAACTGAAGGGCCTCTTAATCCTCTTGAACACTAAGGGCTACATAATACGTATCCCTGGGGCATAGTAGGACACTCCAGGCGGTTCTGCTGCTTGATTGCCAGGCATGTGGCTTTCATGAATTCAAATTGAAGCGAGCTACAGAGCAGTCACCTGGTCGGGGGTTGCGCCTTCCTTCTTTGTGGTGTGGCTTGTAATTTGATGGGATGATTTGCTGCCTGGGAGTGAGGGAAGTTTGGGGGATTAAGTGATGTGATGATGCTGGGCTCTTCTGGGTGAGCAGCTTGCCTGATTTGGGGCAGGAAGAAGGCACAGGGGAAAATGAGAGATGAAAGCGTTGTTAATCCGTTGGTGCATTGCCCAGGCAGGCCTGCAAGTGACACATGGATTCCCTGATGCCTTCTGGGCCCACTCAGGCTCTGGGTGCATTCTCCTCTTAGAGCCTAATTAGAGGCCTTCTCCTCCTGCTGTCCTGATTCACCCTGCTTTGGAGCGTTTCAGCTGCGGGCAGTCATTAACAGCCAGTTGTGGGGTTCTTTTTTCCCTCCGAGGCTTCTTGCCCCAACCCCACCTTTGATCGTGGTGGTAACGGTGCCTCTGAGGCCCTTGGAGTCCACAGTCCTCAGGAGAAGGGTCACCTGAGCAAGGCAAGCAGCGGGGGGGGTAGGCAGATTCTGTGACTGTTGTATCTCTGAGCTTCTGGTTCTTCATCTGTGAAACGGGATAACAGTCCCGGGAGTTTTCCTGATAGTTTGGTGGGATGCTGTATACAAAGTGCTTTGCACAGGATCTGGCAAACGGTTCGTCTTACGTGTCAGCTGTTTTCCTTTTATTTCTTCTATTTATTTTATGAATTTTAGCATACAAAACCCTTTTGTTGTAGTTGTTGAATTTCCTGTTGCTGGAGGAGCAGTATCAAAGAAGTGATTATGCTAATGTAAATTGCAAATGACATTTCCTCTGCTCTCTATAGTTTTATACGGAGTGGGGAGGAGGGACAAACCCAGAAGCCTCCTGTTGAGTTGCCTGGTTCTCTCTGGCTTCTCAGTGAGCAGCATTTGTACCACCTGCTAGAACCAGAATATATGCCTTGAACTGCCTGGTATTAATCCAGTAATTTCCAGTCATGAAACTGAAGGGCCTCTTAATCCTCTTGAACACTAAGGGCTACATAATACGTATCCCTGGGGCATAGTAGGACACTCCAGGCGGTTCTGCTGCTTGATTGCCAGGCATGTGGCTTTCATGAATTCAAATTGAAGCGAGCTACAGAGCAGTCACCTGGTCGGGGGTTGCGCCTTCCTTCTTTGTGGTGTGGCTTGTAATTTGATGGGATGATTTGCTGCCTGGGAGTGAGGGAAGTTTGGGGGATTAAGTGATGTGATGATGCTGGGCTCTTCTGGGTGAGCAGCTTGCCTGATTTGGGGCAGGAAGAAGGCACAGGGGAAAATGAGAGATGAAAGCGTTGTTAATCCGTTGGTGCATTGCCCAGGCAGGCCTGCAAGTGACACATGGATTCCCTGATGCCTTCTGGGCCCACTCAGGCTCTGGGTGCATTCTCCTCTTAGAGCCTAATTAGAGGCCTTCTCCTCCTGCTGTCCTGATTCACCCTGCTTTGGAGCGTTTCAGCTGCGGGGCAGTGATTAACAGCCAGTTGTGGGGTTCTTTTTTCCCTCCGAGGCTTCTTGCCCCAACCCCACCTTTGATCGTGGTGGTAACGGTGCCTCTGAGGCCCTTGGAGTCCACAGTCCTCAGGAGAAGGGTCACCTGAGCAAGGCAAGCAGCTGGGTGGGGTGGGCGGTCAGCAGCGTTTTGATCTTCCTTCATTAGCAGTGTGGAAACTTCACCTGGAGCCCTTGGCCCTGCCCCTGCTTCTCAGGCACTTTTCTCAGATTGGCTGGGGGGTGGGGTATCCAAGCATCAGAGTTGGAAGATAGAGGGGCTTGGCTGCTGTGTTAGTACACCCGGGTGCCCTCGCCTCTTTCTCCAGGGGTCGCCTTCCTGGGTCTGGGACCTGTCAGCTGTAAAACTGGGATAGAAAGAGCAACGTAGGATCGTGAGAAAGTTGTGAGGCACTGAAAACGTATCGTGGCAGGTGGTTCACATTAACTGAAATCTGCCATTAATTAGTTCATTCTTTGAAAAAACATTAAGGCATCATTGTGTATACAGTAGTATGCTACATAGGCACTATGGGATCATACAAGACAAATACAGAAAACTGCATCCTTCAGGAGACACTAGATATACTGTAAGGTTCAGGAACAGCACTAGGCAGTGTACTCTGTGCGTCTGAGTGAGTGACATAGACAGTGCTAAGAGAGACTGGAAATGATGCTCCTCTTATTGTGTGTGCGTGCATGCACGTGTTGGCACACACACTGTTTACTGTCTACTCCACAGGGTGAGGTGAGTCTCCCCTGAACTAGTCATTTATCCCACTGGTGATCACGTGGTCATTTGTACTGCCCGCCATTTAGTGTTCGTCCCCTTTTGCAGACACTAAATGGGCAGGAAGAAGGCACAGGGGAAAATGAGAGATGAAAGCGTTGTTAATCCGTTGGTGCATTGCCCAGGCAGGCCTGCAAGTGACACATGGATTCCCTGATGCCTTCTGGGCCCACTCAGGCTCTGGGTGCATTCTCCTCTTAGAGCCTAATTAGAGGCCTTCTCCTCCTGCTGTCCTGATTCACCCTGCTTTGGAGCGTTTCAGCTGCGGGGCAGTGATTAACAGCCAGTTGTGGGGTTCTTTTTTCCCTCCGAGGCTTCTTGCCCCAACCCCACCTTTGATCGTGGTGGTAACGGTGCCTCTGAGGCCCTTGGAGTCCACAGTCCTCAGGAGAAGGGTCACCTGAGCAAGGCAAGCAGCTGGGTGGGGTGGGCGGTCAGCAGCGTTTTGATCTTCCTTCATTAGCAGTGTGGAAACTTCACCTGGAGCCCTTGGCCCTGCCCCTGCTTCTCAGGCACTTTTCTCAGATTGGCTGGGGGGTGGGGTATCCAAGCATCAGAGTTGGAAGATAGAGGGGCTTGGCTGCTGTGTTAGTACACCGGATGCCCTGCGCCTCTTTCTCCAGGGGTCGCCTTCCCTGGGTCTGGGACCTGTCAGCTGTAAAACTGGGATAGAAAGAGCAACGTAGGATCGTGAGAAAGTTGTGAGGCACTGAAAACGTATCGTGGCAGGTGGTTCACATTAACTGAAATCTGCCATTAATTAGTTCATTCTTTGAAAAAACATTAAGGCATCATTGTGTATACAGTAGTATGCTACATAGGCACTATGGGATCATACAAGACAAATACAGAAAACTGCATCCTTCAGGAGACACTAGATATACTGTAAGGTTCAGGAACAGCACTAGGCAGTGTACTCTGTGCGTCTGAGTGAGTGACATAGACAGTGCTAAGAGAGACTGGAAATGATGCTCCTCTTATTGTGTGTGCGTGCATGCACGTGTTGGCACACACACTGTTTACTGTCTACTCCACAGGGTGAGGTGAGTCTCCCCTGAACTAGTCATTTATCCCACTGGTGATCACGTGGTCATTTGTACTGCCCGCCATTTAGTGTTCGTCCCTTCTGCAGACACTAAATGGCAGGAGTTTCCCTGTGGCTAATGACACTAATGGCAGGGGCTTCCCCAGGGGCTCAGCTGGTAAAGAATCTGCCTGCAATGCGGGAGACCTGGGTTCGATCCCTGGGTCTGGCAGGGCCCCTGGAGAAGGGAACAACAACCTACTCCAGTATTCTTGTCTGGAGAGTCCCATGGATGAGGAGCCTGGTGGGTCACAGTTCATGGTGCCAGAAGGAGTCAAAGTCAGACATGACTGAGCGACTAACACTTCGACTAACACTTTCACTTCCCTTATGCAGAATACAATATTCCCTGACAAGAGAGAGCACTTTTAATCCCCTTGTTCTTGATGCCACGTTCAGTCAATTCAGTTGCTCAGTCGTATATGACTCTTTGTGACCCCGTGAACTTCAGCATGCCAGGCTTCCCTGTCCTTCACCAACTCCCGGAGCTTGCTCAGACTCATGTTCATTGACTCAGTGATGCCATCTGACCATCTTGTCCTCTGTTGTCCCTTTCTCCTTTTGCCTTCTATTTTTCCCAACATCAGGCTCTTTTCCAGTGAGTTGGCTCTTCACATCAGGTGGCCAAAGTATTGGAGCTTCAACTTCAGCATCAGTCCTTCCAAGGAACACTCAGGCTTGACTTCTTTTAGGATTGGCTGGTTTGCTCTCCTTGCAGTCAAGGGACTCTCAAGAGCCTTCTCCAACACCACAGTTCAAAGGCATCATTGTGTATACAGTAGTATGCTACATAGGCACTATGCGATCATACAAGACAAATACAGAAAACTGCATCCTTCAGGAGACACTAGATATACTGTAAGGTTCAGGAACAGCACTAGGCAGTGTACTCTGTGCGTCTGAGTGAGTGACATAGACAGTGCTAAGAGAGACTGGAAATGATGCTCCTCTTATTGTGTGTGCGTGCATGCACGTGTTGGCACACACACTGTTTACTGTCTACTCCACAGGGTGAGGTGAGTCTCCCCTGAACTAGTCATTTATCCCACTGGTGATCACGTGGTCATTTGTACTGCCCGCCATTTAGTGTTCGTCCTTCTGCAGACACTAAATGGCAGGAGTTTCCTGTGGCTAATGACACTAATGGCAGGGGCTTCCCAGGGGCTCAGCTGGTAAAGAATCTGCCTGCAATGCGGGAGACCTGGGTTCGATCCTGGGTCTGGCAGGGCCCCTGGAGAAGGGAACAACAACCTACTCCAGTATTCTTGTCTGGAGAGTCCCATGGATGAGGAGCCTGGTGGGTCACAGTTCATGGTGCCAGAAGGAGTCAAAGTCAGACATGACTGAGCGACTAACACTTCGACTAACACTTTCACTTCCCTTATGCAGAATACAATATTCCCTGACAAGAGAGAGCACTTTTAATCCCCTTGTTCTTGATGCCACGTTCAGTCAATTCAGTTGCTCAGTCGTATATGACTCTTTGTGACCCCGTGAACTTCAGCATGCCAGGCTTCCCTGTCCTTCACCAACTCCCGGAGCTTGCTCAGACTCATGTTCATTGACTCAGTGATGCCATCTGACCATCTTGTCCTCTGTTGTCCCTTTCTCCTTTTGCCTTCTATTTTTCCCAACATCAGGCTCTTTTCCAGTGAGTTGGCTCTTCACATCAGGTGGCCAAAGTATTGGAGCTTCAACTTCAGCATCAGTCCTTCCAAGGAACACTCAGGCTTGACTTCTTTTAGGATTGGCTGGTTTGCTCTCCTTGCAGTCCAAGGGACTCTCAAGAGCCTTCTCCAACACCACAGTTCAAAGGCATCAGTTCTCAAGGTGCTCAGCCTTCTTTATGGTCTGGCTCTCACATCCATACATTTCTACTGGGAAAATCATAGATCTGACTATAGGAGTTTTGTCGGCAAAGCGATGTCTCTGCTTTTTAATATGCTATTTAGGTTTATCATAGCTTTTCTTCCAAGGAGCAAGCACCTTTTAATTTCGTGGCTTCTATTAAAAGGTGCTGATGCCATGTTAATGAATAAAGAATATTTCAAGCAGAATTATACCAATATTATTCAATTTTTGTTCAGAAGGTATTTTTAAAGTAATGCCATTTAAACCCACTTAGTCTGTGATCAATTTTCTGTGAAATCAAACCATTTCCTTTTTATGTGTAGTTTTCTGAACTATTTCCACTGAGATCCATTCACAGTGATTTGGTTCACCACACATTTTTTATTCATAGTGTATATCAAATTTTACTAATCATCACTTTTGCCATTGTGATTTTTTAAATGGCTGTTTTATGTACTGATGTTAATTTTGCCAAGTCTGTACATAGAAGTGTTATTAATGTCAATTTGAATCTTGGGTTAGTTTTTGCCAAGCCCACTGCTATTTTGCACGTGTTGCTCTAGTTTATATGGGTGTGTATATAATTTGGTGGACTTCCCTAGTGTCTCAGACAGTAAAGAATCTGCCTGCAATGCAGATCCCTGGGTTGGGAAAATCCCCTGGAGGAGGAAATGGCAACCCACTCCAATATTCTTGCCTGGAGAATTCCAGACAGAAGAGCCTGGTGGGCTACAGTCCATAGGGCTGCAAAGTCAGACATGACTGAGCCACTAACTGTATAGCCTGCCACTAACTGTACACCACTACACCACTGTGTATAATTTGATAGAAATGCATTCCCGGACCCTACTCTATGTCCACAGATTCAGAAGTTCTGGAGATGGAGACTTTCCTGGTGGTTCAGTGGTTAAGAATCCACCTTCCGGTACAGGGAATGCAAATTTGATCCCTGGCCAGGGAACTAAGATCCCATATGCCATGGCAACTAAGCCCAAGTGCCACCATTAGAGAGCCTGCATGCCACATCAAGGATCCGGCACAGCCAAAAAAAATTAAAAATAAACAAGTTCTGGAGGTGGGGCCCAGCCTTCTGGGTTTGAACAGGCCCTCCGGGTGACTCTCTCTTGCTTACCAAAGTTTGACAGCCATTGCCTTATCCTCAGCTGTCCTCGTGGTTCTGCAAAGGGATCAGAGGAAGGTATCCAGAAAGAGCAAACATCTAAAACAAAGCTTAAAAATATTCCTCAAGCAAGATCAAGTCTGCCATGAATTCCCTTCTTGGGTTCTCAATATAACCAGAAAATGAGTAAGAAGTTTTTGTTCACTTGAAAAAAAAAAATAGAGAAATCTATAGTTTTGCCTACCTGAATTATAGAAGATAAATTTTCACCTCCCTGTGAAAATTTCCCAGTAATATTCAATATGAATTAGCTCAAATTTGTATTAATTTCTTGAGTGTCATCAACAAAAGTGTTAGAAAAAATGACTGAGGGTTGGTCTCTTTCACTACCAAGTCTGCTCTTTGGTAGGATTTTGATCCCTCTGTGGTGAGTACTATCTACACAAGCAAGAGCATATGCCTAGACCAAAAGGTGCTTAGGCAGGATAAAATGTTATAAAGAGTGAATAGAGAAAAAATGAGGGCATTTTAGGTGAAAAGAGAACAAAAGCTTGGCGCTCGGTCTAAATGAGGAGTGTCTGGGACAGAGTGGATGGCATTGGGAAAACAGCGCTCTTCACAGGGGGACTGTGGTGACAACCAGCGTGGGTACATACAATAAATGAAGTAGTGAGTTAAGGAAGTACTCATCCTCTGGTATATTCCCTACCATGCTAGGAACCAGGCACACAGTGGAGAATAAGAGGGATTTGGCCCCCAAATCTAATAAAACCTGAAAACAGGCAATGACAGGAGTGTGTTAAGTGTGTTGATGAGTGAAATACAGGGACACATAGGTAGCTTCCCCCTCCCAGATGAAAAGATGTCTAAGTTATGACCCAAAAAATCAGTGGGAGAGTAGGGTTGTGGCATGGGATGGGGCCGGATGAGCAGACCTGGGGTCAGATTCGGAAAGGCCAGCTACGCCATGTTAGAACCTGAGCGTCACCTGGAGGCACGTAAGGAGCTCTCCAGAGCCTTAAACAGGCTGAAGGACAGGTTTGTTTTGGAAACCTCACTCTGGCTTCAGTAGAGAAGAGCCGAAAGGCAGATGACTGATGGCGGTGACTTTAATTAGGAAATTGGCAAAGGACAGCCCATTTGCCTTAATCCTTTCCAGCTGTCCTCGTGGTTCTGCAAAGGGATCAGAGGAAGGTATCCAGAAAGAGCAAACATCTAAAACAAAGCTTAAAAATATTCCTCAAGCAAGATCAAGTCTGCCATGAATTCCCTTCTTGGGTTCTCAATATAACCAGAAAATGAGTAAGAAGTTTTTGTTCACTTGAAAAAAAAAAATAGAGAAATCTATAGTTTTGCCTACCTGAATTATAGAAGATAAATTTTCACCTCCCTGTGAAAATTTCCCAGTAATATTCAATATGAATTAGCTCAAATTTGTATTAATTTCTTGAGTGTCATCAACAAAAGTGTTAGAAAAAATGACTGAGGGTTGGTCTCTTTCACTACCAAGTCTGCTCTTTGGTAGGATTTTGATCCCTCTGTGGTGAGTACTATCTACACAAGCAAGAGCATATGCCTAGACCAAAAGGTGCTTAGGCAGGATAAAATGTTATAAAGAGTGAATAGAGAAAAAATGAGGGCATTTTAGGTGAAAAGAGAACAAAAGCTTGGCGCTCGGTCTAAATGAGGAGTGTCTGGGACAGAGTGGATGGCATTGGGAAAACAGCGCTCTTCACAGGGGGACTGTGGTGACAACCAGCGTGGGTACATACAATAAATGAAGTAGTGAGTTAAGGAAGTACTCATCCTCTGGTATATTCCCTACCATGCTAGGAACCAGGCACACAGTGGAGAATAAGAGGGATTTGGCCCCCAAATCTAATAAAACCTGAAAACAGGCAATGACAGGAGTGTGTTAAGTGTGTTGATGAGTGAAATACAGGGACACATAGGTAGCTTCCCCCTCCCAGATGAAAAGATGTCTAAGTTATGACCCAAAAAATCAGTGGGAGAGTAGGGTTGTGGCATGGGATGGGGCCGGATGAGCAGACCTGGGGTCAGATTCGGAAAGGCCAGCTACGCCATGTTAGAACCTGAGCGTCACCTGGAGGCACGTAAGGAGCTCTCCAGAGCCTTAAACAGGCTGAAGGACAGGTTTGTTTTGGAAACCTCACTCTGGCTTCAGTAGAGAAGAGCCGAAAGGCAGATGACTGATGGCGGTGACTTTAATTAGGGAAGCAGCATTGGCAAAGGACAAATTTTTAAAACTTTCTGGAGAAAACACTCTGTGGTAGTTTAAAATGTGTCCATAAATTCTTTGACGTCAGCTTTACTGAAAGGCAGAACGTATGTCCCTCCCTTGAATCTGGGTAGGTCCAGGACTGAGTGGAGGTGGTGCTATGTGACTTGTGAGGTCATGAAGTTCCAGAGCTCCGGCCTGGTTCTCTGGGGACACTCACTCCCTAGAACCAGGCACTGTGCTATCAGGGAGCCACATGAGGATGTTCAGGCTCCAGCCCAGCAGAGGGCCTGTGCATCAACTGCGAGCAACACTAGCTGAGGAAGTCTTTGAGGTGACTACCTCGCTGGGCCCTGCCAACTCTAATGAACTGATTGGTCTTGTTTTAAGCCATTAAGTTCTGGAGTGTTTTTGACACAGCAGTGACCAGACCACTACCCTGGTATCACCCAATTAGGGAGATATCTTTTCATCTCTTTCTCATACTGTGCTGTACTCATCATGATTTTTGGCTTCTATAGCAACAGTAAGTGAAAACAATCTGCAAAGGCACATAGCAGAGTTGGGAGAAAGGATTTCTGTCCATCAGATATCCTCATTAATAGAATAAGTACATGCTTTGGGCAGATCGGGTTTCCCAGGTGGCGCTAAATAGTGAAGAGTACATAGATGCTTTAGGCAAATTATTGATTGCAGAGAAACACCATTTTTCAAAGAAATTACCAGTTTTAAAGAATGAAACAGTCACTATATACTGAGCATACTTTTTTTTCTTAAGTCTTCAGAGTCATTTGTTGTTTTGAGGTAGAACATTATACACACTGGCTACCTCAGGACTGAGTTTCCCCTCAGTGAGACTCTGGGAATGGGTCAAAGGGCCGAGTTTCACAGTCCAGAGAACCACAGCCGTCAGCCACTCAGAGCAGCAGGTCTTGGGGAGGTCGTGGCTGCTATTCATTGTTCACAAAATTTTTTTTGTTAATGAGTAGTTGTTAGCTAACAACCAAGACCACTTTCATCTAGAGCATTCGAATGCTCTCTAGGAAACCTCACTCTGGCTTCAGTAGAGAAGAGCCGAAGGCAGATGACTGATGGCGGTGACTTTAATTAGGGAAGCAGCATTGGCAAAGGACAAATTTTAAAACTTTCTGGAGAAAACACTCTGTGGTAGTTTAAAATGTGTCCATAAATTCTTTGACGTCAGCTTTACTGAAAGGCAGAACGTATGTCCCTCCCTTGAATCTGGGTAGGTCCAGGACTGAGTGGAGGTGGTGCTATGTGACTTGTGAGGTCATGAAGTTCCAGAGCTCCGGCCTGGTTCTCTGGGGACACTCACTCCCTAGAACCAGGCACTGTGCTATCAGGGAGCCACATGAGGATGTTCAGGCTCCAGCCCAGCAGAGGGCCTGTGCATCAACTGCGAGCAACACTAGCTGAGGAAGTCTTTGAGGTGACTACCTCGCTGGGCCCTGCCAACTCTAATGAACTGATTGGTCTTGTTTTAAGCCATTAAGTTCTGGAGTGTTTTTGACACAGCAGTGACCAGACCACTACCCTGGTATCACCCAATTAGGGAGATATCTTTTCATCTCTTTCTCATACTGTGCTGTACTCATCATGATTTTTGGCTTCTATAGCAACAGTAAGTGAAAACAATCTGCAAAGGCACATAGCAGAGTTGGGAGAAAGGATTTCTGTCCATCAGATATCCTCATTAATAGAATAAGTACATGCTTTGGGCAGATCGGGTTTCCCAGGTGGCGCTAAATAGTGAAGAGTACATAGATGCTTTAGGCAAATTATTGATTGCAGAGAAACACCATTTTTCAAAGAAATTACCAGTTTTAAAGAATGAAACAGTCACTATATACTGAGCATACTTTTTTTTTTTCTTAAGTCTTCAGAGTCATTTGTTGTTTTGAGGTAGAACATTATACACACTGGCTACCTCAGGACTGAGTTTCCCCTCAGTGAGACTCTGGGAATGGGTCAAAGGGCCGAGTTTCACAGTCCAGAGAACCACAGCCGTCAGCCACTCAGAGCAGCAGGTCTTGGGGAGGTCGTGGCTGCTATTCATTGTTCACAAAATTTTTTTTGTTAATGAGTAGTTGTTAGCTAACAACCAAGACCACTTTCATCTAGAGCATTCGAATGCTCTCTATAGATGCTGGAGAAGATAAAGGATGTGTTGAGGGTTAGGAAGCATGCTCTATTATTTGCTCAGACTTTGAAGGTAGAGAAATTCAAAGGTGTTTTGTTTTGTTTTGTTTTGTTTTTGCCAAACATTGGACTCGCGTTAGGTGCAATTAAGATTCTACGAAGGCAGAGAATTTTCTTTCAGTGAAGCTTATGTTTTATAGAGCACAGGCTAAAGAAATTCTTTCAATATTTCTGAACAGGAGGAAGAACTCATATGTTTATATAACTGTTCAACTAGATGCAAACACTCTGAATGTAGTAACAGCAGTTAATGGTTATACGGCACTTTGTGCCAGGCAGAGCTCAGCTTTCTTCACATTGATGACCACATTCCATCCTCACAGCAAGTCTATGGTGGGGGGCGGGGGAGGGTTACTATCATCGCTGTCTAGGAGAGCAAGGGGGGCCCATAGCCACACAATAAGTCAGGGGGCCCTCAACGCTCGGTCTCTGAAGAGAGTCTCCTCTTTCTTCTCTGAGGAGACATAGTGTGGTACAGGGGGACGGGTAGGAGACTAGAAATCTGGATTTTAACCTCCATTCCACCCCAGACTAGTTATGCCAGTTTGGACAGGTCATTTCCTCGACCCAAGGAGGGAACATACATGATTCCTCCTACTCGAGGACTTTCGAATCTCTGAACAATTCTTGCTTCAGAATAACAGTCAAGTGAGAGTTAGTCCTTGTTTTTGAAGCAGCACTGAATAAAGAGTCTGCAGTGCTCCAGGAAGATGGCAGGGGGCTGCAGCACCATGGGGCCCTCAGAGAGAAAGGCAAAAGCCCGGGGCTATCTGAGTTTTTTTTCTTAAGTCTTCAGAGTAGGGGAACATTATACACACTGGCTACCTCAGGACTGAGTTTCCCCTCAGTGAGACTCTGGGAATGGGTCAAAGGGCCGAGTTTCACAGTCCAGAGAACCACAGCCGTCAGCCACTCAGAGCAGCAGGTCTTGGGGAGGTCGTGGCTGCTATTCATTGTTCACAAAATTTTTTTTGTTAATGAGTAGTTGTTAGCTAACAACCAAGACCACTTTCATCTAGAGCATTCGAATGCTCTCTATAGATGCTGGAGAAGATAAAGGATGTGTTGAGGGTTAGGAAGCATGCTCTATTATTTGCTCAGACTTTGAAGGTAGAGAAATTCAAAGGTGTTTTGTTTTGTTTTGTTTTGTTTTTGCCAAACATTGGACTCGCGTTAGGTGCAATTAAGATTCTACGAAGGCAGAGAATTTTCTTTCAGTGAAGCTTATGTTTTATAGAGCACAGGCTAAAGAAATTCTTTCAATATTTCTGAACAGGAGGAAGAACTCATATGTTTATATAACTGTTCAACTAGATGCAAACACTCTGAATGTAGTAACAGCAGTTAATGGTTATACGGCACTTTGTGCCAGGCAGAGCTCAGCTTTCTTCACATTGATGACCACATTCCATCCTCACAGCAAGTCTATGGTGGGGGGCGGGGGAGGGTTACTATCATCGCTGTCTAGGAGAGCAAGGGGGGCCCATAGCCACACAATAAGTCAGGGGGCCCTCAACGCTCGGTCTCTGAAGAGAGTCTCCTCTTTCTTCTCTGAGGAGACATAGTGTGGTACAGGGGGACGGGTAGGAGACTAGAAATCTGGATTTTAACCTCCATTCCACCCCAGACTAGTTATGCCAGTTTGGACAGGTCATTTCCTCGACCCAAGGAGGGAACATACATGATTCCTCCTACTCGAGGACTTTCGGTTCTCTGAACAATTCTTGCTTCAGAATAACAGTCAAGTGAGAGTTAGTCCTGGTTTTTGAAGCAGCACTGAATAAAGAGTCTGCAGTGCTCCAGGAAGATGGCAGGGGGGCTGCAGCACCATGGGGCCCTCAGAGAGAAAAGGCACAGCCCCCGGGGGCTGGGCTTCAAGACAGGACAGGACAAGAAAGCTATGACCTACTGTCATGACAAACCTATTTAAAAATAAAAACAGCATTCAAGGAGAGAAAATCATTAACAAATGACACGAAGTATAGGACCAAATATTTATGACCGACATAAAAAACGGAGGAATACAGAGAGCGATATGGGGTTGTATTGACTTTTATTTTGAAAGGCATGTGGATTGCCCATGACCAAAGTGATAACCATTTAAATTTTGGCTTATTATCAGTTCTGAGAGTTCAATTCTGGCTTTGTTCTGCTAAGAAAACAAGTCTTCTCAGGAACCTTTTGATTTCTTATTTAAGTTTTGAGAAAACTTGACCCTACTGGACCTTGAGTGAAAATTATATATCAATATGCAGAGTCACATAGGCGCTGTTATTTTACAGACGGAAAAATGAGGGCTCAAGTGTCTTGTCCAGGGTCACAGGTAACGATGACAGAAGCACTGAGAAAATCCTGGGCTGTTTCCCAGCACGGGAGGGTTTCAGACCCCCTGAATTCAGCAAGGCTGTAATCCACAAGTAATTACTCCCCTGAAAATTAGTCAGCGTTGGCCACTTACAGTGAAATTCCTTCCTGCTTGTGCTTTTGGGGTTCTACTCTGATCCTGGAAGCTGGACTGGAACCCATGGCCAGGTTCCTTCAAGGCTCCTCAGCCATTTTCACGGGGAAGCCTCCTACCTGTGGGAGCCAAGCTTTCTGCTTCCTGTATTGAGATCTTCATGGTGGCATGCCAGCACTCAATGAACTCGGAAATTCAAGGAGACCAAGTATTAGTTCATGTAGTGTCCACTGGAGTATGATGCCTGATTTCCTAGGAAGCCAATAATTCACTGAAGGCAGGCCCCCTCCAACTCAGACAGTTTGAACCCAGAGTTACTCAGCCCACAGGGACTGGCTGAGTGGCTGGAAGGTCCGACGGCTGACTGTCCTTTTGTTTAATAGCAATGTGCGGGACTGCCTGTCGCTGGGGGTGTGGCAGAGCAGGGCATCCAAAGTGTATGTGGTGACCTGGCCATTTATGTGCAGTTTCCCATTGAGCTCATCAAACTTGGCCAGGAGAGCAGGCACATCCTTCACTTTTTCCCTCACTTTGATCAGCTGAAAAAAGCAAAAAGATTAGGTTATTACATCCCAGAAAGATTTCTTCCTTGTTCTTTTATCCTCTAAGAAGCAGAGATATAAATGCCAAAAAAAAAAAAAAAATGTTGTACGTGCACCTGAGTGGTAAAAGTGAGGGTGCTGGGGTACACAGAGGCAAGACTGACAATGAGGGTCCCACAGGCTACAGGTAACAGTCAGAACTGGTACCTGACAGTCATCCCAGGCATTTTATAAATAGGGGGTTCAAGTGCCGGACAACACAACAGAACAAACCAGGAAAGAAGGTCAAGAACAGGGAATCAAAGGTACAACTTAACAGAGCAGGAGGCAGGGCCAAATGACGTAGGACTTTACGGCTTGTAGTAAGTGTTCTGGAATTATTCTAAAAGCCCAACAGGGGGTCCAAACTAAGGACGTGATCTGATGTAGATTTAAAAAGCTGGAGATCTGGAGGTGCAAAGATGTGGAGACTAATCCAGGGCCCCCATCATCACTGAGATCAGAACAGGTGACGGTTTAGACTTGGAAATGGATGGAAAAGATGGAGAAGTAGATGCAAATATCTGAAGTTTATTTTGGAGGATTTCTTGTTGAAGGGGAGAGGGAAAGGGAGGCATCAAAGACATCCTCCCAATTTGGGCTCTAGTAACCTGGAGAGGGGGGAGGTGGCTGGCTGACGTGGGAGCTGCATTTGGGGCAAGACTGCGGTGCTTGTGAGACGTGCAGGCGGACATGTCCAGAGGTTGGTGGCTATGCAGTCAGAGACATGGGGCAAGGTCTAGATCTAAACTGGGGGTGTAAATGTTCGCATCACAAATATATGATGGGATTTAAGTTTACAGAAATGGGTGGGCTCAAATTCAGAATATAACTACCTTTTGAACAAAATCGACACTTTACTTACCTCAGTCCTTTTAATGATACAACCTAACAACATTCCTGACATTTAGAACTAGCTCAAAAGCTGCTGGAGCTTTAGGGATCAGTTTCTCAACAAGCAGTTCCCTGAGTGGCCTCAGAGCAACCAGAGGACACAACGAACTCGAGGGTGAGCTTTCTAAGTACATCAGTCCTGTAGGCAGGAGGGAAACCTCCGGTAGAAACAGTCAGCGTTGCCCGTGTGGAGTCTGTCTAGATGCCTTAGTCATGTCACGTGGCAGCACACTGAGGGGCGGGTCTAAGGGAAGGACTGAGTGCCCTGAGTGCTGGTGGGAACATGGGAGTCACGTCAGTGCTGCACACTTACCCTCGCTTGTGTGCATCAAAACCAGCTTACATCTCTAGTTCCCTGCTTTTCTAAACGTACTGCAAAAAGGCTTAGGTAAGTCGCAACCCACGTGGAGCTAAGACCTCAGCTAGGAAGAAGCTTTACATTTAATCATGACCAGTTACTTCCCAACGGGCTCCCTCTTCCAGCCTTCAGCTGGGAGTGAGAGCAGGGCCAGGGCCAGGAGGGCCACTGTGTGCCAGGGGAGGCCGCGGCCACTGCCTTTGCTGCCCACCTGCCACCTTGGGCACCTACTACAAAAGCCCAGGGAAAAAGGGAGAACAGCAGAGTGAGGACCAACCGACAGGCCCCTGGGCTAGTCAAAATGACAATACCAGTATCATTACCAACAGTGTGATCAGTGCCAATAATTTATGATTCCTTTACTGTCTCCTCCCCTCTTTTAGGTCATGCATGACTAGTGATGCAGACGACTATTTCAAGTGATCCACAAGAATTTCTCTTCATGTGCTTAAGCCATCAGTATGACATGTTTGTTTTACTTTGCTCTCGGTGTTTAGAAATTGCTTCCTTTTCTTCATGTTTATTTAATTTTATTTTATAATTCTGAAAAGCAGTTATATGGTTCCATTTGGTGGTCTGTTCAGAAGCTATAACCACAGTTCTACTTAGAGAAGCTTTGATATAGTTTCATCTCGGAGGTCCAGCACCTCTTCTTTCACAGAGTGTTTCCAGCTATTCTCGCTAGTTTGCTCTTTCTACTAACCTTAACTATAGAAAAAACCTAATGGTCTTTTTACTGAAATGTTACATTATCACATTAACTTGGGAAGAACTGACTTTCTGAAGTAGTGTCTTCCTATCGAGACTTCTGCCATGTCTTCTCACTTGTTTAAGCAGGGGAGATTTTCTTTTTTAGGATGAGAGATACTGTAGCCTGTGGGATGATTCACAGGGAAGGCAAGTGATAGAGATGATGCACAGAAGAAGGTAACACAACTTCTGGACTGATGCTCTGGGCTGGGCTCCCAGGCCCTACAGCAGGGCCTGCAGTCAGCACGGCTTCAGGAGCAGGAGAGGGGTGCGGAGGCTGTCAGTGTGGCAGTGGCTCCCCTCTGACTGCTTCTGTTTCCTCTGTGCAACAGGAAGCCAGTCATCAACCAAGAGTGAGAAGTGGAGAGAAGGAATTGGTTACTTGAGGAGACAGGGAAAAAAAAAGAGCTGACACCCATGAAAACAGTGTGGAGAAAAGAACAATGTAAAACAGACAAGTTTTCCTAGAATTTCAAAGGACATGTCGGGTTAGAATGAAAGTCTTTGTATCCACACACAGAAGTCTTATAGCAGGAACAACAGAGAGGTTGCCGGATTGGTCAGGCTCTGTAAGCAGGTGGCCTACAGGATTAAGGTGCCACGTGGACCTCTGAAAGAGTGTTCCTGCACTTTCACATTGATTCCTGCAGACACCGCACTTACCACTTCTTCTGAGAACACATGTCTTTTCACAAATCTGGATAGATTTCCCTCTGTTGCATCCTTTAGTGTATCTATTAGCGTTTTCAGCATATTTGACTGGATGTGGATCATAATCTGGATAAAAAGAAGAAACAAGAGAAACCCAACTGAGCCAGTAGTCGACAATGATAACAGTGCTCCATGAGAGAAACTGGAGAAATGCAAAAATGAAGATTTCTAGAGAAATGATTAGAATTCAGATAAAATCGGTGGAAGACTCCCCTTTGTTGGCCCCTGCTACCTTCGAACATAACTGGAAATGAAAAGCAGCAAGGCTCCAGAGGGGTCTTGGGTTCTATGTCATCATCGTGTTTAAATTCAGACTGAAAGGGCAGGGTCGGCATGCACACGCCTTGATGAGATCATGAGCTCCGTCAGGATCAGTTCAGTGTGGACCGAGCATGAGCTAGGAAATGGGGAACCAGGCCCTCTGGGTCGTATCAGCAGCAGGAGCAATTTCAATGAAAAAGAAAATTAAGTTGATGAGGAAAAATCAGGTAAGCTGAAATTCCAAATGGCAGCAAGAAAAGATTTTAGTGTAAGGCATGAATTTTTAAAGTAGATCAGTGAAAAAAAAAAACAAACTTCATTTATTTCTGCTGATACTGACTGAACAGATTCTCTATTCCGCCTACGAATCAGGTTTCCATTTCTGAATAATTAACAAATTGCCCTTAAGGATTCTAAGTAGATGAGCCAGCCTTGGAGAAGCTAGGGCCCATTAAATCATCTTTTAAAGACTGTTCTAATAGCAGAGACCCAGAATCTGAAGACTGCTAAGCCTGCGAATGGCAACCATCTTTTTTTCACCATCCCTGAGAAGAGGAAGCAGGCTTATATTGAAATATAAGAAATTTACAGTGGACATTTGGAAGAAATGCCTAAGTGAGAATTTTTAAATCTTTTTTAAATTTTGGCCTGGTTTTTATTGGTTGTTTATTTATTTTCATCCATCTTTATTCTTTTGGCCTGTGTGGGCCTCCCATTGCAGTGGCCTCTCTCGTTGCAGAGCACCGGCTCTGGGCACATGTACTCCAGAGCACTGGCTCACAATTGGACACACTGGTCCAGCCGCTCCATGGCACATGGGATCTTCCTGGGTCAGGGATTGAACCAGTGCCCCTTGCACTGCAAGGCGGACTCTTCATCCACTGGACCACCAGGGAAGCCCCTGAGTGAGACTTTCAAACAAGAAAACTTATCTTTCAAGTTTCTGGACAGTGGATAATTCTATAATCCAGTCCATGGAAGGGAAAAGTCATATTCAAGATCAGTTCAATGTTCCTAACTTAGCAAGTTTACTGGCTGTCTCTCCCACCCTCCAGCTCTCCCAGGAGGAGCTGCTGGGCTGCCCTGGCTCATAAGCATACTCCCTGGCATGCTCTAGATTTCTCTTCTGACGGAGAGAGACACCTTAGCTCTTGGCAGGCTCATGTTTTAGTTCCAGCAAGCCTTTCTCATTTGGGGGCGGGTGAAATCATATTTAGATTCTTATAACAGCTGTGAGAGAGAGCCAAGGATTAGTGCACCCACAGAAGATTCACTTGACATCCAGTCCTGTGTTCCTTTCCTCATTCAGGAGGAGCAGTTAGCTCTAATCCTAGATAAAAGATGCACAGTGCAAATCTCTGTAGGTCTGGAGTGGTAGGGAAACCCTAGGCTTTGTAATCAAACGGATTTGTTCATTGAAGTAGCTGCAAGAACCTGGGCAATGTAATTACCCTTTCATCCTCATTTTCCACATGTATACTATGGAGAAATACTATTCTAACAATGTTGTATATATAAGTAAACCAACAAATATAAGTACCTAGCATGGTACCTTAGTTAAAATAAACTAAAATTTTGCCAAGCTCACTCCCTTCCACTTCTCACCAACTCTTAATGATCTCCCCACACTCACTTCAACTGTAAGAAAGGCCACTAACCTCTCAACACTCTCCTTTGTTCCCTTCCCACCTGATGCTGTGAACCATCTGGAGTCTTAATAGCTCTGCTCTCCAGTCATAAGTGCATCTGCAGGCACCCTCTCAGAAGCAGATACATAGAGCCCCAGAGCCATCCACATTCAGTAGGAAGCAGAGGAAAAAAAAGCAAAAACCACATCTGTGTCTGCTGGAAGACCCAGCTTCCCAGTCTATTGGGCTTACTGGCTCAAATGACCCGGACTTCTGGATTGTGCACCTCTGCCACCTTGGCCTCCCAGATCTGCTTCAGCAGAGAACTGCGCAGGCTGACCTGCAGTCTCTGCTGGGGCACCCAGTCTCGGGCCAGGGCTGCCTGCAGAAGGCCATGGCACTCTGGGCTGTCAGCTCTCTTGGGTTTCGATACACTGGCGCGATTCCTTCCCTGCTCTTTTCTGATGCTTCCTCTGCCTCAGTACTGATGCCTTGTAACCTCATTTCTGGGACCTCTTTCTCCCTTTCTTGTGGCACTCATCAGTTTCTATCAGTCCCATACAATGTTTTACAGATGAGTTCTTAACTGAGCTTTGACACTCATAATCCCTCAGGGCTCATGTCCTTTGCCAACCACAAGGTCTCTGTTAGGATATTTTCTAATACTTAGTCTCATCCCTTCTAAACCCACATCTTTCTCTCTCTTTTTCTCCTCGATTTTCTGCTATCAATGTCTCCATCCTTCTGATTCCCTAGGGTCACCTTTCCCTCCTGGGTAAGCATTCTTAAAAGTAAGTATGAGGTCAGATACATGATATTGTTATCTCAGACTTCTTGCCAGAACTTGTTCCCCAAAGTTTACCAGAGAGGCTTATCTAGTCCTTGGAAGTCATCTGGGCATGGGTCTGGGCTAACATTTGAGGGTAAATGTGAGCAGAATTAAAACCATGGAAGCTTGTAGCTCTGCCCAATTCCTATTGATGGGTCCTAGGATTTGTTACAAATAAATATTCCTTGTTATTTAACATATTTCATTAAAAAAATACTTTTGGCATTAGCAAGCATCACTGAACTCTGATTATATGCCAGGCACAAATTGTGCTGTGCTAGTTACTCTATATGCATCATCTGTGCAGCTCTCACAATGAGCGAAGGTACTGTTTCGAGTGCTATTTCAGATAAAAGGAAAATGGTTTCCATAGAGATTAAGTGCCTTTGCCTAAGGATCAGAGCGAGGAGAACCAACAAGCTAACTCGTGAATGAGAACCCTCAGCACAACTGATCTCCCAACAGAAAATACCCTTTCCCGTCCATCCCTCCAGCCCCACAGCCGTGTCCTCCTTCAGGACATGCGTCCATGCTTTTCTTCGCCTCAGGTCTCCTCTGTTACTTAGCTCCTGCAGGCTAGCCTTTCACATCTCAGCCCAGAACACCACCTAGCTAGGACCTGCTATCCCAGGTCACGGCATACGAGTGTTTACACACTTCTGTTCTTCTGACAGTGTTTTCCTCATCTTGATCAAGGCCATGGCACTCTGGGCTGTCAGCTCTCTTGGGTTTCGATACACTGGCGCGATTCCTTCCCTGCTCTTTTCTGATGCTTCCTCTGCCTCAGTACTGATGCCTTGTAACCTCATTTCTGGGACCTCTTTCTCCCTTTCTTGTGGCACTCATCAGTTTCTATCAGTCCCATACAATGTTTTACAGATGAGTTCTTAACTGAGCTTTGACACTCATAATCCCTCAGGGCTCATGTCCTTTGCCAACCACAAGGTCTCTGTTAGGATATTTTCTAATACTTAGTCTCATCCCTTCTAAACCCACATCTTTCTCTCTCTTTTTCTCCTCGATTTTCTGCTATCAATGTCTCCATCCTTCTGATTCCCTAGGGTCACCTTTCCCTCCTGGGTAAGCATTCTTAAAAGTAAGTATGAGGTCAGATACATGATATTGTTATCTCAGACTTCTTGCCAGAACTTGTTCCCCAAAGTTTACCAGAGAGGCTTATCTAGTCCTTGGAAGTCATCTGGGCATGGGTCTGGGCTAACATTTGAGGGTAAATGTGAGCAGAATTAAAACCATGGAAGCTTGTAGCTCTGCCCAATTCCTATTGATGGGTCCTAGGATTTGTTACAAATAAATATTCCTTGTTATTTAACATATTTCATTAAAAAAATACTTTTGGCATTAGCAAGCATCACTGAACTCTGATTATATGCCAGGCACAAATTGTGCTGTGCTAGTTACTCTATATGCATCATCTGTGCAGCTCTCACAATGAGCGAAGGTACTGTTTCGAGTGCTATTTCAGATAAAAGGAAAATGGTTTCCATAGAGATTAAGTGCCTTTGCCTAAGGATCAGAGCGAGGAGAACCAACAAGCTAACTCGTGAATGAGAACCCTCAGCACAACTGATCTCCCAACAGAAAATACCCTTTCCCGTCCATCCCTCCAGCCCCACAGCCGTGTCCTCCTTCAGGACATGCGTCCATGCTTTTCTTCGCCTCAGGTCTCCTCTGTTACTTAGCTCCTGCAGGCTAGCCTTTCACATCTCAGCCCAGAACACCACCTAGCTAGGACCTGCTATCCCAGGTCACGGCATACGAGTGTTTACACACTTCTGTTCTTCTGACAGTGTTTTCCTCATCTTGATCCTCTGATGTGTCAGGAGACTGGAAAGTGCCAGGGGCTTTTGGCCATTACTTCTGATGAGCATGTCTGTATTTCTCACCTGTTCCTAAATTCCTGGAAGCACGTGTTGACTCCTCTCATAGGTCTCTGCTAGAACTTTCCCACAGTGATCGATAAATGAACAGAATGAATGAAGACCTTGGGAGATCAAAAGTCATTTGTTGTACACGGACCAAAAAAACCCCTCCATCTGATTACATTTCAAGCCTTACTTTAACCATAAAGAAGTTACTTACATTTAAATTAGTGCAGATTATGCTTTCTGGGCTCATGATTTGAGAAAAGATGGATACAGCTTTTGCCAGCTGATTCTAGAAGGAAGAAAAACAAGTTAGACCTCCAAGTCATATAAAGATTACTAGAGATGTCAGGACAGTCCTGTCCATGGTGACCCAGGGTTTGCAGGTCTACAAAGAAAAGGTTTTTTGGTCATCAAAAATGAGCATTCTGTAAACTGTTTCCACAGTGGCATATGCCTTAATGTGTTAACAACCTGCCTGAGTTCCACTTTTTAGGATGCAGGCATAAAGTTGGCATTTCCCCTCTCTGATTGGAGCGAGCTTTCAAAAAAAAAAAAAAGCAAGGTTGAGAAATAGAAATGCAAACTCATTTTTGGCATAATTAGAACACAGCAAAACCCTCAAACCACGAAGAGATTTGCACTGCCAAAAACAATGGAGACAGAGCTTGGGTGAGCTCTGGACAGAGTGGTAAGAGGACACGGCCGCATACCTCGGGAGGAGCATACAGAGGAGTCCTCAGCGGGGAGGGCACAGCCTGAGAACTGACTTCCTGTTTACAAGGCTGGTATAGGGTTTAGGATGAGAGTAATGAGATCTTTGGATCGTTTTAATGGCAGGAACGAGGCTAAGAATTTACCCAGATCAGCCATATCTGTAGGAAATGGTACGTTATTTATAACAGCAGCAGCAAGGAAGAGGCTTTTCATTGAAAAATCACCTCTATGCCTATTCCTGTTGGCCAGGGAGAAGCACAGCCTATGTATATTGTGGAGAAGTCCATACATCAAGAAAATTCCTGCTACCCCAGAACATGGCCACATGGCTCAGGTCTCTTCTGACACGAGTCTTCTACAGATGGCTGAACGTCTAAGAGAAATGTTTTTCAATGATGAATAACCAAAAGATCTGTATAAAGACAACATGAGGGGGAAAAAAAGGATTGCAGAACAGAAATAAGTAAGATAAAATAATTTGCAGATGAAGAAATCCCAAAGGAAAAACGTCTCCATGGATATAAAAGTCAGAAATGAGAAAAATGAACAAGATCAAATCACTCAGAAGTAAAAAAAAAAAAAAAATTCAGGCAGGCCTCAGATTTCTCCATGGCAGCATTCCATGCTAGCAGATAGAAGAACAATGCCGAAGAAAACCTCAAGTAAAGCAGATATCACCTCACAATTTTAAATCGGCAAAACTGTCGTTTAGGTAAAACAAAAAACAGACAAATAATCGTAAGTACCAAGAACTCAAGGAATACTGTTCCCCTGAAGAATTTATTACAAGACACCCTTTGGAGAGCCTTAAATTTAAAGCCATTCTCTGAGAACATTACATAGCAAATGAATCATCTGAAATTTTCACTTTAATTACTTGAGAAATTTCTCTGAGTTCAGCCTCCCTCGTTGATTGTCCACAGGATCCGGGCCAGTTCTGGGTCAACAGCAATGTAGCTTAGGCTCTCAACTGGAAATGAAAACATTCTTTGGCGGCAGAGGTATAGATGCAGGTTACCATGGCACCAAAAGCAGTAGTCTCCTTATGGGGACTTTTTCTTTATATGATAGAGTCAGAGGGAGAAAGATGAAACAAAAGCAGGAACAAACGGAAGCAGCCCAGTCTTGCCCACTCCCAGTTCATTCACGTGCATTCCCACAGCCTCACCTGGTTCAGAGCTAAGGCCACTGCAAAACAGGAGGCTCGTCTGCAGAGGACTTCCCCTTTGAGGAGGGCTTCTTCTCTTAATGTGGTGCAGATTTTCAAAGATTCAGGGCTATTCTGGGGAAGACAAGATGGCTCAATAAATAAAGGAAATGGATAGCGTTTATTTATAACAGCAGCAGCAAGGAAGAGGCTTTTCATTGAAAAATCACCTCTATGCCTATTCCTGTTGGCCAGGGAGAAGCACAGCCTATGTATATTGTGGAGAAGTCCATACATCAAGAAAATTCCTGCTACCCCAGAACATGGCCACATGGCTCAGGTCTCTTCTGACACGAGTCTTCTACAGATGGCTGAACGTCTAAGAGAAATGTTTTTCAATGATGAATAACCAAAAGATCTGTATAAAGACAACATGAGGGGGAAAAAAAGGATTGCAGAACAGAAATAAGTAAGATAAAATAATTTGCAGATGAAGAAATCCCAAAGGAAAAACGTCTCCATGGATATAAAAGTCAGAAATGAGAAAAATGAACAAGATCAAATCACTCAGAAGTAAAAAAAAAAAAAAAATTCAGGCAGGCCTCAGATTTCTCCATGGCAGCATTCCATGCTAGCAGATAGAAGAACAATGCCGAAGAAAACCTCAAGTAAAGCAGATATCACCTCACAATTTTAAATCGGCAAAACTGTCGTTTAGGTAAAACAAAAAACAGACAAATAATCGTAAGTACCAAGAACTCAAGGAATACTGTTCCCCTGAAGAATTTATTACAAGACACCCTTTGGAGAGCCTTAAATTTAAAGCCATTCTCTGAGAACATTACATAGCAAATGAATCATCTGAAATTTTCACTTTAATTACTTGAGAAATTTCTCTGAGTTCAGCCTCCCTCGTTGATTGTCCACAGGATCCGGGCCAGTTCTGGGTCAACAGCAATGTAGCTTAGGCTCTCAACTGGAAATGAAAACATTCTTTGGCGGCAGAGGTATAGATGCAGGTTACCATGGCACCAAAAGCAGTAGTCTCCTTATGGGGACTTTTTCTTTATATGATAGAGTCAGAGGGAGAAAGATGAAACAAAAGCAGGAACAAACGGAAGCAGCCCAGTCTTGCCCACTCCCAGTTCATTCACGTGCATTCCCACAGCCTCACCTGGTTCAGAGCTAAGGCCACTGCAAAACAGGAGGCTCGTCTGCAGAGGACTTCCCCTTTGAGGAGGGCTTCTTCTCTTAATGTGGTGCAGATTTTCAAAGATTCAGGGCTATTCTGGGGAAGACAAGATGGCTCAATAAATAAACGTCACAAACCTGTAAGTATAGAAGGTTGATTAATGGTGCTCAGTGTTTCAGATTTCCTTTTGGAAGACTTTCCTTGGGCCTCCCTCAGGCCAGGTGAGCTCCATGTAGAGACTATTTGCAAATAGGCTCAGTTATCTATACATCAACAGTTCGTATCTAAATGAGATCTGTTATTAGCTCTTTTGCAGTTTTCTGGTTTGGGGCAGCTCTGCCAGCAAACACTCAGGTTTCTTTTCATCCAAGCAGACTGGTTTTCAGACAAAGGTCCCATAGCATACAAGGGTGAAGAGTCAGCCTGCTTCAACCATATTAAATGATAAAGTAAACCTCAGTAATAAAGAGAGCTTTTCCTGAGGAGGTTTCCAATCTGAAAACATCCATGTGAAGTCAAATATTTGAAAACATGAAAACTTTTTTGAATGTAAATCATGAAAGAATTCCATGAAAATAGAACCCTTAAAAGAAGCCAACCTAAGAATGTAAGTGATACACAAATAGCAGACAGCAGTAGTAAAGCAGAATTCTCTTCCTCTCTATCTATGCTGTGGGTGGCTTAGGTTTATGATAGCAGCATTAGTTCTGTATCTGTGTGTGTTCGTCGTGATGTGATTCACAACGTGATTCACAACCCAGATCCTAAAGGAACACCTGAATTTGATGAGAGAAGACAGTTCCAAGAACTGGCCTGTAGTTTGTAATAGCTGACCAGTTTAATTTTTCAACTCCAGTCTCTCCATTGAGTTAATTGAGTTATTCCTGGAAAAGTCCTCTGGACACTCCTGAGCTGTAGAGTTAAATTCTCTCCACTTAAGTTTACAGTCAGAGAGGCACCTCCAAGAAGGTCAGCCTTATGGGGACTTTTCTTTATATGATAGAGTCAGCCAAAAGGGTCTTGCCCACTCCCAGTTCATTCACGTGCATTCCCACAGCCTCACCTGGTTCAGAGCTAAGGCCACTGCAAAACAGGAGGCTCGTCTGCAGAGGACTTCCCCTTTGAGGAGGGCTTCTTCTCTTAATGTGGTGCAGATTTTCAAAGATTCAGGGCTATTCTGGGGAAGACAAGATGGCTCAATAAATAAACGTCACAAACCTGTAAGTATAGAAGGTTGATTAATGGTGCTCAGTGTTTCAGATTTCCTTTTGGAAGACTTTCCTTGGGCCTCCCTCAGGCCAGGTGAGCTCCATGTAGAGACTATTTGCAAATAGGCTCAGTTATCTATACATCAACAGTTCGTATCTAAATGAGATCTGTTATTAGCTCTTTTGCAGTTTTCTGGTTTGGGGCAGCTCTGCCAGCAAACACTCAGGTTTCTTTTCATCCAAGCAGACTGGTTTTCAGACAAAGGTCCCATAGCATACAAGGGTGAAGAGTCAGCCTGCTTCAACCATATTAAATGATAAAGTAAACCTCAGTAATAAAGAGAGCTTTTCCTGAGGAGGTTTCCAATCTGAAAACATCCATGTGAAGTCAAATATTTGAAAACATGAAAACTTTTTTGAATGTAAATCATGAAAGAATTCCATGAAAATAGAACCCTTAAAAGAAGCCAACCTAAGAATGTAAGTGATACACAAATAGCAGACAGCAGTAGTAAAGCAGAATTCTCTTCCTCTCTATCTATGCTGTGGGTGGCTTAGGTTTATGATAGCAGCATTAGTTCTGTATCTGTGTGTGTTCGTCGTGATGTGATTCACAACGTGATTCACAACCCAGATCCTAAAGGAACACCTGAATTTGATGAGAGAAGACAGTTCCAAGAACTGGCCTGTAGTTTGTAATAGCTGACCAGTTTAATTTTTCAACTCCAGTCTCTCCATTGAGTTAATTGAGTTATTCCTGGAAAAGTCCTCTGGACACTCCTGAGCTGTAGAGTTAAATTCTCTCCACTTAAGTTTACAGTCAGAGAGGCACCTCCAAGAAGGTCAGGAGACTGGGTGTCACAGTGTCAAAGGACTGATGCTCAAGCGTGTGTCGCGTTGGCCTCTGCTTCACAGGTCACCAGTGGCACAGCTGGAGAGGACCATCTAATAACCTGGCGGTCAGCACACAATGACCTTGGGGCCAAAGCCGGCCTATGGGGAAAACTGGCTCGTACATTTTTTTAAAGGATTGTAAAACCAAAGACAAAGATGTGACAGGGACTATGAGTGGCAGAGCCCCAAAGTCTAAAATATTTACTATCCAGCCTTTTGAAGAAAAAGCTTGCTGGCTTCTGAGTCGAAGCTCTTTATTTTACAAATGAGGTAAGTGATGTCAAAGCCGGTTCACGCTAAAGTTGAGACTAGTGTCCACATTTCTCAATTTCCAGGTTGGTTTCTTTCCGTTGTAACCCAGCTGCCCCTCTTGTTTTGGAAAACTGATATTGCTATACTTTTTAGGGAAATTTTCCAATACCCATGTTCTACCTTGCTTAGTGTTCTCATTTTCAGTACAAAAAGGTTACGTTTCCAAAGTTAAAATGGCATGAATGTACACGGTAATGCACAGAACCTGGGTCACTGTACAGTTACCATTTAGGCATTCGATAAGTAATAAAGAGACAGTCTATGTGTAAGAAAACAGTCCTGGTACTGTAGTGAGGAAGGGAGTTATAAGTGATGCTCTCTGTTATCAAAGAATTTTTTTTAAGGTCATGTGCACTTATTGAAGATCAGCTGTGAACAAGGCACTGTTGCTTGCGTGTGTGCCAAATCGCTTCGGTTATGTCTGACTCTTTGTGACCCCATGGACTGTAGCCAACCAGGCTCCTCTGACTATGGAGTTCTCTAGGCAAGAACACTGGGAGCAGGTAGCCATGCCCTCCTCGAGGGGATCTTCCCAACCCAGGGATCAAACCCATGTCTCCCACAGCTCCTGCATTACAGATGGATTCTTTACCACTGAGCCACTAGGGAAGCCTAAGGCACTATTAGATGCTGGCATATAAAGATGCCTCGAGGAGTTTGCCCTCCAGTTGGTAGAAGAAATGTGCATCCACTTAACATATGAGGCAGTGGTGTAGTGCCATGCCTGTGACTACAAGTAGAGCACAATCAAGGGATACTGGAGGAGAGAGACATCACTTCCAACGCAGTGATCACGGAAGAGTTCACAGATGAGGATAAAGTGGCCCCCGAGGTCACCAGTGAAGGATGCTGAGACTTCCAGGGGAGAGGGCCACCGACAAGACTGCTCTGGTAAAGTCCAGCATGAGCAAGAGGGCCTTCTAGCAGAGTCTGAGGCCAGCATGCTGTTTCTTATTCTCATTTTCTACACAAATGCCAGAGAAGGCTGAAAGATGATGAAATTGCTTTTCCCATGATAGAACTGTCTGACATGGCTAACTTGGGTTTTCTAAAAATGAACATATTTAAAGTGGAAATATCTGCACCAGATGGAAAACAGACTTCAGAGGAATTGAATTTTATTTCTAGAGAAAAAAATTCAATCCTCTCTTAAACAAAACCAGAATGCTCTTAAAAGTTAAGGAAGACAGTCTTACCAGTTTGTAGCAAATTGCAAAAGCAAGGACATAGGTTTCTTTGTTGAACTTCACATCTTGGTTTTTCATCTCAATCAGGACTTCCAATGCGCCTGCCAAAAGCCAGGAGTGGGCCAGCAGTGTTAAATGCATTCAAGTGAGGTTAGAATCCTCTACTATCAATTCCCGGAGTTCAATCTGTATAGCCCCATGTATTAAAAAGTATACTTTAGCACAATAAAGAATTTCAAAGTCATTTAGTAGTTAACTAAATTGCAAAATAAATTATCAAGTCATACAAGAAGAACTAATATTGTTTTTCTTTTTTTAAAGACAACTAATATTTTAAAAGCTATTGTTAATTGCAACGTAAGTAAAATCTGGATGTTTAAGTCATGACATGGGATGCAATACTGTTTTCACAGTTAAAGAATGAGGTCTTCATAATTCAGCCACTCATTAGGAATATAAGGGTCATTTTTACATGGTCCATTGTTTTTCTTAATTGCTATACCAGCAAAGACAGAATTTTTCAGCAAACATAAATGTGATACTTACTTTTATATTTGCCTTTGATAAATAACATATCCATCAAAATATTGAATGATGTGGGGTCTGAGAAGAAACCTTGTAAATGCTAATGAAGAAAACCAATACAGTTTAGTTAAAACTATTAAGATAATACACTGCATCTTCTCTGTCTAGGACTTTTGTTTTTAAAAAAAAAGAAACAATCAAGGGATACTGGAGGAGAGAGACATCACTTCCAACGCAGTGATCACGGAAGAGTTCACAGATGAGGATAAAGTGGCCCCCGAGGTCACCAGTGAAGGATGCTGAGACTTCCAGGGGAGAGGGCCACCGACAAGACTGCTCTGGTAAAGTCCAGCATGAGCAAGAGGGCCTTCTAGCAGAGTCTGAGGCCAGCATGCTGTTTCTTATTCTCATTTTCTACACAAATGCCAGAGAAGGCTGAAAGATGATGAAATTGCTTTTCCCATGATAGAACTGTCTGACATGGCTAACTTGGGTTTTCTAAAAATGAACATATTTAAAGTGGAAATATCTGCACCAGATGGAAAACAGACTTCAGAGGAATTGAATTTTATTTCTAGAGAAAAAAATTCAATCCTCTCTTAAACAAAACCAGAATGCTCTTAAAAGTTAAGGAAGACAGTCTTACCAGTTTGTAGCAAATTGCAAAAGCAAGGACATAGGTTTCTTTGTTGAACTTCACATCTTGGTTTTTCATCTCAATCAGGACTTCCAATGCGCCTGCCAAAAGCCAGGAGTGGGCCAGCAGTGTTAAATGCATTCAAGTGAGGTTAGAATCCTCTACTATCAATTCCCGGAGTTCAATCTGTATAGCCCCATGTATTAAAAAGTATACTTTAGCACAATAAAGAATTTCAAAGTCATTTAGTAGTTAACTAAATTGCAAAATAAATTATCAAGTCATACAAGAAGAACTAATATTGTTTTTCTTTTTTTAAAGACAACTAATATTTTAAAAGCTATTGTTAATTGCAACGTAAGTAAAATCTGGATGTTTAAGTCATGACATGGGATGCAATACTGTTTTCACAGTTAAAGAATGAGGTCTTCATAATTCAGCCACTCATTAGGAATATAAGGGTCATTTTTACATGGTCCATTGTTTTTCTTAATTGCTATACCAGCAAAGACAGAATTTTTCAGCAAACATAAATGTGATACTTACTTTTATATTTGCCTTTGATAAATAACATATCCATCAAAATATTGAATGATGTGGGGTCTGAGAAGAAACCTTGTAAATGCTAATGAAGAAAACCAATACAGTTTAGTTAAAACTATTAAGATAATACACTGCATCTTCTCTGTCTAGGACTTTTGTACATACTTTATTCATTTAGCAAAACAATTTTAAATGCTGCCCACTCTTTTGGCCTCATGCCTTTGGCAGTGGACACAGTGAACAAGAGGCAAGAGACAGGGCAAGAGATCGCCAGGTTACACAAACACAGTGAAGAACGTCTTTATGCAGCATGTCCCTTCAAGCTTAGAAGAACCAGGCCAACGAACCCTGCTGGGGATGGTCCAGGGAGCCGAAAGAGTGCTTGAGGACAAAGGCAGGAGAGGCTTACTCAACTATGATCCTCTTTTGGTAAACAAATAATACAGAGTTGATGATTTACTTTTTGTAAGGCCATGACAATGTGACACATACTATTCAGATACACCATTAAGTGTCTTGTGCCAGTCTGTTATTTTTTGAGAACCAATTAGGCAGACCCTGTTCTAGGCACTGACGATAAAGAAATAAGGAACAAGACAAAGACCCTGTGCTAAGCTCTAGTAGGGCTTATTATCAGGCCTGAGGGGTGGGGGGAGACTCACATTCTGCAGACAACATGTGAATAAAACAAGCCAAAAAAAAAAAAAAAATATATATATATATATATAATTTCAAATATCAGTAAGGGTTGTGAAAAACAATGGAACAGGATAAAGGGACAGAGAAGATGAGGGAAGCTGGTCAGGGAAGGCTGTCTGAGAAGCAGAGACCTCACTGAGGTGATGCTCTGTAGGGCATTCCAGTCTGAGGCCATGGGCCTGCAGAAGAACAAGAAGGCCCAGAGTGGGGTGAGCAACGGGGAGGAGGGTAATTTTCCTGGGAGGGCGGAAGCAGGATTAGGCTTTATGGCATATCCCTCTTATTCAGTTTATTCTACTGCTCCAGGAGAATTAAAGAATGAGGTCTTCATAATTCAGCCACTCATTAGGAATATAAGGGTCATTTTTACATGGTCCATTGTTTTTCTTAATTGCTATACCAGCAAAGACAGAATTTTTCAGCAAACATAAATGTGATACTTACTTTTATATTTGCCTTTGATAAATAACATATCCATCAAAATATTGAATGATGTGGGGTCTGAGAAGAAACCTTGTAAATGCTAATGAAGAAAACCAATACAGTTTAGTTAAAACTATTAAGATAATACACTGCATCTTCTCTGTCTAGGACTTTTGTACATACTTTATTCATTTAGCAAAACAATTTTAAATGCTGCCCACTCTTTTGGCCTCATGCCTTTGGCAGTGGACACAGTGAACAAGAGGCAAGAGACAGGGCAAGAGATCGCCAGGTTACACAAACACAGTGAAGAACGTCTTTATGCAGCATGTCCCTTCAAGCTTAGAAGAACCAGGCCAACGAACCCTGCTGGGGATGGTCCAGGGAGCCGAAAGAGTGCTTGAGGACAAAGGCAGGAGAGGCTTACTCAACTATGATCCTCTTTTGGTAAACAAATAATACAGAGTTGATGATTTACTTTTTGTAAGGCCATGACAATGTGACACATACTATTCAGATACACCATTAAGTGTCTTGTGCCAGTCTGTTATTTTTTGAGAACCAATTAGGCAGACCCTGTTCTAGGCACTGACGATAAAGAAATAAGGAACAAGACAAAGACCCTGTGCTAAGCTCTAGTAGGGCTTATTATCAGGCCTGAGGGGTGGGGGGAGACTCACATTCTGCAGACAACATGTGAATAAAACAAGCCAAAAAAAAAAAAAAAAATATATATATATATATATAATTTCAAATATCAGTAAGGGTTGTGAAAAACAATGGAACAGGATAAAGGGACAGAGAAGATGAGGGAAGCTGGTCAGGGAAGGCTGTCTGAGAAGCAGAGACCTCACTGAGGTGATGCTCTGTAGGGCATTCCAGTCTGAGGCCATGGGCCTGCAGAAGAACAAGAAGGCCCAGAGTGGGGTGAGCAACGGGGAGGAGGGTAATTTTCCTGGGAGGGCGGAAGCAGGATTAGGCTTTATGGCATATCCCTCTTATTCAGTTTATTCTACTGCTCCAGGAGAATTACACATACATGAATGCTTCATATTCAGGTAGGTTTTTTAAAAAAACCTTTACTTCCATTTTTTCCCTTTATGTTTCATTATTATACTCATGGCTATAATTTATTACAGTGAAACTTCTGTTTAATTACAACATTTAACATATGCTTGTTATAAAATAGTCAAACAATGCAAAATATATAAAGTAAAAAACGAGCATTTCATCTAATTCTTCCCCCAAAAGATATGCAGTAGTTTAATGTATATCCTTCTAGATTTTTAAAACATATATACTATAATGTAAATATAGTATTTGTATTTCTTCTTTTAGGGAAAAACAAAAGGCTCAAACTAATCCATACTGTTCTGAAACTACCTGTTCTCTCCTCACTAATATATTTTTTTAAGGCTTTTTTTCTCCCCCCAATTTTTTTGGCCTCTTTTACTGATTTTTTATCAACTTATTTTCATCCATCTTTATTCTTTGGCCTGTGTGGGCCTCCCATCGCAGTGGCCTCTCCTGTCGCAGAGCACCAGCTTTGGGTGCATGCGCTGCAGAGGCTGGCTGGTAAATGGACACACCGGTCCAGTCACTCCGCAGCACGTGGGATCTTCCCGGGCCAGGGATCGAACCGGTGTCCCATGCACTGCAAGGCGGACTCCCCACACATTGGACCACCAGGGAAGCCCCTTACTAATATTTTAATGTCACCTTTCTAATACCTGGGGTCCTTAAAAGAGGGGCAAACTGAGAGTTAACAGTTCCTCCATGAATAGAACATGTTATATGAAAAAGGACAACTTAGTTAAGGAGATGCCTAAAATTATTAAAATGTCCCAGGGAGCCAGCACCCCAAATTTAACAAATGTTAAAATGTTTCTGACCATGGTTTCTGACCATACAATGTTTCTGAGTCCCAGTTTCCTCCTCTGTAAAATGGAAATAGTAGTAGTACCTACCTCGCCCGGGCAATTGTAGGAAACAAATGAAAAGAAACATGTGGAGTGGTTAAACACAACCCTGAGGACAGGGAAAATGCTCAGTGAATAATTAAAAATTAATTATTGTTACTTTTGCTTTTAGGAAGAGAAGACCAGAATGTGAAAAACAGAAATTCTGAAAACAGAAAACCACTTGACAGCATAGTCTTCAACTAGAAGGAAAATACAAAAACAGGAGAGCACAGGTGAAGAATCGGAAAGGCAGCCCTGCCTCAAAGACCGAAAGCTCCTTAAAGGAGAGAATGTCCGTCCCAGATGGACACGTATCCATGGTAGGCAGACACCTTGCACTCTGTGCCTAGACCTCTTCTACACCTGGTCTCACCTCTGCATGAAGAGACCTACACCTCTCCACAGGCTGTGACTTCAAGGACACCTTTAAAACGCAGGGAAGAGCTCAGTCCTTCAGCCCAGCAGCCTTCTCTGAAATCTAACCGAGGAATAGTGTGTACAGAAGAGCTGCCCCCTCTGACCTCCCTGAAATCACCCCTCCTCAGCACAAGGAAGCCAGGGTGGCAGGGGTGGCAACCGGGAGACGGAACCTGGTCTCTGATGAGCGCCAGTGCAGAGTCCTCCAGATTCAGCTCGTAGCACAACCTCATGAAAAGCGGTCCAAACTTGTACTCCCCCACGGTGATATTCCTGTTCTCTGCATGGTACCTGGGGATCAAAATAACTCAGTGAGCCAAAGGGTGGAACCTGGGGAGAAGGTGGCAGACACTCTGCTAGGTATACCTCAAATGTATAATTTTTATTTGTCAATTATACCTCAAGCTAGAGGAAAGAAGAAATTATTAAAAGGCAGTATAGGGGTATCGTGTAGCAACTGAGGATTTTTAGACTCTGATTTCAAAATAACAGTTCAAATCCCAGCTGTATCACTTACTGTGTCACTGTGAACAAATTAAATAACCACACTGTACCTCAGTTTCCTCATCTATAAAATGGAGATAAGAAAAGGACTCAAAGAGTTTTTGTGAGGATCAAATGAGGTGATGTGTCCGGCACACAGTAGGTCTTCCACATATGTTACCCCTTATACAATGGAAGGTGTGCTGAGGAAAACATCTTTAAATAATCAGTGTATTTCAGTAAATAGTGTCAAGAGAAATGTGTGCCAGATTAAAAACAAAATGAAAAATTTCCCAGCTTAAGTGACAGTCTCACTAATAAGAGCGCTAGAAGGTCACAGAGATAATCACCTCTTCTTGACAAGAGACATTCAAGTTAGCGGATCTAAAATCTCCTATAAACCAAATAGCAGCAAGTGTTCAAGACCATGAGGAGGTTGAGCTGCTAGTCATTTTTGGCTCACGGAAGAGCTTATGTTCCAGCTCATTCTCTTCTCCCCCAAGAAGGGGTCGCCTGTCTTAGGAAAAAAGAGAACAGGTTGGTCGGACCTGCACCCTCCCCCACAACTTATCTACTGTCCACAGAGACAGGGAAAGGACAGCAAGGGTTACTAGCATCAGTAATGGATTATGAGTCATCCTCTGAATGTTTATGACAAAAATAAGAGCTGAAAGAGTGTTTAGAATGCTACCCTGTTTTGTTGCTCTTGTAAACATCTGATAGCTGTGGGTAGTAAAAGAAAACTGAGAGTAAAAGGAGCCAGAGGGTCTCAAATGATTTGACTTTATTTGGGGTGGCAGGGGTGGCAACCGGGAGGCGGAACCTGGTCTCTGATGAGCGCCAGTGCAGAGTCCTCCAGATTCAGCTCGTAGCACAACCTCATGAAAAGCGGTCCAAACTTGTACTCCCCCACGGTGATATTCCTGTTCTCTGCATGGTACCTGGGGATCAAAATAACTCAGTGAGCCAAAGGGTGGAACCTGGGGAGAAGGTGGCAGACACTCTGCTAGGTATACCTCAAATGTATAATTTTTATTTGTCAATTATACCTCAAGCTAGAGGAAAGAAGAAATTATTAAAAGGCAGTATAGGGGTATCGTGTAGCAACTGAGGATTTTTAGACTCTGATTTCAAAATAACAGTTCAAATCCCAGCTGTATCACTTACTGTGTCACTGTGAACAAATTAAATAACCACACTGTACCTCAGTTTCCTCATCTATAAAATGGAGATAAGAAAAGGACTCAAAGAGTTTTTGTGAGGATCAAATGAGGTGATGTGTCCGGCACACAGTAGGTCTTCCACATATGTTACCCCTTATACAATGGAAGGTGTGCTGAGGAAAACATCTTTAAATAATCAGTGTATTTCAGTAAATAGTGTCAAGAGAAATGTGTGCCAGATTAAAAACAAAATGAAAAATTTCCCAGCTTAAGTGACAGTCTCACTAATAAGACGCTAGAAGGTCACAGAGATAATCACCTCTTCTTGACAAGAGACATTCAAGTTAGCGGATCTAAAATCTCCTATAAACCAAATAGCAGCAAGTGTTCAAGACCATGAGGAGGTTGAGCTGCTAGTCATTTTTGGCTCACGGAAGAGCTTATGTTCCAGCTCATTCTCTTCTCCCCCAAGAAGGGGTCGCCTGTCTTAGGAAAAAAGAGAACAGGTTGGTCGGACCTGCACCCTCCCCCACAACTTATCTACTGTCCACAGAGACAGGGAAAGGACAGCAAGGGTTACTAGCATCAGTAATGGATTATGAGTCATCCTCTGAATGTTTATGACAAAAATAAGAGCTGAAAGAGTGTTTAGAATGCTACCCTGTTTTGTTGCTCTTGTAAACATCTGATAGCTGTGGGTAGTAAAAAGAAAACTGAGAGTAAAAGGAGCCAGAGGGTCTCAAATGATTTGACTTTATGAAACTGAAATAGCAGATTTAGGTTTGCATATACAGTATGACTGTGAATTGGCATAATCCCTTTTGGAAAAATAATCTGGCAGTCTGTATTGACAAGCTTTAAAAGGTTCATGTCCTCTTATCTCCAAAAGGAAATAAAATTTAATGCACAAAGTTTGCTCATCATGGCAGTATTTATCCTGGTGAAAACTTAGAAATGATTCAGACATTCAATAGTAGGGGCACAGTTAATCAAAATCCCTATCCTATAATGGAATAGTGTCAAGCCATTAAAATATGATTCCCAGAGTATTAACAAGCAAAAGCATTTATGCTTTGCCAAAGAGAAAACAAGAAAATATATACACATCAATAACAACTATGTAAAATAAACCCTACCAAACCCACAAAATCTTTGCATGAAAAACAACTGGTGAGAAAATATATCAAAATATTAACCGTGGCTTCTTGCATGTGGCAGACAGGCCCCAAGGACGGCGGCCATCAACTCCTTGTTCCTGTGCGTGCACGCTGCTCCAGCCAGCCAGAGGCAGAATCGCTCCTCTTCCCCAAGGACTGGGGCTGCTAGCTGACCTGCCCTGACCAGGAGACGGAACCAGCGGGTGTGAGGGCGGCAGTGCTGGGCAGCTCTATGAGGCCTGCAGCTGTGCGAGTATGCTCAGGCTGGACTTGTGAATGGTGAGTCACCACCAGGGCGGGGGCACACGTGCAGGGACACAGAGGTGTCAGAAAGACTTAAAAACCCTTTGACAAGAGACATTCAAGTTAGCGGATCTAAAATCTCCTATAAACCAAATAGCAGCAAGTGCGACCATGAGGAGGTTGAGCTGCTAGTCATTTTGGCTCACGGAAGAGCTTATGTTCCAGCTCATTCTCTTCTCCCCAAGAAGGGTCGCCTGTCTTAGGAAAAAGAGAACAGGTTGGTCGGACCTGCACCCTCCCCCACAACTTATCTACTGTCCACAGAGACAGGGAAAGGACAGCAAGGGTTACTAGCATCAGTAATGGATTATGAGTCATCCTCTGAATGTTTATGACAAAAATAAGAGCTGAAAGAGTGTTTAGAATGCTACCCTGTTTTGTTGCTCTTGTAAACATCTGATAGCTGTGGGTAGTAAAAAGAAAACTGAGAGTAAAAGGAGCCAGAGGGTCTCAAATGATTTGACTTTATGAAACTGAAATAGCAGATTTAGGTTTGCATATACAGTATGACTGTGAATTGGCATAATCCCTTTTGGAAAAATAATCTGGCAGTCTGTATTGACAAGCTTTAAAAGGTTCATGTCCTCTTATCTCCAAAAGGAAATAAAATTTAATGCACAAAGTTTGCTCATCATGGCAGTATTTATCCTGGTGAAAACTTAGAAATGATTCAGACATTCAATAGTAGGGGCACAGTTAATCAAAATCCCTATCCTATAATGGAATAGTGTCAAGCCATTAAAATATGATTCCCAGAGTATTAACAAGCAAAAGCATTTATGCTTTGCCAAAGAGAAAACAAGAAAATATATACACATCAATAACAACTATGTAAAATAAACCCTACCAAACCCACAAAATCTTTGCATGAAAAACAACTGGTGAGAAAATATATCAAAATATTAACCGTGGCTTCTTGCATGTGGCAGACAGGCCCCAAGGACGGCGGCCATCAACTCCTTGTTCCTGTGCGTGCACGCTGCTCCAGCCAGCCAGAGGCAGAATCGCTCCTCTTCCCCAAGGACTGGGGCTGCTAGCTGACCTGCCCTGACCAGGAGACGGAACCAGCGGGTGTGAGGGCGCGGCAGTGCTGGGCAGCTCTATGAGGCCTGCAGCTGTGCGAGTATGCTCAGGCTGGACTTGTGAATGGTGAGTCACCACCAGGGCGGGGGGCACACGTGCAGGGACACAGAGGTGTCAGAAAGACAGGCAAGGCCTTCTTGGACCTCCGAGCTCAGCCTGCTACTCTGACTGCAGGTGCACAGGGGACTTCAGCCAATACCAGTCAAGAACGGCCCAGCTGAAATCAGCCGCAGTTCTTGACCCACAGAGTGCTGAGAAATAATAAGCTGTCATGTTAAGTCCTTAAGCTCTGGTGTGGTTGGTTATGCAGCAGCAGATCGTCGAAACTGCAGAATGTGTGGTAATATTTCTTTGTTCTATGTTTTTGTGTTTTTCAAATTTTCAGTGAAATTTGTGTAATTCTTTTTCCTTTTTAAAAGTAACATTAATTTTTACCATTATATAATTAATGTCTCCAGATTCCCTGTAGTCCAGTGGCTAAAACCCTGCACTCCCAATGCAGGGGGCCTTGGTTCAATCCCTGGCCAGGGAACTAGATTCCACATCCCAAAACTAGGAGTTCATATGCTGCAATGAAGATTTAGAGATGCTGCAAGCTGCAACTGAGACCCAATGCAGCGAAATAAATAAACAGAATATTTAAAAAATTAATGTCTCTTATAGACAAATTTGAGAAATCAGAAAAATACACATTTAGACAAACAAAAAAATCTAATGTATAATTTCCAAAGACCCATGGTTACCTTAGGGTATATATTCTTCCGGTATTCTATATATGAGTAAGTTGTATTTTTCTCTGTAAATGTATACTACAAGTGCAGGTCCATGTATCTTTAAAGGATGGTGAAAACAAGTAATGGATTTATTTTTATAACTAAAGCCTGTTGGTTTGGTGTCCTCCTGCCCCCAGGTGACACCTCTGCTGGGTTTCCTAACAGCAGACTGTGATTACACGTGAATTCCTTCTGACATAGGAAAGTCCGATAAAGGATCAGATACGGTGGCCATGACAGGCCTAAGGCAGGTGCAGGGAGGCTAGTCAGAGTCCACTGAAGTGTCCAGGTAAGCGGCGTAAGCCTGAACTAAGACACTGGTAGTGGCGACAGGGAGAGGAAGGCTGGGATGAGAGACACCAGGGAGTGGACACAGGGGTAGGGCAAATGAGATCCGGGCAAGGAATGGCTGGTCAGTGTGGAGCAAACACAGCAGGAGGAAGAGGTCTGTACATGTGGACATGTGGACTGTGAAGACTACAGAGCATGTAAGTCGACTTAGTAGTGAGGCTGGTCCTCTCCTGGGGTGTGGATTACCTGTTTTGCTATCTTTGGCCCCTGGCACGTAGTAAGAATCTAATACATTTTTGCTAAATGAATGACTATAACTGTGAGCTGCTCAGGGCAGGCTCCTGGGTAAGAGACTTGGAAGTCACCAGGGTAGAGGTGCTAGCTGAAATCTCGGGGTGGATGCGACTGCTCAGGAAAAGGGGACAATGGCAAGTGAAAAGGCTGGCAGGATTCTGAGGAAGTCTCTCACCTGTAAATGACATGCTTAGCCAGCTCCACATCGTCCCGGGATACACACAAATGAAGTAACGTTTTCAACTCTTCTTTCAAGATGAGCTTATTCTGGGTCAGTTTGTCTTCCAAGTTTCTCAAATAGGTTTCTGGAAGAAAGCACAGTGTGGTGGTCACTCAGGCTGATTGGACCGTGACCTCAGGGAGAAGGGGAGGCCAGAAGCTGGCACCGTGCAGAGGACCACAGAGAGGGCTCGTGGCCACGTAGCTCCCACCACTGGCTGGTCTTGAGAGCGAGTGTCAGAGGTGGTGTGTGGAGCAGCACATCTGCATCACGGGGTGCGGGCCAGGCCACACTCCAGACTCCCCAGCGCAGGAGCAGGGAGCAGCAGCACAAGAAGGTGCATTTGTTACTACCTGGGTGATGCTATGTAAAGGTTGAGAACTAATGTCCCAAGAGGCTCAGTCCAGAGAACTGTATCTACAGGTGACCCATGAGAAAATTTTGCCAGACCATCAGCTGGTAGGGTATCCAGCAGAAAAACAGAAAGGAAACTGTGAAGATGGGTCCACCCACAAGCGAAGACTCACACAGTGCAGGACTATTTCACATCTCTTTCACCTGATTCAACGTTACCACTTTTCATCCCTCTTGGTACCTCTCTGATCAGCAGTTAAAAGCATGCCACAGTACCGGAGAATGCACAGAGGGTAAAACTGCCCTCTAAATCGCAGCAAACCCCATTTAGTAACCACAGGGTAGGGCAAATGAGATCCGGCTGGCTCAGTGTGGAGCAAACACAGCAGGAGGAAGAGGTCTGTACATGTGGACATGTGGACTGTGAAGACTACAGAGCATGTAAGTCGACTTAGTAGTGAGGCTGGTCCTCTCCTGGGGTGTGGATTACCTGTTTTGCTATCTTTGGCCCCTGGCACGTAGTAAGAATCTAATACATTTTTGCTAAATGAATGACTATAACTGTGAGCTGCTCAGGGCAGGCTCCTGGGTAAGAGACTTGGAAGTCACCAGGGTAGAGGTGCTAGCTGAAATCATGGGGGTGGATGCGACTGCTCAGGAAAAGGGGACAATGGCAAGTGAAAAGGCTGGCAGGATTCTGAGGAAGTCTCTCACCTGTAAATGACATGCTTAGCCAGCTCCACATCGTCCCGGGATACACACAAATGAAGTAACGTTTTCAACTCTTCTTTCAAGATGAGCTTATTCTGGGTCAGTTTGTCTTCCAAGTTTCTCAAATAGGTTTCTGGAAGAAAGCACAGTGTGGTGGTCACTCAGGCTGATTGGACCGTGACCTCAGGGAGAAGGGGAGGCCAGAAGCTGGCACCGTGCAGAGGACCACAGAGAGGGCTCGTGGCCACGTAGCTCCCACCACTGGCTGGTCTTGAGAGCGAGTGTCAGAGGTGGTGTGTGGAGCAGCACATCTGCATCACGGGGTGCGGGCCAGGCCACACTCCAGACTCCCCAGCGCAGGAGCAGGGAGCAGCAGCACAAGAAGGTGCATTTGTTACTACCTGGGTGATGCTATGTAAAGGTTGAGAACTAATGTCCCAAGAGGCTCAGTCCAGAGAACTGTATCTACAGGTGACCCATGAGAAAATTTTGCCAGACCATCAGCTGGTAGGGTATCCAGCAGAAAAACAGAAAGGAAACTGTGAAGATGGGTCCACCCACAAGCGAAGACTCACACAGTGCAGGACTATTTCACATCTCTTTCACCTGATTCAACGTTACCACTTTTCATCCCTCTTGGTACCTCTCTGATCAGCAGTTAAAAGCATGCCACAGTACCGGAGAATGCACAGAGGGTAAAACTGCCCTCTAAATCGCAGCAAACCCCCATTTAGTAACCGAATGATTTCAGGGTGGTCCCTTGTCTTGTATTTGAACCTACTGTGGAGACAAACACAAACAGGAAACACTGCTTCTTGGCATTAGGATGGTATTCTTGGAACTGCATTCTTGGCAGAATGTGGGGTGAGACGCAAGGCAGGCACCAGGCAGCATCTGCCTTCCAGAAGGCAGGATTGTTCTCAGTCTCAGAAGCTGCCAAGAAGTCTACAGGATTTGCTCCAAGGCCCACAGCTCTGAAGGAAAGCTGCTTAAAGGGAAGGCAGCATGTACATGAAAAATCCTAAACTGGGAAGCTGAGTAAATGCTGCTCTCGATCTGCTAGAAAAGGCCTGCTAGGTTTTGGTTAATGCAAAGGACCCTCCAATCTTTACTTGCAGAATAGTGTAGTGGCTGAAGACTTTAGAATGGGGAAGACATGGGGAAATCTCCTAGGTGCCGCTAGTGGTAAAGAACCTGCCTGCCAATGCAGGAGACATAGGAGATGCACGTTTGATCCTTGAGTGGGGAAGATCCCTGGAGAAGGGAATGGCAACCCACTCCAGTATTCTTGCCTGGAGAATTCCACGGACAGAGGGGCGCAGCAGGCTACAGTCCACGGGGTCACGAAGAGTTGGACAGGACTGAGGCGACTTAGCACGCATGCTGGGCTGAAATCTAGGCTTTGCCACTTGTGTGCTATGGGGAGATTTGGGGAGGCTTGCCTGTGAGACTCGATTTATGTATGAAGTGAGGCTCATGATACTAACCTCATGGGGTCATCCTGAGATAATGCAAGTAAAGTCCTTAGCACAGGGCCCAGCATGTAGTAACTGCCAGGAAATTATAGATGTTACTGTTATTTTCATTCCTCCGGTCATGAGAATTTATTAAATGTCTAAACAATTTCCAATCTAAAATGGTTTTAATAGGATGACTTTACATCTGTACTTCTTCATACTTCTTAATATCTCCAAAATTTCAACAGATGTAGTTTGTATTTTAAAACAACCAATAAATTTTAAGCTTATCATATATTCCTATTCAGAGGTATCCTCCTTTGTCTGAGACGCAGGAAAGGATAAGGTGTGGTCCCTGTCCTGAAAGAGCTTAGAGTCTATTTGAAAAGACCAGACATATTTACATAAAGCTATCTGAAAACAGTGACAGGGTAGGTGACACATGACAGTAAAAGATAACAGGAAAGAAGAGCGAAGTCAGGCAGCAGAAAGAGACCAGGTGGGGTGGCAGCGGAGCACAGGGAAGGGGCCGGGTAGGGCTGGCGAAGCTGACGGGTGTGGCATTGTCAGTGTGGGAATCAGCACGAGACACAGCACAGACCTGGGAGGAAAGGTGGCGAGGGGAGAATGTGACTTGATTAACAGGAGATCACACTGGATTCTAGAAAAGGGTCCACTATGGAAGAGCTAGGAGGCTGGGGGAAGGGAGGCGTTAGTCCATGACGGGGTATGTAAGAGAGTACACTGTGGGGTCTCACGATGAGGAAAGTGGACAGGATTTCCTATATAAATACCTGACAGTGGAGTAGATTGGTACTCATGATATTAATTACCTTTCAGAACATATGCATGACCATCACAGCCTTAGAAAGTCTATAACAACCAGACTGAGACATGAAGCCCTAACTGCAAACTTCATGGAGCTCCAGATGACTTGGGGTAAGCAGAAACGACTGAGGTAAAATCTAGATCAGGTCTACTAAAGTGGAGATTAAACTCTTCTCCATCACTCTTTATCCTCTTGTTCTGTTCCTGATTCTGTATAACAGTGGGGTTCGCAGAGCAGTGAAGAAGACTGGTTTCTGGAGGTTTGGACTGCAGAGACTGGGGAGCAAGTGCTCATTAGGGGCTCCCACCATCTGACAGTGAGCAGGAGGAAAGCTGAAAAAGTCAACAGAACACACAATTTTAAAAAAGAGGTGAATCTTGCTGTGTTTGTAAAGGAATTTGAAGTACTGAGGAAAGCTCAGTGTACAGGAGAAGAGGGAATGAATGCAACAAGATTTCTCACATGGTGATAGGTAGTAGGACCTAGGATGGTGGTGTCATGTTTTTAGCTTTTTTTTTTCTTGGCCACTTCTATTGGTCTTTCATCATCCATGTTTGTTCTTTGGCCTGTGTGGGCCTCCCATCGCAGTGGCCTCTGTTGTCGCAGAGCACTGGCTCTGGGCGCATGCGCTCCAGAGCTCCGGCTCGGTGATTGGACACATCAGTCCAGCCGCTGTGCAGCACGTGGGATCTTCCCAGGCCAGGGATTGAACTGGTGCCCCTTGCACTGCAAGGCAGTGTCTGTACCCACTGGACCACCAGGGAAGCCCCTGTTTTTAGCTTTTTACAGTAAAAACGTTCAAACATACCTAAAAGTAGAGAGAAATTACCTCCCACATGCCCATCAGCCAACCACAGCAACTATCAATGTTTTGCTAAATTTTTTTTTTAGATTTTTCTTTTTAATTTGGCCTCTTTTATTGGTTTTTTTATTTATTTTCATCCATCTTTATTGTTTGGCCTGTGTGGGCCTCCCATTACAGTGGCATCTCTCGTTGCAGAGCACCGGCTCTGGGCGCACACGCTCCAGAATGCTGGCTAATTGGACACACTGGTCCAGCCACTCCGCGGCACGTGGGATCTTCCTGGGCCAGGGATCAAGGCGGTGCCCCTTGCAATGCAAGGCGAACTCTTTACCCACTGGACCACCAGGGAAGCCCAATGTTTTGCTAATATTTTAAAGAAACCTTTTAGACTACCGATTCTTCCAGCACAGAGTAGAAAATATGAAAATGCATCATACATTTTTTTGTTTCATTTTATTTCATTTATCTAAAGATATGTATGTGTACTGGAGATGCAAGGCAAATTGTATTTTTTAGTGAGGGTTGCATCAGAAAGTCTGACAGCCAGTCATGTAGAGCAGTTCTCGGACCTCACTGCGCAGACACATTGTCTGGGGCCCGAGATCTGGCATTTCTATCCCTATCTCCCTTGCTGCTGACCCTTGAACCTTACTTTGAGCAGCACTGACCTAGAGGGCTGGATGCAGCACTGGTTTGAGTATTCCTCTGGGATCCTGGGAGAAGGTTCAGAGGAGGCTGGCAGGCCCCACAGTAATAGAGTGAAATAAAAAGTGTACCTAAGGGCAGACTAGGAGCGAAGAATAAATCACCTGTTTCTTCTGCGATACAAGATCATTGAAAGAGAGACTGAACAGGGATAAAGACAGGAAGGTTGACTGACAGATCAATGAAAGAATTAAGAAATAGATTTGATTACCTTTGGTGCCTGGAAGATTACATGCAACAGCCACCTTCTTGTGTTGAAATTCCTTTAACTTCACAATACTGTCTGTAAGTAGGTATCTTTTAGCTAAAAGTCAGAAAGAGAAAGTAAAATCATTTTGATTGTTTACACTTAGCAAATAACATGTGTAGACCTCTTTCCAATGACTGAATTTGTCTTCACTTAGTATAAATAATCCATCTAGACTGGTATAACTATTAACTGTCACCCTGGTAGGGGAAAAAAAATAATCCAAACAAGAGACTGCAAATCCTCCACAAGTTTTGTTTGTGTGAAAGGAGCTAATGATTGTGTATGGGGAGGGGTAGACAGGAGTCTGGACTGCAAAACACAGATAAAAGAACAGGTCTATCTAGATTTGGTTTAAACAGGTAGAAGCAACAGGTAGAAGCATATGGAGTAGGGGAAGAAGCTAGAGTGACCACTGGAATTCTCAGTGCTGTCATTTGCGAAGTGAGGGGCTATGGCCTCTCAGTATCTTCTAGATACATCAGGAGTCATTCACCTCAACTTAGCCGAAGTGAAGAGTTTGGGAAACATCATTTCTTTAAGATGCTGGGTTATGCATGAACTCGAGCATGGTCAAAGACTCAGATCTGTGTACTGAAATAACAATGTAACAACAAGAACTGTTGTTTTCTAGAAAGGTACTCCAGAGAAGTAGCTACAGCAGGCCTGCCTGTGTTCACACCCTTCCTCTCCCAGTTCTCCAACAGTGGGCAAATTCCTCAGCGGCCTCTTCTTAGGAGTTACTCCACTGAGATCTGGCATTTCTATCCCTATCTCCCTTGCTGCTGACCCTTGAACCTTACTTTGAGCAGCACTGACCTAGAGGGCTGGATGCAGCACTGGTTTGAGTATTCCTCTGGGATCCTGGGAGAAGGTTCAGAGGAGGCTGGCAGGCCCCACAGTAATAGAGTGAAATAAAAAGTGTACCTAAGGGCAGACTAGGAGCGAAGAATAAATCACCTGTTTCTTCTGCGATACAAGATCATTGAAAGAGAGACTGAACAGGGATAAAGACAGGAAGGTTGACTGACAGATCAATGAAAGAATTAAGAAATAGATTTGATTACCTTTGGTGCCTGGAAGATTACATGCAACAGCCACCTTCTTGTGTTGAAATTCCTTTAACTTCACAATACTGTCTGTAAGTAGGTATCTTTTAGCTAAAAGTCAGAAAGAGAAAGTAAAATCATTTTGATTGTTTACACTTAGCAAATAACATGTGTAGACCTCTTTCCAATGACTGAATTTGTCTTCACTTAGTATAAATAATCCATCTAGACTGGTATAACTATTAACTGTCACGCTGGTATGGGAAAAAATAATCCAAACAAGAGACTGCAAATCCTCCACAAGTTTTGTTTGTGTGAAAGGAGCTAATGATTGTGTATGGGGAGGGGTAGACAGGAGTCTGGACTGCAAAACACAGATAAAAGAACAGGTCTATCTAGATTTGGTTTAAACAGGTAGAAGCAACAGGTAGAAGCATATGGAGTAGGGAAGAAGCTAGGGTGACCACTGGAATTCTCAGTGCTGTCATTTGCGAAGTGAGGGGCTATGGCCTCTCAGTATCTTCTAGATACATCAGGAGTCATTCACCTCAACTTAGCCGAAGTGAAGAGTTTGGGAAACATCATTTCTTTAAGATGCTGGGTTATGCATGAACTCGAGCATGGTCAAAGACTCAGATCTGTGTACTGAAATAACAATGTAACAACAAGAACTGTTGTTTTCTAGAAAGGTACTCCAGAGAAGTAGCTACAGCAGGCCTGCCTGTGTTCACACCCTTCCTCTACCAGTTCTCCAACAGTGGGCAAATTCCTCAGCGGCCTCTTCTGTTAATGGAGAATAGTACCTCTCTCACTGGGAGGTGTGAGGAGAAAAGGAATGAATGTATGTAAAATGCAGTAAAGCCTGACACAAAGTGTTAATTCTTTTATTATCACTCACCAGCATTTTCACATTTAATCATTTTCACAAAAGATATTAAGGGACAATTTTACAAATAAAGAAAGCTGCTCAGAGTCTTTAAGACTGTTAGCTGCAGAGCTGGACTTTTAAAAGAGTTTTAGATCTCCGCTCCCAGACTCGGCAAGAGTACGCCCAAGGGGGGTGGGGGGAGGCGGGGTGGTTCCCGGGGAGCAGCACAGCTCCACCTGAGGAAGTACTGCAGCCCCAAAGTCAAGACCCCAGCCCAGCTGTCCTTAGATTCCCCGGCACACGGGCGTCCACGACAGGCAGAGACCACCACTGCACCCAGGGACAGAGGGCGAGGGTAGAGCTGGGCCAGTGAGTGACTGGGGCGCTGTTCCTTCTCCAGAGATGCCCTCACTGATGTTTAGCTCCCTTCTATCCCATCCCGCCCCTCCTTCGCGGCCCCAAGCCGCAGATACCTCCGAGAGGGCAGCGGCAGCAGGTAGACCCCAAGCCTCCCAACCTGGGATACACCAAACTCCGCAGCGCCTGCAGCAGCAGGGCTTCCTTCGGGGACCGAAAGGCAGCCGCCATGATGTTCCGGGCCGCACCAACTGCGGAGCGGGGAGGGGGCGGGGCGTCGACGACGGCTCCGCCCCTTCCTCTGCCCGCCTCCCCCGGCCCGGCATTCCCTGTGGTATGCCCTAAGATGGCGGCGCCCGTGATGCGGCTCGGGATCCTCCTGGCGCGGAAAGTGTCGCTGCCTCAGCTCGCCCTGGCCGGTTAGTGGCTGCTGCCTTCTTTGGGCTGCTGCTTTAGGTCTCTGAGAACTCTGTTACTTGAGTAAAAGGAGTGATGGGCTTTTAAAGAGAGAGGCATGCTTGTAGGATCTAGTTGCTGGAGAGGCCACTGGAGGTGTTGGGTAGCACAGAGAGGAGAGGTAAGGTCTCTGACCCATTTCCCTCCTTAAAACGGTGTCTTCTTATCCAGAGGTGTGCAGAGCAGAGGAAGTTCTGGCATGAGAGCTTTTACGTGTGATTTGCAGAGTTTGTGTGTTAGGGTGGTGGTCTTTTTGCTACCCATGAAAAGCCCAAGTGTGACCCCCACCTATGGTATTTCTCTCCCTGTTTAATTTCCTTAGAAGGGGCGTCATGAACGTTCTCGACACCCCACGCAGGGCCAGACCCCCGGTTTTCGCTCGATGGAGGAATTTTTCGTTAATCATCTCAGTTTCCCTGGTGACTTTGGGTGCAACTTTTTTTTTTATAGGTAGAGGTGGGTTTTTTTGGTTCTTAAGCCATCCTTTATTTTTTCATCCATCTTTATTCTTTTGGCCTGTGTGGGCCTCCCATTGCAGTGGCCTCTCCTCTTGCAGAGTACTTGGCCCTCGGTAATTGGACACACCGGTTCAGCCGCTCCGCTGCACGTGGGATCTTCCCCGTCCAGGGATCGAACTGGTGCCTGCAAGGCGGACTCTTTACCCACAGGACCACCAGGGAAGCCCTCGGCGTAACTTTTGACTGACCTTTCTTTGCTGAAGTTTTCCCTTCGAACAATAAATGCTAATAGTTTTGAAATATTTTGATATCTAAGTGAATGAAAGCTCACTCAAAACTTGTTTAAAGGACCTGCTGATGAAGAATATTGGGGAAACTTTTTAATTTACGAAAGCTAAATCCTGACAGGTGTATCTGATTATATGGTTAGGCTACAGGAATCACAGTTGATTTTTCCAGTGCCTGTTTATCTACTCTTTCCAACATATCTCCTGTAGGCCCTATTCAAAAGCAACACATGTAGTTTTGCTCCACATATTTTAAATATCAATGTGAAACCTTAGAGTTGGCCACCAGAAATTTTCTGAGGGTTAACTGGTTGAGCTAGCTAATGCACATGTTTCATGCCATGCATTAGGTAGTCTGCCTAGTACTTGGCACCCAGTAAGAATTAAGGATTGTAGCTACTTCTTAGTGTGTTTACTTATGATTGTTAATAAATACTTTTCAGTTTAAACAAGACCTTGGATTCCTTGTCGGGGGAAGGATCCTAGCTGCTTAGAATGTTTGGGGCCAGTCATTCTAAGGAGGGAATGGAAATTAGATAAAGAGACTTTCTAGTCAGCGTTTTGATCTGAGATTGAAATGGTGAACTTGTGATAGGTTACAGCTGTGCTCTTCCACTGTAGCAACCACGAGCTATATGTGACTATTTCAATCAGTTTAAATTTAAAAATTCTACTCCTTATTCACAGTAGCTACTTTTTAAGTGCTCCGTAGACACCTGTGGCTAGATAGCTCCTTCATTACAGAAAGCTGTGTGGCACAAGCACTGGGTTAGACCACGGAGGAAAGAAGTCTTGTCATCAGGAGCTGGAGGCTATACGACAAGTAATATAAGATGTTGTTGTTGTTTGGTCACGAAGTTGTGTCCAACTCTTGCGCAGCCACATGCACTTTAGGCCGCCAGGCTTCTCTGTCCATGGGATTTCCCAGGCAAGAATACTGAAGTGGGTTGCCATTTCCTTCTCCAGGGGATCTTCCGTACTCCGGGATCGAATCCACATCTCCTGCATTGCAGGCTGATTCTTTACCATTGAGCCACTGGGGAAGCGGTCTTAATTCCATCTATCACCTTAATTACCCTTTCCCAAGTACCCTAAGATCCTGGGGATTAGACATGGGCATTTTGTGAGGGGTGACATTATTCCGCCTACCACTCCTATATATGCCATTGGTTTCTATTAGGAAAATTTTGCACTTGCCAGATTTAAATTCTTTATCCTGATACTCATTTCCTTTCTATCGTCAATGGAGATGGTAAGCAAACGTTTAAAGTTCATGTATATGAAAGTTACTGGGCTTGTCTTTTGTAAATTTACTAGTCCTCATTTATTTTGTTCTGTGATCCCCTTGAACAGTTGCCCACAGGGCATTCTGGGCCTCCTGTCTTTCCCCACCATCTCCTCCCTAATTCTAGATAAGTGTCTTTTCTGACTTTAGAATAAGGGCTGATTTCTTACGCTGGAATAAAATATGTGCTAGGAGAAGAATAAGCAAATGTAATAATTAGAGAATATGTAAGTTACTGGTATCCTGGAGAATATAGCTTAACCGTTCCCTCTTCTGGCTTCCCAGATGGCGCTAGTGGTAAAGAATCTGGTTGCCAGTTCAAGAGACATGAGAGGTGTTGGTTCAGTCCCTAGGTTGGAAGATCCCCTGGAGGAGGGCATGGCAGCCACTCCAGTGTTCTTGCCTGGAGAGTTCCCAGGACAGAGGAGCCTGCTGGCTACAGTCTGTCGGGATGCAAAGCGTCGGACACAGCTGAAGTGACTTGGCACGCGCGTCCCTTCCTCCACTCGTGCTCACCCAGAGAAAAGGGCTGTACTTGTTTCCCACAGAATGGAGAGATCTACCTGGTTTTAGATGTTGGAATTCAGTTTGCATAGAAATGCTGTTGTAAATTATGATTGGGTTATCTTATTTGTTTGTTTTGGCTGTGTCAGGCTGTTAGAGCACGCAGAGACCTTAAATATCACCTAGCCAGCTCCTTCACTTAAAACTGCGAAGTGGGTTGCCATTTCCTTCCCTCCAGGGCATCTTCCGGGATTTCCCAGGCAAGAATACTGAAGTGGGTTGCCATTCCCCCGGAATCCACATCTCCTGCATTGCAGGCTGATTCTTTACCATTGAGCCACTGGGGAAGCGGTCTTAATTCCATCTATCACCTTAATTACCCTTTCCCAAGTACCCTAAGATCCTGGGGATTAGACATGGGCATTTTGTGAGGGGTGACATTATTCCGCCTACCACTCCTATATATGCCATTGGTTTCTATTAGGAAAATTTTGCACTTGCCAGATTTAAATTCTTTATCCTGATACTCATTTCCTTTCTATCGTCAATGGAGATGGTAAGCAAACGTTTAAAGTTCATGTATATGAAAGTTACTGGGCTTGTCTTTTGTAAATTTACTAGTCCTCATTTATTTTGTTCTGTGATCCCCTTGAACAGTTGCCCACAGGGCATTCTGGGCCTCCTGTCTTTCCCCACCATCTCCTCCCTAATTCTAGATAAGTGTCTTTTCTGACTTTAGAATAAGGGCTGATTTCTTACGCTGGAATAAAATATGTGCTAGGAGAAGAATAAGCAAATGTAATAATTAGAGAATATGTAAGTTACTGGTATCCTGGAGAATATAGCTTAACCGTTCCCTCTTCTGGCTTCCCAGATGGCGCTAGTGGTAAAGAATCTGGTTGCCAGTTCAAGAGACATGAGAGGTGTTGGTTCAGTCCCTAGGTTGGAAGATCCCCTGGAGGAGGGCATGGCAGCCACTCCAGTGTTCTTGCCTGGAGAGTTCCCAGGACAGAGGAGCCTGCTGGCTACAGTCTGTCGGGATGCAAAGCGTCGGACACAGCTGAAGTGACTTGGCACGCGCGTCCCTTCCTCCACTCGTGCTCACCCAGAGAAAAGGGCTGTACTTGTTTCCCACAGAATGGAGAGATCTACCTGGTTTTAGATGTTGGAATTCAGTTTGCATAGAAATGCTGTTGTAAATTATGATTGGGTTATCTTATTTGTTTGTTTTGGCTGTGTCAGGCTGTTAGAGCACGCAGAGACCTTAAATATCACCTAGCCAGCTCCTTCACTTAAAACTGCAAGGTCTGTGCATACCTGTGGCTGATTCGGGTGTGTGTATAGTAGTAAACAACAAAACTCTGTAAAGGTAAAATAAAAATAAATTCTAAAGAGCTTGCCAATCAAATGGATTTAACCCATACCGTTATAGAAAAAATTATCAGCAACTGAAGCAAATAAAAAATCTGTCTACCTAGGTTTTATATGACTGCAAAGAGAGAAATCATCTAAATATTCACATATTCAATTGATAATTGAAGAACTGAAAATAACAATAGGCATTTCTTTTTTCATATTGGTTGCTTATTTGTAGATCTTCAATTATAATATTTTGTAACTCACTGCCAATAAATGTAAATTGATTATAATAGCTGTCAGGAAAAAAAAAAAAATTGCAAGATCTGGTCTTCTGAAGTCCTGCTCCCTCACTGATTACAGCTGTGCAAGTATAACGCCATCAGTCAGCACAGGTGTATTTTATTCATCCTTCTTGACAGATCTAGGAATGTAACTGACAACTTATAACATTGTTTCTATGAAAAATATATTTTAAGTTCCAAACATCAAGTCATTCCTTTAAAGTAATCCATCTGAAACGTTTGCACTTTTTAATAGTATTTCTTAAAAAGTATCTTAGTTCACCTTTGAGATAATCTTTGGGAGTTTTTAATATTATTGCATCATTGCTTAAGCTTTAGACTTCACAGCCTCTGCTGAAGGCAAGGGAGGGACTGGTTTGGGTATTAACACACACAGGTGTGTTATATTTGTTTTACTTGGGAGATGATAGAGAATAACAGTAGCATGCAAATACTGTGTTTAATTGGTTTCCATGCCTTCTAGTTGTGTTTGGTTTATGGTCTGCTATGACCTTCAGGTTAATTTTCTGCCATTCATTCCTTTTTAATTTTTTTAAACAGCTTTATCTGAATAAATTTAGTCACATTCACCTGAAGTTGTCAGTTTAGTGTTGAATTAGTTTTTTGGTATGTACACAAGGTTGTGCAACAGCCACAGTCAGTTTAGGACATTTTCATCACCACAAAAAATCCCCATACTCATTAGCAGGTTTTCCTGCCCCTCTACCCTCCAGATCTAGGCAACCAATAAACTGCTATCTCTATAGACTTGCCTGTTGTAGACTCTGCATTTGAATGGAATTATATAATATGTAGTCTTTCATGACTGGCTTCTTTTTCTTTAGCGTGTTTTTGAGGTTCATCCATGTTGTAGCATCCTTTGTAAGAATGTACCACATCTTGTTTACCCATTCATAAATAAATTGATGGATATTTGCATTTTTCCTTTTTGACTATTATGAATAATGTTGCTGGGAACTTCATATACAATTGTTTGTGTGGATATATGATTGCATTTCTCTTAGGTATCCACCTAGGAGTGAAATTGTTGGGTTACCTAGTAACTCCATGTTAACATTTTGAGGAACTTTTCCAGTGGGGATGCACCATTTTACATTGTTACCAGCAAAGTATGAACCAGATTTCTCTGTATCCTTATCAACAGCTATTATTATTTGCCTTCTTGACTGTAGCCATCCTAAGTGGATGCGTAGTTGTATTTCAGTATGTTTTGCATTTCCTTAATGGGAAATGATATTAAAGATCTTTCCATATACTTGTCGGCCATATATTTCTGTTTCTATATGCGTGTGTGTGTTTACAAATGTCTGTTCAGATCCTTTGCCCATTTTTCTGTTGCATTATCTTTTTAGGTTTTGAGTTGTAAGAGTTATTATTGTGGGTACAAGTCTCTGATCAGATAGATGATGTGCATATATTTTCCTCCTAGTTTCAGTTATCCTTTGACTTCCTTGATGGTGTCTTTGAAGCATAACAAGTTGTGACTTTAAGTTGCTGTTCATTCTTATTTATTCCTTGAACTCTTGTTTATTGAGCACTGTCATATGCCAATCATTGTGGCAGGTGTCTTCTTGTGGGTTACCCCAGATTTGGCTTGTTAGGTTCCTCTTATCTACCCACTAGAGTGCTGGGTGCTCTGCTTTATGTGAAACAAGGATGTGCTGATCCAAGTCAGATGGAAATTTTTTAGGACTAACTAATGATGTTAAACAGTCATTTGATGAGTGAAGCATGTTTTTGGGGGTTCTGAGAAGGAGTTTTAAGGCTCATCTAGGCTCTTTGTCAATGGAAACAAATTGCTAGTTCTAAAGTGTTAGGAACAAAATTAGCAGAAGTTTTGCTCATAATGTTATAATAAAAATTTTAGGAGGTTTTCTGCATTTTCTTATTGTTAGAGGTTTGAATAGATGTTGTCTAGACCTGAATTGTAAACTTCTGCAATATTGGTTATAGTTTCATAATAGATCTTTTTTAATGGAAAGTGTGGCAAAGGTATGGACTTGCCTGGTAGACTATTTGAATGGAATATATAATATGTAGTCTTTCATGACTGGCTTCTTTTTCTTTAGCGTGTTTTTGAGGTTCATCCATGTTGTAGCATCCTTTGTAAGAATGTACCACATCTTGTTTACCCATTCATAAATAAATTGATGGATATTTGCATTTTTCCTTTTTGACTATTATGAATAATGTTGCTGGGAACTTCATATACAATTGTTTGTGTGGATATATGATTGCATTTCTCTTAGGTATCCACCTAGGAGTGAAATTGTTGGGTTACCTAGTAACTCCATGTTAACATTTTGAGGAACTTTTCCAGTGGGGATGCACCATTTTACATTGTTACCAGCAAAGTATGAACCAGATTTCTCTGTATCCTTATCAACAGCTATTATTATTTGCCTTCTTGACTGTAGCCATCCTAAGTGGATGCGTAGTTGTATTTCAGTATGTTTTGCATTTCCTTAATGGGAAATGATATTAAAGATCTTTCCATATACTTGTCGGCCATATATTTCTGTTTCTATATGCGTGTGTGTGTGTTTACAAATGTCTGTTCAGATCCTTTGCCCATTTTTCTGTTGCATTATCTTTTTAGGTTTTGAGTTGTAAGAGTTATTATTGTGGGTACAAGTCTCTGATCAGATAGATGATGTGCATATATTTTCCTCCTAGTTTCAGTTATCCTTTGACTTCCTTGATGGTGTCTTTGAAGCATAACAAGTTGTGACTTTAAGTTGCTGTTCATTCTTATTTATTCCTTGAACTCTTGTTTATTGAGCACTGTCATATGCCAATCATTGTGGCAGGTGTCTTCTTGTGGGTTACCCCAGATTTGGCTTGTTAGGTTCCTCTTATCTACCCACTAGAGTGCTGGGTGCTCTGCTTTATGTGAAACAAGGATGTGCTGATCCAAGTCAGATGGAAATTTTTTAGGACTAACTAATGATGTTAAACAGTCATTTGATGAGTGAAGCATGTTTTTGGGGGTTCTGAGAAGGAGTTTTAAGGCTCATCTAGGCTCTTTGTCAATGGAAACAAATTGCTAGTTCTAAAGTGTTAGGAACAAAATTAGCAGAAGTTTTGCTCATAATGTTATAATAAAAATTTTAGGAGGTTTTCTGCATTTTCTTATTGTTAGAGGTTTGAATAGATGTTGTCTAGACCTGAATTGTAAACTTCTGCAATATTGGTTATAGTTTCATAATAGATCTTTAAGTAATGTATCTAATAAATGGAAAGTGTGGCAAAGGTATGGATGAATCTAGAACCTATTACACAACGTGAAGTCAAAAAGAGAAGGACAAATACAGTATACTAAAACATATATATATGGAATCTAGAAAGATGGTACTGATAAATAAACATGCAGAGCAGCAGTGGAGAAACAGACATAGAGAACAGACTTCTGGACATTGCGGGGAGGGAAGATCGGGTGAGAGGTATGGAAAGAGTAACATGGAAACATTACACCATATGTAGAAGAGATAATCATAGTGAATAAGCTGTAAGACTAAGGGAACTTACTTGGCAGTGGAGGGGAAGAGGGAGGGAGGTTAGGTGGGAGAGGTCAGGGATATACCTGTGACTGATTTGGGATTATGTATAGCTGTAAACAACAAAACTCTGTAAAAGACATATAATAGTAACTTCGCTGTACACCTGAAACTAATGCAACATAAATCAACTATAGTCCAGTAAAAATTAAAAAAAAAAAACGGGTGTATAAACTGATCGTGTATTGGAACCATGCCTGCTGAGATAATTGTCTTTTTCCTCAGGTAAGAGATGCCTGCTTTCTGCAGTGTACGTGAACAGCGACAAATGGGAAGCAAGAGAAAAAGAAGACTGTCACCTGGGTGGGTATTCACCAGGCTGTCATAGATGTTGTTTCCAGTCACTCCATATTTGCTATCATGTAGTCATGAGATATATGTCAAATGGTGCTTTTATGATATCCAATCAAATAAGCACATCCTAAGTCTTAAAAAGAATTACACTGTTGTTTCACATGTGGCAAAATTATTTTTTCTTTCCTGCAGATTTCTGTTTCATTTTTGCCTTGACAGTCTCTCTGAATTATGTAAACATTTTTCGTTGTTGTTGTTGTTGTTTATTTTTGTTGTATAGTTAGTTACCATGCAGCCTGACTGTGTTTATCTACAGAATCAGCTTTTACCATGACAGTTGAAAAATGATGGTTTTCCAAATTCATGAGTACCTCCGCATTTACTAGTTAGTACTCAATATTTCCTGTAAGCAATATTTCCTTTTTCTTCCATTTCTTTCTGTTTATTATCAGTCTGATCTGATAGATTACTCATTTTTTTTTCTTTTATGATTCCTTACCATCTTTAACTATTTTGGTAGTCAGTTTCTCTCAAATTTGGCTAGTAGAAGTCCTTTCAAGCTGGTTCCCCATGTTCATCTTGTACCTTTCTGCTCTAACCCTGAAATTGATTAAAATTAACCCTTAAATAATGGCAGTGAGGGGCACCTATGCTCGGCACAGTCAGAAATCCACATATAACTTCTAGTTGGTCCTCCATGTAAGTGGCTTCTTCCTAGCCAAGGTTCCATGCACAGATTCAGCCAGCTGTGGATGATGCATGTAATCCTGTAGTGCACATTTAGTCAAAGAAGCTCATGTGTAAGGTGGACCTACACAGTTCAAACCTGTTTTTTTCCAAGGGTCAACTGAATTTCTTCAAGGAGCACTGGTTCCTTTTACTGAGGAATGGGATTAGAAACCAAAGTCCGTACATGAGGTCCCCTTGCTACTGTGCACTTTGTGCTTGTTTGCCCATTCAGTGGACAGAGCTAGGAAAAATATGTACGCATACACACTTAAACATACATATGTGCATATAGATGTGTATACATTGCATATTTTACAAATTATGGGTTCATTGCGAAACCTGCAATTTCAGTTCATCTCTACAGAGTTCTTTATGCCTTCCTCTCCTCCATATTTGTTTCTCCCTTCCATACTGGAAACACTGGTTCCCACTAGGGCCAGTATTTTTTTTTTTTTTTTTTTTTTGCCTCTTTTATTGATTTTTTATTTATCTTCATCCATCTTTTCTTTTTTTTAAAAAAAAAAAAGCTTATTTTTATTTATCTATTTTGCTGCACTGGGTCTTAGTTGCAGCGCACGGGATCTTTAGTTGCAGCATGTGGGATCTAGTTCCCTGACCAGGAATTGAACCCTGGCCCCCTGCATTGGGAGCACAGAGTCTTAACCACTGGACTGCCAAGGAAGTCCTTATTTTCATCCATCTTTATTCTTTGGCCTGTGTGGGCCTCCCATTGCAGTGGCTTCTCTCATAGAGCACTGGCTCTGGGTGCATGCATTCCAGAGTGCTGGCTCCTAATTGGACACACTGGACCAGCCACTCCACGGCAGGTGGGATCTTCCCGGGCCAGGGATTGCCCTGGTGGCCCGTGCACTGCAAGGCGGACTGTACCCACTGGACCACCAGGAAAGCCCCAAGGCCAGTATTTTGATGTGCCAGTCAGTCTTGGCATTGCAAGTTATCTTTTGCTGTCTTCTACCCAGTAAGTGCCAGTAATGTCCTGTAGTCATTTAGACATTTGAACAACAAAAAAAATACCCCTATGTATTCTGAAATGCCCTTGAGGACCTTTTGGTACTCATTTTGGGAACCACTGTTCTAGTGATCAAAGCAGTATGGACTCAATTATATTGCTGAGCTTGCTCTGAGTTGCCATATTATGAAGTATATGGAAAGTATTGTGGAAGTTCAGAAATGGGAACGAAGAATTTCGTAAAAGCTATTGTTAATGCTTGCCTAGATATGAAGGGGAAATTAGGAAGCAAGACCATTATGTTTGGTGCCTTGGTACGTATAACCTCTGTTTTTTGGAAACAAACCTTGGAAGTACCATCATGGATTCTTGAGCGAGCAGTTGCTCTTTTTTAAAAAAAAAATTGCTAATGTATGTATTTATGACTATTCTGGGTTTTCACTGCTGCTGCAGGCTCTTCTCTAGTTGCAGGGAGTGGGGCTGCTCTCTACTTGAGGTGAGCAGGTTTTTTGTCGTGGTGACTTCTCTTGTTGTAGAACTCAGGCTCTAGGGTACACGGGCTTCAGTAGTTGCGCACATGGGCTCTATAGTTGTGACTTCGAGGCCCTAGAGCAGAGTCTCAATAGTTGTGGCTCATGGACTTAGTTGCTCCACAGCATGGGAGATCTTTCCAGATCAGGGATTGAACCCCTGTCTCCTGTACTGGCAGGCGAACTTTTCACCTCTGAACTGCCAGGGAAACCCCTGAGCAGTTGCTCTTTGCCAAAGAATGAGCCAAGCAGTTGGGGGCGCTTCACAGGTTGCCACAGGTGGGCTCAGTAGTTGGGACGCAGCATGTAGGGGCTTCCCGGATCTGGAACTGGAACCATGAAACCGTGCCTCCTTCACTGAGCTACAAGGGAGGCTCCCTAATTCTTTGAGCCTTCTGGCAGGGATATGGGCCCTGAGAATCATGTGGTACACCTGGGACTGCATTCCGATGATCCGGCAGTAGGTGGCAGTGTGACTTCTGCGAAGACGCGTGAAGCCAGAGGAGCCGGGTATTTGGATACTGGCCTTTGGGAAGCCCCAAGGCCAGTATTTTGATGTGCCAGTCAGTCTTGGCATTGCAAGTTATCTTTTGCTGTATTCTACCCAGTAAGTGCCAGTAATGTCCTGTAGTCATTTAGACATTTGAACAACAAAAAAAATACCCCTATGTATTCTGAAATGCCCTTGAGGACCTTTTGGTACTCATTTTGGGAACCACTGTTCTAGTGATCAAAGCAGTATGGACTCAATTATATTGCTGAGCTTGCTCTGAGTTGCCATATTATGAAGTATATGGAAAGTATTGTGGAAGTTCAGAAATGGGAACGAAGAATTTCGTAAAAGCTATTGTTAATGCTTGCCTAGATATGAAGGGAAATTAGGAAGCAAGACCATTATGTTTGGTGCCTTGGTACGTATAACCTCTGTTTTTTGGAAACAAACCTTGGAAGTACCATCATGGATTCTTGAGCGAGCAGTTGCTCTTTTTTAAAAAAAAAATTGCTAATGTATGTATTTATGACTATTCTGGGTTTTCACTGCTGCTGCAGGCTCTTCTCTAGTTGCAGGGAGTGGGGCTGCTCTCTACTTGAGGTGAGCAGGTTTTTTGTCGTGGTGACTTCTCTTGTTGTAGAACTCAGGCTCTAGGGTACACGGGCTTCAGTAGTTGCGGCACATGGGCTCTATAGTTGTGACTTCGAGGCCCTAGAGCAGAGTCTCAATAGTTGTGGCTCATGGACTTAGTTGCTCCACAGCATGGGAGATCTTTCCAGATCAGGGATTGAACCCCTGTCTCCTGTACTGGCAGGCGAACTTTTCACCTCTGAACTGCCAGGGAAACCCCTGAGCAGTTGCTCTTTGCCAAAGAATGAGCCAAGCAGTTGGGGGCGCTTCACAGGTTGCCACAGGTGGGCTCAGTAGTTGGGACGCAGCATGTAGGGGCTTCCCGGATCTGGAACTGGAACCATGAAACCGTGCCTCCTTCACTGAGCTACAAGGGAGGCTCCCTAATTCTTTGAGCCTTCTGGCAGGGATATGGGCCCTGAGAATCATGTGGTACACCTGGGACTGCATTCCGATGATCCGGCAGTAGGTGGCAGTGTGACTTCTGCGAAGACGCGTGAAGCCAGAGGAGCCGGGTATTTGGATACTGGCCTTTGGGAAGCGTTTCATTGAGGGTGTGTGTGGAGGGATGCCCACTGCATGTGGAGCTCTGTGATTGGGCGCTGTGATCTGGTGCGGGCTCACTGATTGGGGGAGGGCAGAGGGAGCGATATGAGGCTTTTACTCCTGGCGTCCCCATTGGAGGGTGTGAGTGGGGAGGAGCTGGTCGTGGCTGCGGAGGGAAGATGTCTGGGTGTGGGCGTGGGGTTTTGGCTCCCCTCATCTTAAGTGATTTTGCTCAATGCTGAATACTGCTGAGGTGACCTGAATTCTGTCGTCGTCGTGCAGCTGTGGTACCTCCTCTGTTCAGTTTCGTTAATGGTTTTCTGTTAGAGCCTTGGGTGAGGGATTATGGGGATATGTCTGAGAGTAATTTATTACTATGGAGGTCTAGATTAAAACCAGGAGTGCAATATACTACACTTCATTCTAGGGACAAGCAGATCATGAACGCAAACCGGGGCCTCTGACTTCAGAGTCAAAAGGCACCTTCTGTTCAGGTGACTTCTGTTCTGCTGACCCTGTGTGTGCCAGAGTCTGTGCTAAAGCGCTTCACGCAGTATTCTGTGTCATGTTCCCAACAGCTGGCAGAGGCAGCTGCTATTTCCCTTAGGGATGAGGAAGATGAGACCAGATCCTAACATTTGCTTACGGCTCTACAGGATTCTGGAGAAGGGGTATGGCAACCCACTGCAACATTTTTGCCTAGAGAATCCCATGGACAGAGGAGCCTAGAGGCTACAATCATAGGGTCGCACGGAGTTGGACATGACTGAAGCGACTGAACACACACATATATGCAGTATTCTATTGCCTTTCTGCTCAGACATAGCTTTCTTAGTGATTGTTGTAGTACCTGCAACTGTACCTTCCTGTCTTTGCAGCAGTGGATCTCTTGCTTTTAAAAAATATTTTTGATGGCGGTATAATATATACTTGAAAAGTGCACAGATCATAATGTACAGATGGATGAATTATCAGAGTGAACAAACCTATGTAAAAGAAAATTCCTACCATTCTAGAAGCCATTATCATGGCTCCTGCTCCCCTCTTCAAACATTCCTCTGACTTCTAACACCATAGGTTATTATGACTTTTTAAAATGTTTTTGAAGCATACAGGGATAGGGCTTCTCTGGTGATCCAGTGGGTAACGACAGCACCTTGCAGTGCAAGGGGCGCTGGTTAGGTCCCTGGCCTAGAAAGATCCCACGTGCAGTGGCGCGGCTGGACCGATGGGTCCAACTACCGAGCGGGAGCTCTGGGGCTCATGCGCCCAGAGCCGGTCCTCTGCAGGGAGAGAGGCCACTGCGATGGGAGGCCCACACAGGCCAAAGAGCAAAGATGGATGAAAATAGATAAATGAAAGACCAATCGAAGTGCCGCCCCTCCCCCCACCCCACCCTCCCCGCCAAAAAAATACCATACAAGGATAGAGTGAATTGTATGAAGTATCTTTACACATCACCTTCCTTCAAGAATTAGCAGCTCATGGCCAATCTTTACTTCATCTCTGCCTCTCCTTATTCCCCCATCCTGATCCTTTTGATGGTTTTGAGGCATATCCCAGACAGTGTATCTTTTCACCCATAAATATTTCAGTATATACCTCTAAAAGATAAGGGGTTTTTAATACTTTTACAGTACCTAAAATAAATGATTTAAAATCAGTTAAATATGAAATATCAAGTCAGTGTTCAAATTTCTTAATGTTTTGATACATTTTTTTTTCTTTTTAACTTCATGCCACTAGCTCTTTATTATTTATTTATTATTTTCATCCATCTTTATTCTTTGGCCTGTGTGGGCCTCCCATTGCAGTGGCCTCTCAGTGCTGAGCAGTGGCTCTGGGCGTATGCACTCCAGAGTGCTGGCTTGTAATTGGACACACCTGTCCAGCCACTCCATGGCTTATGGGATCTTCCCAAGCCAGAGATTGAACCGGTGCCCCTTGCGCTGCAAGGTGGATTCTTTACCCGTTGGACCTCCAGGGAAGCCTTCTGATAGATTTTTTTTTAATGATTATGCACATAAGGTCCATACAGTGCAGTTGGTTATGTTCCCCCTCCCCCCATCTTGCCTTGTTTTAAATCTTTTTATGAAAACATGCGAACGTAGAGAGAATGGTATATAATCAACCCCCATGGTCTGTCACCCAGTTTCAGTGGTTATCAATTCTCTGCCAGTCTTGTTTCATCAAACCCCTATCACCTCACCAGATTACTTTTTAGCGAATTCTTGTTATCTGATCATTTTATCATTTTAGATTTTTAAAAAATAACTGTAATGCCATTCTCATACCATTACTAGAAATTAGTAATTCCTTAACATCATTAAATATTTTCTCAGTGTTCTTCAAATGTCTTATACATTTCTTTTTAACCTATAGTTTGTTGAATTGGAATTCAAATAGGGTCCATGTATTGTTATATGTTGACATTTTGATCTATAGGTTTCTGTTTCTCTCTTGCAGTTTATTTTTTTCAGTTTATTTCTTGAAGAAAATGTTCTTTTGTATTTCTCATATTCTAGATTCGCTGTTTTGCTCATTATAGTGGTATTTAATATGTTCCTCCACCTTCCTTCAAGAATTAGCAGCTATCTTTCACTCCCCCATTCCCCATCCTGATCCTTTTGATGGTTTTGAGGCATATCCCAGACAGTGTATCTTTTCACCCATAAATATTTCAGTATATACCTCTAAAAGATAAGGTTTTTAATACTTTTACAGTACCTAAAATAAATGATTTAAAATCAGTTAAATATGAAATATCAAGTCAGTGTTCAAATTTCTTAATGTTTTGATACATTTTTTTTTCTTTTTAACTTCATGCCACTAGCTCTTTATTATTTATTTATTATTTTCATCCATCTTTATTCTTTGGCCTGTGTGGGCCTCCCATTGCAGTGGCCTCTCAGTGCTGAGCAGTGGCTCTGGGCGTATGCACTCCAGAGTGCTGGCTTGTAATTGGACACACCTGTCCAGCCACTCCATGGCTTATGGGATCTTCCCAAGCCAGAGATTGAACGGTGCCCCTTGCGCTGCAAGGTGGATTCTTTACCCGTTGGACCTCCAGGGAAGCCTTCTGATAGATTTTTTTTTAATGATTATGCACATAAGGTCCATACAGTGCAGTTGGTTATGTTCCCCCTCCCCCCATCTTGCCTTGTTTTAAATCTTTTTATGAAAACATGCGAACGTAGAGAGAATGGTATATAATCAACCCCCATGGTCTGTCACCCAGTTTCAGTGGTTATCAATTCTCTGCCAGTCTTGTTTCATCAAACCCCTATCACCTCACCAGATTACTTTTTAGCGAATTCTTGTTATCTGATCATTTTATCATTTTAGATTTTTAAAAAATAACTGTAATGCCATTCTCATACCATTACTAGAAATTAGTAATTCCTTAACATCATTAAATATTTTCTCAGTGTTCTTCAAATGTCTTATACATTTCTTTTTAACCTATAGTTTGTTGAATTGGAATTCAAATAGGGTCCATGTATTGTTATATGTTGACATTTTGATCTATAGGTTTCTGTTTCTCTCTTGCAGTTTATTTTTTTTTTCAGTTTATTTCTTGAAGAAAATGTTCTTTTGTATTTCTCATATTCTAGATTCGCTGTTTTGCTCATTATAGTGGTATTTAATATGTTCCTCCACCTTCCATGTGTCGTATAAAATAGACAGCAAGAAAAGCTTGATCAGATTTAGAGGTTTTTGTTGTTGTTTTGTATTTTTCTTTTGGCATGAGTACTCTATATGAAGTGTTATTTACTGTTGTCAGGAGACACACAGCATTTGGTTGTCACTTTAATGCTAAAGGCCATTTGTGATCATTGTTTAGATCCATTGTTTCATTAAAAGCTACAAAATGTTGCTATTTTGTTTCTACAATTTGTTCCTCATTTATTACTCAGAAAACTTTTGTAAAAGAATTTCCTTTCATCAGGGTTTAGTTATCCTGTGTTAAAGTTTGTATGGAAGAGGCAGCTTTGAAAATAATTGACCACCTATCATCCTTCAAAGGTTATCAGTGAGGGTTTTAATTTTTTTTCTTAAGTAACATTATGAACTCCTGGCCTTATGTATTCCAGGCATTTTAATCCATTGCAGTTGATATTTTTATTGAAAGAGCCTTAGTTCTCAACTAGGCTCTGTAGAGCTCTGGGAGTTCTTGGACGTTCTAACTCAAATTGGAAGATTTCAGTCTTAGACTGTTTCTGTCCTGGGCTTTCCTTTGGGTAAAAGAAACACTGAATTAAAGTTTTGTCTCTGAAATTTCTTCATTAGCTGTGCGGATCTACTAGGGAGGTTCAGATGAAAGTGAGCAGCATCAGCCATTTAGCAGCTACTGAATTAGCCCAGGACTCTGAGTGCGTAAGATTCAGAAGAAAACCATTCTGAGAAACTGGGTGGTAGGTTGCATGGAGAAATCCCTAGGGTTTCATGAGCTGTTTGCTCTGCAATACCATCTATGTTACATTTTGATCTATAAAGTGTAATTCCTTAACATCATTAAATATTTTCTCAGTGTTCTTCAAATGTCTTATACATTTCTTTTTAACCTATAGTTTGTTGAATTGGAATTCAAATAGGGTCCATGTATTGTTATATGTTGACATTTTGATCTATAGGTTTCTGTTTCTCTCTTGCAGTTTATTTTTTTTTTCAGTTTATTTCTTGAAGAAAATGTTCTTTTGTATTTCTCATATTCTAGATTCGCTGTTTTGCTCATTATAGTGGTATTTAATATGTTCCTCCACCTTCCATGTGTCGTATAAAATAGACAGCAAGAAAAGCTTGATCAGATTTAGAGGTTTTTGTTGTTGTTTTGTATTTTTCTTTTGGCATGAGTACTCTATATGAAGTGTTATTTACTGTTGTCAGGAGACACACAGCATTTGGTTGTCACTTTAATGCTAAAGGCCATTTGTGATCATTGTTTAGATCCATTGTTTCATTAAAAGCTACAAAATGTTGCTATTTTGTTTCTACAATTTGTTCCTCATTTATTACTCAGAAAACTTTTGTAAAAGAATTTCCTTTCATCAGGGTTTAGTTATCCTGTGTTAAAGTTTGTATGGAAGAGGCAGCTTTGAAAATAATTGACCACCTATCATCCTTCAAAGGTTATCAGTGAGGGTTTTAATTTTTTTTCTTAAGTAACATTATGAACTCCTGGCCTTATGTATTCCAGGCATTTTAATCCATTGCAGTTGATATTTTTATTGAAAGAGCCTTAGTTCTCAACTAGGCTCTGTAGAGCTCTGGGAGTTCTTGGACGTTCTAACTCAAATTGGAAGATTTCAGTCTTAGACTGTTTCTGTCCTGGGCTTTCCTTTGGGTAAAAGAAACACTGAATTAAAGTTTTGTCTCTGAAATTTCTTCATTAGCTGTGCGGATCTACTAGGGAGGTTCAGATGAAAGTGAGCAGCATCAGCCATTTAGCAGCTACTGAATTAGCCCAGGACTCTGAGTGCGTAAGATTCAGAAGAAAACCATTCTGAGAAACTGGGTGGTAGGTTGCATGGAGAAATCCCTAGGGTTTCATGAGCTGTTTGCTTGATCACACTGCCAGGGTGCAGAGGCCTAGGTGACTTGAACTGAATTGCTTCCTGAGCCCTCCTGAATTAAATTTTACTTCTGATTTTTCACTTTATAAGTTACCATAAATTAAGGGATACCTTTTAGTTAACTGCTTTTTTTTTGTTTTAATTAAGGTTGAAACTGAGCACTGTGGTCATCTCTCATTAGGTGAGGTTTAGCCTTTCTGTCATTTCAGCTGCTGAGGACTTTGACTTTGTTGCAGTAGTTTTTCACATCCTGCTCTTGGAGCTTAATGGAGATTTTCTGAGGACTGCCTATTTGCATATCTATGATATCTGTTCATTGACTAGATCTCAGTGACTACTGACAGCTCTCGAGATGGGTGTGGCCTGTACACATCATCTCCCTTTAGTCTTAGTATATATGTATACAAAGCTTGCCTTCACATGTTTTCTTTATTGTTTTAAAGCTTTTGGGGACAAGCAAGTAGAAGGAAATCTAAATATCTGTATTCAAAATGGTTCATAGGTTAATTTTTTCCTTATTCCTTCTATTATTTCCAAACATGTTATTGGTCATCTCTCCCTATTTTTCTTTTTAAATATGGGAAACAAGAACAGAATTTCAGCCTGTGCTTTCCAGATCACTTTTCCTAGAAAATACAATAATAACTTGTGCTTAGTTCTTTTAAGAATTATATACATTAGATAAGGTATGCAGGTCGTCCTACACTCAGAGCTTAATGGTTGACTGGTTAACAGTGCTGCACAGTTACATGGAAATGATGAAAAACTGAAACCATCTAATAATTCCTCACCTAAAGCACCCAGGGTTCTATAGGGAATCCATCTTTCCTTCAGAGACTTTCCTCATCACGACTTTGACCCAGAGACCGCCCTCCTTCCTAAGAGGCTTCTTTCCCAGCACGTTGGTATCATAGATTTTGTGATCATTAAAGCGATTCTCATGTTCTTTCTCAGAGTTCTATATACTTTGAAGCTGTGTCACTTTGGTGCATACCAGGTTAAAATTATCTTCCTGGAAAAATGAGTTTTTGATGTTTATGTAATGATCCACCTAACCTGAAAATGGAATGCTTTTTACTTTACATCTGTTGTGTCTGATGTTAATATAGCTGTACCAGCTTTCTTTTGGCTACTTTTTTGCCTAGTGCTTTTATACAGATATTTTCAACTCTTCATATGTTCATTTGATTTATATAGCTGGACTATGTGTTTCTAACACCAGTTTGACAATTGTCACATTTGTAACTGGAAAGTCATCCATTTACATTATCATTTTATGATTGTTGATTTATTTGGATTTATTTCTACCATATTTTGTGATTTGTCCCATCTCTCTTTATTCCTTTTTTTCTTTCCTGTCTTCTTTTGGATTGGTTTTGGCGTTTCTGTTTTTTTTTACATCTTCCCCTTCTGGAGATTATATCCTCTAGCTCTATTCTTTCAGAATGGTGGATGCTACCATAATAACACTGCATCTTTAGATGATTGCTGCATAACTTCTAGCATGCATAATTATTTTAAATTCTACTGTCAATCACATTCTGCTGTGCTTTAGTCTGGTCACATGATCCCCAACTGTATGTAATTGTCTGGTATTGAAGTATTAGTTTTTAAAACATATACACACAAGATATTATTATTTTAAGCAATTTACTCCAAATTGAATCAACTTGCCATTCTTTTTAGTACCTCAAGTCTTCTTTGAAGGATCATTTTTCTTCTTTCAAAAACACATCTTCTAAAAATCACAACTTGTAAAAAGTTCCTTTGGTGATAATTTGTTGCTAAAAAAAAATTCTTTCAGTTTTTGCTTTAAAATGTGTTTATTTTTCAATTAATTTAAAAAGATCCCCTGGAGAAGGGAATGGCTACCCACTCCAGTGTTTTTGCCTGGAGAATTCCATAGACAGAGGAGCCTACAGGCTACAGTCCATGGGGTCGCAAAGGGTCGGACTCAGCTGAGCAACTAAAACTTCACTTTCAATCTTAAAAGATAGTTTTGTTAGATATTTAATTCTGTTTTGATTGTATTTACTCCCAATGTGTTATTCTGCTGTTTTTTCTTGTTTCTGGTGAGACAGCGCTCGTTGGTACAATTGTTTTGCCTTTGTAAGTAGTCAGTCTTTACCTTGTAGCTATTTTTAAAGTCGTCTTATTCTTCAGTTTAAGTGTAGTGTACCATGGTGTGGGTTTAATTTTACTTAATTGACAAGATTTCCTGTGTTTCCTGAATCAGAGGCTGAATGTCTTCTGTCAGTTCTAAAAAACCCTTAGCTGTTAGCTCATCACATATCACCTCTCCCTATTCTCTTTATTAACAGCTTCTGGAAATCCATTTAAATATATTGTAGACCTTATTGTTCTATTTGCTAGATCACTCAATGTCCTTTTTATACTCTCCGTTTTTATTACTCTCTCTTTGCTGCAGTCTTCTTGTTTCTTGTAGCTCCTTGAAAGTGTACAATTAGATGAGCTTCGACATATGTACGTGTATGTCCATGAACTCGTCACTGCAGTTATGATTATAAACCCAGCCACTATAGTCTCTCCTTCTTTGTAGTCCTTTCTTCCTCTTCCTATCCACAGTCCCAGGAAAGCACTGATGTTTTCTGTCATCGTAGACTAGTATGTATTTTTTACAGTTTTATGTAGTACAATCAACTCTTTAAACCACAGTTCTCAAGTTGGTGTATCTTGGATAACATAGACCTTCAGAGGTGTGAGGCCTGACTTTGTGGTTGAGAATCCTCTGGAGACAGCATCCGCACTGGTTCCCTTTGCAGGGTGCTTTGCTTTCCAACTCACCTTCACTTCAGGTGTAGCCCTGGGCGGCCCTGGCTTTACCTGAGGATCTCTGAAATAGCTTCCCCCCTTACCAAGGCCTTGATACCATCTCCTGTTTCCTGTAAGTCATGAAAACCACAGCTCAGTGTCAGTGGGACCTGTGGGTGCTCTTGGGTGACTGCTGCCCTCAGTAGTCCCCTAAACACTCAAGGTTTGGGCTCCCATCTTACCTTTAGCCTGTGACAATTGCATCCATCTTCTTGAAAGCTCAGCCATATACTTGACAGTTTTTTAAAACATTTTGTTTAGGTGTTTTACTTTTATAGTAGGGAGAACTTTTTAAAAGCTATTTTAGTTCACCTTGTTGCTGAGATGGAATTCAATTTAATATTGTGTTCAAACTAGCGGCAACATCCAAGACTTGTTTTGTATTCCCTCTGTGGTAGTTCTCAAACTGACTTAAGTGCTTGCCAGGCTACAGTATCACAATCTCCTGAGCCTTTGTTAAAAAATTTTCATGGTTCCGTGTGTCCATCGTCTTTACTCAAACTTACTGAATTAGAATCGGCCTCTGAGTGTGAAGCCTAGGAAATCTGACATTTTAAAGTCTTGAAACCTCTTGGGGGTTCAAATCCTTAACCAGGATTATACTCCTATAATAGTTGTGGGGTCCTCAATAAAATCCTTGATGTCCTTAGATTATCAGTGGTATTGTTTTTCTCAAAAAAAAGCCATTTTTATATTAACATAAATTTCATTTTCTGGACATACTTCCACATTGTCTGTATAGCATTAAATTTCAGACCCATTTTCCTTTCGAGTCTTTGTTGACCTCAATTGTCCACTGCAGTGTCTGTTCCTGAGGAGCTGAGCGACAGGCTAGAAAGCATCTTCTTTGGCACGTCTCTTTGAATAAGACCTGGGCATCTGCTGGCCCCTCACTGCAGTGTGATGCGTGATTTTGACTGTCGAAGCCATGGTCCAGAAGCCTGTGGCGCTGGCCCTCTGCAGGCCGCAGCTGCCCCAGCGTCGGTGGCCATCCCTGCTCTGTGCGGTTTTCTGCCTCATTCATCATGCCAGTGCTACCATGTGAGGTGATCGGGTACATGTTATATTTAGCAGCAAACCTTTCTCTGACTTACAGTATGCAAATATTATTCATCAGATACTGGCTGTGCAGCTGTTGCCTTTTCTGAAGCCCCAGCCAATTTCACTTGACTGAGGATGTCTTGATGTAAAAGATTAAAATGGAATTTTAAACTGACTACACTACAGAAGCCAACTCAGTCCAAATGTTTAGCTACATATTGTGCGTTATATGAAACCCACGAGGAAATGGAGGTCATTTTAATTAGGCCAGTAGATCCTGGCCCTGTGTTTTTTTGGTTAAAATCTAAATTTTGAGTAAAGGGAGTTGATTCTTTTTTTTTTTAATTTTATTTGTTTGTTTTTTGGCTATTCTGGGTTTTCAGTGCTGCTGCAGGCTCTTCTCTAGTTGAGAGCAGGTTTCTTGTTGTGGTGACTTCTCTTGTAGAACTTGGGCACCAGGGCACACGGACTTCAGTAGTTGTGGCACATGGGCTCAGTAGTTGTGGCTCAGAGGCTCTAGAGCACAGGCTCAACAGCTGTGGCTGACAGGCTTAGTTGCTCTGCAGCATATGGGAACTTCTCGGATCAAGAATTGAACCCGTGTCTCCTACATTGGCAGGCAAACTCTTCACCACTGAGCTACCAGGGAAGCCCGAGTTGATTCTTTGTATTGCCTATCATCTCAACATAAGAGCCTTGATTATGAAGAGATCATAAAGATTTGGTGTCGTGGGAATGTTGTTTAATGTGGTTAGATTTAACGATACTCATTTGCTAAAGTGTGAAGAGATTTTAGGGACTTCTTTGAATGTGTGTATTTATGTTTTTAATTTTTTTTTTTTCAATTTTGGCCTCTTTTATCGGTCCTTTATTTTTCATCCATCTTTATTTACTTCAGCCTGTGTGGGCCTCCCATTGCAGTGGCCTCTCTTGTTGCAGAGCACCATCTCTGGGCGCATTGGCTCCAGAGCACTGGCTTGCAGCTGGACACACTGGTCCGACCGCTCCATGGCACGTGAGATCTTCCTGGGCCAGGGATCAAACTGGTGCCGCTGGCCCTCTGCAGGCCGCAGCTGCCCCAGCGTCGGTGGCCATCCCTGCTCTGTGCGGTTTTCTGCCTCATTCATCATGCCAGTGCTACCATGTGAGGTGATCGGGTACATGTTATATTTAGCAGCAAACCTTTCTCTGACTTACAGTATGCAAATATTATTCATCAGATACTGGCTGTGCAGCTGTTGCCTTTTCTGAAGCCCCAGCCAATTTCACTTGACTGAGGATGTCTTGATGTAAAAGATTAAAATGGAATTTTAAACTGACTACACTACAGAAGCCAACTCAGTCCAAATGTTTAGCTACATATTGTGCGTTATATGAAACCCACGAGGAAATGGAGGTCATTTTAATTAGGCCAGTAGATCCTGGCCCTGTGTTTTTTTGGTTAAAATCTAAATTTTGAGTAAAGGGAGTTGATTCTTTTTTTTTTTAATTTTATTTGTTTGTTTTTTGGCTATTCTGGGTTTTCAGTGCTGCTGCAGGCTCTTCTCTAGTTGAGAGCAGGTTTCTTGTTGTGGTGACTTCTCTTGTAGAACTTGGGCACCAGGGCACACGGACTTCAGTAGTTGTGGCACATGGGCTCAGTAGTTGTGGCTCAGAGGCTCTAGAGCACAGGCTCAACAGCTGTGGCTGACAGGCTTAGTTGCTCTGCAGCATATGGGAACTTCTCGGATCAAGAATTGAACCCGTGTCTCCTACATTGGCAGGCAAACTCTTCACCACTGAGCTACCAGGGAAGCCCGAGTTGATTCTTTGTATTGCCTATCATCTCAACATAAGAGCCTTGATTATGAAGAGATCATAAAGATTTGGTGTCGTGGGAATGTTGTTTAATGTGGTTAGATTTAACGATATTCATTTGCTAAAGTGTGAAGAGATTTTAGGGACTTCTTTGAATGTGTGTATTTATGTTTTTAATTTTTTTTTTTTCAATTTTGGCCTCTTTTATCGGTCCTTTATTTTTCATCCATCTTTATTTACTTCAGCCTGTGTGGGCCTCCCATTGCAGTGGCCTCTCTTGTTGCAGAGCACCATCTCTGGGCGCATTGGCTCCAGAGCACTGGCTTGCAGCTGGACACACTGGTCCGACCGCTCCATGGCACGTGAGATCTTCCTGGGCCAGGGATCAAACTGGTGCCCTTTGCACTGCAAGGCGGACCCTTAGACCCACTGGACCACCAGGGAAGCCCTGTTTTAAAATATTTAAATCACATGGTATCGTCCCCTTTAAGACAGTCATAAGAAAAATAGTAACTTTTACATCATGTCAGGTTTTAGTGGTTTTGCAGTGTTCCTTCCCCCAGTAGCTACGGGTCATATAGACCATTACCCCAGGGAAAGAAAAGAGAAAAATACTGGTTAGGTGCATGGCAATAGGTCTATGACAACTCAACTTGACAACAGGTCAAGTGTTTACCTGTTTCCTTTTAGCTTAATGTTAATTTCTTTTACCAAGGAGTAAAAAAAAACAAATTGGAAACTCCAGTTTTTAGAGTTGACTCTGTGCAGATCTGCTTATACATGAGGCCTTTTTCAATACGGCATTACACAGTGCAGTTGGGTGAATCTTTGAATGCAGAGCCAGGTGTAGGACTTGAGCATCTGTGGATTTTGGTATCTAAAGTCCCATAAGAATACCAAGGAATAACTTTACTTCTTTTTTCTTCTTCTCTTTGTTTCCTCCCTTTCTCACTCCCTTGCTTTTATTCCTTTCATTTATTTTTTAGATATTATTCCTTTCATTTATTTTTTAGATATTTATTGAGGACCCTTTATAGAACTCTTCTAGGAGCTGAGAATATATCAGTGAATTAAGTCTTTGCCTTCATGGTTTTTACTTCTAAGTATGAAAGACAGAAAAAAAACAAGTCAAATGTAGACCAGTGATGGTGGGCATTTGTAGATCACAGAAAATATTCTGGATTTTAGTTTATTTGTTCTTTTAACATTTATTTATTTGCCTGTGACAGGTCTTACTTACAGCACACAGGATCTTTTTAGTTGCAACATGTGGATTCTTTAGTTGTAGCAGGCGAATGCTTTTTGTGGCATGTGAAGAGATTTTAGGGACTTCTTTGAATGTGTGTATTTATGTTTTTAATTTTTTTTTTTTCAATTTTGGCCTCTTTTATCGGTCCTTTATTTTTCATCCATCTTTATTTACTTCAGCCTGTGTGGGCCTCCCATTGCAGTGGCCTCTCTTGTTGCAGAGCACCATCTCTGGGCGCATTGGCTCCAGAGCACTGGCTTGCAGCTGGACACACTGGTCCGACCGCTCCATGGCACGTGAGATCTTCCTGGGCCAGGGATCAAACTGGTGCCCTTTGCACTGCAAGGCGGACCCTTAGACCCACTGGACCACCAGGGAAGCCCTGTTTTAAAATATTTAAATCACATGGTATCGTCCCCTTTAAGACAGTCATAAGAAAAATAGTAACTTTTACATCATGTCAGGTTTTAGTGGTTTTGCAGTGTTCCTTCCCCCAGTAGCTACGGGTCATATAGACCATTACCCCAGGGAAAGAAAAGAGAAAAATACTGGTTAGGTGCATGGCAATAGGTCTATGACAACTCAACTTGACAACAGGTCAAGTGTTTACCTGTTTCCTTTTAGCTTAATGTTAATTTCTTTTACCAAGGAGTAAAAAAAAACAAATTGGAAACTCCAGTTTTTAGAGTTGACTCTGTGCAGATCTGCTTATACATGAGGCCTTTTTCAATACGGCATTACACAGTGCAGTTGGGTGAATCTTTGAATGCAGAGCCAGGTGTAGGACTTGAGCATCTGTGGATTTTGGTATCTAAAGTCCCATAAGAATACCAAGGAATAACTTTACTTCTTTTTTCTTCTTCTCTTTGTTTCCTCCCTTTCTCACTCCCTTGCTTTTATTCCTTTCATTTATTTTTTAGATATTATTCCTTTCATTTATTTTTTAGATATTTATTGAGGACCCTTTATAGAACTCTTCTAGGAGCTGAGAATATATCAGTGAATTAAGTCTTTGCCTTCATGGTTTTTACTTCTAAGTATGAAAGACAGAAAAAAAACAAGTCAAATGTAGACCAGTGATGGTGGGCATTTGTAGATCACAGAAAATATTCTGGATTTTAGTTTATTTGTTCTTTTAACATTTATTTATTTGCCTGTGACAGGTCTTACTTACAGCACACAGGATCTTTTTAGTTGCAACATGTGGATTCTTTAGTTGTAGCAGGCGAATGCTTTTTGTGGCATGTGGGGTCTAGTTCCCTGACCAGGGCTTGAACCCAGGCCCCCTGCGTTAGGAGCATGGAGCCTTAGCCACTGGACCACCAGGGAAGCCCCTGTGGCTTTTATTCCCAACTGTGATAGGAAGCTGTTAGGTGGTTAAGAAAAGAAAATGACAGGATCCAATTTATCTTTTAAAAGGCTCATTCAGAGTGCTGTGTGGAGATGAGGTTGTAGGTAGGTGTGGACAGTAGTGAAGGTGACTAGTCAGGAGGTGAGAGGGTTAGCTGTGGCAGTGGTGAGACGTGTGTCTGTGTAGCGAGAGAGAGAGAGAGACATACTTCAGATCTAGTTCAGATCTAGAGCTTATATGATTTGCTGACATATGGTTACAGGGTATGAAAAAGAATGCAATTAAGGATGATGCCTTAGTTTTTGGCTTAGATGGGAAAGGCTTGGAGGAGAGCAGATTTGGAGTGGAAGGCTGGAGAACTAAGAAGACATGTAATGTTAAAATACCACATGGAGATGCCACCTATGCAGTTGGAAATAGAAGTCTGGAGTTGCAGGCAGACGCCAGCATAGGCATGTACATGTAGAGTCAGTAATCTGTAGGTGATGATTACAGCAATGGGGAGGGAGGGAAGGCATCCCCAGGGAACAAGCAGATGGTGAAGAGTCTGCTCCTCAGACTTTGGGCAACTCAACATCGAGAAGTCAAGGGGAGGAGACCCTGCAAAGGAATTCGAGAGAGAAAAAGAGCGCATTTCATGAAGGATAGAATGGGCAACTGTGTTGTTAGTGAGAGGTCAGGTAAGATGAGGATAAAGAACCACTGGATTTAACACGGTAGAGGTGGACCTTGGTGTCAGTAGAGTGAGGACACCACAATCTGATCTGAGTGAGTCCAAGAGAGCATGGAACTAAGGAAGTGGTGACGGTTGTGTTGGGGAAGACCCTTTGTGGAGTCTTACTGCTGATGGAGCAGAGGAAAGAAGTAGCTAGAGGCAGGCAGGAGATCACAGGAAATTTTTGCTGGTTTTGTTTGTGTTTATGAAGTACGTCCTTTGTTTAAAAAAATATTTGGAGACAGGGTCTGTGGACACAGATGACAGTAACCTGGCAGGCCTGATGGTAGGAGGATAGGTTTCCCACAATTGCTTCTATTTTGTACTTAGGCAAACAAGACACCAGATCATGAACTGAGAGAATGAGAAGGGGAAAGGCACACATAGTAAAGGTCTAGAAGTAATGAGAGGGTGCAAAATAATTATTTTGGAGAGTATGTTGCCTGTTCGTCCAGATCTTTCTCAAGATTGAGATAACAGTGTAATCTCAGAAATACCAGGTATGTGTATGGATGTTCTGGTAAAAGGAATCACAATAGAAATAGCTCAGGATGAAAATCATTAATATTCAAGGCCATAGTGCCTTGCCCTCTGATTTGTTCAGGGGATGTGTAAAACATTTTTGAACAGCTAAGATCAGCTTATTTATCTAGTTTAAAATGCAAAAGGAGCAAATGTGTGTGAGAATTATAGAAGCTCCTTTTCTTGGCCACCTGCCATCTAATTCCTTTCCCTGGAACCTGTCAATAATAACACTTTCTCCTGTCTCCTTCCAGAGATTAATGTTACTGATCCATTTTTAAAAAGCTAAATCTATGCTAAGACTTTTAAAGATTTATTTATTTATTTATTTTGGGCGGGAGTCAGGTTGGGGAGGGAGGGGAGTAGGCGGGCCACTTCTATTGGTCTTTCATTTCTCTATGTTCATCCGTCTTTGTTCTTTGGCTCCTGTGGGCCTCCCATCGCGGTGGCGTCCGTTGTCGCACAGCGCTGGCTCTGGGCACATGCGCTCCAGAGCTCCGGCTCGGTAATTGGACACATCAGTCCAGCCCCTCTGCAGCACGTGGGATTTTCCCAGGCCAGGGATCGAACCGGCACCCCTTGCACTGCAAGGCGATGTCCTTATCCACTGGACCACCAGGGGAAGCCCAAGAGCATCTCTTTTAATACTGACTTCAAAATGTTGACAGCCATCTGGCAGGAGCTGCATCTATTAGATTTTTGTTTAGAAATATGTATATTTAACAAGGTTCTTTTTACCTCTTTGTCTTCACAGCTGATCTAGCATCTCTGATGGATAAAACATATGAGAGAAAGCTGCCTGTTAGTTCTTTAACAATATCACGGGTAAGAAAACTTACTTATATTTTACTTATATATAAAGAAAGCAAGAAGGGCTCCTTATATAGATGAGACTGTGTAAATAAAGACCATCTTTTACAGGAAATACTTTTCCTGAGTATTGTATGTTTTTGTAATTACTAATAGATATTTTATGACGAAGTAGTAAATTTCTTTGATGGGAACAAGAGATAATAAATTTATCAGACTCTGATGTCAGTGATCAGTGTTGCTTATTGAATTTATCTTAATTTTTCCAAGATATGATATGATGTCATGATTTTTTTCAAAGTTGATATACTCTTCAAAGTGATTGTATTCACTTGTTAATATTGGAAGTAACTTTGAGACCATTAATGTTAGACTGCCACAGAGCATTAGATGAGAGAATAATATTAGGCTAGGAATCAGGAATAGGAATCGATCCACTGACCATTACTGATGAGCTTCTATGCCAGCTGTTGTACTAGTTTCTTGACATACATTATCTTGCTATTCTCAAAGCAGCCATATGAGATAAGCATCGTTATCTCCATTTTATGTAAGAGTCAGAATGACTGATGATTTTCCCAAGTTCACACAGTTCATAGATAGAGAAATTGAGCTTCAAACTCAGATCTCTGTGGCATCAAAGTAGTTCTTTTCTGTTGCCTCCCAGAAATAGATTTGATCATGTCTTCATGAATCTCCTTTGTGACACTGGGCCCCCTCGCAATTTCTTCATATCCAGTATGGAGATAGTAGTACCTTCCTCACAGGGCTAATTGATGCTAAATTGAGATCTTAGTTGTGAAAAATCTTTGTAGAAATTAATGGCACTATAAAATTCAAGAGACTGTTAAATCCAGAAGAGGAAAAATAAAGAAACCATCGTCCTTTTTAGTCTCAGTCCTTTGCTTCTTGATGTTTTCCTTTTAGCGGGGTAACTGTTTAGCTACATTATAACCTTATACTTTTCATATTGGAGAGGAGCTGAAAACCATTGGTTCATTCCTTATATGATAGATGAAGTCCCTACAGACATAATTCTGGTGTTTGTTTAGGCAGCACTTCAGAGTTTAAAGAGCTTTCACGTATGTTTTCTCATTGGAGCTTCCTAGTCTTCACTGCAGGCGCCTTTATTCTGTTTATGCAGACAAGCAGCTAAGTTCCAGAGGGGCTGCGTCATCTGTTTATGCCACTGAGTACGCAGTCAAGAGAGCTGGTTTTCAACTCGAGGTCCTGTGTTTAAACCGTATTTTATCCTCCCCAAGTCCTCCAGAGGGGGAGATCTGGAAGTCTCCCCTGTTTGCTCTCCATCTTCCCAAGGTCTTAATTATACTCACTGCATCCATTATCCCCTACTTCACCCTTTTTGCCTCTGAGCCTTTAGAGTAGAATTGAACCTCAGAAGAGTCTTTTCTGTTTGTTTCCCAGGTTTACAGTTAAGGAGTACACTGGGGGATTTTGTGGGTTAAAGGGAGACTTTATTGGTTAGAAGCATCACAGGTTGACAGGTCTGTGGCAGAATCAAATCAGAACCAACCTACCAAATCAGGTAGGAGATGCGATTATGACATTGGATTCTCTAATTAAGATTTCCCTCACGTGGGCCATGTTTATTCAGCATTAGACTAGTCTTCATCTTTTGAGCTATTGTGTTCCCATGTATTTGGAGCTTGAAACACAGAGGGAATATCAGGATTTAAAGATTAACGAAATTATCAGTGACTATAGAGTAGGAAGAGTTCTGTCTTGTCTTCTGAGCAAGGTTCGTGTTTAGTTTTCAGTTTTTCTAACCAAGGTGTTCTACATACAGAAAAAAAAAAAGAGGCCATTGTAGATTCTTCATTAGTACTAGCATAAAGTGGTATAAAGGGTGGAGCCACACTACATGAATGCTGTTCTAATAAAATGGCTCTTTTATTTAAGGTCAGTATGTTACTTATGCTCAGTATGTGACATAACTTGTATTCAACCAAAGCTTTCTTTTTCTTATAGTTCGTGGACAACATTTCATCTCGAGAAGAGATAGATCATGCAGAGTATTACCTTTACAAGTGAGTTTTTTATTTCATTTGATTATATATTCTCTTGTTTCATGTCCCTTTTTAATACAAAAGGTCATAAGTACTGTATATAATGTTTGGTATCTTAAAATTTGTGCTTTGGCGTCTTTCCATATCAGTGTGTAGAGAGCTTCTTCATTTTTTTCAATTTTTTATAACTGTGTCATATTCCACACTAGGAATATGTTCCATTCTTTATTTACTTACTTTTGGTTGTGCTTGGTCTTCATTGCTGTATGCAGGCTTTCTCTGGCTGTAAGCAGGGGCTGCTCTTTATTGTGATGCCCAGGCTTCTCACTGTGGTGGCTCTGCGTGTTGTGGAGCACAGGCTCTAGGCTTGCAGGCCTCAGTAGTTGCAGTATGTGGGCTCAGCAGTTATGGCGTGTGGGCCCTTTGTAGCACATGGACTTAGTTCCTCTGAGGCATGTGCAGTCTTCACAGACCAGAGGCATGTAGAATCTTTGCAGACCAGAATCAATCAAACTCGTATCCTCTGCGTTGGAAAGTGGATTCTTATCTACTGTACCTCCAGGGAGGTCCTGAATATGTTATTTAAACCAGTTCCCAGTTGGGACTTTATGTTGTTTTTGTTTTTGTATGATGCCCAATACAGTAACCACTGATCTTTTACACAGGTAATTTTGCACACAGTTCTCATATGTATGTATATTTAATACATATGTAAATAATACATATGCATTTACATATATACATACTTAATTTCAATAACTATTACCAAGTGGCTTTCCACTGGGATTATGTCTGTTTATCTCTTCTCTCCCTGTTTCATTTAGTTGGAAATACACATTTTAAGCACCATTCAGCACCAATTTTCTCTTTTTTAATCTTTATTTTAAACTTTATTTTATATTGGGGTATAGCCGATTTACAGTGTTGTAGTAATTTCAGGTGAACAGCAAAGGGACTCAGCCATACATAGACGTTTATCCATTTTCTACCCCAAACTCTCCTTGTATCCACGCTGCCACATAACACTGAGCAGAGTTCCATGTTCTATACAATAGATCCTTGTTGGTTATCGATTTTAAATATAGCAGTCTGTACGTGTCCATCCCAAACTATCCCTTCCCTCTGGCAACCATAAGTTCATTTTCTAAGTCTGTGAATCTCCTGTTTTGTAAGTAAGTTCATTTGTATCATTTCTTTCTAGATTCCACATATAAGGGATTCAGATGACATTTCTCCATCTCTCTCTGACTCAGCTCACTCAGTATGACAGTTTCTAGGTCCATGCATGTTGCTGCAAATGGCATTATTTCATTCCTTTTAATGGCTGAGTAATACTCCGTTGCATATATGTATCACATCTTCTTTATCCATTTCTCTGTTGATGGACATTTAGGTTGCTTTCATGTCTTGACTTATAAACAGTGCTGCAATGAACATTAGGGTGCATGTATCCCTTCAGACCATGTTTTTCGGTGGATACATGCCCAGGAGTGGGATTTCAGGGTCATCTGGTAACTCCACTTGTAGTTTTTTAAGGAACCTCCATACTGTTCTCCATAGTGGCTATACCAATTTACATTCCCACCAATAGTGTAGGAGGGTTCTCTTCTCTTCACACCCTGTCCAGCATTTGCGTTTGTGAATTTTTTGATGGTGGCCATTTTGGCTGGTGTGAGGTGATAGCTCATTGTACTTTTGATTTGCATTTCTCTGATAATGAGCAACCTTTTTTTGAACAGGTCTGCCCAATACAGTAACCACTGATCTTTTACACAGGTAATTTTGCACACAGTTCTCATATGTATGTATATTTAATACATATGTAAATAATACATATGCATTTACATATATACATACTTAATTTCAATAACTATTACCAAGTGGCTTTCCACTGGGATTATGTCTGTTTATCTCTTCTCTCCCTGTTTCATTTAGTTGGAAATACACATTTTAAGCACCATTCAGCACCAATTTTCTCTTTTTTAATCTTTATTTTAAACTTTATTTTATATTGGGGTATAGCCGATTTACAGTGTTGTAGTAATTTCAGGTGAACAGCAAAGGGACTCAGCCATACATAGAGCGTTTATCCATTTTCTACCCCAAACTCTCCTTGTATCCACGCTGCCACATAACACTGAGCAGAGTTCCATGTTCTATACAATAGATCCTTGTTGGTTATCGATTTTAAATATAGCAGTCTGTACGTGTCCATCCCAAACTATCCCTTCCCTCTGGCAACCATAAGTTCATTTTCTAAGTCTGTGAATCTCCTGTTTTGTAAGTAAGTTCATTTGTATCATTTCTTTCTAGATTCCACATATAAGGGATTCAGATGACATTTCTCCATCTCTCTCTGACTCAGCTCACTCAGTATGACAGTTTCTAGGTCCATGCATGTTGCTGCAAATGGCATTATTTCATTCCTTTTAATGGCTGAGTAATACTCCGTTGCATATATGTATCACATCTTCTTTATCCATTTCTCTGTTGATGGACATTTAGGTTGCTTTCATGTCTTGACTTATAAACAGTGCTGCAATGAACATTAGGGTGCATGTATCCCTTCAGACCATGTTTTTCGGTGGATACATGCCCAGGAGTGGGATTTCAGGGTCATCTGGTAACTCCACTTGTAGTTTTTTAAGGAACCTCCATACTGTTCTCCATAGTGGCTATACCAATTTACATTCCCACCAATAGTGTAGGAGGGTTCTCTTCTCTTCACACCCTGTCCAGCATTTGCGTTTGTGAATTTTTTGATGGTGGCCATTTTGGCTGGTGTGAGGTGATAGCTCATTGTACTTTTGATTTGCATTTCTCTGATAATGAGCACTATTGAACATCTTTTTATGTAACTCTTGGCCATTTGTATGTCTTCTTTGGAGAAATGTCTTTTCAGGTCTTCTGCCCATTTTTTGACTGGGTTGTTTGTTTTAATGATGTTAAGCACCATGAGCTGTTTATAAATTGTAGAGACTATTCCCTTGTCAGTCACATCATTTGTAAATACTTTCTCCCAATTAGTGGGTTATCTTTCTGTTTTGTTTAGTGTTTCCTTTTCTGTACAAAAGCTTTGAGTTCAAAATTTGTATGGAGACAGAAGCAACCCTGAATAGCCAAAGCAATCTTGGGAAAGAAAAATGAAGCTGGAGGAATCTGGCTCCCTGACTTGAACTATACTGCAGAGCTACAGTCATCAAAACAATATGGTACTGGTACAAAAATAGAAATACAAATCAATGGAACAGGGTAGAAAACCCAGAAATAAACTCGTGCACCTATGTTCAATTAATCTATGACAAAGGAGGCAAGACTACACAACGTTGGAAAGACAGTCTCTTCAACAAATGGTGCTGGGGGGCTTCCCTGGTAGTCCAGTGGGTAAAGAGTCTGCCTTGCAGTGCAAGGGGCACCGGTTCAGTACCTGGCCCGAAAAGATCCCACATGCCAAGGAGCAGCTGGACTGGTATGTCTAATTTTGAGCCAGTACCCTGGGGCTCATGCGCCCAGAGCCAATGCTCTGCAATGAGAGAGGCCACTGCAGTGGGAGGCCCATACAGGCCGAAGACTAAAGATGGATGAAAAATAAATAAATAAAATACCAATGAAAAGAGACCAAAATTAAAAGAAAGGTCTGGGGAAACTGGACAACTGCATGTGAAAAAATGAAATTAGATCATTCTTTAACACCGTACACAAACATAAGCCCAATATAAATGAGAGGCCTAAATGTGAGAATGGACACGATAAAACTCGAGGAAAACATAGGCAGGACAGTCTCCGACATTGTAGCAATAGTTTTTTTTCTCCATCTCTCAAAATACTGGAAATAAAAACAAATGGAAAGACTTCCCTGGTGGTCCAGTGGGTAAAGAGCCCGCCTTGCAGTGCAAGGGGCACCGGTTCAATCCCTGGCCTGGGAAGATCCCACGTGCCACGGAGCAGCTGAACTGGCGTGTCCAATTACAAACCAATGCTCTGGAGAGGATGCGCCCAGAGCCAGTGCCCTGTGGCGAGAGAGGCCACTACAATGGGAGGCCCACACAGGCCAAAGGACAAAGATGGATAAAAATGAATAAATGAAAGACCAATAAAAAGGCCAAAGTTAAAAAAAAAAAAAAAGACAAATAGGACCTTCTTAAGCATCTATGTTCAACTAACACTATTGTAAAACTTTTTCTACATTACCACATTTACTTCATTCTTTTTCACAACTGGAAACAATTCCACTGAAGCTCAGACACACACCCCTGTGGACAAAGAAGCATGTTCAGTAAAGCACCGTGCATAGCAGTAAAATTACGCTGGAATAACCTGTGAGCACGTGTGTGTGTGTTAGTTGCTCAGTTGTGTCCAACTTTTTGTGGCCCCATGGACTATAGCCCGTTAGGCTCCCCTGTCCGTGGAATTCTCCAGGCAAGAATACCAGAGTGGGTTGCTATTCCCTTCTCCAGGGGATTTTCCTGACCCGGGAATACAACCCGGGTGTCCTGTATTGCAGGCAGATTCTTTACGACTGAGCCACCTGGTAAGCCTAAAGGTCATTAAATATTGATCAAATAAATTATAATTTATTCTTAGAGTTAATTTTTCTTCTATCAAATACCTGTCAAAGCGATACCTAAAGAGATACAACTAACTCTTTATGTGATTCCTAATTGTGATTTTAAAAACTTGATTTATAATTTGTTCCAGTTCCTAGACAGCAAAAAGAGACTCAGATTGAAATTTAAAATGTTTCCAGTAAGCATTGCATTAGAATTTCCATTTGATCTTAGCTTTGTTTTGATCAAGAGAGTTTTCAGTTTTTTCCATCTGGGTATATTTTCTAAAGCTTTCTTTGGATTAGTGAAAATTTTCCAATTTTTTTATATGTGATGTTGCTAACTAGTAATGAGGCCTTGCTATTACTTTAGTAATTTTTCTCCATCTCTCAAAATACTGGAAATAAAAACAAATGGAAAGACTTCCTGGTGGTCCAGTGGGTAAAGAGCCCGCCTTGCAGTGCAAGGCACCGGTTCAATCCCTGGCCTGGGAAGATCCCACGTGCCACGGAGCAGCTGAACTGGCGTGTCCAATTACAAACCAATGCTCTGGAGAGGATGCGCCCAGAGCCAGTGCCCTGTGGCGAGAGAGGCCACTACAATGGGAGGCCCACACAGGCCAAAGGACAAAGATGGATAAAAATGAATAAATGAAAGACCAATAAAAAGGCCAAAGTTAAAAAAATAAAAGACAAATAGGACCTTCTTAAGCATCTATGTTCAACTAACACTATTGTAAAACTTTTTCTACATTACCACATTTACTTCATTCTTTTTCACAACTGGAAACAATTCCACTGAAGCTCAGACACACACCCCTGTGGACAAAGAAGCATGTTCAGTAAAGCACCGTGCATAGCAGTAAAATTACGCTGGAATAACCTGTGAGCACGTGTGTGTGTGTTAGTTGCTCAGTTGTGTCCAACTTTTTGTGGCCCCATGGACTATAGCCCGTTAGGCTCCCCTGTCCGTGGAATTCTCCAGGCAAGAATACCAGAGTGGGTTGCTATTCCCTTCTCCAGGGGATTTTCCTGACCCGGGAATACAACCCGGGTGTCCTGTATTGCAGGCAGATTCTTTACGACTGAGCCACCTGGTAAGCCTAAAGGTCATTAAATATTGATCAAATAAATTATAATTTATTCTTAGAGTTAATTTTTCTTCTATCAAATACCTGTCAAAGCGATACCTAAAGAGATACAACTAACTCTTTATGTGATTCCTAATTGTGATTTTAAAAACTTGATTTATAATTTGTTCCAGTTCCTAGACAGCAAAAAGAGACTCAGATTGAAATTTAAAATGTTTCCAGTAAGCATTGCATTAGAATTTCCATTTGATCTTAGCTTTGTTTTGATCAAGAGAGTTTTCAGTTTTTTCCATCTGGGTATATTTTCTAAAGCTTTCTTTGGATTAGTGAAAATTTTCCAATTTTTTTATATGTGATGTTGCTAACTAGTAATGAGGCTTCTTTCTTTTTTTTTCTTAATTTGGGTAGATTCTACCATCGTTTTGGTGTTACCTGTTTAAATGTAAATCTCAAGTAGATTAGATTCCAAATTAAAAAAAAAATTATTTTAAATCCAAGATTGCCCTTCACGGTGTCCTAAGTTTAAATTCTGGGTCCTGAAATCATAATTGCAAGTGCCCTCCTACCCTTCATGAAGATAAACGCAAATGAAGTCCTTGATGAGAGCAAGCCCTATCTTCCTTCAGTGGATCTTTGGCACTGTAGGGCTCCTTTGGTAGTTGTTTTTGCCTCTGGCGAATGATGCATTTGGACTGGCACCTTCATTTGCTTCGTTCATGTGAAAATGCAGGAAGTAGTGCCAATGTATAAATAGGATCCATTTTTTAGAATTTCATTCAGGACACAGTGCTATGGTCTTAGAAGAAATATGCCCCAACTTTACTTCTGACACATAGAAGTGATTTCCACAGTTTTGTATTTAGCATGTATTTGCTAAGCACCCATTGTGTGCCCAGAATTTGTCCAAGGTGCTGGGCATGTAGTGATGAATAAGTTAGACACTGTCCCTGTCTTCATACATTTAAGTTTAACTGAGAAATTTCAATCCTACCAAAAGACTTTCTGTGATTAATTCTTTTTTTTTTTAATGTTCTTTTTTTTTTTTATGTCTTCCTGTAGATCCAAATGATTATCCAGTTCCTTTTGTTTTGCCTTTATTTACTTATTTTTGTATTTCTTTTTTGGTTTTTGGAGGTGGGGTGGGGTGGGGAGGGAAGGGGGTGGGCGGGCCACTTCTTCTATTGGTCTTTCATTTGTCTATTTTTCATCCATCTTTGTTCTTTGGCCCGTGTGGGCCTCCCATCGCAGTGGCCTCTGTTGTTGCAGGGCACCACCTCTTGGTGCATGCGCTCCAGACCTCCGGCTCGAAAATTGGACACATCGGTCCAGCCGCTCCGCCGCACGTGGGATCTTCCCAGGCCAGGGATCGAACCGGCGCCCCTTGCACTGCAAGGCGGTGTCCTTACCCACTGGACCACCAGGGGAGCCCCTGTGATTAATTCTTGTTACCATGTCCAGTTTTGTGAGACCTGGAGTCTTATTAAAGTTTTTTAAAACTTTCTATTTCCTGTTTTTATATAGGTCATATAGAAGACTCTTACCCATCTTAAATCTGAGCCAGTTTAATTTGACATTCCATCCTTTGCTTAATCAAAACTAGTGTTCTAACCATGACTTAAGCACTCTTATTTCTGTTTTCTCCTCCCTTCCATTGCCAAGAAAATTAGCTCTGTTTTACTCGTCTTTTTTATTCTTATTTTTTAAAGCAGCGTACTTGTAACTTGCTGAGATGACTCTTGGCTGTGAGACAAGGTACAGTAAAGCTGTGTGAGGTGTAGCTGATGGAGGTTGGCCAGTGTGTGTTCATCAGCTAAGTACCACCTCCTGCACTCCAGCCTTGAGGATATACAAGACAGAGTAATGCCTCGGCAAAGTCACAGGTCAGGTTATGAAGTCTTGGGGTTTCTCCCCTTTAACTGAAGTCAGGAACCAAGAGGTGGGGATTTCCACCAGTTGGGTGTTCAGCATGCATGGTTGCAATGCCTAACATTTCCATGAGGTGTCATCTCAAAGTAAACATAACAGTCACAATGGAGGATATGGAAATATAGGAGCAGTTTATTAATCCTGCCACCAACAGCCTCTCGTTGGCCCACCTGGAGGCCCTCTCATTCCTCAGGCAGTATCCTCTTGGAAGGGAAGACTGCCTGCCACCTCTGTCACTGGTGCAAATCGGTTCCTTCCTCAACCTGTAGAGATCAAGCTCTGCAAGCAGAGTGTAATGGCACGTGCCAGCGTGTTAGCATTCTCTCATCCAGGAGAGACTCAGCCTCTAAGCCTCACAAAGTACACAGAAAGGGGGCCTCCCATCGCAGTGGCCTCTGTTGTTGCAGGGCACCACCTCTTGGTGCATGCGCTCCAGACCTCCGGCTCGAAAATTGGACACATCGGTCCAGCCGCTCCGCCGCACGTGGGATCTTCCCAGGCCAGGGATCGAACCGGCGCCCCTTGCACTGCAAGGCGGTGTCCTTACCCACTGGACCACCAGGGGAGCCCCTGTGATTAATTCTTGTTACCATGTCCAGTTTTGTGAGACCTGGAGTCTTATTAAAGTTTTTTAAAACTTTCTATTTCCTGTTTTTATATAGGTCATATAGAAGACTCTTACCCATCTTAAATCTGAGCCAGTTTAATTTGACATTCCATCCTTTGCTTAATCAAAACTAGTGTTCTAACCATGACTTAAGCACTCTTATTTCTGTTTTCTCCTCCCTTCCATTGCCAAGAAAATTAGCTCTGTTTTACTCGTCTTTTTTATTCTTATTTTTTAAAGCAGCGTACTTGTAACTTGCTGAGATGACTCTTGGCTGTGAGACAAGGTACAGTAAAGCTGTGTGAGGTGTAGCTGATGGAGGTTGGCCAGTGTGTGTTCATCAGCTAAGTACCACCTCCTGCACTCCAGCCTTGAGGATATACAAGACAGAGTAATGCCTCGGCAAAGTCACAGGTCAGGTTATGAAGTCTTGGGGTTTCTCCCCTTTAACTGAAGTCAGGAACCAAGAGGTGGGGATTTCCACCAGTTGGGTGTTCAGCATGCATGGTTGCAATGCCTAACATTTCCATGAGGTGTCATCTCAAAGTAAACATAACAGTCACAATGGAGGATATGGAAATATAGGAGCAGTTTATTAATCCTGCCACCAACAGCCTCTCGTTGGCCCACCTGGAGGCCCTCTCATTCCTCAGGCAGTATCCTCTTGGAAGGGAAGACTGCCTGCCACCTCTGTCACTGGTGCAAATCGGTTCCTTCCTCAACCTGTAGAGATCAAGCTCTGCAAGCAGAGTGTAATGGCACGTGCCAGCGTGTTAGCATTCTCTCATCCAGGAGAGACTCAGCCTCTAAGCCTCAGAAAGTACACAGGTTTAAAAGTTTTGCCGTGGGACTTCCCAGGTGGCCCAGTGGTTAAGAATCTGCCTTCCAATGGAGGGTTTTGCAGGTTAAATTCCTGGTCAGGGAACTAAGATACCACATGCCTTACAGCCCCAAAACCAGAACATAAACAACAGAATCAGCATTGTAACAGATTCAATAAAGACTTTAAGAAAACAAAAAAGTTTGTAGGCGTCAACATTAAAGAGTTCCAGGCATCTTTTAAGGAAAGTTAGAGAGGCTTCTGTAGTGGGAGGGAGGGCAAATACTCACCCAGCCGTGTTGCGGAGCACAGGCTCTAGGCACATGGGCTCAGTAATTGTGGTACTCAGGCTTGGTTGCCTCACAGCATGTGGGATCTTCCCAGGTCAGGGGTTGAAGCCCTGTCTTCTGTATTGGCAGGCAGATCTTTACTACTGAGCTACTAGGGAAGCCCCTGTTTTTCTTCTTACACAGAAGGCTTTCATCTCTTATTTTAGGTTAAACCTTCTAGAGTTAGAAGGCATATGGTTGCTATGTGTTGTGTTATCCAAATGAAAGTTTAGATTCAGCCAGTCTCTTGTCTCCTGGCTAGATCAGGAAGAGGTTTGGTGAAAAGTGAGGTTTGGGGAGGCCCTGAGAAGCTGTCCGAGCAGTGCTGGGATGGCATTGGGCGGGAACACCTTTGCCCGATTGTGGTCTCATCATCTCTTGCCCTACTCCAGCCCCAGACTAGAGAGGGGAGAAGTCACAGTGTGCCTCCCGCAGTAGCAGCAGAGGTTTGGTGGCACGACAGAGCACAGCACAGCACAGCCCACGGCAGCTGAGAGGAAGAGGCTGCCCAGTGCTGGTGAGCATGAGTAGGTGACTACCCATTCGTGCTCTATGCTTGTTAAGAAGAGTTTATATGTCCCATGTCCATAAAAGAAATTGAGCAATGAATTGCTTTCCCCCTTGGGCAAAAGATTAATTTCTGCTTCCTGCCCACATGCCCTCTCATTGGCTTTTGAAGAAAAAGGGCTTTGTATCTTTTGCATTACTATTAGTTTATAGTGTTGCCAAGAACCTGATTTGCATCTTAATTTTACTGGCTCAGAGACTAAGGCAAGGAGAGTCACTGAGCACACCCAGCGTAGGTGTGTGTGTAAGCCCCTGCCTGTCCTGCGCTGAGAAGGGAAGCCATGCGGGTCAGATGTCCACAAAAGGGCTAGGAAAACGAGGCAGTGCTTTCCCAGCACAAGATAGCATCGATAAGGATTTCAGGTGGGACCACACTTTATTTTTAAGAAAACTGAGGCAGAAAGAATTCCATGGAAACCAGAGTGGTAAAGCAGTGTGTCTTTCCTGGACCTTCTGGTCAGTAGTTCTGAGCTCAGGACTCTCCAGGTTGATGAGTGCTGCCCACCTGCAGACACGCCAGCCCTGAGGCCGGCTCTGTGTCTCCCTTTCAGAAGGTAAAACTGCATGTCATCAGTGAAATTGGGGCTCCAGTAAAAGCTGTTACTCTCACAGTTTATAACAATTTTTAACAGCAGCTGTTTTAGTATTTGATTACTGCATTAACAGAATACAGACCAAGCCATAAAAATTCCTTCTTTCTGCGAGATGTCTCCCTCCTCACTGAGGATGATTGCAAATTGCACTTTTAAAGGCTTATTTAGACTTTCAAATCATTTTGGCATGATGGCAGTTTAGAGATGCATGAAATTAAACTTGCTCCTTTTACTATTTGAGCATCAGTAATCTAAAGTGATAACTTAATCTGCAACACAAATGGTCAGTTCTGAAGGATAAGTGATAGAAATTCCTAACATCTAAATGGCATTTTCTCTCTGTTTTAAGAATGTACATTTCTTAAAAAGGTAGCCTTTGGAGTTTTAGCAAAAATGTGGGAAATGCTAAATTGATTGTCTTACAGTAAAGGAAGATTGTTGCAGAGCTCCGTGAGAAGGTCAGTGTTTCTCTGAATGCAGCTTTGTGTTGTCCTGAGGAATGGCATGCCGCTGATTAACGAGAGGAAGTCACGGTTGCGTGGCAGGCTGTGTGCTGCGGACACTTTTCCTCCCGCTGTACCTTGGCCTCCGGCATCTTTCATCTGTGGCTTAACTGACCTGGCAGATACCAGGCGTCCCTGGTTGGAGACGGATGGCGGCTCAGGAACAGCTGGGGCGAGGCAGATGGCAGCCTGCATGTCTCCAGGACCCGGGTTGGCAGCCAGCCTTGAAAAGGAAGAACCAAAATAGCTTCATTTTTCAATAAGCAAAAATATCCACATGGTTCCTTAGGAGTGAATGTAGCACCCCAGGCCTGTGTTGTAAGAATCCATTTCTGCCTGTAGCAAGAGGGGAAGGTGGCAATTTATTAGGAGGGAGCACTGGTCATGAGTTAAGCAGTGGTCATTTTTCTTTGAGGGCGTAGAGCTTGTTTGTGTTTATAGGACTAGAAGGAAATTTAAAATTTTTCTTTTAGCATACTGCCAGATCTCATCATGCTTGAACATTATTAAGGAAAGAGCAAAGAGCCCCAGGGATGGTAAATGAGTCTTAGAGCATTTTTTAGAGACAGTTTCATGCTTTAATATTGCCAAGTGCTTTATTTAGTTATTTGCGAATCCTTACCACAGGCCTGGGAGAGTTAACTGTTGATGGCTCTGCATGCGGGGATGGTAGGTTATCAGGAGCATGGTCTACACCTTGCCAAAGCCCCATGGAGCCTCCACTCCTGCCTCTGCACTTCCCTCCCTGTTGGTCTTGCTGTTTCAGCCTGGATGCCAGGAGGTGTGGTAGCCAAGGATGTTTTCTTGGCTTTGGTTCTGACATTCTACCCAGGAGTGCCCTAAATCTAAAGTGATAACTTAATCTGCAACACAAATGGTCAGTTCTGAAGGATAAGTGATAGAAATTCCTAACATCTAAATGGCATTTTCTCTCTGTTTTAAGAATGTACATTTCTTAAAAAGGTAGCCTTTGGAGTTTTAGCAAAAATGTGGGAAATGCTAAATTGATTGTCTTACAGTAAAGGAAGATTGTTGCAGAGCTCCGTGAGAAGGTCAGTGTTTCTCTGAATGCAGCTTTGTGTTGTCCTGAGGAATGGCATGCCGCTGATTAACGAGAGGAAGTCACGGTTGCGTGGCAGGCTGTGTGCTGCGGACACTTTTCCTCCCGCTGTACCTTGGCCTCCGGCATCTTTCATCTGTGGCTTAACTGACCTGGCAGATACCAGGCGTCCCTGGTTGGAGACGGATGGCGGCTCAGGAACAGCTGGGGCGAGGCAGATGGCAGCCTGCATGTCTCCAGGACCCGGGTTGGCAGCCAGCCTTGAAAAGGAAGAACCAAAATAGCTTCATTTTTCAATAAGCAAAAATATCCACATGGTTCCTTAGGAGTGAATGTAGCACCCCAGGCCTGTGTTGTAAGAATCCATTTCTGCCTGTAGCAAGAGGGGAAGGTGGCAATTTATTAGGAGGGAGCACTGGTCATGAGTTAAGCAGTGGTCATTTTTCTTTGAGGGCGTAGAGCTTGTTTGTGTTTATAGGACTAGAAGGAAATTTAAAATTTTTCTTTTAGCATACTGCCAGATCTCATCATGCTTGAACATTATTAAGGAAAGAGCAAAGAGCCCCAGGGATGGTAAATGAGTCTTAGAGCATTTTTTAGAGACAGTTTCATGCTTTAATATTGCCAAGTGCTTTATTTAGTTATTTGCGAATCCTTACCACAGGCCTGGGAGAGTTAACTGTTGATGGCTCTGCATGCGGGGATGGTAGGTTATCAGGAGCATGGTCTACACCTTGCCAAAGCCCCATGGAGCCTCCACTCCTGCCTCTGCACTTCCCTCCCTGTTGGTCTTGCTGTTTCAGCCTGGAGCCTCCTGGTCACAGGAGGAGTGTGGGGTAGCCAAGGATGTTTTCTTGGCTTTGGTTCTGACATTCTACCCAGCTTGCCCAGAGTGATCTCACATGTTGCTTTCTGATCCTTTGAGGTAATGAATGGGTCCCTGGAGGCCTGTGTCCTCAGAGTCCAGAGCGGTCCCTGTTGCTGCCGACATCTATAGTCAGGTCTTTGTGGAGCCATATGCTTCCATTTCTTTGGAGTAAATATCTAGGCATGGAAGACTGGAGTGTGGGTAGGCGTACCTTCCAGAGTGGGTGTACAGTCCCAGCAGCGGTTCAGGGCCTCTGTATTTTTGCCAGCAGAGTTGGTCATGCTGACATGTGTTTAATGGTGTCTCACTCTCACTGTGGTTTTAATTTGTATTAATATTTGCCTGATAATCAGTTATGTGGAGCATCTTTTCATGTGCTGATAACTCCTTGGGGAAGTTAATTCTTTGGTCCTTTTTTCTTTTAGTCAGTGGCTTGTTTTCTTATTATGAGTTTTGAGAACTTTTTCTCTTGTAATCTTATGTTTTTATTCGCTTAGTGTTTTTCAAAGAACAGTTTTTATTTTTGATGGAAGTCCAGTTTGTTATTAATAGTTTTTTCTTTTATGAATTGTGCCTTTGATGTCAACAGAGATATCTTTGCTTAACCCAGCAGCACAAAGTGCTCTTTCTCCTGTGTTTTGTTTGAGTCGTTCCACAGTTAGGTCTGTGATCCAACTGTTACTTTTGTTTATGTAGTATGAGGTAAGGGTAGGTTAAATTTTTGACCTAAGAATACCTAGTCCTGTCAGCATCCTTTGTTAAAAAGTGTTCTTTCTACATAAACTGTCTTTGAATCTTTGTCAAAAATCAGTTGTTCATAGATACGTGGGTCTCTTTCTGAACTGTTTTATTCCATTGATCTCTAGTCCGTTGTCCCTCTTTTTTCCCCCCTTTGGCCACTCTGTATGGCACGCAAGATTTTAGTTCATTGACCAGGGGTGGAACCTGTGCCCCATACAGTGGAAGCACAGAGTCCTAACCCCTTGAGCGCCAAGGAGATCCCTCTGCCGCCTCTCTTGATGCCAGGACTACACTGTCTTCATGGCGGTAGTTTTATAGTAAGTCGTAACATGAGGTAGCAGAAAGCTTCCAACTTGGTTCTCTCTTTTCAGTCATTTTACCTAGACTAGGTCCATTGCATTCCATATCAAATTTAGAATCACAATGTGTGTCTATGTGTGTATGTACACACACATATGTATGAGTGCTTTCTTAATAAGAAATTAGGAGCAAGATCAGTTCCAGAAATATATACTGAATGCCTAGTATATATTTAGAAATAAGATAGAAGATTATAAGGGATATGAAGGGAGATTGATTTTGTGAAAGTCCATTAATTACTCTTTTTCCATTGAAGACAAACTGTCCTGCCAAAATTTCAGATTTCATTTTGTAAGGTAAGTGGTTTATAAGGGAAGTTCTGAAGCCAATAGAAGGTTTAAGAGAAGTACTTTTTAATTGGCCAGAACTGTGGTGTGTTCAAAAGAAGGATATGAATCACTACAATCAGAGAGATTATAAATTGGCTGGGGATAACTAGATATAATAGAGTGGGGTGAGAACTGACTTTATGGGCATTTACAGGGCCTACCAGGGAGTAAGGTGGGCAAATCGTAGAACAGAATACTGGCAACATCATGCCCTGCTAGTAGATATGTAAACTGGAACAATGTCTGTGGAGAGAACTTGGGCAACATCCATCAAAATTATGAACACACATACCCTTTGGCCAATAATTTCACTTCTAGGAACTACTGACACACTGCATGCATGTGAAATAATACCCATTACAGGAAAGATGATTTCCATCAAGGCCCGTGTATATTAGTTTTTCAAAAAGGTTTTTTGGAAAGAACCTCAAAATTGTTAGTAGATTCTTGAGAAGTGTGTATCATAGAAGTATTTCAGGAAGATTAGTAATAGTGAATTTGGACTGAAAGAGGTAAGTGTTGATGAGATTTATTATCTATACTTAAACGATGATAAGAGGCCTGTCTGGTGGTGGTTGACGGAGGAAATGAGAGATTTTGCACATAGGAAGGAAGTCAGTCAACAGGATTAGTGGCAGGATGAATATAACGTTAGAAAATGAAGGAGGTCAAAAAAAACCCTGATAATTGAACCTCAGTTAATGAGGTCCATTAATAGAAGAATTGAATTGGAAGTAGCTTTAAAAGACAGCAAGGAGGGGAGGTTCTTTTGCTCTTTCATTACACACATACGTATTTCCAGGTTTGCTGCATCACGTCTTATGCAGACTGAGCACAGACCTTTGGAGAAAGAGCAACTGTAGAATATACCTACATTAGGATCTACTTGATGTCCTGACACCAGTTGTGAGCTTTCAGACCAGGTTCTGTCTAAAATCCTGCTCTCAGAATCTGAAATTGAGACCTATGAAGACTAAGCAGTTTCCACATAACAAGTCCAAGCTCTCGCTGTGGGTGAAGGCTGGACTTCAGGTTCACAGGCTCACCACTTAGATCAGTATGCCTGTTTGTGCTAATTCTTTTTCCTGAGGCAGTCTAGGTAATAAACCTATGCAATGAATACTAATACCTCTTGACAAGGTGACTTGAAAAACAGTTTCCACACTAAGGGGGGGGGAAAAAAAAGAAGGATATGAATCACTACAATCAGAGAGATTATAAATTGGCGGGGAACTTTATGGGGGCATTTAAAAGGGCCTACCAGGGAGTAAGGTGGGCAAATCGTAGAACAGAATACTGGCAACATCATGCCCTGCTAGTAGATATGTAAACTGGAACAATGTCTGTGGAGAGAACTTGGGCAACATCCATCAAAATTATGAACACACATACCCTTTGGCCAATAATTTCACTTCTAGGAACTACTGACACACTGCATGCATGTGAAATAATACCCATTACAGGAAAGATGATTTCCATCAAGGCCCGTGTATATTAGTTTTTCAAAAAGGTTTTTTGGAAAGAACCTCAAAATTGTTAGTAGATTCTTGAGAAGTGTGTATCATAGAAGTATTTCAGGAAGATTAGTAATAGTGAATTTGGACTGAAAGAGGTAAGTGTTGATGAGATTTATTATCTATACTTAAACGATGATAAGAGGCCTGTCTGGTGGTGGTTGACGGAGGAAATGAGAGATTTTGCACATAGGAAGGAAGTCAGTCAACAGGATTAGTGGCAGGATGAATATAACGTTAGAAAATGAAGGAGGTCAAAAAAAACCCTGATAATTGAACCTCAGTTAATGAGGTCCATTAATAGAAGAATTGAATTGGAAGTAGCTTTAAAAGACAGCAAGGAGGGGAGGTTCTTTTGCTCTTTCATTACACACATACGTATTTCCAGGTTTGCTGCATCACGTCTTATGCAGACTGAGCACAGACCTTTGGAGAAAGAGCAACTGTAGAATATACCTACATTAGGATCTACTTGATGTCCTGACACCAGTTGTGAGCTTTCAGACCAGGTTCTGTCTAAAATCCTGCTCTCAGAATCTGAAATTGAGACCTATGAAGACTAAGCAGTTTCCACATAACAAGTCCAAGCTCTCGCTGTGGGTGAAGGCTGGACTTCAGGTTCACAGGCTCACCACTTAGATCAGTATGCCTGTTTGTGCTAATTCTTTTTCCTGAGGCAGTCTAGGTAATAAACCAGAATATGCAATGAATACTAATACCTCTTGACAAGGTGACTTGAAATTAACTAAACTTAGAAAAACCTAGCATACACAGAGGTACACCAGTTAAAAATACATAGTCATGGGGGAATGCGTCCTGAAAAGACCCTGAAGGAATCATGATGGGAGGAAAGAGTTAGGATCTATGTTTTCAGGACCAGTTTAGTGTTCACTATGATCTATAACTTGGAACCAGTGAATGAACTGGTCTGGACATCAGCTTCCTAGAAGAGCAAATGATCCTGGATGCTTCTCAAGGGAGCTTACATACCTGAAATCCGTGTTTCTCAGTCTCACTGACATAGAGATTACACTTTGATTACCAGGAGTTGCAGGCTTTAAAAACAGATTTTAGTTTTTGTTTAGTTTCTCACTCAGAACCTTATTTATTTAAGTAGTTGAACTGAAGTGCAGCCACCTTAACCGTGAATATCTAAAGAACAACTAACAAATGTAAAATTAAACAGAAAGGAGAGGGGATCACTTACTCTCTTCTGGATTTGGGTGGCAGGCTTCTTCATTTACTATCTTACTTGTAAGTACCGTTGACCCATTTCTTGGTTTGAGAGTAGGGTATTCACTTTTGTTTTCCAGGGAATTGAATTTCTTGCGATATATATTTGACATTTTCCTATCATCTTTATCTGATAGCCCACAAAACACCTGTTTTGTGCACCTTTCATATACATGGGATTTAGAAAGAGAGAACAGAGCGAAAGTTGATCTACTCCAATAGCTGCAGAACCCTTTGCAAATTAAACCTAAAATCTCATATAATTCCTGTAAAAAGATATATCCAAAGTTTTTCCTACAGTGTAGAGTCCTTTGATCCAAAAATCTTTTACTAGTTGTTTTCATTAACTGAATTCTTAAATTATGGCATCAGGAATTAAACCTGTAGAATAGAAAGTATAATGGAATATATTCTATTTATTAAAGAGACTTTGATAGGGTTTTGTATTGAAGTTTTACTTGAAGATAATTAAGGTCTTTTCAGGAGCTGGTGCAGTGTTTAAGGGAAAGATGAGTAGATGAACAGAAGCTTTAGGAAGATTTGTGCTAATTCTTTTTCCTGAGGCAGTCTAGGTAATAAACCAGAATATGCAATGAATACTAATACCTCTTGACAAGGTGACTTGAAATTAACTAAACTTAGAAAAACCTAGCATACACAGAGGTACACCAGTTAAAAATACATAGTCATGGGGGAATGCGTCCTGAAAAGACCCTGAAGGAATCATGATGGGAGGAAAGAGTTAGGATCTATGTTTTCAGGACCAGTTTAGTGTTCACTATGATCTATAACTTGGAACCAGTGAATGAACTGGTCTGGACATCAGCTTCCTAGAAGAGCAAATGATCCTGGATGCTTCTCAAGGGAGCTTACATACCTGAAATCCGTGTTTCTCAGTCTCACTGACATAGAGATTACACTTTGATTACCAGGAGTTGCAGGCTTTAAAAACAGATTTTAGTTTTTGTTTAGTTTCTCACTCAGAACCTTATTTATTTAAGTAGTTGAACTGAAGTGCAGCCACCTTAACCGTGAATATCTAAAGAACAACTAACAAATGTAAAATTAAACAGAAAGGAGAGGGGATCACTTACTCTCTTCTGGATTTGGGTGGCAGGCTTCTTCATTTACTATCTTACTTGTAAGTACCGTTGACCCATTTCTTGGTTTGAGAGTAGGGTATTCACTTTTGTTTTCCAGGGAATTGAATTTCTTGCGATATATATTTGACATTTTCCTATCATCTTTATCTGATAGCCCACAAAACACCTGTTTTGTGCACCTTTCATATACATGGGATTTAGAAAGAGAGAACAGAGCGAAAGTTGATCTACTCCAATAGCTGCAGAACCCTTTGCAAATTAAACCTAAAATCTCATATAATTCCTGTAAAAAGATATATCCAAAGTTTTTCCTACAGTGTAGAGTCCTTTGATCCAAAAATCTTTTTACTAGTTGTTTTCATTAACTGAATTCTTAAATTATGGCATCAGGAATTAAACCTGTAGAATAGAAAGTATAATGGAATATATTCTATTTATTAAAGAGACTTTGATAGGGTTTTGTATTGAAGTTTTACTTGAAGATAATTAAGGTCTTTTCAGGAGCTGGTGCAGTGTTTAAGGGAAAGATGAGTAGATGAACAGAAGCTTTAGGAAGAGCTTTGTGAGAACAGAGTTTTCAGTTGACTGCATCATGAATTTTGAGGCTGATGGCAAATGGGTTCCTGAGTATTTCCAGATACTGTGGGTGTCAGCAAGAGAACATTTGAGGAACTAGAAGCATTTGATGTGCATTCTCTTTAGTGATCTTAGCTCCTGTCATTTCCATGCCTCATTTCCTGTTATGTTTATTATTTTTTTTTTAACCAGTCAAGAGTCTACTTTGAAATCTGTTCTGTTATTTTTAATAAAGGTGCTGATATTAAGACAAATGTATCACCAGTTTTATAGCTCATGCTGGGCAAAGCTGGGACTTGAACCAGGTCTTCCACTGCCAGGCTGTTACAGCACACGAGCACTGTGTTTACTCCCTGCTGGCTGTCAGGCGCTGCTGGGAGGGGTAACCTAAATCGGTCGTTAGTCTCCATTGACAAAAGCCCAGGCAGAGTTCTGATGGGAAGGACACAGGAATTATTTGTTGAAACGAGAACTTTGTGGAACTTGTACACAAAGTTACAGCCCTCCATTTGCTGACTTCATAGCAGGTAGTAGCAGGTCATGTGTGGTCACGTGCTTTTAAACTCCAACCAGGATGGACTGCTGCTTCCTGAATGTGCCCTGTACCCTGCTCTATCTGTCCCTGTTTTTCCCTCCATTCTCCATCTCCTCCAACAGTAGAATACAGCCTGTCTTCTAACATCTGTCCTAAATTCTGCCACTGATGATGCTCTAATCTTCATCATTTGATTGTGATTTCTCTGACTCATTCCGTGGAATGTTCTTTTATCTGTTCAGGAGTGCTTATCTAATTTGTTTTTTCTTTTGACTAATCAAAGACAGGTTATTTTTGTTATTTTTCTTTATTTGAGAAACAGTATAATGTATTAGGTAAGAGTATGACCTCTGGAGCCAATCTGTCTGAATTTGAATACAGCTGTCTATAAACTGTATGATTTAGTGACTTATATTCTCTGTCCCTCAGTTTCCTCATCTATAAAATGGGGATTAAAATAGTGCCTGTGATTTGAAATAGGTATATGAGATATATTAGAGAAGTGAATACATTATGAGGTCCTTAGAATGAATTTGGGACAGAGAAGGTTGATGTTCAGTAAACTCAGCTTTAGTGCTGGTTTTACTCAGTTTCAACATCTTGAAGAACAGAGACTATTTCCTCCCCATACGTCTCTCCTTAGGGAAAATGTATTTTGGCTCTAGTTGAGATTCCTAAGGTTAATGTTCTCCCTCCATCTTCACCACTCTCCCCCAAGGACATCAGGGTACAAAGATTATCTTGGCTCAGGGACAGGGAGAAGTAGATGCTTATGAACACTCATAGTTAAACACCCAGATAGAAAGGACATCACATTTTTTGAAAGAAAGCTGTCTGACCCTAAAAAGAAAGGGCTCATATACCTATAGTCATATTGCTTAAACTTTACAGCAGCCAAAAACCAGAAGGGGGCAGCAGAAAGTCACCTGCTTCCCATCTACGGAGACAAGGAGAGATGCCTAAAGAAGGTTATTTCTCATTAGGAACAACCTGCACCAAAACTGGTCTCCAATAAGATGTTATACCTGACACAGATTAGAAGCAAAATGTGAAGTCTGTTCTGAAGGCTGGGTTGAAACGAGAACTTTGTGGAACTTGTACACAAAGTTACAGCCCTCCATTTGCTGACTTCATAGCAGGTAGTAGCAGGTCATGTGTGGTCACGTGCTTTTAAACTCCAACCAGGATGGACTGCTGCTTCCTGAATGTGCCCTGTACCCTGCTCTATCTGTCCCTGTTTTTCCCTCCATTCTCCATCTCCTCCAACAGTAGAATACAGCCTGTCTTCTAACATCTGTCCTAAATTCTGCCACTGATGATGCTCTAATCTTCATCATTTGATTGTGATTTCTCTGACTCATTCCGTGGAATGTTCTTTTATCTGTTCAGGAGTGCTTATCTAATTTGTTTTTTCTTTTGACTAATCAAAGACAGGTTATTTTTGTTATTTTTCTTTATTTGAGAAACAGTATAATGTATTAGGTAAGAGTATGACCTCTGGAGCCAATCTGTCTGAATTTGAATACAGCTGTCTATAAACTGTATGATTTAGTGACTTATATTCTCTGTCCCTCAGTTTCCTCATCTATAAAATGGGGATTAAAATAGTGCCTGTGATTTGAAATAGGTATATGAGATATATTAGAGAAGTGAATACATTATGAGGTCCTTAGAATGAATTTGGGACAGAGAAGGTTGATGTTCAGTAAACTCAGCTTTAGTGCTGGTTTTACTCAGTTTCAACATCTTGAAGAACAGAGACTATTTCCTCCCCATACGTCTCTCCTTAGGGAAAATGTATTTTGGCTCTAGTTGAGATTCCTAAGGTTAATGTTCTCCCTCCATCTTCACCACTCTCCCCCAAGGACATCAGGGTACAAAGATTATCTTGGCTCAGGGACAGGGAGAAGTAGATGCTTATGAACACTCATAGTTAAACACCCAGATAGAAAGGACATCACATTTTTTGAAAGAAAGCTGTCTGACCCTAAAAAGAAAGGGCTCATATACCTATAGTCATATTGCTTAAACTTTACAGCAGCCAAAAACCAGAAGGGGGCAGCAGAAAGTCACCTGCTTCCCATCTACGGAGACAAGGAGAGATGCCTAAAGAAGGTTATTTCTCATTAGGAACAACCTGCACCAAAACTGGTCTCCAATAAGATGTTATTGAATCACCAGTCAAGACACAGATTAGAAGCAAAATGTGAAGTCTGTTCTGAAGGCTGGGAACATGACAGAAAAATATTAAACAGTGAAATAGAAACTGAGGGCCATGACCAGTGATTCTAGCTCTGATACCTGGAGTGCACTAGAGCAGCGCAGAAGGGATTAGGGTGCTTAATGTTGCCAGCATTCCCCATTATTTTATTTTGAGGCTTTTTTTTTATCCCCCAGCTGTAGAAACTTAGTAAAAGTTTCTCTTTGTGTAGCCTATTGTTTTATGGAAAACCAGGCAGACTCCTGTGGCCTTATAAGATAGATTAGGATATACAAATTTTTCCATACTTTTAAGATTATGTTTTGCTTATGAAAAAAAATGATTACATGCTTTTTTCACTTTAAATGGGCAAAAATCACTCATTTAAGTGTTTCCTGCTACACTTGAGTACACTTTCCATAATTACCTATTTTAAAATATTTCAGGTATTAAATTCAATGTAATTCCAACCAAAGCCTCAGCAAAGTTTCTTGTGGATCCTGAGAAGATGATCCTAAAACTCGATGAAAGAGTAAAAGGCCAGAAATACCAAAATACTTTTAAGAAGACTACGATAAAATGATTGATCTTTAAGATATATAACAAGAATTAGTAGGAAGCTACAATAAGTAAGAGCAAGATACTGGATTAAACTTTGACAAACAGACTGGTTCAGCAGAATAGAGAACCCAGAAATGTGCACATAGAGACTCGAGGTGTTTTATATGTCACAAAAGAAATAAACAGACTAGTTAATAGTGTTTAAGACACTTGATTATATGAAAAAAAAAAATTTATTCCTGTCTCAAAACCCAAGTGCACACACATTTTTTTAAAAGTTAGGTTAAAACTTAAATGGCGATTTCCCTGGTGGTCCAGTGGGTAAGAAGTCCACTTTGCAGTGCAAGGGGCACCATTTCAATCCCTGGCCTGGGAAGATCCCATGTGCTGCGAGTGACTGGACTGCTGTGTCCAATTGGGTCACCTGCTTCCCATCTACGGAAAAGAATGCCTAAAGAAGGTTATTTCTCATTAGGAACAACCTGCACCAAAACTGGTCTCCAATAAGATGTTATTGAATCACCAGTCAAGACACAGATTAGAAGCAAAATGTGAAGTCTGTTCTGAAGGCTGGGAACATGACAGAAAAATATTAAACAGTGAAATAGAAACTGAGGGCCATGACCAGTGATTCTAGCTCTGATACCTGGAGTGCACTAGAGCAGCGCAGAAGGGATTAGGGTGCTTAATGTTGCCAGCATTCCCCATTATTTTATTTTGAGGCTTTTTTTTTTTATCCCCCAGCTGTAGAAACTTAGTAAAAGTTTCTCTTTGTGTAGCCTATTGTTTTATGGAAAACCAGGCAGACTCCTGTGGCCTTATAAGATAGATTAGGATATACAAATTTTTCCATACTTTTAAGATTATGTTTTGCTTATGAAAAAAAATGATTACATGCTTTTTTCACTTTAAATGGGCAAAAATCACTCATTTAAGTGTTTCCTGCTACACTTGAGTACACTTTCCATAATTACCTATTTTAAAATATTTCAGGTATTAAATTCAATGTAATTCCAACCAAAGCCTCAGCAAAGTTTCTTGTGGATCCTGAGAAGATGATCCTAAAACTCGATGAAAGAGTAAAAGGCCAGAAATACCAAAATACTTTTAAGAAGACTACGATAAAATGATTGATCTTTAAGATATATAACAAGAATTAGTAGGAAGCTACAATAAGTAAGAGCAAGATACTGGATTAAACTTTGACAAACAGACTGGTTCAGCAGAATAGAGAACCCAGAAATGTGCACATAGAGACTCGAGGTGTTTTATATGTCACAAAAGAAATAAACAGACTAGTTAATAGTGTTTAAGACACTTGATTATATGAAAAAAAAAAATTTATTCCTGTCTCAAAACCCAAGTGCACACACATTTTTTTAAAAGTTAGGTTAAAACTTAAATGGCGATTTCCCTGGTGGTCCAGTGGGTAAGAAGTCCACTTTGCAGTGCAAGGGGCACCATTTCAATCCCTGGCCTGGGAAGATCCCATGTGCTGCGTAGTGACTGGACTGCTGTGTCCAATTGCGAACCAGCACTCTGGAGCGCATGCGCCTAGAGCCAGTGCTCTGCAGTGAAAGAGGCCACTGCAATGGGAGGCCCACACATGCCAAAGAATAAAAAGATGGATGAAAATAAATATAAATAAAAGATGCATGATGGGGGAAAGACAACAAAAAAATGGGAAATCTACAGTATAAAATTTCTATAAAGAAGTATAGGAACATATTAATATTTGTATGACTTTTCTGAATAAGGCAAAAATACTAATAAAAGATTGATAAATATTAATGAATTAAAATTTTAAAGTTATGTATCACAAAATATATACCATTAGCAAATTTAAAAAACAAGCCAAAGACAAGGGAAGAATTTACAATGTGTATAACTGCAAAAATTAGAATATATCTGTTGACCAATAAGACAAGGTAATTTAATAGAAACATGGGTAGATGATATTAACAAGCAATTCACAGACAAAAAAATCAGAGTAATGCTTTATATGGTATAAGTGTTAGCATTCATTTGTTTTCATATGAATGTTTCTGTTTTCTCTCTTCCATTGATTTGTCTATTTGGATGCTAATACCACATTGGTATTTTTTGTTTAAGATTTATTTATTTATTTTATTTTGGGCGGGGGTCGGGTTGGGGAGGAAGGGTAGCTGGCAGGCCACTTCTATTGGTCTTTCATTTCTCTATTTTCATCCGTCTTTGTTCTTTTGACTCTTGTGGGCCTCCCATCGCGGTGGCGCCTGTCGTTGCAGAGCGCGGGCTCTGGGCGCATGCGCTCCAGAGCTCCGGCTCGGTGATTGGACACATGGGTCCAGCCGCTCCGTGGCACGTGGGATCTTCCCAGGCCAGGGCTCGAACCAGTGTCCCTTGCACTGCAAGGTGGTGTCCTTACCCACTGGACCACCAGGGGAAGCCCTCCACATTGTTAATTACTGTGTCCTAAAGCCAGCTACTGTGAGTCCTTCAACCTTGTTCTTTTCAATATTATCATGGTACTTTAGGTTCTTTACTTTTCCATGTTCTAGAATTAGATTGTCAGATTTTGTTACACAGGCCTGCTGTAATTCTGTTAAATCTGTAGATCAGTTTAAGAACTGACCTCTTAATTGGGTCTTAATATTATGTCATAAAGTTTTGAGTTCCATCCAATGAATATGATTTCTCTCACCCTACCACCCACCTCCTTCTTAGGTCTTTTTTTGCTTTTAGCAGTGTTTTATAAATTTTATTGTAGGTATCTTGTCGTCTGTTAAATTTATTTCAAAGTACTTTTATGGATTTTGATGTTATTTTTCTAAATTTTGTTTTCAAGTTGTTTGCTACTATATGAGAAAATAATTGATTTTGAATCTTAACCCTTAAGAACTTGATAAATTCATTTATTGGCTCTGGTAGATTTGTAAATTCCTTAGTGTTTTGTACAAATTGAATCATGCAGTCTGTGAATAGAAATATATTTATACCTTTCTAAAAAGAAAAGAAATACATTTATACCTTTCTTTCCAAATTATAGTCCTTTTCATTTTTTTCTTGTCTTATTTATTACTGTACTGGGACCTTCAATACAATGTTGAGTAAAAATAGTGGAAGCAGATATCCTTGCTTTGTTCCTAATCTTGGCAGAAATTGTTTATTTTGCCATTCATCTAGGCCTGGAGGCTTCTTCTTATGAAGATTTTAAATTGCAGATTAATATTTGAGCAGATATGTAGCTTCTCAATGTAGTTTTATTTCACCTTTTTTTAAAAATTATTATTATTGGTGAAGTTGACATGTTCTTACATGCTGAAGTGTCATTTATGTTTCTTTGAACTTACCTTTTATCCTATCTGACTGCTGAGTTGTTGGTCTTTTATTGATAGGGCACCTTTTTGATGTTAGGGAATTACCTTGTATTGATGAATATTTTTCTTCTTTTGGGGCTTGTTTCTTAATTGCTTTTTTTTGATAGTTTTGCTATACAGATATTTTAATTTTTTCATATAACTGAATTTATTTTTGATGACTTTTGCATCAGACTAAGAGTGATACTCTGTCCCAAGATATTTTTCTGTATTTTCCATGTGTGAATGTGTACATTATTTTTAATGTGTAGGTATACAATTTGTCTTTGGAATTTATTTTGGTTTGATTGTATGAGGTACAGATTTATGCATACACATACCCCCACACATGCCTAAAGCAAATGACTGCCCAGTTAACCTAATGCCATTCATTGAATAATCTTTTTTTTTGCCTACTGATTTATTTTTATTTATTTATTTATTTATTTTGGGCGGGGGTCGGGCTGGGGAGGGAGGGTAGCGGGCGGGCCACTTCTATTGGTCTTTCATTTCTCTGTTTTCATCCGTCTTTGTTCTTTGGCTCCTGTGGGCCTCCCATCGCAGTGGCCTATGTTGTTGCAGAGCACCGGCTCTGGGCGCATGCGCTCCAGAGCTCCGGCTCAGTCATTGGACACATCGGTCCAGCCGCTTTGCGGCACGTGGGATCTTCCCAGGCCAGGGCCCGAACCGGCGCCCCTTGCACTGCAAGGCGGTGTCCTTACCCACTGGGCCACCAGGGGAAGCCCTGCCAACTGATTTAAAATGCTGCCTTCTCAAGTACTAATACCCTGTTTGGGTATGGCCCTATGTCTAAGTTTTCTTGTCTTATTTATTACTGTACTGGGACCTTCAATACAATGTTGAGTAAAAATAGTGGAAGCAGATATCCTTGCTTTGTTCCTAATCTTGGCAGAAATTGTTTATTTTGCCATTCATCTAGGCCTGGAGGCTTCTTCTTATGAAGATTTTAAATTGCAGATTAATATTTGAGCAGATATGTAGCTTCTCAATGTAGTTTTATTTCACCTTTTTTTAAAAATTATTATTATTGGTGAAGTTGACATGTTCTTACATGCTGAAGTGTCATTTATGTTTCTTTGAACTTACCTTTTATCCTATCTGACTGCTGAGTTGTTGGTCTTTTATTGATAGGGCACCTTTTTGATGTTAGGGAATTACCTTGTATTGATGAATATTTTTCTTCTTTTGGGGCTTGTTTCTTAATTGCTTTTTTTTGATAGTTTTGCTATACAGATATTTTAATTTTTTTACATAACTGAATTTATTTTTGATGACTTTTGCATCAGACTAAGAGTGATACTCTGTCCCAAGATATTTTTCTGTATTTTCCATGTGTGAATGTGTACATTATTTTTAATGTGTAGGTATACAATTTGTCTTTGGAATTTATTTTGGTTTGATTGTATGAGGTACAGATTTATGCATACACATACCCCCACACATGCCTAAAGCAAATGACTGCCCAGTTAACCTAATGCCATTCATTGAATAATCTTTTTTTTTGCCTACTGATTTATTTTTATTTATTTATTTATTTATTTTGGGCGGGGGTCGGGCTGGGGAGGGAGGGTAGCGGGCGGGCCACTTCTATTGGTCTTTCATTTCTCTGTTTTCATCCGTCTTTGTTCTTTGGCTCCTGTGGGCCTCCCATCGCAGTGGCCTATGTTGTTGCAGAGCACCGGCTCTGGGCGCATGCGCTCCAGAGCTCCGGCTCAGTCATTGGACACATCGGTCCAGCCGCTTTGCGGCACGTGGGATCTTCCCAGGCCAGGGCCCGAACCGGCGCCCCTTGCACTGCAAGGCGGTGTCCTTACCCACTGGGCCACCAGGGGAAGCCCTGCCAACTGATTTAAAATGCTGCCTTCTCAAGTACTAATACCCTGTTTGGGTATGGCCCTATGTCTAAGTTTTCTGTGCTGTTCCACTGAATTGCCTTTTTATCCATTAGCATCACATTTGCTTTATTGTGGCTTCTTACTATGTTTTAATATCTAAGGCAAAAGTCTGCAGTTCTGTCCACCTGTGTTCAACCTCCATTTTTCCCCTTTATCCTCTGTTTAAAAACCTTATTAATTGAAGTATCTTTCAAATACCTTATCTGAATATAAATTGCATCTTTCCTGTCCCAAGTGAGGAGGCTCAAGTGATAGTTGAAAGTCTCAGACATGTGCCCAGGACGTCAGAGAGCATGCAGGGCATCTTTGTGCAAATAAGAAAAAGAATACCTCTTCTAGACAGATAAATTAGAGAAAAAGCGCCGTTTTCTGAAAGATGCAATCTTGTACTTGATTGCACAGTTGCTAGGCCTGATTTTAGTTCTTCATTATACCTTTGGACCACTTTATAAAACAAATCTGTACCTAACAATCTTGAAATGCACTGCACCATATAAATAATGTAGTCAGTGAAAGAATTAGCAAGAGTGCCACATGCATATTCCTTCCCCTGCCTCCTCCTTCCCATCTGAGCTGCTGGCTCCAGAGCTGGCAAGTTTCATCATTCAGTAATGTGCTTCCTTAAGTAGGAGTACCAGTGACTGATCACACAGACTCCCTTGCCTTCTGGAATGCTCAGTCAGATTGGTATGAGGGTGAAATAACCTCTCTAAACCACCTGTCAATTGGAGTGACTTTGTGGGTCATCAAAATAAAGGTCAAATAGTAATTACTTTTATCTGTGCAAAAGTACACTGTCATCTCATTTTTATTTATCATTCTAACATAGAAGGGCCTGTAAAATTGAAAGGACAGATAGTGTTTGTGCCCTTCTTTTGTAGATAAAGGATGTAAGCTGGAGGAGAAACTTTTCCAAAGTCAGACAGCTAGTGAGTGACAGCAAAAGACCTTGATCCTAGGTCTTTGGAAGTTCTGATTTCTCCTCTCAGCCTGGACGAGCACTTATTTCCCCTATCACCTAATCAAAAAGCTCCACAAACATCCCGGCAGGTTTCAATTTAAATTTTCATGAAATTGTGCTGATGTATTTCATCCTCCTGAAAGTACACACTCACATATCAGGCTAAGTGAGTGTGTACTTTCATACCACCTTCCTAGTGGTGCCAGAACACTTGCCTTCCTCTTCAGAAACACTCATGGGGTAAAGAGAATAATAGAATCTTTTTAGGGGCAGAGGCAGAAGTTGCTTGGTATTTCTTCTGATTTGCTAGATGTGTCTGTAAGCCTCTGGGCTTTTAGAAAATTGAAAGAAAGAATGATTGTTATATTTTGATATAGTCTAGTGATAACTTGTCATGTTTATGATTCCAATATTTTACTATATTTTAAGAAGTTGCTTTTAGACCGTTTTCCCGTGTAGAAAGAACTTTTAATTTTTTAAAATGGTTGTCTGAGGGGGCATTTTACAAATAGCTGAGAAGAGAAGCAAAAGGGAAATGAGAAAAGGAAAGAGGCACCCATCTGAATGCAGAATTCCAGAGAAGAGCAAGGAGAGATAAGAAAGTCTTCCTAAGTGAATAGTCCAAAAAAATAGAGGAAAACAATAGGTTGGGAAAGACTAGAGATCTCTTCAAGATAATTAGAGATACCAAGGGAATATTTCATGCAAATACGGGTACAATAAATGACAGAAATGGTATCAACCTAACAGAAATAGAAGATATTAAGAAAAGGTGAAAACAAATACACAAAAGAACTATACAGAAAAGATTTTAGGGCTTCCCTGTTGGTCCAGTGAGTTAAGAGTCTGTCTTGCAGTGCAAGGGGCACCGGTTTGATCCCTGGCACAGGAAGATCCTATGTGCCACAGTGCATCTGGACCAGTGTGTCTAGTTGCAAGCCAGCGCTCTGGAGCACTTGCGCCCAGAACCAGTGCTCTGCAACGAGAGAGGCCACTGCAATGGGAGGCCCACACAGGCCAAAGAATAAAGATGGATGAAAATAAATTTAAAAAAAACTAATAATAAAAGAGGCCAAAATTAAAAAAAAAAAAAAAAGATCTTAATAAACTGCATGACCACGCTGCAGTGATCCCTCACCTAGAACCAGACATCCTGGAGTGGGAAGTCAAGTGGACCTTAGGAAGCATTACTATGAACAAAGCTAGTGGAAGTGATGGAATTCTAGCTGAGCTATTTCAAATGCTAAAAGAGTATGCTTTTAAAGTGCTGCACTTAATATGCCAGCAAATTTGGAAAATTCAGCAGTGGCCTCAGGACTGGAAACCAAAGCCAATTTTCACTCCAGTCCCAAAGAAGGCCAGTGCCAAAGATTGTTCAGACTACCTCACAGTTGCACTCATTTCACATGCTAGCAAGGTAAGGCTTAAAATCCTTCAAACTAGACTTCAACAGTAAGTGAACTGAAAAATTCCAGATGTACAAGCTAGATTTAGAAAAGGCAGAGGAAACAGAGATCAAAATGCCAACATATGTTGGATCTTAGAAAAAGCAAGAGAATTCCAGAAATATATCTACCTCTGACACAACAAACTGTGGCAAATGCTTAAAGAGATGGGAATACCTGACTAACTTACTTGCCTGGTTAAGCAGCAGTTAGAACCAGACGTGGAACAACGGACTGGTTCCAAATTGGAAAAGGAGTAAGTACATCATGGCTGTATGTTGTTGCCCTGCTTATTTAACTTAATATGCAAAGTACATCATGGAAAATGCCAGGCTGAATGAAGCACAAACTGGAATCAAGATTGCTGGGGGAAATATCAATAACCTCAGATATGCATATAACACCTCCTTTAAGGCAGAAAGCAAAGAGCAACTAAAGAGCCTCTTGATAAAGGTGAGAAAGGAGAGCGAAAAGGCTGGCTTCAAACTCAGCATTCACAAAACAAAGAGCATGGCATCCAGTCCCATCATGTCATGGCAAATAGATGGGCAAGCAATGGTAACAGTGACAGACTATTTTCTTGGGCTCTAAGTTTACTGCGGACTATGAATGGAGCCATGAAATTAAAAGACACTTGCCCCTTGGAAGAAAAACTATGTCAAACCTAGACAGTGTATCAGAAAGCAGAGACATCACTTTGCCAACAAAGGTCCATACAGTCAAAGCTATGGTTTTTCTGGTAGTCATGTATGGATGTCAGAGTTGGACCATAAAGAAGGCTAAGTGCCAAAAAATTTATGCTTTTGAACTGTGGTGCTGAGAAAGACTCTCCTTGGACTGCAAGGAGATCCAGCCAGTCAATCCTAAAGGAAATCAGCTCTGAATATTCACTGGTCAGACTTATGCTGAATCCCCAGTACCTTGGCCATCTGATGTGTGAAGAGCTGACTCTTTGGAAAAGACCCTGATGCTGGGAAGGATTGAAGGCAGGGGGAGAAGGGGGTGACAGAAGACAAGATGGTTGGTTCACCAACTCAGTGAACATGAGTTTGAGTAAGCTCCAGGAGATGGTGAAGGACAGGGAAGCCTGGCACGCTGCAGTCCATGGGGTCACAAAGAGTTGCACACAACTGAGTGACTGAACGACAACAGAATATAGGTTTCGCACCAAGTCTGGAAACTCCTGAGGCTAGTTTTGATGCCTATGTTTGTTGAGGTTGGAGTCACCATGAAAGTAGTTATTAATGCCTCTGTGTAATTTTTTTTCTATCTTTAAATTTCTAAGTATTACTTTTCTTTGCAGAGTGTAATCATTTGGGCTCTACTGTTAGATTTTTTTGGTCAGGTGCTTGGTAGTGTTTCACATGGTTGACCTGGATACTTATTTCGAGAACAGGATCTGAGCACAGATAGAACAGATTCTTTTTAATTTGTTTTGATATCTGCCTCTTTGGCAGCAGTAAATTTGATTTTTACTGCTGACATTTTTGATTTTGGACAAAACATGCTTCTGGAGAAAAACCAATCTAAGGTGAACTTTTCAAGGATAATGATTGCCTTATTTGATTTTGTATCCCCTGCACTTACCTGTGTGCCTGGAACATAGTTGAGCCTCAGTAAGTGCTGACTGAAGTCCAAAAATCAAATTAGTGTCATTTAAAACCCTGAACTACAGACACTTTGTTTTCCTCTGTTTGAACCCATTGTTTAAGCAAATAAGGACAAATATTTAAGCAATTTCAAATAAATTTCATTAAAAGACACTTGCCCCTTGGAAGAAAAACTATGTCAAACCTAGACAGTGTATCAGAAAGCAGAGACATCACTTTGCCAACAAAGGTCCATACAGTCAAAGCTATGGTTTTTCTGGTAGTCATGTATGGATGTCAGAGTTGGACCATAAAGAAGGCTAAGTGCCAAAAAATTTATGCTTTTGAACTGTGGTGCTGAGAAAGACTCTCCTTGGACTGCAAGGAGATCCAGCCAGTCAATCCTAAAGGAAATCAGCTCTGAATATTCACTGGTCAGACTTATGCTGAATCCCCAGTACCTTGGCCATCTGATGTGTGAAGAGCTGACTCTTTGGAAAAGACCCTGATGCTGGGAAGGATTGAAGGCAGGGAGAGAAGGGGGTGACAGAAGACAAGATGGTTGGTTCACCAACTCAGTGAACATGAGTTTGAGTAAGCTCCAGGAGATGGTGAAGGACAGGGAAGCCTGGCACGCTGCAGTCCATGGGGTCACAAAGAGTTGCACACAACTGAGTGACTGAACGACAACAGAATATAGGTTTCGCACCAAGTCTGGAAACTCCTGAGGCTAGTTTTGATGCCTATGTTTGTTGAGGTTGGAGTCACCATGAAAGTAGTTATTAATGCCTCTGTGTAATTTTTTTTCTATCTTTAAATTTCTAAGTATTACTTTTCTTTGCAGAGTGTAATCATTTGGGCTCTACTGTTAGATTTTTTTGGTCAGGTGCTTGGTAGTGTTTCACATGGTTGACCTGGATACTTATTTCGAGAACAGGATCTGAGCACAGATAGAACAGATTCTTTTTAATTTGTTTTGATATCTGCCTCTTTGGCAGCAGTAAATTTGATTTTTACTGCTGACATTTTTGATTTTGGACAAAACATGCTTCTGGAGAAAAACCAATCTAAGGTGAACTTTTCAAGGATAATGATTGCCTTATTTGATTTTGTATCCCCTGCACTTACCTGTGTGCCTGGAACATAGTTGAGCCTCAGTAAGTGCTGACTGAAGTCCAAAAATCAAATTAGTGTCATTTAAAACCCTGAACTACAGACACTTTGTTTTCCTCTGTTTGAACCCATTGTTTAAGCAAATAAGGACAAATATTTAAGCAATTTCAAATAAATTTCATTATGAAACAGAATATCAGTCTGGAAGTGGGGTGGGTTGACGAGCCCTGGACTGCAAAGTTCCATGTGGTTCTATCAGATTTTTATGATCTGATCCTTGTCAGGTCACTGAGGCTTGCTGACCTCAGTATTCTCATCTTTAAAGGTAGAAAGTCATATAAAGCAACTATACTCCAATGAAAATTAAGAAGTGCAAATTTTTTTGAAAAAAAGTCCAATAGGAATTGGTCACTCATCTCATATGCACAAAAATATGCTTTGGAAACGTTAACTCATTCTGTAAACAGGCTTACTACTGTCCAGCTGGCATTCCCTAGAGCTCTGAACCCCACTTTGGGAAAGTTTGGGGACCCTTTTGCCTTAAATTTCAGCATGTTTTCTACTGTGAGGAAAGAGTCATCAACCTGATTATAACACACAGCACACCTCTGACTCCTTTATTGCTGTAGGAGTTCCATCTCCTGTGGTTCAGTAACATTTTCCTTGTCATTTCTCTGCCGAATAACTAGGAGCTGAGTTGGCAGCAGATCCCTAGACCATGAAAAAACACAAGGTGCCACTTTGGGGACTTTATTTCAGATTCAGGCCACGAGAAGTTGCTGTTCAGCTTTTCTTCTTGGATTGGCAGTTGGGGAAGTTGTGTGTATACACATCTATTGAGCCTTGAGGGAAACTGACGGACCTTCCCCACTTCTAATCACATTAGAAACAGGTCAAAAAGGAAGGAGTGGGTCTTATTTTGGGGGTGGGGGGAGGGGAGCAGTTTGGTCAGGGAGGGGAGCAGGCAGGCCACTTCCACTGGTCTTTCATTTATCTATTTTCATCCATCTTTGTTCTTTGGCCCGCGTGGGCCTCCCATCACAGTGGCCTCTGTTGTCACAGAGCACCAGCTCTGGGTGCATGCGCCCCAGAGCTCCGGCTCAGTAATTGAACACATCAGTCCAGCTGCTCTGCGGCACGTGGGATCTTCCCAGACCAGGGATTGAACCGGTGCTCCTTGCAGTGCAAGGCAGTGTCCTTACCCACTGGACCACCAGGGAAGCCCAGGAGTGGGTCTTAGAAGGAGGAGGAGGAAGCATTGTGAGTATCTGATTTTCTAGCCCCGGTGTCCTTTCAACTCTGTGAGAATAGGTGATGGATCTATGTCCTCTATCAAACTGTCATCCCCTTCCACTGTTCATGATTTACTTTTAATACCCTCACGTCTGTGGTTCACTTTTTATCTTCTTCTCCGAGACCTCTTACCTCTCCCTTCACACTCTTGTGTCTTCTCCTCTTTGTTCTATGGAATATCATCCTAAGACAAACTCTAAACTGTTTCTCTATTTCTCATGTCTATATTAGAATTTTGTTCATAGCAAACCTTGAAAGAAGAGAAAATAACATTAAGAAATTTCAAATCAGAATCCTGCTTTCACTTTAATAGTCTTACCATTAGTTTAAAATAAGATATTTAACCTTAGGTAAAGTCCACTTGAAGTCATATTCTTGCTTTTTATAACAGAAGCAGGCTTCTTTTCCAATTAAGATGTTAAATAGTGCTGTGTTTTAAAAGTTGTATTCATGGCACCTTGGATTTGCAATTCCCAGTTGTGAAATTTAGATGTGAACCTTATTTTATGACTCTATGAGGCACCCATTCAGGTAAACTTTATTAGGGTGATAAAACTGTGACTCATATGTTCTGACAGTTATCAGCAGGTCTACTATCATGTTCTAGATGTAAAGTTAGAAGAGGAATAAAATGATTACCAAGCCTTTCCACCCGCTAAGGGGTCATTCCCATTCTTGATGCCATATATTTCAGAAATACCCTAGACTATGTAAATAATTTGGTTCCAACCTAATTTTCCAGCCAATATCACTAATACCTAACATAACCCTACATTTATGGAATTAGCTTTCCTGGCTCATTCAGTTTTGCTTAATGAGTAGTCATTTTATTTGATCTGTAAACTGGACCCTGCTCTTGCCCTAGGGGTTCATCCCTTTCCTTTTTTTGCGGGGGGGGGGGTGGGGGTCGGGCGGGCCACTTCTATTGGTCTTTCATTTGTCTATTTTCATCCATCTTTGTTCTTTGGCCCATCTGGACCTCCCATCGCAGCGGCCTCTGTTGTTGCAGAGCACCGGCTCTGGGCGCATGCGCTCCGGAGCTCTGGCTCAGTAATTGGACACATCAGTCCAGCTGCTCCGCAGCACGTGGGATCTTCCCAGGCCAGGGATCGAACCGACGCCCCTTGCACTGCAAGTCGGTGGGTGTCCTTACCCACTGGACCACCAGGGGAGCCCCCATCCCTTTCCTTTTAAAAGTCTGCCAGATCATAAGTGTCCAAACTCCATGCTGCCATTTCAGATCACCCCCGCCAGCAGTAACCCCTGACTTGCCCACTGGTTGAATTTAGTGTGCATCACTCAGGTCACACTGGTTACATGTCACCTAGCTTTGTTATATTATCAGATTGTGAGATGGTCCGCAATTTGAGTAAATCTTGCCTAATAAAACTTGGTAGGTAGCAGAGGGCCTTAAGAAGTATTCTACATGCAATAAATGTTTGGTAATTGCCTGTTAAATCACCTCTTGTTTCATGAAATCTTACCACCATCTTAAGATGCAAGATTAGAATCAGTTTTCCAGTTTTCCCATAGAAGTACCTGAATTTCATGTGTGAGCTCTCCTCACGCAGTCTGGCTGCTGTTCCCTCTTACAATTATTTCCTTCTCAAAGCCAACCATGTACCTTGTTTTTTCCATTGTAACTAATTTCAGAAGGCTGCTATAACCAATTGCCACAAACTAGGTGGCTTAAAACAATGGAAGTTTATTCTCACAGTTCTGGTTGAAAGTGTGAAATCCAAGTAGGGCCATGCTCTCTTTAAAGGTTCTAAAGGAGAATTTATTCTTTGCCCTCCTCTTGGCTTCAGTGTTGTGAGCCATCATTGGTATTTCTTGACTTATACCTCTATCTTTCCAGTCTCTGCATTTGTTATGTGGTATTCTCATTTTGTGTGAGTGTGTGTGTGGTCCCCTTCTGCTAAGGATACCAGTGTCTTTAGAAGCATCCCCCCCACCCCCAACCTTAACCTCATCTTAACTTGATTACATCTACAGAGGCCTTTCTCCAAATAAGGTCACATTCACGGGTACAGGAGGTTAGGACTTCAACATATCTTTTGAGGGGGAAGCGCAGTTTAGCCCATCACACATACTCAGTTTCTTTTCCCTCCTTTTTATAAATAAAATTCATAAGAAAGAAAATTGACCATTTTACAGTGAACCTTTCAGTGGCATTGAATTTGTTTACAGCTTCATCTGTTACCGGACTCTAACCACTGCCCAGCACGTGGGATCTTCCCAGGCCAGGGATCGAACCGACGCCCCTTGCACTGCAAGTCGGTGGGTGTCCTTACCCACTGGACCACCAGGGGAGCCCCCATCCCTTTCCTTTTAAAAGTCTGCCAGATCATAAGTGTCCAAACTCCATGCTGCCATTTCAGATCACCCCCGCCAGCAGTAACCCCTGACTTGCCCACTGGTTGAATTTAGTGTGCATCACTCAGGTCACACTGGTTACATGTCACCTAGCTTTGTTATATTATCAGATTGTGAGATGGTCCGCAATTTGAGTAAATCTTGCCTAATAAAACTTGGTAGGTAGCAGAGGGCCTTAAGAAGTATTCTACATGCAATAAATGTTTGGTAATTGCCTGTTAAATCACCTCTTGTTTCATGAAATCTTACCACCATCTTAAGATGCAAGATTAGAATCAGTTTTTCCAGTTTTCCCATAGAAGTACCTGAATTTCATGTGTGAGCTCTCCTCACGCAGTCTGGCTGCTGTTCCCTCTTACAATTATTTCCTTCTCAAAGCCAACCATGTACCTTGTTTTTTCCATTGTAACTAATTTCAGAAGGCTGCTATAACCAATTGCCACAAACTAGGTGGCTTAAAACAATGGAAGTTTATTCTCACAGTTCTGGTTGAAAGTGTGAAATCCAAGTAGGGCCATGCTCTCTTTAAAGGTTCTAAAGGAGAATTTATTCTTTGCCCTCCTCTTGGCTTCAGTGTTGTGAGCCATCATTGGTATTTCTTGACTTATACCTCTATCTTTCCAGTCTCTGCATTTGTTATGTGGTATTCTCATTTTGTGTGAGTGTGTGTGTGGTCCCCTTCTGCTAAGGATACCAGTGTCTTTAGAAGCATCCCCCCCACCCCCAACCTTAACCTCATCTTAACTTGATTACATCTACAGAGGCCTTTCTCCAAATAAGGTCACATTCACGGGTACAGGAGGTTAGGACTTCAACATATCTTTTGAGGGGGAAGCGCAGTTTAGCCCATCACACATACTCAGTTTCTTTTCCCTCCTTTTTATAAATAAAATTCATAAGAAAGAAAATTGACCATTTTACAGTGAACCTTTCAGTGGCATTGAATTTGTTCACAGCATTGTACAATAACCACCTCTATCTGGTTCCAAAACATTTCCATCACCCCAAAAGGAAACTCTATACCCATTAAGCACTTATTTCTTAGTACATCTCCCCCACCCCCCTCCCCCCAAACTCATGGCACTTATAGTCTACTTTGTGTTTCTCTAGATTTATCTATTCTGGACTGTTCATATAAATGAAATCACCATATGTGATTTTTTTTGTATCTGGTTTCTGTCACCTGAAATCTTTTCAGAGTTCATTCATTTCTAGCAAGTATCATTACTGCCATTCCTTTTTATGGCTGAACAATATTCCACTCTGTGTACTCCATACAATGAAGTTTAAAAAAACGACTTCAACAGATTGAATGAGACCTGTGTACATTGGGGAAGCAACTTGTTTTTCTCAGCCTACTGATTCAAATGTTAATCTCATCCAGAAACACTCTCTCTCACATCAGAATAATACTTACCCAAGTATCTAGGGACCTTGTATTTCCTTCAGGTTAGCAGGTAAAATTCACTGTCACACCGGTTATGAGAGGCAGGCATAAAGAACTATCACTTTGTTCCTGGGAGAATTCCTATGAAATGTTCTTTCTTCCCTCCATCAATAAGATAAAATTCTCTTCTCGTTTTCTTCTGTCTACTTGTTTTTGTTACCCCATTCATTATGGAGAAGTGGTTCATTACTGTTGTTTGTGACTCTAGTGTAGAGTTTTTCTCTTTTTTTTTGTATATGATTTTATTGGAGTATAGTTGATTTATAGTGATGTGTTTGTTGCAGGTGTCAGCAAAGTGATTCAGTTATATATATACTCATTCTTTTTCGGATTCTTTTCTTATGTGGGTTATAAGACAATATTGAGTAGAATTGGCTGTGCTATACATTATTTATCATATACATAGTAATGTGTGTGTGTGTGTGTTAGTCCCAAGCTCCTGATTTATCCCTCACCTCTGTGTTTCCTCTTTGATAACAGTAAGTTTGTTTTCAATATCGTTAAGTCTGGTTCTGTTTTGTAAATTAGTTCATTTGTGTCATTTTTTTAATGAAAGAAAATTGACCATTTTACAGTGAACCTTTCAGTGGCATTGAATTTGTTCACAGCATTGTACAATAACCACCTCTATCTGGTTCCAAAACATTTCCATCACCCCAAAAGGAAACTCTATACCCATTAAGCACTTATTTCTTAGTACATCTCCCCCACCCCCCTCCCCCCAAACTCATGGCACTTATAGTCTACTTTGTGTTTCTCTAGATTTATCTATTCTGGACTGTTCATATAAATGAAATCACCATATGTGATTTTTTTTGTATCTGGTTTCTGTCACCTGAAATCTTTTCAGAGTTCATTCATTTCTAGCAAGTATCATTACTGCCATTCCTTTTTATGGCTGAACAATATTCCACTCTGTGTACTCCATACAATGAAGTTTAAAAAAACGACTTCAACAGATTGAATGAGACCTGTGTACATTGGGGAAGCAACTTGTTTTTCTCAGCCTACTGATTCAAATGTTAATCTCATCCAGAAACACTCTCTCTCACATCAGAATAATACTTACCCAAGTATCTAGGGACCTTGTATTTCCTTCAGGTTAGCAGGTAAAATTCACTGTCACACCGGTTATGAGAGGCAGGCATAAAGAACTATCACTTTGTTCCTGGGAGAATTCCTATGAAATGTTCTTTCTTCCCTCCATCAATAAGATAAAATTCTCTTCTCGTTTTCTTCTGTCTACTTGTTTTTGTTACCCCATTCATTATGGAGAAGTGGTTCATTACTGTTGTTTGTGACTCTAGTGTAGAGTTTTTCTCTTTTTTTTTGTATATGATTTTATTGGAGTATAGTTGATTTATAGTGATGTGTTTGTTGCAGGTGTCAGCAAAGTGATTCAGTTATATATATACTCATTCTTTTTCGGATTCTTTTCTTATGTGGGTTATAAGACAATATTGAGTAGAATTGGCTGTGCTATACATTATTTATCATATACATAGTAATGTGTGTGTGTGTGTGTTAGTCCCAAGCTCCTGATTTATCCCTCACCTCTGTGTTTCCTCTTTGATAACAGTAAGTTTGTTTTCAATATCGTTAAGTCTGGTTCTGTTTTGTAAATTAGTTCATTTGTGTCATTTTTTTAAAATTAGATTCCACACATGAGTGATATCATATGATATTTGTCTTTCTCAGTCTAGCTTTACTTAATGATTTCTAGGTCCATCCATATTGCTGCATGTGGTATTATTTCTTTTTTTAATGGCTAAATAAGATTCTGTCGGATGTATGTACCACATTGTCTTTATCCATTTGTCGATGGGCATTTAGATTCCTTGTCCTGGCTGTTGTAAATAGTGCTGCAGGAAACATTGGGTGCATGTATCTTTTCAGATTGTGTCTTTCTCTGGATATACGCCCAGGAATGGGATTGCTAGATCATATGGTGGTTCTATTTTTAGGTTTGGGCGGCCATCGGGTTGGGGAGGGAAGGGAGCGGGCGGGCCACTTCTATTGGTCTTTCATTTATCTATTTTCATCCATCTTCGTTCTTTGGCCCGCGTGGGCCTCCCATCGCGGTGGCCTCTGTTGTCGCAGAGCACCGGCTCTGGGTAGATGCGCTCCAGAACTCTGGCTCGGTAATTGGACACATCAGTCCAGCCGCTCCGTGGCACCTGGGATCTTCCCAGGCCAGGGATCGAACCAGAGCCCCTTGCAGTGCAAGGTGGTATCCTTACCCACTGGACCACCAGGGAAGCCCTATTTTTAGTTTTTTAAGTAATTTTCATACTGTTCTCCATAGTGATTGTACCAATTTACATTTCTACCAACAGTGTAGGAGGGTTCTCTTTTCTCCACACCCTCTCCAGGGTTTATTATTCGTAGACTTCTTGATGGTGGCCATTCTGATTATGTGGGACGTGATACCTCACTGTATTTTTCTGATAATTGGTGCTGTTGAGCATCTTTTCATGTGCTTTTTGGCCATCTGTACGTCTTCGGAGAAATGTCTAGATCTTTTGTGCACTTTTTTGATTGGGGTTTTTGCGGTTTTTTTGGTATTGGGCTGAATGAGCTGTTTGTATATTTTGGAGATTAACCCCTTGTCGGTCACTTTGTAAAGGTATTCTCCCATTCCGTGGGTTGTCTTTTCATTTTATTGATAGTTTTCTTTGCTGTGCAAAAACTTGAAGTTTAATTAGGTCCTATTTGTTTATTTTTGTTTTTACATTTGTTACTCTAGGAGGTGGATCAAAAAGGATATTACTGTAATTTAAGTCAAAGATGTTTTCCTCTAAAAGAGTTTTATAGTGTCTGGCCATGCATTTAGGTCTTTGATCCTTTTGAATTTATTTTTGTGTATGGTGTTAGAGAATGTTCTGATTTCATTCTCTTATATGTATCTGTCCAGTTTTCCCAACACCACTTATTGAAGAGACAGTCTTTTCTCTATTATGTATTTCTGCCTCCTTGTTGTAGATTAATTTGCCATAGGTGTATGAATTATCCCTGTGGGATTTCTATCCTGTTCCATTGATCTATATTTCTATTTTTTGTGCGAGTACCATGTTGTTTTGATTACTGTACTCAGTATAGTCTGAGGTCAAGGAGTCTGATTCCTTCAGCTCAAGATTGCTTTGGCTATTCAGAGTCTTTTGTGTTTCCATATAAATTTTAAAATGTTGTGCTCTAGTTCTGTGAAAAATGCCATTGATAATTTGATAGAGATTGCATTGAATCTTTACTTTGCCTTGGGTAGTATCATCATTTTGACAGTATTGATTCTTCCTGTCCGAGAACATGATATGTCCTCCCATTGGGCTTGTATTATCTTCACTTTCCTTCATCAGTGCCTCATAATTTTCAGAGCAAAGGTCTTTTGTCTTACAGGTGGGTTTATTCCTAGGTATTTTATTCTTTTTGATGCAGTGATAAATGGGATTGTTTCCTTAATTTCCCTTTCTGGTCTTTGATTGTTAGTGCATAGGAATGCAAGTGATTTCTATGTATTACTTTTGTATCCTGTAACTTTACCAAAGTCATTGATGAGCACTAGTAGTTTTCTGGTAACATCTATAAGATTTTTTGTGTTTAGTATCATATCATCTGCAAACCGTGACTGTTTTACATTTTTTTTTTTTTAACTTGGGTTTCTTTTATTTCTTTTTCTTCTCTAATTGCCTTGGCTGGCACTTTAAAAACTATGTTGAATAAAAGTGGTGAGAGAAGACATCCTTGGCTTGTTCCTGATCTTAGAATGCTTTCAACTTGTTACCATTGAGAAAGATATTAGTTGTGTGTGTGTCATCTATAGCCTTTATTATGTTGAGGTAAGTTTTCTCTATTACCACTTTCTGAGAGGGTTTTTCTTTTTAATCATAAATGGTTGTTTAATTTTGTCAAAGGCTTTTCCTGCATCTGTTGAGACGATCGTATGGTTTTTATTCTTTAGCTTGTTAATGTAGTGTATCACATTGATTTGTAGTTGAAAAATGCTTGCATCCCTTGGATAAATCCCACATGATCATAATGTATGATCCTTTCAATGTATTGTTGGATTTGAATTGCTAGTGTTTTTTGAGGAGTTTTCATCAGTGATATGACCTGTAATTTTCTCTTTTTTGTGACATCTTTGTCTGGTTTTTGGTATCAGGGTGATGGTGACCTCATAGAATGCTTTTGGGAGTTTTCCTTCCTCTAATTGCTTATAACAGTTTCAGAAGGATAGGTGTTAGCTCTTCTCCAAAGGTGGAGCAGCCAGGACTTTTATTTGTTGGGAGCTTTTTTTTTTTTTAATTTTGTCCTCTTTTATTGGTTTTCTATTTATTTATTTTCATCCATCTTTATTCTTTGGCCTGTGTGAGCCTCCCATTGCAGCGGCCTCTGTCATTGCAGAGTACTGGCTCGTAATCAGACACACCAGTCCAACCGCTCTGCGGCATGTGAGGTCTTCCTGGGCCAGGGATTGAACCGGTGCCCCTTGAACTGCAAGGCAGACTCTTTACCCACTAGACCACCAGGGAAGCCCTGTTGGGAGCTTTTTAATCACAGTTTCAATTATGGGGAGTCTGTACCACAGAAATATCACTGAATAGAGACCATAGGAATAGCCTTCCTTTATGTGCTAGAAACATGATCATATGTTACTGAGTCTCCCCATACCTTTTCAATGGAGAGTCTTTGTTTTCTTCATTTTATAGATAACAAAATGGAGAGTCAGAAGAAATTTAGTAGCTTGCCTAAAAACAGACATAGCTATCGAGGAAATAGCTGGCAGTGAAATCAAACCCAGATCAGAGAGTCAAAGCCCAGCCATCTAACCATTATGCCACTTTCCCCAAACAGAGGTTAGTGAATATAATGTGCATGACTCTGTGTATTTGAACTTGCTGGTAAAGAGTTTATACATATGGCAGGTAACAAACCCATCTTAACACTGTTGATGTCTGCTTTTGGCTGACGTTCCTCCTTTATTGTTGGCTTATTTCAGCTGTCATGGTTTCACCTTAAAGTCCTCAATACAGTGACTGAGGACTTAATACTGTCCTCAAAAGAGCAAATAATGGCTATTACTGGCAGATTGGAAATGGCCTTCAGTGAAATCTCTCTTATACTTGTTTTAAGGCTTAGTGTAGTGTAGGATAATGGGCAATAGTCAGGAAAGAAGTTATGGATAACCGTGACTACTAATGCTTGTTTTGCTTCGTGGTAAAGACATTGCTTTATAGTAATTCCCTCAATACTCATAAATACAGTGTGTATCACAGCTCCAGCTGCTGAAAGTATTTCAGTTTTTCTGCTCTTATTCTAGTCTCATGATCTAGTACAAAAATGCAATACAAGTATCTGGGAGTACACTAACAGTTCTTTGGTGTCTTTTTTTTTTTTTTGATGAGTCTATAGCAGGTGGGTAGTTTTTTAAAACAGTTTCCTGATCAGCATTATAATTACACTAGCAATCTTCAGAAGCATGTGGAAGGTGCCACTTAAATGTAAATGCTTTAGTTGACCAAAAATTTTTGCAACCAAGAATCGGAGTAAGCCAAGCCCTCTTTGACCCACCGGTGCCCAAGCAAGGCAGACTCTTTACCCACTAGACCACCAGGGAAGCCCTGTTGGGAGCTTTTTAATCACAGTTTCAATTATGGGGAGTCTGTACCACAGAAATATCACTGAATAGAGACCATAGGAATAGCCTTCCTTTATGTGCTAGAAACATGATCATATGTTACTGAGTCTCCCATACCTTTTCAATGGAGAGTCTTTGTTTTCTTCATTTTATAGATAACAAAATGGAGAGTCAGAAGAAATTTAGTAGCTTGCCTAAAAACAGACATAGCTATCGAGGAAATAGCTGGCAGTGAAATCAAACCCAGATCAGAGAGTCAAAGCCCAGCCATCTAACCATTATGCCACTTTCCCCAAACAGAGGTTAGTGAATATAATGTGCATGACTCTGTGTATTTGAACTTGCTGGTAAAGAGTTTATACATATGGCAGGTAACAAACCCATCTTAACACTGTTGATGTCTGCTTTTGGCTGACGTTCCTCCTTTATTGTTGGCTTATTTCAGCTGTCATGGTTTCACCTTAAAGTCCTCAATACAGTGACTGAGGACTTAATACTGTCCTCAAAAGAGCAAATAATGGCTATTACTGGCAGATTGGAAATGGCCTTCAGTGAAATCTCTCTTATACTTGTTTTAAGGCTTAGTGTAGTGTAGGATAATGGGCAATAGTCAGGAAAGAAGTTATGGATAACCGTGACTACTAATGCTTGTTTTGCTTCGTGGTAAAGACATTGCTTTATAGTAATTCCCTCAATACTCATAAATACAGTGTGTATCACAGCTCCAGCTGCTGAAAGTATTTCAGTTTTTCTGCTCTTATTCTAGTCTCATGATCTAGTACAAAAATGCAATACAAGTATCTGGGAGTACACTAACAGTTCTTTGGTGTCTTTTTTTTTTTTTTTTTTTGATGAGTCTATAGCAGGTGGGTAGTTTTTTAAAACAGTTTCCTGATCAGCATTATAATTACACTAGCAATCTTCAGAAGCATGTGGAAGGTGCCACTTAAATGTAAATGCTTTAGTTGATTGCCGCAGAAGGTAATATGAAACTTGGCATTTTGTTGCCCTGGAAACACAGCCCAGCATACCATGTATCTTTTGAGCTACTTAATTAACTTGCAACAACATTTTGACTGCTTGATTATTAAACTAGGTTCTGATACATATTTTCTTATATGGTGATTTTATATTCTCTCAATGGATATTCATTTTATCTCTATACTATTTTCAGCACAAAAAAGACAGGTTTTTAAAAAATATCTTGAGGTATAAAAAGCAAAAGAAGCCTTCTTCCCTTTCTGATTATATTGTGGTAAACTTTCCTCTCCATGATATATGTTTTAAATTAAGCCTTGTTTGACTCAAAATACAGCCCCTGAGAAGTTTCTGTGATTATCTTCCAATTACGTATCTGTAGTTAGAAGAAATAAAACAATAGGGGGAACAAAAATCAATACCTGAAAGATTGGATATATTGCTTAAGAAATATGTATCTTCTTGGAGAAATGTCTACTTAGGTCTTCTGATCATTTTTTAATTTTTCTGAACTCTATGAGCTATTTGTATATTTTGGCAATTAATCCCTTGTCAGTCTCATTTTCTTCCTTTCTATGGGTTGTGTTTTGGTTTTGCTTATGATTTCCTTTGCTATGCAAAAACTTTTAAGTTTAATTAGGCCCCATTTGTTTATTTTTGCTTGTATTTCCATTATTCTAGGAAACAAATCCAAAAATTGTTGTGGTTTATGTCAGAGTGCTCTGCCTCTGTTTTCAAGTTAAACTTTTTTCATTACCTCCATTTTCACCTGAGGTCTTTAGTCATTGAAATCATGATGACGAAATGGTTCATATTCAGCTGAAATCAGAGAAAGCATGGACTTTGTTGTTTCCCTTTGCTTTTTAAGCCCCCCACCCCAAACAAGAAAACATAGTAGGCTTCTATATATCACACAGTAGACATTAGTGCATTTTAGAGCAACGGGTCCATTTGCTTAGATACATGGACTTTCTTTGCAGGTTCTGTGGTCAGAGTTCTTTAGATTTTTTGTTTTTTTGTTGTTGCTTTTAATTTTTATTGGAGTACAGTTGACTTACAGTGTTGTGTTATTTTCTGCTATACAGCAAAGTGAATCAGTTATATCTACTCCTTTTTTAGGTTCTTTTCCCATATGGGTTATTACAGAGTATTGAGTAGAGTTCCCTGTGCTATACCGTAGGTACTCATTAGTTAATTATATGTATAGTAGATCAGAGTTCTTGAATGTCATCTCTCTTTGTTGTAGACCTTTATTCTTTGAAGTGCCATGGTACTAGGAACATCCCCGGTCTTTGACCATCGTGTAGACCACCTCTTTGCGGGGATAAGCAATGCATTCTGCTACTCTGAATAATCACAAAATCCCATCTCAGCTGAGAGAGACAATTCTAAAATCTCTTTACCACCACCACTCTCATCCACACCGAATGAATAATAACAGCAGTGGAACACTGCTATGTTTGGAATGTCACAAGAATCCAGTTCTTACTGTTCCCACCATAGCCTGGCTTATGAACTTGCGGTCTTTTGAAAGGCTACCCATAAAATGAATGCACATGAGTCTCCATGGGAGCAGTGGAACTACTGCTCAGTTGACTCAATTGATTTGAGATTGTGGGTGCAAGTAGTGGGTGTAGTGGTCAGTTCCTCCCAAGCAACCCATAGTGAGCGAAGAGAAAGACTTATCAGTGTTTGGAGTTGGGGAGAGGTCTATATTAATTTCCATGTAGGGAGAATGAAATACTCTGAATTTGTATTTGTGGACCTTCAGTTTTCAATGACAGGATTATATTACAGATTCATAGTCTATTTAGACTCTTCAAGATAATCTAATTTACGGAGCTAGATACTATATCAAAAGAAATAAAAGACTTTCCTAAAGGCATATAACCATTTGCAGTAGAGTATAGTGGTATGAAAATCCCATCAAAAGTCATTACAATTGTAAGTAGAATTGGATAGGAGGTAGAGAACCTAGCCTTAGATACTTTGTGGGAAACCTTGGGTGATTTTCCTTCCTTTCAGTGGTATATAAATAACACATAATTGCATGTATACTCTATTCTTACGTTTGTGTTTCTTTTGAAAGTTATCTTTGGGACAGTCTTTCATCCTAGTCTTATCAAGAATGGCATGTTTGGTTTGAGTCATGGACTTTCTTTGCAGGTTCTGTGGTCAGAGTTCTTTAGATTTTTTGTTTTTTTGTTGTTGCTTTTAATTTTTATTGGAGTACAGTTGACTTACAGTGTTGTGTTATTTTCTGCTATACAGCAAAGTGAATCAGTTATATCTACTCCTTTTTTAGGTTCTTTTCCCATATGGGTTATTACAGAGTATTGAGTAGAGTTCCCTGTGCTATACCGTAGGTACTCATTAGTTAATTATATGTATAGTAGATCAGAGTTCTTGAATGTCATCTCTCTTTGTTGTAGACCTTTATTCTTTGAAGTGCCATGGTACTAGGAACATCCCCGGTCTTTGACCATCGTGTAGACCACCTCTTTGCGGGGATAAGCAATGCATTCTGCTACTCTGAATAATCACAAAATCCCATCTCAGCTGAGAGAGACAATTCTAAAATCTCTTTACCACCACCACTCTCATCCACACCGAATGAATAATAACAGCAGTGGAACACTGCTATGTTTGGAATGTCACAAGAATCCAGTTCTTACTGTTCCCACCATAGCCTGGCTTATGAACTTGCGGTCTTTTGAAAGGCTACCCATAAAATGAATGCACATGAGTCTCCATGGGAGCAGTGGAACTACTGCTCAGTTGACTCAATTGATTTGAGATTGTGGGTGCAAGTAGTGGGTGTAGTGGTCAGTTCCTCCCAAGCAACCCATAGTGAGCGAAGAGAAAGACTTATCAGTGTTTGGAGTTGGGGAGAGGTCTATATTAATTTCCATGTAGGGAGAATGAAATACTCTGAATTTGTATTTGTGGACCTTCAGTTTTCAATGACAGGATTATATTACAGATTCATAGTCTATTTAGACTCTTCAAGATAATCTAATTTACGGAGCTAGATACTATATCAAAAGAAATAAAAGACTTTCCTAAAGGCATATAACCATTTGCAGTAGAGTATAGTGGTATGAAAATCCCATCAAAAGTCATTACAATTGTAAGTAGAATTGGATAGGAGGTAGAGAACCTAGCCTTAGATACTTTGTGGGAAACCTTGGGTGATTTTCCTTCCTTTCAGTGGTATATAAATAACACATAATTGCATGTATACTCTATTCTTACGTTTGTGTTTCTTTTGAAAGTTATCTTTGGGACAGTCTTTCATCCTAGTCTTATCAAGAATGGCATGTTTGGTTGTTCTGTACAAGAACACACTACAGAATCTTAAAAGAATAGTAATGTCCTCTAATGATCAATGGATGAATGCATTTGACTTTAAGAAGTCTCATGTTTTCATCTTATTCTTGAGATTTGATGGTACAAGTCAGCATAGATCTGCTTATACAGAGCTGGTGGATGTTATTATGGGAAAATGAGGTTCATAATAGACTCATTATTTTGAAGATCTCTTAGACTAATGCTGAAAATCATAGGTCATCGCATAATTTTTAGAGATTTTATCTAGAGATTTTATCTCTGATTTCTGAAATGACAAGTCAAAGTTTTCTAGCCAAATCCTCCTCCTCTGAGAGAGTAATCTTAGTTAGAATAGACTTCCCGTTCTGTTGTTGAGCCAGTAAAGAATCTGCTTGTAATGCAGGAGACCTGGGTTCTATCCCTGGGTCAGAAAGATCCCTTGAAGAAAGGAGTGGCAACCCACTCAAGTATTCTTGCTTGGAGAATTCCATGGATAGAAGAGCCTGGTGGGCTATAGTCCATGGGTTCACAAAGAGTTAGACATGACTGAGTGACTAACGCTCTCACTTTTCACTTTTATATTGTTGATACTCGGACTGGAGCATTAAGAAGCTTCAGTTATTGGTAGAAAATTAATAGAGGCTTTGCTCCCCAAATCACCTAATTATGGTCCCAGGCAGTATGTTCAGTTGTCAAGAGCTCTGGAGTCAAGCTGTCTGGGTTTAAATTCTGGCCTTGTTTTATATAGACTGTGTTTCCTTGGGGAAGTTATTTAACCCTTGATGATTAGGTTCCTCATCTGTAAGATGGGGAAAATATACTTACCTTATATAGAGTTGTTATATATATATATATATATGAAATAATCTTTAGAAAGCAGTTACGACAGTGACTGGAATAATAGAGTTGTTTATATATATATATATATGAAATAATCTTTAGAAAGCAGTTACGACAGTGACTGGAATAATGTAAGAGTTCAAAAACTGTTGGGTACTGATTTATTTATTTATTTTGGCCACTTTGCACGACTTGCAGGATTTTAGTTCTCTGACCAGGGACTGAACCCAGGGGCCCCTCGGCTGTGAGAATGCAGAGTCCTTACCACTGGACCACCAGGGAATTCCCTACATCTCCTACTCTTATTTCAGTTGTTTATGTTTATATTGAATGTATATCAACAAATGTATTACATTTAGATGTAAAAGACAAGCTCTTCTCTATAGAGCTACTCAGTTCTAAAGTTCTCTTTGGTTTATTGAATAAAAGTAACGTTAACGTTTCTTAGCAGCAGATTCTTTGCTGAAGAAAACAATAGGGTAACCAGAAAGCAGAAGATCATTAAAGCATATCAAATAACAGTCCTGATTTTTGAATGACCTAAATTCACTAAAGTCAAAATCAGCCCTTTGAATCTTTTTTATCCCTTGAACTGATACAAAATAAAATGTGCCTAAGGACATGGCTTGTGTGTAATGTCACATCCCATGTGGTATTTACAAGGAATGGAAAGTTCAGTCATATTTACTAGAGGAAGAGGTGACGTTAGGTATGATAGCATGCTGTAATGTAAACGGCTGTCCACAGTGTTCAAAGGAAGAGATTCTTATTCCCTATTCTGATACGCTACTGAATTCACTAAATTCTGACATTTTTCTGGCTCTGTTAGACTCAGTTGCCCCTCTATGTAAAGCAGCGAGGTCCACATACAGAATCAGGGATAGTATTTCGCTTTGTGTCAACCTAAGGACTCTTAAGTTTGAGGATGGTTATTGTATTTCCCAGGAAGCTAGGCTGTGGTGTACTGTACGGTCTCAGTTTCCCAGGCTTTTTGCAAACATGCTTCAGGACATTGCCACATAAGTTCCCTGATGCTCTACTGAGCTTTAACCTTGGTTAGATATTAGTTATGTTGATTTCATAATCTTGTGGGATCCAGTCCTCTGGCATTTTGACTCTTGTTGTTCAGTCGCTATGTTGTGTACAACTCTTTGCGATCTCATGGACTGCAAATGCCAGGCTCCTTCACCAGCTCCCAGAATTTGCTCAAAGTCTCTCGCGTCCATTGAGTTGGTGATACCATTCAAGCATCTCATCCTCTGTTGCCTCCTCCTCCTTTTGCCTTCAGTCTTCCCCAGCATCAGACTCTTCCAGTGAGTAGGCTCTTCATGTCTGGTGGCCAAAGTATTGGAGCTTTAGCATCAGTCCTTCCAGTGAATATTCAGAGTTGATTTCTTTTAGGATTGACGAGTTTGATCTCTTTGCAGTCCAAGGGACTCTCAAAAGTCTTCTCCAGCACCCCAAGATGTAGGTAAAATGTTTTACTTCTAAAAAATCAGAGCAGGCAACATATGATGAATATGGCTGAAGTTCTGTCCTTTAAGAACTTATTGCAGAATTATATATGTCCTGCTTTCTTAAGAAGGAACTTGCCAAGTTTGATTCACCTATCTTTCATTGCTCAGAATAATTCTGAATAATGTTGTTAACTTGTGGTTATCCTTCCCCCCATACCTACCCTCAGGAAGAAAGAGGTAATATTTAGGTATTGTGTCTTAACAATACCCTTTAACACTTAACATACCATCCATGTACAAAGGTCTTAATGTGTGTGCACAAATGTTTTCATTAAAATGGTTTAGGTTTAACAAATACAACACTGTTATTTGTTTTTGGCCTTCATTGAAGGATGTTAGAGTTGAAAAGATTATTACAAGACTTTTCTAGCCTTTTGTTTCATAATTTATTTTGAAATCCAGAAAGGTTAAGTGACTTACTCAAGATGTTTCCATCTTTTTTAAACAGAGAATATTACTGCTGAGATATACTTGAATGCTTTCAGTATATTTTCTTCATTATCATTACTTTCAGATTACATAATCTATTGCCAGCCATAGAGAGGCTAAACAGCCTAAAGAAATCGTCTGATAAAACATGACAAATTGAACATATGTGCTTATCCTTATTCCCTATCAAAACCCCCACAAATAATGAAGGGTAAAAATATGGGTAATAAAAAAAAGGGCAATAAAGGGTAAAAAAAAAGACAAAAAACTACAAAATAAAATAATAGAGGAAACAACAGCAACAAATTTTGGAAACTAGAAAATAGATGAAGTCTGCTCAGGAAGGCCTCCTTCACCAGCTCCCAGAATTTGCTCAAAGTCTCTCGCGTCCATTGAGTTGGTGATACCATTCAAGCATCTCATCCTCTGTTGCCTCCTCCTCCTTTTGCCTTCAGTCTTCCCCAGCATCAGACTCTTCCAGTGAGTAGGCTCTTCATGTCTGGTGGCCAAAGTATTGGAGCTTTAGCATCAGTCCTTCCAGTGAATATTCAGAGTTGATTTCTTTTAGGATTGACGAGTTTGATCTCTTTGCAGTCCAAGGGACTCTCAAAAGTCTTCTCCAGCACCCCAAGATGTAGGTAAAATGTTTTACTTCTAAAAAATCAGAGCAGGCAACATATGATGAATATGGCTGAAGTTCTGTCCTTTAAGAACTTATTGCAGAATTATATATGTCCTGCTTTCTTAAGAAGGAACTTGCCAAGTTTGATTCACCTATCTTTCATTGCTCAGAATAATTCTGAATAATGTTGTTAACTTGTGGTTATCCTTCCCCCCATACCTACCCTCAGGAAGAAAGAGGTAATATTTAGGTATTGTGTCTTAACAATACCCTTTAACACTTAACATACCATCCATGTACAAAGGTCTTAATGTGTGTGCACAAATGTTTTCATTAAAATGGTTTAGGTTTAACAAATACAACACTGTTATTTGTTTTTGGCCTTCATTGAAGGATGTTAGAGTTGAAAAGATTATTACAAGACTTTTCTAGCCTTTTGTTTCATAATTTATTTTGAAATCCAGAAAGGTTAAGTGACTTACTCAAGATGTTTCCATCTTTTTTAAACAGAGAATATTACTGCTGAGATATACTTGAATGCTTTCAGTATATTTTCTTCATTATCATTACTTTCAGATTACATAATCTATTGCCAGCCATAGAGAGGCTAAACAGCCTAAAGAAATCGTCTGATAAAACATGACAAATTGAACATATGTGCTTATCCTTATTCCCTATCAAAACCCCCACAAATAATGAAGGGTAAAAATATGGGTAATAAAAAAAAGGGCAATAAAGGGTAAAAAAAAAGACAAAAAACTACAAAATAAAATAATAGAGGAAACAACAGCAACAAAATTTTGGAAACTAGAAAATAGATGAACAGGAGATAACAAACTTCTTAGCAGAAAGAGAAAAATACAACTTAAAACTGGCAGGAGAAGAAATCCAAAAGCAAGGTGGTCTGTACCAGAGGAGCCTAGAAAGGCTCATAAATAAAAAGCAGCAGGTGGGCTTCCCCTGGTGATCCAGTGGGTAAGGACACCGCCTTGCTGTGCAAGGGGCACTGGTTCGAGCCCTGGCCTGGGAAGATCCCATGTGCCGCGGAGCGGCTGGACCAATGTGTCCAATGACCGAGCCGGAGCTCTGGAGCGCATGCGCCCAGAGCCGGCGCTCTGCGACAACAGAGGCCACCACGATGGGAGGCCCACAGGAGCCAAAGAACAAGACAGATGAAAACAGAGAAATGAAAGACCAATAGAAGTGGCCCGCCCGCTCCCCCCCCCCCCCCAACCCCCCCCCCCCCCCAAAAAAAAAAAAAAAAAAATCTTTTAAAAAAAAAAAAAAAAAAAGCAGCAGGTAGCTCCCAAAGAACGGATGTGGACAGAACTAAGACAGGAGGGTGGGTTAGAGGTTTTAAAAAGAAGTAGTGAAGTGCCCGTATTGTTTCTCTCCATCCCTAGCAGAAGACTCATGGTTTTCTTTCTGGAGAGCTGAGGCAGAAATACTCTGGACTTGAGGATGCAAGACTTACTGTGCCTGTTAGGGAGGAGACCAAGAGAGTCCACTCTCAGAGAACTGACCAGTGCAAGAGAAAAGACATATGCATTCCTTGAGGAGGGGTTTTATTACAAGACTTTTCTAGCCTTTTGTTTCATAATTTATTTTGAAATCCAGAAAGGTTAAGTGACTTACTCAAGATGTTTCCATCTTTTTTAAACAGAGAATATTACTGCTGAGATATACTTGAATGCTTTCAGTATATTTTCTTCATTATCATTACTTTCAGATTACATAATCTATTGCCAGCCATAGAGAGGCTAAACAGCCTAAAGAAATCGTCTGATAAAACATGACAAATTGAACATATGTGCTTATCCTTATTCCCTATCAAAACCCCCACAAATAATGAAGGGTAAAAATATGGGTAATAAAAAAAAGGGCAATAAAGGGTAAAAAAAAAGACAAAAAACTACAAAATAAAATAATAGAGGAAACAACAGCAACAAAATTTTGGAAACTAGAAAATAGATGAACAGGAGATAACAAACTTCTTAGCAGAAAGAGAAAACTACAACTTAAAACTGGCAGGAGAAGAAATCCAAAAGCAAGGTGGTCTGTACCAGAGGAGCCTAGAAAGGCTCATAAATAAAAAGCAGCAGGTGGGCTTCCCCTGGTGATCCAGTGGGTAAGGACACCGCCTTGCTGTGCAAGGGGCACTGGTTCGAGCCCTGGCCTGGGAAGATCCCATGTGCCGCGGAGCGGCTGGACCAATGTGTCCAATGACCGAGCCGGAGCTCTGGAGCGCATGCGCCCAGAGCCGGCGCTCTGCGACAACAGAGGCCACCACGATGGGAGGCCCACAGGAGCCAAAGAACAAGACAGATGAAAACAGAGAAATGAAAGACCATTAGAAGTGGCCCGCCCGCTCCCCTCCCTCCCCAACCCGACCCCCGCCCTAAATAAGTAAATAAATAAATCTTTTAAAAAAAAAAAAAAAAAAAGCAGCAGGTAGCTCCCAAAGAACGGATGTGGACAGAACTAAGACAGGAGGGTGGGTTAGAGGTTTTAAAAAGAAGTAGTGAAGTGCCCGTATTGTTTCTCTCCATCCCTAGCAGAAGACTCATGGTTTTCTTTCTGGAGAGCTGAGGCAGAAATACTCTGGACTTGAGGATGCAAGACTTACTGTGCCTGTTAGGGAGGAGACCAAGAGAGTCCACTCTCAGAGAACTGACCAGTGCAAGAGAAAAGACATATGCATTCCTTGAGGACCCCTCAAGAAAATAACTGCCAGGCTACCCTCCCAAAAGCATGAGATGGAAAATAAGAACCTGTTATCTTCTTTCCTACATTTCTGCTGTGCCACATTAAAATTTAGTGCTTAGGGTGACACTTTTTCTTTTTTATAAAGCAGGCTGTCTAAATGCAAGCTGACTACGTCTGCTGTTTAACAACAGTCAGCAGTCTGTTTCAGACAGTATGGGGAAACCACCTTATAAGCTGTTAGGCAAGATACTTATCCTCATAGTTCTAGTGTCCTACTCTGTAGAAAGGAAAAGGTGTGTACAAAGTACTTAGGAGAATGCCTAGAATATGCCCAGTGTTCAGTATTTTTTATTGAATAATACTGTTCATTAGCATCTTTGTAACCACCCATCTCAGTAATAGTTAAAGATCTTGTACACATTGATCCAGTAAAAGGAAGCTTCCCTTCAGTGTGATTCATTAAAAAAAAAAAAAAAAAATCTAACATACTCAAAAGAAAGCAAGTGCTTTAGTATGTTATATGCCTTTATAAGCATTCATTCATTCCTAGAAATAGTAGTTAGTAAGTATATAGCTAGATATTGCTGATATATTAGGTTTGCCTAAGATTGTATGGGATTATGGAAAAATCCTGGAAATGATCAGATTCTGTGGTTACAATAGCAACAGCATTTTTCTCATTTTTTTGAATCTATCTTAACACAGGATTCTAAAATATAGTCAATAGTGGCTAGTTGTATGCACAATTTTTTTTCAACGTGAGAAAAACTATTGTGTATTTGCTTTTGTACATACTAACTTGGTGACCCTTCACTGTCACATGGCTGCTGTCAGCTGCCTTGTCCAGGTTGTCTGAGAGGACTGGTGGCGCCATTGGCTTGGGGCAGCAATGGGAGCTTTCAGCCTTAAACTCTTTTGAGTGATTGATGGTGGAATAGTGTTTCTCTCCATCCCTAGCAGAAGACTCATGGTTTTCTTTCTGGAGAGCTGAGGCAGAAATACTCTGGACTTGAGGATGCAAGACTTACTGTGCCTGTTAGGGAGGAGACCAAGAGAGTCCACTCTCAGAGAACTGACCAGTGCAAGAGAAAAGACATATGCATTCCTTGAGGACCCCTCAAGAAAATAACTGCCAGGCTACCCTCCCAAAAGCATGAGATGGAAAATAAGAACCTGTTATCTTCTTTCCTACATTTCTGCTGTGCCACATTAAAATTTAGTGCTTAGGGTGACACTTTTTCTTTTTTATAAAGCAGGCTGTCTAAATGCAAGCTGACTACGTCTGCTGTTTAACAACAGTCAGCAGTCTGTTTCAGACAGTATGGGGAAACCACCTTATAAGCTGTTAGGCAAGATACTTATCCTCATAGTTCTAGTGTCCTACTCTGTAGAAAGGAAAAGGTGTGTACAAAGTACTTAGGAGAATGCCTAGAATATGCCCAGTGTTCAGTATTTTTTATTGAATAATACTGTTCATTAGCATCTTTGTAACCACCCATCTCAGTAATAGTTAAAGATCTTGTACACATTGATCCAGTAAAAGGAAGCTTCCCTTCAGTGTGATTCATTAAAAAAAAAAAAAAAAAATCTAACATACTCAAAAGAAAGCAAGTGCTTTAGTATGTTATATGCCTTTATAAGCATTCATTCATTCCTAGAAATAGTAGTTAGTAAGTATATAGCTAGATATTGCTGATATATTAGGTTTGCCTAAGATTGTATGGGATTATGGAAAAATCCTGGAAATGATCAGATTCTGTGGTTACAATAGCAACAGCATTTTTCTCATTTTTTTGAATCTATCTTAACACAGGATTCTAAAATATAGTCAATAGTGGCTAGTTGTATGCACAATTTTTTTTCAACGTGAGAAAAACTATTGTGTATTTGCTTTTGTACATACTAACTTGGTGACCCTTCACTGTCACATGGCTGCTGTCAGCTGCCTTGTCCAGGTTGTCTGAGAGGACTGGTGGCGCCATTGGCTTGGGGGCAGCAATGGGAGCTTTCAGCCTTAAACTCTTTTGAGTGATTGATGGTGGAATAGTGATAGCTGCTTGGGGGCTATGGCAGAGGTTTCAGGTTAGGCAGTGGCTTGCTCAGTGGCAAGTGCATTCCATTGTTGCTCTTTCCCTTACTTCCTAGGCTTAGATAGGTGCTTTGTCCTAAGTAGATACTCTTTCCGTCCTCTGGGATTCTACCCCAATGCACAAATCTGAACCGTGAACATACATGGAATGTCTCTTCTCTGTGGTTCAGTACATCTGGAGTAGGTGTCCATGCTCCTTAGTTGTTGACGCCAACCACAGGCTTCTGGGCACTGAACGGACAGAGCATTCAAAGCATAAACTCTATTATGCTGTAACCCTGTCTCGCCAAGCTCGTGAAAACCCATCCAAGGACCTAAGAGTACTAGTTGGTAAATTAACTCCTCATTAGGTCACCACAGACTTCTTTCTTTCTGCCTGGACCTTTTTCTGTCATAAATAATATCAGATACCCTGCTGCCGGTCATCAGACTGACTGGCACACCCTGTACTCTGAGCCTGTGGGATTGTGAAAAGCCTCTCTGTTCTCCACCCTGGTTCACCTCCAGCTCCTCCTCTGAGACCCTGTCTAGAGGAGTGACCGGTCGGGCACTCTGCGCTCTCTTACTGAGACAGCCCTTCCTCCTCTGTTCCATTCCTGTTGGCTAGTGGCAGTTGGGTATTTGCTTCACGTGTGCTCAGCACCATGCAAGTTAGGTCCTGTGTGGAGGGAAGTAGTAGTTCTGAGAGCTCACTTTTAACTCAGTGGCACTCAGCCTGTGCCTGCTGTCAGTCACCCTGTTAGGTTGACTGAAGATGCTTGTTGCAGGCATTGCACTCAGCAGTTTACATGTCTTCTCTCTTCAGTCCTCATTTAAATTAGGAGTTGTTATCACATGAAGTGGGTACAACTTCTACTCATGTTTTAAAAAGGTTTTAGAGTTTGTTTCCTGGGATTGTAAATGTAGGAATGAGGTCTTGTGTGCTGCCTAATCTTGTCTCTTAACTACTTCTCTGCTACCAAATGCAGATCTGCAACAAGAAGGACACGCTTAAGGCAGTGAGTAAGCAGTACCAGACAGAATGCCATCAAGTGCTATACCAGGTTGTTGTTGTTCAGTTACTAAGTCACATCCAACTCTTTGTGACCCCGAGTACTACAGCATGCCAGGCTTCCCTGTCCTTCACTGTCTACCAGAGTTTGCTCAAATTCATGTCCATTGAGTCAGTGATGGCTATCCAACCATTTAATCCTCTGCTGCCTGCTTGTCCTTTTGCCTTCAGTCTTTCCCGGCATCAATCATTTCCAGTGAGTCAGCTCTGCATAAGATGGCCAAAGTTATCTGGGCTTCAGCTTCAGCATCAGTCCTTCCACTGATGATTCAGAGTTGATTTCATTTACGATTGACTCGTTTGACCTCGTTGCTGTCCAAGGAACTCTTCTCCAGCACCACAAATTGGAAACATCAGTTCTTTAGTGCGCAGGCTTCTTTATGATCCAACTCTGACATCCATACATTACTGGGAAAACCATAGCTTTGACTAGACAGACTTTTGTCAGCACGGTGATGTCTGCTTTTTAGTACACTGCCTAGGTTTGTCATAGCTTTCCTTTCAAGGAGCAAGTGTCTTAATTGCATGGCTCCATTCATGGTCCACAATGATTTTGAAGCCCAGGAAAATAAAATCTGTTACTGTTTCCACTTTTTCTCCTTCTGTTTACCATGAAGTGATGGGACTGGATGCCATGATCTTAGTTTTTTTGAATGTTGAGTTTTAAGTCAGCTTTTTCACTCTCCTCTTTGTGGCTCTTTAGTTCCTCTTTGCTTTCTGCCATTAGGGTGGTATCATCTTACATATCTGAGGCTGTTGATGTTTCTCTGAGCAGTCTTAATTCCAGCTTGTGATTTATTCAGTCTGGCGTTCCGCATGATGTACTCTACACAGGGTGACGATATACAGCCTTGACGTCCTCCTTTCCCAGTTTTGAACCAGTCAGCTGTTCCATGCATGGTTCTATTACTTCTTGACCTGTATATCAGTTTCTCAGGAGACAAGTAAGGTGGTCTGGTATTCTCATCCCATTAAGAATTTTCCACAGTTTGTTGTGATCCATGCACTAGTCAATGAAGCAGAAGTTTTCTGAAATTACCTTACTGTTTCTATGGTCCAGTGAATGTTGGGAATTTGATCTCTGCCTTTTCTTGTACACCCAGCTTGTACATCTGGAAGTTTTTGCTTAACGTACTGTTTAAGCCTAACTTGAATGATTTTGAACATTTCTACTCTTCTTGGTTCCTAAAAGGATTAAAAGTTATCAAAGTACTTGCCCCAGTTCTCCTTTGATTTTTGAAGTAGCCCAGTGATAAAGGCCTGTCGCCTCTTTTGCCTAGTTTCCACAGTAAACGTGGCTTGATTTGTGTCCCAGTAAAACCTGTGCTCTTTTCCTAGTTTCCACAGTAAACGTGGCATCTGAGCCTCCTTGTGTCCCAGATTACTTTTTTACGTTGCTGTCCAAGGAACTCTTCTCCAGCACCACAAATTGGAAACATCAGTTCTTTAGTGCGCAGGCTTCTTTATGATCCAACTCTGACATCCATACATTACTGGGAAAACCATAGCTTTGACTAGACAGACTTTTGTCAGCACGGTGATGTCTGCTTTTTAGTACACTGCCTAGGTTTGTCATAGCTTTCCTTTCAAGGAGCAAGTGTCTTAATTGCATGGCTCCATTCATGGTCCACAATGATTTTGAAGCCCAGGAAAATAAAATCTGTTACTGTTTCCACTTTTTCTCCTTCTGTTTACCATGAAGTGATGGGACTGGATGCCATGATCTTAGTTTTTTTGAATGTTGAGTTTTAAGTCAGCTTTTTCACTCTCCTCTTTGTGGCTCTTTAGTTCCTCTTTGCTTTCTGCCATTAGGGTGGTATCATCTTACATATCTGAGGCTGTTGATGTTTCTCTGAGCAGTCTTAATTCCAGCTTGTGATTTATTCAGTCTGGCGTTCCGCATGATGTACTCTACACAGGGTGACGATATACAGCCTTGACGTCCTCCTTTCCCAGTTTTGAACCAGTCAGCTGTTCCATGCATGGTTCTATTACTTCTTGACCTGTATATCAGTTTCTCAGGAGACAAGTAAGGTGGTCTGGTATTCTCATCCCATTAAGAATTTTCCACAGTTTGTTGTGATCCATGCACTAGTCAATGAAGCAGAAGTTTTCTGAAATTACCTTACTGTTTCTATGGTCCAGTGAATGTTGGGAATTTGATCTCTGCCTTTTCTTGTACACCCAGCTTGTACATCTGGAAGTTTTTGCTTAACGTACTGTTTAAGCCTAACTTGAATGATTTTGAACATTTCTACTCTTCTTGGTTCCTAAAAGGATTAAAAGTTATCAAAGTACTTGCCCCAGTTCTCCTTTGATTTTTGATAGTAGCCCAGTGATAAAGGCCTGTCGCCTCTTTTTGCCTAGTTTCCACAGTAAACGTGGCATCTGAGCCTCCCTTGTGTTCCAGATAGCAGAAATTGTACTGTTTGTGCCCCTACGCTTCTGTTCCCAGGGAACCACCCACTGCTGTGGTTTGGCTCGGTTCTGTATCAGACAGGCCCTTGAATACAGGTTAAAAGGCGCATGTACCCCAGAGTACACAGCATAGGACACATCCCTCGTTAAGTAAAGGTACAAAAGCATTCCTGAGAGAGACAGCCACTAACACTCCTCCTCTTGAAAATGGAAGGTATAGTTTTATATCTGTAACATTTTAGTTTAAAGATATATCCAAAGAAAACAAAAAATACTATTGGGAAAAGGAGAGAATTTACGTTTCTATTGAGAGCTGTCTTTTAGAAAGTGGACTGCCAGGTATTATGAAATAGTCATTGTTATTTAAATGAGGAATTGCATTATGATGCATATGAATTGCCTTACTGTGTTTGTTTTAGATGCTCACAAAATACTAGCTTTTGATAATCCCAGTCTAACTTCACTGAAGGTAGAAGACTGTTTGCTTATCTTTGTCAGCTAGTGCCCAGCCGAGTATCCTGATTCAGAGTAGGCTGGTGAATGAGCACGTGCAGAAGGGTGCACTTTTGCCCTCAGCACATGCCCTATTCTGCTGGAATAAGTGAGTAGGTACAGTAGTGGAACTACTGTCTCGAGTTTAGCATTCAGCTTTTCCTTAATTACTCTTGTTTTGTTTTGTTTTTTTACTAGCTCCCTTGCTTTTTTGCCTGAAGGAAAAATTGTGCCTGTTTACTTAAGGCTGCTGCATGTGAAACTGCATTTGACGTGCACAAACAACAGGCTTCCGCCCCTTCCAGCTTGCTGAAATTGTTCAGCAGATGAGCTAAGGACATTTAGGAATCTAGGAAGCCAGGGCCTTTTCATAGCTGGTTTCTGTCTCTTCTCCCACATAGCGCAGCCACAATCTGACACGTGATCCATGGGCCCAGTCCTTCTTAGGATGCAGGAGATACTGCCCCGCATCTGTGACTCACAGCAGCAAACAACAGAGGCTTCTGCAATGATATTTTGCCCCACCCCCCACTCACCCCCGCCCCGCCCTGGTGTTCAAACTTCTTCCATTAAGACTATCTGGAATCTATTTAACTGTTATCCATCAAAGCTTTTCTTTTCTTTTCTTTTTATTTTTGTTAAATAAAATGGAGAGTGAGGGTGGAACCAGAGGAAAGATTGTATCTTTGCCAAGATGTTCTCTCCTCTCTTTATGACTCATCTTTAGGAAAGCAGAGGGACTTTGGAAAGCTGTGCACAGTCATATTGAGACCTCTCTCCTAGCACTTTCAGACATTTAAAAAATTTTTCTCAGACAATTAGAAATGTTCAGGTTGTTCATTCCTTCCTTCTGGACCAGCCTAAGAGCTTTTGTTTCGCTGCAGCGTGGTGGTTGTATGGAAGGTTTGCCAGCCAGAATGGATTAATTCAGACCTTTGTTTTTGGAGTATTATCAAGGAATTAGCTTTTCCCTGTTCAGAATCAGTAATCATTCTTATGATTGCTATCTTGTTGCATTTGATCATTCTTATATACTAAGAATTTCCTTAGTATATTATGTTTATACAATTTCAAACATTTAGTTATTAAAACATTTGTGTTTATATATGAGGATGCTAGCTTGAGCTAAATAGAGGAGATGCTTATTAAATGCAGTCATTGTGATTTTTACCATTTGGCAGCACAAGAAATAAAAGACACCTTAATTCTCTTATCTTCATGTATAAATCAGGATGTTAGCAATTGGTAAGGTAAATTCAGGCTTCCAGAAAACCAGGTGGACTAACAAATCTAATCCTTAGTTTTCAAATTTCTTTCCTTTTTAGCCACAAAAAGTGATTGTGTCCTTTTGTCTTTCCAGAAACTGGCAAATAATTTATTAATATCTCTGAAACCACTCCCATATCACTCCCCCCTTTTTTTTCTGAAAAGTTCAACTATATCTGCACTAAGAATTACCACTGACTGTAAATTGATACAGCTGCTATGGAAGACAGTATGGAGATTCCTTAAAAAACTAGAAATAGAAATACCATACGACCCAGCAATCCCGCTATTAGGCTTATACCCTGATGAAATCAAAACTGAAAGAAACTCCTATACCCCAGTGTTCATTGCAGCTCTATATACAATAGCTAAAACATGGAAGCAACCTAGATGTCTATCAACAAATGAATGGATAAGAAAACTCTGGTACATATATACAATGGAGTACTTCTCAGCTGTAAAAAGAAATGCAGAAGAATCAGCCCTAATGAGGTGGATGGATTATAAAAAGTAAAGTCAAAAAGAGAAAGACAGTACAGTACACTAACAAGCTAGTAAATCTTTGCCAAGATGTTCTCTCTCTCTTTATGACTCATCTTTAGGAAAGCAGAGGACTTTGGAAAGCTGTGCACAGTCATATTGAGACCTCTCTCCTAGCACTTTCAGACATTTAAAAAATTTTTCTCAGACAATTAGAAATGTTCAGGTTGTTCATTCCTTCCTTCTGGACCAGCCTAAGAGCTTTTGTTTCGCTGCAGCGTGGTGGTTGTATGGAAGGTTTGCCAGCCAGAATGGATTAATTCAGACCTTTGTTTTTGGAGTATTATCAAGGAATTAGTTTTTCCCCTGTTCAGAATCAGTAATCATTCTTATGATTGCTATCTTGTTACATTTGATCATTCTTATATACTAAGAATTTCCTTAGTATATTATGTTTATACAATTTCAAACATTTAGTTATTAAAACATTTGTGTTTATATATGAGGATGCTAGCTTGAGCTAAATAGAGGAGATGCTTATTAAATGCAGTCATTGTGATTTTTACCATTTGGCAGCACAAGAAATAAAAGACACCTTAATTCTCTTATCTTCATGTATAAATCAGGATGTTAGCAATTGGTAAGGTAAATTCAGGCTTCCAGAAAACCAGGTGGACTAACAAATCTAATCCTTAGTTTTCAAATTTCTTTCCTTTTTAGCCACAAAAAGTGATTGTGTCCTTTTGTCTTTCCAGAAACTGGCAAATAATTTATTAATATCTCTGAAACCACTCCCATATCACTCCCCCCTTTTTTTTCTGAAAAGTTCAACTATATCTGCACTAAGAATTACCACTGACTGTAAATTGATACAGCTGCTATGGAAGACAGTATGGAGATTCCTTAAAAAACTAGAAATAGAAATACCATACGACCCAGCAATCCCGCTATTAGGCTTATACCCTGATGAAATCAAAACTGAAAGAAACTCCTATACCCCAGTGTTCATTGCAGCTCTATATACAATAGCTAAAACATGGAAGCAACCTAGATGTCTATCAACAAATGAATGGATAAGAAAACTCTGGTACATATATACAATGGAGTACTTCTCAGCTGTAAAAAGAAATGCAGAAGAATCAGCCCTAATGAGGTGGATGGATTATAAAAAGTAAAGTCAAAAAGAGAAAGACAGTACAGTACACTAACACATATATGGAATCTAGTAAGATGGTAATGATAACACATGCAGTGAAGCGATGAAAAAACAAACATAGAGAACAGACATATGGACATTGTGGGGAATGAACAGCGGGTGGGAGGCATAGAGGGAGTAACATGGAAACCTGTACTATCATGTGTGAAAAAGATAGCTATTGCCTTTGCCCTGTGGGGATAGGGGATCCTGCAGGGGCGCGGTGCAAAGGCCTGCAGGGGTGGGATTGAGGGGAGGACTGGGTTGGGGCCAGAGATATGCATATGACTGATCTGGGAACATACATGTCTGTGAACAACAAAACTCTGTCAAGGGCTTCCCTTGTGGCTCAGTGAATAAGAACCTGTCTGCCAGTACAGGAGACACAGGTTCGATCCCTGATCTGGGAAGATCCCACATACCGCAGAGCAGCTAAACCCACACATCAGCAAAGGCCAAGCACAGCCAAAAATAAAGAAAGAAAAGTTTAAAAAAAAAAAAACTTAAAAAAAATAATATATGTATATATGTGTGTATATATATATATATATATATATATATATATATATATATATATATGAAGAATTACCACTTAACAGGGATTTGAGACCAAAAATAAGTTATGGTGGTTGTTTATGATGCTTAGCAATAATTAAAGGAGTAAAAGAAAGTAGCAACATACAAAAACAATTTGTGTGTGTGTTTTTTTTTTAAGATTTATTTATTTATTCATTTTGGTGGGGGTGCGGAGGGAGGGGAGAAGGCAGACCACTTCTATTGGTCTTTCACTTGTCCATTTTCATCCATCTTTTTTTTTTTCTTTGGCTCCTGTGGGCCTCCCATCGCGGTGGCGTCTGTTGTCGCAGAGCGCCGGCTCTGGGCGCATGCGCTCCAGAGCTCCGGCTCGGTGTCGATCCAGCCGCTCCGCGGCACGTGGGATCTTCCCAGGCCAGAGCACGAACCGGCGCCCCTTGCACTGCAAGGCGGTGTCGTTACCCACTGGACCACCAGGGAAGCCCACAATTTGTGTTTTATAGGCAGGTTACTTTGGATGGATGACTTAGGTATAAATTGAATACAATAATGTATTCATTTGAGTAGAAAATCCTTACTAGTTGAGATATCAATTGCTGAAATTTTTTATTATCCTATAAAACTTGATCTCCAATTAAAATCTACTTTTAAAGACCGTGACTTTAATTTAGTGAGTGTATCATTTCATCTTGAAATTTTAGATGCCGGTTTGCAAGATCTGCTATTTCATAATGGTTTGTGTACACTTCCCAAGCTGAGTGAAATGATACTCACCTGGCAGGGGGATGAAGTTAGTGGAACAGACTGGAATCAGATGTGGGCTGAATGGCAGCTTGTGTCTTTGAGTCTCTGTTCACTTATTTGTATCACTGCCATTTTTCTAGTTTAATAGAGACTTGTAAATATATGATGTTTTAATAAGTGAATTAGGCTTATTATTCTTTTGTCGTTAAGCATGAGAGCTGGAAGAAGTTTCAGGGGTCTGGTCTAGTTGCAGTCCAGTGTATCTTGTTTGGTCCATACAATATGTTTTCAAAAACAATGTAATTAGGAAGCTACTTTGCTTGGTAATAATACAAGCAGCTTTGTTCCTATTGTCTTGTTTCTTCATGAACTTATATTGAGAGTAACTGACTAGCCCTGCAGACATTTGATTTCATGATCCAAATAATCTTGCCTGTACGTCTTACAGTTATAAAAACTGAAACCCTAAAGGTCGAATGACTTTACAAAGTTAAACCAAGTTCAAGGCAGTTGCAGAGTTTCACAGCCTAAGCATTTTTATTTTTTTAGTAGGTTAGAGACCTTTGTTACATTATAAAGATGCTTCTTAAAGATGTCTTGCAAATACAAGAATTGAAAGGCAGTAGGAATAGGAAGTAAACAGTTTAATTTGTAGTACTGGAGTTATCTGGCTTATTTGGGGTAAATGATTTCATCAATGGACACCAAAATTCCTCATCTGTAAAGCAGAGAAATTAGACTAGACAGTTTCACATTACTCAGTACAGGACTTGGTAAATAGTGACTTTCCAATGAACAGTGAATATTGAAGGTCCACTAAGCTTCCTTTGTAGCTCAGTCAGTAAAAATTCTACCTGCAGTGCGGGAGACATGGGTTCTATCCCTGGGCTGGAAAGATCCCCTGGAGAAGGAAATGGCAACCCACTCCAGTATTCTTGTCTGGAGAATCCCATGGACAGAGGAGCCTGGTGGGCTACAGCCAGTGGGGTCGCAGGAGTGGAATTTGACTTAGCGAATAAACTACCAGCAATAAACTATTGATTCTCTTAATTCTATATGATCTTTTCTTCCTTCCCAATCCTCAATTTACTTGGCCTAGATGGCTTTCAGAGTCTATTCCAATCTTGAGAGGAGTCTTAAGTTTTTTTGTTTAGAACTTGTTAGGGAATGTCTTTGAGCCCACCTACTCCTGTTTTTGATTTCATTCTCCCATTAGCTTGTCTGTTCTCTGACTGTTGCAGGGCCACAGCAGGGGGCAGAAGTGAGGAGTAGGTGGCTTTCCAGACCACATATTATTCCTTGTCTCTGCCATGTCTGATCTCCCTCTGCCTTGTACAAAAAGGCAGCATTTCCTTCTGGCTCTGTTTACAAGCAGGATATTTCAAAACCAGAAGTGGATTATTGTTTCAGTTATAAAGAAGAGTCCTAGTCACTATTGCCAAATCATCAAACACCTACTGTTGTAGAACACACAAAAATAGAAAACTTGTCCCCTGCCTTTGAAGGGCTTAAAAGTTTAATATTGAAGTCAGTAAAGTTACAAAAATAGAAGACTAGCTATGAACTTGCTTTGTATAGCTGGAAGGAAATCCAGCCTTACCTTTTCCTATAAACAGAATCCTTCAAGGTTCAACTTTTCCATATGTTGGAGAAGCAAGATTCTTACAACATTGAGATGCTTTTATTCTTAAAGAAAAGATCTGATTCTTAAGAAACCCTGATTAGTGCTGAACTTTTCTTCCATCAAAAATACCTCAAAAGAGGTATTTGTGAGAGGTAATCTCACACCCCAAAACACATGTAAGTCTGCTCGACACCAGCTTAAGTCATCTCTGTTTTTGCCGGTGTGTGCCATCTGCTGGGCCAGGCCTCTTTGCCTGCTCATTTCTTTCATGGCAGACTTAATCCTGACAACTTGACTAAGCCTAGGATATTCTAGAAATTCTAAATCACTTTTTTTTTCTCCTTTCACTTTTGTACCTCTCCCCCAGAACTCTTCAGATACACAGCCTACCCTTGGTTAATTAATATATGTGATTTTCCTGCCTTAGTCATTGTATTGTTCGTGATTTTGCAAAAGTTATATCTAAAGTTCCTAGCCAGAACTTTAGAAGACATCAGGAAATGTTGATGTCTTTTTAAAATTGACTCATAGATTTCCTACTGAAAAAAAAAAATCTGCCTTATCTCTGTCTAACCCAAGCCAGTTCCCACAACTCTGTATGTTTTTATAAATAAGGCTGGTTCCAAGATCCGTTTTTTCTCAGCTTCCTGCTGTTCTGAGCAGAAGGCCCTCTGCCTTTAGCCTCACCTTGCCTTTCACTGTCTCAGGCCTGAAGCTAACTTTTTTTGTCCAGCTTGCAAGTGGCTGGAGAAGCCCCACCAGGCACTTCCAGGTGCAGTTTCACTGACGGGTCAGTTGTTGGCCACAAAGAACCATCGCCAGGAGGACACATCGCCAATCACTGTAAAAACTTTATTCTTTTCCGATTCTCCCTGCAAATAATCCTCACCTGTTACCCACATTCACCCCCTTTCAGAGGCTGATAAAATCATAGGCTTCAGACAGAGAGCAGTTGGCTTAATCTGACTGGCTCCTGTGCTCTCTATAGCATGAGAAAAAGGTCAACAGAGTCAGCCTATAGGTTTTTTTCTTTTTGTATCTAAAAGGAAGAGATTTCATCTTTAAGATTGTTAATAGGAAACTGGGTTCCTTTCCAAACCCTTCAAGGTTCAACTTTTCCATATGTTGGAGAAGCAAGATTCTTACAACATTGAGATGCTTTTATTCTTAAAGAAAAGATCTGATTCTTAAGAAACCCTGATTAGTGCTGAACTTTTCTTCCATCAAAAATACCTCAAAAGAGGTATTTGTGAGAGGTAATCTCACACCCCAAAACACATGTAAGTCTGCTCGACACCAGCTTAAGTCATCTCTGTTTTTGCCGGTGTGTGCCATCTGCTGGGCCAGGCCTCTTTGCCTGCTCATTTCTTTCATGGCAGACTTAATCCTGACAACTTGACTAAGCCTAGGATATTCTAGAAATTCTAAATCACTTTTTTTTTCTCCTTTCACTTTTGTACCTCTCCCCCAGAACTCTTCAGATACACAGCCTACCCTTGGTTAATTAATATATGTGATTTTCCTGCCTTAGTCATTGTATTGTTCGTGATTTTGCAAAAGTTATATCTAAAGTTCCTAGCCAGAACTTTAGAAGACATCAGGAAATGTTGATGTCTTTTTAAAATTGACTCATAGATTTCCTACTGAAAAAAAAAAATCTGCCTTATCTCTGTCTAACCCAAGCCAGTTCCCACAACTCTGTATGTTTTTATAAATAAGGCTGGTTCCAAGATCCGTTTTTTCTCAGCTTCCTGCTGTTCTGAGCAGAAGGCCCTCTGCCTTTAGCCTCACCTTGCCTTTCACTGTCTCAGGCCTGAAGCTAACTTTTTTTGTCCAGCTTGCAAGTGGCTGGAGAAGCCCCACCAGGCACTTCCAGGTGCAGTTTCACTGACGGGTCAGTTGTTGGCCACAAAGAACCATCGCCAGGAGGACACATCGCCAATCACTGTAAAAACTTTATTCTTTTCCGATTCTCCCTGCAAATAATCCTCACCTGTTACCCACATTCACCCCCTTTCAGAGGCTGATAAAATCATAGGCTTCAGACAGAGAGCAGTTGGCTTAATCTGACTGGCTCCTGTGCTCTCTATAGCATGAGAAAAAGGTCAACAGAGTCAGCCTATAGGTTTTTTTCTTTTTGTATCTAAAAGGAAGAGATTTCATCTTTAAGATTGTTTGAAACTAGAGGAAACTGGGTGGAGCAGCAGAGAGAAAATACAAATCATCTGGCACAGTACTACTTGCTAAATATTTACTTGGTGAATGAAAACTGTGTCTCCTATATTGAGAGACGTCCATCTGGCTAAACAACAGCCAGACCAGAGAGAAAACAGAATGATTTGGGGATGTGTGTCCTGCTTGTCCTAGCTTGTATGTGGAAGAGAGTATTTCTCCTAGAGTAGTTTTCTCAGTTGTGAAATGTTACTTCATCGTGTCAGGTGAAGTACAGGTGACCTCCTTTTTAAGCCCTGGGTCTGACAAATGTAGACTTGCCTTTGATATCTAACAAGTCTGTGTTATCCATCTTCACTTTTAAAATGTGTTATTATGCTGCATTTATTTAGCACTCCACATTTGTAAAGTTCTATGCCTTTGTTATTCTCTACCAAAAACCCACTTATCCTCTTAGAATGGCAGTCCAGGATACCAGATGTCTAAAGGCTGTGTATAGGACTGAGAAAACTACCTGTAAATTGAGTTTTAATTTTTTCAAATTCTGTTTTGGAAACTGACAGAATGTAAGCTACAAAGTAACTGTAGCTGCTTTTCCTCTTATAAAATTAATAACTCAAAGGTCAGAAAGAGTCTTGAGGAGGTTATCTGTATAAAATTTTCCTTAATTGACCAGGAGATCCTAGAGAGGTTGACGCTAAAGAAGGCAGTAGGAATTTTTAAGAGATCCTTTTCCACGTTTTTGTTGGCCACAAAGAATGGCTGGAGAAGCCCCACCAGGCACTTCCAGGTGCAGTTTCACTGACGGGTCAGTTGTTGGCCACAAAGAACCATCGCCAGGAGGACACATCGCCAATCACTGTAAAAACTTTATTCTTTTCCGATTCTCCCTGCAAATAATCCTCACCTGTTACCCACATTCACCCCCTTTCAGAGGCTGATAAAATCATAGGCTTCAGACAGAGAGCAGTTGGCTTAATCTGACTGGCTCCTGTGCTCTCTATAGCATGAGAAAAAGGTCAACAGAGTCAGCCTATAGGTTTTTTTCTTTTTGTATCTAAAAGGAAGAGATTTCATCTTTAAGATTGTTTGAAACTAGAGGAAACTGGGTGGAGCAGCAGAGAGAAAATACAAATCATCTGGCACAGTACTACTTGCTAAATATTTACTTGGTGAATGAAAACTGTGTCTCCTATATTGAGAGACGTCCATCTGGCTAAACAACAGCCAGACCAGAGAGAAAACAGAATGATTTGGGGATGTGTGTCCTGCTTGTCCTAGCTTGTATGTGGAAGAGAGTATTTCTCCTAGAGTAGTTTTCTCAGTTGTGAAATGTTACTTCATCGTGTCAGGTGAAGTACAGGTGACCTCCTTTTTAAGCCCTGGGTCTGACAAATGTAGACTTGCCTTTGATATCTAACAAGTCTGTGTTATCCATCTTCACTTTTAAAATGTGTTATTATGCTGCATTTATTTAGCACTCCACATTTGTAAAGTTCTATGCCTTTGTTATTCTCTACCAAAAACCCACTTATCCTCTTAGAATGGCAGTCCAGGATACCAGATGTCTAAAGGCTGTGTATAGGACTGAGAAAACTACCTGTAAATTGAGTTTTAATTTTTTCAAATTCTGTTTTGGAAACTGACAGAATGTAAGCTACAAAGTAACTGTAGCTGCTTTTCCTCTTATAAAATTAATAACTCAAAGGTCAGAAAGAGTCTTGAGGAGGTTATCTGTATAAAATTTTCCTTAATTGACCAGGAGATCCTAGAGAGGTTGACGCTAAAGAAGGCAGTAGGAATTTTTAAGAGTAATAGAACTGTCTTATAGTGTGACTGTGGTGGCGGGTACACAACTGCATGCATTTATCAAGACTCACAGGCAGATTCACTGAAAAGTGAGAATTTAACTGTATGTTAAAGCTCTTTAAACCTATTGTTGTTTTGTTTTGTTTTTTTAAAGAAAAAAGCATTAGAACTTTTTTTTTTCTTTTTTAAAGAGACATTTTTATCTGCCTCATAGTTAGGTAATACATTCAGTGGAATTGTACAAGTCCAAACTCACCAAACATTTGCGAGGGGAACATTTTGAAGGGATTCTTGCTCTTGATGCATCACTTAATCCACACTCAGGACATTTGTTGAAAGCCTGAAGGGCCCCTATAAAGGTAAGAATCTGGACTCAAGCAAGAAAATGGCTTTAATTTAGAATACTGATCTCTCTCTTATCAATTCCTATATTAGATTCCTCTGTTAGCCCCTTTTCAAACATTTGACAAAGACATAATAGTCGTTAAAAACCTATTGCATCAAAAGTTGGTTTTATTTGTGGTGGTTGAGGGCAACTGATAATTGATGAAAGCAGAATTTCCACCAGGATGGAAAAGAAAGTAACTATCCTAATAGAATAAGAAAGTGGGTGGCCATGATTGAATCAGATTCTGGTTTGGATAGTCACACGACACTTTCACGCTCTTTGGTTCTGGCTCAGGGAAGCGCTCAAAACCTTTCAATAGTCACACACGCTTTGCTTCATTGTTAGGATTTCCAGTCCGCACTACCAGCTCTGGAGCCAGCTGTATTTTCTTCCTGGCATTCTTCCTGTCCCCCTTTGCACCAGCCCCCTTCCCATCTCCGTTCTACCCAGCTCAGGGGCTGAGGTTTCCATCTGTAAAGCCCGTTGCCACAGTACAGAATTCACTTCGGAGGAGGGAAAGCTGCACGTTTAAGGATGGTGGCTCTCATTATCAGATAAATGTTGTGGAAAGCTTGCTCATTCATATGGAAGAGCCAGCACTGCAGCTAAATGGTGGGGCCTCTGAGCTCCAGGCTCTGGCATCTGTGCATTAGCTTTGACCAGGAGATCCTAGAGAGGTTGACGCTAAAGAAGGCAGTAGGAATTTTTAAGAGTAATAGAACTGTCTTATAGTGTGACTGTGGTGGCGGGTACACAACTGCATGCATTTATCAAGACTCACAGGCAGATTCACTGAAAAGTGAGAATTTAACTGTATGTTAAAGCTCTTTAAACCTATTGTTGTTTTGTTTTGTTTTTTTAAAGAAAAAAGCATTAGAACTTTTTTTTTTCTTTTTTAAAGAGACATTTTTATCTGCCTCATAGTTAGGTAATACATTCAGTGGAATTGTACAAGTCCAAACTCACCAAACATTTGCGAGGGGAACATTTTGAAGGGATTCTTGCTCTTGATGCATCACTTAATCCACACTCAGGACATTTGTTGAAAGCCTGAAGGGCCCCTATAAAGGTAAGAATCTGGACTCAAGCAAGAAAATGGCTTTAATTTAGAATACTGATCTCTCTCTTATCAATTCCTATATTAGATTCCTCTGTTAGCCCCTTTTCAAACATTTGACAAAGACATAATAGTCGTTAAAAACCTATTGCATCAAAAGTTGGTTTTATTTGTGGTGGTTGAGGGCAACTGATAATTGATGAAAGCAGAATTTCCACCAGGATGGAAAAGAAAGTAACTATCCTAATAGAATAAGAAAGTGGGTGGCCATGATTGAATCAGATTCTGGTTTGGATAGTCACACGACACTTTCACGCTCTTTGGTTCTGGCTCAGGGAAGCGCTCAAAACCTTTCAATAGTCACACACGCTTTGCTTCATTGTTAGGATTTCCAGTCCGCACTACCAGCTCTGGAGCCAGCTGTATTTTCTTCCTGGCATTCTTCCTGTCCCCCTTTGCACCAGCCCCCTTCCCATCTCCGTTCTACCCAGCTCAGGGGCTGAGGTTTCCATCTGTAAAGCCCGTTGCCACAGTACAGAATTCACTTCGGAGGAGGGAAAGCTGCACGTTTAAGGATGGTGGCTCTCATTATCAGATAAATGTTGTGGAAAGCTTGCTCATTCATATGGAAGAGCCAGCACTGCAGCTAAATGGTGGGGCCTCTGAGCTCCAGGCTCTGGCATCTGTGCATTAGCTTTGCTCAGCCAGGAGCGCTTTTATTTGTGATACTGAAAGAGCTGAGGGGCATCGCCTCCTTTGACTTCAACAATAACCTTCCATTGAACCCTTGGAAGAAAGGCTGTACCACATTCTTTTTTGTTGTTGTTTTTTAATGAAATTGGTTACAAACAGAAAATGCTGTGTGACTTCTGCACACAGTGAGATACCTCCTGTGTAATCATAATTAAGTCTCTGGGATCTCTCTTCACTCTTGATTGATTTATAGAACTGCTGCCCCCCTGAAATATCTCAAAGGTATCAGAGATGTTTGCCTTTGTCATCCATCCCGGGATTCTGCTCTCCTTCCTTCCTGGAGACATCAGTGGTGAAGGCAACATAGTGCTGGCAGATGCCCCAAAAAGTCCAGAATGTAGCTTGATTTTTGAGGAGAGGAAGCTTCTCTGTTGTTTGATTGGCCCATGCAAGTCCTGGCTTCACCTGGAAACCACACTGAGCACTGTGGACAGAGGCCTCCTCAGTCATGGGATGCCAGCTTGGGGAACTAACAGAATCAGAGAGCACTCTTCAGCACTCTTCATTCTCTCCTTCTCCTTCTTGTGTCCCTCCTTCCTTTCAAGAAAATACTCACATCCTTAGAATTGTTAAGTTTTCTTCTGTCTTATAAGCAGGAAGCTAAGAATTGTCTCTTAACTTTGTAAACATAAGCATTGTTGGGGTTATTTGGGTTGCATTTGTTTATCTTTTCTACACTCACATGGTTTGTCCAGCTTGACAGCCTGCTGGCATGGACAATAATAAAGCTTCTGTCGAGGTGAGCAAACAGCTGCTGGCATGGGGCACAGAGGGGACTCCTACATTGGCTGCCTATAGTCTGCCAGGCTGGTGGTCAGTCCAGGCAAAAACAGAAAACAGTCTGTTTGCATACAGTTTTGAAAATCAGTGTGTTAGTTGTGCTCTTGTCTCTTTGCCTTTCTCTTGGCTGAAAGCGAGCATGCTGGTCCAGCAGTTTGCAGAATTGTTCCAGGCGAGTACCCATTCCAGAGACTTACCTGGCTCTCATATACCACTGGAGGGCCTGAAAAGAGCCTGGGTGTTTCTGTCTAAACTGCTTAAAGAGTCCCTGACAGAGAATTCTTAAACTGACCATCCAAAGTTGGACCCATCTCATTGTTTTGAGTGGTTTTCATTCTAGATGATCACATAAATTGTGTAGGTTTTATTGTTGTTGTTGTTTTTTAAATGCTGATGAGGCTTCAGAAGGAGTTTACTTGTTGCCTGGTTAGGATATGCAGGAAATACACTTTCAGCAGCATATTTCATAATGTATGTTTAAGTGTTTGCCTCTTATTCGTAAATTTATTTCATGTTGTCACTTAGTTGAAAATGTCCTAGTGATGGTTATGTGTCTGGATTATTAGGTCTTACAGAGCAGAGATCATACCCAAATAGCCCCGTTTCAGGATGGAAAGACCCATGTGAGCTTGTTGACACATCTTCCAAAGGGCAGCCGTGCAGGGATGATTATATTAGTTGTGTGAGGTCCTGAGTAACTTTCCCTTTAGACTTCTAAGAAGTAAAGTGTGATGAAAGATTAGAGAAGAAAAGACATTTCTGTTTATCCAAGTTAACCTCAGAAGGTTAGCAAAAAGCCTTACACAAATTTTCATCAAAGCTTTGAAGGTCTGTAGTTAGGTCCTGTCAATTTTTGGTACTCTTTCAAAGTAAAAATGGCCTGCTGGTCATGAATAAGAGAAAAGGGTGTTTGGTTAGATATGGTCACGGTGCTCTTATTTTAAAATCCATCCTAAAGAAAAGTAATAATTGTGATGGTCACTGGAGACATCCTAGAGCAGAAGATTAGATATAAGTTAAATTTAAACAGTCTTGGGAAAAGAAGGTAATTGATACTTTTTGTTGTGCTTGTTTTTAAAGGGAAAAATAGACTAAGTCTAACAACCTCTGCTACCAAAAACCTCTAGCAGCACCCTTTGTATCTTTAGCATTTATCATCTCCCCTCCCCTTGTTTTATTGTTAAACTGGTTTATATATTGGGTTGGCCAGAAAGTTCATTTGGATTATTCTGGAAGATAGTATGGAAAACCCAAATAAACTTTCTTGCCAACCCAATGAGATGATAAATGCCCATTCTATAATGTACCATGTGCTAACTCCCTTCCAACTCTGTGTGACCCTGTGGACTGTGTCATCCTGTGGACTGTAGCCTGCCAGGTTCCTGTCCATGAGATTGTCCAGGCAAGAATACCAGAGTGGGTTGCCATTTCCTTCTTCAGGGGATCTTCCCAACTCAGGGATCGAACGCATGCCTCTTATGTCTCCTGCACTGGTAGGTGGCTTCTTTACCACTAGCCCCACCCAGTTAATCTAATAATCAGTGTTGATTAAAGCTTTTTTAAATTTTTCAAAAATCTATCATGGGCCAAAAATTGCGTCAGACACTGAGGAGTCAGTGTTGAGCAAGGCAGTCACCACCCCGGTTGCTGAACAGAGGGCCTATAGGCTGTTGAGGAAGCATCACCATCTTGAGGCAATATACCTGGTACTTCACTGGAGTTTTTTTCTTTTTTTTAATAAAATTAGTTTTTAATTGATCATTACATTGTAAATTTCAGATTTTTCAGAGTAACAAGGAGAGAAGCCCAAGTAGCTCAACTATTGATTTAAAATGTGAGGGAAAGTATGAAATACTAAAAGATAATATCTTTTTTTAAAAATTTTGGCCTCATTTTATTGTTTTTTTTAATTAATTTTTTAATTTTCATCCATCTTTATTCTTTGGCCTGTGTGGGCCTCGCATTGCATGGCCTCTCTCATTGCAGAGCACCAGCTCTGGGCACATACGCTCCAGAGCACTGGCCTCACAATTGGACACAATGGTCCAATCACTCCGTGGCACGTGGGATCTTCCCAGGCCAGGGATCGAACCAGCGCCCCTTGCACTGCAAGGCGGGCTCTTTACCCACTGGACCACCAGGGAAGCCCTAAAAGATGTATTTTTCATTTCAATGTAGAGGATCCCAGTAGACCTAGTATCTAGAGGTCTTATACAGTGGCTTTCTCTGCCCAGGTCACTCTCATCTTAAATATTATTTGACATATTTCTGTCTTTCTGTCTTTAAAGGGGTTAATTCTGTAAGGAAAGAGAGTGAGAGAGACTTTTTCCAGCTAGATGTAAAGCATTCAAAAGATTGGACAGGGCTAGATGACTTTTAAATCCATAAAATATCTTTGCATCTTATTTTTGTCAAATCTCTCATCAGATCACTGAATAACCTAGAGTAAGTACTACTTCTCACTTCCTTTCTTTCAGCTTTTACTTTAGCAGAAAACCTGGTCAGCAGGAAACTATCCCAATACCAGATGGCAGGAAATAGCAGGTGACAGATTGAATAGCTAGCCTCTGAAAAAACACCAGCTCTCAAATACAGCACCGAATTCTTTCACTTTTAGTTTTCGTCTTGCCTTTTGTTTTCACAGTAATAAAACTGTTAGAGTTTTTGAGTTTTGTGGGGTCCAGAAATTGACTTGCTTCCCCTTTCTGAAGGGTCAAAGAAAAGGTGAGGACTTAGACCAACATGAGATGATGTTTGAAGAACCATCCTGGTCAAAACCGATAAGCCAGTAGAGGACTGCACAGCCCTTTATGTGGCCTCCTCACGCCCATCTCTCATTCACTCAGCCCTGTGGCACAGACTCCAGGAGCAAGCAGAACTGCTCCAACCAATGTGTGCCAACTCATGGCAAGGGGAGCGTTTGAATTTCTTTCCAAGTTCCATTTCTTTGTGGGGATACTGGCACTATATACACTTCAGCTTGGACAGTTTAGACCTTTTCAAACCACGTAGGGAGCAGCAGGAAGCAAGAGGAGAGAGACTGAGGTGCTAGAATGGAGCTGTGAGCAAATCAGTATGATCACAGACCCTGGAGTGCATGATGCTAAATTTTGCTCATTTTATTTTTTTCATTTTGGTTTTCTTTCAGTTCACTGAAGAGCGTCCCTCCGAAGTGCCACAAGAAATAGCAATATAACTCAAAGCTGATTTTCTTCTAAAATTGCTGTGCTATTATAGTTTTCATTTTTGCTTCATCTGTTTTATTTTAAACTTCTAAACTATGAGCTTCCATATCTGTCTTATAGTGAAATGGGTATTTCTGTCACACTGTGATTAGTAGATCATATTCCTGAAATCATTTTTCATAAATCTCATATTAAAACAACATATTAAAATTAGAGAGTATGAATAAGGAATAAAATATTTATAATGTTCTTATTACTATTATTTTGCCTTCTCTTTCCCATTTCAGACTTTATGTTTATGGTTAATGAGCTTTATCCTCAAGTTTTTCAAAGCTCTTGGCCTTCATGACTTTTATGATCATCTATAAATATCCAAGAGGAAGACCTGCTGATGAAAGATAGATTTTGGCATTAACATTTAAGAATTAACACTAGCTTTTTCTTCTCTTATGCTTTGTTTAGATTTCGACACAGTCCCAACTGCTGGTACCTGAGAGATTGGACTATCCACACCTGGATTAGACAGTGTCTAAAATATGGGGCACCAGACAAAGCCTTGTATACCCTTGTAAATAGGGTAAGTGGTTTGCTGGCATTTGCAGCTTATTCTCCTCAGTTTAGGCAATGTGGTGTCTGTACCATTACAGTACAGCAGTGAATAGTACAAGAAATAACTTAAATTTATTTGCCCTCAGATAATCTTTTTAGAATGGAGCTGGTATAAATTAATCAGCATATTAAAAATAAAAATTCCTGTAGCTGTGGCTTTTCCAAGCATAGTGACTTAAAAACGAAGAGGTAAAAGCAAAAAGGTAATCCAGTCACAAGAACTCTGTTGGTGGTCATTTCATTCTTGATCCTAGGTCTTAGACTCTTTGCCAAGTTTCCTTTGGTGAAATTTGGGGAAAAGACATGACTATTTTGCTGAAGTATAGTCTCCAGAACATTCGGATCATCTTACACATTTTTTTTTTAAATTTTGGCCTCTTTTTATTGATTTTTTAATTTATTTATTTTTCATCCATCTTTACTCTTAGGCCTGTGTGGGCCTCCCATTGCAGTGGCCTCTATCATTGCAGAGCAACAGCTCTGGGCACGTGCACTCCAGAACACCAGCTCGTAATTGGACACCCAGTCTAGCTGCTCCATGGCATTTGGTATCTTCCCAGGCAAGGGATTGAACCGGTGCCCCTTGTACTGCAAGGCGGACTCTCTACCCACTTGACAACCAGGGAAACCCTTGCACATGTTTTAAAAGACAGACTTCCTAGATTATTCAGAAAATGTCTTCCTAAGTCCCTGACTCCTGCCCTCAAGCCCCTCAAAGCCCCTACAATTAGGTCTTCCTGAATGTTACACTCCACCCAGCGGGTGAGTCTTCATTCCTCTTGTAGGGTGAAATAAGTACAAAATAAGCAAAATTAGAATGTTATTATTGTGAGTCTCAAGCTACAATCCTAGCCTGACCCATAGCAAGACTTTAACTATTTATTCTGTGGAATTGTATTATTTCTGTAGTGACATTGGATCGTCTATGTTAGAACTCAAAGCGAAATACTGAATTTGTTTTGAGAAGTTTTTGTACCCTTGACTTGGTTACCAATGTAACTCTATATATATTGTGGACAGTTTGTATAAAACTGTGTAGGGTATGGCATTGTCCACAAAAATGAGCGATATCCTATCTTTCCCTTGGGAAGGTTATAATTTGATAAAGAAGATAAGCAGGTTCACTGAATCTATCTCATTTTTTACTGTTACTAATCTTTTAGTGAGAAAAAGACCAGACAGGAAGTCAGAAGACCCAAGCTATATCCCCATAGATTCTACCAGTTGTTTATAACTTGAGGCAAATGGACTTGCCTGGTGACTCAGAGGCTAAAGGATCTGCCTGCAGAACAGGAGACTTGAGTTCGATCTCTTTATCAGAAAGATCCACTGGAGAAGGGAAGGGCTATCCACTACAGTATTTTTGCCTGGAGAATCCATATGGACAGAGGAACCTGGAGGGCTGCAGTCCATCCCAAGAGTCAGACTCTTTGCCAAGTTTCCTTTGGTGAAATTTGGGAAAAGACATGACTATTTTGCTGAAGTATAGTCTCCAGAACATTCGGATCATCTTACACATTTTTTTTTTAAATTTTGGCCTCTTTTTATTGATTTTTTAATTTATTTATTTTTCATCCATCTTTACTCTTAGGCCTGTGTGGGCCTCCCATTGCAGTGGCCTCTATCATTGCAGAGCAACAGCTCTGGGCACGTGCACTCCAGAACACCAGCTCGTAATTGGACACCCAGTCTAGCTGCTCCATGGCATTTGGTATCTTCCCAGGCAAGGGATTGAACCGGTGCCCCTTGTACTGCAAGGCGGACTCTCTACCCACTTGACAACCAGGGAAACCCTTGCACATGTTTTAAAAGACAGACTTCCTAGATTATTCAGAAAATGTCTTCCTAAGTCCCTGACTCCTGCCCTCAAGCCCCTCAAAGCCCCTACAATTAGGTCTTCCTGAATGTTACACTCCACCCAGCGGGTGAGTCTTCATTCCTCTTGTAGGGTGAAATAAGTACAAAATAAGCAAAATTAGAATGTTATTATTGTGAGTCTCAAGCTACAATCCTAGCCTGACCCATAGCAAGACTTTAACTATTTATTCTGTGGAATTGTATTATTTCTGTAGTGACATTGGATCGTCTATGTTAGAACTCGAAACGAAATACTGAATTTGTTTTGAGAAGTTTTTGTACCCTTGACTTGGTTACCAATGTAACTCTATATATATTGTGGACAGTTTGTATAAAACTGTGTAGGGTATGGCATTGTCCACAAAAATGAGCGATATCCTATCTTTCCCTTGGGAAGGTTATAATTTGATAAAGAAGATAAGCAGGTTCACTGAATCTATCTCATTTTTTACTGTTACTAATCTTTTAGTGAGAAAAAGACCAGACAGGAAGTCAGAAGACCCAAGCTATATCCCCATAGATTCTACCAGTTGTTTATAACTTGAGGCAAATGGACTTGCCTGGTGACTCAGAGGCTAAAGGATCTGCCTGCAGAACAGGAGACTTGAGTTCGATCTCTTTATCAGAAAGATCCACTGGAGAAGGGAAGGGCTATCCACTACAGTATTTTTGCCTGGAGAATCCATATGGACAGAGGAACCTGGAGGGCTGCAGTCCATCAGGTCACAAAGAGTCAGACACAACTGAGCAACTAACACTTTCACTTTAGGTAAATGGTAATTTTGTTTTTCTGGGTCTTAGTTTTTTCAGCTGTAAATCAAGTAAGGTGTACCAAATTAGTGGTTTCCAACCCTGGCTGCCAAGTAGAGTCATGTAAGAAGCTTTTAAAAATTACAGATGCATTTTCCACCCCCAAGATTCTAATTTAATTGGTCTTTCTAGAGTGTAGTCATTGGTACTTTTTAATTGGTTTTTTAAATGTTTTTTAAAAAATAGATTTTATATTTTAGAGAAATTTTAGGTTCATAGTAAAATTGAGCAGAAGGTACAGAGATATTTCCATATGCTCCCTGTCCCTGCAGATGCACAGCCTCCCCTATTAGCATTCCCCATCCAAGTGAGCCATTTGTTACGGTTGTGAGCCTACATTGACACATGATCACCCAAAGTCCTTATGTGCATTAGGGTTTACTCTAGGGCTTTGAACAATATATAATGACCTGGGTCTGCCATTATAGTCTCATACGGTCTGGCTTCACTGCCCTCGGGGTCCTCAGTGCTCTGCCTGTTCATACCTCATTGGTGTCTTCCTACAACTCCCTAGTTGATTCTGTGATAATTTACAACCAGGTTGAGAATCACTGACCAGTTGATTCCCAAGGGTCCTTCCAGCTTTAATGATTTATCATTCTATAGTATTTTGTGTTACCCTGACTAAGGGATTAGCACAGATTGAGCGCCTGCTTTGATGCTTCGATAAATTTAAACACTGGCTATGAGCTGCACCCTTTTTTCCCCCCACCCTGAGCTGCAACTTTTAAAACAATGGCCTCTAAACTTTTTTCCTTTCTCAGCACATCTGATTCAGCAGTGATTGACACCTGGGGTTTGGAATTAAGAGAATTCCTCAAGGGATAGGGCTACTTGCCTGGTGACTCAGAGGATAAAGGATCTGCCTGCAGAACAGGAGACTTGAGTTCGATCTCTTTATCAGAAAGATCCACTGGAGAAGGGAAGGGCTATCCACTACAGTATTTTTGCCTGGAGAATCCATATGGACAGAGGAACCTGGAGGGCTGCAGTCCATCAGGTCACAAAGAGTCAGACACAACTGAGCAACTAACACTTTCACTTTAGGTAAATGGTAATTTTGTTTTTCTGGGTCTTAGTTTTTTCAGCTGTAAATCAAGTAAGGTGTACCAAATTAGTGGTTTCCAACCCTGGCTGCCAAGTAGAGTCATGTAAGAAGCTTTTAAAAATTACAGATGCATTTTCCACCCCCAAGATTCTAATTTAATTGGTCTTTCTAGAGTGTAGTCATTGGTACTTTTTAATTGGTTTTTTAAATGTTTTTTAAAAAATAGATTTTATATTTTAGAGAAATTTTAGGTTCATAGTAAAATTGAGCAGAAGGTACAGAGATATTTCCATATGCTCCCTGTCCCTGCAGATGCACAGCCTCCCCTATTAGCATTCCCCATCCAAGTGAGCCATTTGTTACGGTTGTGAGCCTACATTGACACATGATCACCCAAAGTCCTTATGTGCATTAGGGTTTACTCTAGGGCTTTGAACAATATATAATGACCTGGGTCTGCCATTATAGTCTCATACGGTCTGGCTTCACTGCCCTCGGGGTCCTCAGTGCTCTGCCTGTTCATACCTCATTGGTGTCTTCCTACAACTCCCTAGTTGATTCTGTGATAATTTACAACCAGGTTGAGAATCACTGACCAGTTGATTCCCAAGGGTCCTTCCAGCTTTAATGATTTATCATTCTATAGTATTTTGTGTTACCCTGACTAAGGGATTAGCACAGATTGAGCGCCTGCTTTGATGCTTCGATAAATTTAAACACTGGCTATGAGCTGCACCCTTTTTTCCCCCCACCCTGAGCTGCAACTTTTAAAACAATGGCCTCTAAACTTTTTTCCTTTCTCAGCACATCTGATTCAGCAGTGATTGACACCTGGGGTTTGGAATTAAGAGAATTCCTCAAGGGGGTGTGTATAATTGGAAAAAAAATTCCTCAAATGTTGATGATGGGGGATAATCCTATTGAAGTGAGAATTTAAAACAAATTTTTAACCACAGTGTAGATGATCAGTAGTCAAACTTGATTGTGCATGAAAATCTCACAGGAAGGTACTTCTGGTTTCTTGGGTCTCTAAAAACTTGTAGTCTAAGAGATAAATGCTGGCAAAAGAATGTGGCAAAAAGGGATTCCTTATGCACTGTTGGTAGGAATGTAAATTGGTGCAGCCAGTATGGGAAATAGTATGGAGATCCCTCAAGAAATTATAAATAGAAATAGCTATATGATCCAACAAGTCCACTTCCAGTATATATCCAAAGGAGATGAAATCACTGTCTCAAAAAGATACCTGCTCCCCCACATTCATTGCAGCATTATTAGCATTGGCCAAGCCATGGAGACCTAAGTTCCCATTTACAGATGTATGGGTAAAGAAAATGGGGCGGGGTGAGGGGGTGTATGTATACATAGAGCTGAATCTTTAGGAGAGTCATTTGAGACAACATGGATAAACCTTAACATGAACAAGCATTATGGACAACAAGGACAAGCATTACGCAAAGTAAAATAAGTCAGTTAAAGAAAGATGCCAAACGCATTATGATCTCACTCATACATGAAACCTACAAAGCAGAACTCAGAACCCATGTAGAATAATGGATGCTAGCTGCTAAGCAGTGGGAGAAAAATGGGGAGATGATGGTCAAAGAATACAAACATCAGTTGTAGGATGAGTAAGTTCTGAGGATCTGAAGTACTGCATAGTAGCTGTAGTTATTAGTACTGTATTGTGTATTTGAAAGTTGTTGAGAGAAGTAGGTCTTAAATGTTCACACCACCACCAGAAAATGGACTCATTTTTAGTATTTTGATTCCCAAGGGTCCTTCCAGCTTTAATGATTTATCATTCTATAGTATTTTGTGTTACCCTGACTAAGGGATTAGCACAGATTGAGCGCCTGCTTTGATGCTTCGATAAATTTAAACACTGGCTATGAGCTGCACCCTTTTTTCCCCCCACCCTGAGCTGCAACTTTTAAAACAATGGCCTCTAAACTTTTTTCCTTTCTCAGCACATCTGATTCAGCAGTGATTGACACCTGGGGTTTGGAATTAAGAGAATTCCTCAAGGGGGTGTGTATAATTGGAAAAAAAATTCCTCAAATGTTGATGATGGGGGATAATCCTATTGAAGTGAGAATTTAAAACAAATTTTTAACCACAGTGTAGATGATCAGTAGTCAAACTTGATTGTGCATGAAAATCTCACAGGAAGGTACTTCTGGTTTCTTGGGTCTCTAAAAACTTGTAGTCTAAGAGATAAATGCTGGCAAAAGAATGTGGCAAAAAGGGATTCCTTATGCACTGTTGGTAGGAATGTAAATTGGTGCAGCCAGTATGGGAAATAGTATGGAGATCCCTCAAGAAATTATAAATAGAAATAGCTATATGATCCAACAAGTCCACTTCCAGTATATATCCAAAGGAGATGAAATCACTGTCTCAAAAAGATACCTGCTCCCCCACATTCATTGCAGCATTATTAGCATTGGCCAAGCCATGGAGACCTAAGTTCCCATTTACAGATGTATGGGTAAAGAAAATGGGGCGGGGTGAGGGGGTGTATGTATACATAGAGCTGAATCTTTAGGAGAGTCATTTGAGACAACATGGATAAACCTTAACATGAACAAGCATTATGGACAACAAGGACAAGCATTACGCAAAGTAAAATAAGTCAGTTAAAGAAAGATGCCAAACGCATTATGATCTCACTCATACATGAAACCTACAAAGCAGAACTCAGAACCCATGTAGAATAATGGATGCTAGCTGCTAAGCAGTGGGAGAAAAATGGGGAGATGATGGTCAAAGAATACAAACATCAGTTGTAGGATGAGTAAGTTCTGAGGATCTGAAGTACTGCATAGTAGCTGTAGTTATTAGTACTGTATTGTGTATTTGAAAGTTGTTGAGAGAAGTAGGTCTTAAATGTTCACACCACCACCAGAAAATGGTCATTATGTGAAGCAGCAAATGTGTTAACTATAGCCTTACAGTAGTACTCATTTTGTAATATATATGCATGTTAAATGATTATGTTGTGTCCATTAAAATTATTCACTGTTGTATGTCAGTTATATTTAAGTTGGGGGAAAGCAATCTAAGAACTAGAAAGTGCTACATAAACTGATAATGTGTGCTTTCTCATGGGAGTCCATTTTTGTGTTGATACTTTTTGAAAAGAATCAGTGGACCTTTGGAGTATGGTGACTTTTTATTTTGTTGGTTTGGTTTGATTTTTTTTTTCTTTTAGTTATGATGAGGTGTTAGAATTGAGCTTAATTTTTCACATATCGACACCCACTCACAACTTTCTCACCCTGACCAACAGCTCCAGTTACCAAATTGCATGAGTCACAGCTTCTGTTTCACTGTCACAGATGCTGTAAAATGATAGTCAGATATCTTAAAGCTAGCGGGAACAAACCTTTTCCTGAATAATACATAGGCATATATTATAAATTGAATTTAATGAATTTTTTCTCTTATTTTGCTTTTATTTTCTTTGCAGGTCCAATATGGTATTTTTCCAGATAACTATACATTTAACTTACTGATGGATCATTTCATAAAGAAAGAAAATTACAAAGGTATGAAATCAAACCCAGGTGCATTTATACTGCATCTTCAATTCCCAAAGGGAAATAAATGTAGACTCTTTTCCTTTTGTTTCTGTTTTTTAAAAAAACATTTATTTATTTATTTTGGGAGGGGTAGGGTGGAGAGGGGGGCGGCTGGGCCGCTTCTATTGGTCTTTCATTTGTCTATTTTTCATCCATCTTTGTTCTTTGGCCTGTGTGGGCCTCCCATTGCGGTGGCATCTGTTGTCGCAGAGCACTATCTCTGGGCGCATGTGCTCCAGAGCTCCAGCTCGGTAATTGGACACATCAGTCCAGCCGCTCCACGGCATGTGGGATCTTCCCAGGCCAGGGATCGAACCGGCGCCCCCTGCACTGCAAGGCGGTATCCCTACCCACTGGACCACCAGGGACGCCCCTTTTGTTTATTTCTTAATAACATCTCTGCATCACTCTTTCATTCAGAAATAGATGCACAGTTGACTTACCGTATCGGGCAGCCAGATAGGAACTCATATCCAGGCCTTTTTTTCCCTCTGAGTTTCTCAGGTTTGTCTGTTCATGTCTCTTTGGGTAAAGGACAGTGAATTTAGTTAATGCAGTAAACCCTGTCTGAGCTTCCGTGGCTAGTTAAGATTATATTCAGTTATTAGCTTGAGTTTTTTAAAGTACAGTTTGCTAACTTTGTTTTACTTAAATCATAGTTGTTGTATCATGTGAAGTGTATAAGTATAAAATTTTATACACAGAGAGTAGCATGCTCACTATGAAGGAAAGTCATTTCACCTGCCCTGGACTTTGTTTCCCTATCTCTAAACTAAGTGCAGTGTTCAACCTACCATACAGTTATGCTCATTTCACATGCTAGCAAGGTAGTGCTCAAAATCCTTCAAGCTTAGCTTCAGGAGTATGTGAACAAAGAACTTCCAGATACACAAGCTGGATTTAGAAAAGGTAGACCAGAGTAACCAGAGTTACTGGTTACAGGTAGACCAGAGTAACCAGAGTTACAAAAGAGTAACCAGAGATCAGATTCCCAGCATCTTTTGGATCATAGAAAAAGCAAGGGAATTCCAGAAAAACATCTGCTTCTGCTTCATTGACTACACTAAAACTCCTGACTATGTGGATCACAACAAACAGGAAAATTCTTAAAGAGTTGGAAATACCAGACCACCTTACCTGTCTCCTAAGAAACCTGTATGCAAGTCAAAAAACAACAGAACCAGACATGGAACAACTGACTGGTTCAAAATTGGGTAAGGAGTACAACAAGGCTGTGTATATCATCACCCTGCCTATTTAACTTATGTGCACAGTACATCATGGAAAATGCTGGGCTGGATGAGTCACAAGCTGGAATCAAGATTGCACTGGGAGGGCTTCCCTGGTGGTCCAGTGGGTAAGCACACTGCCTTGCAGTACAAGGGGCGCCAGTTTGATCCCTGGCCTGGGAAGATCCCACGTGCCGTGGAGTGGCTGGACCGATGTGTCCAATTACCGAGCTGGAGCTCTGGAGCATATGCGCCCAGAGCCGGTGCTCTGCGACAACAGAGGCTGCAGCGATGGGAGGCCCACACGGGCCGAAGAACAAAGACGGATGAAAATGGACAAATGAAGACCAATAGAAGTGACCCACCTGCTCCCCACCCCACCCCCAACCAAAATAAATAAATAAATAAATCTTTAAAAAAAAAAATTGCGCTGGGAAAAATACCAGCAACCTCAGCTATGCAGATGACACCACCCTTATGGCAGAAAATTAAGAGGAGCTAAAGAGCCTCTTGATGAGAGTAAAAGATGAGATGAAAAAGCTGGCTTAAAATTCAACATTCAGTAAACAAAGATCATGACATCCAGTCCCATTACATCATGGAAAATAGAGGGGGGAAAAGGTGGTAACAGTGACAGACTTTACTTTCTTGGACTCCAAAATCACTGTGGACAGTGACTGCAGTCGTGAAAATAAAAGACGCTTGCTCCTTGGAAGAAAAGCTATGACAAACCTAAATGTGTATTAAAAAGCAGACATCACTTTGCTGACAAAGTTCCGTGTAGTCAAAGCTGTGGTTTTTCCAATAGTCATGCATGGATGTGAGAGTTGGACCATAAAGAATGCTGAGCGCCCAAGAATTGATGCCTTTGAACTGTGATGCTGGAGAAGACTCTTGAGAGTCCCCTGGATTGCAAGGTGATCAAACCAGTCAATCCTAAAGGAAATCAACTGGAGCTGAAGCTCCAATCCTTTGACCCCTGATGTGAAGAGCCAACTTACTGGAAAAGACCTCGATGCTGGGAAAGATTGAAGGCAGGAGGAGAAGAGGGTGACAGAGGATGAGGTGGTTGGATGGCTCACCAACTCAACAGACATGAGTTTGAACAAACTCCGGGAGATAGTGAAGGACAGGGAAACCTTTCGTGCTGCAGTTCGTGGGACTGCAAAGAGTCAGACACCACTGAGGGACTGAAGAAGAAAGTACATCTTTGTGTTCTCTTTACGCCCTAAATCCTCTGACCCCATGGAATTAACCTAAAGTGGCTCTTAACTTCAGCTGCAATAAGCGGAGCTAAGGAAAGATGGGGATTGCCCCAGACCCTGCAGAACAGTTGGGAAGCCCCACCAGTCTCCACTGGACGGGGAAGGGTAGTGCAGTGCGTATGTGCTCGCAACCACGGAGACAGTGGAGGAGCAAAGAGGAGGCCATGCCCTTTCCACCACACCTTGATTCCTGTCATTGAATGACATCCCTCACACCCTCACACCAGCCGCCTTACATCAGGATTCAGTGATCAGGCTGGGCACCAGGGACCTCTCCTTTCTCTTTTCCTCATAAGACTTGCAGTTGTTGACTGTCTAAATATATTTGCATTGCAGCATTTTTTGAAATGCTCATTATTTCTTGTCCAGAGGAGCTAAAGAGCCTCTTGATGAGAGTAAAAGATGAGATGAAAAGCTGGCTTAAAATTCAACATTCAGTAAACAAAGATCATGACATCCAGTCCCATTACATCATGGAAAATAGAGGGGGGAAAAGGTGGTAACAGTGACAGACTTTACTTTCTTGGACTCCAAAATCACTGTGGACAGTGACTGCAGTCGTGAAAATAAAAGACGCTTGCTCCTTGGAAGAAAAGCTATGACAAACCTAAATGTGTATTAAAGCAGACATCACTTTGCTGACAAAGTTCCGTGTAGTCAAAGCTGTGGTTTTTCCAATAGTCATGCATGGATGTGAGAGTTGGACCATAAAGAATGCTGAGCGCCCAAGAATTGATGCCTTTGAACTGTGATGCTGGAGAAGACTCTTGAGAGTCCCCTGGATTGCAAGGTGATCAAACCAGTCAATCCTAAAGGAAATCAACTGGAGCTGAAGCTCCAATCCTTTGACCCCTGATGTGAAGAGCCAACTTACTGGAAAAGACCTCGATGCTGGGAAAGATTGAAGGCAGGAGGAGAAGAGGGTGACAGAGGATGAGGTGGTTGGATGGCTCACCAACTCAACAGACATGAGTTTGAACAAACTCCGGGAGATAGTGAAGGACAGGGAAACCTTTCGTGCTGCAGTTCGTGGGACTGCAAAGAGTCAGACACCACTGAGGGACTGAAGAAGAAAGTACATCTTTGTGTTCTCTTTACGCCCTAAATCCTCTGACCCCATGGAATTAACCTAAAGTGGCTCTTAACTTCAGCTGCAATAAGCGGAGCTAAGGAAAGATGGGGATTGCCCCAGACCCTGCAGAACAGTTGGGAAGCCCCACCAGTCTCCACTGGACGGGGAAGGGTAGTGCAGTGCGTATGTGCTCGCAACCACGGAGACAGTGGAGGAGCAAAGAGGAGGCCATGCCCTTTCCACCACACCTTGATTCCTGTCATTGAATGACATCCCTCACACCCTCACACCAGCCGCCTTACATCAGGATTCAGTGATCAGGCTGGGCACCAGGGACCTCTCTCCTTTCTCTTTTCCTCATAAGACTTGCAGTTGTTGACTGTCTAAATATATTTGCATTGCAGCATTTTTTGAAATGCTCATTATTTCTTGTCCATTTTTATTCCATTTTAAACATGCATTTCCTAAATTCAACTAAAAGATGATTACCTTTTGCATGGTTCATCGTCCATTCTCTGTGAACATCAGATTTTAAAATTCTTATTACTGTATCCTTGGAAAGTTCCACAGAGGCAGTTTTCTCGCCTCACTCTCATTAAAAGGTGTGTTGGAATGGTAAAAGGAGTTTGGGTTTTTCCATCCTTAATTCAGAGCAAATAATGTTGAGAATTTTTTAAAATAACATTTTAATGAAGATTATTACTGTTGATGGCAAAAAATAGAAAATGTTATACTTATTGCTAAAATAGAAAATATCAAAGTACATAAATAATTATGGAGGAAAAGGAAATTACTTACATGGGTCAATCTGATTTCACTTCCCAAGCTGACTTAAATGAATTTAAATTAGAGATAAAGTAAATTTGATTTATTTTTCTTGTGTCATTTTTAATCCAATATTGAATAGTTGGCAAAACATTTTAACTATATTTTTAATCTAACTTTGTCTTTTAAAATACTGGTTTGTTAGTGAATAAGGGGTTATTTTCCACTCCAGTATTCTTGCCTAGAAAATCCCATGGACAGAGAAGCCTGGTGGGTTACAGTGCATGCGGCTGCAAAGAGACAGACATGACTGAAGCAACTTAGCACACATGCACGCACACAGGGGGTTATTTGTTTGCTTGTTTTATACCTTTTTCAGGTTCTTATTTTGCTGCTGACTTACTGGATGACTCCTCCCTAGTCTGCTTGTCTTTCTCAGTTTACCCCGTTACATAAAGAATATAGAAATTCTTGCCTTTGGCCTCATTTAGAAGCTTGACAACACACAGAAAACCAGCTGATTACCAATAGCTATAAATGAGCACTAACGTTTATAATTATGAGTAAATGCAGAAACTGGTTAACAGAGCAGCTCAGCTATTCAGAAACCTTTATTGTTCCTGTGTTATATGTAGCCACTGTATTTTAAACTAATTAACATTCTCTGATTTAACAGTAAATACTAAAGGAAAGAAATTATTTGAATTTGATGTTCTTTGCTTCTATCCATGTTGTAAAATATAGAGGGAAAGTAAATCACACCTTGCTCATGCTCTCCTTTGATCAGCATGCTTGTGGAAACAAGTATCTTCTGAGTTACACTCAGGGGCTTATAACTTATGAATAAGTGTTTCCTTTCTGTTCTTTCAGCTCTATTAAATTGAGCCTGATTTTCCTTTTTGCCGTCATCAGTTTTCTGTCTTTGAAGTAATACCCAGGAATTAAAATTGTTTCTAGCTTTTGTCCTTTTTTCCCAAACAGGGAGAAGGTTCCAGAACATGTAGTGTGGCATTCCACCCAGCCCTCTCCCTCTCTTGTCAGAGTGACGTGGAAAATATATTTACCTCCTTTCTGTATGCCTTAGCTCTTCCAGCGGATGGACATGATGTCTTAAATTTGCTTCACCATTTATGAGGCATTTACCAATGTGTTACTTTGTTGAAAGTCCAACAATGTTGTGAAGTCTATGGGACAAATGGTATTTTATCATCATGAAGATGATACTGACAAATTGAGTAGATTTTTTGCCATCCTTGAGGACAGTGACACAGTAGCATCTGATTTTTAATACCTGGTAGAACATACAATAGAAGCTAAAGACAAGGAAAAGACCTAGTTTGTGGAGGAACTAGGACCAGAGCCCATGTTTCTTAACTTCTTAATTCTTTGTATTTTTCTATCATGCCCCACTTTTTAAGAGCAGTTATAGTTAAATACAGATTTGATAATATTACTTAAACTAATTTCCTCTCATTTTTACTTTCATCTTCTTGCCAGATGCCTTATCCATGGTTCTTGAGATCATGATGCAAGAAGCTTTTGAAGTTCCTTCTACCCAACTGCTCTCCCTTTATGTTCTGCACCAGTGCCTGGCAAAGAAGACAGACTTCAGTGTAAGTGACCCGCCTTGAAATAGTGCTGAGAGCCTGAGAGAAGCAAGTAGCAGCTGCTCAGTAAGGATGTGAGGGCCAGAGGCAACCCCTGCCCTCAGCATCTGGGAGATACCTGATGTTCAGCCCTGTAAACCTGCACAACCAGGAATGAGTATTCATTTGTATATTTTAGGTACTGGATTTTAACAAAGTGGAATTAGATGTTCTTCCACTTGGAAGAATCTCAAGTGGAAGTCCTATGTGCATTCTGAAACATAAACTATATGCTGGGCTTGCCTGGTGGTTCAGCAGGTAAAGAGTCCACCTTGCAGTGCAAGGGGCACTGGTTCGATCCCTGGCCCGGGAAGATCCCACGTGCCGCGGAGAGGCTGGACCAGTGTGTCCAATTACGAGCCAGCGCTCTGGAGCGCGTGTGCCCAGAGCTGGTGCTCAGCAGTGAGAGAGACCACTGCAGTGGGAGGCCCACACAGACCAAAGAATAAAGATGGATGAAAATAAATAAATAAAAAACCAATAAACAAAGTCAAAAAAAATTAAAAAACAAAAAAACTATATGCTGAGTGCACATCGCACATTCAGAAACAGAGCTGGACATGGGATGCCAGTGAAACAATGACGCAGCCAGCTTTGACCACAGCCTCGGGCATTAAAAACTGGTTGATTTGGGGTAATATTTTCCTAAGGTTGCTCTGCGTCAGTCCACAATACCAAATTTTGTTTTCACCTCTCATTACTGTTGCTTAATCGCCAAGTCGTGTCCAACTGTTTGCAACCCCCGGGCTGTAGCCCTCCAGGTTCCTCTGTCCATAGAATTCTCCAGTCAGTACTGGAGTGGTTTGCCATTTCTTTCTCTGACTGTTTGTTGCTATCCTAGGAGTAACAACAGTAATAACAACAATGGCTAACACTTAAACAGCAGACAGTTCACACCAGGCTGTGTTCTTGGTGTCTTGGGTTTATTCATTCATTTAATCCTCACAACCCCATGCACGTGAGAAGACTTAGGGCACGAAGATACTACATAATAGAGACACAACCCCATGCACGTGAGAAGACTTAGGGCACGAAGATACTACATAATAGAGACCCAGCTAGTAGTGTTGAAGCCAGGCAGTCTGGCCCTTCATTCTGCCCTTAACTTCAAGTGTAACATCAAAAAACACTGTTTTGGGTAGGAACTGAAAGGATCATTTAGCCTAGCCCCCATTCTAAAAAACGTACAATTTGTTTTGTTTTTTGAAATGAATGTTACAGCCTGTGGCATACCTCACAGTCATTAGCTCATTAAATATATTTTGAGCAGCTACTGCACTCCATATATTTCAAGTGGTCATTATACAGTGGCGAGCAAACATTTCCTGCTTATAATCTAAGAAGAATATAGTCATTTAAAACAAACAAAATGGAATTCTCTGATTGCCCAGTGGTTAGGACTTAGTGTTTTCAGTCATGGCCCAGGTTTAGTCCCTGCTTAGGGAACTAAGATCCTGTAAGCCCTGCAGCATGGCAGGAAATAAATAAGCACATGACTATTAAATTATAACTATAATGAGCACTACAAAGACTTGGGGTTTTGCCCACACAGACCAAAGAATAAAGATGGATGAAAATAAATAAATAAAAAACCAATAAACAAAGTCAAAAAAAATTAAAAAACAAAAAAACTATATGCTGAGTGCACATCGCACATTCAGAAACAGAGCTGGACATGGGATGCCAGTGAAACAATGACGCAGCCAGCTTTGACCACAGCCTCGGGCATTAAAAACTGGTTGATTTGGGGTAATATTTTCCTAAGGTTGCTCTGCGTCAGTCCACAATACCAAATTTTGTTTTCACCTCTCATTACTGTTGCTTAATCGCCAAGTCGTGTCCAACTGTTTGCAACCCCCGGGCTGTAGCCCTCCAGGTTCCTCTGTCCATAGAATTCTCCAGTCAGTACTGGAGTGGTTTGCCATTTCTTTCTCTGACTGTTTGTTGCTATCCTAGGAGTAACAACAGTAATAACAACAATGGCTAACACTTAAACAGCAGACAGTTCACACCAGGCTGTGTTCTTGGTGTCTTGGGTTTATTCATTCATTTAATCCTCACAACCCCATGCACGTGAGAAGACTTAGGGCACGAAGATACTACATAATAGAGACACAACCCCATGCACGTGAGAAGACTTAGGGCACGAAGATACTACATAATAGAGACCCAGCTAGTAGTGTTGAAGCCAGGCAGTCTGGCCCTTCATTCTGCCCTTAACTTCAAGTGTAACATCAAAAAACACTGTTTTGGGTAGGAACTGAAAGGATCATTTAGCCTAGCCCCCATTCTAAAAACGTACAATTTGTTTTGTTTTTTGAAATGAATGTTACAGCCTGTGGCATACCTCACAGTCATTAGCTCATTAAATATATTTTGAGCAGCTACTGCACTCCATATATTTCAAGTGGTCATTATACAGTGGCGAGCAAACATTTCCTGCTTATAATCTAAGAAGAATATAGTCATTTAAAACAAACAAAATGGAATTCTCTGATTGCCCAGTGGTTAGGACTTAGTGTTTTCAGTCATGGCCCAGGTTTAGTCCCTGCTTAGGGAACTAAGATCCTGTAAGCCCTGCAGCATGGCAGGAAATAAATAAGCACATGACTATTAAATTATAACTATAATGAGCACTACAAAGACTATGGTAGGGAGTTTTTGTTTGTATTTTAAACTTAGGGTTAGGAAAGACTTCTTCCTTAACAAAATATTTCTTGAGTGAATATTTGGAACAAGGGGGGGAATTAACAGACTAAAAAGGAGAAAAACAATACGAGAAGATGTAACAGATAATGCAGAAGCCCTGAAGTAGAAAGAACATGTGGGGCACAAAGGGGATAGAAGAAGGTATGAAGACAGGAAGAAAGTGTACATGCTCCTGAGAGAAATATAGCGTGAGATTAGGTTGGAGAAGGTAGGTCATGCGGAACTGTTTCGTCTGCATATTAAACATAGCGGGAAGCCATCACAAGGTGTTCAGCCAAAGGGGTAACATGATCAGATTTGTCCTCTGACCTAAGTGCCCTGACCACAGCCACCCTGTCCCCCATCCAGTCTCTTACTCACAACGCTCATCGTCGCCTGAGCGAGGGGTGATGATTGTGTGGGGACCAGAACATGATATGATGGTCACTGTGCCTAGGAGGCAAAGAACATGATGAGAAAGGAATTAGATGTGGAGGTAGGGATGAAGTCAGCCTCGGTTTCTGACTTGTGTATCTGGACAAAAGAGTCGCCATGTGTTTACAAAGGACATTCTGGGAAAAGACTGATGAGGAAGATCATTAATTTGGCTCCAAATGTGTTACATGTTGAGATACCTTTGAGACAGTCAAGAGATTTCCCAAAGGAAATTGACATCTTAATGGAAGAAATCTGGACTAGAGATGTAATTTATAGATACAATGTATAAATGTCTGCAAATGAGCCACAAGCATAAAGGACAATCAGGAATGTATTGGGACAGACACCATGGGTGGGAGGAGGTGGTGTGCATGTAGAATGCTCCTGAGGGGTGGGTGAGATGAGGACTTTGAGGAAAAGCATTGGACTTGGTGTGAGGACCACAAAATAGTGCAGACGGAAGCCAAGTTAGAGTGAATTGTGGAGTGAGTCAGAGGTGCAGGAGACAGCGTCGGCAGGATTTTGAGACTGTGAAGGGAGGAGCGCAGGGGTGGGGGAGGAGGAGGATTTGTTTTGTATTAATGGGAGAAGCAGAAGTATGAAAGGAAAGGTGAAATAGCTCCTGTTTTAGTCCTTAACAATACAGAGGGTAGAAGGCTTGGAAGAGACCTAATATTTTATGTTAACAGATTGGTGGCCTTTCGTAAAAGCAGCAGTGGTTGAGTTATTCCCAGACCATCATCAGAAAGTCTCTAACGCATCCATTTGTTTTCACTCATCTTTATCAGAGTCCTTTTGTAAGTCTCACCACTGTGGCCACCATCACCACCCCTGCTCGATTCTGGCAGAGCAAGGATGCTGCTTATTTGGCTCTTAGCCTCAGTTGCATCCTGAGACTGTGGGTCGTGTTTTTTCCTAAAGAAAAGAAAAAATGTTTTTAAGGTTCCAAATTTTTATAGATGCACAGAAGGTAGGTCATGCGGAACTGTTTCGTCTGCATATTAAACATAGCGGGAAGCCATCACAAGGTGTTCAGCCAAAGGGGTAACATGATCAGATTTGTCCTCTGACCTAAGTGCCCTGACCACAGCCACCCTGTCCCCCATCCAGTCTCTTACTCACAACGCTCATCGTCGCCTGAGCGAGGGGTGATGATTGTGTGGGGACCAGAACATGATATGATGGTCACTGTGCCTAGGAGGCAAAGAACATGATGAGAAAGGAATTAGATGTGGAGGTAGGGATGAAGTCAGCCTCGGTTTCTGACTTGTGTATCTGGACAAAAGAGTCGCCATGTGTTTACAAAGGACATTCTGGGAAAAGACTGATGAGGAAGATCATTAATTTGGCTCCAAATGTGTTACATGTTGAGATACCTTTGAGACAGTCAAGAGATTTCCCAAAGGAAATTGACATCTTAATGGAAGAAATCTGGACTAGAGATGTAATTTATAGATACAATGTATAAATGTCTGCAAATGAGCCACAAGCATAAAGGACAATCAGGAATGTATTGGGACAGACACCATGGGTGGGAGGAGGTGGTGTGCATGTAGAATGCTCCTGAGGGGTGGGTGAGATGAGGACTTTGAGGAAAAGCATTGGACTTGGTGTGAGGACCACAAAATAGTGCAGACGGAAGCCAAGTTAGAGTGAATTGTGGAGTGAGTCAGAGGTGCAGGAGACAGCGTCGGCAGGATTTTGAGACTGTGAAGGGAGGAGCGCAGGGGTGGGGGAGGAGGAGGATTTGTTTTGTATTAATGGGAGAAGCAGAAGTATGAAAGGAAAGGTGAAATAGCTCCTGTTTTAGTCCTTAACAATACAGAGGGTAGAAGGCTTGGAAGAGACCTAATATTTTATGTTAACAGATTGGTGGCCTTTCGTAAAAGCAGCAGTGGTTGAGTTATTCCCAGACCATCATCAGAAAGTCTCTAACGCATCCATTTGTTTTCACTCATCTTTATCAGAGTCCTTTTGTAAGTCTCACCACTGTGGCCACCATCACCACCCCTGCTCGATTCTGGCAGAGCAAGGATGCTGCTTATTTGGCTCTTAGCCTCAGTTGCATCCTGAGACTGTGGGTCGTGTTTTTTCCTAAAGAAAAGAAAAAATGTTTTTAAGGTTCCAAATTTATTATTCCCAGAGCCCCTTTCCATGTAGTTTATATTGGGGGGAGGTGATCACATGCTTGAGCAGTTTGCCTTTGAAAGTGGAGTGGCCTGCTCTTTAATTACCACTTCTCTTCTGTGTAGCTCCCGGGGAGGCTTTGGTTTTCTCGCAAGGTCTTTGCTTCTTTCAGAGGTTTATAGAAACCTCAAGAAATTGCATTTGCATTGCACAAAGGTCATTCTCAAGGAAGAGATTCAAGTGCCCATTAACACTCAGGGTGCACCACGCACACCTGGCTGCAGTTGTAGCTTGCACACCTAGTTCGTTCTCTGACCAGTGCAGGGCCTGAGCTTTAAGACTCAGGTGGCCGTGTGCTCTTACTGCGTGGCACCGAGGTGATCGCAGCTCTCGTTGTGTGGGGAGTTGCCAAGGCTCCCGTCATGCCTGTGTTTAGAGTGAGCCCCTGTCACTGCCAGTGCTGGTCTGCAGCAGCCTCAGCAGGGCTTGTGTCCGTGCCCCTCCTCCCCCATGTCTCAGAAGGCTTCAATTTTACTGGAGTGTAATTTTGCGCCCTGGGTTGAAAGAAATGATCAGTAAGTGTTTCTGATTGCCTAATTTATTTTTAAGAGGCATAAGTCTATCTAAAAGCAGTCTAACAGTTGTATTTCTTTGAACCCTCTGAAGTAGAGGGGTATTATTGCTGAGTTGTTTAAAATTCACAGAGCCTGCTCTGCCATGCCATAGCAATGTGAGTACAGACATCGCAGCCTGGGGCATCGCTTTTGACTCCTTCGAGGCATTGTTGGTCCAGAGTGTGCTCTTTGTTTTTGTTTTGTTTTACTTTTCTGTTTGTAAAAGGAACTCTTATTCTCTGCCCCAGATTCCGAAAGTAATGAAAAGTACAAAGTAGAAAATCAAAATAGCTTATAATTTCACTGCCTAGAAATCTGTTGACATATTGGGCATTTCTGTTTTGTATTTTTCATCAAACATAAATATCTTTTCTTTACAAAATCAGAATTATAATGTACCTTTAGTTTGATTATTTTCTCTCTTTAACTCGGTGTTAAATTCTTTTTTTTCCTCTGTGTCATTAAAAATCACATTTTGCATACAGTATGCATTGCTTGGCTGCACAGTGATCTATCTGCTCTATTCTCTTGCAGTGGGAAGAGGAGAGGAACTTTGGAGCAGCCTTGTTACTCCCAGGCCTGAAGCAGAAGAACTCTGTGGGATTGAGTTCCCAGTTGTATGGCTATGCACTTCTTGGTAAGCTAAAGGTCCCTACTAGCATTATTCTCAATGGACAGAAACCGATTCATGAAATTCCAATACAGCTTTCATTCTTAGGCATAAGACTGAACCTTGATGGTCTTCCAATTATTACCCACACAACACAGTGAGATTTAAAACCTCTCACCGCTGGCAAGGTGAGAACTAATTCTGATAGCTCTCAGTTATATCCAGTGCTAATTAGTATGAGGAAGGGACAAAGGAAAGAACGTTCTGGCCCTCTTTTGGGAGAAAACAGCCAGTGTGATCTTTCCCAGTATCTTTCTGTCTCTTTAAATTCAAGCCCAGGAGGAAAAATATTGAATGCATATTGTTGCTGTTATTTTCCAGTGGGGGAAGAGGAATGTGGAGAGCGCATCCGGTAGCGCCTGGGAGAGCAGAGGGACTTGCTGGTGCATCGTGACTGCTGTTCACAGGGCAGCTGGATTTGCCTCAGAGCTCCGACCGCATTAAATCAGGCAGGGAAGGGCCTTTTGAGGAGTGGCCTCGGCACTCGATAAATCTGGGCAAATAACGTTCAACTAAAATGTGCCCTCATTTACAGAGTTTATTAAATTTGTGTTACTTTATGACCCTTCCATGCTCTCTAAGTAAATAGGCATTTGAGAAAGTTCCTTCTCCTAATCATGTACTGTGTCTGCTTTATTACCTTTGTTTTCAGAAAATCTTCCAAGGCATAGCAGTTTGACTGCTTTTGGAGTTGATCTTCAGCAACAAGAATGTATTGTGGCATTCTTGGATGCTGATTCTGATAGAAACAGAGCCAGAGAAATTTCAGGGTTTATTAGGATGGCTATCAGACTAACAAAAAGAGTCGACCACTCTTTATAAAAATAGTTTTTCCAGTGAAACATGGAAGTGCTGGTGTCTCTTCAAGATCTTGATTTCAGTCCTTTTGGATAAATACCCAGGAGTGGAATTGCTAGATCATATGGCAGTTTGTTTGTTTGTTTTTAAGGAAGCTCTCTCCTGTTTTGCATGGCAGTTGTGCCACTTTGCATTCCCACCAGTAATGCACAAAGGTTCCGGTTTCTCCATATCCTCACCAGCACTGTGTTTTGTTTCTTTGACGGTAGCCATTCTGTCAGGTGTGAGATGATACTTTGGTTTTGATTTGTACATCTGATGACTGGTGACATTGAGCATCTTTTCATGTATCCATTGGCCATTTGTGTTTCTTTGGAAGAATGTCTATTCAAGTTCTTAGTCCATGTTTAAATCTAGAAGTTTTCACATTTACCTTCAGATGAGGACTCAGGACTGCCTCACTGTGTGAATTGTCCAGGAAGTTGTCAGGGCTAAGAAAGTGTACTTTGTCGTTCCTGGTTTTAAGCAGAGGCCGGGTGCTTTGATTCTGGCAGCACTGGATTCAGATCCCCCTGCTCTCAGTGTATCATGTGCGGCGCAGCCTCATTTACCTCCGACATAAGCAGCTTCCCGGAACGTGACTGCAGCTGGCCCCAAGCGTCTTAAAGGTCTAAAATTAGCTATCATCTGATGAGCTTTGTCTGTTTATGTTCCACTACAGCTTTCCCAAATCCTCCTTCCCGGGAAAGGTAAGTGAAGGTAGATTTAAGACCTGGCAGCTCAAGGTGACTTTGGTCATTAGTGCAGAGAAGGTCTCTGTTCCCCAGAAGTCCAGAGCCAGCCCCCTCCTCACTCAGAGACCCTGCTGTTGGCCGGCCACGTCTCAAGTTCCGGTTGTGATTGTTTGAGGTTCCAAGAGAAACGTTCATTTAGTGAGACCCAGAAGAATGATGAGGACTATATGATTTAAATACTGATCAAGCTCAAATAAAGGAAAAGAGTCAAATGATATTTTCTCTTTTTTTTTTTTTCATAAGGACTTTCAGTGGGCTGTTTTGTAGCATTTTGAAAAATGTCAAACATTTCCTGGCAAGGAAAGTTCTCAGATGTTGACAAAATTTTTCAGTGTAAGAAAAGTCGTGAAGTTTCTTTTTTGGAGCAATAGTTCGTCTTGAAACAAAGTATTTCAGTTGTATTTCAGACATTAAGTATTTATGTATGTATTTCAAAGTATTAAGTAGTTTTTTAGTTGTTTGACTTATTTATAAGGGTGGCACCACTCAGAGGGAGATACAGTGACTTCTGTAAGTTTCCCTCAGCCCTCGCAGTAATGTCCAGCAATCCAAATGAAAAAGTAGTTCATACGACTTAATATTGAAAAGTGTATACATTGCCTTTTACCACGTTTTTCATCATCCATCTGAAGTGTCCATATTCACAGGTAGAGGTTTGCAATGATCCTTTTCCCATTTCTAGAGTTTCCAGGGAAGTGTTCACTTGAGTCTTCAAGTCTTCAGCCTCAGACGAATGGAAAGCCACAGCTGAGTCATCTTCATTGTTCTTTTTGGCCACAGGGAAGGTGGAATTGCAGCAGGGGCTGCGAGCTGTGTACCATAACATGCCCCTGCTATGGCAGCCAGGCTACCTCAACAGAGCCCTTCAAGTGATGGAGAAGGCGGCCTCCTCCCGAGAGGACGGGAAGCTGTGTAGGGAGGCGGTAAGTTGCCAGCCCTGATCCAGGGGGATTTAGCACCTCTTGTGCCTCATAAGTCACACTTCGGATTTGTTTCCATTGATGCCCCTCCCCCGGTCCCACCTTCTTTATCTCTGTAGAATTACGTACTTATTCAGTTGAAAAGGAATGAGAAAAACACAGATATTCGCAGTGTTACTCACAAACAGCACTAGAAAGTAAGATTAATGTTGACATTGTCTGGGAGGAAAACTACTCTCCTCCCAAGAAATTCAAACTGAGTTTAATGAAATACTGTTTATCCCCCTCCACCACCACCACCAAAGTAAAATCTCAGTAGGAGCTCTAGAGACGTTAAGATTTTATTTCTAATTTTTGGCATTTCTGTATTCTTGTGTAGTCAGTCCTGAGAAACTAACTACCTGTCAGTTTTTTCCTCATAAAAACTCTCAAGAAACGAGTTTAATGAATGGAAAGGGAACCATCTTTCTTTCTTTCCATTAAATCATTCCGTGGTGAATGCACCATGCTGAGGAGATCTGGATTGATGCCCCTCTTGGGCCATCACTTTGCCTGGACCAGGGCCCTGTCCTCCCACCAGCCTCAAAGCTCATCCCCCTTGGTCACCTCGGGCTCTTGACTCTACATTGTAGACTTAGTTCAGGCCACAGGGAAGCATGTAACGAGCTTATACCCAACAGGGAGACAGAGCACTCTCTCCTCGCACAAAAGTCCAACCAGCTTTTGTGGCCAGAGTCAGGCCTTGAGGATGTTGGTCATTTCATTAACAGTGTAAAAGTTAGCTTTGAGCTGTTGGTTTTGTCTCGAGCCTGATCACTCACGACTTTGATTTCAGTCTCAGGATGCACACGTCTGGTTCCTCTGCTGGCTCCTTATACTGATGTCTAGTGAGTCCTGAAGTTCTCTGCCAGGCATTTATACCAAAGCATACATAGGCTGTTCTTTTGGCCACAGGGAAGGTGGAATTGCAGCAGGGGCTGCGAGCTGTGTACCATAACATGCCCCTGCTATGGCAGCCAGGCTACCTCAACAGAGCCCTTCAAGTGATGGAGAAGGCGGCCTCCTCCCGAGAGGACGGGAAGCTGTGTAGGGAGGCGGTAAGTTGCCAGCCCTGATCCAGGGGGATTTAGCACCTCTTGTGCCTCATAAGTCACACTTCGGATTTGTTTCCATTGATGCCCCTCCCCCGGTCCCACCTTCTTTATCTCTGTAGAATTACGTACTTATTCAGTTGAAAAGGAATGAGAAAAACACAGATATTCGCAGTGTTACTCACAAACAGCACTAGAAAGTAAGATTAATGTTGACATTGTCTGGGAGGAAAACTACTCTCCTCCCAAGAAATTCAAACTGAGTTTAATGAAATACTGTTTATCCCCCTCCACCACCACCACCAAAGTAAAATCTCAGTAGGAGCTCTAGAGACGTTAAGATTTTATTTCTAATTTTTGGCATTTCTGTATTCTTGTGTAGTCAGTCCTGAGAAACTAACTACCTGTCAGTTTTTTCCTCATAAAAACTCTCAAGAAACGAGTTTAATGAATGGAAAGGGAACCATCTTTCTTTCTTTCCATTAAATCATTCCGTGGTGAATGCACCATGCTGAGGAGATCTGGATTGATGCCCCTCTTGGGCCATCACTTTGCCTGGACCAGGGCCCTGTCCTCCCACCAGCCTCAAAGCTCATCCCCCTTGGTCACCTCGGGCTCTTGACTCTACATTGTAGACTTAGTTCAGGCCACAGGGAAGCATGTAACGAGCTTATACCCAACAGGGAGACAGAGCACTCTCTCCTCGCACAAAAGTCCAACCAGCTTTTGTGGCCAGAGTCAGGCCTTGAGGATGTTGGTCATTTCATTAACAGTGTAAAAGTTAGCTTTGAGCTGTTGGTTTTGTCTCGAGCCTGATCACTCACGACTTTGATTTCAGTCTCAGGATGCACACGTCTGGTTCCTCTGCTGGCTCCTTATACTGATGTCTAGTGAGTCCTGAAGTTCTCTGCCAGACATTTATACCAAAGCATACATAGGCTGAATATATATTCATGTTTTAACCCTGCTATAGTCAATGCCAGTAGCTGAAAACATAAAATTAGACCTAAATCCTTTGCCAGGGAAATGCTTCTTGCACTTTGAGTCAGATTTGCATTCTTTGTGTTCTGAGTTCATAGAAATATGATTCCAATGACAACAAGAATGGGCTTGGTGTTGAGTCTGGGGGTATCAGCGGCATTCAAAAACCTTGGAAGTATTGTCTGGATTTGTGTTCTGAGGTGACATGGACAGAGTTCATCAGTAGTCATGCAGTTAGTCTGTATTCATTGGTTTTAATGCTGGCTTTGAGGTGGTTTCTTTCCCATCTCTGATGATGAGGCCCTCTGAGGATCAAAGGGAGGTTGCCCCAAAATAAAGGTGGTCGGAGAGAAGGGTCAATGCAAAAAGAAACCTTCTCTTTTATAATTTACTTACTTTCGAAGTCATAGAAATCCCGTTACAATAAATTTCACGTGCGCCTCTCTGGTCTTTGTCAGCAGCTTGTCTAGGCTGGCTGACCCCTAGTCTGTGGACACCCTGTGAGCCAAATTTTTCTCTGAAGGAGGCCCTTGCCTAGGCTCAGAGGCTCTGTCGTGCATTCAGAACAGCCCATTGCTGGCTGTGATCTGCAGTAGTTTTTCTTCCCCTTTCTCCCAAATTTCAGACCAGTTGAGGAAGAAAGACATGACATCATCCATCTAGCATAATTCCTGAATTCCTACCTGATTGATTAAAAGTGAAATCAAAAGCCACTGTGCTGAAAAATTCAACCTCGGGCTCTTGACTCTACATTGTAGACTTAGTTCAGGCCACAGGGAAGCATGTAACGAGCTTATACCCAACAGGGAGACAGAGCACTCTCTCCTCGCACAAAAGTCCAACCAGCTTTTGTGGCCAGAGTCAGGCCTTGAGGATGTTGGTCATTTCATTAACAGTGTAAAAGTTAGCTTTGAGCTGTTGGTTTTGTCTCGAGCCTGATCACTCACGACTTTGATTTCAGTCTCAGGATGCACACGTCTGGTTCCTCTGCTGGCTCCTTATACTGATGTCTAGTGAGTCCTGAAGTTCTCTGCCAGACATTTATACCAAAGCATACATAGGCTGAATATATATTCATGTTTTAACCCTGCTATAGTCAATGCCAGTAGCTGAAAACATAAAATTAGACCTAAATCCTTTGCCAGGGAAATGCTTCTTGCACTTTGAGTCAGATTTGCATTCTTTGTGTTCTGAGTTCATAGAAATATGATTCCAATGACAACAAGAATGGGCTTGGTGTTGAGTCTGGGGGTATCAGCGGCATTCAAAAACCTTGGAAGTATTGTCTGGATTTGTGTTCTGAGGTGACATGGACAGAGTTCATCAGTAGTCATGCAGTTAGTCTGTATTCATTGGTTTTAATGCTGGCTTTGAGGTGGTTTCTTTCCCATCTCTGATGATGAGGCCCTCTGAGGATCAAAGGGAGGTTGCCCCAAAATAAAGGTGGTCGGAGAGAAGGGTCAATGCAAAAAGAAACCTTCTCTTTTATAATTTACTTACTTTCGAAGTCATAGAAATCCCGTTACAATAAATTTCACGTGCGCCTCTCTGGTCTTTGTCAGCAGCTTGTCTAGGCTGGCTGACCCCTAGTCTGTGGACACCCTGTGAGCCAAATTTTTCTCTGAAGGAGGCCCTTGCCTAGGCTCAGAGGCTCTGTCGTGCATTCAGAACAGCCCATTGCTGGCTGTGATCTGCAGTAGTTTTTCTTCCCCTTTCTCCCAAATTTCAGACCAGTTGAGGAAGAAAGACATGACATCATCCATCTAGCATAATTCCTGAATTCCTACCTGATTGATTAAAAGTGAAATCAAAAGCCACTGTGCTGATTCACTTATACAAATAATTCTGGGCTTGCTTATTGTTCCATTTGTTTTGTATTAAGTGTTCCATGCCATGTGACAGGGTGTTCCTAATATAAAATTGTATAACCATTTCCGTTTTGTGTAATTTGGTAAGAGAATTCTTGTGATTTTTCAGGTCCCAGACTTCCCTTCCTTTCCCTTCTCCGCCTCCCTCCCCAGTGCTGCAGGTCCACAGGGTATTTAGTGTCTCCCCTCTTTCTGCTCCTCAGCTGGATGTGCTGGACAGAGCACTCAGGGCTCTAACTGCGCCGGCCCAGGAGTCTCCAGAGGAGCAGCCCCAAGGAGGGGAGGAGAGCCCGAGGCCAGAGGAGCTGGTGGAGCAGCTGGATATAGAGGAAACTGAGCAGTCCAAGCTTCCCCGGTACCTGGAACGGTATGAGGTGAGGAACGGCAGGACTGAGTCCCCCTCAGCTGTGCATTCAGCGTGCTTCTCTGCCGTGGTGTCAGACAGGCAGTCCTTTCATGCATCATTGTCACTTACAAGGGCATTGAAAACTGGCATCCAAAATCACATTTTTATTTTTTCACGTAGGAAGTGGTCTGAAACAAATGGATTTTTTATGCCCCTTTTTGTACTCGAGTCAAATCGGACACAGTTTTACTCCCTCAGGGAGCATGTGATTACCTGCCACTCACCCTTGACGTCTCCCTGCCAGTTGGGTAATAGCCTACCTTCTCAGGGCAAGCACCTGACTGCAGCCCTGGGTGTAGAGGATCAGGTCATTCCCCCATATTGCACTGAACCTTCTCGCTCACCAGAAACCCAGGTAGAAACCACAAAGCCAAGCCGTGTTCCAGTCTGATAGAGATCAAATGCAGGCATCCTCATCTTCGGCTTTGTGGCATGCACTAGGACCATGGAATGCTGGCTGGGCTGTGTGTACAGTGTCAGCAGGTTTCCACTGCTGCTGTTGAGGACAGCCCTGGCAGTCCGCTGCTGTTAGGAGCTTTCAGCTGTGTGTCACAAAGCGCTCTGTGCTCAGAGTCAGGGAGGAAGAGCCACGTTCAGAGGTTAAACCCCTGGCCTCTTTCTTGCTGTGTTTCTTGTCTGTTTAGTGCAGAGCAGAAAACCGTGCTGCCTGCCTGCAGGAGACTTCATCATGTGAAGCAGGAAACCTCCCCTTCATCCCAGCTGGCCCATGGTGTCCATTGGTCCAGAGGGATGTACACCTTGCCAGGCTGCCACATTTAAGTCTTTTCAGTAATTGCAGCAGCTATGGGAAATCTCTTTCCCCATGTTCTAACGAGGCTTCTAGTACTTTTAGCAGCTGATTTTTCCCAGAACTTCTCTAAGGTCATCGCTCAACTCCCCTCTTCTATCATTTAAAAACTGAAAAGGGAAGGTTAATTGATGTTTTCAGGGTACACAGAGAATTAGCAACTAAGTTAATAATTTACATACATGTTGTGTCCTCTTTGCCTAACTTTGCAGATTTAAAAAAGCTGGAAAAAAAAAATCTGCTTAACCCCATAGGTAATCGTTCACCATATGCAAATTGACCAAGGCTATTCCACCACTCCTAAAAATTACCACCTTTTCCTTGTTTTTTATATAGAAATCTGTGCCTGCATTAAATTCTTAGTCCTCACTCTTCCACAGTACTTTTTTCTTTTATTTTTTTTGATTCACGAAAAGCAAGGAGACCAGCATTTCCTGAGTGCTGTTAATCACCTCTGCATTTCATTTACTCTCACCTGGATGGTAGACACTGCTCTTCCCGTGTCATGTGACAAGTGACTGACTGAATCTGAACAAAAGTTTGCTGACTCAGAGTTGGCTCCTTATTCTGGTGCCCCAGGCTATCTCCCTGGCCTCAAACCAGATGGGAAGTGATATCAAAAAAAAGAAGTCTCTTTTTACACTTGCTTTTCTTCCTGGTGCCTTATTTTTATTAGTTCTGGGTAATCTGGGGCTTATTTTCATATGACTGCCCCATCACACGAGGCCTGTGGCTGCTCCCTGAAGCCCATGGACCCTTCCTACCTTTCAGCCTCCGCTGTTAGAGCAGGCCCCATCACCTAGGCCAGTAAACTGCATTTGTTTTGTGGAACATAGGCTGTGTAGTATATGCTAAATCCAGGGCCTTAAGTGGGTCTCAGATGATCTTTGTCTTGAAGCACTTAAGTAGATTAGTGTTTTCAGTACTTTACTTCCCTAGAAATATTACAATGCCGACCGACCAGATTGAGCTGCCGTTTCAAGCTGGAGCCATAAGCAGTCAGGATGTCAAGGCTGACCTGCCATGAAGCACAGCAGGAGGAGGCTTATAATAGCGCAGGCACTCATGGGAGCTGTTTAGCATGCCATTAGTAAGAAAGCCTTGACATGACTTCCCTCTGTTGAAAAGAAAACTGGTTAGCAAACACTTACCCAGTTATTCTAAAGGAAAAGCTGTGGATGGGTTCACTCCATTTTATCTGCTGTTTCTGCCATTTTGTTTGCATCTTAGGGTTCTTTGCTTATGGAGTTTGCTGCTTGGTCAGAGAGGAAATGGAGGTTTGTTAGACTTGTGCCGTCTTTGTGGTTTAAAGCAATAAATGAGACAGGGAATCTGAGCATATGGAGCTGCATTTACTGTGTGTGTGAGGGGGAGAAATCGCATGTACTGCGCCTTAGCCGCAGTGCTGGGCTGAAAGCAGAGCAGAAGCTGACGGTGCCTGGGTGAGAGGCTGCGTGACACGCTCCCAGTCAAGTGCCTGGTCTTGGGAGCAGAGTGTGTGGAGATTTTGCAGTGACTTAATCTCTTCTCTTTTCCTCTTTGCATTCTTCACCTTCCTGCCTCTTCCACATCGCCTTGTTTTGTTTGTTTTTGTTTTTCCCCTTTGTTCCAACAGGCCTTGCATGCTAAGCTGCAGGCTCTGGGCAGAGTTGAGTCAGAAAGCCTTCTGACCCTGACCACCCAGCTCGTCAAGGAGCAGCTCCCCGCTTGTGAAGTGGAGGACCTCACCGCCTACGAGCAGAAGCTGAAGCAGTGGCATCTGGAGCGGGTGAATTTGATTCAGAGAGAAAAGGAGATGAGGGAGAGGGCCAGGCAGGAGTACGAGGCTCGAAGGGCAGCAAAGGCGTCCGCCTAACAAGGCTCCACAGGACTTCATGAGACCCTGTCTCAGGATTCAGGGTGACAGCAGCCTCAGGGTCCTCCATCCACCTTCTGTTCTTAAAGCAGACCCCCTGGGGTGCAGAAGCCATGCTGTTCACACATCAAGCCACGTGACCACCCACCCAGATACCAAGAAGGCTGTGGAACCACTGAAGTGGCAAGTGGTCAGCCTGAAGCCACAGCTAAATACGTAACTGAGGCCTCTTGACGCTTATGGTGGAGTTCCTGGGGATAGGGTCCAGTTTTGAGCCTTGAAAGTCCCTGATACTTAGCAGTGATGGGGATGACTGAAGAATCTGGTCTCAAGCACAAGCTTGACCTTGGAAAAGAAAACTGGTTAGCAAACACTTACCCAGTTATTCTAAAGGAAAAGCTGTGGATGGGTTCACTCCATTTTATCTGCTGTTTCTGCCATTTTGTTTGCATCTTAGGGTTCTTTGCTTATGGAGTTTGCTGCTTGGTCAGAGAGGAAATGGAGGTTTGTTAGACTTGTGCCGTCTTTGTGGTTTAAAGCAATAAATGAGACAGGGAATCTGAGCATATGGAGCTGCATTTACTGTGTGTGTGAGGGGGAGAAATCGCATGTACTGCGCCTTAGCCGCAGTGCTGGGCTGAAAGCAGAGCAGAAGCTGACGGTGCCTGGGTGAGAGGCTGCGTGACACGCTCCCAGTCAAGTGCCTGGTCTTGGGAGCAGAGTGTGTGGAGATTTTGCAGTGACTTAATCTCTTCTCTTTTCCTCTTTGCATTCTTCACCTTCCTGCCTCTTCCACATCGCCTTGTTTTGTTTGTTTTTGTTTTTCCCCTTTGTTCCAACAGGCCTTGCATGCTAAGCTGCAGGCTCTGGGCAGAGTTGAGTCAGAAAGCCTTCTGACCCTGACCACCCAGCTCGTCAAGGAGCAGCTCCCCGCTTGTGAAGTGGAGGACCTCACCGCCTACGAGCAGAAGCTGAAGCAGTGGCATCTGGAGCGGGTGAATTTGATTCAGAGAGAAAAGGAGATGAGGGAGAGGGCCAGGCAGGAGTACGAGGCTCGAAGGGCAGCAAAGGCGTCCGCCTAACAAGGCTCCACAGGACTTCATGAGACCCTGTCTCAGGATTCAGGGTGACAGCAGCCTCAGGGTCCTCCATCCACCTTCTGTTCTTAAAGCAGACCCCCTGGGGTGCAGAAGCCATGCTGTTCACACATCAAGCCACGTGACCACCCACCCAGATACCAAGAAGGCTGTGGAACCACTGAAGTGGCAAGTGGTCAGCCTGAAGCCACAGCTAAATACGTAACTGAGGCCTCTTGACGCTTATGGTGGAGTTCCTGGGGATAGGGTCCAGTTTTGAGCCTTGAAAGTCCCTGATACTTAGCAGTGATGGTGGAAGAAGGCATGACTGAAGAATCTGGTCTCAAGCACAAGCTTTTGAATGGTTTCTCTTTCCACAGCCAATACCACCTGCATGTCCTTTGTTCCCTGGTCTCCTCGAGCACAAGTTCAGCACAGGAGCGAACACAAGACCTACTGGCTTTTGAATTTTTAGCATCTAAAGGCTTTAGAGGAGAGAGTGGCTCTGCGGGCTCCCCACCACGTTGGGGCGACTTTCTTAGAAAGCGTTGTCTTAGCTCCCCATCACGTAGGTGAAGTGAATCTTTTGTGTGCATACATGCGCATACGTACAAGTTGTGAACGCAAGTTTCAGTTAGAAGTCAGAGATGGTCCAGTGCGTGCAAATGATCATAAAACTGTCAGGAGGTGGAAAGTTCCTCTCTTGGGTTTCCATGCAAAGGGGTCGGGTGGCTGTTGCTTGCTGTGTCATTTTGTCCCCTGTGTAATGTATACTTTTATACAGGATTGTGCTCATTTATCAAGAACCTATGGAAATAAATGTTCTGGGATCGTCGTGGTGTGTTCTTTGACTTCGGGGTAGGAGAAGGGGAGGTCGGGAATTTCATCATCGTTATAGCTGCTGTGATTTTGAGTGACACATTTTCAACCCTCCTCTTTTAAACTGTGATATTTATACTAATGAAATAACACCACAGCCACTAACACACACTGAGAATCCCTGAGCACCAGCACCTCCAGCAGCCCCGTAAGGGAGGTACTGTTAGCCCATTTTTGAGTGAAGAAACTGAAACAAAGTAACTAATGGGTCAATCTGTCACCTGTTACCTCTGAACATACCTGAAGTCACTGTCCAACACCAGGCCTGAGTCTTACTTAGAGGGTCATGGCCAGAAGTCAGTTCTGACATTTCAGTTTATGGGAAGACTTTTCAGCCACTCCGTTTACAGCATGGAGTGTCAAGCATCTGGTTGATACTTCAGCTCATAGTTTTGCCTCCACTTCTTGAAGTGGCAAGTGGTCAGCCTGAAGCCACAGCTAAATACGTAACTGAGGCCTCTTGACGCTTATGGTGGAGTTCCTGGGGATAGGGTCCAGTTTTGAGCCTTGAAAGTCCCTGATACTTAGCAGTGATGGTGGAAGAAGGCATGACTGAAGAATCTGGTCTCAAGCACAAGCTTTTGAATGGTTTCTCTTTCCACAGCCAATACCACCTGCATGTCCTTTGTTCCCTGGTCTCCTCGAGCACAAGTTCAGCACAGGAGCGAACACAAGACCTACTGGCTTTTGAATTTTTAGCATCTAAAGGCTTTAGAGGAGAGAGTGGCTCTGCGGGCTCCCCACCACGTTGGGGCGACTTTCTTAGAAAGCGTTGTCTTAGCTCCCCATCACGTAGGTGAAGTGAATCTTTTGTGTGCATACATGCGCATACGTACAAGTTGTGAACGCAAGTTTCAGTTAGAAGTCAGAGATGGTCCAGTGCGTGCAAATGATCATAAAACTGTCAGGAGGTGGAAAGTTCCTCTCTTGGGTTTCCATGCAAAGGGGTCGGGTGGCTGTTGCTTGCTGTGTCATTTTGTCCCCTGTGTAATGTATACTTTTATACAGGATTGTGCTCATTTATCAAGAACCTATGGAAATAAATGTTCTGGGATCGTCGTGGTGTGTTCTTTGACTTCGGGGTAGGAGAAGGGGAGGTCGGGAATTTCATCATCGTTATAGCTGCTGTGATTTTGAGTGACACATTTTCAACCCTCCTCTTTTAAACTGTGATATTTATACTAATGAAATAACACCACAGCCACTAACACACACTGAGAATCCCTGAGCACCAGCACCTCCAGCAGCCCCGTAAGGGAGGTACTGTTAGCCCATTTTTGAGTGAAGAAACTGAAACAAAGTAACTAATGGGTCAATCTGTCACCTGTTACCTCTGAACATACCTGAAGTCACTGTCCAACACCAGGCCTGAGTCTTACTTAGAGGGTCATGGCCAGAAGTCAGTTCTGACATTTCAGTTTATCAAGGGCAAGACTTTTTCAGCCACTCCCGTTTTTACAGCATGGAGTGTCAAGCATCTGGTTGATACTTCAGCTCATAGTTTTGCCTCCATTTTCCTTCTTACCTGTCCCTGTCGCGCTTTATGTCTATAGTCTTCAAGAGACGACTTCCATATTGTCACAGCCAGCCCTCCAAGCTCCTGTCATTAACCCAAGATCTTAGAGCCGCAAGTCCCATCACCAGCCTTCCCTTGCATCATGACTCCGTTGAACCAGCTCTTCCTTGTACTTCCTGCCTGCAAACCCTTAGCCTTTACCCTGTCACTGATCACCATCTGGAACTCCAGAATTCAGACCCTGCCTGCCCTCCTTCCAGTCTGGGCTCCCTGGGTTGGCCATCCCCCTGATGCGTCTGTGATTTTTTTCTCTTTCCCTTTGTCCAGGCTCACTTGCCATCCACAGACCTAGATCCTTGGAGTCAAGTGTTATGGGTTGAATTGTGGCTACCCACACCACCACCACTACTAAGAAAAGATATGCTTAAGCCCTGATCCCAGTGCCTTAGAATCTGACCTTAATCGGAAATAGGGAGTTTACAAAGATAATTCAAATTAAAATAAAATTATAAAAAAGTTTGGACAAAAGATAGATACAGAAGGAAGACAGAGTGAAGACACACAGGGAGAAAGATGGCTACATGAATGGAGTGGTACATGCACAAGCCAAGGACTGCAAGCCAACCCCAGAAGCCAGAAGAAGCAAGGAAGAATTGTCTTCTGGAGCCATCAGAGAGCAGGACCCTTGAGTTTGAACTTCAAGTCTCCAGTACTGTTCTTTTAAGTTACTCAATTTTTGGCCCTTTGCTGCAACAGTTCTAGGAGACTAACAAGTGCCATTTGTTTTCTGTCTCCTTGCTTTTGACCTACTAAATTTAACATACAAAGTTGTGAGGTCAGGCTTACTGATTGCTCTACAGGTTGGCAACTGTCCTCTTTGACTCAGTATTCCTTTCATTTCTTTCACCAATCTCATTTTTACCTCACTAGTTTTTCGATTAGGTCTGCTTAAGCCCCAGACCCTTGCCCCCTCACCCCCCAGAACTGTGAGTAGATGTTCCTGCCTCCTATTGTATCACATATGTATGTCACTTGGTACAGCCTCATTTCCCATGCTTCTGCCATAACAGCCCTCTCCTTCCTGCTCGCATCACCCCTTCTACTTTAGAGTCATAGGTGTCCCTTCCGTCCTTTGCAGGGTTAAGCTCTTTGCTTGTTACCTGATTCCTTATCCACTTGCCTCTTTCAGAGCCATCTTCTTTTTCTGTCTTGCATCATCTGTACAGATTTCTTCTAAGTCTGCAGTCTTATCTAAGACTCCCTTCCCTTTTAGAAACAGAAAAGCCTTTATTCCTGCCATCAGGCAAGCTATTACCCTGTCATCCTCCTTCCTTTAGTCTCTGAACTTCTTAAAAGGGTATCTCCGCTTACTAGTTCATTGCTGATTCCTCAGACCTGAGAATTTGGCTTTCACTCTCGTGAGTTACCCACTGCAATGACCTTCAGCCCTCTGCTCTGTTTAGCTCCCCTGACCACCCCTCTAAAGCTCGGTGACTGGCAAGCATTCTCTGTTCTAGAACTGCTTTTCCTGCGCGAGCCTTTGTGTGGCACATACTGTGTGCTGGCCACCATACTGAGAACTGCAGAGTTGACACACAGGAGTCGGCGACAGGCTATCCTTTCAAATCACTTACATTCTAGTGAAACAGAGGAGGCAGGCCCAGAGGCACCTGTCCTGCTTCATCCATGATGGTGGCTAGTTTATTGAGCAGAAGGTGTCTTGATGCATCTTGGACCCTCCTCTTGATCTAATACAGGAGAGGTTGAAAGAGCCCTGCCCTTGATACACTAGTAAGTATCCTTAGGAACAGAGTGCTTTGGGTGTTCACAGGAAGAACACTTCAAGCCCAGAGTTGGGAAAGCTTGCATGAAGGGAAGTCATCACCATCTGCTTTGTGCCTTAACTAGTGACATGTCTGGCTCAAGCTGTCCTGGGTTGTAAATGGTGCTTCTCTTCCTCCCCATGGAGTCGTGTAATGTAGATGTTCAAGAGAAACTAAATTGAACTGAACAGCCCACACCCACTCTACACTTCTCCACCATATCTCCAATCAAAAAAGAAGAAAAAATAGAAGAAAAAGGCAGAGTGCTGGAGGAAGAAAAATCATTGATCAGGTACAGATACCTTACTCTCTGCTTCTTAGGGCTGTGTTGCCTTGACACCAGACTTTCGCATTTTATCTTCATGCCTTCCACCTGGCTGTGGATATCAGATATGCACGTGGGAAATTTGTCAACTTTACAAGTAGCCAAAGGCCTTGAAAACTCATTTAACAAAGTTGTTGTTTCACTCTGAATGAAATACTGATAGGATATGAGTGAGTCTGAAGATGCTGCTAAACTTCTTATGGTGCACAGGGCAGCCTCTGTAACAACTGCCCGCTCAGTAGTGCCAAGTTTATAAACTCTGACCTAGGGCACACAAGCTGGGCATCCACAGGAAGTTTTGCAGCGATGTAGATGAGACCAAGAATAATGTTTGTGCAAACGTGTCACTTACAAATGATGTTTCTTAGGCTAGAAGAATCATTAACATTGTTTCCTGTCTAAATGTATATGAGTATAAGATATGCCATGACAGTGGATGGGGCCATTATTCCTCCTGAAAAAAGTCTGTGTGGACAAGGATAAATGTTTTAGAACGTCGTGTGCATTTCTGGTGTACAGCAAAGTGACTCAATTATATATATATATATATGTATATATTTTTTTCCATTATTAGTTTATTATAAGATACTGAATATAGTTCCCTGTACCATACAGTGGGACCTTTTTATTTTATATATAGTAGTTTTTATCTATTAATCCCACACTCCTAATTTATCCCCCACCCCCTTTTCCCCTTTGGTAACCATCAGTTTGTTTTCTGTGTCTATGAGTCCATTTCTGTTTCATAAATAAGTGCATTTGTGTCATATTTAACATTATACATTTAAGTGCTATCATATAGTATTTGTCATCCTCTGATTTACTTAGTATGACAGTCTCTAGGTCCATCCACGTTGCTGCAAATGGTATTATTTCATTCTTTTTATGGCTGAGTAATATTCCATTATATGTGTGATTTTTTACATATATATATATATATATATATATATATATATATATATATATTCACATCTTCTTTATCCATTCATCTGTCAGTGGACATTCAGGTTGCTTCTATGTCTTGGGTATTATAAATAGTACTGCTGTGAACATTGGGGTGCATATATCTTTGAATTTGATCTTTTATGGATATATGCCAGGAGTGGAATTGCTGGACATTATGGTGACTCTATTTTTATTTTATGGTTACTGTGGTTTTTTTTTTAAGATTTATTTATTTATTTACTTTGGAGGGGGGAGTGGGCGGGCCACTTCTATTGGTCTTTCATTTCTCTATTTTCATTCGTCTTCGTTCTTTGGCTCCTGTGGGCCTCCCATCACGGTGGCGTCTGTTGTTGCAGAGCACCGGCTCTGGGCGCATGCGCTCCAAAGCTCCAGCTCGGTGATTGGACACATCGGTCCAGCCGCTCCGCGGCACGTGGGATCTTCCCAGGCCAGGGATGGAACCGGCGCCCCTTGCACTGCAAGGCGGTGTCCTTACCCACTGGACCACCAGGGGAAGCCCGTGACTGTTTTTTTTAAGGATTCTCCATACAATTCTCCATAGTGCTGCACCAATTTATATTCCTACCAACAGTGTAGGAAGATTCCCTTTTCTTGACGCCCCTTGCAGTATTTATTATATATATGTAGACTTTTTGATGATGGCTATTCTGAGTGTTGTGAGGTGATACCTCATCATAGCTTGTATTTTCATTTCTCTAATAATTAGTGATGTTTAGCATCTTTTTGTGTGCATATTTGCCATCCCCATGTTTTGGGGGAAATGTCTCTTTAGGTCTTCTGTCCATTTTTTGATTGGGTGGTTTGGATTTTGTTGTTACTGATGTATATGAGCTGTCTTTTGGGAATTATATCCTTGTTCGCACAGTCCGTAGGTTGTCTTTGGTTTATATTTTGTTGTGTGGGGGTCTGTACCTGGAACCAGGAGTCTTGAGTTCCTAAACGGAACTGCCTCCTCCAGAGTTGGTAAAACCTGCCACCAGTGCCCCCAGTTGTGCGGCTGAGGGGGATGAGGTTGGAAATGGGCTCCAAGGACTTTGACTTAAGTGAATCATAAAAGCAGAAAATGCAGTGTGGTTTTATTTTCATCCATAGGTTAGTAACCTTCAGAGCTGAACTTTTCAAATGAAAATGATAAAAATTTTAAATCGTAGTTTAGAAAGGAGGGAGGGGATGCTTTTCAGCAAACATAGTTATATTAGGAAAGTTGACTTTTATTCTGAGTAACAGCTTCTTCACTTGAAAATAACTTTTCCTTTCCCTGTTGATTTGTGCTTTTCGCTGACATTGCATGCTGCCGTGAGGGTGTTATTCCCCGTGTGGTGATAGGGATGGCCAGGCTGAGGATGGCAACAGTGCCCCTGAGACTGGCAGTGACCACTGGGGTCTTTGTTTAAAATAAACCTCTTATGTTGTGTGCTTACTATGCATAAATGGGAGGATTCCAGATCTGAGCTAGACATGTTCAGAAAATGGTTTATCCTTTCAAAAAGCATCTGAAAATAAATTCCATTATGGGCTTTAAATGCTAGATCAAAGACTTCAGGGAAGGTTTATGAAGGATTTATAAAAGGGACATTATATCCTCTGATACACCCAGCAGTAAGAGAAATTGATTGCTTTGTTGGTTTGCAGGATGCCTCATCCCTGCAGAGTTCAACATTTTAATTCTTAAAATGCCGAGGCTAATGTGCCTGCGATAGGGTATGGAACAGAACAGGCAGGAAGGTGTGTTCCATTTCTTCCGGTGAGTCTGCTGGGCCACTGTTGGGGGTCAGTGCTTTCAGGGCTCTGAGTCACGAGCAATCCTGTACCCATCTTGATTACACAAATTATACTTAATAACTGAATGCCCATTCCTACCTAATTTAATCCCATCTAATTAAGTAAATCCTCTAATCCTAAACAATAACGCTGCAAGACAGGGATCATCACCCTCATTTTGCAAGGGAGGAAAGAGACTTATGTGACTCGCCTAGGGCGAGTAACAAGTGTAACAAGTGTTAGTAACAAGTGGCAAGCATGGTGCTTGAACCCAAGTTGGTCTGATTGCAAACCCCTTTCATACAAAACAGCAAATGCAGTGTGGTTTGCTGAGGGGATGAGGTTGGAAATGGGCTCAAGGACTTTGACTTAAGTGAATCATAAAAGCAGAAAATGCAGTGTGGTTTTATTTTCATCCATAGGTTAGTAACCTTCAGAGCTGAACTTTTCAAATGAAAATGATAAAAATTTTAAATCGTAGTTTAGAAAGGAGGGAGGGGATGCTTTTCAGCAAACATAGTTATATTAGGAAAGTTGACTTTTATTCTGAGTAACAGCTTCTTCACTTGAAAATAACTTTTCCTTTCCCTGTTGATTTGTGCTTTTCGCTGACATTGCATGCTGCCGTGAGGGTGTTATTCCCCGTGTGGTGATAGGGATGGCCAGGCTGAGGATGGCAACAGTGCCCCTGAGACTGGCAGTGACCACTGGGGTCTTTGTTTAAAATAAACCTCTTATGTTGTGTGCTTACTATGCATAAATGGGAGGATTCCAGATCTGAGCTAGACATGTTCAGAAAATGGTTTATCCTTTCAAAAAGCATCTGAAAATAAATTCCATTATGGGCTTTAAATGCTAGATCAAAGACTTCAGGGAAGGTTTATGAAGGATTTATAAAAGGGACATTATATCCTCTGATACACCCAGCAGTAAGAGAAATTGATTGCTTTGTTGGTTTGCAGGATGCCTCATCCCTGCAGAGTTCAACATTTTAATTCTTAAAATGCCGAGGCTAATGTGCCTGCGATAGGGTATGGAACAGAACAGGCAGGAAGGTGTGTTCCATTTCTTCCGGTGAGTCTGCTGGGCCACTGTTGGGGGTCAGTGCTTTCAGGGCTCTGAGTCACGAGCAATCCTGTACCCATCTTGATTACACAAATTATACTTAATAACTGAATGCCCATTCCTACCTAATTTAATCCCATCTAATTAAGTAAATCCTCTAATCCTAAACAATAACGCTGCAAGACAGGGATCATCACCCTCATTTTGCAAGGGAGGAAAGAGACTTATGTGACTCGCCTAGGGCGAGTAACAAGTGTAACAAGTGTTAGTAACAAGTGGCAAGCATGGTGCTTGAACCCAAGTTGGTCTGATTGCAAACCCCCTTTCATACAACTGCCCCATAGAATCACTGTGCTGAGCTGAAACGAAGTTCATTCTTTCATTCATTCAGCAACACCTATTGAACATCTAGTACGTATCGGGAATGGCTAAAGCAATCACTGAGGATACAGCGGGGAACAAAACAGATTAAGATCCCTTCCCTTGTGGTGTTTCTAGTGAATGGAAGGAGACAGATAATGAGCATATAATATGGTCACATGATCCGTGATACAGAGACAAAGCAAGGAAGAGGGAAAGAGTTCCGATTAAGTGGTGGAGGTTGCAGCCTAACGTACAGTGGTGAGGGAAGGCCTTTTTGAGATTACATTTGAAAAGAGACCCATGTAGATACGGTTTAGGATCTTGGAGCCTCCTGGGGAAACATAGTGCACAAAGACAGCAGTGCAGAGGCCCTGGAGGGAAGTGTGCCTGCAGTGTAGGAGCAAGAGCCCGTGTGGCTGAGCAGAGCATGGGAGGCAGAGAGCAGGAAACGAGGCCAGGAAAGACCAGGGGGTAAAGGAAGAAGCCGGTGGTGAAGGCCCAGAACCTAGTAAGGACATCAGCTTTTACTCCAAGATGAGAACACATTTGAAGGTTTGGAGCACCAGGTGGCATGATGTGGTGGTAGGGATGTAGTCGCTAACTTATGTGTGACCCTTGTGACCCCATGGCCCGTAACCCTCCAGGCTCTACTGTCATGGGGTTTTCCCGGCAAGAATACTGGAGTGCATTGCCATTTCCTTCTCCAGGGGATCTTCCCAACTCAGGGATCAAACTCAGGTCTGTATTGCAGGTGGATTCATTACTACCCGAGCCACCAGGGAAGCTTAGTGGCATGATACAACCTAGGATCTTTAGAGGATAACTCTAGTCTGGGTGCTATGTAAAGAATAAACTTGGAGGAGAATAATAGGAAACAGGAGACCAGTCATCCAGGGGAGGAAAGGACTGGTGTGGACAAGGGTATAACAGTGAATGTGAGAAGGTGTTAGATTGGGTGTGTCTTGAGAGCCTGCAGATTTGCTGATGGGTCAAGATTTTTGACCTGAGCAACTTGAATGACACATGTGCCATTTCCTGAGGTAGAAAAGCCTTGGAGGAGAAGCAGTTTGGAGAGACCAGGAGTTTATTTGAGGGCATGTTAAATTTGATTTGAGATATTTTAAAGACCCCTACTGGTTTGATCCCTGGGTCAGGAAGATCCCCTGGAGGAAGAAATGTCAACCCACTTCCGTATTCTTGCCTGAAAAGTCCCATGGACAGAGGAACCTGGCGGACTTACAGTCCATGGCGTCACAAAGAGTCTGACAGCACTGAGGGATTCAGCAGCAGCAGCAGCTCATATTAAATGAATTGACTGACCAAAACTCAAGTCTGTCTGTATGGCTCCAGCGAATTGCCAAGACGTTTTGTGTAAGATCAAAGAGGAAATGGTGGGACCCAGGATTACGCAAGATACCCAAGATTTCATGAATCAAAGAGTGTGCTGAAAGATCATTGTAAAGATACAGAGATGCCCCTAGAATGAACAATAGATTTATAAAGGGAAGAAAAATGTAGTCTTAGTACTTTAACAGAACTTGTTGATTTGCCTGCAAAATAAGAAAAGAGAAAGTGAAGAAAAGCCCCCTTGAAGGTTTAATAGAAAAGGACCAGCTGGAAGGGGATGAACTCCTCCCTCTCTGCTGTGGTTGGTCTGGACAGTGGGATAGGAACACATGTTAGTATTAAACCAGTGTGACCAACTCCAGGGGCTTCCCTGGGACAGAGGGGTCTCCTGGGACACAGGACTTCCTGGCTTAAATCAGGGCAGTCCTGGGCAAACCAGATTGCTTGGTCACCCAATGTTCAGGCCAGAAAGACTTTCTGGAACTGAGTAGTTCGGCAGTAGAAAGAAAACTTATCTTTGTTTAATCCAACAGAAGTGATTAAAATCTCTTGGTCATGATTTCCCACCCTGAGTTCTCATGTGCTTACCCCTTTAATTTCTGGAGGGATTTCAGACTTCTGGCAAATAGTGACTTCTAATGGGACCCGTCAACCAACCTCATGGCTTGGAGGCACACTGTAAGATTAAAAGGAGTGTTTGTCTCAAAGGGACATCACTATGACTCCAGACAGGCTGAAGTAGGCTTTTGAGGCCAAAGGACCATCTCTGAAGACAGGACCAGGTACTAGTGGTCTATTGATCACTATGTGGGCGTGGAGGAGTTGAGGTGCCAGGGCCTCCTACCTGCACTCTGCCTTTCGGGCAGTTTGCTTCCCAGCATCCGCTGAGCCTTCCTCAGAAGTCATGGGGGTAAGATTACAGAAGGAAAACCCTAGGGAGGAAATGAGGAAGAAATGTCAACCCACTTCCGTATTCTTGCCTGAAAAGTCCCATGGACAGAGGAACCTGGCGGACTTACAGTCCATGGCGTCACAAAGAGTCTGACAGCACTGAGGGATTCAGCAGCAGCAGCAGCTCATATTAAATGAATTGACTGACCAAAACTCAAGTCTGTCTGTATGGCTCCAGCGAATTGCCAAGACGTTTTGTGTAAGATCAAAGAGGAAATGGTGGGACCCAGGATTACGCAAGATACCCAAGATTTCATGAATCAAAGAGTGTGCTGAAAGATCATTGTAAAGATACAGAGATGCCCCTAGAATGAACAATAGATTTATAAAGGGAAGAAAAATGTAGTCTTAGTACTTTAACAGAACTTGTTGATTTGCCTGCAAAATAAGAAAAGAGAAAGTGAAGAAAAGCCCCCTTGAAGGTTTAATAGAAAAGGACCAGCTGGAAGGGGATGAACTCCTCCCTCTCTGCTGTGGTTGGTCTGGACAGTGGGATAGGAACACATGTTAGTATTAAACCAGTGTGACCAACTCCAGGGGTTTCCCCTGGGACAGAGGGGTCTCCTGGGACACAGGACTTCCTGGCTTAAATCAGGGCAGTCCTGGGCAAACCAGATTGCTTGGTCACCCAATGTTCAGGCCAGAAAGACTTTCTGGAACTGAGTAGTTCGGCAGTAGAAAGAAAACTTATCTTTGTTTAATCCAACAGAAGTGATTAAAATCTCTTGGTCATGATTTCCCACCCTGAGTTCTCATGTGCTTACCCCTTTAATTTCTGGAGGGATTTCAGACTTCTGGCAAATAGTGACTTCTAATGGGACCCGTCAACCAACCTCATGGCTTGGAGGCACACTGTAAGATTAAAAGGAGTGTTTGTCTCAAAGGGACATCACTATGACTCCAGACAGGCTGAAGTAGGCTTTTGAGGCCAAAGGACCATCTCTGAAGACAGGACCAGGTACTAGTGGTCTATTGATCACTCTGTGGGCGTGGAGGGAGTTGAGGTGCCAGGGCCTCCTACCTGCACTCTGCCTTTCGGGGCAGTTTGCTTCCCAGCATCCGCTGAGCCTTCCTCAGAGCTGTTAACCTCTGCCTGAAATTTGCTTTGTCTATGACGCACACGTGCATGTGCACCTGGTCTCAGTTTAGTGTCACTTCTGGTTTGCCTGCAGTCACCGACGCTTGGATTTGGGGAATCCCAGTCACCATGTCCAGTTAGAGCAGGACTTAGGTTTTGCTCACCTTTAAACCCCCATGGCCTTTCCCACTGCTCAGTATGGAGTAAAGGTATAATACTCATTGAATGATTGAGGGGAATTCCTCCTCTTTATTATTAGTTATCATCACTTTTCCTAAACAACTCTTAGTTCTCAGGTATGAATCCAATCCACAGCATTTTGTTAGGTATATAGGATTTATTTTGTAACTGAGCAAGAAATGAAGACATGATGACTGAGTGTGATGGCTTTGGAGAGCTCCAGAAAGTCAGCCCTTGGAGGATTCATCCAGTTTGACCACTTCATCCAATCCTCTCATTCTACAGGTAAGGAAAGAAATTAGGGACGGATTAAGTGGCAGAGGTCACAAAGACAGGTGTGGCAAACCTAGGATGAATACTTGGTTTTTGGTTTATATTGTGATGTAGTGGGAAACCCACCCAATATCCTCCTTCAGCTACACTGGTCTATTTGCTTTTTATTTCTTAGCAATAATTTTAACTCTGATCCTCCACTTTCTGTCCTTAGACCTCAAGATCCTCTAGGGCTTAGCTGTAAAAGGTAACTCAACAGCAGTTGTAAAAAATAATAGCAGGGCCCTCTCAAAGGTTTACCAAAAGTCAGGGAGCCCATGCTAAAAATACAATCACCTCTTGTGAATGAAACTCCCACATGCACCTCTGGCAAATAGTGACTTCTAATGGGACCGTCAACCAACCTCATGGCTTGAGGCACACTGTAAGATTAAAAGGAGTGTTTGTCTCAAAGGGACATCACTATGACTCCAGACAGGCTGAAGTAGGCTTTTGAGGCCAAAGGACCATCTCTGAAGACAGGACCAGGTACTAGTGGTCTATTGATCACTCTGTGGGCGTGGAGGGAGTTGAGGTGCCAGGGCCTCCTACCTGCACTCTGCCTTCGGGCAGTTTGCTTCCCAGCATCCGCTGAGCCTTCCTCAGAGCTGTTAACCTCTGCCTGAAATTTGCTTTGTCTATGACGCACACGTGCATGTGCACCTGGTCTCAGTTTAGTGTCACTTCTGGTTTGCCTGCAGTCACCGACGCTTGGATTTGGGGAATCCCAGTCACCATGTCCAGTTAGAGCAGGACTTAGGTTTTGCTCACCTTTAAACCCCCATGGCCTTTCCCACTGCTCAGTATGGAGTAAAGGTATAATACTCATTGAATGATTGAGGGGAATTCCTCCTCTTTATTATTAGTTATCATCACTTTTCCTAAACAACTCTTAGTTCTCAGGTATGAATCCAATCCACAGCATTTTGTTAGGTATATAGGATTTATTTTGTAACTGAGCAAGAAATGAAGACATGATGACTGAGTGTGATGGCTTTGGAGAGCTCCAGAAAGTCAGCCCTTGGAGGATTCATCCAGTTTGACCACTTCATCCAATCCTCTCATTCTACAGGTAAGGAAAGAAATTAGGGACGGATTAAGTGGCAGAGGTCACAAAGACAGGTGTGGCAAACCTAGGATGAATACTTGGTTTTTGGTTTATATTGTGATGTAGTGGGAAACCCACCCAATATCCTCCTTCAGCTACACTGGTCTATTTGCTTTTTATTTCTTAGCAATAATTTTAACTCTGATCCTCCACTTTCTGTCCTTAGACCTCAAGATCCTCTAGGGCTTAGCTGTAAAAGGTAACTCAACAGCAGTTGTAAAAAATAATAGCAGGGCCCTCTCAAAGGTTTACCAAAAGTCAGGGAGCCCATGCTGGAAAGAATACAATCACCTCTTGTGAATGAAACTCCCACATGCACCTCTATGGGTAGCTGACCCCCAACTCTCCAACACGCCCAACTCATAATCTACAACAAAAGACAGCACACACACCCAACTTTTGCCACTTTTGTATTTTATTGTGGAACTGATTTTTTTTTTTATCTTTTACATCAAATATCCTCAATGGAAGAGGGGATATTGCACACAAATATCATAAAAGCACTACATATTACTTTCACTGGAAACTAATTTTCTACATTAGATATGACTGGATAGGATAGAAGTGATGCAGGATTATAAGACATAATACCATACACAGCTGCAGACTGACACAAACACCATTCAGAACAAGAGAGAGGAGTGGGAGGTGCTTCTCAGTGGGGTTCAAGACCATTTCCTCCCAGGGCGGAAGGATAGGCTGCATGCGGCCCGGTAAGTGGGACTCAGTGCCGCCGGCATCCTGGGGGCAGCCTGGTCTTGATGCCCCATCTCTATGGGCTCCTTTCTTGGGAGCTCACAGATGAGTACAGAGAAGCTATTTATTTTTTCCCTTCCTTTTCAGTTTTTGATGCTGCCTTTTAAATTAAAGTCACAGATTTTTTTTTTTTTCCCATGGTAAATAGTTCTTAATACCAGGTGAATAACCTAATCGCCCTCAAAGAAATGCTCATCCATAGGCTGCAAATTTTGGTGTGTTGTTCAGTTGGTGAAAAGATAAGCTTACAGTTCCTTTCAAATGGAAACAGGATCATTTCTAAATCTGAAGCGCAAAAAAAAAAGTTATTAATCTAACTCACAGTATCATTACTGAGTAAGAACCTCCTGTGACAGGTGACTAAAGAGGCAAGAAAAGCAATTTCAGAATTGTAGAGCAGCTCCTGAGAGCCGAAATTTGGTAACAGGGAAAGTGGGAAGTGGTAAAAATATCCATTACCAAATGATTAAATCTTAATAACTGAGTACTGGAAAGCTCCTAAACTGTGTAAGCTATTGGAGACACTTAAAACATTCATATACACTGGGGAAACCATCCACTATGATATGTAAGGTTAAGAAAGAAAAAAAAAAATTTTTTTGAACTCCATGGAAAATGGAATTTAAGGGTTGGAGGAGGGGGAGGGAGAGGGTCAGTCATTGTATCCAGTCCCACCACAAGACTGAGAAAGCATGCACAAGGATTGGGTTTTGAGAAAGGGGATAGAAGTAGTTAAAATTGAAAATGGAGGGTCATCTCTAACATTTAGTCTCTGTAGAATTTTAAGAATACTACCAAAAAGGTCATGATCATGAGTGCTATCTCGATGGAATCCCATCATTTAAACAAGAGTGTAAATTCCTTCCACTCAAATATTCTATACAATTGGATTACATAATCAGTATGAATAAAGCTCCTAGAAGTCTGTGTCAATCTTTTGCTCTCACCATGAATGTACATGGTACATTGTGATGGCTGTTTCTAAACTAATTGTGTATTTATGGAACTAGCAAAATTAGGTTAGTCACACAGGTAGAAAAGGTGTCTAGAAGGACAGGAGCCATCTGTAATGTAAATATTGGTTTTCCTGCTATATTCAGGCTCTGTGGTCATCACTGAGAACAATGAGTGGAGAAAGATACTTATTTATCTATTTCATAGGAAAAAAGAGCCAGCTGACCAGTGACAGCTTTTGTATACTTTTTCCATTAAATTCCAAAGTAAAAATAGAAAAGAAGGAAAAAAAAAAAAAGAGTGGGATAGAATGCTTATATCTTAACACTGGCTATAATTCTCCTAAACTGTTTTTATTTTTTTCTTAAAGCAAAATAATATACATGTTAAATAAATTTGGGAAACTGGAAAATAATTCCATCATCTATCAAAGAAAAATCAACCAGAGGTCTGGATTTGGCAAGATGACTGGAAGTCTGTTTCTCTTCCAATTTGCATTATGTGAACCAACTTAACAACTAATCAGTAAGAATTGAGTATCTTAGGTTGTCTCTTAAAATACCTTTGAAGTAGATGAGTTTATACTCACTGAAATCCATGTTTGTCACAATGACTTTTCTATCACGTGCTTATTTTTTGTACCCTTAATCAATGTGCTGTTCTTAAGGACTTCAAATAGGATAATAAATAAAAGCTGCATTTCTAGAGAAGCCTAAAAAAAATAGATTAATTTTTTTTAAAAAATTAAACATTTGAAAAATGTAATTCACAGCATTAAGTAGACTGCATTAGATCCTCAGTGAAGGGACCCAGAAGAAGCATTGTTTAAACCCTCATAGTAATTAGCAGTGCAAAACACACACTTACCAGACAAAAATAAACTAAAATGTTAATTCTGAAATAAATAACTACATAGAAAATAAAAACGAGGTGATTGTTGACTACTCCGTAGGTCTTAGAGTCTGCAGGAGACGCAACTCGACAGAGCCCAGCATAGCTGTCACTGAAGTCTGCCACATCTGAACACTGGGCGCATTGATCTGCAACTTGACATCAGTTTTAATCATGATCTGGCTTCCCAGGTTTATAGTTCAATGATAACAATGATGAAAATGATCTCTGAACTCTATGTGATAAACCGTAGGAGCTAGGAATTCATTTGCTTTTGATGTATTTTTCAATTTTTTTTTTTTCCAGAAAAGAAAATCCCAAAGCCAAAAATTTTTGCTAGGGTCTTTTGGATTTGTCTTGGTTCTTTTATTTCATGGTTGAAGATCTTGAAAGAAGTATGTAGGATACCACTGGGTGATGCACTCACAAAGGCCTAGAAAAGTAGCCATTTTCCCCCACTCTCAAATAGCACGTACTCAAATTTTTGTCATGGGACTCAAGGGGTGGGAGATATCACTATTCCTGGTAATAATGGACTTTTAATAAATATTATTACTGCAATATCAGACTTCAGTTCTCACCAGAACTTCAAAAAACACTACTCAATTTTTTTGGTCTTACAAAACACTTAAAAAAAAAAAAAAAAAGACTGTCACTTGGAAATTTTCTGAGCATTTCCTGTAAATGAAAATATCTGTTAAAAAGTTCGTCTATGAAAAGCTCTCACATTTCTAAAAAAAAAATTCTGTACACTTGTTCCCATAATTATGCTAAAATGGAGGAAAAAAAACCAGCCAATGTTAGACAAAGAAAGCTAAATGCTGTACACTTGCTGAGAACCCCTTCCACCAGTAAGATTCACTCTTTTCCCAGTTTTGATCAGAGAAGCCGTTTCAGTCTTGAACTTGCAGTAGTTAAAGAAGCTGTATGACAGGCTCAACTTGTTTAGCTGAGGGGCCTGAGGTGGTATTCAACACGCACTGCTCAGCATCAGACTGTTGCACCAATCAGGTAAGCTCCAAGTACCCCTCCCATGTGCACACACATGCTCCTGTAACTGGAGTATCTATAATCCTACACGGATGTTTTATAAACTTGCTGTCTCACATTAAAAAATAAGTGCATCAAGTATCTTTGTACATTCAAGTCACTTCCTAAGGCAAATTGTCTACCATATGTATTCCCAACTGCTTTGGTATTTGCTTGTTAATTGGGGTGGACTTGGGTGTCTCCGCATGCAAGTTAATTGGACTCAGTGGACTAACTGGGTGCACAGGTGCTGGGAGCATGCCTTAGATCAGTCTACTCGTGTGTGAAGAGTCTGAAAGTTCCGAATGGGGTTCAAACCACATGCATGTCCAGTCTACACTCACTACACATTATGTCAGTGTGCAGCCTTCAAACTGAAGGAGCTTAGTTAAGGCGTGAAAAATCTCACATGCCCTCATAATAAGCTTTGTTCCTTTCTGTTTACTTCCAGCCAACTTGTTTTAGGAAATGACGACCCTTTTTGAGGACTCAGACTGACACAAGCTGCAGACTTTGCCTATGCAGATGACAGAATAGACAGAAAATGCAGGCCTGATGTTGGTTGGTTTCTCCTCCCTGCACCACCCTGCTCTCTCTTTCTGATAGCTCACCAGCACTCTCTACCATTACATCTCCTTCTCTAGCATTCTTTTTTTTTCTTTCTCATTTTCTCTCTCTCTCTCTGCCCTGCGTTCCCTCTCTTGTGCGTGTGCACTCTCTCTCTTTCTCTCTCTCTCTCTCTCTCTAAGACAAATGCCTCTACCTAGCAGAAATCAGTTGGGTTTGCTAGTGCATGGTTTCCAAATGTTCAGCAGAGATAAACTGGGGTAGGTACTTTTGAAGTAACTTGAACCTTAAGTGTGGGAAGACTGCTATTTCCCTTAGCAATCAGCAAAAACTGAGAAATATTAGTGACTTGTATCACCATGACACAGAGTGTTTTGGCAGGTAACAGTTCAGTGACTTATTTAGATGAATTGACTTTTTTTTTCTTTTTTTTTTTAGAAAAGGTGGTTTCAAATTGAAGAATTTCTGGAAACAAAGTTCAAATCCTGTGGTGTGGCTGACCTTGGTTGTTACAGTTCGATCTTGCATGCAGGGAAGGATTCATCTTGCATAACCACTGTGCTGCTGCTTGCTAAAACCATGATGTTGAGGTCCTGTTGTTTCTCATGGGTCTCCTGGTACCATTCCCTCATCACTTCAGAGTCGTGAGTTGGGATCAGGGTCACCTGCAGGGTGGGAGCAAACAGCTGCTTAAGAGCAGAACTGGAAATCAAGTGGGAAAAAACAGAACAGCAATAACGTACTAATTAGACCATTAGAAAAAGAAAGGCAAAGAGAAAAAATCTTCTATTGTCCTTGGGAAATTCAAGGGACTTTGCATTTCAGTTTTCTAGGAACCAAAATAAAGCTGCCAAAAAATGAGTTTTCTTGGGGCAGATGAAGACTGGAACCAAAAGCAATCAGTGTGCAGCCTTCAAACTGAAGGAGCTTAGTTAAGGCGTGAAAAATCTCACATGCCCTCATAATAAGCTTTGTTCCTTTCTGTTTACTTCCAGCCAACTTGTTTTAGGAAATGACGACCCTTTTTGAGGACTCAGACTGACACAAGCTGCAGACTTTGCCTATGCAGATGACAGAATAGACAGAAAATGCAGGCCTGATGTTGGTTGGTTTCTCCTCCCTGCACCACCCTGCTCTCTCTTTCTGATAGCTCACCAGCACTCTCTACCATTACATCTCCTTCTCTAGCATTCTTTTTTTTTCTTTCTCATTTTCTCTCTCTCTCTGCCCTGCGTTCCCTCTCTTGTGCGTGTGCACTCTCTCTCTTTCTCTCTCTCTCTCTAAGACAAATGCCTCTACCTAGCAGAAATCAGTTGGGTTTGCTAGTGCATGGTTTCCAAATGTTCAGCAGAGATAAACTGGGGTAGGTACTTTTGAAGTAACTTGAACCTTAAGTGTGGGAAGACTGCTATTTCCCTTAGCAATCAGCAAAAACTGAGAAATATTAGTGACTTGTATCACCATGACACAGAGTGTTTTGGCAGGTAACAGTTCAGTGACTTATTTAGATGAATTGACTTTTTTTTTCTTTTTTTTTTTAGAAAAGGTGGTTTCAAATTGAAGAATTTCTGGAAACAAAGTTCAAATCCTGTGGTGTGGCTGACCTTGGTTGTTACAGTTCGATCTTGCATGCAGGGAAGGATTCATCTTGCATAACCACTGTGCTGCTGCTTGCTAAAACCATGATGTTGAGGTCCTGTTGTTTCTCATGGGTCTCCTGGTACCATTCCCTCATCACTTCAGAGTCGTGAGTTGGGATCAGGGTCACCTGCAGGGTGGGAGCAAACAGCTGCTTAAGAGCAGAACTGGAAATCAAGTGGGAAAAAACAGAACAGCAATAACGTACTAATTAGACCATTAGAAAAAGAAAGGCAAAGAGAAAAAATCTTCTATTGTCCTTGGGAAATTCAAGGGACTTTGCATTTCAGTTTTCTAGGAACCAAAATAAAGCTGCCAAAAAATGAGTTTTCTTGGGGCAGATGAAGACTGGAACCAAAAGCAAGTCATGATTCAGTGGAATTTCTTGTATTTCCTTTAACACAACTTAACAGATTTTACATTAACGATATCGCATATTTAACCCAAGGAGTTTTACTTACTATTACAGCTGACCTCTAATTGTGTGTAACTAACATTTCAACATAAGAGCAAAGATTTTTGTTTTTAATTGGTGTGTGTGGTTGGAGACAGAAGTGGAGTGGGTAAGGGGCTACTTGAACAGTGAAGCTTCCACCTAGGATTTAGAAAGGGGCCACTGGGTGCTTCTCCTTAGATTTCATATGGTGAAATAAACAGCATTTCTACTTAATGTTATGCAAATACAGTTTACTAGATGACTATACAAAACCCTAAGTAAACCTAAAAATCCATAGGTGAAATAATACTAAGAGTGGTTCATGGCTCGTTAGGATGTTGGGAGTTGGGAGTGTTCTGCTGGGAACCATGTTCAGCAGTGCTCTTCCTGCAGAAGCTCACAGGGACCGTGGCTTTTCTAAATGGCCACATCCCTGGCTTTCATCTATTTGTGAAAGACATCCACTTCACATGGATATATTGATTGATATTCCTGGTATATTAAGGTGAAGGGTGAGTCATCTCAGGCTCACCTCAGCAGATAGATGAACTATGATTTAGGGGTGGTAAAGTGGCCTTCCTTCAAGTCCATGGTGATTGGTGGTGAGAATACTTATATGCCAGCTTCTCTGTGTTAAATCCAGTTTGTCCTCAGGACAGTTCAAGTGTGACAGGCTCCCTGGGCACCTCATGGGCATCCACAGTCACAATGGTGCCTCATTAAACATGATCTCTTCCTTCTACCTCTGAACACATCTCCATGGGCTGTGCAGACACCATCCTGGAACTCTTACCTGCATGTTGCTGCCCCACTGGGCCTTCCCTTCCAGCAAGGCATCCAGGACAGCCCGGCTGGGCTCCTCAGCAGCAGGGTCATTCCCACTCACCACGAATAGGATGACCTCACTCTCTTGAAACAAGCCAACGTTCTTACTGTTGCTGGGAAATTCAAGGGACTTTGCATTTCAGTTTTCTAGGAACCAAAATAAAGCTGCCAAAAAATGAGTTTTCTTGGGGCAGATGAAGACTGGAACCAAAAGCAAGTCATGATTCAGTGGAATTTCTTGTATTTCCTTTAACACAACTTAACAGATTTTACATTAACGATATCGCATATTTAACCCAAGGAGTTTTACTTACTATTACAGCTGACCTCTAATTGTGTGTAACTAACATTTCAACATAAGAGCAAAGATTTTTGTTTTTAATTGGTGTGTGTGGTTGGAGACAGAAGTGGAGTGGGTAAGGGGCTACTTGAACAGTGAAGCTTCCACCTAGGATTTAGAAAGGGGCCACTGGGTGCTTCTCCTTAGATTTCATATGGTGAAATAAACAGCATTTCTACTTAATGTTATGCAAATACAGTTTACTAGATGACTATACAAAACCCTAAGTAAACCTAAAAATCCATAGGTGAAATAATACTAAGAGTGGTTCATGGCTCGTTAGGATGTTGGGAGTTGGGAGTGTTCTGCTGGGAACCATGTTCAGCAGTGCTCTTCCTGCAGAAGCTCACAGGGACCGTGGCTTTTCTAAATGGCCACATCCCTGGCTTTCATCTATTTGTGAAAGACATCCACTTCACATGGATATATTGATTGATATTCCTGGTATATTAAGGTGAAGGGTGAGTCATCTCAGGCTCACCTCAGCAGATAGATGAACTATGATTTAGGGGTGGTAAAGTGGCCTTCCTTCAAGTCCATGGTGATTGGTGGTGAGAATACTTATATGCCAGCTTCTCTGTGTTAAATCCAGTTTGTCCTCAGGACAGTTCAAGTGTGACAGGCTCCCTGGGCACCTCATGGGCATCCACAGTCACAATGGTGCCTCATTAAACATGATCTCTTCCTTCTACCTCTGAACACATCTCCATGGGCTGTGCAGACACCATCCTGGAACTCTTACCTGCATGTTGCTGCCCCACTGGGCCTTCCCTTCCAGCAAGGCATCCAGGACAGCCCGGCTGGGCTCCTCAGCAGCAGGGTCATTCCCACTCACCACGTAATAGGATGACCTCACTCTCTTGAAAAATTCAACGTCAACGTTCTTACTGTTGCTGTGGTTGGGAATATAGCACAGGTCCAAGTACACAGGGGGGCCTGGGGGCACAGCTGAGGGCTTGGACATCTTGGTGGTTCCTGGCCCTTCAGTAAACAAAAACAAAGAGAAGGCCAGGGTCACAGGAATGCAAAGAGACCCATCTGTCCCGCATACCTTCCCCACTCATTTCTAAGAAGGTGCTCCAGGACATGGAGGGGTATGGGCATTCCCCTCTCTAGTAGAGGACATTTAACACTGGAGTATGAGGTAGTATCACCTGGGTATTTACCAGCTCACAGGAGAAAAGAAGCATGGGGCGTTTCCCTTTGTGGACAAGGCATTAGGAATTAAGAGTTTGAAGGCCTTCCCCAAAGATAGAACTAGACAGATTCCTAAAAGAGCTACTATTGTGCATTTTCATTTGAAATGTGACCTAAGAAACAGATTTTAAAGGACAAAAGTATCTGCATTTGGTAAAGCATAGTTAAGCTATCTTAGTAATCCATGTTAGGATGCATGTAAGAGCAGTGTTGCCCATAGCTGAATATTATCCCCTCACATTCGACCTACCCAGTGGCAAGATCTTAACATCATGTTACTTCCAAGATCCTCAGCACCTCAACCTCATGTATAAAGTGATGAGACGCTGTATTCTTTCCTCAGAACAGACCTCTATAATGGAAGACATCTCTCCTAAGACAACACTGGATACCAGACTTTGGCAAGAGGAAGGTTCAGAAAGACTCGGCTTTCTCTAGCCAATCAGGACACACCAGACTGAGGTAAGGGGCATGTGGTGGCCAAAATTCCCTCCACATCAGAAAGCCCAGATGAAGTGAAGGTTCAGATTAACCCCAAAGTTTCTGGGACTCTTGTTTGGAGAGCTGGCTTTCTGATTTGTTCAAATTAGAAGGTTGAAACATTAACAGCCGGCTCCTCCTTGGAACTCTTAAACATGATCTCTTCCTTCTACCTCTGAACACATCTCCATGGGCTGTGCAGACACCATCCTGGAACTCTTACCTGCATGTTGCTGCCCCACTGGGCCTTCCCTTCCAGCAAGGCATCCAGGACAGCCCGGCTGGGCTCCTCAGCAGCAGGGTCATTCCCACTCACCACGTAATAGGATGACCTCACTCTCTTGAAAAATTCAACGTCAACGTTCTTACTGTTGCTGTGGTTGGGAATATAGCACAGGTCCAAGTACACAGGGGGGCCTGGGGGCACAGCTGAGGGCTTGGACATCTTGGTGGTTCCTGGCCCTTCAGTAAACAAAAACAAAGAGAAGGCCAGGGTCACAGGAATGCAAAGAGACCCATCTGTCCCGCATACCTTCCCCACTCATTTCTAAGAAGGTGCTCCAGGACATGGAGGGGTATGGGCATTCCCCTCTCTAGTAGAGGACATTTAACACTGGAGTATGAGGTAGTATCACCTGGGTATTTACCAGCTCACAGGAGAAAAGAAGCATGGGGCGTTTCCCTTTGTGGACAAGGCATTAGGAATTAAGAGTTTGAAGGCCTTCCCCAAAGATAGAACTAGACAGATTCCTAAAAGAGCTACTATTGTGCATTTTCATTTGAAATGTGACCTAAGAAACAGATTTTAAAGGACAAAAGTATCTGCATTTGGTAAAGCATAGTTAAGCTATCTTAGTAATCCATGTTAGGATGCATGTAAGAGCAGTGTTGCCCATAGCTGAATATTATCCCCTCACATTCGACCTACCCAGTGGCAAGATCTTAACATCATGTTACTTCCAAGATCCTCAGCACCTCAACCTCATGTATAAAGTGATGAGACGCTGTATTCTTTCCTCAGAACAGACCTCTATAATGGAAGACATCTCTCCTAAGACAACACTGGATACCAGACTTTGGCAAGAGGAAGGTTCAGAAAGACTCGGCTTTCTCTAGCCAATCAGGACACACCAGACTGAGGTAAGGGGCATGTGGTGGCCAAAATTCCCTCCACATCAGAAAGCCCAGATGAAGTGAAGGTTCAGATTAACCCCAAAGTTTCTGGGACTCTTGTTTGGAGAGCTGGCTTTCTGATTTGTTCAAATTAGAAGGTTGAAACATTAACAGAACTAGCATTGTAAGGCAGTGATTCTTCCTCCTGGGCAGATGATTAGAATCACTGAGCATGCTTAATACTGATATCCTGGCTTCACTGACTAGGGTAGGGCTTCACTGGCCTGGACACCCATCATTTTTCAAAAGCACCCTAGCCAGTGCTAATATGTATCTAGTTTGAGACCACTGCTGTAGAACTATTTAAAATACTAGCCCAGGTCCTCTATATTTAATCCTGTTGCCTTTCTCCATGGGATGTATAGAGACTATCATCCCACAGTGAAAACCAGCTGTGAACTCTATCAGTGGTCTAGTTTTATTTGGGGAGGGCAGGGATAGTGAGAATCAGCCAAAGTAGTATTTGGATAAACTGACTCATTTTATGAATAGGTTAACCAGCTATTATAATGAGCCTAAGATTAAAGCCCTCAGCATGTTCATGTGTAAATCTCAAAGAATTCTGACTTTGGGAGGTTTGTGAGTTACATTCATCTACTATTTTTAAATGTCTGCAGTTTCCCCTTGCATCCTAAATCACTCCCATCAACCCCAAAATTACATTGTTCAGAGAAGCCCAAGCAAAGGGAACTGCCAGAAGCTGACCCAGGTTTGATTTTGTCTTTTAAGAACATCTGTTAGGGAAATATCTTCAAAGTAATTCAGATTAACTCACGATACCTAAAATTTGTTTCAAAAACACCACAATTGGGCTAAGAATTGTTGCCCATAGCTGAATATTATCCTCACATTCGACCTACCCAGTGGCAAGATCTTAACATCAGAAGATCCTCAGCACCTCAACCTCATGTATAAAGTGATGAGACGCTGTATTCTTTCCTCAGAACAGACCTCTATAATGGAAGACATCTCTCCTAAGACAACACTGGATACCAGACTTTGGCAAGAGGAAGGTTCAGAAAGACTCGGCTTTCTCTAGCCAATCAGGACACACCAGACTGAGGTAAGGGGCATGTGGTGGCCAAAATTCCCTCCACATCAGAAAGCCCAGATGAAGTGAAGGTTCAGATTAACCCCAAAGTTTCTGGGACTCTTGTTTGGAGAGCTGGCTTTCTGATTTGTTCAAATTAGAAGGTTGAAACATTAACAGAACTAGCATTGTAAGGCAGTGATTCTTCCTCCTGGGCAGATGATTAGAATCACTGAGCATGCTTAATACTGATATCCTGGCTTCACTGACTAGGGTAGGGCTTCACTGGCCTGGACACCCATCATTTTTCAAAAGCACCCTAGCCAGTGCTAATATGTATCTAGTTTGAGACCACTGCTGTAGAACTATTTAAAATACTAGCCCAGGTCCTCTATATTTAATCCTGTTGCCTTTCTCCATGGGATGTATAGAGACTATCATCCCACAGTGAAAACCAGCTGTGAACTCTATCAGTGGTCTAGTTTTATTTGGGGAGGGCAGGGATAGTGAGAATCAGCCAAAGTAGTATTTGGATAAACTGACTCATTTTATGAATAGGTTAACCAGCTATTATAATGAGCCTAAGATTAAAGCCCTCAGCATGTTCATGTGTAAATCTCAAAGAATTCTGACTTTGGGAGGTTTGTGAGTTACATTCATCTACTATTTTTAAATGTCTGCAGTTTCCCCTTGCATCCTAAATCACTCCCATCAACCCCAAAATTACATTGTTCAGAGAAGCCCAAGCAAAGGGAACTGCCAGAAGCTGACCCAGGTTTGATTTTGTCTTTTAAGAACATCTGTTAGGGAAATATCTTCAAAGTAATTCAGATTAACTCACGATACCTAAAAATTTGTTTCAAAAAACACCACAATTGCGTGGGCTAGAGTGTAAGTTTAGTGAGTTTGGTAGCAAATTTCAGTTGGGTTTCAATCTGTTTGAATGGATTCTATGTTTTCTCCTAAGTCCGATTCATTGTCAAAGTCCTTTAGATCAAAGAGTTAATTATCTGATAGCTTTATACTAATTCTAAGCATGAACAAAATTCAGTTTTTTTTCTCTATGTGTGGATAAAAAGAGGAAATCTGATGAGATCTGAGTCTTGAAATCGATGCTCCATGTTGCTTAAAAGTAAAAATTTGTACCTGTAACTAGTACTTCCTAAAATGTACTGGATTTGAGATTCTCAAATGTTCATCTATCAGATTTTCTGTAATAAATCAAGGAAGTATTGCTTACTTTTTTAAAAAAATTACTGCTTTATTTATCTTAATTTGGCTGCACTGGGTCTTAGTTGTGGCATGTGAGATCTAGTTCCCTGACCAGGAATCAAACCTGGGCTCCCTGCATTAGAAGCACAGAGTCTTAACCACTGGACCACCAGGGAAGTCCCTATTGCTTACTTTTTGCTTTACATGTTTGTGAACTACGATCTAAATCCCTAGAATACCTATATAAAGCAAATAAAATATATGAATTCAAATCCCTGTGATTGGTCTGAAGCAACAAAATGAAGCTGAGCCATCAGAAATCTGTTCATCAAAAGCCCAGATCACTGCTGAGAACCTGAGAGATGTCTAAGAATCTGAAGTCAGGGATGCCTGCTCCTGCCAAATGGAATTTAAACCTAAAACAGAAGACTAAGTGTCTGTTGGTGAGGCATTTTGGTCAGAAGAGGGTAAGTAGAGTCTTAGATGCACTACTCAATAGCCGACTGATTTCACTGGCTGATACAACAGAGCATTGATAGTAACGGAGATGCATCTCCAGCTGGGTGATTTATTTTTTCTCATTAAAACAGCATTAACTTTTAATTTTAAAAAAGTTACAACTTTATTTAAAATATTTTTATTTTTAAAATTAGAACCTAAATCTTGGATCTGTGCCAGTTATTCTAGACTTGGCTTAGAATTTGGCTCCCTCTAGGCCTACAGGAGCTCCTCACCTATGTCACCTCAGCTCGATTCTGGGGCCAGCATGGCTGAAGCCAATGTCAACAGAATCTTCCTAAGGAGCCTGAAACACACAGCCTTGGTTCTGAAGATTCAGATCAAGGCTGTGGTTTCGCAAAAGGGAGCCAAGCCAGGGTTTGCATCTGGGGAACTGGAGCTGCCCTGGGCTGTATGCTGAGCTTTCCCCAGGCCTATGGGCTCCACTGGGCTGGGATTCCTACCCATTGGTAAAAGAAAATGGTGAGGGAAGAGAAGAATGCCAAGTTGTGCTCTTGCCTCCCCAGGACAAGGTCAGATAGAAACACAGAGGCCACAGCTACAAGCAGAGATGACACGTCCCAATCTAGGACACCAGCACCTTCCGACCTACCTGCAGTTGCCGTCTTCACCGACTTGGAGGTGGAGGCGTTGGCGGCATTCTTGGTCTCCTTGTCTTTCTCTTCCCCACGTGCAGCTTTGACTTCAGGAGTGGTGGTGGTTTTTGTCGCCTTTTCCACAGATTCTTTCTTCTTTGGAGAAGCCACTCTGGACACCTTATCTGAGGATTCCTTCAAGGCCCCTGGCTTGGGGGAAGCCGCAGAGGGCTTGGACTTCCCATCACCCTTCTTGACAGGTGAGGATGACTTGGTCTTTGTACCTGGCTTTTTGGTTTTGGTCTTCTCTTTCAGGTCTTTCTTCAGAGCTTTGCCCAGGTTCTGCTCAATGGCCAAGGCCTCCGGGTCCATCATGGACACATCAGGGTGGCGTGGCGACGGGCTGCGGTCCTGCATGGGAGCTGGAGGTGGATCCATGTGTTTGTATGTGACGGTTTTGTCTGTGGGGATGGTTTCTGACTCATCTTCAGAGTCGATGTTTGCATCAGCTGTGATGGAGGGACACTCTTCAGTCTCCGGGGGGACATCAGAGTCTGTCTGGGACGGGGCAGATTCACTGACTGAGGTGGGTGGGGTTTCATCACACTGTCGACCCTGAGGCTTTCCTCCAGGGGGCGGTGGGGCTCCCCCTGACTGGGTGAGGGGCTTCTCCGACTCTTCAGTTGGCTCTTCACTGGCAAACCACTCGAGAGGATTGGGATTGATGAAGGAGGGCGAGAGCTCTGTCTTGGGATGCTTGTATTCACAGGAGGACACAAGGCATAAGTCAACGTCCTGGCGAGCCTCGGAGGGGGACTTCTTCTCTGCCATGTAGCACTGGTCTGGAGTCTCATAGGCATACGACACCTGGGGGGCTCGACTGACTTTCTCGGGTGTCTCATAACAGTAGGCGGAGGCATCAGGGGAGCGAGTGGTTGCTGTTGATGTCTCGTAGGAGTAGCTTTCAGACTCAGGGAAACCAGCAGTTTTCTCCATGGTCTCGTAAGAGTAGCTGGAATCCCCAAGTGTGTGGCCGCCCTCTTCAGAGTCGTCATAGCCATTGCTGATGTCATCCAGGAGCTTTGGAGACCGCTCAGTCTTTTCATAGCTGTAAGCACTCACTTCAGGGGTCCTTATGGTCTTCTCACTTATCTCATATGCATAGCCAGACTCTTCGGGGCTCCGTGTGGTCTTCTCAGTAATCTCATAGGCATAGCTTCCATCTTCAGGAGTCTTGGTGATCTTCTCCATGATCTCATAGGAGTAGCCACTGTCAGATGGGGATTTGGCGGCACTCTCCGTCTTCTCATAGTAATAGCCACTCACATCTAGAGTCCGGGTAGTTTTCTCATAAGTCTCATAGTCATAACCTTCTTCATCTGGGGACCTGGTTGTCTTCTCAGGCTTCTGATAGGCATAGGTGAAGTCTCCGGGTGTCTTCCCTCCGGTGTCCTTCTCCAAGCTGGGTGTGGTCAAATCTCTGTTCAAGGCTAGATGGTGTGGCATCGTATCAAATAGCATGGAGGCACGGAAGCCATAGGGCTCTGTGGACGCTGCGTCCATCGGTGGGGTAGAGGCAGTGTGGCAAGCTGCTGTGCTCTCTTTGACTGCAGAGGTAGTATCTGAAAGACCAGGAGAATATAAAGGAGAGGATTCTCTTGGGGTGAGTGGAGAGATATCAGATTTGGGTGAGAGCTTCTCGGCTTCCAGACTCTGCACCTTTTCAGAGGTGAGTGAGGCATACAAGGATATATCTCTGGGAGGAACAACATCAGATAGGGTATCTTCTTGGAGAGGAGACGCTATCTGAGAAGGGGTGTGCGCAGAAGAGGTGGATGGGGAGGCCTCCACCTGAGACACTGAGATGAGCTCGGAGAGATCGTTGTCTTGGGTGTAGGATGGCTCCTCCGTTGGTGGGATCTTGTGGGATAAGCTAGAATCCTGCATGTCAGAAGGACTATAGTCCACCTCAGTGGGCCCGTTTTCAGTGATGTGAAGCACGCCAGCACACACTGCAGGCTGATCAGGAGACTGACGGCTGAAGTCCATAGCAAGAGAATGCTCAGGGGACTCCTGGCCAAATTCAATTGACATGGAGGACTGTTCCGATCGGTGATCTTGGACTGGGGTCCGAGACTTGGATGTTTTAGGAGAGAAGTCTGGCGGAGAAATTGACATTGGTCTTGGGCACTCTTCTTTGGATGGAGACATTTCTGTTTCTTGGAAAGTGGTGGGTGTTTGCACGACAGACACAGAAAGGGAGTCGTCTACCTCAGTGGAGTGCGGGGACCCAACCTCAGCATGCAGTGAAGGAGATACGTCGTCAGTTGTTGGCTCTGGGAATGAGCTCGTGGCCACAGAAGCTGTGGAGACCGAGGCCACGCCCTCCATGTGAGAATATGTGTCTTCCACTGCCCCCTCGTCAACAGGAGTGGCAGACTTGTCTGAGACAGTGCCTTCAGAGATGGACATCTTCGTGTCTTCTTTCAGAGATCCAAACTGACTGACGTCTATCTGTGTAGGAGAAACATCTCCTAATCTCCTTTCATCTAAAGCCAGTCCTGCTTGAGAACTCATGGCATCAACATCATCAGTTTTCTTTTCTTGACCAAAGTCTTCCTTTATTGGTATAAAGTCTGTACTTTTCCCTTCCTGTTTGTCTTGGAAAAGGCTGGTAGAGGTCATGTCAGAAACTGGGCTTATTTGGTCTGGAGAGGCTTCTTTTCCATACTTTCCTTCAAAGGGGCTTTCAGTACCTCTGCTGGGAGCCTTGTCATCCGCTCTTAGGAAACTTTCATACGCAGACTCAGATCCAATTAGGGGAGGGCTCCGTAGAGGAGACAGAACTTTTTCAATCGGAGACTCTGAGTCAGGCACAGGTTCATCCATGGGGCTTATGGAAGCCCTTTCGCTCTCATCTTTGGCATCACTGAATTCAAAGCTCACAGGGACTGCTGCAGGTTTTTCAGTGGCATCTGTGGGTAGGTCACTGGATTTCTCTTCAGTGGGAGACTGGTAGTATGGTGTGTGGCCAGCACTGCCAGTCACAGACTGAGATGGAGACACCACCTCCAGGGTCTTATCCTCAGGGCTGGCACAGGGCTCTTCCACCACTTCTTGGGTCACCTCTGGAGACACTGGGACCACTTCTGCCTCTGTGGAGACTTTAATCTCATTGGGCGTCAGAGAGAAGTTCACGCTACGTTCACCCAAGGGGGTCCTCTCTATGGGCGATGGTGGAGACGGACTCAGGGACGGGCTCTTGGGTGGACTGAGTTTTTCATCTGAAACTCCTGAGACCATGTCTTTGCTCTCCAGCATGGCACTGGCTCTCACGTCTTTCTCTTCAGAGTAGTAGGCGTCGCGCAGAGCCGATCTGCTGAACTTGTCTTCCTCCATGGACGAGGGTGGGGAGATGGTGGAGGCTGAAGCATTGTAGTCCCTCCCATCAGTGGCATCTGTTTTGACCCATCAGAAAGTCCATTGAGTGAGGTCACAGCAGGCTTAGCATATTCCTGAGAATACAGTGAAGACTCATATTTGGTGATGTTGACAAATTCTTGAGATGGTGACTCGGTCTCTTCATTGTTGGTCTCCACTCATCACATCCCGAGGAGTGGACATCTCGTCCATGGGGTGGGCTCACTGGATATCTCAATGGTCGGACTGCTGTGAATTCTTCAGGCTGGTCTTCCCGATTTTCCTCATCAGAGGCGGTGGCCTCACTCTCCGAGCCTCCAGGTAAAGTCTCATCGTGAATGGTAGAGGCAAAGTCTTATTCCTTCCAAGGGGCTGTCAAACTGGGCTTAGGTACTTCTTTTCCATACTTTCCTTCAAAGGGGCTTTCAGTACCTCTGCTGGGAGCCTTGTCATCCGCTCTTAGGAAACTTTCATACGCAGACTCAGATCCAATTAGGGGAGGGCTCCGTAGAGGAGACAGAACTTTTTCAATCGGAGACTCTGAGTCAGGCACAGGTTCATCCATGGGGCTTATGGAAGCCCTTTCGCTCTCATCTTTGGCATCACTGAATTCAAAGCTCACAGGGACTGCTGCAGGTTTTTCAGTGGCATCTGTGGGTAGGTCACTGGATTTCTCTTCAGTGGGAGACTGGTAGTATGGTGTGTGGCCAGCACTGCCAGTCACAGACTGAGATGGAGACACCACCTCCAGGGTCTTATCCTCAGGGCTGGCACAGGGCTCTTCCACCACTTCTTGGGTCACCTCTGGAGACACTGGGACCACTTCTGCCTCTGTGGAGACTTTAATCTCATTGGGCGTCAGAGAGAAGTTCACGCTACGTTCACCCAAGGGGGTCCTCTCTATGGGCGATGGTGGAGACGGACTCAGGGACGGGCTCTTGGGTGGACTGAGTTTTTCATCTGAAACTCCTGAGACCATGTCTTTGCTCTCCAGCATGGCACTGGCTCTCACGTCTTTCTCTTCAGAGTAGTAGGCGTCGCGCAGAGCCGATCTGCTGAACTTGTCTTCCTCCATGGACGAGGGTGGGGAGATGGTGGAGGCTGAAGCATTGTAGTCCCTCCCATCAGTGGCATCTGTTTTTGACCCATCAGAAAGTCCATTGAGTGAGGTCACAGCAGGCTTAGCATATTCCTGAGAATACAGTGAAGACTCATATTTGGTGATGTTGACAAATTCTTGAGATGGTGACTCGGTCTCTTCATTGTTGGTCTCGTCACTCATCACATCCCGAGGAGTGGACATCTCGTCCATGGGGGTGGGCTCACTGGATATCTCAATGGTCGACTGTGTGTAGCCAGAGGTGGCTGTGAATTCTTCAGGCTGGTCTTCCCGATTTTCCTCATCAGAGGCGGTGGCCTCACTCTCCGAGCCTCCAGGTAAAGTCTCATCGTGAATGGTAGAGGCAGGTTCTCGGATGGGAGACTGGGCTCCCGCTGGCTTGGGGGATGCAGTAAGGAACCCATACTGGTCTTCGACACGACTGGCTTCTGCAGCCTTGTCCACCACAGCCATCACGTAGTCTTCTGCTTCAGCCTTTTCAGGCTCATAGTCTTCCTCTCTGGTATCCTCGGCTCTGTCCTCCTCCTCAGACTGATCGGCCTCTCCCTTCTCCAGTGCATCGTCCATGTCTTCTTCAGCTCGGTCATCACCACTGGCCACAGACTCCCGCTTCTCCTTGATGTGCACGTCAGCCTCAGCCTTGGCGCTCTCCTCCTCCTCCGCCAGGCTCTGCTTGGAGGTGCTCACCCGCACGTGGTCCTCTCCGTCCTCTTCCGGCTCCTCTGCCTCTTCAGTTTCTGCTTTCTCTTCATAGTCTCCAGTCTCAGAGGACTCCTCAAAGCCTGTGCCTTCATCTTCAAATTTTTCAGTGTCCTCCACCCCCTGCTTCTCGACGGGCTCCAGCTCCTCCGGGGTCTGCTCGCACTCGCCTTCCCTCCGTGGTAGTGATTCCCTCGTCCCGGGGGCTCGGCGGACCTTTGATGACCTCTGTCTCTTTCTGGATGACGTAGGCTTCAACAGGCTCAGTCTCCTTCAGTTTCTCTTCATCCTCGATCAGCTCCAGCTGAGGCTTGATGTCTTTTGCAACATCGACCTCTTCAGCCTTCAGCTCCTCAAAGTCCTTGGTCAGATCCTCAGGGGATGACATGAGGGACCTCTCGGCCTCAAGTTCCTTGGCAGGGCCGGTGGTCACTAACCCAGCTGCTACGGCCACGGCTGCTGCGGTGGCCGCAGTGCCAACGGCCACAGCCTCTGCAGCCTTGCCTTCCTTCTTCACGACTTTAGTCTTCCCTTTCTCTTTTGGCTTCCCAGCAGCCAGGGGCTCTTTCTTGACAGGCTCATCCTTCTTGAGTGCTTTTGGTTTTAATGCAGCCGGTTTTTTTGCTTCAGATGTGAGAGTAGGTGATTTTTTAATGTCTTTAGGAAGTTTCTTAATGTCTTTTTTGGGTTCCTTCTCCTCCTTTTTAATTTCCTTCTTTTTTAGCGGTCTCATCGTGATTGGTAGAGGCAGGTTCTCGGATGGGAGACTGGGCTCCCGCTGGCTTGGGGGATGCAGTAAGGAACCCATACTGGTCTTCGACACGACTGGCTTCTGCAGCCTTGTCCACCACAGCCATCACGTAGTCTTCTGCTTCAGCCTTTTCAGGCTCATAGTCTTCCTCTCTGGTATCCTCGGCTCTGTCCTCCTCCTCAGACTGATCGGCCTCTCCCTTCTCCAGTGCATCGTCCATGTCTTCTTCAGCTCGGTCATCACCACTGGCCACAGACTCCCGCTTCTCCTTGATGTGCACGTCAGCCTCAGCCTTGGCGCTCTCCTCCTCCTCCGCCAGGCTCTGCTTGGAGGTGCTCACCCGCACGTGGTCCTCTCCGTCCTCTTCCGGCTCCTCTGCCTCTTCAGTTTCTGCTTTCTCTTCATAGTCTCCAGTCTCAGAGGACTCCTCAAAGCCTGTGCCTTCATCTTCAAATTTTTCAGTGTCCTCCACCCCCTGCTTCTCGACGGGCTCCAGCTCCTCCGGGGTCTGCTCGCACTCGCCTTCCCCCTCCGTGGTAGTGATTCCCTCGTCGGGGGACTCGGCGGGACCTTTGATGACCTCTGTCTCTTTCTGGATGACGTAGGCTTCAACAGGCTCAGTCTCCTTCAGTTTCTCTTCATCCTCGATCAGCTCCAGCTGAGGCTTGATGTCTTTTGCAACATCGACCTCTTCAGCCTTCAGCTCCTCAAAGTCCTTGGTCAGATCCTCAGGGGATGACATGAGGGACCTCTCGGCCTCAAGTTCCTTGGCAGGGCCGGTGGTCACTAACCCAGCTGCTACGGCCACGGCTGCTGCGGTGGCCGCAGTGCCAACGGCCACAGCCTCTGCAGCCTTGCCTTCCTTCTTCACGACTTTAGTCTTCCCTTTCTCTTTTGGCTTCCCAGCAGCCAGGGGCTCTTTCTTGACAGGCTCATCCTTCTTGAGTGCTTTTGGTTTTAATGCAGCCGGTTTTTTTGCTTCAGATGTGAGAGTAGGTGATTTTTTAATGTCTTTAGGAAGTTTCTTAATGTCTTTTTTGGGTTCCTTCTCCTCCTTTTTAATTTCCTTCTTTTCCTCCTTCTTCACTTCCTTCTTGGCTTCTTTTAGTGGGGTTTCTTTCTTAACCTCTTTTTTGACTTCTTTTTTCTCTTCCTTCTTGACTTCTTTTTTGACTTCCTTTTTCACCTCTTCCTTTTTTGGCTTTTCCTCCTTCTTGACGGGTGTTTTGTCCTCTTTTTTAGCCACCTCTTTCTTTGGCTTCTCCTTCTCTTTCTCCTCCTTCTTCTCTTCGGGCTTTGCCTTCGTCTCCTTCTTCACAGTCTTCTCCTTGGCAACTTTGGGTTTGACGTCAGTGCCCTGTTTCTCAGCAGCCTCGGCTTTGACTGGGGGCAGCTCTTCTTTGCTGGGCCCCTCCTTTTCTGTCACTGGAGGTTTGGTCTCTGCCTTCACAGGTTTGTCTTTTTTCACCATCACCTTTTCTTTGCTTTCTACCTTGGGTGCCTTTTCCAGTCCTTTTGTGACTTCAGGGTTTCTTCTTTCGACTCTTTTCGCACAGTTTTGCTGGGGAGTGGTTTTGTGGCTGGCTTCAGACTCTCGCGGCTGTCGGCCCTCTGTTTCAGTTTTACTTGTTTCACCACGGGGGCAGCCACCTGGCCTGTGAGATCCTTCTGGGTGGCCAGTGGCTGTTTCAGGAAGTCCAAATGTTTGAGCTTTTCCAGTCCTTCCAGGATATTGTATTGGGTGCTGTTGCCAGGAAACAGAACTCGGATGATCTTCTCTGCAGGGTTCGCTGGATGCCACACAATCAAGGATGAGACTGAGGTTAAGTAGGAAATAGGTATGTCTATTTCTTGACCATTAGGCAGGATGAGTTCAGCCTTGTCTTTGTTAGTGCCAGTCCAGGCGAAATGCTCGCTGATAGCGGTGGCCGCAGTGCCAACGGCCACAGCCTCTGCAGCCTTGCCTTCCTTCTTCACGACTTTAGTCTTCCCTTTCTCTTTTGGCTTCCCAGCAGCCAGGGGCTCTTTCTTGACAGGCTCATCCTTCTTGAGTGCTTTTGGTTTTAATGCAGCCGGTTTTTTTGCTTCAGATGTGAGAGTAGGTGATTTTTTAATGTCTTTAGGAAGTTTCTTAATGTCTTTTTTGGGTTCCTTCTCCTCCTTTTTAATTTCCTTCTTTTCCTCCTTCTTCACTTCCTTCTTGGCTTCTTTTAGTGGGGTTTCTTTCTTAACCTCTTTTTTGACTTCTTTTTTCTCTTCCTTCTTGACTTCTTTTTTGACTTCCTTTTTCACCTCTTCCTTTTTTGGCTTTTCCTCCTTCTTGACGGGTGTTTTGTCCTCTTTTTTAGCCACCTCTTTCTTTGGCTTCTCCTTCTCTTTCTCCTCCTTCTTCTCTTCGGGCTTTGCCTTCGTCTCCTTCTTCACAGTCTTCTCCTTGGCAACTTTGGGTTTGACGTCAGTGCCCTGTTTCTCAGCAGCCTCGGCTTTGACTGGGGGCAGCTCTTCTTTGCTGGGCCCCTCCTTTTCTGTCACTGGAGGTTTGGTCTCTGCCTTCACAGGTTTGTCTTTTTTCACCATCACCTTTTCTTTGCTTTCTACCTTGGGTGCCTTTTCCAGTCCTTTTGTGACTTCAGGGGTTTCTTCTTTCGACTCTTTTCGCACAGTTTTGCTGGGGAGTGGTTTTGTGGCTGGCTTCAGACTCTCGCGGCTGTCGGCCCTCTGTTTCAGTTTTACTTGTTTCACCACGGGGGCAGCCACCTGGCCTGTGAGATCCTTCTGGGTGGCCAGTGGCTGTTTCAGGAAGTCCAAATGTTTGAGCTTTTCCAGTCCTTCCAGGATATTGTATTGGGTGCTGTTGCCAGGAAACAGAACTCGGATGATCTTCTCTGCAGGGTTCGCTGGATGCCACACAATCAAGGATGAGACTGAGGTTAAGTAGGAAATAGGTATGTCTATTTCTTGACCATTAGGCAGGATGAGTTCAGCCTTGTCTTTGTTAGTGCCAGTCCACTGCTGCATGAAATACTGCATCTCCTTGCTGCTCTTGACTGGGTTAAGCACGTACATCTCCAGTTTGCCAACTCCCATTTTCTGGAAAAGAATGACAGGATCAATGGTATTGCCTACACTCCTGAACAGAGGTTCTGGCTTCATGGACAATTTGTTTAGGTACTGAAGAGTGAAGCAAGCTTCTTCTATGCTTCTCTTCATCTTGATGTTTGGCTCTGGGTTTTTCAGATTTTCAGGTACATTGAGGAATACAACTCCTAAGTCAGGGGAGATGAGGTTTTTCATCCAGTCACTATTGGTGGTGGAGCCCTGGGACTGTTCTTCCTCGAGCTCTGCGATTTTCCGCTGGAGCATGCTATTTATTCCAGGCAAATTGTCATCCCCAATGTGGGTGAGCAGGATGGAGTCCACTCGGTCCAAGTGTCGGATGAGCTTCCAGAAGCAGGATTTTCTTTCTGAGCCTCCATTGATGAGCATGTTGAATCCATTCACTGCAAACAATGCAGAATCGCCTCTCCCTCCTGGAAAAATGTAACAGCAGGGCTTGGAGAGCTTTAGAAATCCACCTGACGTGGGAGGCTCTAGGATGTCAAAGGGAGACGGGACTTCCACAGATTCTGAGAGATACTCGGTAAACTCGGAAAGTCCTTCCATTTCTGGCAATATAGATGCGGAGTTGAGTTTAATATTGATGAAGTCTTGGAGGTTGTGTCTGTCAAGATTGGAGTTTTTCCAGTCCCCTTCTTCAGGACAGAAAAGGGTTAAGCTGGCTTTGTTGGCAGGATGGGTAGTACTCAGTAATTCACCGATCTGGGATTTAAAAAATAAAATCATAAGAAAAACAGAAAAGGCTTAAATGACTGTCATCACTGATCTAGCCCCTCCATCTATCACTAGGTATTACAGGATCATCAGATGCACACAGGGCAAACATCAGGGTTGGCTGGTAAGTTTTCCATACTGGTAAGCAAACAGCCTCCGTCCTGAATGCACCTTCCATTCCCTTCTGCCGCTGCTCGCTGCCCCTCCCACTGCCCCAGACCTCACCACCATCTGTTCTTGCCCTGCAGGGGATCTTCAGAACTCTAAGGTCAGTGACCGTCTGGATGATAAGTGCCTGTGTGCTTATGAAACACTTTGGATAGCATCCCTCGGTACTTGCCATGCAAAAATACCCTTTAAAAATAAACTACCACAGGAGAAGACCAGGTGAGTTGTCTCACCATTGATATCAACTGTTTTCTTTTATTCCACTGGGCTTGGCAAAAAGGACTGATGACATATTTAAAGAATTTAGAGGCAGTGTACATGGGTCAATTTTTTAAATTTAGTAGGTAGAGAAGAAAAAAGTTTGGTGGATTTTTTTTTTTTTTTTTGGTGCACCTTGGAGACAGAAAGTTACAGACTGCACATCACTACAAAAAACTACTGGTTGTGGCATCAGTTGACAGTTTGTAAACCATCAGTGGTTTACCCAGCACATTCTCTGCAAATGCAGACACTCTGAAACCATGGTGATTAGAGCAAGCAGCCAGATTTGTCCCCCAATTACTCCTGTTTGAATCCAAGGTAAGATGTTCTGCTCCATTACAACTCCTGTTCTTTTCAGGGCAAGCCAGCCATGAGTGGCTAAAATCAGATCTGGCTGAAAGGTTTTTCAACAGTTTGCTTGCTTAGCACCACAGGACAGGAATGCAGAAGAGCTATTTGGGACCAAGATCATAGCTTAATGAAAAGGCAGTTTTCTTTGTCACTCAATATTAGGGCCCCATGCCTAATATGTAGTTAAGAATCATGCAGTCAACCCCAGTTTTCTTCCTTAACTTCCAGCAAAGCTCATCAATCAGCCCAGAGTTTCCAGTGAAAAAAACTCTGTGTCCTGGATGCTAAATGATGAAGGCAGAGCAAAGTGTGCACTTGGTCCAGGCATCCCTGAGCTAGTGAGTCTAAACCTTTCCTTTCTAGCACTAGGATGATTTTCTCTGTCTCATATGGTGAGACACTGTTAGAACAGTGGGCTGGCTCAAGGGAGAACCAAGCTTGAACAGGGGTCATTGATTCATTTTTATAGCCAGGGTCCAAGGAGTAGGATAGGGTCTTATGGATCATCTGTTGATTGGACTGTGTACTGGGTGAGTGAAGAGTAATGTTTACAGCATGGGAGGAAGGAAGGACAATAATGATCCGGTTTATCTGTTCCTGTATTCCAAGATCCTCCTTTATTTGCCTTGTTCTTTCATCCTTGGGACACCACATTCCTCCCTCTCTTTATTTTGAGGGCCAATTCTTTGGCCCTTTTGGATACCCTGGCTCATGTCTAACTATCTGCTTATTTCCCTTCTCAGGGATTTGGGAACCCAGTCTCAAGGGAAAAGAGAGAGGACTGCTCTGGCTTCTTCAAACTGTGCAGGGGCATTGTAGGGCTCTGGGTTCCCTTTGCCTGCTTTCTATCAGAGTACACTAAGTTAGTGTTTCTCTAGGTATGAGAAAATGTAAGAATTTGAGGCTCATAAAAATATTTACCTGACAACATCTGACTATCTGAAGGCCTGTTTTTCCAGTTTTTCCCAGAGCATGGAGTGCCTTATTTCTGATCTCCAGCCTGAACTCCTTTCAGGGGGTGCTGAAGGTCAACAACTTGCAGTGATCATGATTTAATCTTTATAGAGGCAGCTGGCAAGTGCCAACTTTCAGTTGGCAGAACCCCTTCAATAGCCACATATCTGACCATGCTTTGGGGTCATTTCATGACCATTGTGTTCCATGATGCTGGGAAAGGTCATTCCCAGGTCTAGCAAAGATTCCATTGATAGCCCATTCATTGTGTGTTACTAAATCAGGCTTTGTGAGTATCAAGTCTCTGGACCATACCTGTCTTACTAGCCTCTTGGTCCAGAAAACTATTCCCTCTTGTTGCTTCTTCGCGTATCTAGTTACATTATTATAATCATTGATCTCACTTGGAACTGTATATCAGTATTTTATCATAGGCTTAATCATCCATTTGGTAACAGAAGCGATAACAATTTTCTGAAACAGGTGACATAGAACATAATATGGCTAGCAGCTATTATTGAGCATTTTTAATAACTTAAAACTTTAGCGATATAACATTAGTATTATAATACATTCTAGAGGAGAAATCCAGGATAACTCAAAAATAGTGAAATTTTAAAATTAGTTCACTGTAATTTTTGAAATGCCACCCTGAAAGGTGAGGCAGGTAAGGGTAGGATCCAGCTGTGTGCAGTGGTATTTGTTCACTTAAGTCTTTTTATGTGAAGCAAGTAATCAACAAAATCAAGGAGAAGGTAAAAGGATTTAGGGAATACCTCCCTACCCTTTGTCTTTTTACCTCTACCCAGAGAGCTATGAAACAAAGGAGATGACCCCCAGAGAAAACAAGGACGCACAGAATTCTTAGGAAGTCAAAGACCTTAAAAAACAGCCAGGAGGGTGGTGAATGGAAGACTATGATGTACAAGGGAAAGCACAAAAGAAAGTCAGCAGCACCCAGAGAGAGAGAAATCCTGTTCCTTTGGAGAAGCAACAGCATAAGACAAGAACCCAGTTCATCAAGGAGATGGAGAGGGCCCAGGAAGAGGAGGAGAAGGAATAGGTACTGTGTCCTTGGAGCAGCACAGCAGAGACAAAGCCCTGCTGCCCTTCAGAACCCGGAGAGAGGGGGCCCACTCAGCTAAGGAACAGATGAGAGCAGTGGAGAAGAGCCAACAGCCTGCACAGTGAGAAGGAAACCGTGTGTATGTCTTAGACTTGGAAACCAAGGCTTCCTCTGAAAGAGTCTGGACATTGTCCTCATAGTAAATGGTAGCTACTAGAGCCCACACACCAGAGGTTGCTGACTAACCCATCTTCTCTGTCTCTGTGTGTCTATCTTTGTTTCCCCAGCAGACCAGCAAGCTCAGGAGATGTTTGCTGAACTGCACTGAACTTGGCCAATTCAGTACATGCTGTCCTCCTGAAGGGGACACTTGGGAAGCGACTAGAGCCCTCTAATACTCCTCAAGAACATGATTGCTACCCTCCCCTTGTTCTTACAAAACTGGATGGGATACAGGACTGGAAGAAATATTGCTCAGGGTAAAGACAGTCTTTGTTGTTAATTACTTTTTCCAATTATGTGCAGGCATACTGGAAGAGGAAGTAAGATATAGGAAATAAATGGCTTTAACTGCAGATAACATTAATGAAATAAGATTGCGAATTCTAAACCATAGCCGACTAAACTACATTTCCTTTTGATTAGATTACATGCTTGGCTAATGAGGAAACACAGCAGACAGCGTATCTCTGGGTTTTAGCAAAATGTGTCACAGGATCTCTGAAGAGTGTGCCAGTAGAACTGGGGGAACTGGTAAGTGCTAGTTTTCGTCAACCTGGAGGTGGGTCTGTGATGGGCTTCGGTATTACCTCGGTGACCATGGTGGAGGCAGGCTTATCAAATAAATCTGGAGGGCTCGGAAAGGTGGTGTGGCAATTAAGACATTTAGGAAGGCTCTTAACATTGGGATGATGATGGCTAAGTCAACTCTAACAAAAACGTTCTAAAGGAATAGACATAAAGTCCAATAAACTGCCTGGAAAAGGAGAACTGGGAGAGGGCGCTTATCAACAGTATCCATGGAAGAGACTCAGGGATCTTAGTTGGTAGTCAGGTGTATTGATCATACAGCTTAAGAAAGCTTGAATTTCAAGACTCCTAGGTGATCTGGTCCCCTCCTAAATTCCTGTACTTAATTGTTATCAACAATTTTGTTTTTCTTAAAAGGAACTCCTCAAGCTAGGTTAATCATAGAGCTCCTCAGAGCCTCCCTTCTTCACTGACATTTAATTGTGGATGACGATGGTCCAAAGTTACTTTTAGACTTAGTGAAGAGAAGGCTGTGTTAAACTGTAAGTCACTGACGCATACTCCTAACCTGGTCAGTCACCCCTGGAGTAGGGTGTCCAGTGTGAGTCATAACGTTTTAGAGAAACTGGACCAAAAATGCAACAAAATTGCTGGCTCCTTCTCATTGGCCTCAACTTCTAAATGCTAAACCTGGGCCCCTTTCTGTTCTACATTTCTCCCTGTAGATTACATCATCTATTTTCTAATGTGCTGATGGCTTCCACATTCACGTCGCCAGCCCACTCTTCATTCCCCAAGCTCTGGACTCCTGTGTGTAATTATCCGATAATGCCTAAGCACTGAAATGAAGCCAAGACTCAGCTCCTGAATTTCGCCCATCTCCACCCCTGTACCTCCTTCCTACCGGTGGACACTGACCAGAGAGTGTAAGGAACTTTTAATATATTTTATGAAGAACACTGAATAGAACTAAGAATGATAAATCTGGAGGGGAAAACAATTAGGAGTGAAGGATGTCTAAGACACTGTCAGGTGGCAAAGGGATCACAGTCCTTCCTTGAAAATAGGATGAGACAAATAAGGAAGACTTCCTAACAGACAGAAGAATGTCCCCAAAGACAGTGATCTCACCATCCTCAGCTTGCAGGGAGGGGTGGGTCAGCCAGATGATGGTTCTGTCTGTAGGTTCTGGTTTTGTCGTTGACCTCCAATGACTAAGACTCCCCAAAGCTCAAACTTAAAATGCAGCAATAATTCTGTTTTTCAGTCCATTTATTTTTAGCTATTCTTGTGGGGTTTTTTTTAAGTGTCATTTTCTCATTTTGCCAAATTGTGTTTCTGGTTTCTCTGGAACCAGAGACTATGTTTCAAGGACTAAATAAAACAGAGCAAAACCAGACAGACATACAGCAAACAGCCTATAAGATCCCTTAGATACTGAGTCCTTCTGGACTCAAAACCTTTTCCCAAGGTAACACTGGGCATCACAGCTCTAAAAAGCCACTAACCATTGGCCTAGTCCAGTGGTTTCCAGTCCATTTTGGATATGGCTTCCTTTCTCCAAAGTCTAGAATGTAAAAATGTAAAGGCCTAGGTGCTCTGGTTGGGACCAGGAGAAAAACATAAATTCTACCCAGTGTATTCCCCTCTTTTAGTCTTCCCCCGAGCACCCCCTGACCTGCTCTGTAGGGGAAAGTCGAGATCTTGTAACGTGTTAAGCAGCAATGTTCTCAACATGGTGCCTTGTTTAAAGACGATCATTTAGGATCCTGATGGGTAGGCTGTAAAACTCCTTTAAAGTAACGTTTTTTTAAAGCAGACTAAAAATTTCTAATGTGCTGATGGCTTCCACATTCACGTCGCCAGCCCACTCTTCATTCCCCAAGCTCTGGACTCCTGTGTGTAATTATCCGATAATGCCTAAGCACTGAAATGAAGCCAAGACTCAGCTCCTGAATTTCGCCCATCTCCACCCCTGTACCTCCTTCCTACCGGTGGACACTGACCAGAGAGTGTAAGGAACTTTTAATATATTTTATGAAGAACACTGAATAGAACTAAGAATGATAAATCTGGAGGGGAAAACAATTAGGAGTGAAGGATGTCTAAGACACTGTCAGGTGGCAAAGGGATCACAGTCCTTCCTTGAAAATAGGATGAGACAAATAAGGAAGACTTCCTAACAGACAGAAGAATGTCCCCAAAGACAGTGATCTCACCATCCTCAGCTTGCAGGGAGGGGTGGGTCAGCCAGATGATGGTTCTGTCTGTAGGTTCTGGTTTTGTCGTTGACCTCCAATGACTAAGACTCCCCAAAGCTCAAACTTAAAATGCAGCAATAATTCTGTTTTTCAGTCCATTTATTTTTAGCTATTCTTGTGGGGTTTTTTTTAAGTGTCATTTTCTCATTTTGCCAAATTGTGTTTCTGGTTTCTCTGGAACCAGAGACTATGTTTCAAGGACTAAATAAAACAGAGCAAAACCAGACAGACATACAGCAAACAGCCTATAAGATCCCTTAGATACTGAGTCCTTCTGGACTCAAAACCTTTTCCCAAGGTAACACTGGGCATCACAGCTCTAAAAAGCCACTAACCATTGGCCTAGTCCAGTGGTTTCCAGTCCATTTTGGATATGGCTTCCTTTCTCCAAAGTCTAGAATGTAAAAATGTAAAGGCCTAGGTGCTCTGGTTGGGACCAGGAGAAAAACATAAATTCTACCCAGTGTATTCCCCTCTTTTAGTCTTCCCCCGAGCACCCCCTGACCTGCTCTGTAGGGGAAAGTCGTAGAGATCTTGTAACGTGTTAAGCAGCAATGTTCTCAACATGGTGCCTTGTTTAAAGACGTATCATTTAGGATCCTGATGGGTAGGCTGTAAAAACTCCAGATTTAAAATTCCACAATGACTAACCCTTTTCTTTACATATGTCCTCTATTCTGTCTTCCTGACAGAAGGACAAGGAGCAGAAACTAATCACTGGAAACTAACCTGGAAGAGGACTGTAGGGGCGAAGAGGCACCTGGGTGCACGTAAATAACACTGATCGAACCTGGCGAAGCCAGTCAACTGCAGGTGGTACTGAGGCTGTCTCCAGGCCTCTGCAGTGCTCTTCCCTACCAAGGTGACCGCTGGCTATCAGACAAATGGCAGCTGGCCCTGGTCACAGCACGAACCTAGGGACACAATCCTGCAAAAACATTCTGATGTTCCAGTGCTCACCTACCCATACCAGGGCAGTGGGGAGAAGTGAGCATTAGCGCCATGGAACAAGGTTGTGGGGGCCTTTCCTAGGTGTGGGCGCAACAGACACAAGACACACAGCAGCCCTGGAGGGTGACAGCTGTGCAGAGGGGGCGCAGGCCTCCTGGTGAAGCCGTAAGGTGGGGGCGGCTCCAAGGGTGCCTGGGGAGAGCCTGAGCCATCTGCCTCGGGGCCCAGATGACATCACAGCTTCTGAAAGCTGGAGCTTCAAATGGTAAGTAAACTGTTCCTTTTTATTCCTCCCCAGTGAGTGGAGAAACACGGTGATGTCATCCGACCGGTCTTTTTACAAAAAGCCTCCAGGTGAGCCTAATGAAGCCGGGCAGTTTATTTACAGCTCTTGCCGGTGCTGGAACGTACACAGAGCGCTCACTGTGACTCCTGGAGCCGATGAAGATTAAATGCAGAAAGACAGATGGCTCTTCCCGACACCCCGAGACTAAGAGGCCACCCCCTCAGGAAGCTCTCAGGAAGATGGTTTAAATAGACGCAGTGGCTCCTGTCGGCCCACCCCTCCACGTCTCCCCGTAGACATCTGCGGGCAGCCCCGAGCGGCTGTGGTGACAGCCCTGAGTTGTTGCTCTAACTAGGAGACAGAGGGTCGTGATTTTGGAAAGAGAAGTTTCCCAACCAGGTAAATTTCCAAGTGGAAATAACCAAATTAAAATCATCTTATTTTTACCAAATAGCCCTATTATCCTGTTGTTTTCAACGCTTCACCCTCTATTGTCCTTGAATAAGATACACGTGTCAGTGCAGCGGTGTGAGCCCTCTCTCTCTTGGGGTATGCGGTGTCCCATGGACACACCCCACTTTCCTACCTGCCTCCCTCTCGTGGCCTACTCAAGCAGCCCACGTTCAGACACTGGAGCCAGGCGTTAAAAGTGAAATCAAAAATAACTGGCCCAGGAAAAGTAAGTACATGCACTGAAAGCGATCAGGGCAGTTAAACCCTGCCCAAACTCCAAGAAATCTGTGGAGTATTCTTTGAGAAAACAGGCTACCCAGGCTTTTTGGACCCCGTTGTTCCAAATGTCTCCATCCCCTCTGCCATCTGTAAAATACTGACTGTTCCAGCCCCCTCCATCTGTATCTCAGGCACATCCGAATGGCTCCAATTAATTATAGATAAGTGCTCTACATTCCTCTGGTGATGAGCCGTAGAACTGCAAGGCCTGTACCACGCGGTTCTGCTCATTTCAGAGGAGTACGGCACCCAGTCCCCGCTGCTGCCGCCTCCCTCAAGTGCTTTCAAAGACCGGCCTGAGGTAACAATAACCCAGCACGTGTAAACCCTGGATACTCTCTGACAGGAGCCTACCTCTTGATCGGTGAAAATCTCTATAAAGTTCTGGAAGGAGAAAGAGCCGGACTGGAGAATGAGCTCTCCGGTGTTCTCAAAACACTGCCCGGTCAGCACGAGCAGCTTGTGGCGGGCGGCGTCCGTGATCATTAAGCGCACCCCGTGCTGGAAAACAGAGCCACTGTGACTCCTGGAGCCGATGAAGATTAAATGCAGAAAGACAGATGGCTCTTCCCGACACCCCGAGACTAAGAGGCCACCCCCTCAGGAAGCTCTCAGGAAGATGGTTTAAATAGACGCAGTGGCTCCTGTCGGCCCACCCCTCCACGTCTCCCCGTAGACATCTGCGGGCAGCCCCGAGCGGCTGTGGTGACAGCCCTGAGTTGTTGCTCTAACTAGGAGACAGAGGGTCGTGATTTTGGAAAGAGAAGTTTCCCAACCAGGTAAATTTCCAAGTGGAAATAACCAAATTAAAATCATCTTATTTTTACCAAATAGCCCTATTATCCTGTTGTTTTCAACGCTTCACCCTCTATTGTCCTTGAATAAGATACACGTGTCAGTGCAGCGGTGTGAGCCCTCTCTCTTGGGGTATGCGGTGTCCCATGGACACACCCCACTTTCCTACCTGCCTCCCTCTCGTGGCCTACTCAAGCAGCCCACGTTCAGACACTGGAGCCAGGCGTTAAAAGTGAAATCAAAAATAACTGGCCCAGGAAAAGTAAGTACATGCACTGAAAGCGATCAGGGCAGTTAAACCCTGCCCAAACTCCAAGAAATCTGTGGAGTATTCTTTGAGAAAACAGGCTACCCAGGCTTTTTGGACCCCGTTGTTCCAAATGTCTCCATCCCCTCTGCCATCTGTAAAATACTGACTGTTCCAGCCCCCTCCATCTGTATCTCAGGCACATCCGAATGGCTCCAATTAATTATAGATAAGTGCTCTACATTCCTCTGGTGATGAGCCGTAGAACTGCAAGGCCTGTACCACGCGGTTCTGCTCATTTCAGAGGAGTACGGCACCCAGTCCCCGCTGCTGCCGCCTCCCTCAAGTGCTTTCAAAGACCGGCCTGAGGTAACAATAACCCAGCACGTGTAAACCCTGGATACTCTCTGACAGGAGCCTACCTCTTGATCGGTGAAAATCTCTATAAAGTTCTGGAAGGAGAAAGAGCCGGACTGGAGAATGAGCTCTCCGGTGTTCTCAAAACACTGCCCGGTCAGCACGAGCAGCTTGTGGCGGGCGGCGTCCGTGATCATTAAGCGCACCTGAAACAAAGCACGGGAGCACTGAGCTGAGGGGAGAGGGGCCTGGCCTCCCACCCGCAGGACCGGGGTGGGGGGTGCCTTGGAGCGCCTCGCGTTTCTTACCAACAAGAACCATTCACAGGCTTCCCTGGTGGTCCAGTGGGTAAGGACACTGCCTTGCAGTGCAAGGGGCGCCGGTTCAATCCCTGGCCTGGGAAAATCCCACGTGCCGCGGAGCGGCTGGACCGATGTGTCCAATCATCGAGCCGGAGCTCTGGAGCACATGTGCCCAGAGCCGGTGCTCTGCGACAACAGGCCACCGCGATGGGAGGCCCACACGGGCCAAAGAACAAAGATGGATGAAAATGGACAAATGAAAGACCAATAGAAGTAGCCCGCTTGCTCCCCTCCCTCCCCATCCCACCCCCCCACCAAAATAAATAAATAAATCTTTAAAAAAAAAAAAAAAAAGAACCATTCACTCCCCAGTATACACGCTGCCCTGGGGTGCTGGGCAGAGTCAGCGACTGGTCACCAGCTGCCTATGAATGCTGTTTTCCATGTCTAGCTACAGCCGAGACAGTAGCAGGAGCTGACTTTCTCCCCTGAGCGTCTGCCTCTTTTGCAGCCATCTCCACAGCTGGCAAGAGCTTGTTGCACAGCTGTGTCTGCGGGCAGCGTGCAGTCTGCGAGACACGAACATCTCACAGGCGGACTCGCCAAGTACAGTCCAAGTCCCCAACGGCTGCCTCAGGAAACACCGGGCTTCCAGGAGGGTCCCAGGTCAGCCCCTCCCACCCAGGGCCCGTTTCCTGCCAAGCCGAACGCTGAACACGCAACTTCCAAAGTGGTCTGCACTGGCATCAGCAAGGTGCCTAACACTGAACTTGAACGTGAACAAAAGGCCGCCCTGATTCGGAATCTTTTAAATAGACTTGCGAACGATTTGCACGAAAGAACTCTCTGTTCTTTAAGTGGCAGAGAGCCAGCCTGTCCTTCAGCAGAACCACCACTCCAAGCACCACGGTTATTCGTTCTGAGCCCAACTCAGTTCAGCACAAAGTGATTGCCAGGCATCATGCGAGGCACTGGGGGAGGAATGGGAAGTAAACAGGACGGGACCCACAGTCCATGGAAGCACACGTGTACCCAAGTCATTGTTCCAGCCCATTTGCTTACCAGGCAAACCTGAGTCCTGCAAAGAGATTCCTCATTTTTACCTTCCCCATTTCTCACAGTTGTTCCAGGTGATCTGCCTGCACATATTCAGCCTCCAGCTTTTTTCAAGCTGTATCTACTTCCTGATTCTGATAGCCAGGGAGACTGCTAGTGCATCATCTGCCTCAATCTTGCACCTTCATGGATTGTCAGAGATCCCTCTCCAGAGCAGACGATAGTTGCTAGTGGTGGGCATGGGGAGGTGAGTGCTAATGGTGACTGCTAATGGGCTTGGGGTTCTGGGGGTGGTGGATACATTCAGGTATTAGATACTGATGACAGTTGCACAATATTAGGAATATACTAAGCCCCAGTGAACTGCACACTTAAAAAGGATGGATTTTATGGTGTGTGAATTGTATCTCAGTTAAAAAAAAAAAAAAACAAAAACAATCTACAGTCAGAGATGCTCAGCATGGGCAGAAGAAATGCTGTGGATAGTGGAGGCTCCCAGGCCTGTGGCTGTCGTAACATCCAAGAAGCAGTCCAACCGCAAAGGTGCCCAACTGCAGTAAAGACAGTGGAAAGGGGCGAGCCATCCATGCCTCTGGGCTGGGGGACCAGGGATCCCTGGCGTCAGCCTAGTTCTGACCTTTCCGCAGGATCTGAAGTAGCCAGTCTCCCTCTCTGGCCACTGTTTCATACGGAGGTAATAAAAAAAAGCATGAAGTACTCAACACTTGTGGACACATCACTAGATGTGTTACTATTATCTCCATTTCATAGAGACTGAGACAGAGAGGCGCTCAAAAACTTTACCAAGGCCATCAGTCAGGAAGTGGCAGGAGCCAGGCAGCCTGGTGGCAGAGGCCAGGGCCCTAGTGGTGAGCTGTCTTGCCTTTCAGTGGTGCCCAGAGGGCGGCCAGGACGTGGGAGGAAGGGTGCGTCTGAGAAGTCCTTTTCTCCACGTTTGGGCCATGGAGGTCTCAGCCAGAAGGCTTGTGTCTAACCCGCTGCTACGTCCCAGCCAGACTCCATTCCAGCAGCACACTCTGGGCACCCCCAAGAGTCCATACCCCTTCACCGCTACAGCATCCTCCCGTCTGGCTGATGTCTTCCTCTCAGTCCTTACGGAAAGGGGCGGTCTCGGGGTTACTGATGCCGAGACCCAGCCACTGACCAGGGATACAGAAGCACCCCTGGACCCAGAGTCTGTCTCCACCGGGTCCCTCTCCGGCCACCTGCCCCACCCCCTCTGCAATCAGCTGGGTCTCCGTCCACTCTGCGAGGCCCCGTGGAGTCACATGCTTACCTCCGTGCTGACGGCTTCATCGGAGGGGTTGATCAGGACCACTGTTTCTAAAACGTCACTTCTGTGATGAAGGATCTTTTGTCCTGCAGGCACAAAAGGACAGACAGAAGAGGAGACCTTTAGCTCTTCTGGATTAGAACCGCCTCGCCTGCTTCTGGAGGCGCTGCCGCCCAGGGCACCAGGATCCTCCACTGTCCTGGGAAACACAATGGGTGTTACTAAACAAGAGTGCGGCCCCGCAAGCTCCTCGGGAGCGGGCTCTGTGTGGTCCGCGCTCCGCGGGCTCTCACAGCCGTCCAGTTGTCAGGCTTGGTCGCCAGGCTGCCTGTGTGTGAAGGGCAGGTTTCGTCTGAGACACGGGGTGGATGCCAGGAAAACTCTATGGGGCTCTCCACATTCCCTTTCTCATGGTAATTGGGGATGTTTCTCCGTATCAGCCTTTCTTCTGGTGAGAACTGAGCGGAGATTAATTAGGAGCCTTACTGTGAAATGAATGACATCCAGAAACCCCAGCTAACAATTAGCCCAACAACCAGAATGGCTGTCTGAGGCAGGCTTACAGTCTGTTGGGGTATTTATTCATTAATTCACTTGCTCAGAAAAGTACAGAAACGGTGAGCAAATAAAGGTGGAAGAACAATGCTCCCTCTTAACAGGGTGGTCAAAAAAATTAGCAAAGTGGAAGAACATGAATGCAAGGTGATGGGAGAACGAAGGAGGCTGTCTAAGGAGGGCTGAAGTTCTTGCTAGGCTCTGGCTCCACGTCTGTGGCTCCCCCCACCTGAAAGGTTTTAGGAACACGATGTGACCGAAACCACCTCCAGCAGCAGCAGCCTCGGGCCTAGGGACGACCTTCTACACGCCTGTCCTTCCTCAAACGGTGAGATGCAAGTGAGCAGGTGGATGTATGGTCAGCGGGTGATGGCGCAGAGGGGTGTTCCTCAGACTGCCATGGGTGGGACGGTAGACAATGGAGGACAACGAAACTGGTGACAGGAGGAAATGGAATAGAATCTGAGGGAGACAGCCACCAGAGGACAGTATACAAGACAGAATGACCAGCAACTGCTTTCCAGGAAAGTATCAACAGTTCTTTAAAAAGCTAAGACAGAATTTTGATATGGCCTAGCGGTTCCACTTTTAGGTTGACTGAAAGCATTAGGTTGGTCAAAAGGTTTGTTTGGGTTTTTCTTTACTACCCTTAAGGGAAATCCCAAACGACCTTTTTGGCCGACCCAGTAGGAACTTGAAAAGATATCTGTGTGTTAATGTTTATTGCAGTATTATTCACAGTAGCCAAAAGGTGGGACCAACCCAAGTGTCCACGATGGATGACTGGATAAACACATTAAGATCTCCCCATACAATGGAATATGATTCAGTGATAAAAAGAAGTGAAATTCTGATAGTTGCACCAATATGAACCTTGAAAACATCATGCCAAGTGAAAGGCCAAACACTAACGACACGTAACTAGATGATTCCATTGACATGAACTACCGAGAACAGGCTAATTCAGAGAGTCAAAGAGCAGATTAGAGATTACCAGCGTAGGGCGAGGTGGGGGGATTGGGAGTTACTGCTTAATGGGTGTGAGTTTCTTTTTTGGAAGGATGAAAAGGTTTTGAGTGTAGCAGTGATCCTGCATAACACTGTGAATGTAATTAGTGCCACTGAACTGTACATAGAGAAGTGGTTAAAATGGCAAATTTTATGTCTTTTATATATTTTACCAGAAAACTTTTAAAAAATACTGCAGTGTATCAGAACCCTTCACTAGCACACTTTAAAGGAATCAACTGTATGGTGTATGACTTGAATCTCAACAGAGAGGTTAAGAAAAAGCAGCTTTAGTCGGGGCTTTTTTCCTTCATATCATCAGGGACAGAAGTACTGCAGAAACAGAACATGTTGCACCATCTCACTGACAAGCCCATTCTCCATGGTCTTGTCATTGCTAACAGCTCATGTTTACCAGGAAATTCCACCTCAGAAATGGAAGAAGCCCAACCTAAACAATCACGATATCAGGCACTGTGCCAAGCAACTCACAAGTACTAACCACAATTCTGCAGAAGAGCTTTGACACAGGCCCCCCAGTTACCACCTTGTGCCGTCGAGGCCCATGGATCCTAGAGAAGTGAACTGACAAGCCCCGAGTCACAGAACCAAGACGTGGTCGAGGCCAGCCCTGCCCCAGGCTGCTGAGTCCACTACTTCACTCCTCTGTGGATGAGGGTTTGGAAACAGACATGGCTGAGACACTGAATGCCGAGAGAGAGCTAGGGGAAAATCCAAAGGAATGGTATCAGCGATATGCTTAAAGAAGCAAGAATTCAAAACGCATTCGGAGAACCACTGGCAAAGAGAGGGGGACAAAGGTGAAAACCAACACCCACAAAAGAAAGGGTAAAGTTAAGGGAAAGTATGATTCACTCCAGACACACAAAAATGAAGAAACAAACAATATCACAGTTTGAACAGGTGAAGGACTGACCCTCAAGAAAAGTAACTAAGCTAGGGAAAGAACATATGTTGATCATGAATGCTCAAGTCTGTAACTTTCTAGACATGGCTTTTTGGCTTAGCTGTTTTTGCTTTTGACAAGCATGTGCATTTCAAGCTAAAGCAAAAGAACATCAAAATGAATAAGCAAATCATAAAATGACAACCAGAAAAACAGACAGCCCTCCCTTTTTCAGGTCCTTCCATCAGTGGCCTCCTAGAAACAAAGACTTCAGGAGCTTCAAGGATCCTTATATTGGGACAAAATTAGACAAACTGTAAGACTAAGGACAAGTGTTCATTTCTTTGATCGTACTTTTGATGAGACTCTCTTCCTTACCCAAAGCCTCAGATGGCGTAATGACAGGGTAGGGCTGTGGTCATGGCTGTGCTCTGCAGGAACCCACGGCAGTAGACTGAGCAAGGCACCCAGAAGAAGCTCCTCCCTGGAGCTCCTCTCTCTCTGAGTGATCCTCACAACACCCAGACCCTGCTGACTGCACCCTTCCAAGGGCAAGTGCAAGCCCAGCCCAGCGCCCCTCCCCAGACACGCAGTGAGGACCCGGACGCTGAGCTCCCGGGAAGGGGGTTCTTACCATCCTCAAGAAGTTCCTTTCCTCTTTGGCTTCATCACTTGCAAACAAAACAAATGCCAGGTGACAGTTGCCATTTACCTCTACCCCTTCCAAGTCAGTTTTGGGGCCTGTTGGCTCAGGAATTCAACCAAGGATGATTTTTCTGCCCATCTTTGGAAATACTGACAGCAACAACACACACATGCACCAAGATGCCATGGCTGCTCCTTCAACAAAAGCCTTTTTATAGGATCGGATTTGAATGAAGGAGGGGATTTAAAGAGAGAGAGACAAGCTTCAAGCTCTCGTCACAGCCAACTGCTGGCCAGATTCTCGCCCCAGACAACCAGCAACGTGACCAGGGGCCGGGCCTTCCTGGCATCTGGCAAGCCCAGGGCCTGCATGAGGGGCCCGCGCCGCGCCCCACCCCCATGCCAGCTCTCCTGGCGGCAGGCAGTTCCAGGCTGCTGGCAAAGTTGCATATTTGGGGAATGTTTCATCCTGGGAAATGGGCCAGGCATTCTGAAGGAGAGGCCACCACCCTCGCCTGCAAAGGTCTCATTCAGCTGCTTCAGAAAAGAAGTTCCCAGGAAAGACAGACAGCAGGCCTGAAGCCTGTCTCTGCCCTCACTCCCTCAGAGCCCGCGTTCCCCAGAGCAGCTCACAGGAAAGCCATGAGGGGCACAGATGAATAGTTAGCTCATCAGCCCTCGTCTCTGGGATGCAAAAGCAGGGGCTGAAGGGAAGGGACTGGTGGGGTCACTTATTCTGTGATAAGAAACAGTCTTTGAGGGCTTCCCAACAAAACTCGGGGCAGTTGTGAAGGCTCCGTCCTGGGTGGCAGGGAGGCACCATTATGTGACAAAAATGGGGTCTGCTCCAGCTTGGAATCCAAAGAGGAAGGGCTGGGGACCCCCGAAGCAGGAGGGCCCCCCACAGTGAGACTTTTGTGGGTATGTGCTCCCAAAGGCTATGCTTAAACTCATATGCCTGTAGTTTTCAGTTATCGCTGGGCCTTTTTTTTTTTTTTTTTTTAATTTATTTTGGGTGGGTGTCGGGTTGGGGAGGGAGGGGAGCGGGCGGGCCACTTCTATTGGTTTTTCATTTCTCTATTTTCATCCGTCTTTGTTCTTTGGCTCCTGTGGGCCTCCCATCGCGGTGGCGTCTACAGAGTGCCGGCTCTAGGCGCATGCGCTCCAGAGCTCCGGCTCGGTAATTGGACACATTGGTCCAGCCGCTCCACGGCACGTGGGATCTTCCCAGGCCAGGGATCGAACCGGCGCCCCTTGCACTGCAAGGCGGTGTCCTTACCCACTTGGCCACCAGGGGAAGCCCTGGGCCTTTTTTTAATAACTGAAATTCTGACAGATTATGTCTTTTAAGGCTGGGCTATTTGCATGTTCACGCCTAATTATATCCAGGTGATGCTGGAAGTGACACTTCATTGTCTAGGCGTACAATTTTTAGGATGCTTATAGGGTCTCGTCTCCACAGAATTAATACTCATCTGAAGACACACACACACACACACACACATGTGCACAGGCTCTCTCCTGGTTTCAGAAAGGGCCAACCAGGGCTAAATTTTACAAAAAGACATATGCTACCGAGGCACAGTCATAACCATGCCCCATAAAACGCAGAGCCAGGGGCTTCCCTGGTGGTCCAGTGGGCACAGAGTCCGCCTTGCAGTGCAAGGGGCACCAGTTCGATCCCTGGCCTGGGAAGATCCCACGTGCCGCAGAGTGGCTGGACCGGTGTGTCCAATTGTGAGCCAGCGCTCTGGAGCGCACGCGCCCAGAGCCAGTGCTCTGCAGTGAGAGAGGCCACAGGGAAGGGAGGCCCACACAGGCCAAAGAAGATGGATGAAGTTTTTTAAAAAAACAACAAGAACGCAGAGCCATCTAACCTGCATACAGTTGGCCCTCCTCTCCCACACATCCCACATGTCGGCCCAGAACACAGCGGTCTAGCAGGCCGCAGTGTCCCTGTGCCGCGGCCTCAGCCCTGGCAGCAGCTGCTTCCTGAAACAGCCGAGCACAGAGCAGACGGGGCCAGGTCAGGCTGCCGGAGCGCCAAGCGGCACGGAGACCCTGGATGAAAATAACAAGTGATGCTAAAACCTTTCCAGTGTCTTTAAGAGGCTGATACCTACATGTCTTGAGGATGAATATATAATTTCCATTAATGATCACAATCTAGAACTTTATCCCTACAATTTGCTTTTGTTTTTTTTTTATTTGCTTCAAACATGCAGGATCTCTCCTGATCAGAGACTGAACGCTGTCCCTGCATTGAGGGCATGGAATCTTAACAACTGGACCGCGAGGGAAGACCCCTACACCTTGCTTTTCCTAAAAATAGAACATCTGCAAACATAATCAAGAAATGGATGCGAAGAATAAAGACTGTTTCCATTTCCACTCAGTAGGGAGGGTGGAGCCGAGGAGGGGCCTGCATCACTGAAAGGGAACAACCAGTGACTGAGACAGGAGGAGAGACTTCTGCCCGCCAGCCCTGCCCAGTCTCCACCTGCAAGTCCTCCAGCCTCTGGCCCTGGTGAAAACCAGAGTGGACTTTCTGGAGAAGGAATTTGACATAATGATTCAGCACTATAAAAAGGTCGATGTGAATAAGCAGAAACCTTAGAGAGGGTTAAAGGAGATTCCAGAGTTAGAAAGGGAAATGTGGGGTAAAGAAAGGCTGGGATTATTCAGCCAGGAGGAGGGTCGGTAGATCAAGACCACAAGCACAGAATGTCTTGAGGTCAAAGTCTGTTTTTTCTCAGAGGGAAGAGAAGAAGGGATGAAAGAAAATGAGAGCAGTGAGAGTTCTCCAACTCGACCTCCCCACCAAAGTGGATTCTCAAAGAGGAAACCTCTCGCCTCCAGAACCCCTAGTGCAAAAAAAAACAAAAAACAACTCCCCTGGTCAGAGGCGGTGAGATGGATGAAAGCAAGAGGCCAATGGCACCCAGCGCAGGAACTAAAAGTTAATTACCAACCTTTCTGCAAGAATCCATGTAATGATGTAAAGCAAATGGCAAAGAAATGGGAGATGTTTGAAGAGAAAGTGAGTGCTGGTATCTTCCTTTCTCCCAGCACTCTCACGGCAGCCCTTCCACCCTCTCGCCCACAGAGGAGGCCCAAGGCCCAGGCCAGCCTGGCAGGAAGACAGCTCCGAGGGGAGGGAAGAAGGCAGGAGCCAGGAGGCTGCACAGCAGTACACAGGCAGAGCCTCTGCTGGTCCTCCCTGGTCCTGCTCCCGCCTCATCACTGCTCAGCAAGAAACAGAGAAGAGGCCGGGGCCGTGAGTTACTGGTACCAGCACTTCTGCGAGGCCACAAGTGGCAACGCCTCTCCCAGGGACGCTGTGGGAGGGAGGACTCAGGGAAGGACCTGAGAGGAGGCCCGGAAGCTCACCTAACAGAAGCCTCTGCTAGCTCCCTCCAATGAGAAATCAACCTCAGACGCAGAACACGATCACAAGGCAAGCTAGACAAGTCAGCCCTTCGGCCCTGGCGCTGCGCTTAGCTGCTCGGTTGTGTCAGACTGTTTCCTATAGCCCTCCAGGCTCCTCTGTCCGTGGGATTCTCTAAACAAGTGGGTAGCCATTCCCTTCTCCAAAGGATCTTCCAGCAGTCGAACCCGAGTCTCCTGCATTGCAAGCAGATTCTTTACCATCTGAGCCACCAGGGAAGCCCTCCCTGCCACCAAGGCGCCCCTTATAAACACAGAGGTGCTGAGAGGCTCAGTATCTCCTGATCCCACAGTCCCCAGAGACCCACAGCATCAATGCTGGACGCAGAGCATCAGCCATCGGGGAGAGGACGCACATAGGCCTTGCCCAGGGCAGTAAGACTCTGGAGGCTGGAGGGCGTGCGACTCCCCAGGGGCCCTCACAGATCAAATCTACCTTTTATCTTTCTCATCTGTCTGCTCCTCGGGGCTCAGCCTGGGGCTGGCAAGAGGACCTGAATGGAGGCTGGGTTCCCCAGAGGCAACAGGGAAGGAAGAGGGCAAAGACAGCAGGCACATGACCCAGCCCGGCGACCAGGCTTTCGGGTCCCACACGCACTATCCAACCTATATCAAAAAACACACCTAAATAGGCAGATACATGGAAGCAAACGCATCCCACTCTGATCGGCGGAGAGCCCATCACAAGCACACAGCAGTAAACCCTTCTGGTGTAGAGAGCTTCAGAGTTCCCGAGGCACTCTGTCCTTTGGGTAGTGGGTGGTGCCTTGTCCTGCGAAGTGATGGGAGCAGACACCCTGTTCCCCTCTTCATGCAGCAAACATTCGAGGTCCCATGACCTGCCCAAGGCCTCACAGACAGGACAGGAGGGCAGGCCTGGGACCCGCCACATGGCGTGCTGCCTCTCACGGCCAGGGCTACAACACGATTCTTTCGCCTCGTCCAAAATAAAGGTTTTCAAGTTGTGATGCCAAGACGCTCCTTTGTGAGAGATAAACACACAGCCTGGGTCAGCCCCTGGTCAGCCAGTGCCCACCCTCTCCCACTGCCCCAGGCACGCTGGCCTCCCCCGCACACCCCGAGGCCAATTCCCTCTTTGTTTCTTCTGAACAATCGGAGCCCAGTTCTCTCCCACCTTCCCCCTGATATTCCTGGAAATGGCCTTTCTTTTCTGTTGGAAATAATTTGTTTGTTTCTGCATTTGTTTCAGTTCTGATGTATGTCCCTGAGTGTCGTATCACTCTCTCAATTTTCAGTGTTTGTTTTTTTGAGACCAAGAACTCAAATTCCATTATAAATATGAGTTCAGGAGACTTCATAAATCGTAACATTTAACTAAGTTGATCATTGCTTGGAAATTTTTTCAAAACCACAGAAATCATTTACATTACAGAGAAGTTAGTTATTACAGAATTTGAGTCTGTTGTTGTTTTTCTCTACATTTCCTGAATTGAACTATTTTTCTTCTTCGTTATCATTTGGTTTTTCTTACATCTGGTGGTCCTTCCTGCCATCATTCTCTTGAGTTCTCTGACGTCCTCTGCTTTATGTTTCCCAGAAGAGCAAACAACCCAAACTGCCCAGATTTCCGAGGCTATGTCCCAAGTATGTTCACCACAAAGAGACGGACATCCTTGCTCCTGGGGACAAGGGGAGCCCTGCTTTTGCATTTCCATCCCATCCTGTCCCAGCAGCTCACACTAGGAGCACAGCTTGTGGGGAGATGGGTGCCAGGGATGACAGCTCTGACTCTTTTTCCGGGGTTCTCAGTGTACCCTTTTTTAAGTCCTCTCTTTGGGGTTTTCTCCCACCCAAGCCCATCAGAGGTACTCGTTCCTTTCCCCATTCCCTCTTCTAAAAGGTCTCAAGGCAGAGGGATGAGAATCCAAGGCTTAGAAGTGGGAGAGAGTGGAAGATGTTAGTTTCCTTTTTCTTTTTCCCTATTTTATGCTCCACCTAAAAGAAGTAGAGATAAATCTCAGAGTTAGTGTTGATGAAAGTCTGGCTCCCTGGAGAAAGAGTCGCGCCCAGTGTTGGCATCCACAGAGGATGATAAGATAGCCCAAAAGGCTGTTTTTTCACAGATTTCTACAGATTAAAAAAGGCCCACTCTGTGAAGGGCAATGCAGTGACTGTTAGTGGCGCTGACTCCAGAGTTCAACATCTATCTAGCATCTATCGTTTGGAATGTGTTCTCCTCCATGTTTGCACATTTCAGCCTGGAGGAAGATGGTCCAAGTCTGTGGACCCAGTTCTCTGAGCTACAGTGAGATGGGAGGTCTGAATGCCCTGTTCTCAACAAAACCTGCTCCAAACAGGGAAAATCCACATGCTCCTCAAGCATAAGACAGGAGCGCCTTCTGCCTCTAAGATACAAGAAGTCAAGGAGGAAAACTCCTACCACGAGCCTTGAGAAGAACACGCCAGTCCTGTGTAGAAAGAACCAGAATTCCTCATCTCACAAGATGGGGGAACAGAAGGCGTCCTGAGGTTCCATCTCCTCCTCCCTCTGGAGGAGAGAAAACTGAGCCTCAGAGGCATGGAGACTACCGGAGGTGAGTGACGAGTCTGCTCGGCCACCACAGAGCTGCCCCTGCACACGGCAGACAGTTCTGTCTGGGGGTGGCTGCTAAAATATTAACACTGTCGTTCACTGTGATGCCTTCATGGTGTATTAACTCTGTATCATCATCACAAAGATCAACTGTTGTAATTATTCCCTTTTTTACAGATTAGGAAACTGAAGCTGATGAAGCAGGTTGTTTAACAATTAGAGGTAGCCATCTTATCCAGCATCACAGAGATGAATTAAGCCACTGTACTAGGCTTTCAGTCCAGCGCATCTGAATCTCACTCCTGTCGCTGCCTCCCAGTGCTGTGCAGATGGGTCTCAATGCGTAAAGGTTTGAAACCTTACTGTTTAAAAATAAAGTTTATCTGAGATACATTTTCTTTACTATGCTCTATTATAGAACACTCCCAGAACTGGGTGCTTAGGTTGGGAATTATTTTTGTAACAAGGGATACACTTTCCCATGGTTCAACAATTAGCTCTCATGTTCTTGAGATCAGAGTAGGTTTTGGAGAATGTTTCTTTAATCTCACTGCTTCTTTTTTTTTGCCTTTACAAGAGATGTTCTATTCTCTGTTTATTAAGACGATGTGAATTACTTAGAGAACATACCTTTCTGTAAATTCTGGAAATTAAATTAATTAAATTCTGGAATTTAATTTGGGCAAATGAGTGCTACCTTCATCAACTACTAGCATGAAGATTAAAACACAAATGACACCTACCCTGAAGGGAAACACGTACCCTGAAGGAAAGAGAGTTTCATGGGAGACTTCAAGTTTTAGCAGTGTCTAATTTGGGAAATGTAAGTCAGAAGTAGTTCTGATACACAGTGAGAAATCAATATTTGATAAAGGAATGCATAATAAAAATGGCTATGATAGATTGAACATCCGCCCTGGGTCGGGTCAGGCACTGGCCTAAGTTATTTATGTGCAGTTACCACATTTAATCTCACATGAACCCTAGGAGGAAGTCATTACTCCGCTTTTACAGATGAGAAAAAGGAGGCCTGGGGCAGTTAAGCAACAGCCTACGGGAGTATTAATGAAGGATGGAAACCTGGGTAGTAAGTGTCCAGAGTCCAGGCTGTTAGCCAAAAACCCATCTGAAGCAGTAGGAGGGAAGACAGAAGAGTTAGACTGGGGGTATGCCGAGCCCGAGGTCTCTCCCGCGGGGGCTCTGGCCACAGACAGGCAGAGGTGCGGACCTGATGCTGACTCCATAGGTGGGGCGGCTCAGAAGCACAGAGCTGGGAGGCATCAGTGTGTTTTCAGTGATGCTCTGGGAAAAACACGAAAGCCTTTTTCTGACAGCAGACCTGGGAAATGTCACTATCTAAAGAGCAGGCAAACGCAGGAAAGAGCTGATGAAGGTGATGGAGAAAGCCCAGGAGGAGTGATGGTGCTGCTGACTTCCCTGCTCACCTTCACCCCCAGCCACCGACGTGACCTGTAACTGCAGTGTCGTCCTGACTTACAAACTCAAACCACCCCCGCAGAGAGGACAGTTGAGGCAGGATATTCCAGAGATGTTAAATAATCCAGTAATAACTAGCAGCTGTTTTACAAATTCAACCTAAAACACACTACATATCCATTCCCACGATACTCTGCTGAACCCATGAGCATGGCTTTATTTTCTTTCTGGGAGACATCTGCCTGTAGACTGGCAGCTCTCAGTCTAGTATTCCTCACAGTCACCCAAGACACTCAGTAAAATGCAGATTTGCATGGCCCACCCTCAGGCGGCCTGATGCAGGAGGTGTAGGTGTGGCCTGGACTCTGCATTTCTGCAGCCTCATAGGTGATTTTGATGGTTATGTGGTCTCTTTGAGAAACAAGCCAGTGTAGATGCTGAAGATGCTATCGATAAATAACAACATAATAAGTGACCAGCTTTTAAATCATCCTCACACTGCCTTTATGTATAACTACCCTAAGTTCTGAACAGACACGCTAGAGTTATTTCCCTTGGGAGTCATTGTGATCATTAAAGGTTCAAATGACTTTTCCCAGTAACCATCGATTCTCAGAATCACTTGACAGTTTTATCTGTCACTTAATTTGCCATCAAACTCCTTCCATTGATCAAATCCAGGGAAATGGTTGCCCTTTCACCCTCCTTGGTTACTGTTAAGAAGCAAATCATCACAGGACTCAATCTCAAAGTCAGCTGCCTTAAAAACAAAAATCTAATCAGTCCTTTTGGTTACTGGCTATTGAAAAGGAAACAAAAAGGAAAGACAGCTAGCTGACATAATCACACCTACTATCTAATAACTACTAATCCTTTGCAAGTTCTTGGGCTTCCCTGGTGGCTCAGATGGTAAAGAATCTGCCTGCAATGAGGAGACCCAAGTTTTATCCCTGGGTCGGGAAGAGTCCCTGGAGAAGGAAATGGCAACCCACTCCAGTATCCTTGCCCAGGAAACCCCATGGACAGAGGGGCCGGACAGGCTACAATCCATGGGGTCACAGAGAGTCAGACGGGGCTGGGTGACGAAGGCTACGGGAGGCTCTTCACCATACACCAGGGAGAAAGCATGAGCTGAATTTTTCCCAATGACGTCCCAAGGGGGCAACCGGCAGTGGCAGGCTGGGGCATAGCAACCAGCTTGGTGATCTTGAAGGTCATCACTTGAAGGTCAATCACTCCACAAGAAGGGACTTGTGGAGGTCACATCCTGACCTGGAAGTATGAGGCTCAAGGGACCTGAGATCTGGTCTTAGCTGAAGTGGCACCTCAGCCGCCACCATGTGGAGTAAGTAATGGAAAGGTGGAAACGCCGCTGTGTGTTGCAGCTGCTATGAGTAAGCCTGGTCATACCTCTTAAGGGCATAAGGCCTTAGCCCAGCCCAAGGGAGCTGTGATATTGTTTGTGTTATGTATGCACGTCTCATTCAGAAGGGGGAGGCAGAGATGGCTGCTCTGCAAAGCCATCATCTATGTACCTCCCTTTACAGGTGCCTGCAATGCCCTACCCTGGCTCACTGCTTGGGCTGCCCAGGAAGTCTTTTAAATCATCCTCACACTGCCTTTATGTATAACTACCCTAAGTTCTGAACAGACACGCTAGAGTTATTTCCTTGGGAGTCATTGTGATCATTAAAGGTTCAAATGACTTTTCCCAGTAACCATCGATTCTCAGAATCACTTGACAGTTTTATCTGTCACTTAATTTGCCATCAAACTCCTTCCATTGATCAAATCCAGGGAAATGGTTGCCCTTTCACCCTCCTTGGTTACTGTTAAGAAGCAAATCATCACAGGACTCAATCTCAAAGTCAGCTGCCTTAAAAACAAAAATCTAATCAGTCCTTTTGGTTACTGGCTATTGAAAAGGAAACAAAAAGGAAAGACAGCTAGCTGACATAATCACACCTACTATCTAATAACTACTAATCCTTTGCAAGTTCTTGGGCTTCCCTGGTGGCTCAGATGGTAAAGAATCTGCCTGCAATGAGGAGACCCAAGTTTTATCCCTGGGTCGGGAAGAGTCCCTGGAGAAGGAAATGGCAACCCACTCCAGTATCCTTGCCCAGGAAACCCCATGGACAGAGGGGCCGGACAGGCTACAATCCATGGGGTCACAGAGAGTCAGACGGGGCTGGGTGACGAAGGCTACGGGAGGCTCTTCACCATACACCAGGGAGAAAGCATGAGCTGAATTTTTCCCAATGACGTCCCAAGGGGGCAACCGGCAGTGGCAGGCTGGGGCATAGCAACCAGCTTGGTGATCTTGAAGGTCATCACTTGAAGGTCAATCACTCCACAAGAAGGGACTTGTGGAGGTCACATCCTGACCTGGAAGTATGAGGCTCAAGGGACCTGAGATCTGGTCTTAGCTGAAGTGGCACCTCAGCCGCCACCATGTGGAGTAAGTAATGGAAAGGTGGAAACGCCGCTGTGTGTTGCAGCTGCTATGAGTAAGCCTGGTCATACCTCTTAAGGGCATAAGGCCTTAGCCCAGCCCAAGGGAGCTGTGATATTGTTTGTGTTATGTATGCACGTCTCATTCAGAAGGGGGAGGCAGAGATGGCTGCTCTGCAAAGCCATCATCTATGTACCTCCCTTTACAGGTGCCTGCAATGCCCTACCCTGGCTCACTGCTTGGGCTGCCCAGGGAAGTCCCTCCACCTCTCACTGCCCTGGGTCCTCCTCCCTCTCCTTGGGCTGAAAGGCGATGCTCAGCACACTAGGGCCAGACCTCTGATGCCTCTCTGTTCTCCTGACCTCTGTCCTCAGTTATGTGCTCTGTCTGCTGACCTAGGCCACGAGGTTTCACGTACAGCTTGGTCCTCAGCTTCTCTCCCTCAGAGGCTCTATCACATGTCACTGACTCCAGAGCACACTCTTTCCATTTGCAAAGGTCTTTTGAAACTTGTGGCTCCTCGCCAGTCTTTCACGGCCTCTGCCACACCTCGATCCCTTGCCACGCTCTGCCAAATGCCCCCAGACCAACACCTCTGCTCACGTGTGTTCCTCCTTAGTTTGCTCCTTCTCTCATTCTAAGTGAAGGAGGGCTAAGTCTCCCCAGTCCCTCCCACATTATCCTTTCTACTCTTGTGTGTCGTCCCAACAGGCAGCAGCAGGAGAAGAGTGTTAGAAGTTGCTTATGTCTGTTTTTCTCACATGTGCACTGAATTCTGTCTCTGGTCATTCAGCCACCCCCTTAGGATTCTTGAAATAATTAAAACAGGGCACCATTGGGAAGATTTCACCTTGATCTTCTACTCATCTACGAGGTCTTCACAAGGTCACCATCAATGAGATACCACTGCATGTCCCCAAACCACACTTGACCTTCTGGGGGAGACTGAAGCTGAGTGACCTCACCTGCAGATTCAGGAAAATTTAATGTAGGAAACAAGGAATAAATTCAGGGCCATTGATTAATATCTACTTAGCAGAGCTTTGTTTCTGGCATGACTCAAACCTGGCTAAAGGGCATTTTCGAGGCCTTGTTAAGTGTATCCTGAACCAGCAGAGGCAGCTCTCCTAGGCTGGACCTCTCATCACAGTCCAAACCCTAGCACACAGAAGAGGCTCCGACAGGTAGTCAGTCAAGCAGTGCTACTCTCTTTGGTCATCTTTTAAGAAAGACTGAAATTCCAGTTTCAAGTAAGTTCAAAGAGGAAGTCAGGTAAATGGAGGACTTTGAGAAAACATACTCTTATGAAAATCTCCAGATTTTAAATTGGCTGTTCTCATAAGAAAATCAGCATGCATAAAAAGCACTTTCTATGCACCTATCTTATATTATTCTGTTGGTTAATTTTTATGTATTTATACATACAGAATATATGTTATTTCCATGTGTATGCCAAGCAAAGTTCTTAGAATGCATTACTCTTTGTTCTTTTACAGATAAAATACTGTAAGTTGGGGGGGCTTCCCTGCTGGTCCAGTGGATAAGGACACCGCCTTGCAGTGCAAGGGGCGCCGGTTCCATCCCTGGCCTGGGAAGATCCCACGTGCCGCGGAGCGGCTGGACCAATGTGTCTAATTACCGAGTCGGAGCTCTGGAGCACATGCGCCCAGAGCGGTGCTCTCCGATGAGAGAGGCCACAGCAATGGGAGGCCCACACAGGCCAAAGAACAAAGATAAATAAATGAAAGATCAATAGAAGTGGCCAAAAAAAAAAAAAAATACTGTACGTTGGGAGTATCTTTTATCCCAAGGAAAAAGTGCCAACAGGTAAGCCAGCTCTGGACGGAATCAGGCTCTCCCAAGCGTCCTCTGCTGGAGCTCTGGGTATACCTGAAAGAAAGAAAGCTCAAATCCTGCTCCAGAAATCACACACTGAACCCCTGCCCACTTGTTCTGGAGTAGAGGCTGTCACTGGAGAAGTGAGAAGGTGAGACGGGCGCATGAAGGTACAGCAGACACTGCTGCCTCAATTTAAACTCAGGTAGTCAGTAAAATGAAAGGATTCAAAATTAAGGGCTGGAAAGGCAGGAGCCAAGAACCCCCAGGCCCTGCTCAGCTCAAGGTTATGGTGCAGCAGCCTGAGCTAGACAGGGATGAGAGCCAAACCGGGTGAGCAGCGCTCAACATTTTCTTGTCTGACGTCGAGTCCAACAGGCAGCTCTCCTAGGCTGGACCTCTCATCACAGTCCAAACCCTAGCACACAGAAGAGGCTCCGACAGGTAGTCAGTCAAGCAGTGCTACTCTCTTTGGTCATCTTTTAAGAAAGACTGAAATTCCAGTTTCAAGTAAGTTCAAAGAGGAAGTCAGGTAAATGGAGGACTTTGAGAAAACATACTCTTATGAAAATCTCCAGATTTTAAATTGGCTGTTCTCATAAGAAAATCAGCATGCATAAAAAGCACTTTCTATGCACCTATCTTATATTATTCTGTTGGTTAATTTTTATGTATTTATACATACAGAATATATGTTATTTCCATGTGTATGCCAAGCAAAGTTCTTAGAATGCATTACTCTTTGTTCTTTTACAGATAAAATACTGTAAGTTGGGGGGGCTTCCCTGCTGGTCCAGTGGATAAGGACACCGCCTTGCAGTGCAAGGGGCGCCGGTTCCATCCCTGGCCTGGGAAGATCCCACGTGCCGCGGAGCGGCTGGACCAATGTGTCTAATTACCGAGTCGGAGCTCTGGAGCACATGCGCCCAGAGCGGTGCTCTCCGATGAGAGAGGCCACAGCAATGGGAGGCCCACACAGGCCAAAGAACAAAGATAAATAAATGAAAGATCAATAGAAGTGGCCAAAAAAAAAAAAAAATACTGTACGTTGGGAGTATCTTTTATCCCAAGGAAAAAGTGCCAACAGGTAAGCCAGCTCTGGACGGAATCAGGCTCTCCCAAGCGTCCTCTGCTGGAGCTCTGGGTATACCTGAAAGAAAGAAAGCTCAAATCCTGCTCCAGAAATCACACACTGAACCCCTGCCCACTTGTTCTGGAGTAGAGGCTGTCACTGGAGAAGTGAGAAGGTGAGACGGGCGCATGAAGGTACAGCAGACACTGCTGCCTCAATTTAAACTCAGGTAGTCAGTAAAATGAAAGGATTCAAAATTAAGGGCTGGAAAGGCAGGAGCCAAGAACCCCCAGGCCCTGCTCAGCTCAAGGTTATGGTGCAGCAGCCTGAGCTAGACAGGGATGAGAGCCAAACCGGGTGAGCAGCGCTCAACATGCTTTCTGACGGTCAGCAGTCCAACAAAAGGAGGGTCTGACCTTGTTCCTGATGGCTCCAGCTCCTCCGAGGGCCAAAGGACTCCAGAACCAAGGGAATTGGTGATGTGGATCCTGACTAGGTTTTGGAGGCTTGGGACCCTTTTCTAGAAAGAGACCAGAGCATTCTGGTACATTCCTAACTGTGAGGCTGGAGCACAGATCAGGGCTGGAGGGTGCAGGGGCTGAGCAGGGGCTGCACAAATGCACGAGAAGGTGTGGGAGTCTTCAGTACAAGGCTTCCTACATGGAGGGCAAGGACCAATGGGTTTACTGCTGTCTGGACAGTTACTCTGCCAGCCACACTGAAGGCAAGGGGCCTGTTCACCCTGCCTCAGGCAGATCCGATAACGCCCTTCCTCTAACCCTGAACTTCCTCTAGGAAGAGATACCAGGGCCTGCTGATGTCGCCCCTCTTTCAGAGAAAGCTTTTCTGGGTCAGCTAACTGCACTTGAAGCAGATACCTGATGAAGAGGACACTCTTTCCCTTACAACTTTAGGCTCTGAAAAGCAATCTTTTCTAAGAATCAAGCCCTCAGACAACTAGGACTTGTGGGGGAAATGGGCCAGAGAGGACTTCTGTATACAGAGTAGAGGCCTTCCCACCTGTCATCTGACTGCGTATCCAGGATCTTCTGTGCATTGTGGCTACATGCTTGCTCTGGGGACCAAAAGCCTTATAGGAAGCTTAAAACATCTGAAAAGGAAGCTTAAATTTATGTCACTTTTGCCTTACAACTCTTAAAGGATAAACCTGATGCCTTCATGTGTTTCTATACTGTTCTCGAAAATATCTACACTGCAGACCAATCAAATTCATTATGAAATTTCCTAAATGTCTCATGTTTCCAAAACGGAAGAATAAATTATATCATTTTAATGATAAAAAAATTAAGGTTTATTGGGGTAAAGATAAGAAGTTCATTTATTAATACTTCAACCCTTGGGATTTTGACGTCACTGATGAGGAAAATATATTTCTCTTCCCTAGTCCATTTTTTTCAATACAAAACATCTGTGCACTCTGATAAGCTTCATTAGAAAAATCATTATTGTATTACATTGGTCTGTGCTTACTTGATTTAATGAGTGACAGTCACCCAAGGGTATCTAATGCAACACCAGCGTTACATGGTTTGACATATGAAGAAAGAAACTGGGAGGGCTTCCCTGGTGGTCCAATGGGAAAGGACACCGCCTTGCAGAGCAAGGGGCGCTAGTTCGATCCCTGGCCTGGGAAGATCCCACGTGCCGTGGAGCAGCTGGACTGATGTGTCCAATTACCGAGCTGGAGCTCTGGGGTGCATGTGCCCAGAGTCAGCGCTCTGCAGCGACAGAGACCACCGCGATCGGAGACCCACAGGAGCCAAAGAACAAAGATGGATGAAAATAGATAAAAGAAAGACCAATAGAAGTAGCCCGCCTGCTTCCCTCCCCCCCCCCCCCCCCCCCCACAAAAAAAGAAACTGGGAGACTGTCTCCTATTAATGGATAATTGTTTAAGTGAGCTCAGTTGCAAGTCCTCCTCTGTTCATATCTGAGCCTCACAGTCTACAGGGAGGTCCATGAAAACCATCTCACACTCACTAACACTTGCTGGAAGCTATGTGAACTCCTCAGGAGTTTCACCTGGATAACTGTATATTATTTCCATTGTTCACAAAAAATCCAACTAACACATTTCAGGCTCTGGGTGAGAGGCTGCCAAGAGCACCACACATAGGCAATCTGCTCACTTATTCTTCTTAAGGTTGAAGGGAAGAGGGCGGGGCAGATAGAGCAGAAGGCAAAGCCATTTTGTAAATTCAGATTCCTGTTTCCCTTTGTTCCTCCTCTCCCTTTCTGTAATGTCTACATTTGGGCATTTCTGCATCGCCTCTTTGGTTTCAAAGCTTTCCAACTAAGCATTTCCCATGGAAAATGAAAAAAAAAAAAGGAAACACAGCAATTAGCATACATTATGTGTCTGTACCAAACCAACGTACTCATGGGCCTGTCTGTGACAGACAAGTCGGCCCTGTTTTTGTCTCGGTCCCTGGCCCGCCTGCCCTGCTCACAACCCGCCATTTGCCAACAAAGATGCCCGCCCCTTCCCTTCCGCCGCTCCCAGCTTTCCCAGCCGCTGCACAGCCCAGCCAGCCTAACTGGCTCGAAGTATTTAATGAGTTTCTAATTCAGTTTTGGCTCTGGAAGCCAGCCAGCTACTGCTGCCGGGAACTTGCATTTCTTTCTCTACGTTATCAGAGGATCGTCAGAGACAAGCCTTGGCCCCGTTGGGCTTCCAAGACTTCACGTTATCACAAGGCCTTGCTGGCTGTGCACAATAAAGGAGCTAAAGGCAGTCAGCTGCCCGGGGCGGGGGGTGGGGGGGAACCTCCCTGGAGGCGATTTCTAGGGGGTGAACACTGCTCTGTTATCACTGGGCCCTATTTCAGCAGGAGGAGAGAAGAACGAGGCCACACTGAACACTCTTTGGCCCAAATCACATCATCACATGCTTTTGATACACAGGTGCCCGTCATGGAGCAGGACTCTGGAACACGCCCCTTCCAGTGCCCAAGTCTCTCCTCTCAAACACTGGGAATGGGTCCACAGGCTGCCCGCCCCCTGAACACTCGTGTGGGTCACAAAACAGCAGCACTGCCCAGAGGGAGGCTTTGTGGGAGCCACAGAAGCCAGGACCCTGGGAGGAAACATGGCGAAATCGCTCTGAGACTTAAAGTGCTGGGGTGTACCTGGTAAATAATACAGTTTTTACATCATAATTACACAGACTACAGCTAGGATATTTCGACCTACCCTGCCCTGTCTTTCTGGGTTTTTTTCTGTCTAGAAGACTCATCTACTCCTATTTACTGGGCAGCTTCCTGGGCTCCTTCAGGTCTTGGTGACACACCACTGCCTCTGGGGATCCTCCTGAAGGGCCCCGAGCAGCGGGGCTCACGCCTAGCATCACAAACCCCCAGCTCCCAGGTATCAGGCCCCCTCAAAACGTTTGTTCCCCTTTCTGTCTCGGTTCCCTTTGGCCCAAGCACCATGAAAAAAAAGGAAACACAGCAATTAGCATCTTTGTGTCTGTACCAAACCAACGTACTCATGGGCCTGTCTGTGACAGACAAGTCGGCCCTGTTTTTGTCTCGGTCCCTGGCCCGCCTGCCCTGCTCACAACCCGCCATTTGCCAACAAAGATGCCCGCCCCTTCCCTTCCGCCGCTCCCAGCTTTCCCAGCCGCTGCACAGCCCAGCCAGCCTAACTGGCTCGAAGTATTTAATGAGTTTCTAATTCAGTTTTGGCTCTGGAAGCCAGCCAGCTACTGCTGCCGGGAACTTGCATTTCTTTCTCTACGTTATCAGAGGATCGTCAGAGACAAGCCTTGGCCCCGTTGGGCTTCCAAGACTTCACGTTATCACAAGGCCTTGCTGGCTGTGCACAATAAAGGAGCTAAAGGCAGTCAGCTGCCCGGGGCGGGGGGTGGGGGGGAACCTCCCTGGAGGCGATTTCTAGGGGGTGAACACTGCTCTGTTATCACTGGGCCCTATTTCAGCAGGAGGAGAGAAGAACGAGGCCACACTGAACACTCTTTGGCCCAAATCACATCATCACATGCTTTTGATACACAGGTGCCCGTCATGGAGCAGGACTCTGGAACACGCCCCTTCCAGTGCCCAAGTCTCTCCTCTCAAACACTGGGAATGGGTCCACAGGCTGCCCGCCCCCTGAACACTCGTGTGGGTCACAAAACAGCAGCACTGCCCAGAGGGAGGCTTTGTGGGAGCCACAGAAGCCAGGACCCTGGGAGGAAACATGGCGAAATCGCTCTGAGACTTAAAGTGCTGGGGTGTACCTGGTAAATAATACAGTTTTTACATCATAATTACACAGACTACAGCTAGGATATTTCGACCTACCCTGCCCTGTCTTTCTGGGTTTTTTTCTGTCTAGAAGACTCATCTACTCCTATTTACTGGGCAGCTTCCTGGGCTCCTTCAGGTCTTGGTGACACACCACTGCCTCTGGGGGATCCTCCCTGAAGGGCCCCGGAGCAGCGGGGGCTCACGCCTAGCATCACAAACACCACACTCAGCCTCCGCACATGTGGTCAGTGCAGAGGCCCACTCTGACGTCAGAAATCAGTTTCAAGTTGGAAGCCAGAGCTTCTCTACAGATGGATGCTCAGCATTTATTTATTATTCATCAGTGGAGATGACTGTGCTAAAAAAGAAAAAAGCTTCCTTAATGAAAATCATAATTCAAGATTTTGACCAGAGTACAGTACTATTGATTGAATAATGGATGCAGAATCATTAAAAAGAGGCTTTGCAGATGACGCAGAAAGGAAAAGAGATCAATTGAGACTACAAGTTATAGTTAGATATTTTTAAATAGCTGCATAAAGCTATATTTTTAAATAGCTGCATAAGCTATGATTCCACTTATTCATAAATACCTGAGAAGTTGTTCAAAATAGGTACCCCATGTAATCCAGTCATTAAATAAATAACTTTACTTACAAATACGGTTTTTAGATCCAACTGATCGTTTCAAACATTTTAGAGTCAAGGCACATTTCCAGAGACTGGCTGAAAGGGGGTGGTTATCTGAAGAGGTAGTGAGGCGTCCATTGTAGAGATGGATATGAAGCCAGGAGCTGATGATCCAGCGGTCAGCAGTTCTAGAATGGTGGTTCCCGGTGCCGGCTGACCATGAGAAGCACGCGAGGAACTTGTGAAAATTACACATGGCTGGGCCCCACCTAGACCTCTAAATCAGAATCTCTTGAGCCAAGGTTGAAATCTGTGATTTAAAAGCACAGGTGGGGTTCACAGCCTCCACACTCCCAGTGCAGAGTGCCTGGGTTTGATCCCTGTTCAGAGAACTAGATCTCACATGTCACTAGTAAAGATCCCACGTGCCATAACTAAGACCCGCCAACGTCAAATACATTTTAAAAATAAATGTCAAAATAATAAAAGCACCGGGTGGTGATTCCGCTCACTAGGCTCTGCTCTAGAGACTATCCTAGTGCCGGGAGGCAGCGCGGACCTCCATGAAAGCTTCTCTGCTTGTTCTCCAGTCACTAAGCCACGTCTGACTCTTTGTGACCCCACGGATTGTAGCCCACCAAGCTCCTCTGTCCATGGAATTCTCCAGGCAAGAATACTAGAGTAGGATTTCCCTGGTGGTCCAGTGGCGAGGAGTCTGTCCTCCCAATGCTGGGGACCTGGGTTCGATCCCTGGTCAGGGAACTAGATCCCACATACCATAACTAAGACCCAGTGCAACCAAATAAATACATTTAAAAAAAAGTTTAAAAAAAAATTCTATTAAAAAAAAAAAAAAGGAACACTAGAGTAAGTAACCATTCCTTCCTCCAGGGGATCTTCCCAACCCAGGGATCAAACACACATCTCCTGCTTGGCAGGAAGAGCCTTAAGCTCCAGTGGTTTACAGCCACATTTGACACTGTAACAAGCAACTCTTCTAAGAAAGTTCCCTTCTTATCAACACACCAAGATAGTCATCGCTAGGGTTTGACATGGAAGATAGTCTATGGGGCTTATAAAAGTTAGACAACAGGAACGAGGTGGCATCCTAGAAGCAAAGGAAAAGATGTCCAGTCAGGAAAAAGGCAGGAGAGCAGAGAATCAAGGTCTGGAAGGAGTTAGAAGCCAATGTAAGGACAGAAACAAATGAGTGGGCAGAGGCTGTGTTTTACATCATGATCGGGTATAAATTCAACCCACCACATCTTGACAGACTGCTGAACCTGGCATGAGTCTAGAACTGTGGGGTAGTGGTCAGCAGAAAGGGCAGAATGGCCCCAGCCTCCTGGGCCCACACCCTGGCAGGGAGAGGAAGTGCTTCAGGGAGTTAGGTGGTTTAGGAAGGCTTCCATATTAAGACAGCACCCAGATGGGAGCTAAAAGATGGTGGGAAAATGAAGCAAGAAGGTGTACAGCAGGGAGCCCCAAGTCCTGGAAACATGCCATCAGGGATCAGGAGATCCAGTCCAATGAGAAGGCCGATAGCCAGTAATTCAGGTCTGTAGAAATGTAATTTGGACAGAACTACTCTAAACCCTTCTTTTTTTTTTTTTTTAAAGATTTATTTATTTATTTATTTTGGGCGGGGGTCAGGTTGGGGAGGGAGGGGGGCGGGCGGGCCACTTCTATTGGTCTTTCATTTCTCTATGTTCATCCGTCTTTGTTCTTTGGCTCCTGTGGGCCTCCCATCGCGGTGGCGTCTGTCGTTGCAGAGCACAGCTCTGGGCGCATGCGCTCCAGAGCTCCAGCTTGGTGATTGGACACATCAGTCCAGCCGCTCCGCGGCACGTGGGATCTTCCCAGGCAAGGGCTCGAACCGGCGCCCCTTGCACTGCAAGGCGGTGTCCTTACCCACTGGACCACCAGGGGAAGCCCTAAACCCTTCTTAACAGATGTAGACATTAAAGTTCAGAGAGGCTAAGTGACTTGCCTAGAGTCACTGGCAAGATAACAGGGGAACCAGGAGTCCAGGGTAGGTATCCTGACACCCAGGTGCTTTCCTCTCCTGGAAGGCCCCCTGCAGAGCCTGAGGATGCTCCCACAGGACCTCAGGGCACCACGGCTGAGTCCAGACGCTCCCACCTGCACTGTATCACACAGCAAATGGAAACATCCTATTAAGTGACCTTAAAGGTGCCTGATTCTCAGTCTACATGTTGCTCAGATTTCTTACTGGAAGCCAAAGATGGGCTGGAAGAGAAGCAACTTAAAATCAGATCTTAGTTACCTCCTTGGATCAGCAATGGCCAAAACATGGAACTCTATCCACTGAGGCTAAAACTATTGGTCACACATCCTATTTTTTCTTTTTCTTTTTTTTAGAAAAAAGACTACAAAACTTAATTACCTTATTTACAAAACAATATGGCACTGAGGCAGGGAACTATCACAGAACGTTCAGTGAGTCTCCTCGCCTCAGTCTCCTCTTGTCCGGTCTCTGGAGACCCCTCAGGACACACTCGGTGGGGAGAGTTGAAATGCAGACCCTCTCACCCAGCAGGGGAAGGCTTCTGGCCAATTGATACCAGCACCTGAGCACCGCTCCCTGAGCTGTAATTAATACTCCACCACGTGCATTCGGGTAATGGAAAGGTCTCCGAGTGAAGTGGCAAGTGTTTTTTAATGACAACGATTTGATATTTACAAAGTCCCCATGGTGTTGAGTCCCTCGCTCTACTGAAGCGACAGCATCTGAGGGAAGGTCACGTGCTCATCCTTGTATTTCTTTGGCAATGTTGCATCATCCGTCTTTGTTCTTTGGCTCCTGTGGGCCTCCCATCGCGGTGGCGTCTGTCGTTGCAGAGCACAGCTCTGGGCGCATGCGCTCCAGAGCTCCAGCTTGGTGATTGGACACATCAGTCCAGCCGCTCCGCGGCACGTGGGATCTTCCCAGGCAAGGGCTCGAACCGGCGCCCCTTGCACTGCAAGGCGGTGTCCTTACCCACTGGACCACCAGGGGAAGCCCTAAACCCTTCTTAACAGATGTAGACATTAAAGTTCAGAGAGGCTAAGTGACTTGCCTAGAGTCACTGGCAAGATAACAGGGGAACCAGGAGTCCAGGGTAGGTATCCTGACACCCAGGTGCTTTCCTCTCCTGGAAGGCCCCCTGCAGAGCCTGAGGATGCTCCCACAGGACCTCAGGGCACCACGGCTGAGTCCAGACGCTCCCACCTGCACTGTATCACACAGCAAATGGAAACATCCTATTAAGTGACCTTAAAGGTGCCTGATTCTCAGTCTACATGTTGCTCAGATTTCTTACTGGAAGCCAAAGATGGGCTGGAAGAGAAGCAACTTAAAATCAGATCTTAGTTACCTCCTTGGATCAGCAATGGCCAAAACATGGAACTCTATCCACTGAGGCTAAAACTATTGGTCACACATCCTATTTTTTCTTTTTCTTTTTTTTAGAAAAAAGACTACAAAACTTAATTACCTTATTTACAAAACAATATGGCACTGAGGCAGGAACTATCACAGAACGTTCAGTGAGTCTCCTCGCCTCAGTCTCCTCTTGTCCGGTCTCTGGAGACCCCTCAGGACACACTCGGTGGGGAGAGTTGAAATGCAGACCCTCTCACCCAGCAGGGGAAGGCTTCTGGCCAATTGATACCAGCACCTGAGCACCGCTCCCTGAGCTGTAATTAATACTCCACCACGTGCATTCGGGTAATGGAAAGGTCTCCGAGTGAAGTGGCAAGTGTTTTTTAATGACAACGATTTGATATTTACAAAGTCCCCATGGTGTTGAGTCCCTCGCTCTACTGAAGCGACAGCATCTGAGGGAAGGTCACGTGCTCATCCTTGTATTTCTTTAGCAATGTTTCATCATCCTGACCATAAGGTAATGCATGTCACCACAGGAAGTAAGGTGGCAAGCTGTTTGCAAACAGCTATTACATTTTGTTTCTTATTAACTTTCTTTTTGTAAAGAATGTTTTCTTGTTGTTGTTGCTTTTTTCTAAAAGAGCCATTTTAGTTTCATCTCTTCTCGAAGGAATAAAAGGAAAGAAGAGGAAGATGCCTTCCCCATCAGGTTCCAGCCCTCACATCAAAGATTTTTCAGGTTAGCCTCTGAAAAGATCTCAGAGGAAATGAAGAAGGTCCTTAAAGGGCCAGATCGAAGAGGACTTTTATGGAGGAAAAAGACTTCTGCCTCTGTATTTGGTTCTACCCTTTCTTCCCAGCACAGACGTCATCCTGCCCATTGTACCAGTTTTGCCAGGATGCCACCATCTCAATCACAGAATGTTAGATCTTAAGCCCTAGGAAGTCCAGTGCCTTTCACCTTGGAGGGACTGGTGCTCCCTAGGGTGCTGCCTCAGACCTGAAAGCCCACAAGGTCTCTGAACTGCTGTACAGTCTGGTTCTTTCAACACCTACGTTTCCTCCGCACCATCCACAGAGAGCCATGGGAGACCCGAGGGTGCAGAAGTCCTCAGGAGCGGTGCTAACAGGAAGTCAGGACATCCCCCATCACACCCACCACAACCTACTCAGTCCCTCTGGACTCCTGACTAGGACTAGACAAGAGGCCCTTTTCATTGAAAAGAATCTCATAAATGGAAGCACTTTAGCGCATTCTGGCTTCACTGTAGCACCAGCACTGGTACTAATTAAGAGATTTCTTACAAGGTTCTCGGATGTTGCCTATATACCTGTCGAGCTTTGTGTACTCTCCAACAGGTTTATAATAATATACTCTAGAAGAAGATACCATTGCGAGGCTATAGAATTGATATAAAAGAAAGCACCATGGAAAAACCAGCCACAGGGACCTTTATGAACCAGTCTCACCGGAAGAGACTGCCAACAAAGGGGTTTATTTCTAAACAGTGTAATCAGCCAGTCTATTCCCAGCCCACATCCAATTCCTAGACAATAGTCATGGCTGCTGAAATAACTTCAGCTATTTCTAGCCCGCAAAATAAATACAGGCTCAAAGAAAAGTATAACTTGTAGTAAAAACCTAATCGATTGCTCCTGATTAAAGATCTTATTAACTTTCTTTTTGTAAAGAATGTTTTCTTGTTGTTGTTGCTTTTTTCTAAAAGAGCCATTTTAGTTTCATCTCTTCTCGAAGGAATAAAAGGAAAGAAGAGGAAGATGCCTTCCCCATCAGGTTCCAGCCCTCACATCAAAGATTTTTCAGGTTAGCCTCTGAAAAGATCTCAGAGGAAATGAAGAAGGTCCTTAAAGGGCCAGATCGAAGAGGACTTTTATGGAGGAAAAAGACTTCTGCCTCTGTATTTGGTTCTACCCTTTCTTCCCAGCACAGACGTCATCCTGCCCATTGTACCAGTTTTGCCAGGATGCCACCATCTCAATCACAGAATGTTAGATCTTAAGCCCTAGGAAGTCCAGTGCCTTTCACCTTGGAGGGACTGGTGCTCCCTAGGGTGCTGCCTCAGACCTGAAAGCCCACAAGGTCTCTGAACTGCTGTACAGTCTGGTTCTTTCAACACCTACGTTTCCTCCGCACCATCCACAGAGAGCCATGGGAGACCCGAGGGTGCAGAAGTCCTCAGGAGCGGTGCTAACAGGAAGTCAGGACATCCCCCATCACACCCACCACAACCTACTCAGTCCCTCTGGACTCCTGACTAGGACTAGACAAGAGGCCCTTTTCATTGAAAAGAATCTCATAAATGGAAGCACTTTAGCGCATTCTGGCTTCACTGTAGCACCAGCACTGGTACTAATTAAGAGATTTCTTACAAGGTTCTCGGATGTTGCCTATATACCTGTCGAGCTTTGTGTACTCTCCAACAGGTTTATAATAATATACTCTAGAAGAAGATACCATTGCGAGGCTATAGAATTGATATAAAAGAAAGCACCATGGAAAAACCAGCCACAGGGACCTTTATGAACCAGTCTCACCGGAAGAGACTGCCAACAAAGGGGTTTATTTCTAAACAGTGTAATCAGCCAGTCTATTCCCAGCCCACATCCAATTCCTAGACAATAGTCATGGCTGCTGAAATAACTTCAGCTATTTCTAGCCCGGCAAAATAAATACAGGCTCAAAGAAAAGTATAACTTGTAGTAAAAAACCTAATACGATTGCTCCTGATTAAAGATCTTATTCTCTTTCCAGTCTTTTCAAAAACAGCTGAGAAATGGCTGCAGGAAGTGGGGCTTAGTTCTCCCCCAGCCTTTTCCTCTGTTCCTAAGGCACAATAACATCTTCCCCCCTCCTGCTTCTCCAACCTCCTTTATCTTCAAACCGGAAATGGAAATATACAAGGAAGGTAAAAGAAGGGGTTCAAACCTCACCTTGCTCCGTTCAAAAACACATTTGCCCCTCACAAAAACTAACCCGTCCTTACATTTTGACTGCAGAAGAAACCATGGGAAGATAAAATAGCAGAAAAGGAGCAAGTCATGTACAATTCTGATGGAGACCCAGCCTCTACCAGGTGAGAAACATGATCTCCTGTGGACAAAGGCTGCGTGTGTCCCATGTTCAAACAGCCATGAGAACAGCCCGGACCTCACACTATTCGTGAAAAATTGTGCCCCTGAAAACTGGACTCAGACTCAGATATGAATTTGCTATGAAATGCTAGTTCCTACAGGGCCTTTGAAATCCCTGTTGATTCTTCATAAATGTTTCTTTCTTCACTTCCATCATTCAATGACTATAGGACTCCTTTGGAAACCCATCAACGCCAACATGAAGAGAGTCCAGAAGGCATTTCTTCCGCGAGGATGTAAGCTAGATCACTGGTATAATGTTTATCAACAACATAACGCAGTATGTCAACTTATAACAAATAATTCCATACACACCGCCAAGCTCAAAGATAGCCTATTGTGACTTACTTACCAGCCCTTAGGAAGTGAGCACCTAGCAACACTCCTCACTGTGTTAACATATCCTATCTGCCTATTCAGGAGATTCCAGTTGACTAGAAGGTTCTCTGGCAATGAACCACGAGGGGATGGCCATGAATCCCTTCAGGCAGGTACCGGCTCTCTAGTATAGGCTCTCAACGTGGAAAACACTTTTCCCATGTTGAGGGGATGAAATCACTGATTCCTCCTTGGTCTGGCTGCCCACTTGCCCCCAGGTCCTCCCCACTTCCCTGCAATGGGAGGCCCCCTCCCCAGTCAGTGCCCTGGGAGCGGGGAGCCCACAGCCACTGACTGTCCCAGGATCCCCCATCTCCCACTTCTCCCTTGCCTCCCACTGTCTTCAGCCCACAGCTGCAGCTGCTGACCTATGTTTTGCTACTATTTGCATTTCAAATACGCTAATAAAAAGCAAGAAATTAAATAACAAATTGGAGATGTCTGTTTAAAACAACAATAACAAAGGCTTTTGACTGGTGCAGGGACTACAGAAAAGCAATTCAGGAGTGCTACTGAGGGTACTTGATGCACTAACAGGGCCTCTGGCTGATTGTCTCAGGATTTTCATAAACATCACCCTCTCAATTCGGAGTGAAAAATCACATCTTTGGATAGGAAAACTAGGTCAAGACAGACATAAAAGAAATGCACTGATTTGCATATGTCCATAGATCTGCTCGATACACATTTACTAAGCACTGGCCAAGGGCTCTGGGCTTCCCTGGCGGCTCAGGGGTAAAGAATTCACCAGCCAGTGCAGGAGACATGGTTTTGATGCCCAAGTCAAGAGAATGCCCTGGAGAAGGAAATGGCAACCCACTCTAGCCTTCTTGCCTGGAAAATGCCATGGTCAGAGGAGCCTGGTGGGCTATGGTCCATGGGGTCACAAAGGAGTCAGACACGACTTAGTGACTCAACAACAAAGCCCTGTACACAAGGCCCCTAGCCAGTTAAGGTGGGTGTAGCGGGCTTATAATCCATTACCCAGTACAGATAGGCCCAGAGCGAAGAGACGAGGGGCCAGGAAGGTGGAAGGTCTGCTCTATGGGATGCAGCTGCCTCACTGCTCTGACTCGCTGGGCCTCCCTGGCCTCAGTTTCCTCATTTGTAAGGTGGGAGGGGGAGGGAGTTTGTCCCGACTGCTCTTGGGAGTCCCTTTCTACACTGACACTCTAGAGGAGCAGAGGAGCTCAGGTGTTAGGATCTTGCTCTGCGTCCCTCTGTAGGTCAGAGAAAACGAGTTTTCCATACTATGCATAGAAGAGTATGGCAACAGGAGCTGGAACCAGAAGACCCATAAGGCCCCTAAATGTTACCAGGTCCGGGTTTCCTGGTATACAAAATGGGAACAATGACAATTCTTATCTACGGGGTTGGTCCAGATTAAAAAGAGGCGACGTGAGCACCAGGCTGGAAAGGACTCTATGAACACGAGTTCTCGTTCACATCCCTGAAATGGGATGACCATCTTCAGGATCAGAAACTGACAGCTCATCTCTCCCCTTAAGCCCCTCTGTCATACTTTATGCTTCTGCCTTTCCATGAGCACACAGTGGCTCTCACCATGTGGCCATACTAGTCCATGATCAGGTGGCCTTTCCTTTTCAAGAAGATTTTAAAACATTTCCTGTCTTCATCTATTGTCTCCTTGATCCATAAGTAACCATGTACTTAGCCAGAAAGACCTGTTTTTCCTCCTGAACTGAGTGCTTATCACCAGCAGGGCTTAAGAAACCCCATACAGAAGAAGGTCAGGCTGAGGAACATAAGAGGGGTGGGATGTAGGGGGCAAGGTCCCCACCTCCCTGGCTGGTGCTCCCCCTGCTGCCTTCACATGCCCTGGAGGAGCAAGTGTCAAGGCCAGAAACCGTGGGGTTTCAGAAGCAGAGGAAGTGAAAATCTGTGTGTGTGTGTGTGTGTGTGTGTGTGTGTGTGTGTGTGTGTGTTGCGGGGAAGGCGGGTTGCAAGCCTGAGGAGCAGAGGAAGTGAAAATCTGTGTGTGTGTGTGTGTGTGTTGCAAGCCTGAGGAGCCAGGTGTATGTTTAACATGAAAATCCTCCTAAGACCTCTGTACTTCTCCTATTGGATGTTCTACCGAAAAGTGACTCAAAAGTGTGGGTGGAAACTGTCGAGAAACAGGGTGATTTAGGAAACACCAGGCCCGTGAAGAGACACAAGGGGTGAGGACATGGATTCGTCGCCAGTTCACCAGGCTGTCCAGCATCTCCATTTTTATTCTTTCCAGAAAAATGCCTAGTCTACTATCCAACTTGGAGTCTAGAATAATCCAGGTTCTGGACCATGATGACATTTTAAAAGTGTGCAGGGTACCTGGATTTCTCAGCCAGAAGCTCCCCAGGTAAAAGATGCCCAGTTTAGAAGATTCTCAAGCTGTGTGGAGACTGAAAGGACCTGTTAGGAGGCCTGTCTACAGTGGGAGGGGGCACACCAAAGGGGAGCAGGGAGAGAGCTCAGTCATGCTGGATCCCAGAGCTGGGGGGACCTGGGGCACAGAGGCCCCATGAACACAAGGCCCCTCCCCAGCTCCCCAGCCCGGTCTCAGAGAGGGGTGCTTGCCTGGAGGCCAGCGCTACACGCACCCCCCCCCCATCTGCGAGGGGCCCTGGGCTTATTTCAGGAACCCCTGGTCGGCAAAGTCCACAAGCTCCGGAGGACAGGACGCTAGGCACAGCTGAAACCACAAGGCTCACTGCTCCCCTGCCCCCCACGTTCCTCTGGCTCTCGCCTGCCTGCAGCCATCTGCATCGGCCAAATGAACTACAGGTTGTCAAGCCTCCCTTCGTGCTGGAGAGACACCACCTCTGTGTCTGTTTACAAACAGATAAGGTTGTTAACAGCAAACTGGAACAGAACCAGAAACACTCAACTGATCCAAAAACATGTCAGCCTAGCATACACTTGGAGGAAAGGCACTCAGTCTGTGTGGCATTGCACGCGGGCCCTGAGTGGGGCCATCCCCGGTCCCTGGCCCAAGATCCTGTCCCCTCTGCTCGTGAGAACACTCCATGTACACACAGCGTCTAGAGAACTGGATGGAGTCATGTCCACGGTGACAAACAGCCAAGAGTGAGCAAGGAAGAGGACACGAAAAATAAAGAAAATTAATCTGCTAGTGGAAATATAAGTAAAATAGAAAACAGTAATAATTCCACACCAACAAATCTGCTTCAGTTTTGCTTTTGTTCAACATATGAGAGACTTGCAGGGCATTTTGATCAAGAATGCCTTACTAACTATAGTTACAACCTGGAGGTTTTAGTCAAATTTGTGTTTTTAAATGTCATCTAAGGAAGTTTTTTAGTTTATTTTAAATTGTTGTTGGAATGTAGTTAGTTAATTCACAATACTGTAAATGTAGTTAATTTATAACACTTTCTGCTATACAGAAAAGTGGATCCATTTACACATATACACACAGCCACTCTTCTTTAGATTCTTTTCCCCCATAGAGGCCATAACAGAGTGTGGAGTAGCATTCCCTGTGCTCTGTAGCAGGTCCTGGTTTTCATTCATTTGGCCTTACCATGCAGCATGCAGTATCTTAGTTCCCCACCCAGGGATCGCACTCTGAACTCCTAACCGCTGGACCACCAGGGAAGTCCCAGGAGTGTTCTCCTAAATCGCCATCGTGGAAGCAACAGCAGGGCTTTGGGAAGGAGCCGGGGCAGCACCTTGCCCACAGGGTCCCACAGCTGAGAGCTAGGGGTGTCCTGGGAGTTTCCATTCTCATTTGCTAGTCAAAGTCGACCTGTAGTCTCTAAGCCCAGGGTAAGGGATGCCCTTCCTATTCTGTTACAAGACCTACAGAAAGGAACCCAGGGGATGAAGAAGGAAAAGTAAACTGATTCTGACATCTTCAAAGGTTTACATTCCTAATTGCCTATCTGGTTTACCCATCACAGCACCCAAAGCCCCATACCAGTCGCTGCGTGTGGTCCCACCCAGATTCAGTTCCAAGCCGCCCTGATCAATCACCAGCTGTAAGGCCTCAGTTCTGCCTGTCTTCACGTCCCTTTTGAGTGAGACTATAATGGAAGATTGGTACCCACAGAAATGGCAACGTACTATTGCTTGGACCAAATAGTTTCTGATGTGAGCCAATTAAAACACCTCAGACCATCCCAAGATTAAGTGGGCAATAATGGTCACATCCAATGTGGCCCCTGCCGCCTTGTGATTCAGTTTCCAGGGGGGCTGACGGTGTGGGCTTAGCACATGTGCGCCCCCTTCTCCCTCCCTCCTAGAAGCAGCGCAGCCTGTTGCCATGGGACAGAGCAGAGATGCCACGTGTGTCAGTGGCAGGAGAGGAAAGACAAATTTATGCAAAGACTCAGCAAATACCAGGTAACCAAATACTTGTCTCTTGGCTGGTCAGAATCCAGAGAGCCAGATGCCAGACACAGCCACAGTGCAATTTCAGGACTGATTTGTTTTCTTATGCTCAATCCTGGGACCCTCGACGGGCCTTCTTAACCCACTGCTTCATCAGAGTGTATCCACGTGGCGGCCATCAGGTTAACACTACAAGGATGGCTTAAGGGGGACGTGGGGGGAGCCTTTTTATTCAGTTCTTTCTAGATTTACGTTACTCCTCACTGGTAAATTAGGCAGGGCGGGTTGTTCCAGAATGTCTGGGCCCATTTTGGGTTTATGGTCAGTTAATGAGGCTTCAAATAAAATGCCAGTGACCACCAGAGGAAATCTCAGACCCTAAGAAAAGAGGATGCAAGTACCCTGTGTAACAGGGGTATAAAATCGTAAGTGGATTCTGAATCCAAAAGTAGTGAAGAATACAATAAACACAGCAGACATCAAGACCTAGAAAGCCATGGCTGTGTTTTACATAAGCCAGTCTACTAAGTCAACACACTCATTCTTGCCTGCAATGCGGGAGACCCCAGCTCAATTCCTGGGTCGGGAAGATCCCTGGAGAAGGGACGGGCTACCCACTGCAGTATTCTTGGGCTTCCCTGGTGGCTCAGATGGTAAAGAATCCACCTGCAATGCAGGAGACCTGGGTTTGATCCCTCAGTTGGGAAGATCCCCTGGAGAAGGGAAAGGCTACCCACTGCTGTATTCCTGCCTGGAAAATTCCATGGCTTGTCCATTAGTCACAAAAAGTTGGACAAGACTGAGCGACTTTCACTTCACTTTTTACTTTATCAGCCTGATACTAAGATGAGTGAAACCCTACCTATGTGAAAGATGCAGAAATGGCACACACCTAGCTCCTACTAGGGAAAATGGGATCCCAGGTGATACAACACACACAGCTAAATCCAGGGGCTGACGGTGTGGGCTTAGCACATGTGCGCCCCCTTCTCCCTCCCTCCTAGAAGCAGCGCAGCCTGTTGCCATGGGACAGAGCAGAGATGCCACGTGTGTCAGTGGCAGGAGAGGAAAGACAAATTTATGCAAAGACTCAGCAAATACCAGGTAACCAAATACTTGTCTCTTGGCTGGTCAGAATCCAGAGAGCCAGATGCCAGACACAGCCACAGTGCAATTTCAGGACTGATTTGTTTTCTTATGCTCAATCCTGGGACCCTCGACGGGCCTTCTTAACCCACTGCTTCATCAGAGTGTATCCACGTGGCGGCCATCAGGTTAACACTACAAGGATGGCTTAAGGGGGACGTGGGGGGAGCCTTTTTATTCAGTTCTTTCTAGATTTACGTTACTCCTCACTGGTAAATTAGGCAGGGCGGGTTGTTCCAGAATGTCTGGGCCCATTTTGGGTTTATGGTCAGTTAATGAGGCTTCAAATAAAATGCCAGTGACCACCAGAGGAAATCTCAGACCCTAAGAAAAGAGGATGCAAGTACCCTGTGTAACAGTGGTATAAAATCGTAAGTGGATTCTGAATCCAAAAGTAGTGAAGAATACAATAAACACAGCAGACATCAAGACCTAGAAAGCCATGGCTGTGTTTTACATAAGCCAGTCTACTAAGTCAACACACTCATTCTTGCCTGCAATGCGGGAGACCCCAGCTCAATTCCTGGGTCGGGAAGATCCCTGGAGAAGGGACGGGCTACCCACTGCAGTATTCTTGGGCTTCCCTGGTGGCTCAGATGGTAAAGAATCCACCTGCAATGCAGGAGACCTGGGTTTGATCCCTCAGTTGGGAAGATCCCCTGGAGAAGGGAAAGGCTACCCACTGCTGTATTCCTGCCTGGAAAATTCCATGGCTTGTCCATTAGTCACAAAAAGTTGGACAAGACTGAGCGACTTTCACTTCACTTTTTACTTTATCAGCCTGATACTAAGATGAGTGAAACCCTACCTATGTGAAAGATGCAGAAATGGCACACACCTAGCTCCTACTAGGGAAAATGGGATCCCAGGTGATACAACACACACAGCTAAATCTGAAAGTAGACTTAACCCTGCCAAGATTTCCCTTCCTTGGTGCACTCAAGTGGCTACACCAATATTCAGAGGAAAAAACCCAAGCATACAAAGAGCTGCCTCTGAGGAATAAATTCTTACTCTTATTTTTGAATTTCACTTGTCCCACATCCTCCCTTCTGGCTAGAGCGTCTATACATGAGAGAGAAAACCTGTTTGCTCCCCACCTCCTGCCCCTACCCCCTCCAGCACCGGATTTTCTGTTCCTACCCGCTTGTCTCCATGGCTCTGAATAAAACTTCAGAGGAGTGACAGAGGAGGACACAGAGATCCCCACTGAGCAAACAGTCTAGGGGATGTCCTGGGGACTTTCAACCATCTGGCTGGAAAATCAAGTTCTCCCATCTTAGGAAGCTGGACCAGAGGCTTACTGACGAGCTAACAACCTTTTCAACAAAGGAGACAAATTACCAAACTCTTCCTGTTGAACAGAGTGTTCATGAGATATATGTTAAAAGCAGTCAGTAAAGGAAATGCAGTATTTTGAGAAAGGGAAACGGGATTTTGCTTCCCACTTCTGTTAACATGCTCGACTAGTACATATTCCTAAGAGGGAGGAGAAAATCATGGGGTTAGAAATAGAAAATTTCGTCCTTGTTAATTTGAAGGAAGAGTGATGCTTAAGATCTCACAGACCTTAAATTGCTTAAGACCTTGTTGCTTCCTAGAAGTCTAAAAAGAGCAGAAAACTCCTCTGATAAGCACTGGAATCATCTGGTGAGCTAGTTAAAAATGCAGATTCCCGGAACCCACTTTTGGAGGCTCCGGACTAGACTCGGTAATCTTCAGATTCATCCCGGCACCCCTCACCCCACTGCCAAGTGAGTCTGGTAAAAGTTTTAGGTATCCTGGCCTTTCTGCAGTGAATTTCAAGAGGAGAACACTGAGGCGGTGGTGGTGGTGGTGGTTTAGTCACTAAGTCATGTTTGACTCTTTGCGACCCCATGGACTGTAGCCTGCCAGGCTCCTCGGCCCATGGAATTCTCCAGGCAAGAATACTGAAGTGGGTTGCCATTTCCTTCTCCAGGGGATCTTCCCGACCCAGGGATCGAACCTGAGTCTCCGCCATGGCAGACGATTCTTTACCACTGAGCCACCTGGGAAACGGGTGGCCAATGCCTTAGACACCACTAGCAAAGACTTCCTTGCATGAGTGCCTGTCTCTTGCAAACCGCCACTGGTCTCCCGAAATAGAGGGGCTGAGGGGGTGTCCTCTGAATCTCCAGGAGACTAGAAGATGAGGAGACATTTAAGGAGCCCTCTGCAGCCTCAGGCTGTTAAGTGAAAAATTCCACGGAACAAAACTTCAGAAGTGGCTTCATTCAATTGAATATGTTCTATGGTTCCCAGGGTCATTGTCAAAAAAGTGTTTCTGGAAATAAGTATTTTACGAACTAAGTCCTGATTTTACAATCTTCAATACCTGTTCTAACTACCACACCATATATTTATAACTAATATGGATCATTTGCTATAAACTAAGTGACATCTTTCTAAGCAATTATTCTTCTACTTAGGGAAATTTACTGTTTCCCCAGTTTGGGCAATTTTGCCTCTTCTGTTCCCAAGAGAGATTTTGGAAACCATTGTCCAGAGCACCACTCTACAGGGACTCCTTTTCATTCTCACCTTAACTTCTCACGGGGGTCCAGTCAGAAGGCTTTGTTTGTCAGTGAAGACAGCAAACTGGCTCCTCCTCTGGTCCACTCTGTAGTTGGCAGGGTCTCCCAGGCCACAGGCACTAACCCCAGTCCATCCAAGAGTCACCAATTCTCTCCCGTGACAAGGCTCCCGTGTTCTCCCCACCCAGCTGGCCACCCCCGGACAGGCAGTCCTGCGAGGACAGGGCGTGAACACTCTGCAGGGTCCTCGGAGCCTCGCCCTGGGCCCCGGCTTCCTCCCAGACATGGCCCCTTCGCTTTCTCATCTCTAACCTGGACTTCCAGTAATTCACCTGACCCGGACTATAAATAACCACAGGGCAAGTAATAAGGCGCAGGTATTCTCCAAGATGTTGGCCCAGTGAAAAAAGACAGGCCTTTCTGCTACAATGTTATAAAAAGGGGAAAGGACTAAGGCCCATGGGATTCTCCAGGCAAGAATACTGAAGTGGGTTGCCATTTCCTTCTCCAGGGGATCTTCCCGACCCAGGGATCGAACCTGAGTCTCCGCCATGGCAGACGATTCTTTACCACTGAGCCACCTGGGAAACGGGTGGCCAATGCCTTAGACACCACTAGCAAAGACTTCCTTGCATGAGTGCCTGTCTCTTGCAAACCGCCACTGGTCTCCCGAAATAGAGGGGCTGAGGGGGTGTCCTCTGAATCTCCAGGAGACTAGAAGATGAGGAGACATTTAAGGAGCCCTCTGCAGCCTCAGGCTGTTAAGTGAAAAATTCCACGGAACAAAACTTCAGAAGTGGCTTCATTCAATTGAATATGTTCTATGGTTCCCAGGGTCATTGTCAAAAAAGTGTTTCTGGAAATAAGTATTTTACGAACTAAGTCCTGATTTTACAATCTTCAATACCTGTTCTAACTACCACACCATATATTTATAACTAATATGGATCATTTGCTATAAACTAAGTGACATCTTTCTAAGCAATTATTCTTCTACTTAGGGAAATTTACTGTTTCCCCAGTTTGGGCAATTTTGCCTCTTCTGTTCCCAAGAGAGATTTTGGAAACCATTGTCCAGAGCACCACTCTACAGGGACTCCTTTTCATTCTCACCTTAACTTCTCACGGGGGTCCAGTCAGAAGGCTTTGTTTGTCAGTGAAGACAGCAAACTGGCTCCTCCTCTGGTCCACTCTGTAGTTGGCAGGGTCTCCCAGGCCACAGGCACTAACCCCAGTCCATCCAAGAGTCACCAATTCTCTCCCGTGACAAGGCTCCCGTGTTCTCCCCACCCAGCTGGCCACCCCCGGACAGGCAGTCCTGCGAGGACAGGGCGCGTGAACACTCTGCAGGGTCCTCGGAGCCTCGCCCTGGGCCCCGGGCTTCCCTCCCAGACATGGCCCCCTTCGCTTTCTCATCTCTAACCTGGACTTCCAGTAATTCACCTGACCCGGACTATAAATAACCACAGGGCAAGTAATAAGGCGCAGGTATTCTCCAAGATGTTGGCCCAGTGAAAAAAGACAGGCCTTTCTGCTACAATGTTATAGAGAAAGGAGCCAGAAGTGTTGATTCTTGGCTTTGCTCAATAAAGAGGATTTTGATAAAATATGTTCCCTCAGCTGTGCATGAGACTATCCTTGACCATACCCCCTCACCAATTATACTCTGCTTTTCAACAGAAGGCTTCAGGTGTCCCAGGAAGGGGCTGACATTGTATGTCAAGTATATGTACTTTCTGTGCTTGGAATCCATTTACCCCAGACCTATTAAGGTGCTCAGAGGATCTGGGATGCAGAAGTTTTTTGTTTGTTTTTACCTAGAGAACACGTTCCACTAGGATCTGAAAATTCTGATAATTGAGGAGAGGGCCCTGGCGCCGGGTTACTGAAATCTGAGCCCCATCTCCACCATTCACTGGCTGTCTAACCTTGGGGCAGGCTACTTTACCACTCTGTGCCTCAGTTTCTTCCTAAGTAAAAGGGGATAATAACAGTACCCCCTCTTATTGTGAGGACATTAGTTAATACATGCCAAGTGCTTGGAACAATGTCTGGCACAAGGTGAGTGTTCAGCTATTGTTAACTGCTATCATTATCTCTCATGGAGAATGAGAAGCAGGGAGGGATAAATTAGAAGTATAGGATTAACAGAAAAAAAAAAAAGAAGTATAAGATTAACAGATACACACTGCCATTTGTGAAGTAGATAAACAAAAAGGATTTACAGTAGACCACAGGGAACTGCATTTAATGCCCTACAATAAACTATAAAGGGCCTTTTCCCCCACTCTGTAGTTGGCAGGGTCTCCCAGGCCACAGGCACTAACCCCAGTCCATCCAAGAGTCACCAATTCTCTCCCGTGACAAGGCTCCCGTGTTCTCCCCACCCAGCTGGCCACCCCGGACAGGCAGTCCTGCGAGGACAGGCGCGTGAACACTCTGCAGGGTCCTCGGAGCCTCGCCCTGGGCCCCGGGCTTCCCTCCCAGACATGGCCCCCTTCGCTTTCTCATCTCTAACCTGGACTTCCAGTAATTCACCTGACCCGGACTATAAATAACCACAGGGCAAGTAATAAGGCGCAGGTATTCTCCAAGATGTTGGCCCAGTGAAAAAAGACAGGCCTTTCTGCTACAATGTTATAGAGAAAGGAGCCAGAAGTGTTGATTCTTGGCTTTGCTCAATAAAGAGGATTTTGATAAAATATGTTCCCTCAGCTGTGCATGAGACTATCCTTGACCATACCCCCTCACCAATTATACTCTGCTTTTCAACAGAAGGCTTCAGGTGTCCCAGGAAGGGGCTGACATTGTATGTCAAGTATATGTACTTTCTGTGCTTGGAATCCATTTACCCCAGACCTATTAAGGTGCTCAGAGGATCTGGGATGCAGAAGTTTTTTGTTTGTTTTTACCTAGAGAACACGTTCCACTAGGATCTGAAAATTCTGATAATTGAGGAGAGGGCCCTGGCGCCGGGTTACTGAAATCTGAGCCCCATCTCCACCATTCACTGGCTGTCTAACCTTGGGGCAGGCTACTTTACCACTCTGTGCCTCAGTTTCTTCCTAAGTAAAAGGGGATAATAACAGTACCCCCTCTTATTGTGAGGACATTAGTTAATACATGCCAAGTGCTTGGAACAATGTCTGGCACAAGGTGAGTGTTCAGCTATTGTTAACTGCTATCATTATCTCTCATGGAGAATGAGAAGCAGGGAGGGATAAATTAGAAGTATAGGATTAACAGAAAAAAAAAAAAGAAGTATAAGATTAACAGATACACACTGCCATTTGTGAAGTAGATAAACAAAAAGGATTTACAGTAGACCACAGGGAACTGCATTTAATGCCCTACAATAAACTATAAAGAAAAAAATGAAAAAAGGATATATGTATAGACATTCTTTTTGATCGTGTATGTATGTGTGTATATGTATGTATACTTATATTTAATATGTATATACAAAAAAATATATAAATGAATCACTTTGCTATATACCTGAAACTAATACCATATTATAAATCAAGTATAATTCGAGTGGTTCAGTGGTAGAGAATCTGCCTGCCATGCAGGAGACTCAAGTTCAACCCCTGGGTCAGGAAGACCCCCTGGAGAAGGGAGGGGACACCCACTCCGGTATTTGTGCCTGGAGAATCCCCTGGTGGGCTATAGTTCAGGGGTTGCAAATAGCCGGACATGACTGAGAGACCTACGAAGATGCTTCAATTGGGAAAAAAAAAAAAAAAAGAATGAGCAGCTAGATGGGCTAGCTTCACGGAGGAAAGGGGAACAACGCACACTCCACAGCCACCAGCTCTGCCTGAGAAAGGCAAGGATCCCCCCTAGAATGTGACTCACAGCAGAAGTCCCTAGAAAGGTGGCCTGCCGGAAATTATTTTTAGATTTAATGAGAAAAGCAATCTAGTCCAAATTAGATGGGCTGGACGACTGTGAGATCCAGCCCTGGGCACTGCTCAGATTTTTGGTTCTGGTGCCATGCAGGGCTGAAATAAATTGACTTACATGAGTTAATGAAAAGTTCAGTCTCCCTCTTTGCAACAAGCATTACCGGCTTTCTCAAGCAGCTCAACTGAACAAGCTCCTTACAAACGACATCCTCTCCTTCACAAAGAAGACTACACATGTAACGCGGCTTTTCCCGAAACGCTCCCAGTGAGTTTCTCATCTGGCTCATCTCTGTACTCAGCTTCTGCCTTTCTGTCAGGATTCCTGGCAAACTGCCCATACTTCAGGTCTAACTTTACTCCTGAAAGGAATTTAATAGACTTGCCTGGTCATTCCTTACTGGACTCATGTGGTACCATTATCATGCTTCATGCATAATAAATAAATGACATTTCTAAAGCAAAAGGGATCTACAGAAAGACCCTCTAAGTGCTCACTGGGTACTATTATGATAAGCCCATGATTTGTGTCTTTGTTGTTTAGTCACTAAGTCACATCCAACTCTTTAGTGACCCCCACGGACTGTAGCCTAGCAGGCTCCTCTGTCCATGGGATTTTCCAGGCAAGAATACTGGACTGGGTTGCTGTTTCCTTCTCTGGGGAATCCTCCTGACCCAGGGATCAAACCCACACCCTCTGCATTGGCAGGCAGATTGTTCAACACTGAGCCACCAAGGAAGCCCGAGTCCGTGATTTAAGACAAATCAATTTCCTACCATTCCTGCCTTGTGTCTTAAGGAAAGCTACCGATACTTGAAGGAGATGCTTGGAGTCTGAATAGAAAATCGCAGGTGAAGTTGGGCCACTTCTGAGTTGTGCAACATTCCCCTTCAAAATCTTGCTGATTATGCAAACACTAAATAATTACACTGATTCGTGCATTATACTCCATCAGAATGACAAAGCATTCACACTGGCACTCCATTCCACTTTGCTAATGAAAAACAGCAAGCTTTTAAGACCCCCATCCATCAAGAGAGAAAAAGAACTCATTCAGAGGAATGACAGGTGCTTGACAATGGAAACAGGGTTTTCCTTTTAAGTACATGAGCTGCTGCCAAAGATTAAAATTGTCCTGTGTTTAATATCATTCTCTTCTGTGCTCCTCTGAGGTTCACTCTTTACTTAAGGCAGGGAAATAAAAAAGTTGGTTTCAAGGGCTCCCACATTCCTGGGAGAATCTTCCCATAACTTCACACTGTGTGGATGAATGACCACTTTCCCCTGGGGTTGCTCTCATTTTCCTTAGAGGCCAATGCCCTCGCTGTCCACCAACCAAACCTGCACAAGGGGAGTCCTCAAAAAACACTAATCAATGGAGCTGAGGCGGGAGCTTGTCCCGGACGGCGTTCCCCACAGCTGTGCAGAATGTTATCGCCACCGACACAGAGAGCGATTCACAGGCAGCACCAGCGACAGGCCGGGAGGCGCCCTCTGCTAAAACCACACACAAGTGCCAACAGTGTCCAGCAGCTCAGATGGCTGAGAGAAAGAGGGGTCTGTGCTTCAGCTATAAGAAGGAGTGCCTTCTAGACCTCTCCCACGCAGCCTCTTCTCGCCCACTGCTGGTCTCGGCCTAGACTACCTCTCAGAAGTATGACTTGGCTCCTTCCCCACCCAACACCTCCAGCCCCCTACAAAGCTCGGTCTGAAAGATCCAAGCACAACGCGTCATGTGTTCGGTCTCCACTACATTCAGGCTAGAGTCCAGGGAATTAAAAACAAGGGCTCTAAAACAGATAGCACTAGTCCAAACCTAAAGCTCAAGGACTTTATTTCAGGGAAGCCCCTCAAGGTTTAACACAGGATCAAGTTTCTCCTCTTTTTTTTCTCCTTTAGATACAAGGTCTAATAGGCTTAGTTGCTGGGTATTTAATCTACTGTGATTCAAAGGAACAAAACAGAAGTAAGAAGAGTGTTTCCTGAAAACCCATGCCTACCTGGTGCCTCGGAACATGACCTTATTTGGAAACAGGGTCTTTGCAGATGTTAGTTATGATGAGGTAATATAAATCAGAGTGGGTGGGGCCTACCCAAAGGACTGATGTTCTGATGAAAAGAGGATACAGAGGCAGACACTGCAGTGATCCATCTATGAGCTAAGGCACTTCAAGGACTGCCAGCAACCACAAGAAGCCAGAGGAGAAGCATGGCCCCAGCTCAGAACCTCCCCCGTCTATGGTTTTCAATATCATTCTCTTCTGTGCTCCTCTGAGGTTCACTCTTTACTTAAGGCAGGAAATAAAAAAGTTGGTTCCAAGGGCTCCCACATTCCTGGGAGAATCTTCCCATAACTTCACACTGTGTGGATGAATGACCACTTTCCCCTGGGGTTGCTCTCATTTTCCTTAGAGGCCAATGCCCTCGCTGTCCACCAACCAAACCTGCACAAGGGGAGTCCTCAAAAAACACTAATCAATGGAGCTGAGGCGGGAGCTTGTCCCGGACGGCGTTCCCCACAGCTGTGCAGAACGTGATCGCCACCGACACAGAGAGCGATTCACAGGCAGCACCAGCGACAGGCCGGGAGGCGCCCTCTGCTAAAACCACACACAAGTGCCAACAGTGTCCAGCAGCTCAGATGGCTGAGAGAAAGAGGGGTCTGTGCTTCAGCTATAAGAAGGAGTGCCTTCTAGACCTCTCCCACGCAGCCTCTTCTCGCCCACTGCTGGTCTCGGCCTAGACTACCTCTCAGAAGTATGACTTGGCTCCTTCCCCACCCAACACCTCCAGCCCCCTACAAAGCTCGGTCTGAAAGATCCAAGCACAACGCGTCATGTGTTCGGTCTCCACTACATTCAGGCTAGAGTCCAGGGAATTAAAAACAAGGGCTCTAAAACAGATAGCACTAGTCCAAACCTAAAGCTCAAGGACTTTATTTCAGGGAAGCCCCTCAAGGTTTAACACAGGATCAAGTTTCTCCTCTTTTTTTTCTCCTTTAGATACAAGGTCTAATAGGCTTAGTTGCTGGGTATTTAATCTACTGTGATTCAAAGGAACAAAACAGAAGTAAGAAGAGTGTTTCCTGAAAACCCATGCCTACCTGGTGCCTCGGAACATGACCTTATTTGGAAACAGGGTCTTTGCAGATGTTAGTTATGATGAGGTAATATAAATCAGAGTGGGTGGGGCCTACCCAAAGGACTGATGTTCTGATGAAAAGAGGATACAGAGGCAGACACTGCAGTGATCCATCTATGAGCTAAGGCACTTCAAGGACTGCCAGCAACCACAAGAAGCCAGAGGAGAAGCATGGCACACATTCAGCCTCAGAACCTCCAGAAGCAACCAGCCTAGCTGATACCTTGATTTCACACTTCCAGCCTCCAGTAGAGTGAAAGAATAATTCTGTTGTTATAACACACCCAGTCTGCGTTCCTTTCTTAGGGCAGTCGTAGAAAACTAACACGGAAGAGAACCTAGGAACAACCGACAGCATGATACCAGTGGAGGAGACCAAGAGGGTAAGCTTTCTCAAAGGCTAAATTAAAAAACCATGGCTGAACCTATATGGGAAAAGAATCTAAAAAGAATAGACAGATGTAAATGTACAACTAACTCATTTTACTGTACACCCGAAACTAACACAACACTGTAAATCACCTATACTCCAATTTTAAAAAAAGGTAATAAAATAAAAAACAGGGTTTCCCTGATAGCTCAGTGGTAAAGAATCTGCCTGCCAATACAGGAGACATGGATTTAATCCCTGGTCTGGGGAGATTCCACGTGTTGCAGAGCAACTAAGCCCATGCACCACAACAACTGATCCTGAACCTGGGAGCTGCAACTATGGAAGCCCATGGACCAAAAGCCTCTACAACAAGAGAAGCCACTGCAACGAGAAGCCCTCGTTCACCACAACTAGAGAAAAGCCCACACAGCAACGAAGACCCAGCATAGCCACAAGTAAATCAATAAAAAAGTAAAGAATAGGGGCTTTCCTGGTGGTCCAGTGGGTAAGGACACCGCCTTGCAGTGCAAGGGACGCCGGTTCCATCCCTGGCCTGGGAAGATCCCACGTGCCGCAGAGCGGCTGGACCAATGTGTCCAATTACCCAGCCGGAGCTCTGGAGCGCATGCGCCCAGAGCTGGTGCTCTACAACAACAGAGGCCACCGCGATGGGAGGCCCACAGGGACAAAGAACAAAGATGGATGAAAATAGACAAATAAAAGACCAAAAAAAATGGCCCGCCCCCCACCCCCCCAAAAAAAACCAAAAAAAGTAAAAAATAAAAAACCACAGCTGAGACCATTTAGTGTGATGGAAAAACCAGCAGGTCCCAGGACACTGAAAGCATAATGACATGATCCAATCTATGGCTAAGCATTCAAGGACTAGCAACAAAAACCTCCTCAGCCTCAGAACCTCCAGAAGCAACCAGCCTAGCTGATACCTTGATTTCACACTTCCAGCCTCCAGTAGAGTGAAAGAATAATTCTGTTGTTATAACACACCCAGTCTGCGTTCCTTTCTTAGGGCAGTCGTAGAAAACTAACACGGAAGAGAACCTAGGAACAACCGACAGCATGATACCAGTGGAGGAGACCAAGAGGGTAAGCTTTCTCAAAGGCTAAATTAAAAAACCATGGCTGAACCTATATGGGAAAAGAATCTAAAAAGAATAGACAGATGTAAATGTACAACTAACTCATTTTACTGTACACCCGAAACTAACACAACACTGTAAATCACCTATACTCCAATTTTAAAAAAAGGTAATAAAATAAAAAACAGGGTTTCCCTGATAGCTCAGTGGTAAAGAATCTGCCTGCCAATACAGGAGACATGGATTTAATCCCTGGTCTGGGGAGATTCCACGTGTTGCAGAGCAACTAAGCCCATGCACCACAACAACTGATCCTGAACCTGGGAGCTGCAACTATGGAAGCCCATGGACCAAAAGCCTCTACAACAAGAGAAGCCACTGCAACGAGAAGCCCTCGTTCACCACAACTAGAGAAAAGCCCACACAGCAACGAAGACCCAGCATAGCCACAAGTAAATCAATAAAAAAGTAAAGAATAGGGGCTTTCCTGGTGGTCCAGTGGGTAAGGACACCGCCTTGCAGTGCAAGGGACGCCGGTTCCATCCCTGGCCTGGGAAGATCCCACGTGCCGCAGAGCGGCTGGACCAATGTGTCCAATTACCCAGCCGGAGCTCTGGAGCGCATGCGCCCAGAGCTGGTGCTCTACAACAACAGAGGCCACCGCGATGGGAGGCCCACAGGGGCCAAAGATCAAAGATGGATGAAAATAGACAAATAAAAGACCAAAAAAAATGGCCCGCCCCCCACCCCCCCAAAAAAAACCAAAAAAAGTAAAAAATAAAAAACCACAGCTGAGACCATTTAGTGTGATGGAAAAACCAGCAGGTCCCAGGACACTGAAAGCATAATGACATGATCCAACTGTGGATGTTGAAAATGATCACCTTGAATTGGTTTTTAAAAGGCTCAGTTTGGTTCAGGATGTTCAAACAAGGCCTCATTGCACTGCCTCATCCCAGAGTCTAAAAAGGAAATATATTTCTTTGCTCCTTGGATTGCACTGAACATTCTCTTTTATATGGCATCTCAACGAGGCAATGTATTCTTCTGTTACTGAATTCTCAGGACTAATAATCCACATTTTCTTGTCTAGGAATTCTGGTCACATTATACAGAGTATCTATAGTATCTTATACACACACACACACACACACACACATATATTTCATATTTAGTCAACAGTTGTATGTTTGTACAGAAACCACACACATACCTCTTAAAAACACAAAAGAAGAACCTTCTACTAACACCGACATATTGACACCTAAAGGCTTCACTGGTCACTCAGACAGTAAAGAACCCGCCTGCAGTGCAAGAGACGTGGGTTCGATTCCTGAGTTGGGACGATTCCCTAGAGGAGGGCATGACAACCCACCCTAGTGCCCTTGCCTGGAGAAACTCATGGACAGAGGAGCCTGTCTAGCTACAGCCCATGGGATTGCAAAGAATCAGACAAGACTGAGTGACTAAGCACACATTCTGACACCCAGACAACCAAACTTTTCACTATGGATTTTATGCAAGAACCAAAAGATCTTACTTCTGAGGATGAACTAATGCAATTTGGCTTAAAATGATTTTATCTTTCCTTCAAATCACTTAAAAACTCTATGCCTCAAACCACCCAACTCCACCCCCTCAACCTATTAAGTAAGAACATGCAAATAACTGGAAGTTAAAGATGTTTAAATACCGATTACAGCCCATATAAAAATGGCCCATAACAGTTCCGATGTGTGTACCTTTGATTCTTACGCTGGAAAATTTCTCTTGTTCCACCTGGAGAAAATCTCTTTTTCCTTGAAAATTTGTTTCATTTCAAAGATCAAAGATGGATGAAAATAGACAAATAAAGACCAAAATGGCCCGCCCCCACCCCCAAAAAAAACCAAAAAAAGTAAAAAATAAAAAACCACAGCTGAGACCATTTAGTGTGATGGAAAAACCAGCAGGTCCCAGGACACTGAAAGCATAATGACATGATCCAACTGTGGATGTTGAAAATGATCACCTTGAATTGGTTTTTAAAAGGCTCAGTTTGGTTCAGGATGTTCAAACAAGGCCTCATTGCACTGCCTCATCCCAGAGTCTAAAAAGGAAATATATTTCTTTGCTCCTTGGATTGCACTGAACATTCTCTTTTATATGGCATCTCAACGAGGCAATGTATTCTTCTGTTACTGAATTCTCAGGACTAATAATCCACATTTTCTTGTCTAGGAATTCTGGTCACATTATACAGAGTATCTATAGTATCTTATACACACACACACACACACACACACACATATATTTCATATTTAGTCAACAGTTGTATGTTTGTACAGAAACCACACACATACCTCTTAAAAACACAAAAGAAGAACCTTCTACTAACACCGACATATTGACACCTAAAGGCTTCACTGGTCACTCAGACAGTAAAGAACCCGCCTGCAGTGCAAGAGACGTGGGTTCGATTCCTGAGTTGGGACGATTCCCTAGAGGAGGGCATGACAACCCACCCTAGTGCCCTTGCCTGGAGAAACTCATGGACAGAGGAGCCTGTCTAGCTACAGCCCATGGGATTGCAAAGAATCAGACAAGACTGAGTGACTAAGCACACATTCTGACACCCAGACAACCAAACTTTTCACTATGGATTTTATGCAAGAACCAAAAGATCTTACTTCTGAGGATGAACTAATGCAATTTGGCTTAAAATGATTTTATCTTTCCTTCAAATCACTTAAAAACTCTATGCCTCAAACCACCCAACTCCACCCCCTCAACCTATTAAGTAAGAAAAAGAAAATAACTGGAAGTTAAAGATGTTTAAATATAGATTACAGCCCATATAAAAATGGCCCATGACAGTTCCGATGTGTGTACCTTTGATTCTTACGCTGGAAAATTTCTCTTGTTCCACCTGGAGAAAATCTCTTTTTTCCTTGAAAAATTTGTTTCATTTCAAGTCTCTTTGACTTGAAAAGTGTTTTCTCCTCAAATCAGCTTTGAAAATTAGAAGTGCACAGCTTTGACTATGTTTTAAATGATCCATTTAAGGCTGAATATTTGTTTCCATGCCATTATTTCTCAATTAGCTCCAATATCCCGGCTAGGGGCTTCCCTGGTGGCTCAGACAGTAAAGAATCTGCCTGCAATGCAGGAGACCGGGGTTCAATCCCTGGATGGGGAAGATCCCCTGGAGGAGGAAATGGCAACCCACTCCAGAATTCTTGCCTGAAGAATCCCTATGGACAGAAGAGCCTGGAGGACTACAATCCATGGGGTCACAGAGAGTCAGACATGACTGAAGCGACTCAGCATGCATGCACGCCCTGGCTTAGAAACACCTAGGTACAGTTCTTGGCTCTTGCTTGCGCATTTGAAAAAGGACATAGATTTTGCAGAAAGCCTGCCCCTGACGCCTCCCACAGGTGAGCAGGCCCCACTCACGGGAGGGCAGCATCAAAATCTCATCTGCATCATAAGGCAGTGCTCAGAGCTCTTCTGGTGGAGAGACCGTAATCACAGCTCTTCACTGATTGGCTTTGCACCCCCAGTCAACTTAGGGTAGCTAGGTGGGCGGGGTGGGGGGGGGGTCTACGGTGGGCACAGGGAAGGTGGCCCAGCCCCTAAGCCAGTCCCCCCACTGTTGTTGCTCCCTTCTCTGGGCATGCAGCCAGGTTGGAGAAGGTCAGCAAACTAGTTTGTTTAGGCCTCACACATCTCCTTTGCTTTTTGCCCTGTCAGCATTTTAAGATTTAGGGCTGGGGGCTGCGTTCCAGAAATAATAAAAACCGCCCATGTGCAGAAACACGTGGCAGGGCTTCCCAGCCTCACAGCCCCTCTGCAGCCTGTGCTGGGAGACACAGGCAGACAGTGTCTCATCAGGGAGGGCTGGCTTGGTCCAACGTGCTCAAGATGTAGGAGAAGGTCAGCCAGAACCAGTACAAATGATGGATTTGCCGTGGCCCCCACGGTAATCCAGAATTAGGGTGGAACGGATTGGAAAGGGTTTTTTTTTTTTTCTTTTTTTTAACCAAGCCTCTTAGTAATATGATATCATTGCCTTGTCTTAGGCTTTCCTTTCTTTTCTCTTTCTTTTTTAAAGCTATGATCCTCTTACAAACCAAACATAAAATAGAGTCTCAGAACCTCTCCATATAAGGAGTTTCAGACAGACTGATCCTACACAATGTTGCTTGAGCTCAATGGAGAAAGTCTTTCTAGGGCACTTTCAAGCTTTCTGAGTCATGCAGACCGGGGACCAAGGGGGTGGCTCATACAGAAAAGAGCTTCATTTTTCCAAGCTCTAGGCTGGCTATGAGTGGGAAAGGTCACTCTGGCTACTGGTCCCTCCTTGATGAGTTAATAACTTCAAGAGACCCATTCGGCAAACAGACAGGGCTAGCCTGCCGATAAAATGCCTGGCACAGGGGCTCTGAATTCAGGTCTTTTCATCTGTTTCTAACTGGGCATCAGGGACCATTAAAAACCTGCTGAAGCATTTGTATATATATAGATTGTTGCTGTTCAGTCACTCAGTTGTGTCCTACTCTGTAACCCCATAAAGGCAGCACACCAGGCTTCCCTGTCCTTCACCATCTCCCAGAATTTGCTCAAACTCATGTCCATTGAGTCAGTGATGCCATCCAACCATCTCATCCTCTGTCACCTCCTTCTACACCTGTCCTCAGCCTTTCCCAGCTTCAGGATCTTTTCCAGTGAGTCAGTTCTTTGCATCAGGTGGCCAAAGTATTGGAATACATAAATAGCATGTGTAATACATATTTTAGCAAACTATAAACTTTTGTCTAACTAAAAAGTTTATGACAATCTGAGTCTGGGTTAAACAATAAGATCTCTGGCACTGAGCCCTCCTTGTATAACAGATCTGCTGTCCCTAAATTCTCAATTCTAAATCCACCTCTACCATTGAGAGATGAATAGTAACTTGACGATAATTGCAAACTTAAAATTTTTCTTTTCCTTTATCATTTATCACAGGATACTGAATATAGTTCCCTGTGCTACACAATAGGACCTTGTTCTTTATTCATTCTCTATGTCATAGTTTGCATCTGCTAGTCTCAAACTCTCAGCCGATGCCTCCCTCATTCCCTACCCCCACTGGTAACCACAGATCTCTAAGTCTGCAAGTCTGTAAACTTGAATTTTTATATAAGAAAAACACTTACCATTAAAGTATACCAGCTCTGTTCACATTCTGTGGTATATCTCTGCTTTCATTTTATGAGCTTTGAGAGAGAATTAAACTGCCTTTTTTACTTCAACTGCAGTCCTTTGCAGGAATTTATGTCATAGGAACTTATCAGAAAATGACAGGACCAAGATTATGTCAGACACATCTGATTCAAGGGTGTGACCCTAAAGAGGCCTCCATCTACCTCAGCATTGGCTAGACACCACAAGAGACTCACCTGACAGGGCTCAAAACCATATGACCATGCCAAACTGCAAAAAAGAATCATTATCCAGTCCTGGAAGAAAACTCAAGAGTTCAGAAAGTTTGGTGACTTGCCCAAGGTTAAGTACAAAAATGTATTAACAGAGCAGCCAGCAGGAGAAGCCAGGCCTCCAGTTGCCAGAGCAAGCATTTGTATATATATAGATTGTTGCTGTTCAGTCACTCAGTTGTGTCCTACTCTGTAACCCCATAAAGGCAGCACACCAGGCTTCCCTGTCCTTCACCATCTCCCAGAATTTGCTCAAACTCATGTCCATTGAGTCAGTGATGCCATCCAACCATCTCATCCTCTGTCACCTCCTTCTACACCTGTCCTCAGCCTTTCCCAGCTTCAGGATCTTTTCCAGTGAGTCAGTTCTTTGCATCAGGTGGCCAAAGTATTGGAATACATAAATAGCATGTGTAATACATATTTTAGCAAACTATAAACTTTTGTCTAACTAAAAAGTTTATGACAATCTGAGTCTGGGTTAAACAATAAGATCTCTGGCACTGAGCCCTCCTTGTATAACAGATCTGCTGTCCCTAAATTCTCAATTCTAAATCCACCTCTACCATTGACGAGATGAATAGTAACTTGACGATAATTGCAAACTTAAAATTTTTCTTTTCCTTTATCATTTATCACAGGATACTGAATATAGTTCCCTGTGCTACACAATAGGACCTTGTTCTTTATTCATTCTCTATGTCATAGTTTGCATCTGCTAGTCTCAAACTCTCAGCCGATGCCTCCCTCATTCCCTACCCCCACTGGTAACCACAGATCTCTAAGTCTGCAAGTCTGTAAACTTGAATTTTTATATAAGAAAAACACTTACCATTAAAGTATACCAGCTCTGTTCACATTCTGTGGTATATCTCTGCTTTCATTTTATGAGCTTTGAGAGAGAATTAAACTGCCTTTTTTACTTCAACTGCAGTCCTTTGCAGGAATTTATGTCATAGGAACTTATCAGAAAATGACAGGACCAAGATTATGTCAGACACATCTGATTCAAGGGTGTGACCCTAAAGAGGCCTCCATCTACCTCAGCATTGGCTAGACACCACAAGAGACTCACCTGACAGGGCTCAAAACCATATGACCATGCCAAACTGCAAAAAAGAATCATTATCCAGTCCTGGAAGAAAACTCAAGAGTTCAGAAAGTTTGGTGACTTGCCCAAGGTTAAGTACAAAAATGTATTAACAGAGCAGCCAGCAGGAGAAGCCAGGCCTCCAGTTGCCAGAGCAAGGGCCAAGCACCTTGAGGCAGATGAAATACGGCGGCACCCCCTGACCCCAGAGGTTACCAGAGCAGGAGATAAGAGCTTCGTGGGTTTTTCTTCTAGTGACTGTTGTATATATCTGCTCTATCCTCCTTAACTCGAACTGACATCTGTGGCTTTTCGTGCTAAGTCATTACTCTACTACATACGAGTTTGAGGTTTCTGAGGTTAGTGTTTGTAAGAGCTTTCCAACCTCCAACTCAAATGAGCTCTACTTTCCCCAGGCATATAACTCACTATTGAATCTCATTTCCATGAGAATCACAAAAGCAACAGTGATTTGTGTCTCCAAGGCCAGGCTGACCATTTTAGAAAATTGTTCTACTTCTCTGTGACTGTAAAATAAAATGTGCCCACTATGTAAAATGTAAAAACTACAGAAAAGGATAAGGAAGAAAATTAAAGTAACGTGACGACCTGTTACTCAGTGGTAACTCATGTTAAAAATGTGGCTGTAGGGCTTGCCTGCTGGTCCAGTGGATAAACAGTCTGCCTTGCAGTGCAAGGTGAACCGGTCCGATTCCTGGTCCGGGAAAATCCCACGTGCCGTGGAGCAGCTGGACAGGTGTGCCCAGTTACAAGCCAGTGCTCTGGAGCGCATGCGCCCAGAACCAGTGCTCTGCAGCGAGAGAGGCCACTGAGATGGGAGGCCCACACAGGCCAAAGAATAAAGAGGGATGAAAAATAAACAATTACTTAGAGGCAAAAAATAATAACAATAAAAAATGTGGGTGTGGGTTTCCCTGGTGGTCCAGTGGGTAAGGACACCGCCTTGCAGTGCAAGGGGCGCCGGTTTGATCCTGACCTGGGAAGATCCCACGTGCCGTGGAGCGGCTGGACCAATATGCCCAATTACCCAGCCGGAGCTCTAGAGCGCATGTGCCCAGAGCTGGTGCTCTGCGACAACAGAGGCCACTGCGATGGGAGGCCCACATGGGCCAAAGAGCAAAGACGGATGAAAATAGATAAATGAAAGACCAACAGAAGTGGCCTGCCCGCCCCCCCCCCCCCCAGCCCCCCCCCCCCAAAAAAAAAAAAAAAAATGTGGGTGCAGTTTATCTATGAACATACAAAAAGCTCAATACAGAAGTGTGATCACACTGAAAAACACTTCCATATATATATCCTGTACTTTTCACTCAGCATTATACATCAGTAAAGATTCTTCAAACACAGGCTTCATAAAATTGGCCAAATGGTACATCCTAGAGATGAATTACTATTCATGACACCATTCACTATTATCGAGAACTCTGGTTTGTTTGGTTTTTTGTCAAGCTTTTCACATATATAAATGTGGCAGTAAGCACCTTACTTTTCACATATATAAATGGGGCAGTAAGCACCTGGAGTGTGAGTACTCCAGATATATATTAAAAATTCCATTCCATAAAGTTTACATCCAAAGAACAGAGCATGAAGCCTATCTTGTCATCTTTACCAGTCATGAGTAGCATGATTTTTTAAACCCTTTTAATTTATAATTTTAAAAAATGTACTTCATCCGTATTTCTTTCTTTTTTTCATCCGTATTTCTTAATTAGATAGAGAGGTGGTGTGTTTTCTTACTTTACTTTACGCCATTGGCCATTTGTTATCTCACTTTTTCTTGACCCTTCTCCTCCCCTTGCCAAGTGTATATCTGTGCACGAGTGTATATCAGTGTTTAAACTGAATGTTCTTATCTACCCATTTCTCTACTGAAATGTTAAGGATTTACTTTCAATTTGTAAAAGCTCTTTATATAATATGAATATTAAATTTTGACTATTACATTTCAAGCAAATTTTCTGGGGACCACTTTTAATTATAAAACAACAAGACACAAACATTGTCACCAACCTCACAATAACTCATGCCACCTGCTGGTAAAAAAAAAAAAAAATAGAAGGCAGTTTCCAAGACAGGATGCAGAGTTAATACCTTTTTCCATGCTGATTATACTAAAGTGTTGGAAACAAAACACAAATGGTGGACTGGAGTGATGTATGACATTTCATACATGTGGATCTTATGACTAAATCCTTGTTCACTAAATATTTTTAAGGTTACTTCACTTAAACGGACAAAAAAAGCTTTGACTCATATTAGTTATTAAGAGAAAGCAAAGTTTTGTTCTCAGTCATCTCAAAGCCATCTTGGGAGTCAATTTTAGATATAGGCATATATATGTACCTTGTTTTATGGAATCATGACAATTAAAAACCCAAGTTTAGATGAATGGAGAGGGGTAGCCTTATGATTTGTTTCAAAGGCATTTTCAGAAAGAGACATCTCCAAATCAGAGCTTCTCCTAAACCATGATACGCACTAGTTATAGATCATTTAAAATCAACAGAGGCTTGATTTGGCCAAGCCAATTAAGGAAAGATGCTGCCACTTCATTTTGGATAAAGATGGTTCAGCTCTTACCAATTAAAGATCAGAAGGTTTTCATGCGATTCAAATGGAAAATATGGTTTACTGGGTCGTTTTCATGAAGCCACAGTTTGTTGCTGGTAGGCTTCCCGGAGGAAACTGATCTGGAAATATAATCCACTCCAAGGTTCTACAGAAACAGGCTGTCAAGATGATCAACTACTGAAGCAAGAGGGCCAACAAGTCATTGATTTTACTCCTAGGCATAGAGGGCATGAGCCAAGCTATGAGATCTACCTCCCAGTGGTCTGACATCCCAGGAAGATAAACCAAAAAGCTTCTTTGTAAAAAGAGATTCTAATCAATGAACTAAACTGACTCTGTAGAACTGTGAACCATCACTTAAGCCTGAGAGCGCCGACGTAGACAAAAATGCCAGTCACTCTAAGAACCTCCCTGACTTGGTGTGCCACAAACACAGCCTTCAGTGACAGTAAAAGCACCAGGTTCTTTGGGTGGAAGAAGATGCAGAAGCCTGAATCTCTCCACAACTTGTAATGACCAAATGTTAACATACTCAAAACTGAATTCATACACTTCTAATAAAATTTTATATTGTTTTTGCAAAAGAAAAAAAAAATCACACATTATTCACTCAGCTAACTCTAGACAAGTTTGTTCACACTGGCTGACTTGGACTCAGTAGACCAAATCTGTATGTTTGTAGTTTTATTATCAGGTGAGAATGCAAAACAACTCAAGAACATCCTCTAGTTGGAAGGGAAGGAGTGGCTGGCCAGCAGTTAGGTAGAGAGGACAAAACAGTGGACTCAGGTCTGATTTGGGCAACTGAGAATGTTTCCCTTTTCGTACCATCTCAGCTATGAGGTCTGGGGAGGTGGGAGCTGGGGAGTGGAAAACAAGCTATTCATCCTTGAGACCCAGATCCACAGATGAAGATGAGCCTGGGAGGACAGCACTTTGCTGAGAGCTTGGAGAGGACTCAGTGAGTCGCTGGATCCAACTGCCCCACCAGTCACCCAGGAGAGAGCATCTTGCCACCTAGTAAGGAATTCCAACTTCCAAAAGCAAAGGCCAATTTCCTGTTTGTAACATGTCTCCCATGCATTGCATTTACATTCAGGTAATTGGTGCTAAGAGCTGCCCTGTATTTCAGATAATCCAAGTAAAGATCAGAAGGTTTTCATGCGATTCAAATGGAAAATATGGTTTACTGGGTCGTTTTCATGAAGCCACAGTTTGTTGCTGGTAGGCTTCCCGGAGGAAACTGATCTGGAAATATAATCCACTCCAAGGTTCTACAGAAACAGGCTGTCAAGATGATCAACTACTGAAGCAAGAGGGCCAACAAGTCATTGATTTTACTCCTAGGCATAGAGGGCATGAGCCAAGCTATGAGATCTACCTCCCAGTGGTCTGACATCCCAGGAAGATAAACCAAAAAGCTTCTTTGTAAAAGAGATTCTAATCAATGAACTAAACTGACTCTGTAGAACTGTGAACCATCACTTAAGCCTGAGAGCGCCGACGTAGACAAAAATGCCAGTCACTCTAAGAACCTCCCTGACTTGGTGTGCCACAAACACAGCCTTCAGTGACAGTAAAAGCACCAGGTTCTTTGGGTGGAAGAAGATGCAGAAGCCTGAATCTCTCCACAACTTGTAATGACCAAATGTTAACATACTCAAAACTGAATTCATACACTTCTAATAAAATTTTATATTGTTTTTGCAAAAGAAAAAAAAAATCACACATTATTCACTCAGCTAACTCTAGACAAGTTTGTTCACACTGGCTGACTTGGACTCAGTAGACCAAATCTGTATGTTTGTAGTTTTATTATCAGGTGAGAATGCAAAACAACTCAAGAACATCCTCTAGTTGGAAGGGAAGGAGTGGCTGGCCAGCAGTTAGGTAGAGAGGACAAAACAGTGGACTCAGGTCTGATTTGGGCAACTGAGAATGTTTCCCTTTTCGTACCATCTCAGCTATGAGGTCTGGGGAGGTGGGAGCTGGGGAGTGGAAAACAAGCTATTCATCCTTGAGACCCAGATCCACAGATGAAGATGAGCCTGGGAGGACAGCACTTTGCTGAGAGCTTGGAGAGGACTCAGTGAGTCGCTGGATCCAACTGCCCCACCAGTCACCCAGGAGAGAGCATCTTGCCACCTAGTAAGGAATTCCAACTTCCAAAAGCAAAGGCCAATTTCCTGTTTGTAACATGTCTCCCATGCATTGCATTTACATTCAGGTAATTGGTGCTAAGAGCGCTGCCCTGTATTTCAGATAATCCAAGGGGTACGGAGATAGGGGTGGAGGTAACTCGGGAGAGAAACTCAGAGGAAATTCAGACAGAGCCCTGGTACCCCGATACGTCTAGAGTAGTAACTGGTACTTTACATAGAAGGTATGCGTACAGCACAAGTCAGTGCCTTCTCCCTTCCCCTCACTCCAAACAAGGGCAACAGGACAGGTGACGTGGTATTTTTCTAGAACACTCACCCAGAGCTTGGCACATCTAGGCCGCCTTTCAACCATACAGTCGGACACACTGACCTTGAAGACCTTTGGCCCGACCCAGCTGTGCTACATGTCAAAGTCAAGTGTGGTTCAGGATCTTACTTCTAAAGCATCATTCTAACAAGCAACCATCAGCTAGGTAATTCAACCTAAAAAGTCAGATGAGAAAAGAGAAACAGCTTACCAGTTGCCTTTCAAAGCAAGACAAAATTGAAAAAGGCCCCAGGGCAATGTGGATGGAAAATTATCACTCAGCCAGCAGGCCTGATTTGGACTGGATTCAGCCTCCTTCACAGGAGGACTCTGTTCCAAAGAAAATGGATGCTAAGAAAATTCTGGTGTCCAAATATAGAGAACTGAGAAACACTAGAAGGGTTTGAAAAACTCCCAAGAAAAATCTGTGGGAACTTTGAAAAATTCTTCCAATGCTTTAGCAAAATTCAAAAAAGACTAGAATGCCAGCACCTATCTAATCCGGGGACCCTCGGCCTCCTCGGTCTCACAGCTCCTGGTCCACACTCCAGGGAAGAATCTAGACTAAAGAGAATCGAGGTCCGGGTCTGCAAGGCTCTTGCAGAGAGAAATGGTGAGACAAAGGAAAAGAGGAGGCTGCCCTCTTTACTCATTGGTGAATAAGGTCACCTCAGAACTATCTTCTGAAAGGAAACAATTTTTGGAGACGAAAAACACCCGGAAGTTCCCAGGTGCGCCCCTACCAGGTGTAAGCGCCACTGCTAGTCAAGCCCACTGTACAGATGAACAAAACAGCTGTGCATCTGAGCCTCAGACCATTTAGTCACCTAAGGTCAAACAGCTAAGTAAAAGCCAGAGCTGGCATTTGAACCCAGTTTTCCTGATGCAGATTATCAGCAGTTTGCTCCAAAAGAGGACAGGACCTGTTCCCAAGTCTGATCATGATTTTTTTCCTGCGCTTATTTTTGTTGGAGGCACTGAAAATGACTGATGTGAACTATGTTCTTCCATGAACTCAGCTCTGGGACCACAGCATCCTTCACATCAGGTCTCTCCCTGATTTATTTACTTTTTCCACATGGAAAGGGAACTCAGCTTTCCCCTAAGATGTAAGGAAGGAGACGTTAGGACATCCTTGATCAATGCCAGTATGAAAAAGGGAAACATTTCAGAGGTGGGTGGGGCCGGTCGCCTGCACACCCTTTCAGCTCTAGCCACAGTCGTTGCTTCCTTTTTTTCCAGGAACATTTTCTACAGCTGGGGCCAGGCCATTGTGGGCTTTGAGAAGAATGATATTCTGCTTTTGTAAGGAAAGCAGCAGATTTCCCAGGCCTGCTTTGTGTCCCGAGCTCTTTCACTAACTGACAGAGCTGCGCTACTGAGCACACGTCCATTCCGGCAGTCAGCCCATGGCTGCTTCTACAGTCTCAAGTTTTTGCATTTTCTTTTCCTTTTTAAAAAATTTCTCCCATGAAGTAACAGTTCCTGTTAACAGAATGAAGTAAAGTCAAATTCTAGATGAAAATGAACACGTCAGGAGGATTTCTCTCTTCATGCTAATCCCCTGTTTGACAGGCGATGACATCATCCCACAGAAGCTGGGGACAAAGGTACTGTCTGCCTAATTACCGGCTTAATATGCAGAGAGAGGGAGGTGGCTGGGAGGGGCAGGCAAGCCCTGCCCACTGTGCCCTCTCTGGGAATACAATGGGACCCACTAATGCAGTGTGAAGTCTTGCTGGGACAATAGTAAAAGCAACAGAAATCAAAGCACTACCTGGGCCACGGATTCAGGCTTGATTTTCTAATGCCAACTTTGTGTCCCCAAGGGAACATTTAAAGAAAACTGCATTTTTCTCATTCGATCAAGTCAAACTGGGGTGTCACAAAAGACAGCATGTACAGACATAAAACTCACTCACAGACATGCAGAATCTAAAGGTTAAAAAAAAGAAGAAAGCTGTAATTTACAAGGTTATCATATAGCAACAGGAAAAGAATTTGGCAGAAGCTAGAAACTGAAGGAAGGGACTGTCTACAAACTGTAAAGAAGAGAGGGATTTATATAAACTTTTGAAATATATAAAGCCCTGATTAAAGAGAAATAAAAACATTCAGTTCTTGGAAACTTCAAGTAGAGAGAATTGATCATGTTACAAAAGAAATCATAAGCCTAAACAAATCGTGCTTGAATGATTCTGTAGATTTTATAGCACAGCAAATGTTACAGGCCATTTGAACATTACATGAAGATGAATCAGCTTTTCCTGCTAACATTTCTAATGCATTTCCTTGAACAGCAAGTTAAAGGCACTAATCATTAACAAAAAAAATTATTTCATTCCCACCCCCAAGTCTACAGACAAAATTTATTAGGATTTGCGAAAGCATAAGAGAATGGATTTCATGATACCATTCTTATTCTAAATAACGTGGAACTATTTTTGTAATCTAAACCAATATTTTACTTTACCAAATATGCTAATATTTTTAGAGGAATTTTAGTGCTTAGAAAAAAAGAAAATCTTTCTAGGCAGGACCTTGCCATGGCTGCCTGCCGGTGGGGTTGGAGGGGAGGAGACCTCATTCAGCCCTGGTTTCCACCTGCTCCCATTCCCAATCCCACGCTCAACATGCAGCAAACACATCACAAGTTCACCAGAGAATATGTTTAGTACAAACGACATGTACAGCTCGGTCTTTAAATATGATTTTGAAGTGTATCCAAGATGCCTAAATGGCACCACATTCTGTAAGCATTATAGATCGTCACAAATGAAGACTATATCATTACATTATTACTCTGAGTTGGAGTTAGGAAGGTTGGTGGGTTAATGTGATAGATGTGCCCGATATATCCTTAGGTAAATTTGTCAATTTTTGAAACATTCATGAAAACATATAAAATCAGAACACTGATGTCGGTGATTCAGAGAGAAGCAGGTGCTGAAAGGTTGGGGATAGAGAAGCCTCAGCGGGGGAGGAGGAACTGCACCAAAGGGAACAGAAATGCGCATTTTTGGACACTCTCGAACATACTCTCCACTCCAGAAAAACAGCCCCTAAGCAATCCGCCTGCGAATGCAGCATATGCAGAGATGCAGGTTCAACCTCTAGGTCGGAAAGATCTCCTGGAGAAGGAAATGGCAACCCACTCCAGTATTCTTGCCTGGAAAATTCCAAGGACAGAGAAGCCTGGTGGACTGCAATCTAGAGGGGCCGCAGAAGTCGGACATGACTGAGCAGCACATGTATCAACAACAGCTTATGTCTGGACAGCCACTTATATCCCACCCACCCTTCCAATGCTTTACAAGTCCTAATGCCACCAAATTTTCATAAATCCTCTTCGAGTAGATTTATAGACAAAGAACATAAATCCTCTAAAGGTAGGTTCACAGATGGGGAAACCATGACATGAAGAACCTATGCTCATATTTGAACTTGGGCACTCCAGCTCCTGAGTCTCTGCTCTTCACCATTTTTCTGAACTCATTCTTTCAATATGTGCCCCTAAGTTTCAGATGCAAAGACCAGGGAAAGGGGTCTCAGTTCCTTCATGCAGAGGAACTGATTCCTCCGTTCCCATACCTCTCCACCCTTCCTCCAGCTCCTCATCTTCAGAACCCAGCAGAAATTGAGAAGGGGGAAGAAAAGTATTGCCATCCTGCATCACAACCTGAGCTGAATGGCTTCTGAGGACACCGCATGCTGCACACCGTGGCTTGCTCATCTTGTCTGTATAAAGCAGAACTGCAGGTCCCATCTAATTCTCCACCAGAGGCCGCAGCTCTGAGAGCGAAGACACATGATCACTTCCCTGTCCTGCATCCCAGGTCACCTGCTGAACCACAGACACAGAGTGGGGCTATGCACTTGAACCCGACTTTCAGGGTCCTGTTATGAAAGGGTAAGACTGCCCCCACCCAAGTGGGCAGTCGGGATCACTAAGGAGTCTCCACAACCCTCTGTTAGCAAATGCTGTGCCTCCACAGACCTTTTTTTGTGTTCTAAGCAGAAAATAGACACAAAAAAATGGGACCTTTGAGAAGACACTGCAGCACAAGAAAAAATGAGCACTATCTTGAGGCTGGGTGGAAAGCATCTCTAAAACTGGATTTCCATGGGGAACAAAGTAGAACTTTAGAAAATGACACTAGGCACAAAAGATGGCAGACATAGTCTCTGTGAAATGACAAAGAGCAATAAAAATAAAAGTACACTGAATTATTCACTGAAAAGGAAGCCAGTAGAATTAACCAAAGAATTCTGGGAAAGAAAATGCAACAGCAGAAATCAAATTGGTAATAAAGGGCAGAACAAATCCTACAGAACATGGACTGTGATGTACAAGGCAAATATGAGGTGTTCGTCCAGAAAAAGTGGAAGAAGATCAAAGAGAAATGATAAGACAGATTATGTCTGGACAGCCACTTCCAATGCTTTACAAGTCCTAATGCCACCAAATTTTCATAAATCCTCTTGAGTAGATTTATAGACAAAGAACATAAATCCTCTAAAGGTAGGTTCACAGATGGGAAACCATGACATGAAGAACCTATGCTCATATTTGAACTTGGGCACTCCAGCTCCTGAGTCTCTGCTCTTCACCATTTTTCTGAACTCATTCTTTCAATATGTGCCCCTAAGTTTCAGATGCAAAGACCAGGGAAAGGGGTCTCAGTTCCTTCATGCAGAGGAACTGATTCCTCCGTTCCCATACCTCTCCACCCTTCCTCCAGCTCCTCATCTTCAGAACCCAGCAGAAATTGAGAAGGGGGAAGAAAAGTATTGCCATCCTGCATCACAACCTGAGCTGAATGGCTTCTGAGGACACCGCATGCTGCACACCGTGGCTTGCTCATCTTGTCTGTATAAAGCAGAACTGCAGGTCCCATCTAATTCTCCACCAGAGGCCGCAGCTCTGAGAGCGAAGACACATGATCACTTCCCTGTCCTGCATCCCAGGTCACCTGCTGAACCACAGACACAGAGTGGGGCTATGCACTTGAACCCGACTTTCAGGGTCCTGTTATGAAAGGGTAAGACTGCCCCCACCCAAGTGGGCAGTCGGGATCACTAAGGAGTCTCCACAACCCTCTGTTAGCAAATGCTGTGCCTCCACAGACCTTTTTTTGTGTTCTAAGCAGAAAATAGACACAAAAAAATGGGACCTTTGAGAAGACACTGCAGCACAAGAAAAAATGAGCACTATCTTGAGGCTGGGTGGAAAGCATCTCTAAAACTGGATTTCCATGGGGAACAAAGTAGAACTTTAGAAAATGACACTAGGCACAAAAGATGGCAGACATAGTCTCTGTGAAATGACAAAGAGCAATAAAAATAAAAGTACACTGAATTATTCACTGAAAAGGAAGCCAGTAGAATTAACCAAAGAATTCTGGGAAAGAAAATGCAACAGCAGAAATCAAATTGGTAATAAAGGGCAGAACAAATCCTACAGAACATGGACTGTGATGTACAAGGCAAATATGAGGTGTTCGTCCAGAAAAAGTGGAAGAAGATCAAAGAGAAAATGATAAGACAGAGGATGAGTATAAGAACAATATTATTAATATTATAAGAATTATGCGGGCTTCCCCTGGTGGTCCCGTGGGTAAGGACACCGCCTTGCAGTGCAAGGGGCGCCGGTTCGATCCCTGGCCTGGGAAGATCCCACGTGCCACGGAGAGGCTGACCGATGTGTCCAATTACTGAGCCGGAGCTCTGGAGCGCATGCGCCCAGAGCCAGCGCTCTGCAGTGACAGACGCCACCGCGATGGGAGGCCCATAGGAGCCAAAGAACAAAGACGGATGAAAATGGAGAAATGAAAGACCAAAAGAAGTGGCCCACCCGTTCCCCTCCCTCCCCAACCGGACCCTCGCCCAAAATAAATAAATAAATCTTAAAAAAGAAAAAAAAAAAAAAAAAGAATTATGCATGTTCTTAAGGCTGAAATCAGAACAGGAACAGACAGAATAACATGGATATATGGAAAAGAACGCTGCACCTAAAAAAAAAGACCAAAGTTTGCAGTCTGAAAGGGTTCAAGTGCATTTCAAAAACAATAATGAGGGCTTCCCTGGTGGTCCAATGGGTAAGGACACCGCCTTGCAGTGCAAGGGGCATCGGTTCATTCCCTGGCCTGGAAAGATCCCACGTGCCACAGAATGGCTGGACTGATGTGTCCAACTACCGAGCCAGAGCTCCAGAGTGCATGCGCCCAGAGCCGGTGCTCAGCGACAACAGAGGCCACCGCGATGGAAGGCCCACACAGGCCGAAGAACAAAGATGGATGAAAATAGATAAATGAAAGACCAACACAAGTGGCCAAAAAAAAATAATGAAAAATACTTCTATCTCAACATTTCTTCACAACATACTTTAATTTCAGATAACGTCAGAAGAATAGGCATGATCTGGGAGTGAACAAATGACTAAGAAAGTTAATCTGCACAGAAAGGAATTTTTAACACTTGACATAAAATCCTATATAGAAAAAGAAAGGCCTTTCTATACTATAATTAACAAAAAAGGTTTTATTTTTCCAAATGAATGACACTGGTTTCAAATCATACATGGATTATTTGCTCCATGGTCATATCCTCCAGGTTAAAGAAAAATTATTTTTATACATAGAAGCTGAGAATTTAGCTACGTCATCAAGTAGGGCCAAGAGATAGGAACTGGCATGCAAGAGAAGTGGACATTTACACCAGAAGGTAAAGGACAAATGATCAGAGATGTGATGCAAGAAAGCTGCTTATAATTAGTCTAAAGGAAAGAAAACATCACTAAGAGATACCTAGCACAACAGAGCCTTGCAATTACTAGGTGAGTATTCCTCAAGGAGACACAGGGAAGATGCTATAAAGACACTGAACAAACCTCTAAGCACCATGGATATGAAGGATGTTCTGGAGGAACTCAACAACCATAATTATTTTGAAACACAAACCTTCAAATTCTGATTCAGAAATTTTGGTTGCTTAACTTGCCTCTCATGGAGATTTTGGCAGCCCAGAGTATCTGTAGTTAAGCCCGTGACTTAAGAGGCCAATGAATATTCAGATAGTTCCCTCTTATTTTCATCTTTAACTCAAAGTAGTGCAGTACTTACAAGAATGTTAATATTCTCATAGAAATATTTTAAAATTATGTCTACCTAATTGTTCCTATTTGTCAAGAAATGTGTTATGATAACCTCATGTTGACCCTTGCAAAAGTCAAGAAATATCTGTATACTCTAGGTCCTGTAAAACTAGGCTAAATTGCTAATGTTGCATTCAGATGGAAAGATACATACAGTGTCCAATGTTTACTATAAAAAGTATTCCTCACAAATCTTGGCTTTACAGCTCCCCCACTTTTCCCTCTTAGAGGTCAATTTCCTCTTTTATATCCTTAGATCGCACCATCTTCTCTTCGCTTGTCCTCAGCACAGATTGAGCTAAACATTTATATATCAGTATTTGATTAATACCTGCCTCCTTATCTTGACTGAGAGCTCCATGGGAGACCATATAGGAGATGTGGATTTATTTATTTTGCTTATTATTGCTAAGCTCAGTATCTGAAACAGTACCAGCCCCATCAGACAAGCAACACGTATTTGTACATAATAACAAAAAGGTTTTATTTTTCCAAATGAATGACACTGGTTTCAAATCATACATGGATTATTTGCTCCATGGTCATATCCTCCAGGTTAAAGAAAAATTATTTTTATACATAGAAGCTGAGAATTTAGCTACGTCATCAAGTAGGGCCAAGAGATAGGAACTGGCATGCAAGAGAAGTGGACATTTACACCAGAAGGTAAAGGACAAATGATCAGAGATGTGATGCAAGAAAGCTGCTTATAATTAGTCTAAAGGAAAGAAAACATCACTAAGAGATACCTAGCACAACAGAGCCTTGCAATTACTAGGTGAGTATTCCTCAAGGAGACACAGGGAAGATGCTATAAAGACACTGAACAAACCTCTAAGCACCATGGATATGAAGGATGTTCTGGAGGAACTCAACAACCATAATTATTTTGAAACACAAACCTTCAAATTCTGATTCAGAAATTTTGGTTGCTTAACTTGCCTCTCATGGAGATTTTGGCAGCCCAGAGTATCTGTAGTTAAGCCCGTGACTTAAGAGGCCAATGAATATTCAGATAGTTCCCTCTTATTTTCATCTTTAACTCAAAGTAGTGCAGTACTTACAAGAATGTTAATATTCTCATAGAAATATTTTAAAATTATGTCTACCTAATTGTTCCTATTTGTCAAGAAATGTGTTATGATAACCTCATGTTGACCCTTGCAAAAGTCAAGAAATATCTGTATACTCTAGGTCCTGTAAAACTAGGCTAAATTGCTAATGTTGCATTCAGATGGAAAGATACATACAGTGTCCAATGTTTACTATAAAAAGTATTCCTCACAAATCTTGGCTTTACAGCTCCCCCACTTTTCCCTCTTAGAGGTCAATTTCCTCTTTTATATCCTTAGATCGCACCATCTTCTCTTCGCTTGTCCTCAGCACAGATTGAGCTAAACATTTATATATCAGTATTTGATTAATACCTGCCTCCTTATCTTGACTGAGAGCTCCATGGGAGACCATATAGGAGATGTGGATTTATTTATTTTGCTTATTATTGCTAAGCTCAGTATCTGAAACAGTACCAGCCCCATCAGACAAGCAACACGTATTTGTAAAATGAACAAACTTAGGCAGCTCAGCATAAAGAACCCATCTGGCAACGCAGGAGATGCAGGTTTGATCCCCAGGTCACAAAAGGGTCGGACATGACTTAGCAACTGAACACTAAAAATGAAAATATGTTTTCACGCACTGCTCAGCTCAGGAAGTTACTGTATCCTAAGAATTCCAGAGACCTTTATACTAATAACATATCTTGACTTTACACATTAGCTATGCATATCAACTTTGCAGGTAAACCATTGTATAAAATATGTACATCACTTATTTCACTATGGGTTGGTATCATATCGCAGAGTACCGAACATAAAAGGAATCTGAGAGAAAGGAAGTTCATAAATGCTAAGTAATGTGTCCGCAATAGCACAATCTATTTAGCAGTAAAACGGACTGGAACAGATATTCTATACCCCGCCTCCATCCTCCAAGGGTTCTGGCCATTGCTTCTCAAGGCCCTGGTTCTTAACCAGAGCTTCTACGTTACCAAGTTTCTCAAAGCAATCAACAGTTTGTAAATAAACATTTTGCCACACCTCAATATTGAAAGGAAATCTATAATAAAGAAATTGTTTGCAATACAGTCATTACAAATTTTCAGATTTTTAAATGTAGCTTATTTTTCAAACCCAAGAGCTAACTACAGTTTCTCAAAACCATGACACCTCTTTCTCATTGTCACATTAAGCCAGTACAATGTGCCAGGCACTGTTCTATGTTTCTTTATTAAGGGATACTAACCTAAGGCTTCCTTAGTTCTGAGGTTATGATATAATTGCATTCCTTTTATCTTATCATTCAGCTGCAATTGGGAAAAAGCCATTTCTGAAAAGTTAAAATTCTGAAAGATTAAAAATCTAACCCTACAATTACTTGGTTCAAGGTCTTTGGTCTCGATTTTTTTTTTTTCATTCAAAATAGGTTTTTTGGTTGGTTGGTTTTCTTTTCTTTCTTTCTAACTTGTAAGTTGAAGTTTGGGGGACTTTTTGTTTGTTTTTAACAACCAGTTTCATATTTTTGATGAGTCTGCTTACCAAGCATAGAAAATCCATTTGCTGGCTAAAGAATGTCAACAACAGAAATTTCCATCTGATGATGGAATCATATTTCTAGATGACCCCGGAGTGAGTCAATCTGCCAAATTATTTCTTTTATATTTATATGCTTGAATCTTATTTCAAAGGCTCCAAACAGTCTCTGTTCTTTGTATAAAATAATGAAATGAAAATAAGACACAGTATCATATGTATAACAAATACACAACGTAATGCTTTTTTTAAGACAACAATCTTATTAGATGTTTTAAAATAACTCTAACCATATTAATTGCAGAAAAGACAACTGTGACTGGAGAGTGGGGAAGGGCATATTGGGAAAAGGGGGAAGAAAAAGCAAAGAGAAACAGGGAAAATAAAGAACGTTAGATTGGTTTAAAAAAAAAAAAGTTTGAGTGATACAGATGGCAAAACAACAGAAGTAAAGGAGGTAAACACCCACGAAATATTCCTTTTTCATCGGAAGGTACTTATTTGGCTGTTGGCATGCTTCCTTAATAGGAAAGATATTTTGAAAACAATACAAAAGCAAAGTCACGCATGCTAAGTCGCATTAGCTGTGTCCGACTCTTTGTGACCCTATGGACTGTAGCCCACCAGGCTCCTCTGTCCGTGGGATTCTCCAGGCAAGAATACTGGGGTGGGTTACCATCTCCTTCTCTAGGGGATTTTACCAACCCACGGATTGAACCCATGTGTCTCTGTCTCCTGCGCTGGCAGGCCAATTCTTTACCACTAGCGCCATCTGGGAAGCCACACATATATAACCAATTACATACATTCATGTAAATGTTAGACAACTTCAGCTGCACAACCTGTCGATTGGCTCTAAAGCTATTTTGGACAACCTTAAAGCAAAGGCATTAAGCCTGTAAAAACAACCTCTACTTCTCATTTCCTTTACCACTTGGTTGGGGTTTTGTGTTAATTAGCTCATTAAGAGGGAGATGGTATAATGGAGAAGACAGTCCCTCTTAAAAGAAAAAAAAAAAAAACTTTATTTAAAAAATCATGTTTTCATATCAGGAGACACAGGAAACAGAAAAAATGGTTAGGACTTAGGAGTGGGTTACATTTTTTTTTTTGTATATATAACAGGACAATGTAAAAGCAGTGGGCTGATGCATATTTTTTAAAATCACATTTTCTTTTAACTTCTTGCCACAAGCTCTTAGTTGTTTATTATTTTCATCCATCTTTATTCTTTTGGCCTGTGTGGGCCTCCCATTGCAGTGGCCTCTCCCATTGCAGACCACTGGATCTGGGCACATGCGCTCCAGAGCACTGGCTCGTAATTGGACACATGGGTCCAGTTGCTCCAAGGCACATGGGATCTTCCCAAGCCAGAGATCTAACCAGTGCTCCTTGCACTGCAAGGCGGACTCTACCCACTGGACCACCAGGGAAGCCTGTAAAACCACAGTTTTTAAAGCTACCTAAAGTTTGCCTTCCTCTCGCTCTCCACAGTCCCCTTCTTTCTCTACAGCAGTTCTGAGTTCCACTGCAATATTTAGAACCAATGACTTTCTTTCAGAAGCAGTATAACTTCTAGGCATGTCAGCTATTTTATATAGAAACACAGTCATATGAGTATTGAGATGGCCATTTGGCCAACTCTATGTAAATGGTTTGCTCAAAAGTGTTTCAATAACAAGAAATTGCTTCTAATCAGCACACTCCTGTATAGACAGGGCAGTGAGCACTAGTGTTTGCAATGAGGACTTTAAGCACAGGGGACCTTCCTCCTGAATCATCTAAGGAAAGCTTACTTAAGAGCGTTCTGAACTTGGGTCCCAAGCAGAAGACAAACAAAGTGTGTTCTCTCATGTAAGCACATCTCTCTCGGTCCCTGCTTCAGGAAAATACCAGTATTTGCCCCCAAAGCACAACAGTTATTAGAAGCTCCCTTTGAAAATATCACCAAAATCAGAAGGAAAAATGAACAGCAGATTTCTAAGCACATGTTTTCCATAAATAGTTTAAATACATTCTGAACTAAAGAAATAAATTTGGTTTAGGAATTCTAAGTCAATTCTAGATAAACTTGAGGGTATATATTAAAGGACTATATAACTAGAGTCTACAAATTTTCAAAGAAGTATAACCTTTTTTATTATTGGAATACAAGGAATTATTGGCAAGTCTTTCTTACCTAGAATACTTGAGTAACCACACCACCACTGAGATATTATCAATAATGGTTTTGGTACAAAGACTATTATCATGTGGGTTTAGAACACTCTGTAAGGTTTGCTGTAGAAATAATACTGCATGTAGGTCGTAGGGAGTGAATTAACCATTTTTTGTAAACATGATCAAAATTGAAATTGTTATCTAAAGGTATTAGATACCGAGAGTCAATCACATGACACATTACCATAAAAATCAATTTTCCTTCTGAGTAATCATGGCTTTCTGATCATGATTACCTGCATGCAAGCTGTACACTGTCAGTAATGATTTAAGCATTTCTTCCCAAGGGTATTCATATCTGCATGCACTGACTTGTGAAATTGTGCTGTGCTCATGGATGGTTCACAGGACAAAATACGCATAGCTGATCATGCATAGTAGAATGCAGGCCATCCTCAATTATCCAGAACAAACCAAGTCCCTGGTGCTTTTAACACACACAACCTAGAGATGATCCCTGAACTCAGGAGGTTCAGTCTCTTCAGCCTCCTCCCAACGATCTGTGAATAAGAAAGCAATCTAGGCAGCACCAAACATCAATGTGGAAATTCTAAGTTTAACGGGAAAAAATGCAGCTATTTCCCACTTGGCATTAGACAGACAAAACACTCAAGAATTTGACTTTTGAAAGAGTTTCCATGCAGGTGTTTGGCACTGTGCATACACAATTAAGCTTTGCCTTCTTGGGTCTGTCTGGCAAGGTACAGACAGATGGGAAAAGTCAAGGGCTAAGGATTCACAAACTGAGAAATTAGCAAAATGAATAATCCTAGCAGATGTGACAGGCAGATTTTCTCAACGAAATTTGTTCACTGACATTTTAAAAACCTGATAAAAACCATTTTAAGCTACAGAAAACAGGATAAGTACTCTTCTACATTTCAGAGGCAATTTAGCAAAAAATTCATGAATCATGGAATACACAAGCTGGAAGGGACTTAGCGAACACTTAGTTCCTCCTTTCCCAAATTGTGTTCTAGAGACTCCTGGGAGACAGTAGTGGTGGAAGTGGCAGGTCAAACAGGTTAAGGACACACAATTAGAGAAAATTAAACACTTACTGACATGCAGGTACATACTTCATGGCTCCTCAAAATATGAGACCTGATATAAGTTCTCAGACGTATTTCACCATGAAATTCTTCTCCACTGACTCTAGTGTTGTTTTTCAGAAGTAACAGCTGGCAGAACAAAGATTCAGATACCCTAATCTAGTCTTTGTTGTTGTTTAGTCACTTGGTCGTGTTCAACTCTATGACCCCATGGACTACAGCCCGCCAGGCTCCTCTGTCCGTGGGATTCTCCAGGCAAGAATACTGGAGTGGGTTGCCACTTCCTTCTCTGGTGGATCTTCCAGACCCAGGGATCAAACCCATGTCTCCTTCATTGCAGCCAGATTCTCTACCAGTGAGTCACCCGGGGGGTCCAAAGCTGGTTGATCTTTGTTTTACAAGAAAGGGGAAAGCCACACAGCAACTTTTCAGGGGGCTATGTGGGCAGCAGTAATCTCAGGTGTGGCCCAACGCTGCTGACTCAAGTCAGGCTCAGGGGACTCTCTGGAGGAGAGGCAGTCCTGGGAATCAGCTCACGACAGACGTCCCCTCCCTGCTCTCTCGGAAGTGTCCATTCTGGCCTGGGGCAGTGAACCAATTACTTCAGATTTATTTCCATAAAACCTTTCACTTTCACAATCTCTCCCAAGTGGCTTGAGTCTGCCAACGGATAATTTTCCAGCATGTAGAGATGAAGACAATCTTGAAATCAAGTCTGAATTCAGTTCAGCAATTCTGTTCTCACAGGATCTTTTTGGGGGGGAGGAATCCTAAAACTTTCAATTTTTTTTGTAACTAACGGGCTTAAAATGAGGCTCCCAAATAGGGAACAATTAATTCAGTATGGATCCAAAATTCCTTGATCACAGAGGGAATCCACTGCATACAGATCTGTTGTATTTATGCCTCAATTTGTATAGGTAATATGATTTTAGTGGATATTTTTATGCATGTGCATTTAAAAAAATAATTTGAACAAAAAAATTTACATGGTTCTCTTGCAAAATTCTCATCTGCATATTCTTACACTGTGACTTGTTCTGTTGAGCTTATTTTCACGCAGTTGTAAACAACTCCCAGGGACAGGCTTACTTATACTTCATGGCTCCTCAAAATATGAGACCTGATATAAGTTCTCAGACGTATTTCACCATGAAATTCTTCTCCACTGACTCTAGTGTTGTTTTTCAGAAGTAACAGCTGGCAGAACAAAGATTCAGATACCCTAATCTAGTCTTTGTTGTTGTTTAGTCACTTGGTCGTGTTCAACTCTATGACCCCATGGACTACAGCCCGCCAGGCTCCTCTGTCCGTGGGATTCTCCAGGCAAGAATACTGGAGTGGGTTGCCACTTCCTTCTCTGGTGGATCTTCCAGACCCAGGGATCAAACCCATGTCTCCTTCATTGCAGCCAGATTCTCTACCAGTGAGTCACCCGGGGGGTCCAAAGCTGGTTGATCTTTGTTTTACAAGAAAGGGGAAAGCCACACAGCAACTTTTCAGGGGGCTATGTGGGCAGCAGTAATCTCAGGTGTGGCCCAACGCTGCTGACTCAAGTCAGGCTCAGGGGACTCTCTGGAGGAGAGGCAGTCCTGGGAATCAGCTCACGACAGACGTCCCCTCCCTGCTCTCTCGGAAGTGTCCATTCTGGCCTGGGGCAGTGAACCAATTACTTCAGATTTATTTCCATAAAACCTTTCACTTTCACAATCTCTCCCAAGTGGCTTGAGTCTGCCAACGGATAATTTTCCAGCATGTAGAGATGAAGACAATCTTGAAATCAAGTCTGAATTCAGTTCAGCAATTCTGTTCTCACAGGATCTTTTTGGGGGGGAGGAATCCTAAAACTTTCAATTTTTTTTGTAACTAACGGGCTTAAAATGAGGCTCCCAAATAGGGAACAATTAATTCAGTATGGATCCAAAATTCCTTGATCACAGAGGGAATCCACTGCATACAGATCTGTTGTATTTATGCCTCAATTTGTATAGGTAATATGATTTTAGTGGATATTTTTATGCATGTGCATTTAAAAAAATAATTTGAACAAAAAAATTTACATGGTTCTCTTGCAAAATTCTCATCTGCATATTCTTACACTGTGACTTGTTCTGTTGAGCTTATTTTCACGCTCAGTTGTAAACAACTCCCAGGGACAGGCTTACTTATACTTCTTACCGTCCGCAGAGCTAGGAACTGGAACTGGCTTGTTCCTGGAATCAACATGTACATATTTAATGACAGATTGGCTGATACTAGAGCACTTTCTGAAAAGATATACCATAAAAAGTGAAAAGAATATCCCCTTTCCAATCAATTAGAAGATGATAAGGAATGCATGCTAAGTTGCTTCAGCCATGCCCAACTCTGTGTGACCCAACGAACTGCAACCCACCAGGCTCCTCTGTCCACAGGATTCTCCAGGCAAGAATACTGGAGTGGGTTGCCATGCCCTCCTCCAGGGGATCTTCCCAAACCAGGGATCCTACCTGCCTCTCTCTTGCACTGTGTCTCTTGCACTGGCAGGTGGATTCTTTACCCCTAGTGCCACCTGGGAAGCCCTATGGATAAGGTATCCCTCCCTCCATCTCTCTTTCTCTCTCAAGGATATGCACAAACCTAGTAAGGGGAGGAGTTTCATCAAGCAGTTTTCACACCTATTTTGCGGGTCTTTTACACAGGTGTCCACCTTCAGATAAGAATTTAGAAAGCAGAAAACAACTGCTCAAAGGCTGAGGTGCTCTGTACCAAGAGCATCATCAGCCTGAGATGCAGAGTTTATTAATATCTCATCTTCAATTTTATTGCCATCAAGTTAGCTTTTTCCTAATGTGACATTTCCAACTGACTGACATCTCAGCAATCAAAAAGCAACCTCTATCCTAGAATAGCATCCTAGGGGCAAAGTGCACCAAAATGTGATGCTCCCTCTGGGAGCAGCTGTCCCTTCCCCAGACTATTCATGGGAGATGCCAACAGAGAGTCTAAGAATTTGGTCCAAAATGCTCTGCTGTGCTTCACTTACGCAGACTCTAGTGAAAATCAGTTCGATTAAGAAAGAAAGGCCCAGCAAAGGGCAAGTTGGGAGGGCTTTCCAAATCCAGGCAGCCTTCGGGATGTTCCTATTTTATCTCAACCCCTCAGGCAATTAACCCCACAAGGCAATTCTTAGAGGCGATTCAGTTTATGTCTTTAAAATGACAGATGCTCTAACTGGGGAAAGGAGCCCCCTCCCACTGAATGCCCCCTTTCCCAGGCCTTCATGCTCATTATCAACTAGATGATTTTGTTTTTAAATCATATATTGGGCTGCCTATTCTGTAAGCACTCCTCTCACCAGTCCTGACAGGAGAGAAGTCTTTTAGCTGGTTAGAACCATTTATTAAAAAAACATTATTTTCATCCCCTGTTTACGTTCATCTCTGCAGTCCCTGTGGTCCATTTTGAAGGGCTCTTCCCCAGGGGCACTTTTCTCTTTCTCACGTTTCTTGAGGACCAAGGAAATCTGACTTCACATGCAACAGAAATTGCCCATAGACCGCAGCCCAGAAAACAAAAGGCGTCAGCGCTGGTGCATGATGTTTGGATACTTGGTCGTTGCACTGGCAGGTGGATTCTTTACCCCTAGTGCCACCTGGGAAGCCCTATGGATAAGGTATCCCTCCCTCCATCTCTCTTTCTCTCTCAAGGATATGCACAAACCTAGTAAGGGGAGGAGTTTCATCAAGCAGTTTTCACACCTATTTTGCGGGTCTTTTACACAGGTGTCCACCTTCAGATAAGAATTTAGAAAGCAGAAAACAACTGCTCAAAGGCTGAGGTGCTCTGTACCAAGAGCATCATCAGCCTGAGATGCAGAGTTTATTAATATCTCATCTTCAATTTTATTGCCATCAAGTTAGCTTTTTCCTAATGTGACATTTCCAACTGACTGACATCTCAGCAATCAAAAAGCAACCTCTATCCTAGAATAGCATCCTAGGGGCAAAGTGCACCAAAATGTGATGCTCCCTCTGGGAGCAGCTGTCCCTTCCCCAGACTATTCATGGGAGATGCCAACAGAGAGTCTAAGAATTTGGTCCAAAATGCTCTGCTGTGCTTCACTTACGCAGACTCTAGTGAAAATCAGTTCGATTAAGAAAGAAAGGCCCAGCAAAGGGCAAGTTGGGAGGGCTTTCCAAATCCAGGCAGCCTTCGGGATGTTCCTATTTTATCTCAACCCCTCAGGCAATTAACCCCACAAGGCAATTCTTAGAGGCGATTCAGTTTATGTCTTTAAAATGACAGATGCTCTAACTGGGGAAAGGAGCCCCCTCCCACTGAATGCCCCCTTTCCCAGGCCTTCATGCTCATTATCAACTAGATGATTTTGTTTTTAAATCATATATTGGGCTGCCTATTCTGTAAGCACTCCTCTCACCAGTCCTGACAGGAGAGAAGTCTTTTAGCTGGTTAGAACCATTTATTAAAAAAACATTATTTTCATCCCCTGTTTACGTTCATCTCTGCAGTCCCTGTGGTCCATTTTGAAGGGCTCTTCCCCAGGGGCACTTTTCTCTTTCTCACGTTTCTTGAGGACCAAGGAAATCTGACTTCACATGCAACAGAAATTGCCCATAGACCGCAGCCCAGAAAACAAAAGGCGTCAGCGCTGGTGCATGATGTTTGGATACTTGGTCGTTGCCTGGGTAGCGTTTAATTAGGCTTGGGTTGCGGCTGGGTGGGGGTGCTGGTACCTGGGTAACCTTTGTCACTGTGACTCAATCTGAGTTTGAACAATCCAACTGCAAGGCTTGTTAAGATCTCCATTTCCCACCCCTGTCGTCTTTAGTAACTGGACTAAACCTGCCCTTACACCCCTCCTTGTGTGTCTGTCTCTCACACACAGTTTAAGTGAAGGAAGCCCTGTTTGTGTTGTTTTAAGCTGTGAATGACTTACGTTCCTAACTAAATTATGAGCAGTGGGGACACCTAATTCTTCTGTGGCTCCCTTCACAATTCCTGGCTTCCTCATAAACAACTCAGAAACATTACTCGACTTTTTTTAAAAAAAGAAGTCTCTTAGCTTACGCTTTCTTCCTCATCTTCCACCATTATTTCCAGCCTGTTTGCATAGATGCTGAACAAAATACCCTACAGAGAAAACACAAAAGCAGGCAGTAAAAAAGTAAAGGGGCTGGAGCTGCGGCTGTGGTAGCCTGCTTTAAAGACAAATGAACAAAGCTCCACAACAACAAAACTAGCAGAAACCAGGGGCTCTCTGGTCTCTGGGGTAGCCTGCCATCCCTTTAAGAAAAAAGTGGGTTCAAACCCCTCAGGCAATTAACCCCACAAGGCAATTCTTAGAGGCGATTCAGTTTATGTCTTTAAAATGACAGATGCTCTAACTGGGGAAAGGAGCCCCCTCCCACTGAATGCCCCCTTTCCCAGGCCTTCATGCTCATTATCAACTAGATGATTTTGTTTTTAAATCATATATTGGGCTGCCTATTCTGTAAGCACTCCTCTCACCAGTCCTGACAGGAGAGAAGTCTTTTAGCTGGTTAGAACCATTTATTAAAAAAACATTATTTTCATCCCCTGTTTACGTTCATCTCTGCAGTCCCTGTGGTCCATTTTGAAGGGCTCTTCCCCAGGGGCACTTTTCTCTTTCTCACGTTTCTTGAGGACCAAGGAAATCTGACTTCACATGCAACAGAAATTGCCCATAGACCGCAGCCCAGAAAACAAAAGGCGTCAGCGCTGGTGCATGATGTTTGGATACTTGGTCGTTGCCTGGGTAGCGTTTAATTAGGCTTGGGTTGCGGCTGGGTGGGGGTGCTGGTACCTGGGTAACCTTTGTCACTGTGACTCAATCTGAGTTTGAACAATCCAACTGCAAGGCTTGTTAAGATCTCCATTTCCCACCCCTGTCGTCTTTAGTAACTGGACTAAACCTGCCCTTACACCCCTCCTTGTGTGTCTGTCTCTCACACACAGTTTAAGTGAAGGAAGCCCTGTTTGTGTTGTTTTAAGCTGTGAATGACTTACGTTCCTAACTAAATTATGAGCAGTGGGGACACCTAATTCTTCTGTGGCTCCCTTCACAATTCCTGGCTTCCTCATAAACAACTCAGAAACATTACTCGACTTTTTTTAAAAAAAGAAGTCTCTTAGCTTACGCTTTCTTCCTCATCTTCCACCATTATTTCCAGCCTGTTTGCATAGATGCTGAACAAAATACCCTACAGAGAAAACACAAAAGCAGGCAGTAAAAAAGTAAAGGGGCTGGAGCTGCCGGCTGTGGTAGCCTGCTTTAAAGACAAATGAACAAAGCTCCACAACAACAAAACTAGCAGAAACCAGGGGCTCTCTCTGGTCTCTGGAAATGAAGACAAAAGCAGACATTCAGCGTTGCAATGCCATCCCTGGTAGATGACAGGGGTGGCTGTTTCAGGATGCACTTAGTCGGATTTAATGGCGGGATTACTGAAGGTTCATGGGCCCAGGCAGCCAATTTTCTGTCCCTCTCCTGCCTTGCCTGTCTAGGCAGAGTGGCTCCACAGTGCCCACGAGGAACCCCTTACAGCCAGCAGGGTAACACATCCTTTTGACTCTTAAAAAAAATGAGATGAGTAGGTATTTCTAGAGTGGTCTGAATAAGCCACCTTAGAAACAACCCTGGCAAATGAAGGTGCCTGCCCAGGGAAATGAAACATCATTTCATTCCTCCAGCCACACCTGCACCAGGAAAAAAAAAAAGAAAAAAATCTCATGTACTGTGAAGTTCTATGAATATAATGGATCGTCAAATTTCAAAGTAGAGCCAATTGTGAACCTACAGGAATGGATGTCTACTATTGATTGCATACACCACCAAATTCTGGATCTCCTCGGAGCGTCTGGACCTCTCTCACTGTTGCAAAGGAATGCAGATGGAGGCAAGCAGGAGGTTCGCTGCGGCAGATGAATGGGAGCATGGAGTAGGAGGGGCTGGGAAGGCTGAGGGCAGGGGGCGAGCAGAGAAAGGCGAGCGATTTGCATTAAAATGGGCGCCCCCTTCCCAGGCAGGCAGCAATGACCTCCACGGATGTTAAACAGAGGTCTGGTTACTTCAACAAAAATAAGGCTCTTTATTTGCCATCTTTTTTCTAAGACCAGGGTTCTTCCTATCTAACCTTGAATGATGATGCAGTGAGAAAAAGATGAGCCTGCCCGGCCTGCGGGCAAGTGCCTGAACCTATGCATGTGCACCTGAGAGAGAAAACGGGAGGATAAAGCCTCTGATCTCTCTCAGAAATCGCAGGATTCCCGAGGGTTAAGTCAGCCTCTCCAACACCAGTGAAAGTATATTTGTGTGCTCTATCTTTCAAAGGTTAGGGTGCAGGGCTGAAAACACATTCATTACTGGCTGTCACAGAGGGCTTGATGTATTCTAGGCACATACAATCAGGCTATAATTCTGTATAACAACAGACTAAACATACAAGTCTAGACAGAGAAAGATGACTACAAACATTCTTAGACCTTTCCTAAGAGCATTCTAGTATTTTTTTTATCATTCTACCAGCAAATGTTGTAAACCCTTGCCTCATTAATGTCAAAGGGAGGAGGGGATTCGCATGACTTAAATTCAAAGGGCTTGATTTCAATTCTCCATCAAAAGCATTCTTGAGGCCCAGGCAGCCAATTTTCTGTCCCTCTCCTGCCTTGCCTGTCTAGGCAGAGTGGCTCCACAGTGCCCACGACGAACCCCTTACAGCCACCAGGGTAACACATCCTCTTGACTCTTAAAAAAAATGAGATGAGTAGGTATTTCTAGAGTGGTCTGAATAAGCCACCTTAGAAACAACCCTGGCAAATGAAGGTGCCTGCCCAGGGAAATGAAACATCATTTCATTCCTCCAGCCACACCTGCACCAGGAAAAAAAAAAAGAAAAAAATCTCATGTACTGTGAAGTTCTATGAATATAATGGATCGTCAAATTTCAAAGTAGAGCCAATTGTGAACCTACAGGAATGGATGTCTACTATTGATTGCATACACCACCAAATTCTGGATCTCCTCGGAGCGTCTGGACCTCTCTCACTGTTGCAAAGGAATGCAGATGGAGGCAAGCAGGAGGTTCGCTGCGGCAGATGAATGGGAGCATGGAGTAGGAGGGGCTGGGAAGGCTGAGGGCAGGGGGCGAGCAGAGAAAGGCGAGCGATTTGCATTAAAATGGGCGCCCCCTTCCCAGGCAGGCAGCAATGACCTCCACGGATGTTAAACAGAGGTCTGGTTACTTCAACAAAAATAAGGCTCTTTATTTGCCATCTTTTTTCTAAGACCAGGGTTCTTCCTATCTAACCTTGAATGATGATGCAGTGAGAAAAAGATGAGCCTGCCCGGCCTGCGGGCAAGTGCCTGAACCTATGCATGTGCACCTGAGAGAGAAAACGGGAGGATAAAGCCTCTGATCTCTCTCAGAAATCGCAGGATTCCCGAGGGTTAAGTCAGCCTCTCCAACACCAGTGAAAGTATATTTGTGTGCTCTATCTTTCAAAGGTTAGGGTGCAGGGCTGAAAACACATTCATTACTGGCTGTCACAGAGGGCTTGATGTATTCTAGGCACATACAATCAGGCTATAATTCTGTATAACAACAGACTAAACATACAAGTCTAGACAGAGAAAGATGACTACAAACATTCTTAGACCTTTCCTAAGAGCATTCTAGTATTTTTTTTATCATTCTACCAGCAAATGTTGTAAACCCTTGCCTCATTAATGTCAAAGGGAGGAGGGGATTCGCATGACTTAAATTCAAAGGGCTTGATTTCAATTCTCCATCAAAAAGCAATCTTGAGGCCAGATATTTTTATCAGTCACTCAGCACAAATCTGTAGTGTATTTACCTTCTGGAGAAAAGGCCTGGATTCTTAAACAGAACAACCCCTACACATATCACAAAGTCAATCACACCGTGTGAAGCTTTTTGTGAATGTGATCTGGGAGTTATAAAACTTGTGACAAAATGTAAATATGCCAACGTCTTCCTATTTATTCAGTTGACTAAGAAAATAAACCACAAGAAATCTCAGCCTCTTAAAACTGGCTAAGTCTACAATCACTGTTTAGAGAGAAGAGAAGACAGAACCAAGGAGTGGGAGGGATCAGAAGATGGCAAGAAAGCAGGCTAGCGTCCTCACCCACATTAGCACCCTCCAGTAGGCAGCAACAGGACCCTTTTGCAAATGGTCTTCTGCCCTAAGGTCCGGCTATGTCAGCACTTTGATGTATCATCTCCATTTTGCTCTCACACCCAAAGGTCCTTCCTAAGCTCAGCCAAAGAATGCTGTTGCCCCTGCACGTAACCAGCAACTAGCCACGTGCCTTCTGACAATGCTAAAGGCAATTGTTTCTCTGAGAAACATCTTTACTACAAATTCTTTAATGATTACAAAAAAGGAAGCCAGCCAATGTCTAAAGCCACCATTTACCCCAGATAATAATAATCACCAAATATACAGGTCTGATTGTCATCGAGAGAGACAACTTTCTTTACACAAATTAATTCATTTGATCTGCATGAAAACTATGAAGTAGAAGTGATTATCTCTGTTTTACAAATAACAAACTGGGCCATAGAAGGATTAGGTAACTTGTCAGAGATCCTACAGCAAAAAAAATTTTAGAGCTAGGGTCCAGAATTTGCATTATGTTCCTGGCAAGGAACTGAGTTAACAAAAATGTGTAATTATTATAGCAGGCAGAAGTAGAAAAATGATGGGAAAAAAAGGGGGCAAATTAATTTTTCAACCTGGTGTCCCTTGTCCTCGGAGTGGTTTGTATTTGTTGTTCTGAAATGATGTCTTACACAGGGAAACATGGGACACTTTCCATAACCCCTAGTAGGTAGTCCTCTCTGGTGTTAGGGGCAGACAGATCTAAAGTTAAGTTAGGAAGAGAAGCAAATAAGAATGGAAAGTGAAATAAATTCCATTCAGCATGGTAAAGCTAGTTCAATTCTTGTGATAAGATTTATCCAAATGATTTCTCATCCAACATGATTAAGGTACAAGAAACATAATGTAATATATTTTTTAAATTTATGACAGTATTTGAATTTGTACACCAGTTTGAAAAGAATTAAGTGTTGAACTTTCATGTGAGTGCAAATTCCTGTGGGGTGGGGGGTAGGCTGTTCATGAGAGAACATCTAACCTTTTCTCTCAAGAGAACCGGTTTCACTTGAGTCTAGTTTAGATGTGGCCAGGAGTGGTATTATATCAGGGCTAATCCATCAGCCCTGGCCACACAGACATTTGTTGAAAGCATCTTTAGGAAGTTAATGCTGCCATAGGTTTGAGAGAACAAGATGGCCCTAGATGACTGATCATTCCAAGAAACAAGAGCATGCCAGAATTGGACAGCACTTGGCGATCCCAGAGCCCACATTCTGGGAATGGGAAGACTCATGATCTCATCATTCAGTCCACAACCCTCACCTTCTGCAAAGAGAGCAACACATTCCAAGGTCCTGCTCAAAGGATGTTTGTTCATGATGACGAAACCATTCAACACGATCTCTAGTCTTGTAAAAAAAAAAAGGCTAACTAAATCTCAAAACCAGATTTAAAAACGAGTACAAGAGGACAAATGTGGCTCTGATGCCGCATCATCTGTCATTAACCGCATTTGAGGCTGTCACAGGATCGCCAATTTAAAACAGCGATGGAGGTATAACAATGGATGTAAGACAGACAGAAGAGCCCCAAACAGCCCCATTATGATTTTTCTCTGTTTTACAAATAACAAACTGGGCCATAGAAGGATTAGGTAACTTGTCAGAGATCCTACAGCAAAAAAAATTTTAGAGCTAGGGTCCAGAATTTGCATTATGTTCCTGGCAAGGAACTGAGTTAACAAAAATGTGTAATTATTATAGCAGGCAGAAGTAGAAAAATGATGGGAAAAAAAGGGGGCAAATTAATTTTTCAACCTGGTGTCCCTTGTCCTCGGAGTGGTTTGTATTTGTTGTTCTGAAATGATGTCTTACACAGGGAAACATGGGACACTTTCCATAACCCCTAGTAGGTAGTCCTCTCTGGTGTTAGGGGCAGACAGATCTAAAGTTAAGTTAGGAAGAGAAGCAAATAAGAATGGAAAGTGAAATAAATTCCATTCAGCATGGTAAAGCTAGTTCAATTCTTGTGATAAGATTTATCCAAATGATTTCTCATCCAACATGATTAAGGTACAAGAAACATAATGTAATATATTTTTTAAATTTATGACAGTATTTGAATTTGTACACCAGTTTGAAAAGAATTAAGTGTTGAACTTTCATGTGAGTGCAAATTCCTGTGGGGTGGGGGGTAGGCTGTTCATGAGAGAACATCTAACCTTTTCTCTCAAGAGAACCGGTTTCACTTGAGTCTAGTTTAGATGTGGCCAGGAGTGGTATTATATCAGGGCTAATCCATCAGCCCTGGCCACACAGACATTTGTTGAAAGCATCTTTAGGAAGTTAATGCTGCCATAGGTTTGAGAGAACAAGATGGCCCTAGATGACTGATCATTCCAAGAAACAAGAGCATGCCAGAATTGGACAGCACTTGGCGATCCCAGAGCCCACATTCTGGGAATGGGAAGACTCATGATCTCATCATTCAGTCCACAACCCTCACCTTCTGCAAAGAGAGCAACACATTCCAAGGTCCTGCTCAAAGGATGTTTGTTCATGATGACGAAACCATTCAACACGATCTCTAGTCTTGTAAAAAAAAAAAGGCTAACTAAATCTCAAAACCAGATTTAAAAACGAGTACAAGAGGACAAATGTGGCTCTGATGCCGCATCATCTGTCATTAACCGCATTTGAGGCTGTCACAGGATCGCCAATTCTCGAAAACAGCGATGGAGGTATAACAATATGGATGTAAGACAGACAGAAGAGCAACCCTAGCTCCTCATCTACAGTCAGCCCTTCATACCTCTGTAGATTCAACCAACTGAGGACTGAAAATACATGCTTCATTCTAAAAAGTTTCAGAAACCAGTACTGGAATCTGCCACAGGTTAGCAACTATTTGCATAGCTTTTTAGGTATTATACATGGTATGAATCTAGAAAGAATATGAGAGGTTGTACATAGGTTATAGACAAGTGTCATGTCACTTCATGTAAGAGACTTGAGCATGCCCTGAATTTGGCATCCCCAGGGGTCCTGAACCACATCGCTGCAGGTTCCAAGTCCCATTATACTTGTTTTAGAGAGGACAGTGAATATTACAACTCTGCTAGCCTGAACAAAAGGAACAAAAACTGTCTGGATGTGACACAGAGTATAATATTATGCTAATCTGTGTCTGTTAAATTCCTGCTCTTTTCACAAGAAGGTAAGAGTAAGCAAAATACTGACTGTCTTTTTCATTCATCACTGTGTGTTCCCCCTCCCCCACCCCACAGTGTCTGGCACACCTTAGGTGCTATCTAAGTCACTTTTTTAAAGACTGACTGAAGGAACAACTTTTTCTCTTTTTTTTTTCATATTTTTTTATTTCTTTTTTTTTTTTTAAGCCATGCAGCATATGAGATCTTAGTTCCCCAGACCAGGGATTGAACCTGTGTCCCCTGCAGTGGAAGAGTGGTGTCTTAACCATTGGACCACCAGGAGGTCCCAAAGAACAGCTTTATTCTTTTTTAAGGATTTGACCTTCATCTTGTTCCTTGCCTCTAAGTTAAGACTCTTGAAACTAAATGCAGAGGTTCAGCTGCCTCCATTTATGGGTCATGCTTCAGCATCTACAGAGTATCAGTGAATGGAGAAGAGACAGTAGGTTTGGATCCACTTAAAAACAGATCTCGAAATTTCCCGTGAAACCCTTCAGTCTGTTCAAGAAAATCTAAAGGCTTCCTCGAATCCACCCAGCGATCACCCTATGATCTCCGTCCACCCCAGTTTTGTATCCTCCTCCTCTAAGATAACATCTCTTCTCTCTAATACACATTCACTTACCTGAACTGAACTGAATGTGTGCTTTTATCATTGGTTGTAGTCTTAATTAGAAACCTTCACCCCACTCTGAATGTTCCCCATACAGGACCTCACAGGCTGCATTCTAGGTGCTCGGTTCTCAGAGGGGAGGCTCAGCTTCTCAGAGGGGAGGCTCAGCCCTGCATGTGCACTCCTAGGCTAAGGAGGGAGGCTCAGATCAGCTTCTTGGAGCTGGTAAGAATGGGAGGGTGCCGTGTGTCCAGGGGCCTATCTCTGGACATAGCACTGCTAGAACTAGGCAGGTAACCAGTCCTTACTGTAGGTGACAGCAGAAAAAGGAGAGAGAATGGGGTGCATGAGGCGAAAGCAGTGGTTTGGCGGCCCACTACTTCCTAGTCCATAAGAATAATACTACATCTCTGGTTCAAAAATGGTTCATTCTTTAGCAATTCTAGCAGCCTTTCATTCTGCAAGAAATACACTGCACTGTCACTCTATAAAGTCAATCCAAGTATAAATGAACACAATGAGTCACAGGATTCATTTACCAAAAAATCATACTAAGAAAGCTGGAACAACCTATGAAGAGGGGATAAAAGCTTGAATTTTACATTTTAAAACATACTTGTTGAAAAAGGATACTTTGCTTATTTTTCTTTTCATGAGATGATTTTGCAAGACATAAAATACCACATAACAATGAGAGAATACTGTACCTTTACTTCAGCAAATTGCGTGCTGACAGGCTCTGGATCATTCTTTTTTGGTCTCAATGCAAAATTACTTGAGAGCTTTCACATGGATTTGCAGCAATTTTAGTTTTTAATAAACCAGCTTTAGCTAAGTTTTTCTTAAAACACTTACTTAACTCCATGCTTGAAAGCCATAATTCATTTGATAACTAAGAAATATAGAATTTGATGCTAATATCACACTCTAAGACAAGAATGACTCCAGTCTCATGGGCACTCTGCTGCAGTCAGCTGTGATGCATGAAGAACGAACCCCCTTTCTCAGCCCAAAAGGAATCCACCCAGCGATCACCCTATGATCTCCGTCCACCCCAGTTTTGTATCCTCCTCCTCTAAGATAACATCTCTTCTCTCTAATACACATTCACTTACCTGAACTGAACTGAATGTGTGCTTTTATCATTGGTTGTAGTCTTAATTAGAAACCTTCACCCCACTCTGAATGTTCCCCATACAGGACCTCACAGGCTGCATTCTAGGTGCTCGGTTCTCAGAGGGGAGGCTCAGCTTCTCAGAGGGGAGGCTCAGCCCTGCATGTGCACTCCTAGGCTAAGGAGGGAGGCTCAGATCAGCTTCTTGGAGCTGGTAAGAATGGGAGGGTGCCGTGTGTCCAGGGGCCTATCTCTGGACATAGCACTGCTAGAACTAGGCAGGTAACCAGTCCTTACTGTAGGTGACAGCAGAAAAAGGAGAGAGAATGGGGTGCATGAGGCGAAAGCAGTGGTTTGGCGGCCCACTACTTCCTAGTCCATAAGAATAATACTACATCTCTGGTTCAAAAATGGTTCATTCTTTAGCAATTCTAGCAGCCTTTCATTCTGCAAGAAATACACTGCACTGTCACTCTATAAAGTCAATCCAAGTATAAATGAACACAATGAGTCACAGGATTCATTTACCAAAAAATCATACTAAGAAAGCTGGAACAACCTATGAAGAGGGGATAAAAGCTTGAATTTTACATTTTAAAACATACTTGTTGAAAAGGATACTTTGCTTTTTTTTCTTTTCATGAGATGATTTTGCAAGACATAAAATACCACATAACAATGAGAGAATACTGTACCTTTACTTCAGCAAATTGCGTGCTGACAGGCTCTGGATCATTCTTTTTTGGTCTCAATGCAAAATTACTTGAGAGCTTTCACATGGATTTGCAGCAATTTTAGTTTTTAATAAACCAGCTTTAGCTAAGTTTTTCTTAAAACACTTACTTAACTCCATGCTTGAAAGCCATAATTCATTTGATAACTAAGAAATATAGAATTTGATGCTAATATCACACTCTAAGACAAGAATGACTCCAGTCTCATGGGCACTCTGCTGCAGTCAGCTGTGATGCATGAAGAAACTGACCTTCTCTAAGTGGTCTCAAGTCTCAGAAAGTACAATGCTAACGGAATAGGATGTGATCAGCCCAAAAGGCTGAACCCCATGGCTGATTTTTTTAATCAATGCCAATAAAACTTGCATTCATACAACAAATTCATAAAGACAGAAAAGAGCAGTCTCTATTTTACATAAAATTTAGGTGATATTGGAAAAACAAAATACCAAATGGCATCTCTGATAGATCAATGGCAGAACTTTTGAGAAACACACCCCAGGTTGAGAGTCTCTATGGACCAATGACTTCATAATCCTCAATTGTGACCAAGTGGGAGAAACAATGGGTCACCCTCACAGGAGGAAGACAAGGTGGGACAGTCTGACTACATCCCCAGTGAGGCAGCCAGTTAGCAGCAGCATCTTCGTAAATGACCAATTTCTGTGTCCTTACCTTTAAGTATCCTGGAGTATTCTTTTTCATCTCTGCAAGAAAGGCTATCTTAACAGTAGTTTGGAATTCAGACTCTTCTACCCACACTAAGAAAAGTGGGAGATAATGCAATGACGAAATGATATGTGTATTTCACTGAGACAGAAAATGCAGAAATGCACATATTTCATTTTTCTGAGTAGGAACGGTACTCATGGAATTCTGGGAGCATCCAATTTGTATTCATAACTTCATCTGAGTAAAATGAACATTTAAATAGACTATAATCTCTTAAGCTCAGAGTACAGTGGGATAAAATATAAACTTTAAAAAAAAATTTACCCCAGAACTTAAAACCTTTTAAGACTCCACAAAATAGAAACCCACATCAGTGACAACTTACAGTTAACTGATTTTCCTAAAATGTGGTTTTTTGCTAACCTGGTTGATAATAACAAACACAAACAATCCTTTAGCAATAAAAGGAAGTCTTTTCCATGCTCCAGGCAAACCTTTCCAGCCAAGTCTTTCAGAATTCTAGGTTGACTAATACTGAACCGAAAGCCTCACCTGGAACTTCAGGAGAGAATTCTAAAAGGTTGACTAATACTGAGACCGAATGACTCCAGTCTCATGGGCACTCTGCTGCAGTCAGCTGTGATGCATGAAGAAACTGACCTTCTCTAAGTGGTCTCAAGTCTCAGAAAGTACAATGCTAACGGAATAGGATGTGATCAGCCCAAAAGGCTGAACCCCATGGCTGATTTTTTTAATCAATGCCAATAAAACTTGCATTCATACAACAAATTCATAAAGACAGAAAAGAGCAGTCTCTATTTTACATAAAATTTAGGTGATATTGGAAAAACAAAATACCAAATGGCATCTCTGATAGATCAATGGCAGAACTTTTGAGAAACACACCCCAGGTTGAGAGTCTCTATGGACCAATGACTTCATAATCCTCAATTGTGACCAAGTGGGAGAAACAATGGGTCACCCTCACAGGAGGAAGACAAGGTGGGACAGTCTGACTACATCCCCAGTGAGGCAGCCAGTTAGCAGCAGCATCTTCGTAAATGACCAATTTCTGTGTCCTTACCTTTAAGTATCCTGGAGTATTCTTTTTCATCTCTGCAAGAAAGGCTATCTTAACAGTAGTTTGGAATTCAGACTCTTCTACCCACACTAAGAAAAGTGGGAGATAATGCAATGACGAAATGATATGTGTATTTCACTGAGACAGAAAATGCAGAAATGCACATATTTCATTTTTCTGAGTAGGAACGGTACTCATGGAATTCTGGGAGCATCCAATTTGTATTCATAACTTCATCTGAGTAAAATGAACATTTAAATAGACTATAATCTCTTAAGCTCAGAGTACAGTGGGATAAAATATAAACTTTAAAAAAAATTTGCCCCAGAACTTAAAACCTTTTAAGACTCCACAAAATAGAAACCCACATCAGTGACAACTTACAGTTAACTGATTTTCCTAAAATGTGGTTTTTTGCTAACCTGGTTGATAATAACAAACACAAACAATCCTTTAGCAATAAAAGGAAGTCTTTTCCATGCCCCAGGCAAACCTTTCCAGCCAAGTCTTTCAGAATTCTAGGTTGACTAATACTGAACCGAAAGCCTCACCTGGAACTTCAGGAGAGAATCTGGCTGAGTGTCGGGATACAAAAAGTTTCAGTTCTTGATCCAGGTTGCATTCAATCAGGTTTGTGTCCCATGATCGGATTCCTAAGGAAGACAGATGATACACCACCAGTTAGTCATTTCATCGTGGTTTGGAAAACATCACTGTAGCACTTCTCAGGCTTCAAGGAAGGATGTGGAGACTCCTTTGCTGAAGAGCCTGGTGGCCAGCAGTGGATGCCCACAAAACGGGAGGGCCAGGGAGGTCTCTCCACCAGGCCACTGGGAAAGGATAACTAGGAGTGTGGATTGAACTTCTGCCCCTCATAACATGTAAATGCAGCTCTGCTGGAGGAGTAAAAGAAAACAGCTATTAGGAAAATGACAGGCTTTACTCCTCGGAGGGAGCAGAAAGGACAGGAAGATGGTGAGCTCTGTAGCAGTTACGGGTACCAGAAAACTGCTGGCTTTCCCAGGGTCCACTTGTATGTGGCTGGAAAATGTAGAATGAGGGCGGGAAGCAGCTGTGGGGACTGGCATTCAAGTCCACACCTCATGTCTTTAAAGGTTTTCGCAGTGTGCATATATGCATTTTGTATGCATCTCCAGTAACTTCTCTTTACTCCTCCCATTTTTCACCTTGATTTTCCCAACCCCTGGATATCAATCGAAATGTATGGGATCTCTGCTAAGAAGGCTAGATCTCAACCTTAACTGAGGTCCTCCTAGGCAGAGAGCTGACTACCTTGGCAGTCAGCTCTTTCATTCACAATTGTTAGTTGTCCTGCATTTTCTTATCCAGAGGCAAAGAGATGTGGCAACTTTTTATACTTGATAAACAGAGCTGGGGGCCGTGAACTATCTGTTTCCACAAAGGTTCACAAGGCTGGAGGCAGGGGTGAGGAGAAGACAAGGAGTGCTGATGCTCTCCCACCTCTCTCCTGACCTTCCAAAAGGGGTGGCTAGAGGGGAACCCAGAGGACAGCAGAGGGAGAGCTGGGGAGCAAGGCAGTCAAAATCAGGGAGCCACACAACTCCGGAGTGTGTATGTGTTTCATGTATTTTTATATCTTCCCGAACAGATGGCTCATGGGAGAGTCATTATGTACGTCGTATCCCTGACCTGTGCCCCTGAGTGAAGCATCCTCAACGGCCAGAAACAAACCTCTGGAAGGGTAATTACTGTCTACTAAATGCATGGCCTTGAACATCTAGGTGAACCACACAGGTGAACTATCTCTAGATAAACACTTACTTGGTCATTTAATCATTTCTGCTGGTCCCTGCTTGTGCATACATACTTGGGAGTATAAATGGCAGTGTGTTATTTAAACATACCTCTTAAATCCTTAAAGTGTATCTGCCTTTACCCCTATTTAAATCTTGTTCAGTTTTCCTATCTTACAAAGAATCAAGGTGGACACACAACAAAGATTCTGTAAACTGAGTTGACTATACATCTAAAATATCTTCAGATGATATACCAAACACCTTTCCAAATTATGAGAACGATGTTCAAATAGACATGCATCCACTAAAGAGCGGTAGAAATTTCTCATACAATCCATGGGAAGGATTCATGTGCAAGAGTTAACACTCCTAAAGAGAGGTTAAATTATAAGGGAGAAATTTATGGGTCTCCCTGGAAACCTTAGCAGCCTCAGTGTGCATTTATGCTAACAGAGTACTTAAGTTTTAACAGGAAAGCACAAAACATGTTGTGATTTTGCAAATCTTTTTCATGCAGAAATGATAAAGAGGTTTCTTTTTTGTGCCACAGAAAGCCTGAGAGGTCAAGAGGTCTGAATTCATTAGAATATCTGACTTCTACATACATATACTATATATTCAGCTAGCATGGAAAATCATCAAACTCCGGTCTGAACTGCTTAATTGGAAATTGCTGACTGGATTATCCAGGTTCCAGGTCTGAACTCCACGTTGTCTTCGGGCTTGTCAAGTCAAGGTCAATAAGTTAATAATGAGACATGTATTTAAATTAAATTCACACAAATTTTCTGCCTTTGTTCCAAATAATGTCTAAATGGATACATTATTTGAATGGCTTCATCTAGTACTACATAGACTTGGTCTAGATTGTTGTTTGCCATTTTTCCCTTGGCCTCAATTAACTTGTCATGACACAGGCAATTAAACCATTGCTTTTTATTTCACAAACTCCTGCTTCTGGGATTTGTAATTGAGTAGTGGAAAAAGAAGGAAATGGTAGAAAAACCATTTAGTAACTTTTAAGTTCCATTAGCAAACAATTGATAAAATGATTATTTCTCATTTTTATACTTTCAGTGAAATTAAAAATTTAGAGTTATCTTTTCAAGGGAGCCATTTCAGCCAAATTACATCTTAAGCATGTATAATCACTACTACCACTTATAAAATAAAGGTTACAATGGATTTACTGCTTATTTTAGTTGGAAAGGAAAATTTGGGAACCAGGCCACTTTCTATACCAATTTTAGAAAGAAAATACTGTGTAATTACTTTGTACCTTGTACTGGATAATGTTAGCAAAGGGAAATAGTACTTCTCAATGAAAGCTCATACTGCTTTCAGTCGATTTATGTATCTCCTCTTTGTGTCTAAGGGAAGCTAGCAGTGCACCCTCTAAAGCTCATAGAACCAGAAAAAGTCACCTTTGGCCTTTCATTACATGGTCTCCTGCCTGAGTTCATGGCCGGAGGTGAGAGTGAAGGACTGACAAAGAGGTTCTGAAGAGCCTTTCAGAAGCAGGTCATCCTGGGTTCTGGTGCGGAGCAAAAAAACCATGGAATATCCTGGTCATTTTTCTGACTCTCCCCATTAAACCATGCCAGATCGAGGTCTTCCCTGGACCTTTGCTTTTCTAGCAAACTCTATTATGACTATGCCCTGACTGGCTTTCCCAGGTGGGGGCAAAATAACTCCACCAGTTGAGGAGATCAACTTCCACTTTCCCCTCTCCCCAGTCCTCCCCTCCCCCACTGCATCACGAAGCATAAGGGAATCTTAGTTCCCCCACGAGGGACTGAACTGCATCCCCTGCATTGGAAGCATGGAATCTTAACCCCTGGACCAAGAGAGCATCTACCACCCCTGGGCAGTTGGCTTACGGCTAGGTATCCTGAGAACTCCCCTGCCTAACCTAGGGCTGTCTTCCAGCCCAGGAAGCGAGTACTATCACTGTCTGTAGCCCTGATGACCAGCGGGGAACAAAGGACCTTTCCATCTCAGTTCTGATTCCAGGGGGAACAGGGTACAAAGGGGAGACACTAAGTGTACATAAAGTTGACAGATGAAAATAAAATTTAAAAAAAAGGTGCGTGTGTGTGTTGATTTATAAGTTATTTACTGGCAGGGGACAGGAATCACAGGACAAGTCAGTATGAACCATAAAGAAGAGCCAGGTCCTCTAAGTTTATACAGATTAGATTTCACCAAGTTTACTGATCATGCAAGCATTTTACAGGATTATTTAATAAAATCAACAGGGGTTTCCCTGATGGTCCAGTGGGTAAGGACACCGCCTTGCAGTGCAAGGGGCCCTGGTTCGAACCCTGGCCTGGGAAGATTCCACGTGCCACAGAGCAGCTGGACTGATGTGTCCAATGACCGAGCCGGAGCTCTGGAGCGCATGCACCCAGAGCCGGTGCTCTGCAACGACAAACGACACCGCGATGGGAGGCCCACAGGGGCCAAAGAACAAAGATGGATGAAAATAGATAAATGAAAGACCAATAGAAGTGGCCCGCCCGCCCCCCTGCCTCCCCACCAAAAAAAAAATAATAATAATAAAAATAAATAAATAAAATAAAATCAACAATTGTTTCAAAGCTTCTCATTTCAAGGCTTAAATCTATATCCTGAAATAAACAATAGATAGGAAGCATAACAAACGACCATGCATTGCGTGTTGAAATGGTACCTGGGCTCCCTCTGACTACTGGGGCCTATGACAAGCCGATTTTCTTCCACGAGCTTTAGTGGCTCCCTCTCAGAAACACTTTTGAATATTTTTTGCCCAAGTTCCTAAATTATTTAACTACAACCATAAGATTCTACTTGCAAAACTATATTAAATACTGATCTGAAGTCAGATTAGACTCACAAACGAGAGAAACAATTAAAACAAAGGAAATTCAGTAAGGTTTTGAGAAGTTTCCTTATTTTCTCCCTTGTCCTAAACTTCAATTTGCTTTTTACCTTTTGTTTTAAGCCAACAATTTGATGTTCATAATTTTTATGCTATATGTAATGCAGAGAGTATCTTATACACAGAGTTCATCATATCAAAGTATTGATGATAAATAATTTAGGTCTTGGCTGGCATCTTACATTAGAAACAAGCAAAAGAATTGATTTATAAGTTATTTATTGGCAGTAAAAGTTAGAACTTATTTAAAAGGCAAACCTTTAGAGAAGATTAATAATGACTCATCAATTCAATGACCTTAAGACTGGGGACAGGCTTATATTTCAGCATGGATCACAGAACTCTTAGTAGATAATACCAATTAAGCAGTACAAGCAGAAATCTATCTGCCTTTTGACTTTGAAAAGTATGAAGATGGATACAATAAATTTATTACTCCCCAACATTCCTTTTCAACCATTGTTTTCCTGTTGAAACAAAATGGAAACAAAACTCCAAACCTTTCCTGGGTTTTTAATTCTCTTAACCAATTCAGACTGAAAGCATTCAATAAATGATATCAGAAAGAAACAATGTAATCAACAAAACTTACACCTAAAAAAATCCAGGGCAGTAGAAGTTACACATATTTATCTTTTGATGAACAAATCCTGCTGATTCCCAATGTTAACCAGAGGAAGGTAACACTCAACAGTAATGGAAAACATCAAGCTGATACTTAGTAATATTTACATGTTTTAGTCTTTTTAAAAAAATAAAAGGAAGCAATGAAAACTTTTCACAAGGTTCTAGAATTAGCTTTTGCAAGACATGAGTGTATGTAGTCTATGTCATAAAATAAATTCAGGAGTGGAAACCTTGCTAAAAATGGCGGTGACTGCTGAGTCCACATTAGGGACTAGCTAGGAAGGAGGGGGCAAAGGAGGTGCCAAGGAGCAGTCGGTGTAGTGACAATGCTTTGGCATAGAGTGCGGCATACCTAACTACAGCTAGACCATCTGTGCAAAGATGGTTGTTTCAAACTTGAGAAGAAGTGACCAAATCCTACATTACGCATTCTGAATACAGCTGAAGAGACAAATGACGGTCTCTCTTCCTTACGTAATGGAGCAGGACCCCAGAGGACCCTCCTGGGATAGAACTTTCCCTATACCCTCTGCTTTGGCTCCTCCGTGAAGTACCTAGATATGAGCATCTGATGCATAGTTCCTCAGTCGTTTCTCAGATGCTAAAATCACCACCAAATGGAAGCAATTAACTACTTGATGACATGAGCACCTAGTTCTCATTACCATCTTGTCGTCTTGTCAGTAATCAATTAGAGAATTGTGCATGAGCTGATCACATACCTTGGGACGCCCTCCCTCACACGGCCTTTAAAAATGCTTTGCTGAAACCCTTGGGAGATTTCAGGGGTTTTGAGCACAACCTACCCATTCTTCTTATATTGGCTTCTTACAATAGAGCTGCACTTTCATCACCACAACCTGGGATCAGTAGATTGGCTTCACTGTGTGCCGATGAGTGGACCTGAGTTTGATTCAGTAACACTAGCTTTCAAGAAGCATCCATTACTCAGCATCCACGCTGGGCTGATTCAGGCCTGTTGAGGTACTGCATTTCCGCCATCTTCCTACAGATTCATGATACGGGCTTCCAAATGAGCCCTAAACCATCAAGTGGCAAAGTCCCAAGTCACCGGGGTCTCCAAACCCACAGAGCCTAGCTAAGATGAGAGAGAAAGCAAGCAAGAGGCGCAGATGATGAACCGCTATCCCAGCCTGCAGCCCACGACAAGAGCCGAACCTCTGGAGCAGCTCCATCTTGCTTCACACAACGGGTTTCATGGGCAACCGTCACCACAGCCCTGGTGTCAGAGTGACCTCTGGAGGAGGAGACTCTGCTGGGACCTGAGCACTGAGGAAGCAGCGCATCAGGGCCAGAGCAACAGCCAGCCTGCCCTGTTGCTAACAGTTGCTGACAGTCGGAAAAGCTAGGGGAGCGGTATTTCCACTTAGCACTGGAAAGCCCTGCCGTCTGAGCTGCATCAGAGACCCCAGGACCCAAGAGAGTGATCTCCAGAGGAAAAGCAGCATCTGTTACTGTGCCTTAGGAAATGGCTCTGCTCACTCACTTGGCTGATTCTTAATGGGATCGATACTGCTATTTCAGAGTTCTCTACAAAAAGCAGACTAAACCAGAGACCTAAAAATCAGGAAGGCATGCTGACTGAAAAGGAAATCCAAGAGGGCTTCTGGGGTTCCAGGAATGTCCATTTTCTTGGACATTCCAGGAATAAATCCTCATTTGGCTCCTCCGTGAAGTACCTAGATATGAGCATCTGATGCATAGTTCCTCAGTCGTTTCTCAGATGCTAAAATCACCACCAAATGGAAGCAATTAACTACTTGATGACATGAGCACCTAGTTCTCATTACCATCTTGTCGTCTTGTCAGTAATCAATTAGAGAATTGTGCATGAGCTGATCACATACCTTGGGACGCCCTCCCTCACACGGCCTTTAAAAATGCTTTGCTGAAACCCTTGGGAGATTTCAGGGGTTTTGAGCACAACCTACCCATTCTTCTTATATTGGCTTCTTACAATAGAGCTGCACTTTCATCACCACAACCTGGGATCAGTAGATTGGCTTCACTGTGTGCCGATGAGTGGACCTGAGTTTGATTCAGTAACACTAGCTTTCAAGAAGCATCCATTACTCAGCATCCACGCTGGGCTGATTCAGGCCTGTTGAGGTACTGCATTTCCGCCATCTTCCTACAGATTCATGATACGGGCTTCCAAATGAGCCCTAAACCATCAAGTGGCAAAGTCCCAAGTCACCGGGGTCTCCAAACCCACAGAGCCTAGCTAAGATGAGAGAGAAAGCAAGCAAGAGGCGCAGATGATGAACCGCTATCCCAGCCTGCAGCCCACGACAAGAGCCGAACCTCTGGAGCAGCTCCATCTTGCTTCACACAACGGGTTTCATGGGCAACCGTCACCACAGCCCTGGTGTCAGAGTGACCTCTGGAGGAGGAGACTCTGCTGGGACCTGAGCACTGAGGAAGCAGCGCATCAGGGCCAGAGCAACAGCCAGCCTGCCCTGTTGCTAACAGTTGCTGACAGTCGGAAAAGCTAGGGGAGCGGTATTTCCACTTAGCACTGGAAAGCCCTGCCGTCTGAGCTGCATCAGAGACCCCAGGACCCAAGAGAGTGATCTCCAGAGGAAAAGCAGCATCTGTTACTGTGCCTTAGGAAATGGCTCTGCTCACTCACTTGGCTGATTCTTAATGGGATCGATACTGCTATTTCAGAGTTCTCTACAAAAAAAGCAGACTAAACCAGAGACCTAAAAATCAGGAAGGCATGCTGACTGAAAAGGAAATCCAAGAGGGCTTCTGGGGTTCCAGGAATGTCCATTTTCTTGGACATTCAGGTGCATACAGTACATCATTTCATGAAAATTCACCAAGCTCCTCATTTACGATCTGTGCCTTTCCCTCACTCATATAATACAATCAATACATGAAAAGAAAAAAGGAAGACAAAACTGGACTTAATCACTAAGTTCCAGTAGTGTGAAAAACAGTCAACAGAAACCACCTCGCCTGGACCCATACTTGGATGCATCTCGTTTATCTTCAAATAGAAGCAGCTTGAATAAACCCCCCCTGAGGAATAGGGCACTAACAGGGCGGTGAGCAGAGTAACAAAGCAGGCAGATAATTACATGGAAAGTGATTGCTGAACCACCTCCCTGCATGGGGCGCTGCCCACAAGTGGATGACTACTGCCTTTGTATAAAAGCAAGCTCTGAAAATTGCTGTTTGATTTCCCTGCGATGTGGGCCTGTCCTGCACTAGCATCATGACAGAGCCAGAAAACCAGGGATGCTGCAGGGCAGGCACTTCCGTCACCTACGACTAGTGTGACCTTGAGCTGGTCTCCCTCTCCTTCCTGCCTCTCTGGGCCCCCAGTTCCAAAATGGGGATGAGGGTCCCTCCCCTCACACTACCTAGGGTGGTTAGGAACCCTTTAGAGATAGAAAAACACCTCCTAATGTATTATTACTTGCCAGCCAAAGTGCTGACAAATCATATTTTCTTAAAACAAAAAATACGAAGTCATAGATTGACCCAGCAGCCACACCCAAAGTCAGTACGTGTGAAATTTTCCAAGGAGAAAATGTGCAAACAAACTAAATGAGTACAGATCAAATTAAAGGGCTATAGTTTGAAAAATGAAGGGTTATTAGACGCTCAAAGGAAGCATTTCACTATTGACATATCCTATTCTTAATTTTTTTTTTTTTTTCTGAATAAAAAGGCAAGACTGGTTTCTGCTCACGTTATTTTTCTTTTTTTCACGTTATTTTTCTTGTTTTCTTTTCTTTCTTTCTTTCTTTCTTTTTTTTTTTTTTTTAAGCTGAAAGGGAACATCAGTGCTTTAAAGTTAAACAAAAGAGCCGGGTCTGTAGCTCGAGTCTCCACCCTGCAACCTTTTGTTCTGGGCACAGGCGACCGTTTCCAAATGCACAGGCAGACCACTGGCGTGTAATTTTTTTCATCTAAAGCGAGGTTTTTCTCCCGTCATTTATAGGGAGTGGGGGGCGAACGCGGGGAACGAGGGCTGCGTGAACGCCCTTTGTCCGCCTCGGGCTGCCGTAGAGACCGCAGTGCGGACTGCACCACGCCCACCAGCCGGTGTCTCGGGGCAGAAGCGCTTCAGCACCACCCCGAGAGAATAGAGCGCGGGCTGGGGTGGCGGAGGGACCCGCGACCTATCTGGGAGAGGGGAGGTCTAGGATGCCGGGGGTAAAGGGGAAGGCAGATGACAGAGCTTCCCGCCTGGGGACTTCGACCCCAACAAAGCCGGGTGTAAGGAGAAGCCGGGGGCACGCAGCACCCCCAAGCCCCGGCGGAGCGCACGCCCTGCCGGCCGCGCCCAATGGGGGCGCCGCAGTGCGGGGGGCAGGTGCGGCGGGCGGGGGCACTGCGGCAGTCCGGGTGGGGCAGCGGGGCGGGTCGGTCCACGAGCCCGAGGCTGCGCCCGCTGGACCCTTACAGCCCCACCCAGGGTTCCTGGCGAACCGCTATTCGGCCTCTGCAGTGCGCGCTCTTAGTGCGCGCACCGGGCCAGGCGCCGGCCCTACCCGCCGCCCCCACCCCCAAGTCATCACTCCCAAGGCAAAGACTTTTAAAAGAAGCCCCACCCCGCAACTTGGGGGTCCCATTGTCCTTGCTGAAAGCTGCAACAAGGGCCCCAGGGGCGGTAGCGAGGCAGTCACCGTCTGGGAAGGAGGCGCAGGCGGTTCTCCATCTCTGCGTCCCGGGGGGTGGGGGGGAGCGGGGGGGAGCGGGCGTGGCCCTAGGACTAGCCTAGTCATTCCGAGTAAAGAAAAGATGGAGAGGTTTTAAGCCAGCAAGGGCACTTCTCGGGGCTGGGGTGGTTGTGGTGAGAGTGAGTCCCACGCGGGCCCTGGCACATGGTACTTCAGCTTCGAGTGTGCCGGCGAGGGGCAATCCCAGCATTTTCCGGGGCGGGGGGGGGGGGGCTGAAAGGAGTAACTGCATCGCCCCCCCGCCCCCCGCCATAAACACACACACCTTTGGTTTCCCGCGGCTGCGGCTTTATGGAGGACTCTGCCCTCTTGACACCTGCATCTCATTTAGCGGGAGAGGCGGTAGCCAGCTGGAAACTGTAGACCCAGCCTGATGACGGATCCCTCAAGGTTAGGAGAGAGTCTCTCCCACTGGGTCGCAAATCTAATAATTTGCATTATTTTCCGAAATGAACCCAGAAAAAAGAGTCTGGACCGTGTGCGGGAAGTGGCGAGGAAAGGCGTGGGGTGCGGGCGCGCCGGAGGATAAAGGTGGCCGTCGCGCCCTGGGTGGGGTCGCGTTTGCGCGTCTCCCGAATGCGTCCCCTGGGGGCGCAGGGCCTCTTACCAAGCTCGATGTTGCCGATGGCGCGTCGCAGGTGCTCTTCGGTCACAATCTCGCCGACAACCACCAGCAGGTAGAATTTGCTGTCAAGGAAGCGATGCGACAGGCTGGGCGAGGTGGTCGCCGCAGGGTTGGCAATGCTGCCGGACGGCTCAGGCTCGGCGGCTTCCACCACCACGGTCGCCATCCTGCCGGCCCGCTAAGCCTCGGCGAAGTGCCCGGCTCCGGCCGCTCCTCTCCTCTGCGGCAGGAGAAAGGATTATCTCCCAAGGTGCTGTCTCCGCTCCGCCCCCTGCGTCTCCCCTCCTCCTGGCGCGGCGCGCCGCCTCCCTCTCCGCCCTCTCCTAGAGCGCGCGGCGGAGAGGAGCGGGGAGTGAGAGAGGGCGGGGAGGCGGCGCCTCTTTTATATGGAGACTAGGCAGGGAGCCGGGGAGGAGGAGGAAGAGGAGGAGGAAAGGACCACCCGGCACATCCTCGCGGGGTGGCTGCCTCCGCTCTTCCAACCGTTGGCCCAGGGCTGATGTCATCTGCAGCAAATCATCTCGCCCGCGGCCCGGAAGCTGGAGGGACGAGGTGTGCGGACAATGGTCAGGGCAGAGCCGCGAGTCAAGGGGCTGGAGGACTCTAAGGGGGGAAAACGCTCCCAACCTACATCCCCACTCACGGTCACTGCCCGCTCCAAACCCTCCCCCAGCTTCTGCAGGAGATCGAGATGCGTGTCCATTTTCAGAGTCGGGATATTTACTTGGTCCGAGGTGCCTAGGTCAGGCCTCTGCCTTAGGTCCCATCTACGCTGAAGCCAGGTTCTCAAGAGCTGTGTTAGACGTGGAACTGGGGGTACCCCGCCCAGGAAGATGGCATCTGTCTTTTCTTTGAATGTTGTAGATTTCAGAAGACATATTTACCAGTATTCACCACCTATAGGTAAAGAACACATCAGAAATGCAAAAACCTCGGCTTACCATTGTTCAGGCTTTGGACCTTACATGGCAAGACCCACTGATGAAAAAGTACTGGCTTTGTAGTGCTTATGGGAAATGAGAAGAATACAGATGCAATATTCCAGATACAGATTTCTGGTCTTAGTAATGTGCTGAACAGATAGTATCAGGCATAACAAAGAATAAAGAGAAGAGACTGCCTCTATCCAGCAGGATTATAGTGACTATACTGTACTTTCAGTTCCTTGGGGAATACACAAGCAGAATTATTTCATGTGACAGTGATGTATTTTAAAATACATGCAGCGATGGTAATTTTGATTGCCTCTGTCTTTTCTTAGAAGAACTGATAAAAATATTGTGTAAAGGCAGCCCATCACAACCATTTCTCACAAACCTACTGAATATAAGTTACACTCCAGGAAGGGAGTGATGGTGAAGAAGGAACAAAATGGTCCACCATGGCACTGTCATAAAAGACAAGGAGTAGAGGCTTAGGAAAGAGGAATGAATGGAAACTATGCCAGTCAATATAGTTTTTTTTTTTTTAATGTATTTATGTATTTATTTGGGGGGGGGCGGGTTGGGGAGGGAGGGGTTGAGCAGGCCACTTCTATTGATCCTCCATTTATCTATTTTCATCCGTCTTTGTTCTTTGGCTCCTGTGGGCCTCCCATCGCGGTGGTGTCTGTCGTTGCAGAGCCCCGGCTCTGGGCGCATGCGCTCCAGAGCTCCGGCTCGGTAATTGGACACATCGGTCCAGCCGCTCCGTGGCACATGGGATCTTCCCAGGCCAGGGATCGAACCGGCGCTCCTTGCACTGCAAGGCGGTGTCCTTACCCACTGGACCACCAGGGAAGCCCCAATATAGTTTTAATACTAGATAGCATATAGATTTTTAAAAATCACCTGGATATCCTAAGATTTGCACAACAGCCCGTTGTCTTAGCTGTTACCCTCCCTGACTTACTGGTAATGTCCTCTTTGCTCTTCCCTCCTTCCTGAAACCCTGACATGGTTCTGGCCTCATCTGTTTGTTTTTTTTTCCAATAACAACTTTTATTTATTCTAAAAATATGAACATTATTCATACATGTTTCTCATTCATTCATTTATTCCTATTTAGTAACAAAATCTGTCTCATGGTTTAGAATAGGGCCCAAGGTATCTTCCTGTGATTGTGTGAAAAAGTGTCTAAAACACTTTTTCATGAAATATATCTTCTTTTCCATGATTCCAACCATAACTAAATACTGCGTATAGAAATGACTTGTAGTGATTAAAGAATTTGAGAGTGATGATTAACATCCTACCAAGACAAACTCTCCATATAAACTCTGTAGAAGAAGTTCCTGGGGCAGGCTGATGGAAACCTCTAGGTGGGTTGGTTGTCATTCACCCACCTCCACTTCATCCATTCATTTATCCATTCATTGTTCCTTTATTCAAGAAGAATAAACTGACTTCTATTTAAAATAAGTATCTGGTTATCTATCTACCTATGACACTGTTCCTACAACAGATATTTTAAGATGTTTCTCTTGTTTTATTTAGACATAGATATTTCCATTATTTTATATTTGCTCCAGTTATTAAGCAACTCCTTCAACTCCAGAATAACTTTTATCTACTCGGTAAAGCCTGGCCCTATCTTATATGCTAGTCTGATCAAAGTTACCATCTAGCCCACAGCGCTTGGGGTCTGCGACAAGCTTACTGGTGAACTGTATTCACCAGTGAACAGATCATGTTTTCGTCAGGAAAATGCATTCAGTTGTTGTTAGGTGAAGCCAAAATCAAAGCCCACAATGAGGGGAGGAGACATGGTAAGGAACATTGTTTTCCAATTTCAGCCATTGGAATCAGTGTCCGCTATGACACTAGGCGATCGATGGATTCTCTTCCATTTCTCTGAACCACCTTTACTTTTATTTATATAAGTGTTTTCATTAGCTCCATTTCTTTTCTTAAATTTATTTTAAATGAAATGATTTCTGTATAGATGGAAACACTAATATTACTATAAACAAAAGATATCCCAAAGAATAAACAATGAAAATAAGTACCATGATTTAAAAAATTCCTGCTGTACACTATTGCCATTTGACCAAGACTCTGACCCTGAGGTGTACCCTAAGTTAGAAACAGAAAGTGTTAGACAGGTATTGAAGACATACTAGCACCTGAGTTGTTCTCTATTGTCATACCAGGAGGTTGGAAGAAAACAACAGAAGAGCTTTCTTACCGTGTGAGTTAGTGCGATTAAATACTATGACCATGAACCACTTAAGTCATTACCCACAGTTTGAAAGAGACAAAATGAAAGAACACAGACTAGAGATGCTGACTGCTACTCTATGACTTTGCAACTTCGAGCAAGTGACGTATCTTCAGTCTCTTCATCTATATACTGGACAGAAGAATATATTTACAACTGTGTGAGTACCTCTGTAAAAGAAGAGCAAACGGTAAGACTATAAATGCCTAACACAGTGATTGGAAGATAGTAAGCACTCAAAACATGACTGATGAACAGACCTGTTCTGACCAAGTTTCTTAGATGAGGGAGTGAAGCATCCTTACAGACTGTGGGCATGACTACTGACCCCTCTGAAACAAGAACTGAATGTTGGTCCTACCAACTAGAAAGTCGTTGCTCCCATCCCCCATATCAAGAAAAAAGATAACAGTTCTAAGGAGGAAGGGGAAAACTAACATACAAGAGTTGCCAGTGTTACCAGCTGCCACTTGACGTTACCTGGGTGTCCCAAAGGCACCTCAGACTCAACATGCTTCAAACCCAATTCATCTTTGCCCTCAAAACCTGGTTCTCTCTCACTTTTTCTATTTCATCGAACATTATCACCACCTATCCTACAATCAAACCAGAAGTCTCACAGGCATCTTGGACTCCTTGTAGTCTGTAGCCCCATGTATGATTTAGCATGGAGTCTGGTCAATTTTACCACCTATCCCTAAAAACATCTTCATGAGACCAGAAGTCTTTTCATTAGCTCCATTTCTTTTCTTAAATTTATTTTAAATGAAATGATTTCTGTATAGATGGAAACACTAATATTACTATAAACAAAAGATATCCCAAAGAATAAACAATGAAAATAAGTACCATGATTTAAAAAATTCCTGCTGTACACTATTGCCATTTGACCAAGACTCTGACCCTGAGGTGTACCCTAAGTTAGAAACAGAAAGTGTTAGACAGGTATTGAAGACATACTAGCACCTGAGTTGTTCTCTATTGTCATACCAGGAGGTTGGAAGAAAACAACAGAAGAGCTTTCTTACCGTGTGAGTTAGTGCGATTAAATACTATGACCATGAACCACTTAAGTCATTACCCACAGTTTGAAAGAGACAAAATGAAAGAACACAGACTAGAGATGCTGACTGCTACTCTATGACTTTGCAACCGAGCAAGTGACGTATCTTCAGTCTCTTCATCTATATACTGGACAGAAGAATATATTTACAACTGTGTGAGTACCTCTGTAAAAGAAGAGCAAACGGTAAGACTATAAATGCCTAACACAGTGATTGGAAGATAGTAAGCACTCAAAACATGACTGATGAACAGACCTGTTCTGACCAAGTTTCTTAGATGAGGAAGTGAAGCATCCTTACAGACTGTGGGCATGACTACTGACCCCTCTGAAACAAGAACTGAATGTTGGTCCTACCAACTAGAAAGTCGTTGCTCCCATCCCCCATATCAAGAAAAAAGATAACAGTTCTAAGGAGGAAGGGGAAAACTAACATACAAGAGTTGCCAGTGTTACCAGCTGCCACTTGACGTTACCTGGGTGTCCCAAAGGCACCTCAGACTCAACATGCTTCAAACCCAATTCATCTTTGCCCTCAAAACCTGGTTCTCTCTCACTTTTTCTATTTCATCGAACATTATCACCACCTATCCTACAATCAAACCAGAAGTCTCACAGGCATCTTGGACTCCTTGTAGTCTGTAGCCCCATGTATGATTTAGCATGGAGTCTGGTCAATTTTACCTCCTAAATAGCTCTTCAGTCCTTCCACTTCTTTTGACTATCCTCCACCTGGTCCAAACAACCATCTTCATGACAGACAGTAGCGTATAGATTAGCAATTGGGTTCTGGAGTCACACGGCCTGCTTTCAAGTCTCAGCACCATGATTTATTCGCTGTGTGACCTTGGACAAGATACTTAACCATTCTGTGCCTTGATTTCCTCATTTGCATAGTAAAGATGAGTGCCCACCTCACAGACAGGGCAACAGTTTAAATATGTAAAGTGCTTAAAATTGTACCATGCTTATAATGAGCACTCAATAAGGGTTAGTTGTTTCTTCTGTTATTATTATTTAACATTTTACTATGGGAAACTTGAAACATGTATAAAAGCGTAGAGAATAGCATAGGGAGCCTCTATGTATCCATTATCCCTAATCAAATGATTTTTACAGGTTTAAATCAAGATCCAAATGAGATCCATATATTTTGATTAATTGTATATGTCTTAATCTTATGTGTTCCTACTCTTTTTTTTTTTCCTTTAAAACTTCTTGTTAAATAGTAGGAATATTTGCTCTGCAGAATTTCATAGTCTGATTTTTGCTGATTGACTCTCTGTTGTGTTATTGAACATGTTTTATGTTCTCCCATCTCCTGAATTATCTGTATACTGACGGCTGAATATAAATGCTTCATTAGTTTCAAGTTTGATTTTTTTTGTGATTATATCTCTTGAGTGATACTGTATTCTTTCATCAGGAAGTACATACTGACTGACTGACCTTGTCCTGAGATCTTGGCAACCACTAATGATCATACCTACAGCCTTAATTTCATTAAATGTTGGAAGATAATAATATTTTAATTTTACTGTTCTTTCTTCATTTGACACCTGGAAGACTTCATTAGGATAATTATTACCCTGTTACTTGGTTAGCCTGAAGTACACTTATGCATGAAGGGAAGGATAAACACATAATTCTTAATCTTCATTTACTCATTTTGAAAATAATGTATTCATTCATAACATCCTCCAAGGATGGTTAATAACTTTTGTATCATTAAGAATATAATTTGGGGGCTTCCCTGGTGGTCCAGTGGGTAAGGACACCGCCTCGTAGTGCAAGGGGCGCCAGTTCGATCCCTGGCCTGAGAAGATCCCACGTGCCGCATAGCGGCTGGACCTATGTGTTCAATTACCGAGCTGGAGCTCTGGAGCGCATGTGCCCAAAGCCAGCGCTCTGCGAAAACAGAGGCCACCGCTATGGGAGGCCCACACGGGCCAAAGAACAAAAAAGATGGATGAAAGTAGATAAATGAAAGACCAATAGAAGTGGCCCGCCCGCCCCCCTCCCTCCGCCTGCAAAATAAATAATAAATAAATAAATAAATCTTTTAAAAAAGAAAAAGAATATAACTTGAAGTCATTATTCATAGTGATATGTTAACTATTCCATCATTGGGTGATGATATGATGAGATAGTCCCAGTTCATATACCTGGCCTCAGAACACAGAATTGCCATGTCTCTCGGGAACCCTAGTTCCTCAAAAGGAAAGTGGTACTTAAGAGACCATAGTCCTAATACTAGGAATCACTTATTGCTACTACCTTAGTCATTATTTCTAGATATTTTCAGTGGACAGAAATAGAAAATATTTTTTTTCAAGATAAAATATGAGTTCATATTGATATTGCCCATTCAAGAAGGTCTACAGTGATTTTGCTTAATCCAGGGATTTTGCTTAACCCAGTTTTACATCTGTATTTCCTTTTTCTTACACCAAGAATTTCAGTTCTCAAAGACACCAAAGGTGATAAAATTGGACAAACAAATACTTTCTCATTTTCTTTATCTGAAAATAAATACAAACTATACTTACAGTAGTGCTGGGTCAAAATAGAACCTTTTTGCCAACAATGATTACTAAAAGCAGTTTGAATTTTTTGCAATTATTTTTGTTCTTAGAGTGTATCACACTAGAGAACCAAAATTTCCAGTTGCCAAAAACACCGAAATGGTCATTTTTAATTTGTAAACAACATTCTCAGAATAACAATAAAAATGCTCCTGATATCAATAGGATTACTGAAAACAATTTAGAATTTTTTTTTTTTTTACAGTTTTCATATTATTAGATAAATAGCACAGGGATACAGTTTTAAAGTCACTTTGATTAATTCCTTTTTATATATTATGCCACTAAATACATAATAAGTTCCTTTGTTACATTTTGTTTTCAGTTTCTATGAATTGATTTAAAATTTTTCTCTTATTATAAGTAAGATGGATCGTCTTTTCAAATGTTTAAGAGTCTTCTGCCTTTCATTATTATGTGTCCCTTAGGGGAGGCCAAAACAGCGCTCTGAAACAGACGCCACCGCGATGGGAGGCCCACAGGAGCCAAAGAACAAAGACAGATGGATGAAAGTAGATAAATGAAAGACCAATAGAAGTGGCCCGCCCGCCCCCCTCCCTCCGCCTGCAAAATAAATAATAAATAAATAAATAAATCTTTTAAAAAGAAAAGAATATAACTTGAAGTCATTATTCATAGTGATATGTTAACTATTCCATCATTGGGTGATGATATGATGAGATAGTCCCAGTTCATATACCTGGCCTCAGAACACAGAATTGCCATGTCTCTCGGGAACCCTAGTTCCTCAAAAGGAAAGTGGTACTTAAGAGACCATAGTCCTAATACTAGGAATCACTTATTGCTACTACCTTAGTCATTATTTCTAGATATTTTCAGTGGACAGAAATAGAAAATATTTTTTTTCAAGATAAAATATGAGTTCATATTGATATTGCCCATTCAAGAAGGTCTACAGTGATTTTGCTTAATCCAGGGATTTTGCTTAACCCAGTTTTACATCTGTATTTCCTTTTTCTTACACCAAGAATTTCAGTTCTCAAAGACACCAAAGGTGATAAAATTGGACAAACAAATACTTTCTCATTTTCTTTATCTGAAAATAAATACAAACTATACTTACAGTAGTGCTGGGTCAAAATAGAACCTTTTTGCCAACAATGATTACTAAAAGCAGTTTGAATTTTTTGCAATTATTTTTGTTCTTAGAGTGTATCACACTAGAGAACCAAAATTTCCAGTTGCCAAAAACACCGAAATGGTCATTTTTAATTTGTAAACAACATTCTCAGAATAACAATAAAAATGCTCCTGATATCAATAGGATTACTGAAAACAATTTAGAATTTTTTTTTTTTTACAGTTTTCATATTATTAGATAAATAGCACAGGGATACAGTTTTAAAGTCACTTTGATTAATTCCTTTTTATATATTATGCCACTAAATACATAATAAGTTCCTTTGTTACATTTTGTTTTCAGTTTCTATGAATTGATTTAAAATTTTTCTCTTATTATAAGTAAGATGGATCGTCTTTTCAAATGTTTAAGAGTCTTCTGCCTTTCATTATCTATGAGCTGTCTCCTTATACCCTTTGCTCATTTTTCTATTGTATGGTTAGTGTTTTTCTTATTGAGTTATATGTATTTTTCATATATTAAGGAACTTTGCTTTTTTCTATCTTTTCCAGTTTGGCATTTATGTTTTGACTACAGATTGAAGACCTTCCCGTGGAGAATATTTTTTTATGTAGTTAAATTTAATTATTTTTTTCATTTATACTTTATGAGTCCTATATGATACTTAGAAAGGCCTTTGCCATTCTGAAGTTATATAAGAAAAATTCCCCCAGGGGTTTTCTAGTACTTTAAGACTTTATTCTTAATGATTTGTATTTATCCAGATAAAGACTGGGAGATTAAAAAAAGAGAGAGAAAAAAAAAAGAGAGAGACTGGGAGATACAGATCCACTCATTTTCCCTCAGCTCCACAGCATTTTGCCCAGAGAAAATTTTGCAGAATTTGGCAATGATGTGGTAACCTCTGTTTCTCCCCAGTTGATTCTGAATGTGTAAGAGCAGAAAGTCTGATTTCATGCTTTTATTCCCTCATCTGCCTTGGCCTTGAATCCACTTCACTCTCAGCCCCAAGTTTCACCTAGTTGGTGTGCGGCAATTAAACAGTTCTTACTTCTGCATTTCTTGATGGCTGGAGGTAAGACTCTGCCTGCGCTGAGGTAAGGCCTACCCAGGGAGTGGTTGAGAAATAGGCTGGGAAGTTCTCGGCCAGTGCCTTTTCATTAAGCGCAGGCTCTTACCAATTACAAGCACCAAGTGAGTCATACCAGCACATACAGAGGATGGCATCCTGAGGGGAACAGAATTATAGTGGAAATAACCAAGGCTGCCTGGAGACGGAGCTCCTCAGCTGGCACTGCCGAAAAACCACTAGATACTGAAACAATTTGATTACAGTTCATATTATTAGATAAATAGCACAGGGATACAGTTTTAAAGTCACTTTGATTAATTCCTTTTTATATATTATGCCACTAAATACATAATAAGTTCCTTTGTTACATTTTGTTTTCAGTTTCTATGAATTGATTTAAAATTTTTCTCTTATTATAAGTAAGATGGATCGTCTTTTCAAATGTTTAAGAGTCTTCTGCCTTTCATTATCTATGAGCTGTCTCCTTATACCCTTTGCTCATTTTTCTATTGTATGGTTAGTGTTTTTCTTATTGAGTTATATGTATTTTTCATATATTAAGGAACTTTGCTTTTTTCTATCTTTTCCAGTTTGGCATTTATGTTTTGACTACAGATTGAAGACCTTCCCGTGGAGAATATTTTTTTATGTAGTTAAATTTAATTATTTTTTTCATTTATACTTTATGAGTCCTATATGATACTTAGAAAGGCCTTTGCCATTCTGAAGTTATATAAGAAAAATTCCCCCAGGGGTTTTCTAGTACTTTAAGACTTTATTCTTAATGATTTGTATTTATCCAGATAAAGACTGGGAGATTAAAAAAAGAGAGAGAAAAAAAAAAGAGAGAGACTGGGAGATACAGATCCACTCATTTTCCCTCAGCTCCACAGCATTTTGCCCAGAGAAAATTTTGCAGAATTTGGCAATGATGTGGTAACCTCTGTTTCTCCCCAGTTGATTCTGAATGTGTAAGAGCAGAAAGTCTGATTTCATGCTTTTATTCCCTCATCTGCCTTGGCCTTGAATCCACTTCACTCTCAGCCCCAAGTTTCACCTAGTTGGTGTGCGGCAATTAAACAGTTCTTACTTCTGCATTTCTTGATGGCTGGAGGTAAGACTCTGCCTGCGCTGAGGTAAGGCCTACCCAGGGAGTGGTTGAGAAATAGGCTGGGAAGTTCTCGGCCAGTGCCTTTTCATTAAGCGCAGGCTCTTACCAATTACAAGCACCAAGTGAGTCATACCAGCACATACAGAGGATGGCATCCTGAGGGGAACAGAATTATAGTGGAAATAACCAAGGCTGCCTGGAGACGGAGCTCCTCAGCTGGCACTGCCGAAAAACCACTAGATCCACAGCAAACAGCAAAGCAATAGCAAGCCGGCTTGTGCAAGGTAGGAAGCTGCAGATGGAAATGCACACCACAGGCAGCACCCCCTCCCCAGGACAGCTGTACTCTCAATAGCTGGACCCTAGCAGCTCACGGTCAGGGGAGCCGTGCCTCACTGGCAGAGGTGCCCTGGGATGCGGGTGAGGGGTGCTGTCCAGGGACCCTGCGGGAAACCTCCAGATGGCCCCAGGCTCACAAGAAGCGGCTCACATGTCCTCTGCTGGGCACCAGCAGCCACAGCTGAGCACCTGCAATCTGCCACAGTGTTCTAGGCCCCAGGAGGGCACAGAGTTGGCTCCTGACTCAGGTTAGTCAGGAAAGGAACAAATACACACTCGCGTGTGGTGAAAGAAGCAGAAAGGAATGCTGTCGCTTTCTGTGTATTAGGCCAAGGCTACAGAACAAAGGAGAGAGTTAACCGTAGCATCAGCTACCCCCAAGCAGTCTCCTATACAAAACGCATGCCCCCTTTCAGCATATACAATAGGGTCACAGACTGAGAGGATTGCTCAGAGGACTGTGGAGGGCTGCGGAGGGAGAAGTAGGTGGCATCCAGATGGAAGGACAGGGAAAACTGAGAAGGAGGAAGTGGCAGGAGGCCTCCAGCAGCCTGTGAGTGTGCCCAGCCTTGGCAGAGGGGAGGCCCGGAAGGCAGCTTTATGAGGCCATTAGGAGCAAAGCCGATGGGAATGGGGTAGTCAGCAGAATAATGTCCTCCAAGAGAGTCACATTTTCATCCCCAGAATGGGTGGTTGTGTTCCTTTACCTGGTTAAAAAAAAAAAGACTGCAGATGGTGATTAAGATCAGAATTCTGAGATGGGGAGATTATCCTGAATTATCTGGGTGGGCGCAGTATAATCACAAAGGTCTTTTTAAAAGATGACAAGGTATGTGTTAAAGAAGAAGATGTGATGATGGAAGAGAGATGTGATGAGGTGAGACAGAACTGAGAAAGAGACACAGAGGGTGAGATTTGAAAGCCTTGGCTTGTCTGGAATACGGAGGAAGAGGATCATGAGCCAAGGAACATGGTGGCCTCTAGAAGCTGGAAAAGGCAAGGAAGTGGAGTCCCTTCTTTGAATTTCCAGAAGAAACAAACCTCTGCTTGTCACCTTGATTTTAGGGCTTCTGGCTCCGAAAGCTGCTGTTTTAAGCCGCTAAAAAACTGGTGGTAATTTGTTAACACAGATGACACTTTGGGAACCTAATTCCTTGTGTCATGCCTGCTGGGAGCTCCCATGCAGCCTGGCATTCTGGATGGCAGGGTCCCCGTCCTGCCCCACACTGTGGGCTGGGTCACGGGGAGAATGGGGCTGCTTGTGAAGCTGCGTGACCCAGCACCTCTCTTCATCTTCTCAGAGAGTAGAGTCAGGGTACGTGATGTTCACCCTCTAAATAGGTTGGAGCTGGATAAGAACATCTGAAAACCACTGGGATTTAAAATAGCCATACGATCAAAACTGCCCTTTAAAAATCCATGGGCCATCGCTCTCAAACCCCACAGTCAGCAAGGATCCAATTTCCCATTAGATGGTATTCAAGTTTTACCATTTTGGAAAGCAGTCTGGTTCTGCTGGAATTCCGTACTTACTTATGGATTCGTTATTTCAGAGATGGATTCTTTCTGTGTGTATGAGAAAAAAAATTTTAAAGTGATAAAAAAATAAAAGGGAAACCATACAAGCAGAATAAAAGTTTTCCAAGTTGTGATATCAGTACAGAAAAGGGTTAGTCCTTTCCTAAGTTGCTTATACCTTCACTCAGCATGCCTTTGATAGCCATCTACTACACCCCAGATACTTTTGTAGCTCCTCAAGAGACAGTGATGAGTAAAACAAGCTTGGTCCCTACCCTCAGAGGGCTTACTTTCCAGATGGTCAGAAGTGCAGAAAATCAGGGAAGGGAGAGAAATGGCACCTTAAACACTTCTTAGAGGATAATAAAGGAAGGTTCCCTGGACACAATGCAGCTGAAAGAACGGTGGACAGCACAGATTCTGTGTGGAGTGAGCTGGCATCCTGAATGCCCTCCAACCACTGTTTCTTCATCCACACCAGGGAGTAGAAATATTCGACCGGCAGCAAAGAGTGTGGAGAATCTGCCAGAACTAAAGGAGTGTGGGATGGGAACCAGAGTCAGAACAACCCCCAGGTAGCCCAGCTGCCTTCCCAGTGTGTAGCAGGCTTCAGAAACATTGTCTCTGAATTCCCCTGCTTCCATTTTCCAGGATGCAAAACTGGCACAGGAGGATCATTAGGACTATTGCTAGCAGATATTATTATAACCTGGGGGCAACATGGTTGAACTGTCGTTTCTCCACCTGTTAAGCCGTATGCCTTCCTGTGGCAAATATAAAAATCGACCGCCTTCTAAGCATTTGAAAGGTCAAAATGTATTACAAACAGACCAAACCAAATCAAGGGGTATCTGCAAAAGAAGGTCCTGATTTGAGATGGAAAAGCATTTTACACCTGATGCAGGCGCCCACTCCAGCAGGGAGCGTGCAAGAGGGGGCCACCATGCTAGTCTCTGAGCCACACGCGCTCTCCCCTGAGGTCCTGATCCACTGCTCCCCTCACGGTCGCCAATGGGGTGATCCCAGTAAGTGATAACTGACAGCAACAAAGACAGACGAATCTCTGTAAACCTAACTTCTCATCCTAAAAAATAAAGATAAAATATTCAATTATCACATTTAATGGAAAACATCAGAGATGGATTCTTTCTGTGTGTATGAGAAAAAAAATTTTAAAGTGATAAAAAAATAAAAGGGAAACCATACAAGCAGAATAAAAGTTTTCCAAGTTGTGATATCAGTACAGAAAAGGGTTAGTCCTTTCCTAAGTTGCTTATACCTTCACTCAGCATGCCTTTGATAGCCATCTACTACACCCCAGATACTTTTGTAGCTCCTCAAGAGACAGTGATGAGTAAAACAAGCTTGGTCCCTACCCTCAGAGGGCTTACTTTCCAGATGGTCAGAAGTGCAGAAAATCAGGGAAGGGAGAGAAATGGCACCTTAAACACTTCTTAGAGGATAATAAAGGAAGGTTCCCTGGACACAATGCAGCTGAAAGAACGGTGGACAGCACAGATTCTGTGTGGAGTGAGCTGGCATCCTGAATGCCCTCCAACCACTGTTTCTTCATCCACACCAGGGAGTAGAAATATTCGACCGGCAGCAAAGAGTGTGGAGAATCTGCCAGAACTAAAGGAGTGTGGGATGGGAACCAGAGTCAGAACAACCCCCAGGTAGCCCAGCTGCCTTCCCAGTGTGTAGCAGGCTTCAGAAACATTGTCTCTGAATTCCCCTGCTTCCATTTTCCAGGATGCAAAACTGGCACAGGAGGATCATTAGGACTATTGCTAGCAGATATTATTATAACCTGGGGGCAACATGGTTGAACTGTCGTTTCTCCACCTGTTAAGCCGTATGCCTTCCTGTGGCAAATATAAAAATCGACCGCCTTCTAAGCATTTGAAAGGTCAAAATGTATTACAAACAGACCAAACCAAATCAAGGGGTATCTGCAAAAGAAGGTCCTGATTTGAGATGGAAAAGCATTTTACACCTGATGCAGGCGCCCACTCCAGCAGGGAGCGTGCAAGAGGGGGCCACCATGCTAGTCTCTGAGCCACACGCGCTCTCCCCTGAGGTCCTGATCCACTGCTCCCCTCACGGTCGCCAATGGGGTGATCCCAGTAAGTGATAACTGACAGCAACAAAGACAGACGAATCTCTGTAAACCTAACTTCTCATCCTAAAAAATAAAGATAAAATATTCAATTATCACATTTAATGGAAAACATCATGCTGCCTAAATACATATGACCTCCAGAAACTTCACTACCATTATGTCTACATGGGCACAGGGGTTAATCCCATGATTTTATGGTAAGGTTGCCTGACTTTCAAGCCCAGTCCCACCTTTTATGAACTGTGTGAATTAGACAAGCAACCGCACCTCATTACTTCTCAATACCCTCATCTGAAATCTATGCATAACCATTAATGTCTACGTCATAGCGTCCAGTCATCCATTCATTTACTCATTCAGCATTTGCTGTGTGCACACTGGGTGTCAGACACAGGGCTAGCTGTTGGCGATACAGCTGTGTGTTTAACTGTCTAATGTATTTTTAAATCTTGTAGGAAATGCAGGGGGCTTCCCAGTGGCTCAGTGGTAAAGAATCTGCCTGCCCATGCAGGAGATGCAGGTTCAACCCCTGGGTGAGGAGGATTCCCTGGAGAAGGAAATGGCAGCCCACTCCAGTATTTGTGCCTGGAAAATTACACGGACAAAGGATCCCGGTGAGCTACAGTTCACAGGGTTGCAAAGAGTCAGACGCGACTTTGCGACTGAGCATGCACACACCACAGCTCCAGAGGCGATCTTACTTTTACATTACTTAGTTTTACTGATTTGACGTATTTGTGTTGCTTTTTTGGTTTGGTTTTGATAATACCTTAAACGGCTGCTGCTGTTTAGTCTCTAAGTCATGTCTGACTCCTTGTGACCCCATGGATGGTAGCCAGCCAGACTCCTATCTATAACATTCTCCAGGCAAGAATACTGGGGTGAGTTGCCATGCCCTCTTCCAGGGGATCTTCCTGACCCAGGGATCGGACCCACAGCTCCTGCTTCTCCTGCATTGCTGATGGATTCTTATCCACTTAGCCATCTGTGAAGCCCTACCTTAAAGTAGGTGTGTGCTAAGTCCCTTTAGTTGTCTCTGACTCTATGTGACCCTTTGGACTGTAGCCCACCAGGCTCCTCTCTTCATGGGATTTCTCAGGCAAGAATACTGGAGTGGTTGCCATTCCCTTCTCCAGGAGATCTTCATGACCCAGGTATTGAACCGGGGTTTCTTATACCTTCTGAACTGGCAGGCTGGTTCTTCACCACTAGCACCACCAGGGAAAGTGTAATACACTAGGAAAAATGTCACATTGTAAACCACTCATGGTTGTATTATTTTGTCCCTTCAGTCTCAGAAGTCACAAAAGATATAAATAAACCAAATAATATGCAACATATAATGTAGAAGACATATCTGCAAAGCAACATCTGTGCAGACTTACAAACAGAAGCTAACTAAATATCCTCTGGTGTGCCCCAGAAATGTATTTAAATAAATAGAGCCCTGAAGACAAGGTTTGTGAAGTATAGCAATACAACCTTGGCCACTGCATTTTCCTGACAGTGAATCCTAATTCTATACTACATAACAGCAGACTGCCATCCAAAGATTGCAGTCACGTGATTGTGGGTGGCTTTCTGTTCCAAGATACCAGTTATAACTAAACCTAACCTCTGAGACAGAAATACTGGTTTCTACTTCTTCTGAACTCCTACTAAAAAGAGAAAAATCTATTCTCTGAGCTCTATTCCAGCTCACGAATACCCATGGGATATACCAGGGGCTTTGAGTGTGAACATACCTCTTAGAGTTGCTGGTAAACTGGTCTTCAGGACACGTGCCTACCTTGGCTTCAGCCAATACCTCTCACTCCTGGGGAGGTGTCTAGAGCATTTGATTGAGGGACTTTCCTTTTTTTGTTTTAACTTTTGGCCTCTTTCATTGTTTTTATTTATTTATTTATTTTCATCCATCTTTATTCTTTGGCCTGTGTGGGCCTCCCATTGCAGTGGCCTCTCTCGTTTGCAGAGCACTGAGTCTGGGCGCATGTGCTCCAGAGCACTGGCTCATAATTGGACACATGGGTCCAGCTGCTCCACAGCACGTGGGATCTTCCTAGGCCAGGGATCGAACTGGTGCCCCTTACACTGCAAGGCAGACTCTCTACCCACTGGACCACCAGGGAAGCTCTGAGCGGCTTTTTTCAGTGTCATATGAAGATACTATTAAAGCGAACAAAAGTGGAAAAGCAGACCCTCCAGTTCCCTTTCCCATGCACCCGGCTTTTAAAAAAAAATTATAGGGCCCGCATGTGGGCTTCATGACCCAGGTATTGAACCGGGGTTTCTTATACCTTCTGAACTGGCAGGCTGGTTCTTCACCACTAGCACCACCAGGGAAAGTGTAATACACTAGGAAAAATGTCACATTGTAAACCACTCATGGTTGTATTATTTTGTCCCTTCAGTCTCAGAAGTCACAAAAGATATAAATAAACCAAATAATATGCAACATATAATGTAGAAGACATATCTGCAAAGCAACATCTGTGCAGACTTACAAACAGAAGCTAACTAAATATCCTCTGGTGTGCCCCAGAAATGTATTTAAATAAATAGAGCCCTGAAGACAAGGTTTGTGAAGTATAGCAATACAACCTTGGCCACTGCATTTTCCTGACAGTGAATCCTAATTCTATACTACATAACAGCAGACTGCCATCCAAAGATTGCAGTCACGTGATTGTGGGTGGCTTTCTGTTCCAAGATACCAGTTATAACTAAACCTAACCTCTGAGACAGAAATACTGGTTTCTACTTCTTCTGAACTCCTACTAAAAGAAAAAAATCTATTCTCTGAGCTCTATTCCAGCTCACGAATACCCATGGGATATACCAGGGGCTTTGAGTGTGAACATACCTCTTAGAGTTGCTGGTAAACTGGTCTTCAGGACACGTGCCTACCTTGGCTTCAGCCAATACCTCTCACTCCTGGGGAGGTGTCTAGAGCATTTGATTGAGGGACTTTCCTTTTTTTGTTTTAACTTTTGGCCTCTTTCATTGTTTTTATTTATTTATTTATTTTCATCCATCTTTATTCTTTGGCCTGTGTGGGCCTCCCATTGCAGTGGCCTCTCTCGTTTGCAGAGCACTGAGTCTGGGCGCATGTGCTCCAGAGCACTGGCTCATAATTGGACACATGGGTCCAGCTGCTCCACAGCACGTGGGATCTTCCTAGGCCAGGGATCGAACTGGTGCCCCTTACACTGCAAGGCAGACTCTCTACCCACTGGACCACCAGGGAAGCTCTGAGCGGCTTTTTTCAGTGTCATATGAAGATACTATTAAAGCGAACAAAAGTGGAAAAGCAGACCCTCCAGTTCCCTTTCCCATCAGATCTGAACCCTGGTCTTGGTGGTCATAAAAGAAGGAAGAGTAGTACTGAAACTGTGCTCATAGTGCATGCTGTGCAGCATGTGGGCTAGTTTCAGACAAGGTTGAATTCTCTTGGAACTGTTGACTGTTATTTTTATATTTGGGAGGGATTTATCAATAGATTTCTTGCCTCCTGATCGATATCCCCTTCCCCTCCAAGGAAAAAAAAAAGTGGAAAAGCAGGAAACCATGACCATATGGCAAACATGACAAAGAAGCCACCAAGATGCAGAGAAGCTGACATACGGTCTATGATACTTTCATAGGAAATCACTGTTGAATATGATCTGAATTCATGAGAGAACTACTACTGATCTTGGTGAAAATAGTATTTCCAATATAAGACTTTCAGCTTAAACATGCAATATTTCAAATTCAAATTGGACTTTAAATATTAATATCTCATTAGAATTCTTTTAAACACACAAAAATCTGTTAAAGATTATCTGAATTTTGACTTAAGCTTAGAGATTTATGGAATGAAGATTACAACTTCTAAATAAATATTTGTGACAACTTATTAAGGTGCTTCTTTTACATTTTCCATACATTTTTACAGCATCCCAGAAACTATTTCTAGCTTCCCCCACTTTACTTGGATTATGTATCTTGAGAGAGTTCATGTTTAACCCTTCACTGCACATATGTGCTCATTTTATTGAAATGATAATATAAGCAAAACAATCTAGGTTATCACAAACTAGTCTCTAGCTCTACCAAGTAACTTCAATATTCATAAATGACCCATACTCTCTCCCTTTCCTCTGGACCTCGGTGTAAGCTCCTCCTCCTGTTTGAACATCTTACCCTACTTACTGTGCTAACTTTTTATCTGTCAACTCCTAACATACAGATTAACTTCCTCCAGGGAGCTTTCCCTGACTCTCAAAGACAGGACGTGGGATCTTCCTAGGCCAGGGATCGAACTGGTGCCCTTACACTGCAAGGCAGACTCTCTACCCACTGGACCACCAGGAAGCTCTGAGGCTTTTTCAGTGTCATATGAAGATACTATTAAAGCGAACAAAAGTGGAAAAGCAGACCCTCCAGTTCCCTTTCCCATCAGATCTGAACCCTGGTCTTGGTGGTCATAAAAGAAGGAAGAGTAGTACTGAAACTGTGCTCATAGTGCATGCTGTGCAGCATGTGGGCTAGTTTCAGACAAGGTTGAATTCTCTTGGAACTGTTGACTGTTATTTTTATATTTGGGAGGGATTTATCAATAGATTTCTTGCCTCCTGATCGATATCCCCTTCCCCTCCAAGGAAAAAAAAAAGTGGAAAAGCAGGAAACCATGACCATATGGCAAACATGACAAAGAAGCCACCAAGATGCAGAGAAGCTGACATACGGTCTATGATACTTTCATAGGAAATCACTGTTGAATATGATCTGAATTCATGAGAGAACTACTACTGATCTTGGTGAAAATAGTATTTCCAATATAAGACTTTCAGCTTAAACATGCAATATTTCAAATTCAAATTGGACTTTAAATATTAATATCTCATTAGAATTCTTTTAAACACACAAAAATCTGTTAAAGATTATCTGAATTTTGACTTAAGCTTAGAGATTTATGGAATGAAGATTACAACTTCTAAATAAATATTTGTGACAACTTATTAAGGTGCTTCTTTTACATTTTCCATACATTTTTACAGCATCCCAGAAACTATTTCTAGCTTCCCCCACTTTACTTGGATTATGTATCTTGAGAGAGTTCATGTTTAACCCTTCACTGCACATATGTGCTCATTTTATTGAAATGATAATATAAGCAAAACAATCTAGGTTATCACAAACTAGTCTCTAGCTCTACCAAGTAACTTCAATATTCATAAATGACCCATACTCTCTCCCTTTCCTCTGGACCTCGGTGTAAGCTCCTCCTCCTGTTTGAACATCTTACCCTACTTACTGTGCTAACTTTTTATCTGTCAACTCCTAACATACAGATTAACTTCCTCCAGGGAGCTTTCCCTGACTCTCAAAGACAGGACTGGATCCTGTAGCCTCCCATGTTATCTTGTGCTTCTTCCTACCAAAGTCCTTATAGGTTAGAATAGCTTCCCTGGTGGCTCAGAGAGCAAAGAATCTGCCTGCAAAAGTGCAGGAGATTCGGGTTCAATCCTAGGGTCGGGAAGATCCCCTGAGAAGGAGATGGCAACCCATGCCAATATTCTTGCCTGGAGAAGTCATGGAGAGAGGAGCCTGGTGGGCTACAGTCCATGGGCTTGCAAAGAGGTGCACACAACTGAAATGACTAACACACACACACACACACACACAGCCCATTTGATCTAGTCTTCACTTTGAACGAAATTTTTTTATCATGCATGATTTTGTAACATACATTTTGTTAATTTGGAAAAGACAGCTTCACTGAATTATATACATCATTCTTACTTGATTATTTCATTATAAAATATCAAAAAAAACCCCAAAACAACAATGTGTTAATACCATTCCTTTGAGACAAGTCTTTCACTGGGAAAGCTGCAAGCTCTAGTTTTCTGGAGCTCCCAGTTTCAACCAAAAGCTCAAATTCTATTATTGGCAACCAACTCTATAGGCTGTTTACTTGAAGTTATAGGCACATGTTTTTCACTTTTGCCAAAGCTTCTGCCAAATACCCAACTTTGAATGCAGCATGTATGTCAATCATCCTTTCACGTGAAGATTGTGTCCGATAAAACTAGTTATTTCAGCTTGGAATGAATGATTACAACTTCTAAATAAATATTTGTGCTTTTTCTTTTACATTTTCCATACATTTTTACAGCATCCCAGAAACTATTTCTAGCTTCCCCCACTTTACTTGGATTATGTATCTTGAGAGAGTTCATGTTTAACCCTTCACTGCACATATGTGCTCATTTTATTGAAATGATAATATAAGCAAAACAATCTAGGTTATCACAAACTAGTCTCTAGCTCTACCAAGTAACTTCAATATTCATAAATGACCCATACTCTCTCCCTTTCCTCTGGACCTCGGTGTAAGCTCCTCCTCCTGTTTGAACATCTTACCCTACTTACTGTGCTAACTTTTTATCTGTCAACTCCTAACATACAGATTAACTTCCTCCAGGGAGCTTTCCCTGACTCTCAAAGACAGGACTGGATCCTGTAGCCTCCCATGTTATCTTGTGCTTCTTCCTACCAAAGTCCTTATAGGTTAGAATAGCTTCCCTGGTGGCTCAGAGAGCAAAGAATCTGCCTGCAAAAGTGCAGGAGATTCGGGTTCAATCCTAGGGTCGGGAAGATCCCCTGAGAAGGAGATGGCAACCCATGCCAATATTCTTGCCTGGAGAAGTCATGGAGAGAGGAGCCTGGTGGGCTACAGTCCATGGGCTTGCAAAGAGGTGCACACAACTGAAATGACTAACACACACACACACACACACAGCCCATTTGATCTAGTCTTCACTTTGAACGAAATTTTTTTATCATGCATGATTTTGTAACATACATTTTGTTAATTTGGAAAAGACAGCTTCACTGAATTATATACATCATTCTTACTTGATTATTTCATTATAAAATATCAAAAAAAAACCCAAAACAACAATGTGTTAATACCATTCCTTTGAGACAAGTCTTTCACTGGGAAAGCTGCAAGCTCTAGTTTTCTGGAGCTCCCAGTTTCAACCAAAAGCTCAAATTCTATTATTGGCAACCAACTCTATAGGCTGTTTACTTGAAGTTATAGGCACATGTTTTTCACTTTTGCCAAAGCTTCTGCCAAATACCCAACTTTGAATGCAGCATGTATGTCAATCATCCTTTCACGTGAAAATTGTGTCCGATAAAAACTAGTTATTTCAGCTTGGAACTCCAGGATTCACACAAGCATCTTTCCTCCAGACCACCACTGTACTGCGACAGGCAGCAAAAGTGGTTCACGTGGAACTCCCATTTCATAGCACAGACATTAAAAAGATGTGTTTCAGGTTTAAATTTAATAAAATCCATCATTCTTTCTGCTATGTCAAGGACATTCCATGGTGAAAGTGGCAGGGGTTTTGTTTGTTTTTTTCTGCGCATGCATTTTTTCCAATGATGACTAGTAGGTCTGATGCCACTGTCTTGATTCAGGCTAAGGAACCAGCAGTGGTAAAAGTGCCAAAACAGTAGGGAAAAAGCCTTTGCTGTCACAGTGTGTATTATGAATAAAATAGCTTTGACCTTGAACATAGCCTGGAAGGATCTTATGGACCCATAGGGTTTCCCTGATCACACTTTGAAAGCTCTAATTTAGAACGCACATTTCTTGAGAGCCAGAACGGCTGTGTTCCACAGTCGCTGTGTGTGCCCAAGACCTACCTAGCACAGTACTTGGCACATAAATAAATACATTCAGTGAAGATTTGCTGAATGAATAACTCAGAACAACTTAATTTCTGTTTGGGTAAATATTTCTCTCCATTCGTACACAGAGTGTTCTAAACCTAGCTTATCTTTCTTTGATGACTCAGCTTTCTCATTGTGAACATCAACTGAAACACAGTGTCACTTCTTGGAATGCTGTCCCTGCAGTGAACTGTCAATATCTACTTCATATCGGCAATTTGACCCCTAAGCTGGATCTTGGTCCTTGGTTTTTGGTTCTTGGTTTGCTTGCCCCTCTTCACTGCTGATGAGCTGTCAGCCCTCATGTACTGATGATGCTCATATTATAACCTTGCAGAAATATCTCTAACTCCTTCCTTTTTATGTAGCATTTAATCGGTAAGTTTAGAATGCTAAATTAAGTAGGCCAAAATAGATTCTGAGTTGCCACTTGAATAAAGTGCATGAGCTTTGGCGTATACATTTTCCAAGATTCATTTGGTTAACTGGGGGCCTCTTTTAAATTATTATTGTTATTGACGGTCTTGAGTCAACAACCTTGTCTCCCTGAGGTTACAGGAGAGCTAGGTTTGGTTAGATAAAGTCTTGCTGTATGTGCGATTGAAAAACCTTTCCAAAATACACTAACTCATAATTTAAGGTAAATAAAATCACCTCTGCTATTACAGAGATGAAGGTCAGATTTTATTCTTAGAACTCTTCAAATCGCTATAATTAAAACAAATTCAAATGATCTGCATAGGGGAAGAGGAGCTACAGTGAGAGTACCAGAAGTTCTCTTAAACAGAATCTGACCTTCAGTGTTGCTCCTTCTTTAATTTCTTTAGTTTCAAACTTGTGAACTCAGCTTGTAATGTATTACTTTTATATTTAGTCATATTGTTTTGTCAGGTGGTTACAAATTAATAGCACTTTAAACTCATTTAAAAATGCCACTTTTATAAGTGACCTCAGGGCCTCCCTGGGGGCTCAGTGGTAAAGACACACAAGTTCAGGTGCCTGTGCTCTAGAGCCTGGGAGCTGCAAATACTGAAGCCACTGCAATGAGAAGCCCCCTCATTGCAACTAGAGAGTAGTCCCTGCTCACCACAACTAGAGACAAGGCCACACAGGAACAAAGACGCAGCACAGACAAAAATAAACCAAATGATATATATAAAAAAGTGACATCAATGCTTTGTGTTAATAAAATATTTTCAAAGGGGAGGTTGTTTTATGAGATATTTTCAGCCCTTAGGAATGCTGTCCCTGCAGTGAACTGTCAATATCTACTTCATATCGGCAATTTGACCCCTAAGCTGGATCTTGGTCCTTGGTTTTTGGTTCTTGGTTTGCTTGCCCCTCTTCACTGCTGATGAGCTGTCAGCCCTCATGTACTGATGATGCTCATATTATAACCTTGCAGAAATATCTCTAACTCCTTCCTTTTTATGTAGCATTTAATCGGTAAGTTTAGAATGCTAAATTAAGTAGGCCAAAATAGATTCTGAGTTGCCACTTGAATAAAGTGCATGACCTTTGCGTATACATTTTCCAAGATTCATTTGGTTAACTGGGGGCCTCTTTTAAATTATTATTGTTATTGACGGTCTTGAGTCAACAACCTTGTCTCCCTGAGGTTACAGGAGAGCTAGGTTTGGTTAGATAAAGTCTTGCTGTATGTGCGATTGAAAAACCTTTCCAAAATACACTAACTCATAATTTAAGGTAAATAAAATCACCTCTGCTATTACAGAGATGAAGGTCAGATTTTATTCTTAGAACTCTTCAAATCGCTATAATTAAAACAAATTCAAATGATCTGCATAGGGGAAGAGGAGCTACAGTGAGAGTACCAGAAGTTCTCTTAAACAGAATCTGACCTTCAGTGTTGCTCCTTCTTTAATTTCTTTAGTTTCAAACTTGTGAACTCAGCTTGTAATGTATTACTTTTATATTTAGTCATATTGTTTTGTCAGGTGGTTACAAATTAATAGCACTTTAAACTCATTTAAAAATGCCACTTTTATAAGTGACCTCAGGGCCTCCCTGGGGGCTCAGTGGTAAAGACACACAAGTTCAGGTGCCTGTGCTCTAGAGCCTGGGAGCTGCAAATACTGAAGCCACTGCAATGAGAAGCCCCCTCATTGCAACTAGAGAGTAGTCCCTGCTCACCACAACTAGAGACAAGGCCACACAGGAACAAAGACGCAGCACAGACAAAAATAAACCAAATGATATATATAAAAAAGTGACATCAATGCTTTGTGTTAATAAAATATTTTCAAAGGGGAGGTTGTTTTATGAGATATTTTCAGCCCTTAGGAATGTGCTCACTGAATACTGACTGTAACTTCTAAATATATGGACAACAAAGAGCAACACATTGTTTTTTAGATGATATAAATTCATTTAATGGCATTTTCATGGTCAGGGACTATATCACTTCTTACATCCACCTTATTTAGTCTAGAAACAGAGAAAGCAACTTACTTGTCCTCTGCAGTGATTCCCCCAAGATTGTTGATTTCTTCAGTTGCTAAGCTGTGGCCGACTCTTTGTGACCCCGTGGGGCATGGCAACCCACTCCAACACTCTTGGCTGCAGAGTGCCATGGACAGAGGAGCCTACAGTCCATAGGGCTGTACAGAGTTGGACATGACTAAAGCAACTTAGCATGCACACATGGAGTACGCTTTTAAATAAGAAGGAAAGAAAATTCTTACTGAGGGAGTGCAAAATTAATGTGTGGACAAGGCAATTTCAAACAGTAGCAAACTTAATGAAGACAAGTGATCAGAATAAAAAACAAACTTGAATTTGGGGGAGAAGCTCCTTGAGGTTGTCTGGCCAAGGAAGGCACGACTGTATGACTAAGGGTGGTATTTGAGTGAAGTCTGCAGGGTGAGAAGGAGCCAGCTGTGGGAAGAAAGGGGAGGAGAGCCTTCCAGCAGGTCTGAGACGGGACTGAGTTCAGGGTGTATGAGAAACAGCGAGAAAGGCAGGGTCGTGTGTGCGATGCACAAAGAGCGGGAGGAACACAATGGATGATAAAGCTGAGGAGGCAGCACGGAGTGCACACCGTCCTGAGCTCGTCTCCTGGATGAGAAAAGCGAGGCTCAGAGAGATGCTGTCAAGGCCGACAGTGCTGGGATTCCACTGGCTCTGGGGCTCCTGTTTATAACCACCCACACTCGCCTTATCCTCACAGCTAGTACACAGTTACAGGTGTGTAAGAAGAGGTGTGTAAAGATTATGTCCCAGTCCAGTCGCCCCATGGGGAAGCTCAAACAGAAATACACCCAGGTCTGTGGTTCCCACGCAGGCTTAACCCAGGGGAAGGCTGAGGGAGGAGGCCTGGGTGTCTAGACGCAGCACAGACAAAAATAAACCAAATGATATATATAAAAAAGTGACATCAATGCTTTGTGTTAATAAAATATTTTCAAAGGGGAGGTTGTTTTATGAGATATTTTCAGCCCTTAGGAATGTGCTCACTGAATACTGACTGTAACTTCTAAATATATGGACAACAAAGAGCAACACATTGTTTTTTAGATGATATAAATTCATTTAATGGCATTTTCATGGTCAGGGACTATATCACTTCTTACATCCACCTTATTTAGTCTAGAAACAGAGAAAGCAACTTACTTGTCCTCTGCAGTGATTCCCCCAAGATTGTTGATTTCTTCAGTTGCTAAGCTGTGGCCGACTCTTTGTGACCCCGGGGGGCATGGCAACCCACTCCAACACTCTTGGCTGCAGAGTGCCATGGACAGAGGAGCCTACAGTCCATAGGGCTGTACAGAGTTGGACATGACTAAAGCAACTTAGCATGCACACATGGAGTACGCTTTTAAATAAGAAGGAAAGAAAATTCTTACTGAGGGAGTGCAAAATTAATGTGTGGACAAGGCAATTTCAAACAGTAGCAAACTTAATGAAGACAAGTGATCAGAATAAAAAACAAACTTGAATTTGGGGGAGAAGCTCCTTGAGGTTGTCTGGCCAAGGAAGGCACGACTGTATGACTAAGGGTGGTATTTGAGTGAAGTCTGCAGGGTGAGAAGGAGCCAGCTGTGGGAAGAAAGGGGAGGAGAGCCTTCCAGCAGGTCTGAGACGGGACTGAGTTCAGGGTGTATGAGAAACAGCGAGAAAGGCAGGGTCGTGTGTGCGATGCACAAAGAGCGGGAGGAACACAATGGATGATAAAGCTGAGGAGGCAGCACGGAGTGCACACCGTCCTGAGCTCGTCTCCTGGATGAGAAAAGCGAGGCTCAGAGAGATGCTGTCAAGGCCGACAGTGCTGGGATTCCACTGGCTCTGGGGCTCCTGTTTATAACCACCCACACTCGCCTTATCCTCACAGCTAGTACACAGTTACAGGTGTGTAAGAAGAGGTGTGTAAAGATTATGTCCCAGTCCAGTCGCCCCATGGGGAAGCTCAAACAGAAATACACCCAGGTCTGTGGTTCCCACGCAGGCTTAACCCAGGGGAAGGCTGAGGGGAGGAGGCCTGGGTGTCTAGTCTCTCACCTTGAAGAGGGTCCTTCATTGCTAGTCTGGCCCTCTAAGCACCTGAAGCCCCAATCAGGAGAGATCGCTGTGAATCTAGTCGTCTCTAATCCCAGGTCAGGAGCCCTCCAGCTCTTCATTCAATGACTCTTTCACATGGTGTTAGCAGCAGGCACAAGCAAGACATCCAGCAGCCCCCATACCCATCTGATGCTCCCAAGTGGGGCTGCCTGGGGGTGTATGTATACAGTAAGGACTAAGAACTTGAGGAAGCTCTAGGAACCACCCTTTGGCACCCTTTTCTCCCTCTGGGCTGCCGTCTGTACTCTCAGAGCTTTCAAGGAGAAGGTCTTTCTGTAGACATTGAGTAAACAAAACACGTTTCTCCCCAGAATGGAGGTTTCAGTTCCCTTCTGTTGCTCATTTCCTCTGCCTTGCCTCTCTCCACTCACTGTAAAACACTCTGACTCGGCACTGTGCTTTGGGAGGCGATCTGGCTACTGCAGGCAATTCCGAGTCTTGAAGACAGAATTTCCTGCCCTTTCACCTGAATCCTAGCTCCTCTTGGTGACATCTGTTATCTGTAGGGTCCCCACTCTCCTGAGTGGGGCAGTGGAATTGGCAGAGGCACCAGTCCCATAGAAAGGCTGTCACTCAGGTGCAGCTGCCCAGGAAAGCTAGGCTTCTTGCCTCCGACCCCGCTGACATATTTCTCTGGGGCACCGGTCACACCCAGTCCTTTCTCTTTCTGTAGCCTACGTATCCAGGAGTCCTTGACATAGTTTTGTACATTTTCTTCCCAACCTTGAGCCCTGAGCACACTCTCTGAAATGACCTCTTTTCTCAACAGGTCCCTGTGAGTCTGTGATTCTGAAGTGAGTCCGTGTCACCCATCCCTCTGAGTCTCCCTTCAGTCCCAGTGAACTGGGACTGATGCTAACTGGCCATGCCCATCCAACATGGCTACACTGTTGATTCCTGATCACCCCTTTTCTGAGGGGGCTGTGCCTCAGCTCATGTTTTTGTCCTTATTTCATTTGGCTTCTGATAAAACGTACCCTGATCCTATACTGACCCAGCTCTAGCGCCACTTTGGGAGAGAGAATTGACTCATTTTACTTTACATTATCTTTCAAAAACACTGACCTCATCTCAGAAATGTTCACATAGGTAGAGTGACTAGCAGGGTTAACTATTACAACAAGTGTCTCTTTTATGCCATGATGGAAAATGTAGTCTTTGAAAGGGAACAACCACACCCCTGCAGGTCAGAGGTTATAAACAGAGGCTCTGAGTTCACTCTGGTTCATGGATCCAACAGCAGAAACAGACATGGGCAAGTTGCCTAACCTCTATGTGTCTTAAACTTTCTTATCCCTTAAATGGGGGTGATGGCAGTAACTTATTTCAAATGAATACTGAGTGACATTTTTTGGGGGGGGAGGGAGGGGCGGGTTGGGGAGCGAGGGGGGCGGGCGGGCCACTTCTATTGGTCTTTCATTTATCTATTTCCATCCATCTTTGTTCTTTGGCCCGTGTGGGCCTCCCATCGCAGTGGCCTCTGTTGTCGCAGAGCACCCGCTCTGGGCGCATGCGCTCCAGAGCTCCGGCTCGGTAATTGGACACATCGGTCCAGCAGCTCTGCGGCACGTGGGATCTTCCCAGGCCAGGGATGGAACCGGCGCCGCTTGCACTGCAAGGCGGTGTCCTTACCCACTGGACCACCAGGGAAGCCCGTGAGTGACATTTTTAAAAAACCCTCAAGCACTTACCACAGTGTCAGTCACATAGTAGGTACTCGATGGGTGCCAGCTATAGTTACAGGAGGCGCTGAGAACATCTCTCCTACTATCACCTCAGCACCTTCTGCAAGCCTCAGGCAGCAGGGCTCATTTATCTGCATCCTATTTTCACTGAACTGTGTCCCCACTACACCTGAATGCTGTCATTGTGGATGTATGAGTGTAGCTTTAGAGTTTCCCTATCACGTAACCCAAGTGTGCATGTTAAGTCGCTTCAGTCACCTCTGACCCTTTGCAACCCTATGGACTGTAGCCCACCAGGCTCCTTTGTCCATAGGATTCTCCAGGCAAGAATATTGGAGTGGGTTGCCATGCCCTTTTCCAGGGAATCTGCCCGGCCCAGGGATCAAACTTGCATCTCTTATGGCTTCTGCATTGGCACTAGCACCACCTGGGAAGCCCTCACTTAGCCCCTACTTGGAAGTTATTTCTAGACTGTGTATACCAGTCAGCTGCAGAGAGAGTAAGCAAAGTGCACATTTCCAGGCTTCCATGTTGGTCACAGTTCAGTAGAGCCTGACCTGTTCCATAGATTTCCAGCCACCTTAGGTTTCTCATGGCTTCTATGTTTGAATCCTTCATGAAACCTAGCACATTGCTGATTTTCTCCCTGAAAAGACCCTAACTTATCTATGCTCCATTTTTCTACATCCCCATTTTTGACCTTCAGTGTTTGTTTTTACTTTCTTGGCAGGCTACTAAATAGTACAGGAATTTGTTCCAAAGGATTTGCTATTTTTCAGGGACAGTTTGCACCCCAAAGAAAAGCAAAAAGTATCTTTTGGCTCGGGGGTTTATTTGTATTTTGAGTAGAACTCGATTTTTAGAACATGCCTTTGGCTTGAGCCTATTTCTTCTGTCTGTGTAAAATAACCGAACTTATTGTTAATTTTTCTATGCTCCTGAAAGCAATCTAAAAAGCTGTTTGAAAGTCTGTCTGCCTGTTAGTGTATAAGCTTTGGGAGGCTGGGAATAGTATCTGGCTGATTCAATTTGTATCCGTGGAGCTCACGTAGAGTCTGGACCATAGGAGGCTCCCCACAAGTATGTGTTGAATGACTGTGTGGCAATTTTAAAGACTGATTCTTCTATTAAAAAGAATCCTATACATGAATATTTTGAATTATTCAGTCTTCTGAAAACTTTGTGAACTTAGGGTCAACAGGAAGCTCTTTTAGATCAGGTGGTTTTCCCAAGGTCTGGGATGGCCAGAGACAGTCAGTGTTTCTGCCAGGGGCTTCATGCTTGTCTGATTTGTGGACTTCCAGATGCGTGTTCACTGGGGAAATTATTCAGTGCAGAAGTGTTAGAAGCTATAAATACACAGACTCTAATCAAGTCCAGAGAAATTGAAAATCTAACACTGAATAAGTGAAGCACCCACTAGAAACCCAATAGGTCATTAGGATAAATTTATAAGTTACGAGGAAAGATGATTAAATCAGAGCTAATAATACATTTGACATTTTTATAGAAATAGCCTGTGTACATGATAAAGGAGTTCACTGGTTTTATTAACCTCATTATTCGGTGTGTTGAGTTTACAAAAATCTGGAGAGTTGATAACAGTAATTAACTGGGGAAACAAGACAAACTGGGGCACCTAGGTGAGCTGAGCCAAGGGCTTTTACCCACCTGGCAGAGATTCTTGTTAGCAGAAAAAAGGAAGGAAGGAAGAGAGGGAGGAAGGAAGGAGGGAAGGAGGAAGGAAGAGGCGTGGGAGTAATTTGATTGGCTTTCAGCAAATCCTTTTTCACCCATCTTATCTCCAACCTACAGCCTAATGACTGGATTAGCCTTTACTACATTGAAAGACATCCTGGACTGGCCACTTCTTTGGCCTCAGTGATCAGCCTAGTGGGCTGCAGTGTGGCTGTAGCTTCCAGCCTGCCCTCTACACTCATCTCCTGCCTCACTCCCTAGAGGGCCCCCCCAGAATCCCCTCATTAGAAAGCCAAGCAGGGCTTCCCCTGGTGGTCCAGTGGGTAAGGACACCGCCTTGCAGTGCAAGGGGCGCCAGTTTGATCCCTGGCCTGGGAAGATCCCATGTGCCGCGGAGCGGCTGGACCTATGTGTCCAATTACCGAGCCGGAGCTCTGGAGCGCATGCGCCCAGAGCCGGTGCTCATGACAACCGTGGAGCTCACGTAGAGTCTGGACCATAGGAGGCTCCCCACAAGTATGTGTTGAATGACTGTGTGGCAATTTTAAAGACTGATTCTTCTATTAAAGAATCCTATACATGAAAACTTTGTTGAACTTAGGGTCAACAGGAAGCTCTTTTAGATCAGGTGGTTTTCCCAAGGTCTGGGATGGCCAGAGACAGTCAGTGTTTCTGCCAGGGGCTTCATGCTTGTCTGATTTGTGGACTTCCAGATGCGTGTTCACTGGGGAAATTATTCAGTGCAGAAGTGTTAGAAGCTATAAATACACAGACTCTAATCAAGTCCAGAGAAATTGAAAATCTAACACTGAATAAGTGAAGCACCCACTAGAAACCCAATAGGTCATTAGGATAAATTTATAAGTTACGAGGAAAGATGATTAAATCAGAGCTAATAATACATTTGACATTTTTATAGAAATAGCCTGTGTACATGATAAAGGAGTTCACTGGTTTTATTAACCTCATTATTCGGTGTGTTGAGTTTACAAAAATCTGGAGAGTTGATAACAGTAATTAACTGGGGAAACAAGACAAACTGGGGCACCTAGGTGAGCTGAGCCAAGGGCTTTTACCCACCTGGCAGAGATTCTTGTTAGCAGAAAAAAGGAAGGAAGGAAGAGAGGGAGGAAGGAAGGAGGGAAGGAGGAAGGAAGAGGCGTGGGAGTAATTTGATTGGCTTTCAGCAAATCCTTTTTCACCCATCTTATCTCCAACCTACAGCCTAATGACTGGATTAGCCTTTACTACATTGAAAGACATCCTGGACTGGCCACTTCTTTGGCCTCAGTGATCAGCCTAGTGGGCTGCAGTGTGGCTGTAGCTTCCAGCCTGCCCTCTACACTCATCTCCTGCCTCACTCCCTAGAGGGCCCCCCCAGAATCCCCTCATTAGAAAGCCAAGCAGGGCTTCCCCTGGTGGTCCAGTGGGTAAGGACACCGCCTTGCAGTGCAAGGGGCGCCAGTTTGATCCCTGGCCTGGGAAGATCCCATGTGCCGCGGAGCGGCTGGACCTATGTGTCCAATTACCGAGCCGGAGCTCTGGAGCGCATGCGCCCAGAGCCGGTGCTCTGCGACAACAGAGGCCACTGCGATGGGAGGCCCACAGGAGCCAAGGAACAAAGACGGATGAAAACAGACAAATCAAAGACCAATAGAAGTGGCCCGCCTGCTCCCCTCCCTCCCCAACCCCCACCCAAAAATAAATAAATAAATAAATCTTTAGAAAACCAAGCAGACCAGAGTGGTGGGGATGTGAGAGAGCTCACCCTGGGGTCTGGTTCCACACCTTCCCATTGTGTTTTCTGACGTGTGTTCTACAGAGCACTCATCCCAAAACATCATCCATAGAAGGAAAGACTTCAGAGAGCATATGATTGTGCCAAGAAACAGATCAGTGCACAGGATCAGAGGAAATACAAAGTGAGGTTCAGGGATGGCAGAAGACACATCCTATTGGGAATCTTCACAGAAGAAAAGACTTCACAGAGGGGGCAGCATTAAGAAGAGCTTTGAAAGGCACATAGATGTAAAAAGATTGAGAAGGGAAGGAAGGTGTGGAAGGCAAGGGGGCATCTGGAAGTGAGAGGCTGCATGTGGCTGGATACAGAGGTCACACACGGGATCGTAAGAGAGAACCCTGGATGGTTAGCTGCAGCAATGGTTGCATGCCACACTGAGACAGTTGGCTGAGTTCCCTGGACAATGGACAGCCACTGAAGGTTTGTTAGTAGAATGATCCAATGGGAGCCTTGTTTTAGGCATGATGGGATGCTATGAGAGTTATGACCAAGATATGCAAAATATGGAAAGGGTAAGCAGAGAGGTCAAGTAATGATTCATCTGAGCAGAAGCCCAGGGAAATGGTAACAAGAGCCTGCTTAGGGGAGGTGGAGGTAGAGGACACTAAGACCCACTGGTGGCTTCCCAGGGCCAGCAACCCCTGTGGCCTGTGCCCCACCTGTCTGTGCAGTCCAACATCTCACCATCAGCCTCGGCTGATCGCAAGTTTCTTTAAACTCCTTGACAAGCCATGCTGTCTCTCCTCTTTCCAAACCTTGGCATTTCCTGTCTCTTTTACCTAAAACAATGATGAAGAAGATGATGGCAAGACAGCTGACACCTGGTGATCACTCTATGCCTGTCTAATTAGGTTTTTTCTCTAAAAAGACCCTTATTTCTTGGAATAGTGCAATCCTTCTCTCAACTCTCATCAGGAGCTGGTACCACTATGGAGTACTAGATTGAGACTGCAAGTGTGGGGTTTTCAGTCAAGCTAATGTTTTTGAAGCACTGACTTAATTGTAATTGAATTTTATTGGAAAGGTGGATGATTGCTAGCCTGTATGTTTGGGTGTATGCTACCATGTCTGCCTATTTTTAGAAAAGTTACAATTAAACTAAAAATGACCAGGAAATGATCTCACCGTATTACAAATACCTAAATGCAGTGTTATTATCGTTCGTAAAGCAATCATGCTTCACAGAAGAAATCAGAGGAAATACAAAGTGAGGTTCAGGGATGGCAGAAGACACATCCTATTGGGAATCTTCACAGAAGAAAAGACTTCACAGAGGGCAGCATTAAGAAGAGCTTTGAAAGGCACATAGATGTAAAAGATTGAGAAGGGAAGGAAGGTGTGGAAGGCAAGGGGGCATCTGGAAGTGAGAGGCTGCATGTGGCTGGATACAGAGGTCACACACGGGATCGTAAGAGAGAACCCTGGATGGTTAGCTGCAGCAATGGTTGCATGCCACACTGAGACAGTTGGCTGAGTTCCCTGGACAATGGACAGCCACTGAAGGTTTGTTAGTAGAATGATCCAATGGGAGCCTTGTTTTAGGCATGATGGGATGCTATGAGAGTTATGACCAAGATATGCAAAATATGGAAAGGGTAAGCAGAGAGGTCAAGTAATGATTCATCTGAGCAGAAGCCCAGGGAAATGGTAACAAGAGCCTGCTTAGGGGAGGTGGAGGTAGAGGACACTAAGACCCACTGGTGGCTTCCCAGGGCCAGCAACCCCTGTGGCCTGTGCCCCACCTGTCTGTGCAGTCCAACATCTCACCATCAGCCTCGGCTGATCGCAAGTTTCTTTAAACTCCTTGACAAGCCATGCTGTCTCTCCTCTTTCCAAACCTTGGCATTTCCTGTCTCTTTTACCTAAAACAATGATGAAGAAGATGATGGCAAGACAGCTGACACCTGGTGATCACTCTATGCCTGTCTAATTAGGTTTTTTTTTCTCTAAAAAGACCCTTATTTCTTGGAATAGTGCAATCCTTCTCTCAACTCTCATCAGGAGCTGGTACCACTATGGAGTACTAGATTGAGACTGCAAGTGTGGGGTTTTCAGTCAAGCTAATGTTTTTGAAGCACTGACTTAATTGTAATTGAATTTTATTGGAAAGGTGGATGATTGCTAGCCTGTATGTTTGGGTGTATGCTACCATGTCTGCCTATTTTTAGAAAAGTTACAATTAAACTAAAAATGACCAGGAAATGATCTCACCGTATTACAAATACCTAAATGCAGTGTTATTATCTGTTTCACCCCCCTCCACCTTTGTCTGTATCCACAGCATATAATGCAGTTTCAGGCATTAGTAAGAGCATAATACATATTTGTTGAATGCTTGAGACACTGAATGAGAACGCATGAATAAATCAATGAAATTCTATAGACATATGCTGTGGTCTCAAAATCAGCTCTTAACCCTTGGCTCTGCCTCTTTTTCTCTCCTAGTCAAATCCACCAAGACCATAGGCACCCACTCAGAGCATGGTCTTCTCTCCTCAGAGTCACAGAGAACATGACAGGACCAGAGTAGTGACCACAGGACCATACCACTGTGACTGCCTCCTGCCCACTCCTAGGGCTGGCCCAGGTGGTAAGGACAGTTGAAAAAGTCTATAGGTCAGGCTCTGAGAGTGAGTGTGTGGGAGAGAAAGAGCAGTGCTCGACACGACATGTCACCAGCTCTTAGAGATGAAAGTAATTCTGGGGTTCTAATTCTTGGGTATTCTGAAAGAGATGAACTCAGGGGATGCAGCCTCTGCTGTCCTGAGTTTTGTGGACAAAGAAGGTCAGCTGTCCCTTCTATGACCCCAGAGTTTCATAGTTCAAGTTCCTTCCCAGGGGTTACTGCGAGATATGAGTCAGTAGGGCTGAAGACACTTGTCGCTGAAGACAGAGCAGTAACCATGTGGGTGAGGGACTCAGAGACAGAGACAAGGCGAGTGGGAAACAGAAGTTCTAGACGCTTTATCAACTTCCTGATAAAACCTGCTGAAGAGCAAGGTGCATCCTTCCGTGAACAGGAAGATTTTACCTAGAGGGAGCCGTTTCATTCATGTATTTTCAATACACTTCCCCAGGTTAGAGTTATGATTACAAGGAACCTGAAAAGACAATTTCATTCCTAGTGCTAGATGAAGAGAAATATAACAAAAGACTATATCAAAATATATCAAGAAGTAAAGGTTCGGGAAAAGATGAGTTCAAAGAAGTATTTTTTTATATGGGGAAAAATGCAAGTTGTAATACGGCACTAATTCACTTGATCATTCCAGTAAATTAGAAAATAGCAAATTAATAAATAAATAGCCACTTTCAGAGAATGCCAGTTTGAACATTTTAGGTATGCACCCTTCATAACTTGTGTGTTTGTTTGTATGTGTTGCATATATATTTGTTACTCTGGTTTTTGAATAGAATGCTTTACTATGAATGAAAATTAGAGTTTTCATTTTGAAGATGGAATCCTGTTTATATGCTATTTTGTAGCCAGAGAGGATACAGACTTCATGGGCCTGAAACTTAGGACATTTGAGGCCTTCTTTAAGAAAACATAGCAAAATGATGGATATACACATATGCACAACACTTGGAAAGGGCCATGCATGTGAGGGGTCCTGAAGTTTAAGTCTCATTAGCTTTTCAGTTAAACCTCCCTCTTTAGGGACTTATCCAGTGGTCCAGTAGTTAGGAATCCACTTGCCAAGGCAGGGGATTTGATCCATGGCTTGATCACGGGTTTGATCCATGGTTCAGGAAGATCCCACAAACTGCAGGGAAACTAAGCCCATGAGTCGCAACTGTTAAGTCTGTGCATTCTAGAGCGCATGTTCCGCAATGAGAGAAACCACCACAACAAGAAGCCCGCACGCTGCAACTAGAGAGTAGCCCTCACTTGCCACAGCTAGAGAAAGTCCATGTGAAGCAATGAAGACCCAGTGTAGCCAAAAGTAATACAAATAAAATAAACGGTAAAAATTTAAAAATCTTCCTCTTTCTGCCCTGGCTGGTTGGTTTTGTTTCCCATCTGACAATACAGGGTAAATATCCATGAACTCCTTCACTGTGTCAGGCCCACAGTGAGGCCACTGAGCAGAGTGCCTGGTATGGGAACTACACTGAGAGGCAGGTGGGTCCTGGCCCCAGCTCTCATCCATAAAGGACTCATGGCAAGGTAGCCTCTTGGCTGAGCCTCCGAATGGCCTGTGCACTAAGCGGGAGTCCTGGAGGAGCACCGCTCCCCATGGTCTCATTTACACCCAAGCCAACCATTTATCCTGGTGATTTATTTCAAGTCGAGCTCTTCAAACTGGATTTCAGGAAGATAAGTTCTCCTACCTGCTGTCAGTTTGGCAGTCACATTGTCTTTTTTTCCCTCCAGCAAATGTTCTGAGAACTTTTGTTCTCTCAAGATGGTTGATGGAGCATAGTCCTGAGATCTATCAAAAATAGATGTTATTATGTCAGTAACATAAATAATGTAGCTTCAAAAATGGGGAAAGTGGATTTGAAGGCTATAATTAAATATAGTTCAAATGTTGTTTAAAGTTAATCACTATAACTTCAGTTTGAATCTTTAAAGCTCCAAATTAGAAGGCAATTAATCCTTTTCTGCTGTATTTGCAATGCACACCATAAGGCAAAGGGAGTGTCACCTCGGTTAAGTGCAATGGCAGAACACAGCAGATGTCAAATGCTTTCTATTTTAATCTAGCAACTATAGTGGTTTCAAAGCAAACATTAGAATAACCCTCACTTAAACACACATGGACGTTTATCTAAGTTATTATCAAATGCTATTTATTAATGTTTTGCATACATTTTTTAAAAAGCTGTATAAGTGGGTAAATCCTTCTTAGCAACCACCCAGGGTCTTATGGCGTGCAGTGGAGGATTCCGGAGTCCAAGTTCTCAGGAATCCTCAGCTGACACTAGTCAAAGAGAACTATCTCATAGATATCATTCAAACTGCTATGTGAGGAGAACTTTTCTTATTTTAAAATACCTCCAAGTAGACATATGTTCAATGCTCAAAACCTTTGTGTTTCTGATCATCTATCTTAGTAAACTAGTCCAGATTTTAACAGCCAAAACATAGGAAATTATTGGTCGACATTAGGGGTCAGTATAAAAAATTAGTACATTTACTTAGGGGAATACTGTGTGGCCATAAAAAAGAAGAGTCTTTACGTACTGATATCAAGAATCTTTAAAATACACTGTAAAATGAAAAACAAAAACATACACAAGGTGATGAATACAATAGGTTATTATTTGTGGGGAAAAGTAACTATATAGATACATACACACACACACACATACACATATGTTTTGCTTGTACAGCGGCCCTCTGTATCTGTGGGTTCCACATCTGTAGATTCAACCAACACCAGATGGAAAAATACTTGGAAAAAAATTTCAGAAATTTCCAAAAAGCAGTACTTGAATCTTCCATGCACAGGCAACTATTTACATAGCATTTGCATTGTATTAGGTATTATTAGCCATTTAGGGATGATTTAAAGGCTACAGGAGAATTGCCTAAGTAGGTTATATGCAAATACTATGTCATTCTGTGTAAGGAACTTGAGCATCCATGGATTTTGGTGTTCTTTAGGGTCCTGGAGCTAATCCCCCATGGATACTGAGGGATGACTGTATATGCCAAGAATATTTCTGGAAAGATACACAAGAGAGAGGAGACCCCAATGGCTAAGGCACAGAGAAGTGGGAAACATTCTCTTGTATAGATTTTTGAATTTTGACCCATATAACTATGTTACTTATTTGAAAGTTAAACATTAAGGTATAATTAACCATCACTCAAATGCAAGTTCATAATGCTTTTGCTTTACAATTTTTAAAAAGCCTACTTAAACACACATGGACGTTTATCTAAGTTATTATCAAATGCTATTTATTAATGTTTTGCATACATTTTTAAAAGCTGTATAAGTGGGTAAATCCTTCTTAGCAACCACCCAGGGTCTTATGGCGTGCAGTGGAGGATTCCGGAGTCCAAGTTCTCAGGAATCCTCAGCTGACACTAGTCAAAGAGAACTATCTCATAGATATCATTCAAACTGCTATGTGAGGAGAACTTTTCTTATTTTAAAATACCTCCAAGTAGACATATGTTCAATGCTCAAAACCTTTGTGTTTCTGATCATCTATCTTAGTAAACTAGTCCAGATTTTAACAGCCAAAACATAGGAAATTATTGGTCGACATTAGGGGTCAGTATAAAAAATTAGTACATTTACTTAGGGGAATACTGTGTGGCCATAAAAAAGAAGAGTCTTTACGTACTGATATCAAGAATCTTTAAAATACACTGTAAAATGAAAAACAAAAACATACACAAGGTGATGAATACAATAGGTTATTATTTGTGGGGAAAAGTAACTATATAGATACATACACACACACACACATACACATATGTTTTGCTTGTACAGCGGCCCTCTGTATCTGTGGGTTCCACATCTGTAGATTCAACCAACACCAGATGGAAAAATACTTGGAAAAAAATTTCAGAAATTTCCAAAAAGCAGTACTTGAATCTTCCATGCACAGGCAACTATTTACATAGCATTTGCATTGTATTAGGTATTATTAGCCATTTAGGGATGATTTAAAGGCTACAGGAGAATTGCCTAAGTAGGTTATATGCAAATACTATGTCATTCTGTGTAAGGAACTTGAGCATCCATGGATTTTGGTGTTCTTTAGGGTCCTGGAGCTAATCCCCCATGGATACTGAGGGATGACTGTATATGCCAAGAATATTTCTGGAAAGATACACAAGAGAGAGGAGACCCCAATGGCTAAGGCACAGAGAAGTGGGAAACATTCTCTTGTATAGATTTTTGAATTTTGACCCATATAACTATGTTACTTATTTGAAAGTTAAACATTAAGGTATAATTAACCATCACTCGTGGAACATCTGCATCTGTTTTGCTCTAATTCAGATCTGGTCTCTGGGATGCAAAGTCAGAGGCTTTCCCATGTTTTCTGTGCCTTCGCTTAGGAAAACAGGCCATGGGGTAGTGTTTCATTTTAATTTCCCCTTACAAATATGATCTTTGAGAGGATTCTATCTGGTAGCAAAATTGTCAGGAAGCAAAGTTAGGGCACATAGTGTCTTGATCCTTGAAAAGAAGACCTCTGTGTTTTGTATCGTCCACTCAGTTTTTTCGAGAGAGGAAGAAGGTCGCTGCAGACTCCTCAGGTAGTCACTATGAGGTCCCCGCAAGAGAAGTCCAGCCAGATCCCAGACCATCCTTCTGAACTGGTGTCATGATTTGCAGCACCGTTGCTGCCCCAGGGATGGCAGGGGAAGCAGCAGCCCTTAGGAAGTTGCTCTGTGACGTCCTCCAGCAGGGCCTGAGGAGGTAACTGGGCCTGAGCCTGGGAATGTGACTAGACAAATCTTCTGGGCAGAAACCTTTGCCTTCTGGAGGAAACAGGGCAGGAGGACATGCAACTACAGCCCACATAGCCCTGACGCTGAGCCAAAGAGTTCTGAAACATAAATCTCCACAATGCAGATGCAAACCACACACTCTTTTTTTTTTTTTTTAAACATTTATTTTATTTATCTTTTTCTGGGTGGGGGGGGGGAGAGGGAGGGGGGTGGGCGGGCCACTTCTATTGGTCTTTCATTTCTCTATTTTCATCTGTCTTTGTTCTTTGGCTCTTGTGAGCCTCCCATCACGGTGGCCTCTGCTATCACAAAGTGCTGGCTCTGGGCGCATGCACTCCAGAGCTCCAGCTCGGTAATTAGACACATCGGTCCAGCCGCTCCACGGCACATGGGATCTTCCCAGACCAGGGATCGAACCGGCACCCCTTGCACTGCAAGGCGGTGTCCTTACCCACTGGACCACCAGGGAAGTCCAAAAAACACACACTCTTTTTTTAAAAATCTGAGATCCTTGATATCGAAAAGCCCCATCCTAAACATCAGAACAGGACTGCAACCATCTATGTAAGTTAATAAGAAGATCTCCTTGAGAATAAAGAGCTTACTAATTGCTCTTATTCTGTTCAGTCGATGTGGCAGTGATGTTTGGGTCTCATGACATCTTACCTACCTAAAATACATAGCAAAAGACAAGAGTGTCAATGGAAAATAAAAGACATTTTAGTTCATCAATAACTGGACAGTGATTTTTAAAATTAGGCACTTAGAAGCCACAGCTAAAACGTGCTCTCAAAGTTCTACACTTGTGGGAGGAAATGGCTTCTCTGGCTACTATCTGAAAACTCCTCAGGCATAGCTGTTCTTTAAAGAGGTCCCCCACAGATCGCAGGCTCTTCTAAACGTCCCCTTCTTTCAATACATCTCAGCGTTGCTCAACGGCTCAAATATGACGCTGTTGTTGGCCCATATAGAACAAAGTCCTGTTCCCTCTTTCCAGCACCAGCTGCTGACTAAGAAGACATCTGACCCCCACATGTTGACACAAACCCAGAAACTGAAGTTCATGGCAGCTAGTTGTTTGTCATTTCTTTCAGTAAGAGTTTAAGCACCAGCTCTAAAAAGTTGTAGTAGAGAGGGTTGAAGAACAAGGCAAGGGCCTTGGGGGATAAAAAGAATGTGAAAGAAGAAAGAAAGCTCCAATATTCTGCTTCACATGATCATCAAACCTTCGTTTGTAACCCAGGCATTTCTTGAGCAAATTATCTAATCTCTACACCACAGACTGCTATCTTGTAAAAGGGAGATAAAAATAACCCACATCACAGTGCAGTTGTGAGGATGAGACAATCAATGCCCATAAAACCCACAGACACTGCATGGTGTGGAGAAAATGCTCATAAATTGGGAGCCATTACTAACATGGGGTGGTTGGGGAAGAGGCAAAGCGCAGTGTCTAGAAGCTTTGCCTCAGGAGTGGCCCAGTTTTATGGGGACAGGATCACATTTTGTTTTCCCAAGTTCAGGTTTGGCAACCAAATGGAAAAGTTATCAAGAGAATGGCTGTGGGCCCAGAGGTTAAGAGTCCACCTTCCTGGTTGGAGCTAGAACCTATCATAAAAAGTGAAGTAAGTCAAAAAGAGAAAAGAAGTACAGTACACTAACACATATATATGGAATATAGTAAAAGGGTAATGTTAACACATGCAGTGAACCCATGGAAAAACAGACAGAGAATAGACATATGGACATTGTGGGGAATGAACAGTGAGTGGGAGGCATAGAGGGAGTAACATGGAAACCTATATTATCATGTGTGAAAAAGATGGCTATTTGTCACACTAAGGGAATAGGAGTACTTACAATGGCTTGGTGCGACGGCCTGGAGGGGTGGAATGGGGGCCTGGGAGACAGGAGGTGACTTACAGACGTCTGTGAACAACAAAACTCTGCTTGAAAGTGCGATAGCAAGGTCCCCACAGATCGCAGGCTCTTCTAAACGTCCCCTTCTTTCAATACATCTCAGCGTTGCTCAACGGCTCAAATATGACGCTGTTGTTGGCCCATATAGAACAAAGTCCTGTTCCCTCTTTCCAGCACCAGCTGCTGACTAAGAAGACATCTGACCCCCACATGTTGACACAAACCCAGAAACTGAAGTTCATGGCAGCTAGTTGTTTGTCATTTCTTTCAGTAAGAGTTTAAGCACCAGCTCTAAAAAGTTGTAGTAGAGAGGGTTGAAGAACAAGGCAAGGGCCTTGGGGGATAAAAAGAATGTGAAAGAAGAAAGAAAGCTCCAATATTCTGCTTCACATGATCATCAAACCTTCGTTTGTAACCCAGGCATTTCTTGAGCAAATTATCTAATCTCTACACCACAGACTGCTATCTTGTAAAAGGGAGATAAAAATAACCCACATCACAGTGCAGTTGTGAGGATGAGACAATCAATGCCCATAAAACCCACAGACACTGCATGGTGTGGAGAAAATGCTCATAAATTGGGAGCCATTACTAACATGGGGTGGTTGGGGAAGAGGCAAAGCGCAGTGTCTAGAAGCTTTGCCTCAGGAGTGGCCCAGTTTTATGGGGACAGGATCACATTTTGTTTTCCCAAGTTCAGGTTTGGCAACCAAATGGAAAAGTTATCAAGAGAATGGCTGTGGGCCCAGAGGTTAAGAGTCCACCTTCCTGGTTGGAGCTAGAACCTATCATAAAAAGTGAAGTAAGTCAAAAAGAGAAAAGAAGTACAGTACACTAACACATATATATGGAATATAGTAAAAGGGTAATGTTAACACATGCAGTGAACCCATGGAAAAACAGACAGAGAATAGACATATGGACATTGTGGGGAATGAACAGTGAGTGGGAGGCATAGAGGGAGTAACATGGAAACCTATATTATCATGTGTGAAAAAGATGGCTATTGTCGTCACACTAAGGGAATAGGAGTACTTACAATGGCTTGGTGCGACGGCCTGGAGGGGTGGAATGGGGGGGCCTGGGAGACGGGAGGGGACCAGGGATGTGCATACGACTGATCTGGGAACATGCACGTCTGTGAACAACAAAACTCTGTAAAACCTTTAAAATAAAGAAAGAAATTTAGTAATAAAAAAAAAGAGAAAGAATCCACCTTCCAAGGCAGGGGACATGGGTTTGATCCCTGGTCAGACAACTAAGACCCCACATGCCTCAGGGCAACTGAGACTGCACGCTGCAATGAGAGAGACCACGTCCCTCAGTGAAAGATCCTGTGTGCCTTGACTAAGACCCGACATAGCCAAATACATAAATAAAAAAATAGAGAGAGAGAGAGAATGACTGTGTGTCTCTCATCTTGCCTCACTGCGCTGGTTCTCTGCAAGACTGTCCCCAAACACAGGCCATAACTCCTGTGCGAGCCCCCGTCACCCTCATCTAATAAACATCTTCCTTGTTTATCTGCAGCTCCATGCCCTGCTGTCATCCAGGTTATTCCAGACTTGATTTGTATCCAACGCAGTGGTAATCGAGACAGTTATCACACCATAAAACCCAAGGTCGCGTGGAGGTGAAGATGGGCTAAAGAATCTATTATGCTCAATGAAAAAAATCTGAATAAATCATCTTGATTTTAAAAACGGTTATAGGAAAACACATAAAGGCAAGCAACACCTCATCTTTCCGTTTGATTGGATGACTGGCTGTCCTCCCTTAAGGCACTGCAGCCTTCCCTTGACTGAGGCAGGATCCTCCTTTGTTGCCTTCCACAGCAACAGTGGAGAGAGCTGTTCCTGTGGAGAATTTAGGAACCCATAACATGTTGAGAACACTGATGGAGTTCATTTAAATAACTTCTTAAAGGGAGGAGATGGCTGCTCTCAGTTTGATAGGCTGCAAGTGTCTTCCCCTGAGAAAAGTGAAGACAGAACAGGATGGCACAGCAGAGGATGGGTTTCCGACCTCGTCCCTGTGTGCAGAGGCACTGGTCAGAAAGGGGAAGGATCTGTCTGGACTTTGTAAAGGTCCTTAAGACAACCTGGTGGTAATTTTCAGTTGAGCATCTCTTCCACAATTACCTTGTGTTTTGAGCACTCCACTTCTCCTGGGCCTCATGTCCCACAGCGGTGGCCCCCTCGAAAAAAGGGAAGGATCTATGCACGTCTGTGAACAACAAAACTCTGTAAAACCTTTAAAATAAAGAAAGAAATTTAGTAATAAAAAAAAAGAGAAAGAATCCACCTTCCAAGGCAGGGGACATGGGTTTGATCCCTGGTCAGACAACTAAGACCCCACATGCCTCAGGGCAACTGAGACTGCACGCTGCAATGAGAGAGACCACGTCCCTCAGTGAAAGATCCTGTGTGCCTTGACTAAGACCCGACATAGCCAAATACATAAATAAAAAAATAGAGAGAGAGAGAGAATGACTGTGTGTCTCTCATCTTGCCTCACTGCGCTGGTTCTCTGCAAGACTGTCCCCAAACACAGGCCATAACTCCTGTGCGAGCCCCCGTCACCCTCATCTAATAAACATCTTCCTTGTTTATCTGCAGCTCCATGCCCTGCTGTCATCCAGGTTATTCCAGACTTGATTTGTATCCAACGCAGTGGTAATCGAGACAGTTATCACACCATAAAACCCAAGGTCGCGTGGAGGTGAAGATGGGCTAAAGAATCTATTATGCTCAATGAAAAAAATCTGAATAAATCATCTTGTTTTTAAAAAACGGTTATAGGAAAACACATAAAGGCAAGCAACACCTCATCTTTCCGTTTGATTGGATGACTGGCTGTCCTCCCTTAAGGCACTGCAGCCTTCCCTTGACTGAGGCAGGATCCTCCTTTGTTGCCTTCCACAGCAACAGTGGAGAGAGCTGTTCCTGTGGAGAATTTAGGAACCCATAACATGTTGAGAACACTGATGGAGTTCATTTAAATAACTTCTTAAAGGGAGGAGATGGCTGCTCTCAGTTTGATAGGCTGCAAGTGTCTTCCCCTGAGAAAAGTGAAGACAGAACAGGATGGCACAGCAGAGGATGGGTTTCCGACCTCGTCCCTGTGTGCAGAGGCACTGGTCAGAAAGGGGAAGGATCTGTCTGGACTTTGTAAAGGTCCTTAAGACAACCTGGTGGTAATTTTCAGTTGAGCATCTCTTCCACAATTACCTTGTGTTTTGAGCACTCCACTTCTCCTGGGCCTCATGTCCCACAGACGGTGCAGAACACAGAAACACAGGGTCGACTAAATATTACTGGGATCCAGTTTCTCTGGACCATAAAGACAGCTCTTCAGCTCCAACAGGGTTAACTTGCTTCGTGAGTTCCCTTGTGGCTGTTGTTCAGTCAGCCAACTCATGACCCAACTCTAGGTTGGGTCTTAGTCTGTGATCCTGTGGACTGCAGCACGCCAGGCCTCCCTGTCCCTCACCATCTCCGTGAGCTTGCTCAAACTCACGTCCATTGAGTCAGTGCTGCCATCCAACCGTCTTGTCCTTGGTCATCCCCTTCTCCTCCTACCTTCAGTTTTTCCCAGCATCAGCAAAAGATCAATCTTTTCAATCTTCTCCAGTGAGTTGGTTCTTCACATCAGGTGGCCAAAGCTCTGGAGCTTCAGCTTAAGTGTCAGCCCTTCCAATGAATATTCAGGGTTGATTTCCTTTAGGATTAACTGGTTTGATCTTCTTGCTTTTCAAGGGCCTCTCAAGAGTCTTCTTTAGCACCACAGTTCAAAAAGCATCAATTCTTCAGCTGTATATCTATCTTATGGTCTACCTCTGACATCCGTACATGACTACTGGAAAGACCATGGCCTTGACTATATGGACCTTTCTTTTTTTTTTTTTCTGGTCACTTCTATTGGTCCTTCATCTATCCATTTTCATCCATCTTTGTTCTTTGGCCCCTGTGAGCCTCCCATCGCAGTAGCCTCTGTCGCTGCAGAGCACCCGTTCTGGGCGCATGCGCTCCACAGATGTGGCTCAGTAGTTGGACACGTAGGTCCAGCCACTCCATGGCACGTGGGATCTTCCCAGGCCAGGGATCGAACCGGCACCCCTTGTACTGCAAAGCAGTGTCCTTACCCACTGGATCACCAGGGAAGCCCCTATATGGACCTTTGCTGGCAAAGTGATGTCTTTGCTTTTAAATACTGTCTAGGTTTGTCAGAACTTTCCTACCAAGAAGCAATTGTCTATAAATAAATTAAAAAAACAATAAAAGAGGTCAAATTTAAAAAAAGAGAGAGAGATTAAAAAAAAAAGAAGCAACTGTCTTCTGACTTCATGGCTGCAGTCACCATCCACAGTGATTTTAGAGCCCAAGAAGAAGAAATCTGTCACTGCTTCCACCTTTTCCCCTTCTATCCATCATGAAATGAGTTCCCTAAACTGTCTGAAACCTTTCACACAATCCAGATAAAGTCAAAATCATCCAGGTGGAGGACTTTCTTTACCTTTCTGTGGCCTAGAACTGGTTTATCTATTCCAGAATTCCTTTCAACCTCAATCTCTTTCATAAGGTGGAGCCTAATGATCTCCTATATGTTATAGTCCCTTTCATTTGTAAATAGCAGCAATACAGAGAATAATAACCCAATTACATATTTTATCTTAAATAATATATATCTTAAATATCTTAATATATATCTATAGTATATCTTATACTAGTATAGATCTACATTATATTGTATGATTTCATTGTGTACCAAACATTTTCACATATTGTTAGAAGCATATTATTTCACTGTCTACATTGTTATTGTCCATAAATATTCATAGGCATGGCCAGTTTAAAGGGGCCTAAAGGGTCCTAGGCTTTATTTTACAAGCTGTTCTAAATTCACACGGCAAAAGGCCAACATAACAAGATAAACAGATCCTCGTTCACCTCTGGTCAGCCATGCTCCAAAATGACAACAGCTGCTTAAATAAATATGTCACACTGGCATGAGTTCTACCCACTGGTTCTGGCCTTGCACAGGGCTGCTTCAGCACTTTGGCTTCATACATTACTTTGTTGAATAGCTCAGCAAGGGTTCAGATATGTGGCTCCTTTGAAGGACCAATATGAGTACAACCTGCTGGTTCCATGGGAGATAATCTCCAGTCCTGGCACCAGAAAGTGATGCTTTGCTTTTAAATACTGGTGGGATCTTCCCAGGCCAGGATCGAACCGGCACCTTGTACTGCAAAGCAGTGTCCTTACCCACTGGATCACCAGGAAGCCCCTATATGGACCTTTGCTGGCAAAGTGATGTCTTTGCTTTTAAATACTGTCTAGGTTTGTCAGAACTTTCCTACCAAGAAGCAATTGTCTATAAATAAATTAAAAAAACAATAAAAGAGGTCAAATTTAAAAAAAGAGAGAGAGATTAAAAAAAAAAGAAGCAACTGTCTTCTGACTTCATGGCTGCAGTCACCATCCACAGTGATTTTAGAGCCCAAGAAGAAGAAATCTGTCACTGCTTCCACCTTTTCCCCTTCTATCCATCATGAAATGAGTTCCCTAAACTGTCTGAAACCTTTCACACAATCCAGATAAAGTCAAAATCATCCAGGTGGAGGACTTTCTTTACCTTTCTGTGGCCTAGAACTGGTTTATCTATTCCAGAATTCCTTTCAACCTCAATCTCTTTCATAAGGTGGAGCCTAATGATCTCCTATATGTTATAGTCCCTTTCATTTGTAAATAGCAGCAATACAGAGAATAATAACCCAATTACATATTTTATCTTAAATAATATATATCTTAAATATCTTAATATATATCTATAGTATATCTTATACTAGTATAGATCTACATTATATTGTATGATTTCATTGTGTACCAAACATTTTCACATATTGTTAGAAGCATATTATTTCACTGTCTACATTGTTATTGTCCATAAATATTCATAGGCATGGCCAGTTTAAAGGGGCCTAAAGGGTCCTAGGCTTTATTTTACAAGCTGTTCTAAATTCACACGGCAAAAGGCCAACATAACAAGATAAACAGATCCTCGTTCACCTCTGGTCAGCCATGCTCCAAAATGACAACAGCTGCTTAAATAAATATGTCACACTGGCATGAGTTCTACCCACTGGTTCTGGCCTTGCACAGGGCTGCTTCAGCACTTTGGCTTCATACATTACTTTTTGTTGAATAGCTCAGCAAGGGGTTCAGATATGTGGGCTCCTTTGAAGGACCAATATGAGTACAACCCTCTGACTGTAGCCTTCCAGCTAATGGGGGACTCTGGATAAAAGGTCTCCAGTCCTGGAGACACCAGGTAGTTCCATCTTTCCAAATGGCTGGGGATAAATCATCATTTATTGGCTTGAAAGGATTTTCTTTTTCTTTCTTTCTTTTTTTTTCCCTGGCATCATGCTTTGGGGCCCAGAGATACCTTTGGTAGCAGGAACTTAAGATTCTTCTTTCCCTGTTAGGAATATAGGTGAGAAAAAGTGACACATGGGCAGTTGTATCTGTGTAGCTGGACGTCCAACAAAATATCTATGTATTTGCAGGAATTGTCTTGAAAATGCAATATCCCTTAAGAGAGACAGAATCCATGGCCTATTAGATAGCCATTATTTTTATATGAATGGCCACAGTTAGCCAAATTTGGTGAAACATCTCTAATTTTGAAGAGAATCATTCCTGGAAAGATTCTAGCAGGAAAAAAAGGTCATTCTTTCTTCCATTTGACTGAGCTTGTTTCCTCAATTTTTTCACGGCTACTAAAGGGCTACAGAACATTTGAAGCTTGAGCAGAGACCCATGCCTCCCAACACAATCTAGAGAAGGAAGGCACTCTTTGGAGAGAAGTTGGCATTTGTGGCATAGACTGCTTCCTCTGTTCATCACCAGGAGCTACAGAGCCATTAGAGAAGCCCTTCATATTTTTCATCTTGCAAAAAAATTTGGCATCTGAGAACCTTACAACACAGTGACAACTTCAAAATTTTTAAGAGTGAGTGTGGGGCTTCCCTGTTGATCCAGTGGGTAAGGACACTGCCTTGCAATGCAAGGGGTGCCGGTTCGATCCCTGGCCTGGGAAGATCCCACGTGCCGCGGAGCAGCTGGACCAATGTGTCCAAGTACTGAGCCGGATCTCTGGAGCACATGTGCCCAGAGCTGGTGCTCTGCGACAACAGAGGCCACCGCGATGGGAGGCCCACATGGGCCGAAGAACAAAGATGGATGAAAATAGATAAATGAAAAGACCAACAGAAGTGGCCCGCCCGCCCCACTCCTTCCCCACCGCCCAAAAGAGTGTGTGTGTGTCACACATGTATGTTTCATATATATATTGACAGATGGGATTTTTATTATTTATGCAAACCCTGCACACAAAGCATTATTGCAGTTTACCTTCTTTAAAGCTATGGGTAAGCAAGGTAGAAAAACATTCCATGTTCCAGTAGGATAGACCTCCTGACATTAGACAAAGTCTACTTAACCTCTGCAGCACGGTTGACATCCCGGATGTACCCGCCATGAGCATTAGTACCCTGCTGACAATGTCCTCAAGCACAGGTGGTATTGATCTGCCTGGGTTCCAGCTCACTAAGCCCAGCTGCTCCCAGCATTAGGGGAGAAGATGCTGAATAAGCAAAGAAAAGAGGTGACAGGCACAGGGGACTAACCCTTTCCTGCTCACTTGGGACAGCTTATGTGACCCTCAACCACAGCAACAACAAAAAGTGCAATGCAACCTGCCTGTAGTACTGATGCTGCCTTGGAGGTCACAGCAAGGCCTCACAGCATCTGAGCATGACCCATGCCCTGAATTTATCACTGGCCTCTCCTCTTACCCTGGGATGCCAGAGAAAGTTATCTTGCTGTCGTCCTCTCACAGTCAGAAATTGATGGAAGGCACACATTCTGGAGACCTCTATGTGTTGTTCTACCACTTCCCTCCTGGTGTCTCAGTTTCCTCATCTGTAAAATGTACAATATCTACCCCACCAAGTGTGGTGATGATTCGAGGAGATAATGCCTATACAGCAAAGTAGTGTACTGCCAAGCAGGGTTCCCATTCATGTGGGAGAAATATCAATAACCTCAGATACGCAGATGACACCACCCTAATGGCAGAAAGTGAAGAACTAAAGAGACTCTTGATGAAGGTGAAAGAGGACAGTGAACAAGCGGGCTTGAAACTGACTATTCCAAAAACTAAGACCATGGCAAAAACTTCACTTCACAGCTAATAGATGGGGGAAAAAATGGAAACAGTGATAGACTTTATTTTCTTGGGTCCCCAAATAATTGCAGCCAAGAAAGTAAGAGACACTCACTCCTTGGAAGAAAAGCTATGAAAAACCTAGATAGTGTATTAAAAAGCAAAGACATCACTTTGCTGACAAAAGTCTGTGTAGTCAAAGCTATGGTTTTTCCAGTAGACATGTACAAATGTGAGAGTTGGACTGTAAAGAAGGCTGAGCACCTAAGAATTGATGCCTTTGAACTGCCGTGCTAGAGAAGACTCTTGAGAGTCCCTTGGACAGCAAAGAGGTCAAACCAGTCAATCCTAAAGGAAATCATCCCTGAATATTCATTGGAAAGACTGATGCTGAAGCTGAAGCTTCAATGTTTTGGCCGCCTGATGCAAACAGCCAGCTCATTGGAAAAGACCCTGATGCTGAGAATGATTGAAGGCAAAAGGAGAAGGGGGAGACAGAGGATGAGATAGTTGGACAGCATTACAGACTCAATGGACATGAGTTTGACAGAGGACAGGGAAGCCTGGTGTGCTGCAGTCCATGGGGTGGCAAACAGTCAGGCACGACTGAGCAACTGAACAACAACTCATGTTTCCTGGTGCCGCTGCTCTTATCTTTGGTCTCTGAGCTGATGATGTAGGGTGACGTCCAGAGCTGATGGGGATCCCAAAGGGTGGAGAAAAGACAAGTTCCTCAGATGGTCTTATCTTGCTGTCGTCCTCTCACAGTCAGAAATTGATGGAAGGCACACATTCTGGAGACCTCTATGTGTTGTTCTACCACTTCCCTCCTGGTGTCTCAGTTTCCTCATCTGTAAAATGTACAATATCTACCCCACCAAGTGTGGTGATGATTCGAGGAGATAATGCCTATACAGCAAAGTAGTGTACTGCCAAGCAGGGTTCCCATTCATGTGGGAGAAATATCAATAACCTCAGATACGCAGATGACACCACCCTAATGGCAGAAAGTGAAGAACTAAAGAGACTCTTGATGAAGGTGAAAGAGGACAGTGAACAAGCGGGCTTGAAACTGACTATTCCAAAAACTAAGACCATGGCAAAAACTTCACTTCACAGCTAATAGATGGGGGAAAAAATGGAAACAGTGATAGACTTTATTTTCTTGGGTCCCCAAATAATTGCAGCCAAGAAAGTAAGAGACACTCACTCCTTGGAAGAAAAGCTATGAAAAACCTAGATAGTGTATTAAAAAGCAAAGACATCACTTTGCTGACAAAAGTCTGTGTAGTCAAAGCTATGGTTTTTCCAGTAGACATGTACAAATGTGAGAGTTGGACTGTAAAGAAGGCTGAGCACCTAAGAATTGATGCCTTTGAACTGCCGTGCTAGAGAAGACTCTTGAGAGTCCCTTGGACAGCAAAGAGGTCAAACCAGTCAATCCTAAAGGAAATCATCCCTGAATATTCATTGGAAAGACTGATGCTGAAGCTGAAGCTTCAATGTTTTGGCCGCCTGATGCAAACAGCCAGCTCATTGGAAAAGACCCTGATGCTGAGAATGATTGAAGGCAAAAGGAGAAGGGGGAGACAGAGGATGAGATAGTTGGACAGCATTACAGACTCAATGGACATGAGTTTGACAGAGGACAGGGAAGCCTGGTGTGCTGCAGTCCATGGGGTGGCAAACAGTCAGGCACGACTGAGCAACTGAACAACAACTCATGTTTCCTGGTGCCGCTGCTCTTATCTTTGGTCTCTGAGCTGATGATGTAGGGTGACGTCCAGAGCTGATGGGGATCCCAAAGGGTGGAGAAAAGACAAGTTCCTCAGATGGTCTTGCTCATTTGTTTCGGTGTCTCTGCACACGAGTGGAAGAACGTTGGGGCTCCCTTCCAATTAGACTAGATGCCTTCAAGGGCTGGAGTATCTGTTGGTTTGTTTTCAAGGCCCTATTTGCTTTTTCAATCTTCCACATTAAGCTTTATTGTTTCATGTCTTTACAAATTTTTTAAAAATGTTTTTAACTGAGGATTTGTTCTTCAAGCAGTTCTGTGTAGGACAGCATTAAGGGGGAAAGATACATGCACATGTATTCCCCAGCAATCAACTTGTGAAAATGGATACAAGCAAACCCAGAAACACTGTGCATTTTTCCACTGAAAATGAGAAATTGATTTCTTGATTTAACACTGCGAGCACTGCCTTGTTGCCCAGTATCCAGAAGCCTAGAGATGAGCATCTAGAAATAGAACCGAGGTTTACTGGATGATGACTACCTATACCCTACGTAAACATGAACGTTTTCTTTCCCTCCAAGTGGTTAAACATGGAGAGATGCTGAGGGAGAGGACTTTCACGTCTTGTTGATGTGACAGGCTCTATCTTGAGAGCTACTTAATGCTGTGACAGATTAAGACCATAATTCTTTAAATGTTCATAATAGGCCCAACAACTGGCTGGCTGTCTTCATGCTCTGTAAAAAATGTGTGAAATCCAAAGCTAAAGTTCTGAAGGCCAAAGGACCCACATGGAAGTCTTGTTTCATAACTGGTGGCACAAAGCAGGGTCTTCCCTGTGGCTCCCATCCCTGCTCAGGGTAGGAGGCCTTTAGCACGCTCAGGGAATAGAGGGGGAAGTGTTTCTCCTCTACCAACCGTGCCTCTTGGTTTCATGCCTTTTTCCTACTTCTCTTGTTACTCAGAACCCCTTCAGGAACTTCCCTGGTGGTCCACTGGTTAGGACTTCATGCTTCTGCAGAGGGTATGGGTTCAATCTTTAATTGGGGAAATAAGATGCCATTTGCTGCCCTGTATGACCAAAGAGTAAAAAAAAAAAAAAAGAGAGAGAGAGAGAGAGAGAGAGAGAGAGAAACCCTCCAGTCTACCCATTCTCTGTGGCCCAGACACAGTTATATGGAAATCACAGTTTTCCCTGCAGCAGGAGAACTGGGGCATTAAAACTTTCTGCTGAAAGGGCTTGCCTGGTGGCCCACTGGGTAAAGAGTCCACCTTGCAGTGCAAGGCACCGGTTCGATCCCTGGCCCAGGAAGATTCCATGTGCTGCAAGCCCAGTTCTGTGGAGGGACCAGCATTAAAGAGAGATTTTGTTTTTAACTGAGGATTTGTTCTTCAAGCAGTTCTGTAGGACAGCATTAGGGGAAAGATACATGCACATGTTCCCCAGCAATCAACTTGTGAAAATGGATACAAGCAAACCCAGAAACACTGTGCATTTTTCCACTGAAAATGAGAAATTGATTTCTTGATTTAACACTGCGAGCACTGCCTTGTTGCCCAGTATCCAGAAGCCTAGAGATGAGCATCTAGAAATAGAACCGAGGTTTACTGGATGATGACTACCTATACCCTACGTAAACATGAACGTTTTCTTTCCCTCCAAGTGGTTAAACATGGAGAGATGCTGAGGGAGAGGACTTTCACGTCTTGTTGATGTGACAGGCTCTATCTTGAGAGCTACTTAATGCTGTGACAGATTAAGACCATAATTCTTTAAATGTTCATAATAGGCCCAACAACTGGCTGGCTGTCTTCATGCTCTGTAAAAAATGTGTGAAATCCAAAGCTAAAGTTCTGAAGGCCAAAGGACCCACATGGAAGTCTTGTTTCATAACTGGTGGCACAAAGCAGGGTCTTCCCTGTGGCTCCCATCCCTGCTCAGGGTAGGAGGCCTTTAGCACGCTCAGGGAATAGAGGGGGAAGTGTTTCTCCTCTACCAACCGTGCCTCTTGGTTTCATCCCTTTTTTCCTACTTCTCTTGTTACTCAGAACCCCTTCAGGAACTTCCCTGGTGGTCCACTGGTTAGGACTTCATGCTTCTGCAGAGGGTATGGGTTCAATCTTTAATTGGGGAAATAAGATGCCATTTGCTGCCCTGTATGACCAAAGAGTAAAAAAAAAAAAAAAGAGAGAGAGAGAGAGAGAGAGAGAGAGAGAAACCCTCCAGTCTACCCATTCTCTGTGGCCCAGACACAGTTATATGGAAATCACAGTTTTCCCTGCAGCAGGAGAACTGGGGCATTAAAACTTTCTGCTGAAAGGGCTTGCCTGGTGGCCCACTGGGTAAAGAGTCCACCTTGCAGTGCAAGGGGCACCGGTTCGATCCCTGGCCCAGGAAGATTCCATGTGCTGCAGAGCAGCTGGACCAGTGTGTCCAATTATGAGCCAGTGCTCTGGAACACATGTGCCCAAAGCCGGCGCTATGCAGTGAGAGAGGCCACTGTAATGAGAGGCCCACACATGCCAAAGAATAAAAAGATGGTTGAAAATAAATATAAATTAAAAAGAGGCATGATGGGGAAAAGGAAAAAAAAAAAAAACCTTCTACTGAGCCTTTAGTCAGCCACTGGATCTGGTGCTTTCCAAACAAGTGCCTATACTGAGGCCACAGAGTCACTTGGATGTGCTGTGCTGCTCTCAGCCATCTCCTGACCACGGTGCCTTTCGTGAAAAAAGGCCATGGCTGCCCCAACCACTACAGAGGGTTGGGGCACCAACAGTCCACACAGTGAAAGGATACTCCAATGGCCATCGAATCCTCATTGCTTCTAGACTCTCCTAGACCCTAGGCACTTGTGTTGACTCGGGGCCTCTCTTCTCACATCTATGACTGATCTGAAGGCCACTGACCGCTCTTTTTAGAGACTCCCTCCTTGACCCATACCTATCAGAGGCTGCTGTGTGGTAGTGTTAAACCTGTGTGTTACACCACCAGCTTCCAGTTTGGGCAAAAGCCAACTGTAATCCTTGACCTCTTGCTGATGACATTATTAAGGGTCACAGAGGGAAAACAGGACTGAGGATGATCATCTCCATTAGGTAAGCCTTCAAGTCCCTCTGGCTGGAATAGTCCTCTCTAATCCTTGATCTGTGGCCGTCTTTCAACTTGGCCAATAGCTCTATCTACTCAGACCCTAGCTTGATTCTGGTACTTGTCCCCAGTCCACTGATGTGGCACCCTTTTTTCACTAGTGGAGACTTTCTGTCTGGACTCCAAAGGCACCATTCTGGGCTTGGGCAAGAAATGTTCCCCTAGTGAGGGTACCTCTGAGTGGAAGCATTCAGTTCAGTTCAGCTGCTATGTCCAGCTCTTTGTAACCCCATGGACTGCAGCATGCCAGGCTTGACTGTCCTTCACCAACTCTCGGGGTTTGCTCAAATTTATGTCCAGTGAGTTAGTGATGCCTTCCAACCATCTCATCCTCTGTTGCCCCCTTCTCCTCTTAACCTCAGTCTTTCCCAGCATCAGGGCATTTTCCAGTGAGCTGGCTTTTTACATCAGGTGGCCAAAATATTGGAGCTCCAGCCTCAACATCAGAAGCATTATAAATGGCTTTATTTTCTCCTAGTAAAAACCATTTTATTTTTTAACAATTTATACAGATTTATACTCTCTCCTCATTGTCTTTTATTTTTGTCTTTAGTTACAGAAGGAATGTATACACATATTTAACTTAGGCGTATTTAGAGTGGAAGGTAATCATTCCTCTTCTCCCAACCCTCATTTAAGTTTTTCCTTTCCAGAACTTGTTATCAGTTTGGTGTATATCATTCCAGAACTTATCTGTGCTTTTACATGTAAATATCCACATACATTAGCAATAAACGGAGAAAAAAATGAAGGCCTTGGCAGCCACGTGGTCCACCACTTTGGTTACTCTCCATTATAATCTGTCTATCCTGAGATTCCTTCTCTCTTGGCTCAGGTTCCTACTCTGCCTTCTCAGGGCTTGGTTGCTGTCCTCTGGATCCTTCTCCTGGCCACCCCCATCCTTCAAAGGCACTGCTTCTCTCAACCTCAGTTTCCTGCCATATCAACATATTTGATGGATCAGTCCCTGCTCATTTGGCTACCAGGATCCTTTCTAAGGAGCAGGTCAGAAGTCAAATGTTCAAATATTAGACAGTAACACGCAGGTAGGTGGCCACCATCCTTCTCTGGGAATTATACCTTATAATATACTTGAAACACTTTGCATTTCATCACATACTCCCTATAGGGTGATTGGCCTCAGTCCACTGATGTGGCACCCTTTTTCACTAGTGGAGACTTTCTGTCTGGACTCCAAAGGCACCATTCTGGGCTTGGGCAAGAAATGTTCCCCTAGTGAGGGTACCTCTGAGTGGAAGCATTCAGTTCAGTTCAGCTGCTATGTCCAGCTCTTTGTAACCCCATGGACTGCAGCATGCCAGGCTTGACTGTCCTTCACCAACTCTCGGGGTTTGCTCAAATTTATGTCCAGTGAGTTAGTGATGCCTTCCAACCATCTCATCCTCTGTTGCCCCCTTCTCCTCTTAACCTCAGTCTTTCCCAGCATCAGGGCATTTTCCAGTGAGCTGGCTTTTTACATCAGGTGGCCAAAATATTGGAGCTCCAGCCTCAACATCAGAAGCATTATAAATGGCTTTATTTTCTCCTAGTAAAAACCATTTTATTTTTTAACAATTTATACAGATTTATACTCTCTCCTCATTGTCTTTTATTTTTGTCTTTAGTTACAGAAGGAATGTATACACATATTTAACTTAGGCGTATTTAGAGTGGAAGGTAATCATTCCTCTTCTCCCAACCCTCATTTAAGTTTTTCCTTTCCAGAACTTGTTATCAGTTTGGTGTATATCATTCCAGAACTTATCTGTGCTTTTACATGTAAATATCCACATACATTAGCAATAAACGGAGAAAAAAAAATGAAGGCCTTGGCAGCCACGTGGTCCACCACTTTGGTTACTCTCCATTATAATCTGTCTATCCTGAGATTCCTTCTCTCTTGGCTCAGGTTCCTACTCTGCCTTCTCAGGGCTTGGTTGCTGTCCTCTGGATCCTTCTCCTGGCCACCCCCATCCTTCAAAGGCACTGCTTCTCTCAACCTCAGTTTCCTGCCATATCAACATATTTGATGGATCAGTCCCTGCTCATTTGGCTACCAGGATCCTTTCTAAGGAGCAGGTCAGAAGTCAAATGTTCAAATATTAGACAGTAACACGCAGGTAGGTGGCCACCATCCTTCTCTGGGAATTATACCTTATAATATACTTGAAACACTTTGCATTTCATCACATACTCCCTATAGGGTGATGCCTCAGTCTTAGAGGTAAAAAACATTTCACCACAACCTTTCACAGTTTACAAATAATAAAACACTTTGGTCAGCTTTTCAGCCCCAAGGGAGAGGCTGCCCCTTGGACACGTAGTTGAACATCTGATATGTGGAAAAATCCAACTGAGAAGCAACAGCTAAAAATAGAATTTAGAGAAGCAATGAGTCATGGCCTAAATGAACAAATACATTAAACGATAAATTAAAAAGAACAAACTTGCCAAAGGAACACTGAGGGTGGCTTAAGCTAATCCTCACCATCTCAGAATGTAGATGTGAAGGGGCTGAGGAATGTTGAGGATCAACTACACTTTTTTTGGTTAACTATTATTTGCATGCTTTTTCTCTTCTGAAAGATATAATCTGTACCCTCCTCTCGTTACCCTCAACACATAATTATTTTAAAGATTGGTTCAGACTGATTTTTCCTATAAACCTCTCTTAGAAATAGATAAACAAACTAGTTCTGTGGGCTTAGCAGGACAGTAACATCTATGCTAATCCCTGATCAGCCAGGTGTGTGCCCCCTGGATGACCTTGAAGTAAAACCAGCTTCCCTGCTCTTCCTGTTCTCCAGTTACTTCCCCAGACAGTAACATTAGCATGCCCTTCTGCCCTCCCTGGCCGCCAGGTAGGCTAACAAGTGCAGAAAGGAAGCCCTGAGTGACACAGGCAGGATTAGAGGAGACAGGTCCCTTCAGACAGGAAGCTCTAAGTTCTGAGTTTGGCTCCATCCTCATCACAGAGACCAGTCACTCCAAGCTGGGGTTGAGGGTCTGTGCTTCCGGTTGGGAGAGAGAGGACGATGAAACAAACTGGTTTGGCAGGGCAGACCGGACTAAACCATGTGAAAAATAGACAATGGCACCAGAAAATAAATAATGCCATCACCAAGTGTCACAGAATGTGATTTCTGGTCTTGGAGCTTAAAATTTAATTCCCCCCTCTTTTTCCCCCAGTTAGTTTCTAAGGAGCAGGTCAGAAGTCAAATGTTCAAATATTAGACAGTAACACGCAGGTAGGTGGCCACCATCCTTCTCTGGGAATTATACCTTATAATATACTTGAAACACTTTGCATTTCATCACATACTCCCTATAGGGTGATGCCTCAGTCTTAGAGGTAAAAAACATTTCACCACAACCTTTCACAGTTTACAAATAATAAAACACTTTGGTCAGCTTTTCAGCCCCAAGGAGAGGCTCCCCCTTGGACACGTAGTTGAACATCTGATATGTGGAAAAATCCAACTGAGAAGCAACAGCTAAAAATAGAATTTAGAGAAGCAATGAGTCATGGCCTAAATGAACAAATACATTAAACGATAAATTAAAAAGAACAAACTTGCCAAAGGAACACTGAGGGTGGCTTAAGCTAATCCTCACCATCTCAGAATGTAGATGTGAAGGGGCTGAGGAATGTTGAGGATCAACTACACTTTTTTTGGTTAACTATTATTTGCATGCTTTTTCTCTTCTGAAAGATATAATCTGTACCCTCCTCTCGTTACCCTCAACACATAATTATTTTAAAGATTGGTTCAGACTGATTTTTCCTATAAACCTCTCTTAGAAATAGATAAACAAACTAGTTCTGTGGGCTTAGCAGGACAGTAACATCTATGCTAATCCCTGATCAGCCAGGTGTGTGCCCCCTGGATGACCTTGAAGTAAAACCAGCTTCCCTGCTCTTCCTGTTCTCCAGTTACTTCCCCAGACAGTAACATTAGCATGCCCTTCTGCCCTCCCTGGCCGCCAGGTAGGCTAACAAGTGCAGAAAGGAAACCCTGAGTGACACAGGCAGGATTAGAGGAGACAGGTCCCTTCAGACAGGAAGCTCTAAGTTCTGAGTTTGGCTCCATCCTCATCACAGAGACCAGTCACTCCAAGCTGGGGTTGAGGGTCTGTGCTTCCGGTTGGGAGAGAGAGGACGATGAAACAAACTGGTTTGGCAGGGCAGACCGGACTAAACCATGTGAAAAAATAGACAATGGCACCAGAAAATAAATAATGCCATCACCAAGTGTCACAGAATGTGATTTCTGGTCTTGGAGCTTAAAATATCTCCTCTGCAAGATTTCCCACCTCCCCATGCTGTGTGCTTCTCAGTCTGGCAGTTCTTAACGTTTCAAAGCAGCCTCTGATTCTGACCCACTTGGTATTGCTCATTATTTCATATATTCTTGGCGTGAATCTTTTTTTGGGGGGGGGCGGGTTTGGGGAGGGAGGGGGGTTGGTGGGCCACTTCTATTGGTCTTTCATTTGTCTATTTTCATCTGTCTTTGTCCTTTTGGCCCGTGTGGGCCTCCCATCGCAGTGGCCTCTGTTGTCGCAGAGCACTGGCTCTGGGTGCATGCGCTCCAGAGCTCCCGCTCGGTAATTGGACATATCGGTCCAGCCGCTCCACAGAACGTGGGATCTTCCCAGGCCAGGGATCGAACTGGTGCCCCTTGGACTGCAAGGCAGTGTCCTTACCCACTGGACCACCAGGGAAGCCCTATTTCATATATTCTTATCTTCCCTATTGATCTGATAATTCCTTGCGCGAGAGAGTCACATTTGGAGTATTTTCCTTTGGGCCTGCTATGGAGAATGCTGCTACGAACACTTGTGCACACGTCTTTGCGTAGACATCGGTTTTCATTTCTCTTGGATACAGTCAGGAGTGGACTTGCTGCTCAAATAGTAGCCCTGTGTTTAACCTTTGGAGGAATTGTAGACAATTTTTCAAAATGGCTGCCCCATTTTACACTCCCACTGAGTACAAGAGTTCTGATTTCTCCATATTCTTGCCAACAATAGTTATTATCTGACTTTTAGATTCTACCATCCTAGTGGGTATAAATAAGTACCTCACTGTGGTTTTGATTTACATTTTTCTGATGGTCAATGATGTTGAGCATCTTTTCATTATGGTCATTTGCATATCTTCTTTGGAGAAACATCTGTTCAAGTCCTTTGCCCATTTTTAATTGGGTTGTATATCTTTTTATTCTTGAATTGTAAGTGTTCTTCATATATTCTCTATACAACTCCCTTGTCAAATAAATGATTGTCAAGTATTTTCCCCATTCAGTGGGTTGTTTTTTCACTTTCTTGGTCATTCATGTCCTTTGAAATACATTTTTAATTTTGATGACCTCCAAATTTAGCTATGTTTGATTTTTGATGTCACATTTTAATACTCCATTGCCAAATTCAAGGTCATGAATATTTACACTTATATTATCTCCTAAGAGGTTCACACTTTCAACTCTTATGTTGAGATCTTTGATCCATTTTGAGTTAATTTCTGTATATGGTTATAATGCTCTCTAGCATGGCTGTTAACTATTTATTGCATAATTGAAAGAAAGCTCAAATGGACTTTCATCATTGACTAATCAGTCAACGAGTATTTATTGATGGCCTAGAATATTCCTGGTACTTGGGATACAAGAGTGAACGAAACAGTTGAATCTTTCCCTTACCCAGTTCTAAATGTTGTGGAAGAGACAGTAGCATTTCCCACAAACAGCAGTTAGATCTCTGAAGGGTAAGTATAATGTGGTTTAAAAGAGTTCAGCCTAGGGACCTGATCTGGCCTGGAAGGCTGGGGGAGGCAGTGATCTCAGCGGGGAGGAAAAGGGAGATGGGCAAGTGTGGAGTGACGGATGGAAGGACAGCAGTTCCTCTCAGAAGAAATAGCACTGAAAAGTGGTGGGAGGCAGGGATGGGAGAGACAAGATTAGAGAGGCAGACAGCGTACAGAGCAGGCAAGACCACTGATTCAAGACTTCTTAGAGTAGCAAGCTCTTTCATATGCTCCATTCTTTCAAAGAGTTTTCATTCCAATCCATGGAGACAGGGGCAGTATGCATTTCCTGAATGAGGACACCATAGCTCAGAGAGGTTAGGTGACTACGAAGTTAACCCAGCTAGCAAGCAGCAGAGCAGGGACACAAACCCAGGGCTGTGTAAGTCTACATCCTGCTCTTACTGCCTCTGCTCAGGACTGGAGTCATCCTAACTCGTCTTTAATTCAGGGAACCTCAAGGTTTGGACTTACGAAAGAGGAACCTTCACTGAGACGTCCTAGCAAAGAAATTTGGAAGAACTAGTCTGAGAGGAAGAAACTAGAGCACACACATATAGGGCCAGGGTCTCCTGGCCAGTGAAAATGGGACAATCCAAGGCCCTCAGGGAAAAGCCTAGTCACCCTCAGTGACAATCACCCAAGTTTGGATGTCATCACACATAGAAGACACGTTCTAAGACCCCTCTTGGAAACCCTCTGGGGTTTCATGGCCTCAGCTTGGAGATCACAGAGTTCCTTTAGAGGGATCAGACATGCCTTCATTCTCTGCTCACTCCAAGGACTTCAAAATCTGGACCACAACACTGAACCACCCCATGACGGTTCCTGCCTCGCTTGACCAGAGTGGCTGATTCTCCTGGTTAAAGAAAACCAATCAATTGTTTATACTCTCCTCTCATTTCTGCCTCTTAAAGGGCAGGACTGCTGGTGTGAATACCTGAGTCTGAACTCTGCAGGAGCCCAGGAAAGACTGACACAGCAGGAAACTCGAGACTCAGATGAAATTTCCCACCTGACTACCCAGAAGCAGGCAAGCTGGTGTGGCCATACAGCCGTAGTGGCAGCCAAATGCCCTCCTTCTCTGCAAGTTGCAGGCTTTTAGCTTTCGGATTCTGTCCAGCTGGAAGTGCATGCAGGAATGATAAAACAGAGCTATGGCAAAGCTTTATGAAAAGCAATCAGTTAAAAGCAGACAAGGCATGTTGCTCATCTCAGACTACAAAGCTTCCTGAAATTTCTGTGCATTTTGTGTCCCTCCTGAACCAGGTTTTCTCTGCTTACCTGTGAGTGTGAAAATAAAACTAGGGATAAACTGGTCTCAGTGCTGAGCTTTTGCACTTTGAATGTGTGGCTGAGTGCAAGGATGCTTGTGTGTGTATCTGGGCCTCACCACCTTCTTCTTCTATTCCAGGTCTTCCTCTCAGTTGAGGTTTTATTTCAGCCTGCATTATGGGAGGCAGGATCACAGTCTCAACATAATAGCAAGGGTCAGGCAAGACCCACAAATGATGGAAACGAGCGAGTAGGAAGAAAAGAGGGAGTAAACAAACAAACAAAATCTCCAGGGAAATTGGAGAATTCCCTTTCTAGAAGGTGCAGCATTCACTCAGCCCCAATTCATTATTTCCATGCAAAAAACTGGGCTATTGTTGGCAGATCTTATCTTTTTTTTTTTTTTCAAGAAAATCAGAAACCCTGAATTTTACTGGACATTTCCATGTTGTAAAGTCATCTGGGACCAGACAGATAGAAGAGCAGGGGCTTCCCTCATGGCTCAGAGGGTAAAGTGGCTGCCTGCCATGCAGGTAACCCAGGTTCAATCCCCGAGTTGGGAAGATCCCCTGGAGAAGAAATGGCTCCAGGTGTAATATGGAGCCTGTTAACATAGAAGAGCAGATCCAGGTTCACAGGCTACCAGCTTGCAACCTCTGCAAACAGCATTGGCCTTGAAGGATCCAGTGACCTCAATTTGCATTCTGTGCTAACTGTAGACCTGGAGTGAATTACCTAATCTTTTATCATCATCATCATCAATTTAAAATTCCCTCATTGAGATGTTTTGAAAATTGAATGTGCTTAGCATAATATCTAACCTATAGTAAGCTCTCAGTAAAGACGATGTCTAGTCTGCCTTGATTTCCTTTGAAAAGACAATCTTCCATCCATGTAGAGCAGCTTTGCAAAGACTCCTAGTGCTGAAAACTGCCCAGCAACAGGCCCTGCTGGGAGTGGCAGAGCAAGCGGCCAGCTCGCCCAGAGCAGACACTCGCTTTCCTGCAGCTCGTTCAAGGCCAGACATCCAGCCCCTCCCCCACCAGGCATGCCCAGAAACTGTAGAGATCCTGCGCTAATTACCAGCAATTAAGCCAGCTTCAGCCTGCAATACAGGATCAGGCCCAGGACCTCTGCCTCCTGAGGCTCTTACAGGAATATGGCTCAGCCCTTCCGGAGCCACCTCCTTCCACAACCATTTATTAAGCCCCTGGACCCCTCCCACAGCCCCATGCAAACCTCCCTGCTGTCAGAAACATCCTGAGGCACGGGAATCTGAAGACCTGGACAGGGGTCCACCGTCTGCTGCATTCTAAATCTCCACATCCAAACAGGTCTCAAGGGCAAACCATAGCTCACAAGATCCTTTTTGGATTGCATAAGGAAAGATGGCTGGAGAAAAGGGAATGGCTACCTACTCCAGGATTCTTGTCTGGAGAATTCTGTGGACAGAGGAGCCTGGCGGGCTACAGTCCATGGGGTTACATAGAGTCAGACAGGCCTGGCGACAAACACACACACAGTGAAAGATGGAGGCCGCTGTCCTTACCAGGACATTTTTTTCATTTGCTAATTTTCTTACAACCAGGAAGGAACTCATACATTCACTCAAGTAGAAAAGGAAATTGAGAAGAGAAAAATAAAAGATCTTCTAGTATGGCAGGAAGGCAGTGGAGCGAAGGTAAATATGTTTCTTTAGAGGAAGATCCTTTCCACAATGGTTGAGTGAGTCAGTTTTGGGAGTGAAGATGTAGGCAAAGACTAGCCACCCATACGGTTCTTCAGACACACCCTCCCTGTCTCAGCTGATGCCTGTGCAGACTTTAAATAGCATGTTGGTGAGAACCTCGGGACTCGGGCAGGGAGGCAGACACTTTGGTGAAAGCACCTTCTGAATCGGAAGCTCTCCTGCACACAGGCAAGTAGGGGGAGCTTGGCTAAGGCTGATTCCCTCCCCCGCCCCTTGGAGCCCTGCTTTCTGGCTCAGGCTGAAACAGCTAGGGAAGGCCTCTTTCCTGGCTTTTGTTTGCAGTGCCGTTCTCCAAGCAGCTCTTACTGGCCTCTGAGGAGACTAGGCTGAGGCCAACTCCTGCTCTTGGCTCTGAGGCCCTGAGGCCAGATGAGGTTGGTGCTCAGGGCAGCTGAGTCACCTCCATCTGTGACCCAAGGTTACAATGAGCCTCTGGGAGGGTGAAGCGGAAACTTCTGTGCTCTCCACTGGCATGGATGCTCTATTTACAGATCAGGAGTCAATGGCATTTTGCAATTCACTAGTTCAGTAGTTATTAATGTTAGCCCAGTTAAAAAAACACACCCTTAATCAGCATTTAACAAAGTTTTGAAGTGAAACATCCTGAGGCACGGGAATCTGAAGACCTGGACAGGGGTCCACCGTCTGCTGCATTCTAAATCTCCACATCCAAACAGGTCTCAAGGGCAAACCATAGCTCACAAGATCCTTTTTGGATTGCATAAGGAAAGATGGCTGGAGAAAAGGGAATGGCTACCTACTCCAGGATTCTTGTCTGGAGAATTCTGTGGACAGAGGAGCCTGGCGGGCTACAGTCCATGGGGTTGCATAGAGTCAGACAGGCCTGGCGACAAACACACACACAGTGAAAGATGGAGGCCGCTGTCCTTACCAGGACATTTTTTTCATTTGCTAATTTTCTTACAACCAGGAAGGAACTCATACATTCACTCAAGTAGAAAAGGAAATTGAGAAGAGAAAAATAAAAGATCTTCTAGTATGGCAGGAAGGCAGTGGAGCGAAGGTAAATATGTTTCTTTAGAGGAAGATCCTTTCCACAATGGTTGAGTGAGTCAGTTTTGGGAGTGAAGATGTAGGCAAAGACTAGCCACCCATACGGTTCTTCAGACACACCCTCCCTGTCTCAGCTGATGCCTGTGCAGACTTTAAATAGCATGTTGGTGAGAACCTCGGGACTCGGGCAGGAGGCAGACACTTTGGTGAAAGCACCTTCTGAATCGGAAGCTCTCCTGCACACAGGCAAGTAGGGGGAGCTTGGCTAAGGCTGATTCCCTCCCCCGCCCCTTGGAGCCCTGCTTTCTGGCTCAGGCTGAAACAGCTAGGGAAGGCCTCTTTCCTGGCTTTTGTTTGCAGTGCCGTTCTCCAAGCAGCTCTTACTGGCCTCTGAGGAGACTAGGCTGAGGCCAACTCCTGCTCTTGGCTCTGAGGCCCTGAGGCCAGATGAGGTTGGTGCTCAGGGCAGCTGAGTCACCTCCATCTGTGACCCAAGGTTACAATGAGCCTCTGGGAGGGTGAAGCGGAAACTTCTGTGCTCTCCACTGGCATGGATGCTCTATTTACAGATCAGGAGTCAATGGCATTTTGCAATTCACTAGTTCAGTAGTTATTAATGTTAGCCCAGTTAAAAAAACACACCCTTAATCAGCATTTAACAAAGTTTTGAAGTGAAGATTTAATATAGCTTCTTCAGGTATACCTACAAATTTTATCTCGCAGGCACCTCTGTGCTTACCTAGATAATTCAGGCAAGGAGACTCACCAGCTTACCCAGTGTAATTACCCATTTCAGCAGATGCTAGTCCTTCCTCTTCTTTGGTAAAAGTTAACAGATCATGGCATGAGCTCTTACTTCACTGCAAGTCTGCATATCTGGTCACTGGGTACTTTTCTTCTCTGTCCTTTACCCTGTCCTTCAACTTCATTAATCGTATTCAAATGGCAGATCTACAGCCTTTCCAAGCATAAAATCAGCCACCCAAGGACAAATATAACATGTAAAGGCACACAGAGCTCTTTCAATCTTTCAGAAATCAATTCAGACCAATTAGAAGCTTGGAAAATTAAGAAAAAGTAGTGGTCATTTGCAGGCGCCCAGAAAGCTGGGGTGACACCAACCAACCTTTACACTTACAGATATAAAGTCTAGATTGGGGGTGCGAGGTATAAACTCATTTCACAGGAAAATTCATGTGTAAATGCACATTTCTGAGGATGCTTTTTCAGTGGGATGATAAAGGGGAAGTGTCATATGTTAGACAGAATTAAGCTGATAGAAAACTCCATCAGAAGAACAATCCCACAGGACTAGCCCTGTCTTATTCTGTCCCATGCTAGATCACATGGGGCCTGGCTCTCTCTACTAAGACCAATGGGCTTGTTCTCTCTTGTTTCCTCTGTTGCTAAATTAGGGTGTTGGACTAGATACTTCCTAAATTCTTTCTTGAGGTTATATCCTGAATTCTAAGACACTTTCTCTTTATTTGTTTTCGAATCTCCTCAAACAACCCCATCTATACCTCATGTGACGGCACAAGCCCAGTAGCCTCACCTCCATGGAGAACACAACATCCAGTCAAGAGAACACTAACCCTTGATTTCAGGGTTTCAGCACCATGGAGAGCAGCATGCTCTCCACTAACCCCACCCCTTACCTCCAAACCCTTGAGGTGAATGCCGATGTCAAGTAAGTGTGTAGGTATATATATGTATGCATATATACATTTATATTAAGCCCCCTCAATAAGCACTAATATATCTATAATACTATATATTATGTATACCATATCAAGTATAAATATATAATATTTATACTACATTAATGTAAGAAAAACCACCAACAGAAATGAGGCCATTTTAATAGATATATCCAACTCTATTTGCTCCCTTAGTCTTAACTCAGTTGTCACATTAGAACAGAAACATTTTCTTGTGTAACCAAGCCCCTATGCCATTGTAGAATATTAGAGGTCAGTGGATGCAAGCTCCTCCCAGCACAGGAAACTCTTCTAAAATATCTCTGATGATGGCTATTAGGTTTCTTCCTGATTATCTCCAGGCCCAGGACGTTTGGTACTTCACTGGCAATATAAAATCTCTATATTAGGAAGGTCTGTCTTTGTTAAGATGAAAGCTGTCTGCTAATAACAATGCCACCACGCTCATGTCCAGAATATGACCCTTCTTACCCCTCCAGTACCAGCTCTCAGATCTTAGTCACCATCGTGTTTCATCTGGATTGCTGTAATAGCCTCTTAATTGGTCTCTCTGTAGCTGCCTTGAGCCCTATTGGCCCTTGGCTGCCTATCTTCACAACACATCCCTTTTAAAAGGAGTAAACCTTTACAAATCTAAGTTATACTTATGTCATTTTACTGTTCTATAGCCTCCAATGGCTCACCATTTTTCTCAAAGTCAAGTTCTTTGCAATCATCTAAAAGGTCTTTGCTGACGGGCCTCTCATTCTGTCATCCATCGCTAACCTCAGTCCCTGTGACTCTGTTTCACTCACTCTGCTCCAGCCTCACTATCCTTTTTGCTGCCCCTTGAACTCCAGGCACACTCCTGCATCAGGTGCATTGTATTTTCTGTCTCCTGTGACAAGAATGTTTGTTCCTTGGGTATCTACATGATTTATTTTTATACATCTTTCTAGTCTTTTCCTAAACACCACCTTAAAGGAAGTCTTCCCTGACCTCCTGTTTAAAGCTCCCCACCACCCGCACTCCCTATCTCTGTTTCACCGTTAGCCAGCAACTGGTAAATGCTGCTAAATGTTTAACAACTCATGGGGGAAGTCCCTGGTTTGACACATTTGCTCATGTATGATGTAATACTGAACTGCGGTCAGCTTCACGCTTCCAATGTGAAGCCACTGAAGGCAGTGTTGGGAAAGGCTAAAGATGAACTCTCACCATCAAATACAAGCCAGCTCACCCCACTACTGCAGGTGAAACAGGGGAGGAGGACACAGCAGACTCCTGGGGCTGGGGGCCCTGGTAGCTTTGGGGTGGATTCAGGAGAACCACAAAGGAAGGGAAAACTCCTGGGGAAGGAATTTTGCTATAGAAACCAGGAGCTTTCAGTTTCACTTCTCTCTTTCACCTGCTGTTGGGACACCTGAACCTGCATGTTCTGTCTGCATGGCACTCCTTGAATGCCATGTGTTGAAAGGCAAACCCTTGAGCACCCTTCCAAACCAACATTTGATTCTTTTTCTGTTTCTGTTCAGGGGGAAATTCTCCCTGTCGTTGAGCTCTTGTTTTTCTTTTCCCCCATGTGCTACCTTCTAGGATGATAGGACCATCATGCCCTGAGATAAAGTTCCTTCAAAGCTCCGGAGGACATGTGAATACTCACAGACAGACAAGGTGAGCAACAACCCATTGCTAATTTCTCTGATCTGATTACACCTCATAATCCTGCCTTTGAGAACTCTGGGAGCCACTGAGTTCATGCCATTTCAGGCAGTGCAACTGGACTGTTCTGCGTCTCCAAGACCATCTAAAAGAGTTGCCAGGGCCCCCCAACATAATTGTTCTTATCCATCAATTCTACAGCACATTGATTTCTTAATCTTTTTAGCCTCACTATCCTAAGTTCTTTGCAATCATCTAAAAGGTCGCCCTCTCATTCTGTCATCCATCGCTAACCTCAGTCCCTGTGACTCTGTTTCACTCACTCTGCTCCAGCCTCACTATCCTTTTGCTGCCTTGAACTCCAGGCACACTCCTGCATCAGGTGCATTGTATTTTCTGTCTCCTGTGACAAGAATGTTTGTTCCTTGGGTATCTACATGATTTATTTTTATACATCTTTCTAGTCTTTTCCTAAACACCACCTTAAAGGAAGTCTTCCCTGACCTCCTGTTTAAAGCTCCCCACCACCCGCACTCCCTATCTCTGTTTCACCGTTAGCCAGCAACTGGTAAATGCTGCTAAATGTTTAACAACTCATGGGGGAAGTCCCTGGTTTGACACATTTGCTCATGTATGATGTAATACTGAACTGCGGTCAGCTTCACGCTTCCAATGTGAAGCCACTGAAGGCAGTGTTGGGAAAGGCTAAAGATGAACTCTCACCATCAAATACAAGCCAGCTCACCCCACTACTGCAGGTGAAACAGGGGAGGAGGACACAGCAGACTCCTGGGGCTGGGGGCCCTGGTAGCTTTGGGGTGGATTCAGGAGAACCACAAAGGAAGGGAAAACTCCTGGGGAAGGAATTTTGCTATAGAAACCAGGAGCTTTCAGTTTCACTTCTCTCTTTCACCTGCTGTTGGGACACCTGAACCTGCATGTTCTGTCTGCATGGCACTCCTTGAATGCCATGTGTTGAAAGGCAAACCCTTGAGCACCCTTCCAAACCAACATTTGATTCTTTTTCTGTTTCTGTTCAGGGGGAAATTCTCCCTGTCGTTGAGCTCTTGTTTTTCTTTTCCCCCATGTGCTACCTTCTAGGATGATAGGACCATCATGCCCTGAGATAAAGTTCCTTCAAAGCTCCGGAGGACATGTGAATACTCACAGACAGACAAGGTGAGCAACAACCCATTGCTAATTTCTCTGATCTGATTACACCTCATAATCCTGCCTTTGAGAACTCTGGGAGCCACTGAGTTCATGCCATTTCAGGCAGTGCAACTGGACTGTTCTGCGTCTCCAAGACCATCTAAAAGAGTTGCCAGGGCCCCCCAACATAATTGTTCTTATCCATCAATTCTACAGCACATTGATTTCTTAATCTTTTGAGGTTGTGGGTTCTCACTCCAGAAAATTATGCTTATGCCCCTTCCCATAACACTTCACATATAACTTACAGAGTAGACAGACCTCCCATGAAGCCAGCTCATGGACTCCCTAGATATTCATAGCCCCAAGGCTAACAGTCATGGACTAGGTCATCTCAAAGTCTTCTGCCAGTTCTAATACAGTATGATTATTTTAATTCTCTTCTGCTCCCCATCCAAGCTTAGTCAGCTTCTGCTTTTCCCTCTGAGAAAGAGAGGTAATCACTTCTTACTTTATTGGTTCTCTCTAGCCAAATAATGGCTTTTATTATAAAATTAATAAAGCACCTTTGCTGTTCATAATGTGCTCACAAATACATGGATACAATCTTGTAAACTGTGTTTCACTGAAGGTATGACTAATGAGTTAAAAATTTTCAGTTTTCACAATATTGAAAATAAATTATAATATTATTACAACTTCTCTCCCATCATTCAGAATATTTACTTGCAATATTTACTGCAAAAAAAAAAAAAAAAAACCAGCCACAAATAAAATGCTGTTTCATTCTGAAAAAGAGAAATGAGCTATTGCAGTTATTTCTTTTTTTCGGGGGGTGGAGGGTGATGGGTTGGGGAGGGAGGAGGGTGGGCGGGCCACCTCTATTGGTCCTTCATTTATCTATTTTCATCCATCTTTTTTTGTTCTTTGGCCCTTGTGGACCTCACATTGCAGCGACCTCTGTTGTGGCAGAGCACCGGCTCTGGGTGCATGCGCTCCAGAGCTCCGGCTTGGCAATTGGACACATCAGTCCAGCCATTCCATGGCACGTGGGATCTTCCCAGGCCAGGGATCGAACCGGCGCCCCTTGCACTGCAAGGCGGTGTCCTTACCCACTGGACCACCAGGGAAGCCCTATTGCAGTTATTTCTAAGCACTGATTTGGGGGTTAAGTTTTCATACTGGGATATTTATGATATATATAAATATATTACAAAATTCAGCAATTCTGTTAAGAGATTATTTTTACTTATCTTGACTAGCTCCTTCACAACCTTCACATAGAGACTTCACTATTATCTTCTGCTACTCAAAGACAATCCAGGACTTATTTTAAAAGAACAACACTAGACATTCAAATAGTCATAGAGAGAGCCAGTGACAAACAGTCACACAGAGAACCAGTGAGCTGGTTACTGACTCCTCAGCTGTGGGAAACTGAAAGATAAAAACGTGTGATGCCCTCTGCTTCTTATCCTCACCCACCCAATTTCCATAGGCTAGCAGGAAACAACACCCAGGACAGGAGAAAGGGCCATGGGACACACAGGCTTGCCTATCTGGCAAATATTTATTAAGCACATCTATGTGCCAGGTGAAAAAAATGCAGATGTGAAAGCAGAGAGGAGAAATGTAAATACAGGCCCTAAGCCCAGAGAGCTCACATCAGACAGATGAACAAGGAAGCACAGCTCAGACAGAGCAAGCGGGGACCCCTTTAAATCTAATCAAACGCACTCCTTTACCTCTCCTCTACGGAAAGCTCCAAGCCCCTGTGTATCCTGGTGTCTCCATTAGAGAGCTGAGAGACTGAGCCACGTTCCAGAAGAGGAGGCTCCAGCATGAGCATTGGTGATCGTCTTTTCTTCTCCCTTTCAGTATGTTGAATGGTCAATAAGTATATCAACTCCTAATACAGTATCATGTCCTTATCTTATAAAGAAGTTATAAAAGACACAGGATTTTATGATTGGCCAAAGGAGGCGGGGGGGGGGGTGAGGAAAGAAGAAGCTCTCACTCTTGGCTTGTCAAAAGAATTAGAAATACATTTGGTCTTTTCTTCTCACCTTGATCAAGACAGCCAATCTCTATGATTTGTTTTGTTTTCGGAGCAGTAACAATGCTCAGTTGAAGGGGCAAAGAAACCCTACACACCTCAGTGTGTGCTGCCAAGGAGCAGATGCCAAGATGGGATTAGATGTGCAAGGGACTTACTAGCAGAGAGAGCCTGGAAGGCAAGGAGCACTACTACACCAAAGTAACTGATGTTTTATTTTACGGGATTTTATTTTAAATATATTACAAAATTCAGCAATTCTGTTAAGAGATTATTTTTACTTATCTTGACTAGCTCCTTCACAACCTTCACATAGAGACTTCACTATTATCTTCTGCTACTCAAAGACAATCCAGGACTTATTTTAAAAGAACAACACTAGACATTCAAATAGTCATAGAGAGAGCCAGTGACAAACAGTCACACAGAGAACCAGTGAGCTGGTTACTGACTCCTCAGCTGTGGGAAACTGAAAGATAAAAACGTGTGATGCCCTCTGCTTCTTATCCTCACCCACCCAATTTCCATAGGCTAGCAGGAAACAACACCCAGGACAGGAGAAAGGGCCATGGGACACACAGGCTTGCCTATCTGGCAAATATTTATTAAGCACATCTATGTGCCAGGTGAAAAAAATGCAGATGTGAAAGCAGAGAGGAGAAATGTAAATACAGGCCCTAAGCCCAGAGAGCTCACATCAGACAGATGAACAAGGAAGCACAGCTCAGACAGAGCAAGCGGGGACCCCTTTAAATCTAATCAAACGCACTCCTTTACCTCTCCTCTACGGAAAGCTCCAAGCCCCTGTGTATCCTGGTGTCTCCATTAGAGAGCTGAGAGACTGAGCTACGTTCCAGAAGAGGGAGGCTCCAGCATGAGCATTGGTGATCGTCTTTTCTTCTCCCTTTCAGTATGTTGAATGGTCAATAAGTATATCAACTCCTAATACAGTATCATGTCCTTATCTTATAAAGAAGTTATAAAAGACACAGGATTTTATGATTGGCCAAAGGAGGCGGGGGGGCGGGGGGGGGGTGAGGAAAGAAGAAGCTCTCACTCTTGGCTTGTCAAAAGAATTAGAAATACATTTGGTCTTTTCTTCTCACCTTGATCAAGACAGCCAATCTCTATGATTTGTTTTGTTTTCGGAGCAGTAACAATGCTCAGTTGAAGGGGCAAAGAAACCCTACACACCTCAGTGTGTGCTGCCAAGGAGCAGATGCCAAGATGGGATTAGATGTGCAAGGGACTTACTAGCAGAGAGAGCCTGGAAGGCAAGGAGCACTACTACACCAAAGTAACAGTCTAACACCTGGGGGCTGAGGAAGGCATGTTCGGTAAGAAGAGTCTCAGACTACAGCAAAGTTTCAAGAAAGACTCAAGCCTATGGAAAGGATTTGAGATAAGCCTATCCTTAAAGGAGTCCTGCCTTTCACAGAATAGGCCCACCTTAGTCCCTCTATCGTGGGGGCTACAAGCAGCTGGGGGAAATCATGATCCAGAGGGGCAACAGCTGGAAAGATCCGCCTCCCACAGCAGGAGACCTGAGTGGTCCATTTTCATGGCCACTGCAGTATGTCACCCTATCGATCTTGAGGAAGTCTCCTACCTGCCCCAAGCTTCCATTTCCATTGCCATAAGCTCAGTTCTGGGCTATAAACTGATTCTGGGAAGCAATCTCCATTGGACATTTCATTGGACAATCTCCATTGGACATTTCAGCAGCGGTCCTAGGTCACAGGTGATGCCAAGAAGCACAAATGCTCCTCTCTTCTCCATACTCAGACTAAACATCAAGAGCATTTTGATTCTTTGTTTCTAACCACATTTCCTGATACTCTGAGTGGGATAGAAACACCAACTACAATGAACGGCCACCCTGGTCCCTTCCAATCACTAATTTAGAGTCAGTTCTGCAACACACTCCTGTGGGTGAAGACATCTGGTGACTGGTCCATATGTCTAGACTTTCTGAGCGTGATACTGGCAAGGAAGAATCAGGCTGGAGAAGTCAGAGATGGGCTTCCCCCAGTAGTGATGACGTCCTCATTGATCATGGGTGCTTTTCTAGAAAATAATTCTTCTTAAAGAACAGACATGGGAGCACATGCAGAAAACATTTAAGGACAGTTCTCACTCTTGGCTTGTCAAAAGAATTAGAAATACATTTGGTCTTTTCTTCTCACCTTGATCAAGACAGCCAATCTCTATGATTTGTTTTGTTTTCGGAGCAGTAACAATGCTCAGTTGAAGGGGCAAAGAAACCCTACACACCTCAGTGTGTGCTGCCAAGGAGCAGATGCCAAGATGGGATTAGATGTGCAAGGGACTTACTAGCAGAGAGAGCCTGGAAGGCAAGGAGCACTACTACACCAAAGTAACAGTCTAACACCTGGGGGCTGAGGAAGGCATGTTCGGTAAGAAGAGTCTCAGACTACAGCAAAGTTTCAAGAAAGACTCAAGCCTATGGAAAGGATTTGAGATAAGCCTATCCTTAAAGGAGTCCTGCCTTTCACAGAATAGGCCCACCTTAGTCCCTCTATCGTGGGGGCTACAAGCAGCTGGGGGAAATCATGATCCAGAGGGGCAACAGCTGGAAAGATCCGCCTCCCACAGCAGGAGACCTGAGTGGTCCATTTTCATGGCCACTGCAGTATGTCACCCTATCGATCTTGAGGAAGTCTCCTACCTGCCCCAAGCTTCCATTTCCATTGCCATAAGCTCAGTTCTGGGCTATAAACTGATTCTGGGAAGCAATCTCCATTGGACATTTCATTGGACAATCTCCATTGGACATTTCAGCAGCGGTCCTAGGTCACAGGTGATGCCAAGAAGCACAAATGCTCCTCTCTTCTCCATACTCAGACTAAACATCAAGAGCATTTTGATTCTTTGTTTCTAACCACATTTCCTGATACTCTGAGTGGGATAGAAACACCAACTACAATGAACGGCCACCCTGGTCCCTTCCAATCACTAATTTAGAGTCAGTTCTGCAACACACTCCTGTGGGTGAAGACATCTGGTGACTGGTCCATATGTCTAGACTTTCTGAGCGTGATACTGGCAAGGAAGAATCAGGCTGGAGAAGTCAGAGATGGGCTTCCCACAGTAGTGATGACGTCCTCATTGATCATGGGTGCTTTTCTAGAAAATAATTCTTCTTAAAGAACAGACATGGGAGCACATGCAGAAAACATTTAGTCCTCATTCAGAGTCGGGTGGTTCAGTTTATTAGGGTTCACTTTATCAGGGTTCACTTTATCAGTCTGATTGTGAGCTAATTGAGAATTATTTGTGTTGTCTCTAGTATTGTGACCAAAACAGACATACTGTCTATCCTCCGGGCTCATCTCTCTCTCTCTAATAAGGGAGAGCAACAATAGTGCCAGCAAGCATTCCAAGCTAGCCTCAGTGCCTTTGCCAGACCGCTAGCCTGGGTGCAAAAGCTCTGCATGGATTTAACAAAGTATTTGACCAAGTGACTCGTGGTCAGTCTTGAAGGCAAAATGGAATAATGTGAGCTGGGTAATAGCACAATCTCAGTTTATACATGGGTCCAAAATATTCACTGTTCAAGAATAATGAGGAGGACATGTGGGCCAGGAGAAGATTTCTTGGAAGAGACTTGGAGGATGTGGGGGGGAAAGCCGGCGTGACTCAGCACTCCTCCATAATGCCCAAAGCTGCTTCATCTGGAGCGGACAGCACAGGACATGGAGTGTGAACCAGCAGATCAGAGCTACTGCAGCCACGGACGCTGTGGTCCAGGGGGACAGCCGGTGTCACCTAGGAAATACCAGCGACTCCAGTAGGTGTGGTCTGATCCACTACCCTAGTAGACATTTACAGTCACGATCCAGTCAGAGGTTGTTATCAAAACACACCACAGCATATTTTTAAAATTGCAGTTTCTTAGCAGAACACCAACAAGGAGAGGTCAAAGATGCAATACATGCCTTAGAATGGATTAAACACTAACAAACAGGAGCTCACAGATAAGTTACTTGTTATAATGAACAATTAATAGTAGATGCAAAATGGCTTTGTTTTATACAGGACAAGAACAAACAAACTATTGAGCTAGGTAATTTGAGGGTTTACTGCATGTCTGGGAATATGCTGTGTTTAATGTGTACTGGCTCCTTTAAGACTCAGCTATCTATGAGGTCAGTGTCGTTATCATACCCCCAGTTTTAGGAAAGACACAGAGCTGACCAAGGCTAGCGATTATTGCTTTTCTAGTGATGACGTCCTCATTGATCATGGGTGCTTTTCTAGAAAATAATTCTTCTTAAAGAACAGACATGGGAGCACATGCAGAAAACATTTAGTCCTCATTCAGAGTCGGGTGGTTCAGTTTATTAGGGTTCACTTTATCAGGGTTCACTTTATCAGTCTGATTGTGAGCTAATTGAGAATTATTTGTGTTGTCTCTAGTATTGTGACCAAAACAGACATACTGTCTATCCTCCGGCTCATCTCTCTCTCTCTAATAAGGGAGAGCAACAATAGTGCCAGCAAGCATTCCAAGCTAGCCTCAGTGCCTTTGCCAGACCGCTAGCCTGGGTGCAAAAGCTCTGCATGGATTTAACAAAGTATTTGACCAAGTGACTCGTGGTCAGTCTTGAAGGCAAAATGGAATAATGTGAGCTGGGTAATAGCACAATCTCAGTTTATACATGGGTCCAAAATATTCACTGTTCAAGAATAATGAGGAGGACATGTGGGCCAGGAGAAGATTTCTTGGAAGAGACTTGGAGGATGTGGGGGAAACCCGGGCGTGACTCAGCACTCCTCCATAATGCCCAAAGCTGCTTCATCTGGAGCGGACAGCACAGGACATGGAGTGTGAACCAGCAGATCAGAGCTACTGCAGCCACGGACGCTGTGGTCCAGGGGGACAGCCGGTGTCACCTAGGAAATACCAGCGACTCCAGTAGGTGTGGTCTGATCCACTACCCTAGTAGACATTTACAGTCACGATCCAGTCAGAGGTTGTTATCAAAACACACCACAGCATATTTTTAAAATTGCAGTTTCTTAGCAGAACACCAACAAGGAGAGGTCAAAGATGCAATACATGCCTTAGAATGGATTAAACACTAACAAACAGGAGCTCACAGATAAGTTACTTGTTATAATGAACAATTAATAGTAGATGCAAAATGGCTTTGTTTTATACAGGACAAGAACAAACAAACTATTGAGCTAGGTAATTTGAGGGTTTACTGCATGTCTGGGAATATGCTGTGTTTAATGTGTACTGGCTCCTTTAAGACTCAGCTATCTATGAGGTCAGTGTCGTTATCATACCCCCAGTTTTAGGAAAGACACAGAGCTGACCAAGGCTAGCAAGTGCTAACTCAGAATACTAAGTCAGGTTCACCTGGCTCCAGAGTTTACTTTTGTTGTCACTAAACAATACTGCTTCTTGCAAGTAAACTTTTTCCTCTTATAAATAATGACATTAACAATATCAACTTTTTAAAATTGAGAAATGTATTTTCATGAGATATTTGTATAGTAGAGGGAAGATACTGTCATATATTTCCATCAGGTAAAGCATCAAGTCTATCCTTTTCCTTGTTGTTTATAGCATAATAGGAGGAATTCTATTTTCAAAGATGCATTATCAATGATAATACAAATATAAGTAATGACATATATAAGTAATGACAAGTAGCACCTCTGTGTTTAGTGATAGTCTGATACTCAACCCAATTTTCTCTAAAAACCATTACTTGCTTTATACTGAATACTTCAGTCTCAATTTTTTAGAAATCTAAATTCACAGTGGTTTCTTTTTCCTTTGTAGAATTCTGGTTATGTGTTGATTTGATTCAGAAACAGATTAAGAACTGGAGTTGACTTTTCATTTAAGGCTTTCTTTTCTTAGACTCTGATCCATGGGAAGTGAGCCTTTTTTGGTACATGCTCGATATATAACAGATCACTGCAATCCATCACTGTTGTTCACCTAGGGGTCTCCATCGCTGCCCCTTTTGGCTTGTGAGAGACAATATGTTTAGCTCTCCTCTATGGATCTCAATTTGTTTAAACCAGTTATTATAATGCTGTTCTCATTTGTCAGGACCACGTTCCAATCTCCTTTGCAGCCAAACAGTAGTCATGGGATCTACTTTTTTTCCCCCAATTAAATATATGGGTGAAATCTACTAGGGGAGGTTTTAGAAAAGATTTTATTTTCAGATAAGATGACAGGCGTAAGAGGAAAAGCTTACTGGAAGCATACCTTGTCAACCTTCTGCTCTACTTGCTTCCTGTGTGAACCATGCCACCTGGAAAGGCTATAGATGCATAATGAACAATTAATAGGCTTTGTTTTATACAGGACAAGAACATACAAACTATTGAGCTAGGTAATTTGAGGGTTTACTGCATGTCTGGGAATATGCTGTGTTTAATGTGTACTGGCTCCTTTAAGACTCAGCTATCTATGAGGTCAGTGTCGTTATCATACCCCCAGTTTTAGGAAAGACACAGAGCTGACCAAGGCTAGCAAGTGCTAACTCAGAATACTAAGTCAGGTTCACCTGGCTCCAGAGTTTACTTTTGTTGTCACTAAACAATACTGCTTCTTGCAAGTAAACTTTTTCCTCTTATAAATAATGACATTAACAATATCAACTTTTTAAAATTGAGAAATGTATTTTCATGAGATATTTGTATAGTAGAGGGAAGATACTGTCATATATTTCCATCAGGTAAAGCATCAAGTCTATCCTTTTCCTTGTTGTTTATAGCATAATAGGAGGAATTCTATTTTCAAAGATGCATTATCAATGATAATACAAATATAAGTAATGACATATATAAGTAATGACAAGTAGCACCTCTGTGTTTAGTGATAGTCTGATACTCAACCCAATTTTCTCTAAAAACCATTACTTGCTTTATACTGAATACTTCAGTCTCAATTTTTTAGAAATCTAAATTCACAGTGGTTTCTTTTTCCTTTGTAGAATTCTGGTTATGTGTTGATTTGATTCAGAAACAGATTAAGAACTGGAGTTGACTTTTCATTTAAGGCTTTCTTTTCTTAGACTCTGATCCATGGGAAGTGAGCCTTTTTTGGTACATGCTCGATATATAACAGATCACTGCAATCCATCACTGTTGTTCACCTAGGGGTCTCCATCGCTGCCCCTTTTGGCTTGTGAGAGACAATATGTTTAGCTCTCCTCTATGGATCTCAATTTGTTTAAACCAGTTATTATAATGCTGTTCTCATTTGTCAGGACCACGTTCCAATCTCCTTTGCAGCCAAACAGTAGTCATGGGATCTACTTTTTTTCCCCCAATTAAATATATGGGTGAAATCTACTAGGGGAGGTTTTAGAAAAGATTTTATTTTCAGATAAGATGACAGGCGTAAGAGGAAAAGCTTACTGGAAGCATACCTTGTCAACCTTCTGCTCTACTTGCTTCCTGTGTGAACCATGCCACCTGGAAAGGCTATCTACCCTGTGACCATGAGGCAACCTGCTGAAGAGGCCTGAGTAGAAAGGCCTGGATCTTTGGTCTGGTTGCCAAGCAGCTGAAACAAGCCTGCCAATATTCAGAAGGTAAGAAAACCAAATTTTCAGTTGTGTGAACCACTGTTAACTAAATTTCCTATTTCTTGGTATTAAAGACCTTGTTTAACTATTACACATCACAAATATATGTTAAATTTATAAGACAAAGGATCCCAATGACACAGGTCAATGCAGTGTTTGCTTGCTTGGTCGGTGCCATTGAGATTCAAAGCCAGATGCACTTGCATTGGTGATTTCTCCATATTCTTGGGTATGACAGGTGTCTCCCCAAAGGCTTGTTATCATATGAAACCAGATGTGTACATACCCCTTGTGTTTTTCATCTGTGTCCAATACAAAGTACATTTTAGAAGAATACCTACTACTGGCATTGATGTTTCTATCTGTGAACATCTGAAGGCTCCTGAATGAAAACGGCTGACCCTGCGAGCTCTTCCACTTAGTCATCCCCACAGCTCAGAGTCTTGGGCGAACGTGCTGATCGCCGAGTGTCACTGTGGCAGAGTGCTCATTAAAGGAACCCAGACACCATCGCTGAAGGCTGCTCTGGAGGAGTGAACTTGAAGTAATCACGGACATAAAACCTGTCAATTCTCAAGAGTTGGTTTAAAGCCACCATCACACCTCAGACTAGTGCTCCAGACAGAACTGCATGGGCCAGAAGGGAGCCAGCGGGTGATGCAGAGGTTGGATGATGAAAGGACTGGGACAGCAGCTACCTCCTAGCTCACCCCTAGGGAAGGCATTCGGCGATTCCCCAGTGAAGAAGGATTAGGCTCTAACATCAGAACTGAATGACTAGTTCCTTGCTCTTAGACCTAATCATACTTAGTAAACGTTTGAGCAAAACTACATTCACTTCCTTTCTCATAATCTGGTCATTTATAACTAACTAGTCATCTTGTTCACCGTTGTAAACTTTTAGTAGAGATGGCGAAGGACAGGGAAGCCTGGCTGCTGAAGTCCATGGGGCTGCGAAGAGTTGGACATGACTGAGCGATGAAACTGAAGCTTTCAAGTGGAAGAGACCCTTCAGGGTGATGTCTGGAACGGATGGACCCAATTAGTGAAACTGGGCCAAATTCTCATCCCTATAGTGTGCCCCAGAAGGTGAGCAGAAATACTCCCTCTTCCTTCCAACCCGCTTAAAGGGCATAATGGGCTAATGCTTATACAAGAAATCAGAGTTTGCCCATGGTAAATGCCCACAATCATTGCTTTCGTTCCCTGCCCAGATAGAACTCTTTCTCATCACAGCTTATATTTCCCATAAATAATTGTCACTGTCACTTCATGAGGAGGGTATCAGTCACACCATGTTCATCTCTAGACAGATTATGATTTAAAGTGGGCAGCACCCTTTAAGAGAGAGGAGAACAACATTCTCCTAGGTGAGATGGAACATTCACATCTCTAGAGGAATGCTCTATCTGGACTAAAGCAGCTCTAGAAGAAACGTCTCCAACTGATAGATGTTTCCAGCTCTATGAAGGGCTGACACATTGAGCAAGGCTTTGATTTGTGCTGTCACCAGAGGACAGACATAAGATTAATGAGCAAAAGGACTACATAGATTATATTTTTTATGTCTATATCCTTTGGAAGTGTGGGACACAGGAATCCTGGGTTAACTTCAAGGAGCATTGGCGTTGTTGGCTTGAAAATTTAGGCAATATAAAGAAAGTGGAAATCGGACATTGTATATGGACACATGGACTCTAGAAAAATGGTACTGAGGAACCCATTTGCAGAGTAGGAGTAGAGATGCAGACATAGAGAACAGACTTGTGGACAAAGCTGGGGAGAGAAATGCATGGGCCAGAAGGGAGCCAGCGGGTGATGCAGAGGTTGGATGATGAAAGGACTGGGACAGCAGCTACCTCCTAGCTCACCCCTAGGGAAGGCATTCGGCGATTCCCCAGTGAAGAAGGATTAGGCTCTAACATCAGAACTGAATGACTAGTTCCTTGCTCTTAGACCTAATCATACTTAGTAAACGTTTGAGCAAAACTACATTCACTTCCTTTCTCATAATCTGGTCATTTATAACTAACTAGTCATCTTGTTCACCGTTGTAAACTTTTAGTAGAGATGGCGAAGGACAGGGAAGCCTGGCTGCTGAAGTCCATGGGGCTGCGAAGAGTTGGACATGACTGAGCGATGAAACTGAAGCTTTCAAGTGGAAGAGACCCTTCAGGGTGATGTCTGGAACGGATGGACCCAATTAGTGAAACTGGGCCAAATTCTCATCCCTATAGTGTGCCCCAGAAGGTGAGCAGAAATACTCCCTCTTCCTTCCAACCCGCTTAAAGGGCATAATGGGCTAATGCTTATACAAGAAATCAGAGTTTGCCCATGGTAAATGCCCACAATCATCGCTTTCGTTCCCTGCCCAGATAGAACTCTTTCTCATCACAGCTTATATTTCCCATAAATAATTGTCACTGTCACTTCATGATGAGGGTATCAGTCACACCATGTTCATCTCTAGACAGATTATGATTTAAAGTGGGCAGCACCCTTTAAGAGAGAGGAGAACAACATTCTCCTAGGTGAGATGGAACATTCACATCTCTAGAGGAATGCTCTATCTGGACTAAAGCAGCTCTAGAAGAAACGTCTCCAACTGATAGATGTTTCCAGCTCTATGAAGGGCTGACACATTGAGCAAGGCTTTGATTTGTGCTGTCACCAGAGGACAGACATAAGATTAATGAGCAAAAGGACTACATAGATTATATTTTTTATGTCTATATCCTTTGGAAGTGTGGGACACAGGAATCCTGGGTTAACTTCAAGGAGCATTGGCGTTGTTGGCTTGAAAATTTAGGCAATATAAAGAAAGTGGAAATCGGACATTGTATATGGACACATGGACTCTAGAAAAATGGTACTGAGGAACCCATTTGCAGAGTAGGAGTAGAGATGCAGACATAGAGAACAGACTTGTGGACAAAGCTGGGGAAGGAGAATGTGTGTGTCATGTCTGACTCTTTGTGACCCCCTGGACTGTAACCCCCCCAGGCTTCTCTGTCCATGGGGATTCTCCAGACAAGAATACTGGAGTGGGTGGCCATGCCCTTCTCCAGGGAACCTTCCCAACCCAGGGATCGAACCTGTGTCTCCTGCATTTCAGCTAGATTCTTTACCATCTGAGCCACTGGGGAAACCTCAGGGAAGGAGAGGGTGGGATGAATTCAGAGAAGAGCACTGACATATATAAAATACCATGTGTAAAAGAGGTAGCTAGTGGGAAGCTGCTGCTGTATAATATGGGGAGCCCAGACCGGTGCTCTGTGACAACCTATGTGGGGAGGGAGGCTCAACAGGGTGGGCAAATCAGCACTTACGGCCGATTTGCAATGTACAGCAGAAACCAACACAGCTTTGTAAAGTAATTAGCCTCCAATTAAAAACAAACAAAATCAGCTGCAAAGGCAAAATAAACATTTAAATCAGAAGAAAATAATAAAAGAAAATTTAGGCCACATGGACATGAGGCATACCCTTGTTCTAGCCCAAATCAGACCATGAAGATTTCACTAGTATCTTACGTGTCTATGTGCTCAGTTGACTCAGTCATGTCCAATTCTTTGCGACCCTGTGGAATGTTCATCTCTAGACAGATTATGATTTAAAGTGGGCAGCACCCTTTAAGAGAGGAGAACAACATTCTCCTAGGTGAGATGGAACATTCACATCTCTAGAGGAATGCTCTATCTGGACTAAAGCAGCTCTAGAAGAAACGTCTCCAACTGATAGATGTTTCCAGCTCTATGAAGGGCTGACACATTGAGCAAGGCTTTGATTTGTGCTGTCACCAGAGGACAGACATAAGATTAATGAGCAAAAGGACTACATAGATTATATTTTTTATGTCTATATCCTTTGGAAGTGTGGGACACAGGAATCCTGGGTTAACTTCAAGGAGCATTGGCGTTGTTGGCTTGAAAATTTAGGCAATATAAAGAAAGTGGAAATCGGACATTGTATATGGACACATGGACTCTAGAAAAATGGTACTGAGGAACCCATTTGCAGAGTAGGAGTAGAGATGCAGACATAGAGAACAGACTTGTGGACAAAGCTGGGGAAGGAGAATGTGTGTGTCATGTCTGACTCTTTGTGACCCCCTGGACTGTAACCCCCCCAGGCTTCTCTGTCCATGGGGATTCTCCAGACAAGAATACTGGAGTGGGTGGCCATGCCCTTCTCCAGGGAACCTTCCCAACCCAGGGATCGAACCTGTGTCTCCTGCATTTCAGCTAGATTCTTTACCATCTGAGCCACTGGGGAAACCTCAGGGAAGGAGAGGGTGGGATGAATTCAGAGAAGAGCACTGACATATATAAAATACCATGTGTAAAAGAGGTAGCTAGTGGGAAGCTGCTGCTGTATAATATGGGGAGCCCAGACCGGTGCTCTGTGACAACCTATGTGGGGAGGGAGGCTCAACAGGGTGGGCAAATCAGCACTTACGGCCGATTTGCAATGTACAGCAGAAACCAACACAGCTTTGTAAAGTAATTAGCCTCCAATTAAAAACAAACAAAATCAGCTGCAAAGGCAAAATAAACATTTAAATCAGAAGAAAATAATAAAAGAAAATTTAGGCCACATGGACATGAGGCATACCCTTGTTCTAGCCCAAATCAGACCATGAAGATTTCACTAGTATCTTACGTGTCTATGTGCTCAGTTGACTCAGTCATGTCCAATTCTTTGCGACCCTGTGGATAATAGCCTGCCAGACTCCTTTGTCCTTGGGATTTTCCAGGCAAGAATACTGGAGTTGGGTTGCCATGCCCTTTTCCAGAGGATCTTCCCAACCCAGGGATCAAACCTGAGGTTCCTGCAGTTCATGCCTTGCAGGAGGATTCTATACTGCTGAGCCACTGGGGAAGCTATCAACATCCTACAAGCTACTAAACAACTCTGCTCACAATTCCACCCCATTCCTCACCATGACCTGTAACAGAAGGGACAGGAGACATCTCTAATCCTAGCTTGTCTGGGGCCCTGTCTCAGCCTTGACCACCAAAGATTTGTAACCCCAACATAAGGCTCAATGTAATGCTTCGAAGAAGCAAAAAACACAAATATTACATATGCTTGGAACAGCTCATAATGGGACAGGTTTGCTGGAAATAATGTTATTCGAAAGCAATTTACTGGGAGTAATGGAAAAAAAAAAAACTATGAGAGCCATTATGTAAATATGAGGTTATTCATGGCAATTCAAAACCACCTGCCTTGAAGAAATCATGTCAGTAGAGAGGAGGTGAAAGTTTTCTCCAGTCTGAATTATCATGCCTCCTTGCCATTAATATCAGCCCTGAATGACTACTGATGTCACTGCTGCACTGCTGCACATCTCATCTCCTACCAGAATGCACCCTTTCCTGGGCACCCTTCATCCTGAAACACGGACACCTCCAACACCTATCATCCCACCAACGCCCCTCTGGGCTTAGAGGAATGCTAATAGGCTCACAATGAGGGAAGAGGTAGCACTTTTATGAGGATGAGGCAGTGAGAGGGAGGTAATCCCTTTTCCTCACCTCTGGCCCAAGAGTACTGAGATACCAGGAGGCTAGCTGTTCTTCTCTGTTAGCAAGCTCTGAGCACAACGTTAGCTACCTGAAAACATGAAACTTTGCAAGTAATTAACCTCCAATTAAAAACAAACAAAATCAGCTGCAAAGGCAAAATAAACATTTAAATCAGAAGAAAATAATAAAAGAAAATTTAGGCCACATGGACATGAGGCATACCCTTGTTCTAGCCCAAATCAGACCATGAAGATTTCACTAGTATCTTACGTGTCTATGTGCTCAGTTGACTCAGTCATGTCCAATTCTTTGCGACCCTGTGGATAATAGCCTGCCAGACTCCTTTGTCCTTGGGATTTTCCAGGCAAGAATACTGGAGTTGGGTTGCCATGCCCTTTTCCAGAGGATCTTCCCAACCCAGGGATCAAACCTGAGGTTCCTGCAGTTCATGCCTTGCAGGAGGATTCTATACTGCTGAGCCACTGGGGAAGCTATCAACATCCTACAAGCTACTAAACAACTCTGCTCACAATTCCACCCCATTCCTCACCATGACCTGTAACAGAAGGGACAGGAGACATCTCTAATCCTAGCTTGTCTGGGGCCCTGTCTCAGCCTTGACCACCAAAGATTTGTAACCCCAACATAAGGCTCAATGTAATGCTTCGAAGAAGCAAAAAACACAAATATTACATATGCTTGGAACAGCTCATAATGGGACAGGTTTGCTGGAAATAATGTTATTCGAAAGCAATTTACTGGGAGTAATGGAAAAAAAAAAAACTATGAGAGCCATTATGTAAATATGAGGTTATTCATGGCAATTCAAAACCACCTGCCTTGAAGAAATCATGTCAGTAGAGAGGAGGTGAAAGTTTTCTCCAGTCTGAATTATCATGCCTCCTTGCCATTAATATCAGCCCTGAATGACTACTGATGTCACTGCTGCACTGCTGCACATCTCATCTCCTACCAGAATGCACCCTTTCCTGGGCACCCTTCATCCTGAAACACGGACACCTCCAACACCTATCATCCCACCAACGCCCCTCTGGGCTTAGAGGAATGCTAATAGGCTCACAATGAGGGAAGAGGTAGCACTTTTATGAGGATGAGGCAGTGAGAGGGAGGTAATCCCTTTTCCTCACCTCTGGCCCAAGAGTACTGAGATACCAGGAGGCTAGCTGTTCTTCTCTGTTAGCAAGCTCTGAGCACAACGTTAGCTACCTGAAAACATGAGCCAAGCGAAACCACACCCCAAGGGAAAGCCAAGGAATTTATTTAAAGCCATAATAAACATAACCGTATGCATAGAGTCCGTGAATAAATAATAATAATAACAGTAAATCAAGAATAATAAAAGACACTGTGGTCAAATAGCTGCTTTTTAATAATAACCTTATTAAGGTATAGTTTTCATATCATATTGTGGAGAAAAAGGGCCCTTCCTACACTGTGGATGGGAATGTAGATTGGTGTAGTCACTGCAGAGAACAGTAGGGTAGCCCTTTAGAAAACCAAAAAGAGAGTCACCATATGACCCTGAAATCCCACCTGGGCATATATAGAGAGAAAACTATAATTCAAAGAGATACCTCCATCTCAGTGTTTACAGCATCACTTTAGAGTAGCCAAGAAATGGACGCTACCTAAATGTCCATCAACAGGTGAAGGGATAAAGAAGATGTGACATATATATTCCATTATGTATATAATGTAAAAATGATAATGGAATATTATACTTTTGTGGCTAAATAATATTCTGTTATATATTTATAATATATTACAAATATATTAACATTTATGTTAAAATATATTAATGTAACTATACAATGGAATATTACTCAGCCACAAAAAAGAATGAAACAATGAGATTTGCAGCAACATGGATGGACCTAGAAATGATCAGACTAAGTGAAGTAAGTCAGAGAAACACAAATATCATGTGATATGTTATATCAATATGTGGAATCTAAATAAATGATCGAGTGAAATTATTTACAAAACAGAAAAGACTCATAGATGTAGAAAATAAATTTACGATCACCAAGGGGACAGGGGGAGAGGGATACATTGAAGTTTGGAATTTATATATATATATACACAGTGTTATATATAAAACAGGTAAGTAATAAGGACCTACTATATAACACAGGGAACTATATTCAATATTTTGCAATGACCTATTAGAGAAAAGAATCTAGAAAAGAATCTTGGAAAGAATCTTACGTATATATGCATAACTGAATCACTTTGCTGTACATCTGAAACTAACACAGCACTGTAAATCAACTCATGCTTGTGCTCAGTCATGTCTGACTCTTTGTGAGCCTATGGACTGTAGCCTGCCAGGCTCCTCTGTCCATGCGGATTTTCCAGACAAGAATACTGGAGTGGGTTGCCACTGCCTCCTCCGGGGGATTTTCCCGACCCAGGGATTGAAATTGTATCTCCTATGTCTCCCACTTTGGCTGGTGAATTTTTTCCTTAACCACCAAGCTACCTGGGAAGCTCACTTCAATTTTTAAAAAAACTATGAAAAAAATAATTTTTATACCATGAAATCATCTGTTTTAAATCTACAGGCTACCTAGCTGTGCAACCATCAGCACAATCTAGTTTTATATTATTTCTGTCATTCCCCAAAGAAATTTCCTATCCATTCATAATTACTCCTCATTTCTAGGCAATCTTTAATCTGCATTTTATGTCTGTAAGTTATCTATTTGGACATTTCATATAAATGGAATCATATGGTGCATATTCTTTTGATCTGACTTCTTTCACTGAGCATCATTTTTTGAGGTTCATCCACATTGTAGCATGTATCACTACTTCATTCCTTTAATTGCCATTCCATTTAATTGCTATATGGATATACTATATTTATTTATCCACTCATCGGTTGAGGGGCATTTGGGCTATTTCTACTTTTAGCTTATAGTGAATAATGTTGCTTATGGTGAATAATGAACATTTGTGCACAATAATTTTGAATTTTAATGGTTTATCAAAATTTTTATCCTATCTTTTCAGTTGTCTAAATTGTCATAAATAAATGATCGAGTGAAATTATTTACAAAACAGAAAAGACTCATAGATGTAGAAAATAAATTTACGATCACCAAGGGACAGGGGAGAGGGATACATTGAAGTTTGGAATTTATATATATATATACACAGTGTTATATATAAAACAGGTAAGTAATAAGGACCTACTATATAACACAGGGAACTATATTCAATATTTTGCAATGACCTATTAGAGAAAAGAATCTAGAAAAGAATCTTGGAAAGAATCTTACGTATATATGCATAACTGAATCACTTTGCTGTACATCTGAAACTAACACAGCACTGTAAATCAACTCATGCTTGTGCTCAGTCATGTCTGACTCTTTGTGAGCCTATGGACTGTAGCCTGCCAGGCTCCTCTGTCCATGCGGATTTTCCAGACAAGAATACTGGAGTGGGTTGCCACTGCCTCCTCCGGGTGATTTTCCCGACCCAGGGATTGAAATTGTATCTCCTATGTCTCCCACTTTGGCTGGTGAATTTTTTCCTTAACCACCAAGCTACCTGGGAAGCTCACTTCAATTTTTAAAAAAACTATGAAAAAAATAATTTTTATACCATGAAATCATCTGTTTTAAATCTACAGGCTACCTAGCTGTGCAACCATCAGCACAATCTAGTTTTATATTATTTCTGTCATTCCCCAAAGAAATTTCCTATCCATTCATAATTACTCCTCATTTCTAGGCAATCTTTAATCTGCATTTTATGTCTGTAAGTTATCTATTTGGACATTTCATATAAATGGAATCATATGGTGCATATTCTTTTGATCTGACTTCTTTCACTGAGCATCATTTTTTGAGGTTCATCCACATTGTAGCATGTATCACTACTTCATTCCTTTAATTGCCATTCCATTTAATTGCTATATGGATATACTATATTTATTTATCCACTCATCGGTTGAGGGGCATTTGGGCTATTTCTACTTTTAGCTTATAGTGAATAATGTTGCTTATGGTGAATAATGAACATTTGTGCACAATAATTTTGAATTTTAATGGTTTATCAAAATTTTTATCCTATCTTTTCAGTTGTCTAAAAATTGTCATAAATATTCATATTCTTCCATCTGAGTACCACTAGTTGAACCCGTTACTTTCTCCACATCTTTCTTTACATCTGCCCTTGCCCACTCCTTTTTGTTTGTTTAACTTCTGATTTTATATTTGAGGCTAGTTGATTAGCAATGTTGTGATAGTTTCAGGTGGACGGCAAAGGGACTCAGCCATACATCTACATTTATCCAATTTCCCCCAGACGCCCCTCCAGTCCCGGCTGCCACACAGCATCCTGCCCTTGCCATTCTTTTGTAACAACATCCTGTAGCAAACTGCTTGCTCATTCTCCAGAAGGCTTTATAGATTCCACCAGCATGCCTATTGAAAATATCTTATTTCGAACTTCATTCCAAGTATCACAGTGTTCTAATCCATTTCCTTTCATTCTGTTCTATGCTCTCCAACCAACTCCCATCCATCCCAGTCTTATGGTACATGGTATAAAGATTGCTTTCAGGACACAGAGATGTCAATAAGGACCTGGATCTTGGTGATTTTTAGGTGCAGAATTAGTTTCCAGATAGAGTCAGCCATTAGGTAAAATCAGCTACATGTTCTGTAATAGTTTGCCTTGTACTACTAATAAGTAAGTAGCTTGAATTATCCCAGTACTGATGATCAGGAGTAGAAGGCTTAATTCCATTTGAGAAAGGAAAGACTTCATTCATTTAAACTTGGAATATGTTTACAACTGAGCAATACTTCTATAAAAATAGTATAAAAATGTTACCCTTTTAATTCAGATCTCAAAATACAGTACATATTCACACCTGTATTTCCAACAAAGACAGGAAAGATTTTCACTTATTTTGATGAAGACTTGGTTCATGATAGCCAACTGGTAACCTTCATGACCTTGACATTTTAGGAAACTGGACTCCAATAGCTGGAGGGGTGGATTTTTAATTCCATGCCTTGATGTGAACATGTACATAAAACCAAACTATTAAAGTTCCTCAAGAAGAGTACAATGACTAGATATTAATGGCTATTTTTTTCTTTTAGCTTATAGTGAATAATGTTGCTTATGGTGAATAATGAACATTTGTGCACAATAATTTTGAATTTTAATGGTTTATCAAAATTTTTATCCTATCTTTTCAGTTGTCTAAAAATTGTCATAAATATTCATATTCTTCCATCTGAGTACCACTAGTTGAACCCGTTACTTTCTCCACATCTTTCTTTACATCTGCCCTTGCCCACTCCTTTTTGTTTGTTTAACTTCTGATTTTATATTTGAGGCTAGTTGATTAGCAATGTTGTGATAGTTTCAGGTGGACGGCAAAGGGACTCAGCCATACATCTACATTTATCCAATTTCCCCCAGACGCCCCTCCAGTCCCGGCTGCCACACAGCATCCTGCCCTTGCCATTCTTTTGTAACAACATCCAGTAGCAAACTGCTTGCTCATTCTCCAGAAGGCTTTATAGATTCCACCAGCATGCCTATTGAAAATATCTTATTTCGAACTTCATTCCAAGTATCACAGTGTTCTAATCCATTTCCTTTCATTCTGTTCTATGCTCTCCAACCAACTCCCATCCATCCCAGTCTTATGGTACATGGTATAAAGATTGCTTTCAGGACACAGAGATGTCAATAAGGACCTGGATCTTGGTGATTTTTAGGTGCAGAATTAGTTTCCAGATAGAGTCAGCCATTAGGTAAAATCAGCTACATGTTCTCTAATAGTTTGCCTTGTACTACTAATAAGTAAGTAGCTTGAATTATCCCAGTACTGATGATCAGGAGTAGAAGGCTTAATTCCATTTGAGAAAGGAAAGACTTCATTCATTTAAACTTGGAATATGTTTACAACTGAGCAATACTTCTATAAAAATAGTATAAAAATGTTACCCTTTTAATTCAGATCTCAAAATACAGTACATATTCACACCTGTATTTCCAACAAAGACAGGAAAGATTTTCACTTATTTTGATGAAGACTTGGTTCATGATAGCCAACTGGTAACCTTCATGACCTTGACATTTTAGGAAACTGGACTCCAATAGCTGGAGGGGTGGATTTTTAATTCCATGCCTTGATGTGAACATGTACATAAAACCAAAAACTATTAAAGTTCCTCAAGAAGAGTACAATGACTGACCCTTTCTTAAGGAAGGATTTCTTAGTTCTCTAACCCTCGCAACCAAGTCAGCCTACAGCCTCAAGGATAGGAATGGAAAAGTTGGGATACATTTGTAGATAGAGCTGCAAAAGGTGAGAAACACGAAGCCTCTGCATAAGTCTGATCCCAGGACATTTTCTCTAGGTCATCCTTGTCCCTGTCAGAATTCCATTTCCAGTTGTCAGCAAGTGTGTTCCAGAAAGTGAGGTTTCTAGCAACTCTCTGGAGCCCAGTCCCTCCCATCAAAAAGGAGTGGTGCCCCAAGGCTCTTTCTTCTTTAATTAGTTCATTGAAGGGATGAGGTTGGTTAATAGCAGTTTCTCCTTTCCAATACTGCTGGGGGTAGTCTTTGGTAAGTACTGCCAAGGGAGGGAACAAAGTCTAATTTTTCCATCTAATCCTGCCCCTCCCCCACTTTGTGGCAGGAGAGATTTATCTCTATTCACAATCAAAAGATAGTTTACTAGAAAAACCTTCCTATATTACAACCTGAAGGATGCTGTGAAGGACAACAGGATATGCCACCCCAAAATATGCCATTTTGATATAAGGATTATTTTAAGCTAAAAATGACAAAGATGCAGAGTCAACACCAAAACAAATCTTTCCATCAGACTTTTCTAAAACAGCCTTTGCCTTCCATTCATCCTCGCCAATATTTCATAGTCACTCCTGCATTCTATTTTCCCTTGAAGCTCAAATTCCCTCTGTACAAAAGCCCCAAGTTTAGTCACTTCTTTGAGTTTCACTTATTTCTGGTAAACTCCCATGTGTGCAAAATATTTTAAAAGTTGTACCCCTTTTTTGTTGTTGTGAGCCTGTATTTTGTTAGTTTAGTTCACAGGCGTCTAATTACAGGACCTAAGAGGGCAAAACAAAAGCTTTTCCTCCCAGAAAATCTCCAGTCTGGATTCTGAGCATTTGTTAGGAAACTGGACTCCAATAGCTGGAGGGGTGGATTTTTAATTCCATGCCTTGATGTGAACATGTACATAAAACCAAAAACTATTAAAGTTCCTCAAGAAGAGTACAATGACTGACCCTTTCTTAAGGAAGGATTTCTTAGTTCTCTAACCCTCGCAACCAAGTCAGCCTACAGCCTCAAGGATAGGAATGGAAAAGTTGGGATACATTTGTAGATAGAGCTGCAAAAGGTGAGAAACACGAAGCCTCTGCATAAGTCTGATCCCAGGACATTTTCTCTAGGTCATCCTTGTCCCTGTCAGAATTCCATTTCCAGTTGTCAGCAAGTGTGTTCCAGAAAGTGAGGTTTCTAGCAACTCTCTGGAGCCCAGTCCCTCCCATCAAAAAGGAGTGGTGCCCCAAGGCTCTTTCTTCTTTAATTAGTTCATTGAAGGGATGAGGTTGGTTAATAGCAGTTTCTCCTTTCCAATACTGCTGGGGGTAGTCTTTGGTAAGTACTGCCAAGGGAGGGAACAAAGTCTAATTTTTCCATCTAATCCTGCCCCTCCCCCACTTTGTGGCAGGAGAGATTTATCTCTATTCACAATCAAAAGATAGTTTACTAGAAAAACCTTCCTATATTACAACCTGAAGGATGCTGTGAAGGACAACAGGATATGCCACCCCAAAATATGCCATTTTGATATAAGGATTATTTTAAGCTAAAAATGACAAAGATGCAGAGTCAACACCAAAACAAATCTTTCCATCAGACTTTTCTAAAACAGCCTTTGCCTTCCATTCATCCTCGCCAATATTTCATAGTCACTCCCTGCATTCTATTTTCCCTTGAAGCTCAAATTCCCTCTGTACAAAAGCCCCCAAGTTTAGTCACTTCTTTGAGTTTCACTTATTTCTGGTAAACTCCCATGTGTGCAAAATATTTTAAAAGTTGTACCCCTTTTTTGTTGTTGTGAGCCTGTATTTTGTTAGTTTAGTTCACAGGCGTCTAATTACAGGACCTAAGAGGGCAAAACAAAAGCTTTTCCTCCCAGAAAATCTCCAGTCTGGATTCTGAGCATTTGTTAGTCAAGTCAAATTCAGCACCTGCACAAAGATGTATCTAAACCCTGTGACTCTGAAAAGGTCTCCCCCCTCCCCGTGAATTTGTAACGATGTGACCATATAGTGGTCTGAACCCCTCCACATGGCCCGGTGTGAATTAGTCCTTTAAAATATACTTTTGGATGCCACTTAGATATCCAGAGTCTTCTGCCCCAGTCTGGGTTGACTCTGCCATGATTCAATACAAACTGAATGATTCTCTAACCACACCAGTCTAGTAGTTGCGGCTCATTAGGGGTCCTATGAAGTAACATAAAGGAATACAGGAATTATTGTGCCTTATGACTTTGGAGTCAGAAAATTGCCTTCTAAAAATTTTATAAAGTGTTCAATTATAATATTTTTCCAAGTCTTAGATAACTTTTCCTTCATCACTCACTCATTTAGAATAACAGTTATTCTACAGCCATTAGTCTAGAGAATACAAAAACAAACAAAAAGAAAAAGGGTGCCATTATACCAATGTGTGGCCAATTATAATAGCTCAATATTTGCTTGCCTTGAGAGATTAAAGTCAGATAATGAGGGAGGGTAGAGTATTTGAGAATTTTTGGCTGGCTGAATTACTAAATCTCTTGGAAGGACTATTTGGCTTCTTCATGATTATTAACAATATTCCACAACAGTTTGGGGTCCAGAAAAGTATGAACCATGTAGCAATTAAAGCTGCCCTTTGACTAGAACTGGGTCTTTGGGAGCTAGTGAAGGACAACAGGATATGCCACCCCAAAATATGCCATTTTGATATAAGGATTATTTTAAGCTAAAAATGACAAAGATGCAGAGTCAACACCAAAACAAATCTTTCCATCAGACTTTTCTAAAACAGCCTTTGCCTTCCATTCATCCTCGCCAATATTTCATAGTCACTCCTGCATTCTATTTTCCCTTGAAGCTCAAATTCCCTCTGTACAAAAGCCCCAAGTTTAGTCACTTCTTTGAGTTTCACTTATTTCTGGTAAACTCCCATGTGTGCAAAATATTTTAAAAGTTGTACCCCTTTTTTGTTGTTGTGAGCCTGTATTTTGTTAGTTTAGTTCACAGGCGTCTAATTACAGGACCTAAGAGGGCAAAACAAAAGCTTTTCCTCCCAGAAAATCTCCAGTCTGGATTCTGAGCATTTGTTAGTCAAGTCAAATTCAGCACCTGCACAAAGATGTATCTAAACCCTGTGACTCTGAAAAGGTCTCCCCTCCCGTGAATTTGTAACGATGTGACCATATAGTGGTCTGAACCCCTCCACATGGCCCAGTGTGAATTAGTCCTTTAAAATATACTTTTGGATGCCACTTAGATATCCAGAGTCTTCTGCCCCAGTCTGGGTTGACTCTGCCATGATTCAATACAAACTGAATGATTCTCTAACCACACCAGTCTAGTAGTTGCGGCTCATTAGGGGTCCTATGAAGTAACATAAAGGAATACAGGAATTATTGTGCCTTATGACTTTGGAGTCAGAAAATTGCCTTCTAAAAATTTTATAAAGTGTTCAATTATAATATTTTTCCAAGTCTTAGATAACTTTTCCTTCATCACTCACTCATTTAGAATAACAGTTATTCTACAGCCATTAGTCTAGAGAATACAAAAACAAACAAAAAGAAAAAGGGTGCCATTATACCAATGTGTGGCCAATTATAATAGCTCAATATTTGCTTGCCTTGAGAGATTAAAGTCAGATAATGAGGGAGGGTAGAGTATTTGAGAATTTTTGGCTGGCTGAATTACTAAATCTCTTGGAAGGACTATTTGGCTTCTTCATGATTATTAACAATATTCCACAACAGTTTGGGGTCCAGAAAAGTATGAACCATGTAGCAATTAAAGCTGCCCTTTGACTAGAACTGGGTCTTTGGGAGCTAGTGAATTTGCCACTAGTAGTGTGTGTTTATTGAGGGAATGAATCGAAGGACACTAGCAGCGTCCACTTGAGATGGCTGTAGAGGTGGTCCGCACCCATGCTCACTGGGCACACATGGGACTGTGGGGTTTGCAAACGCCAAAGGGTTTTTTGAAACCCCACGCTTCCATGAGCCTCTGGTTAGGGGAAAGTAGCCAAGGAAAGACAGCTATAAGCAATCAATATGTTTGATTTCATTTTCTATTCAATCTTGAAGTTCTTCAGGGAATTTAATGTGTATTTCCTCAGTATCATTGATTGTACAATTTTGGTTCCTTTAGGAAGTCTCACAATTCATCAGCACTTCTTAGCAATTTCTTATAATAAATAAGCTCCAATCCCAACAAAAAATATCGATGGAACAATTTCTGTCCAAACTCTCTGATCAGGCTCTGATATAAACCCTGTGTTTTATTCTAGCCTGATTTTTATTGCCAAATGAATAGAATTTGCTTTGGAAAGGCACAGGCTGCCATGCTTTGATTTCATTTCAAGAATTCTGAGGCAGTTTCAGTTCTGGCCCAGGGAGTTGTATTATCCTCTGGCTGGCTGAATCACACTTTGGAAAAGGAAATCTGAGCATTTATTTTGTAAAGTGTTTTTAAAGCTTTCAGGCAACATTAATGAATAACTAACATTCAGAATAATGCAAAAGTTTCTTTTATTTTATTTCATTGACTAAAGGCCTGTTTAAGATTATCATCTGATTGACTGAGATGAAAACACATTAATTGTTCCCAAGCTAGGATTGGGACAGCACTGTGGATCTGGCAGTCGCTTCCGGGAAGCGAGTGTAGCAAGTCTCTGCTTTGTGTCTTTCTCAGTCATCATGTGACACATTTCTAGACAAAGGTGAAGAGCTGCCTGGAATGTGATCCTTGACCTAGGATTCATGGTCCTCTGGTTCTCTCAGATACATTCCTGGGCTGGCCCAGGTTCCAGCCCTCCCAAGCAAAGGCTTTTCCAATGATAATGCCTTAGATAATAGACCTCAAAGTCTGTTCATTTGGCTGGAGGGACTTAGGAGAAGGCACAGGGGCATCCTTATCCATTTTTACTTGCAAGTACCTAGACAGTGCATTAAAAAGCAGAGACATCACTTCGATGACAAAGGTCTGTTTAGTCAAAGCTACAGTCTATCCAGTAGTCATGTAGGGGTGTGTGAGTTGGACCATAAAGAAGGCTGAGCACGGAAGAAATGATACTTTTGAACTGTGATGCTGGATAAAACTCTTGAGTCCCTTGGAGTGCAAGGAGATCAAACCAGTCAATCCTAAGGGAAATCAACCCTGAATATTCAGTGGAAGGACTGATGCTGAAGTTGACACTCCAATCCTTTGGCCACATGATGCTAAGAGTCGACTCACTGGAAAAGCCCCTGATGTTGGGAAAAACAGAAGGCAAAAAGGAGAAGAGGATGACAGAAGAGAGGGGGAAGTTCAATCAGCACTTCTTAGCAATTTCTTATAATAAATAAGCTCCAATCCCAACAAAAAATATCGATGGAACAATTTCTGTCCAAACCCTCTGATCAGGCTCTGATATAAACCCTGTGTTTTATTCTAGCCTGATTTTTATTGCCAAATGAATAGAATTTGCTTTGGAAAGGCACAGGCTGCCATGCTTTGATTTCATTTCAAGAATTCTGAGGCAGTTTCAGTTCTGGCCCAGGGAGTTGTATTATCCTCTGGCTGGCTGAATCACACTTTGGAAAAGGAAATCTGAGCATTTATTTTGTAAAGTGTTTTTAAAGCTTTCAGGCAACATTAATGAATAACTAACATTCAGAATAATGCAAAAGTTTCTTTTATTTTATTTCATTGACTAAAGGCCTGTTTAAGATTATCATCTGATTGACTGAGATGAAAACACATTAATTGTTCCCAAGCTAGGATTGGGACAGCACTGTGGATCTGGCAGTCGCTTCCGGGAAGCGAGTGTAGCAAGTCTCTGCTTTGTGTCTTTCTCAGTCATCATGTGACACATTTCCAGGCAAAGGTGAAGAGCTGCCTGGAATGTGATCCTTGACCTAGGATTCATGGTCCTCTGGTTCTCTCAGATACATTCCTGGGCTGGCCCAGGTTCCAGCCCTCCCAAGCAAAGGCTTTTCCAATGATAATGCCTTAGATAATAGACCTCAAAGTCTGTTCATTTGGCTGGAGGGACTTAGGAGAAGGCACAGGGGCATCCTTATCCATTTTTACTTGCAAGTACCTAGACAGTGCATTAAAAAGCAGAGACATCACTTCGATGACAAAGGTCTGTTTAGTCAAAGCTACAGTCTATCCAGTAGTCATGTAGGGGTGTGTGAGTTGGACCATAAAGAAGGCTGAGCACGGAAGAAATGATACTTTTGAACTGTGATGCTGGATAAAACTCTTGAGTCCCTTGGAGTGCAAGGAGATCAAACCAGTCAATCCTAAGGGAAATCAACCCTGAATATTCAGTGGAAGGACTGATGCTGAAGTTGACACTCCAATCCTTTGGCCACATGATGCTAAGAGTCGACTCACTGGAAAAGCCCCTGATGTTGGGAAAAACAGAAGGCAGAAGGAGAAGAGGATGACAGAATGAGATGGCTGGATGGCATCACTGACTTAGTGGACATGAGTTTGAGCAACCTCCAGGAGATGGTGAAGGACAGGGAAGCCTGATGTGCTGCAATCCATGGGGTCTCAGAGTCAGGCACGACTGAGTGACTGAACAACAACGACTTGCTTTCCTGTTTTCCCAGATTTGCCTAAAGAGGGCCTGGTAATCCCCAAACAGGAGTCATTTAGATGAAGTATAAGGAAGACCTTTCAGATATGACGTACTCAACTGTCTCCTCCTCCAAATGGATTTTTCCTAGGAGGGAAGATGAACTATATTACCATTCATGTTTGCTTCTGGCTGCAGTGCTCTGTAATTTCTTTCTGGATATGGTTTCTATTTTTGTTGCAGTAGAAAGATGTGATTTCAAAGACATATAGGAAAACTGTGTGTGGGTGAAGCTCTGGGGCAAGAATTCTTAACATGAAGTCCCTGGCCTCTAACTGATGAGCAGCAGAGGCCTGTAAACTCCCGAAATTGTATGTGAAATTGTGTTTCCATGGATATTGGAGGGAGAACATCCATAGTAGCCATCAATTTCGCAAGGGAGTCCACGATTAAACAACAACAACAAAACCAGTGAAAAATCGTTGCTCTAAGGGAAGAATTGTTTAGTCAGAGTGATCAGCTAACTCGGATCCTGGCTGTTCCTTTGTGTGCTTTTGCATGTGGTGGGAAAATGAGGAGGAGGACTGGGGCAGAGGAGCCTGTGGGAGGGCTGAATAAGGGTGCCTCCACCCTTATTCATTCATTCATTTGCTCAACCAGTATTTACTGAGCACCAACTACTTCCCAGGCATTGTTACAGGCACTGCAGATACAGCAATGATCAAAACAGGGATTCCTGCCTTATGAAGCACACATTTGGGAAGGTGGCAGAGAATACATAGAAATACTTTTGAACTGTGATGCTGGATAAAACTCTTGAGTCCCTTGGAGTGCAAGGAGATCAAACCAGTCAATCCTAAGGGAAATCAACCCTGAATATTCAGTGGAAGGACTGATGCTGAAGTTGACACTCCAATCCTTTGGCCACATGATGCTAAGAGTCGACTCACTGGAAAAGCCCCTGATGTTGGGAAAAACAGAAGGCAGAAGGAGAAGAGGATGACAGAATGAGATGGCTGGATGGCATCACTGACTTAGTGGACATGAGTTTGAGCAACCTCCAGGAGATGGTGAAGGACAGGGAAGCCTGATGTGCTGCAATCCATGGGGTCTCAGAGTCAGGCACGACTGAGTGACTGAACAACAACGACTTGCTTTCCTGTTTTCCCAGATTTGCCTAAAGAGGGCCTGGTAATCCCCAAACAGGAGTCATTTAGATGAAGTATAAGGAAGACCTTTCAGATATGACGTACTCAACTGTCTCCTCCTCCAAATGGATTTTTCCTAGGAGGGAAGATGAACTATATTACCATTCATGTTTGCTTCTGGCTGCAGTGCTCTGTAATTTCTTTCTGGATATGGTTTCTATTTTTGTTGCAGTAGAAAGATGTGATTTCAAAGACATATAGGAAAACTGTGTGTGGGTGAAGCTCTGGGGCAAGAATTCTTAACATGAAGTCCCTGGCCTCTAACTGATGAGCAGCAGAGGCCTGTAAACTCCCGAAATTGTATGTGAAATTGTGTTTCCATGGATATTGGAGGGAGAACATCCATAGTAGCCATCAATTTCGAAAGGGGAGTCCACGATTAAACAACAACAACAAAACCAGTGAAAAATCGTTGCTCTAAGGGAAGAATTGTTTAGTCAGAGTGATCAGCTAACTCGGATCCTGGCTGTTCCTTTGTGTGCTTTTGCATGTGGTGGGAAAATGAGGAGGAGGACTGGGGCAGAGGAGCCTGTGGGAGGGCTGAATAAGGGTGCCTCCACCCTTATTCATTCATTCATTTGCTCAACCAGTATTTACTGAGCACCAACTACTTCCCAGGCATTGTTACAGGCACTGCAGATACAGCAATGATCAAAACAGGGGGATTCCTGCCTTATGAAGCACACATTTGGGAAGGTGGCAGAGAATACATAAGAAATACAACCTGAGGGACTTCCCTGGTGGTCCAGTGGATAAGAATTCACCTGCCAATGCAGGGGACATGAGTTCAATCCCTGGGCTGGGACGATTCCATATGCAGGAGGGCAATTGAGCCCATGCGCCATAACTACGGAGCCCAAACTCCAGAGCCCATGCTCCTGCAACAAAAGAAGCCACCACGAGAAGCCCACGCCCTGCAACTAGAGCGTAGCCCCACTCACTGCAACTAGAGGAAGACCTTGCACAGCAACAGAGACCCAGCACAGCCCAAAACAAATACATACAATTAAACACAAAAACCACAACAGGAGTCCATTCTAGAGTGGAGTCAGGGGGCTCACTGTGAGGAGAGGAGGAGGAGGGTGGTGGAAGGTGGGGCCGTTTGTACTCTTGGGAAAATCTCAAAGAGAAGGTGTTATTCCACCAAAACCTTAAGAGGTGAGGGGGTTTGTCTTGGAGATGCCTTGCATCTGGGGGAAGACCATTCTGTCAGAAGAAAATAGGTAGTGTGTTCCTAAGGTGGAAGGAAGGGAATGTTTGACAGGAGACCAGTGAGTTGATCCTGGTGAAGCAGTGACTTGGATGAGGTGACAGCAGTGGAAACGGTGAAAAGAGGCAGGATTCTGGGCATATTTTGCAGGGAGAGCCAACAGGACTTCTTCATGGATCCGGTGAGGGGGCATGCATCAACAATCCTCAGCTTCCCCTCCATCATGCCCCTCGTCACTGGGTGTGTCAGCCACACTCTGTCCCAGGCTGGCCCATGGTCTACATCTGCACAGTTCAGTCACCACCAGCCACACGTGGCTGCTGAGCACTTCAATGGAGCTGGTCCAAACTGAGACAGACTTTAAACGTAGAATACACACTCAGACTTGAAGATTTAGAACAAAAAAAGGTGAAGTGTTGCACTGGTAATTTTAAAAATATTGACTATATGTTGAAATGATGATACTTTGAATGTTGTTGTTTTAGCTGATAAGTCATGTCCACTTTGCAACCCCAGGAACTGTAGCCCACCAGGCCCCTCTGTCCATGGGATTTTTCAGGCAAGAACACTGGAGGGGGTTGCCATTTCCTACTCCAGGGTATCTTTTCAACCCAAGGACTGAATCCACATTTTCTGCATGTTTTGCATTGGCAGGTGGATTCTTTATCACTGAGCCACCTGGGAACCCCCTAATACTTTGGATATATTGGGTTAAATATTAAAATTAATGTCACATCTTTCTTTCCATTTTCTTAATAAAATAGAAAAATTAACTACATGCTATGGAGTAGGAAATGACAACCCACTCCAGTATTCTTGCCTGGAAATTTCCATGAACAGAGGAGCCTGGAGGGCTACAGTCCACAGGTTACATGGTTGGGTATGACTGAGCACACACACACACATACACAAACATACACATACACATACACACACACACACACACACACACATACAGAAACATACATACAACCACAGTAGCTCACATTAGGCTTTATGAATCAATTGGACAGCACTGGTCTAGAAGATATTTGAGAAACCAGTTTACATTTGAATCTCCTGGGCTCATTCTTCCAAGAACAGAGATTATTTAAACCTTCCTAAGAGTGGGGGTTTTTATTTTATTTTGCTTTTTGTTTTTAGTTGCATGTGAACTCTTGGTTGTGGCATGGGTGATCGAGTTCACTGACCAGGGATCGAACTCAGGACCCCTGCATTAGGAACACAGCTTAGCCACTCAGTCTTAGGGAAGTCCCAGTGAAACTGCCTAAGAGTGATAAAGGCCAATACATTTCCGAAATACTTATTATGTAGAACCTCTCATGCTGCTGTCTTTGGGGAAAAAATGAGCTATTCACCCATATGCAGAACCCCTGAGGTGGGTCCATTCATACATCAACAACCAGTGACTAGACCCAGCTGTCGGCACCCTTGAGGGGTAGGTCACTGCTTAGACAGCCAAGAGAGCTCTCCCATGGCATCTGCAGCAACACACCATGCAGCCCTGCAGTGGCGACCTTTTCTGGTCCAATGCCACGACCTGCAACTTGAAATATCACTTTGAATGTTGTTGTTTTAGCTGATAAGTCATGTCCACTTTGCAACCCCAGGAACTGTAGCCCACCAGGCCCCTCTGTCCATGGGATTTTTCAGGCAAGAACACTGGAGGGGGTTGCCATTTCCTACTCCAGGGTATCTTTTCAACCCAAGGACTGAATCCACATTTTCTGCATGTTTTGCATTGGCAGGTGGATTCTTTATCACTGAGCCACCTGGGAACCCCCTAATACTTTGGATATATTGGGTTAAATATTAAAATTAATGTCACATCTTTCTTTCCATTTTCTTAATAAAATAGAAAAATTAACTACATGCTATGGAGTAGGAAATGACAACCCACTCCAGTATTCTTGCCTGGAAATTTCCATGAACAGAGGAGCCTGGAGGGCTACAGTCCACAGGTTACATGGTTGGGTATGACTGAGCACACACACACACATACACAAACATACACATACACATACACACACACACACACACACACACATACAGAAACATACATACAACCACAGTAGCTCACATTAGGCTTTATGAATCAATTGGACAGCACTGGTCTAGAAGATATTTGAGAAACCAGTTTACATTTGAATCTCCTGGGCTCATTCTTCCAAGAACAGAGATTATTTAAACCTTCCTAAGAGTGGGGGTTTTTATTTTATTTTGCTTTTTGTTTTTAGTTGCATGTGAACTCTTGGTTGTGGCATGGGTGATCGAGTTCACTGACCAGGGATCGAACTCAGGACCCCTGCATTAGGAACACAGCTTAGCCACTCAGTCTTAGGGAAGTCCCAGTGAAACTGCCTAAGAGTGATAAAGGCCAATACATTTCCGAAATACTTATTATGTAGAACCTCTCATGCTGCTGTCTTTGGGGAAAAAATGAGCTATTCACCCATATGCAGAACCCCTGAGGTGGGTCCATTCATACATCAACAACCAGTGACTAGACCCAGCTGTCGGCACCCTTGAGGGGTAGGTCACTGCTTAGACAGCCAAGAGAGCTCTCCCATGGCATCTGCAGCAACACACCATGCAGCCCTGCAGTGGCGACCTTTTCTGGTCCAATGCCACGACCTGCAACTTGAAATATCACTTCATATTGACCTCATAGCCTCACATGATTGTCTAAACCCCTGAATGGTGTCTGAGCATCTTTGCTGAAGGTGGGCATGGCTGGAGCTGTGCATGTCTGTATTCTTTCCCTCATTTATCTTTTTGCTTAGATTCATCTCTATTTTATTACTCTTTTCCATTTTATAGACAGGGTAATGCTGTATACTCTAATTAGTACAAATGATTTTACACCAGGGGTCATAATTTCCGGGGAGAAAGGTAAAGTAATAATAATAATAATAATATAAAAAGAACCTCTGGGGAGACAGACTGGGGAATTCACATTTTTATCAAGCTTTATAGGTAATTTTGCTGCTCCCTGAAGTTAGAATGCTGCTCGAAAGCTAGGGCAACACACATGTATGTAAATATGTGTGTGTATATGTGTTTGTGCGTCTGTATTATGAAAGTGACAGAGAGAGACAAAGGGGTGGGGGGAGAGAGAGAGATCTAACAATAGAAGATCAATATGAGTGACCACAACAACAAAAACCTCAGCCTATTTTCATTGCTTGGAAGGAAAATTCCACCCTGAGTCATAGGCAGGCAGCTCTGGGCAGCTCCCACCTCGCAAGCTCAGGCTCTTCAGCCTCTCCTCCTCCTTCTCCTGCTCCTGCCCAGAGCTGCCCAGGGCATGGCAGGGCAAAGATCTGTTTGCCACTTACTCAGGTGTCCCTTTAAAAGCTCTGTCTCCTTCTATATCCCTACCCTCCCCAGAGTCCTGCCAATTTCTTCGGAATTCTTTGTCTCTGTAGCCCCCAAACATCTTTGGAGGCTAGTGGACTGTCCCCTCTCTGAGTGTGGGCACAGGAAATTTAACCCCCAAACCACTATCCTCCTACGTGGAAGCTAGGGCTGTGGACCACACACCAACATGAAGGTGTCGCCTTGGCCATGCGCCAACAACGGCCTGCTGCTCCAATATCTTCCTGCTCTGTTTCCTTCACATTGTATGTAGTCTTTGAGGGAGACACGCTTTACCTTTCTGTGTTGAAACTGACCCACGGAGACATGCGCCTCCAATTGGTTTGTTTACCTGGACTGCACGTCTCAAGAAACCATGTGATAGGCAGGCAGCCATGAACGTCTTCCTAACTCATGGTGACCCGAAATCTTGTTCTAATTGCACTGTCTCAGTTCTGTCTACTGAAAATGATCCTATGAAGTCTGAATGTGACTTAAGATTGGGAACACATCTCCCTATGCCCTAAGAGAGGGGAGGATGTTCCCCTCTCCTCCCCTCTCCAAGGGTGCAGGGGTTGACTGCTCTGCGTGTGGGGAGGAGGGGCTGGCTTGGGTGAGAGCTGAACCAAGAAAATTTCTCACGAGTTCTACGAGGTCTACTAACTCGATCCTTCTCCCTACTTCAGAAGAGGCGCTTGCAGTCTGGAGGGATTCTCAAGGGGGAACAAAGGACAGAGGAGAGGGATTTTTTTAGGAGCCAGAATTCATTCACAAGATGAGGGTTTGTAGGTGGGACACAGCCCACATTTGATTCATTTCCCTTGTTTTGATCCATTTCCACCAAGTTTCTCAAGATTTTGTGAAAGGATCACATTTTGTGAGATGATCCTGCTTTTTAATATTTCTGACAGGTGTCCTGCAGGCCCTTCTGGGATGGCAATCTGTCCCTTTCTTCTGTTATGCAAATGGGCTCACCCTGTTTTCACTGTCTGGGAGAGGATCAGAGATGAAAGATGGCCCTCCCCGCCAAGCTCTTCTCTCACTGCTGTGTTAAAAATACCAGAAGCATGCAAACGAAAGACTTCAGAGCTGCTCCTGATGACGACCCATGCCATGGCGTTCCGCTCCTGCTTCTATGTGCATGGTTTGCTGTCTGCATTGCTCTTCCTGCAGAGGCCTTTCTTGCCTCTGCAGCTATGCCTTAGAGAGTGTTCATTTGTATGTCTGAGCTCTCCGACTGTTAGTACTTGACCTTTGCTGAGACAGAAAGCATTTGAGAAAGCTGGACTGTCAGAAGGCAAGGATGGATGACATGGGGCTGGCTCAGGACAGTGTCATTTCTTACCCACAGCATCAGCAACGGGTCATCTTTCAGAGATGATCCCAAATTTAAACTGCATACAATTAGAATATTTCTCAGAGCCAAACCATATACTTTTTTTTTTTTTTTTTTTTTGCCTTTAAAGGCTAAAACAAGATTTTTAAGACTTGTGAGAGAGCTCCAAGGTTGGAATGAGAGAAAGATGTGTTGGCAGACCACCAGAGCATGGAGTTAATTATGTCTCTTGTATAAACCTGTCAATATTTTTCTTCTCACTTTAAAACCACACTCTCTCTCTTGTGACTGCATTGATGATATTAACCCCTTGTGACCCTGGAGAGAAGGGGGCAGGGCTTTATTTGGGGAGAGCACTACGCATGCAAAACAAACAGGCTTGACATGACAAGCTGGCTTTCACACACATCGTTTTGAATCCTCTGGCTGGGCAGGAAACTGGTGAGAAGGCAAGCAACTGCTGACTCATCACTGTTTTCTGTCCCTGTATTACAGTTTAGAGACCCTGAGGGCTGAAGGGAAACCTTGAGAACACGCCATGTAATTCTCCCTGCCCCCAGCTTGGCCCTCTCTCCAGCCGCAACAAGCATCTTCTCAGCCACACCCAGGCCTAGGAAGCTCTGTGCTGCTGGAACTAACCTTCATATTAAGAGGAAATATGCCCTTCCCAGGACTTCCGCCCCTTGGCATTCGTGTATCTGAGGGCTTTGAGGAGATCTGGGATTGTTCATCTCTAGCAGCCTCTAATGACCAAACACTGTGTCAGGCCAGAATGGATGGCTCCCAGGAAATGCTGACTGCTTGGTCCCAAGTCCCAGACACGCTGGTGTCCGTAATGGGATGGCTGACCTACGGCCAATGTTAGCATCATTCACACCCCCGTCCTTCCAGTGAGTACCGGGTACCAGCAGCATCAGCATCCCCTGGGGTCTATCAGAAATGAGTCTAGAGTCCCCACCCCAGATCTACTGGATCAGAATCTGGGCTTTAACAGGATCCATCTGCACATTCATATGCTCAGCCTCACTGGCCCACTGGCTCATGCAGAAGACTGGCTGACCCTTGATCCACATGCCTGACGTGGCTCCCCAGAATCCTGGGGCCCAGCATTGCTGGGAATCAGCCACCCTGTCCAAGAAAACGAGACTTTCACAGTGGAGGTGGTGCTTCCAAGGAGGGCACCTTGAAAGACGACGAAGACACCAGGTGAGTGCTTGTAGAAGGGCCTCCTGAGAAGGTGACCTTGGGGGAGAACTCTGAGATGCTCCCTCAACATTGAGAGCGAGAAGCTTCAGGAAGGCTTCCTCTCTTCTTCTGGGACAGGCTCTCAGGCTGACTTACTGAGAAGAGGTCCAGCTTGATGACTAAGAGAACCGTTAGATTCTGGAGCCTCTGTAAATTTCCTCAGTTTGTTGTTATTGTTCTTTGTCTCTAACAGTCTGTTTCCAAAAAGATGAATGGCATGAAACTACTTTAGGAACCAACTCCCCAAAGACAGCAGGGAATCAGGAAACTGGTGCATCCATCTACCTCTCACAGTGAAGCTTGCAGAGAGAGGAGCTCCAGGAGCAGGAAAGATGGCCTCAGTGTGGTAAAAAGGGAAAAGAGAGTCAGGAGGAAGGAAGGGAACTGCGGAGACAGGAAGGCGCTCATCCACCAGCCATCGCTACAGGGTGTAAGCGGCAGGACCATGAGCGTGACTAGTTGGTCATGGTTCAAGTCACACCAAAAGGTACTGGAAGTAAGAGCAATACAGCTGTGGACCCCGGGGAGACCACGGCACTTCCTGTTGATCCTGTTCCATCTATGAAATGTAGGTTGTTGTAGAATTTGCTCCACAGGATTGATGAGAACACACTGCGGTGGGCATGGAGTCCTCTTCCCAGTATCCACCCCACCCCAGCTGCTGAAGGCTTTGGAGTTCCTAGGAAGGCGTGCTCCTCCATGGTGGCTTGTTGGAGGGATGGGCGGGCCTGAGCCAGGCGGGGCCCTCAAGCTCTGGACTCCCAGCTCTGTGACCTCGCATACTGTCTTACTGTTTAATTCTGTCGGGGCAGCATTTTCTGGTACTCACAGCCACAACTCTCCATACAGATACAAAGCTGTATGTAACGTGCACCCTGCCCAACACGGAGGAAGCTCCTAAAAATGGCGGGCTCTTGCTGTTGTTGTTACTATTACAGACAGTGTACAAGTACAGACCTTTGCTAGAGACAGCATCAACCCCAAAACTGTACAAAGAATGAGACACCTTTTTTCAGAGGTTGAGAAACAACATAGAGTGATCTACTGTAACCAGGCAACGAGAAAGTTATTTTTTCTTTTCCTCCTGTCCACCCCTCACCTCCACCTCAGTTTTCACTTACAAGACAATCAGTAAGAAAACCAGCAGACTGAAAGGACTCGGTGAGTTTTATCAGCGATAATCCCAAGCCATGCCATAGCCTTTGAACAGCTTGATGACTAAGAGAACAGTTGGGCCCAAAGTTTGTTGTTATTGTTCTTTGTCTCTAACAGTCTGTTTCCAAAAAGATGAATGGCATGAAACTACTTTAGGAACCAACTCCCCAAAGACAGCAGGGAATCAGGAAACTGGTGCATCCATCTACCTCTCACAGTGAAGCTTGCAGAGAGAGGAGCTCCAGGAGCAGGAAAGATGGCCTCAGTGTGGTAAAAAGGGAAAAGAGAGTCAGGAGGAAGGAAGGGAACTGCGGAGACAGGAAGGCGCTCATCCACCAGCCATCGCTACAGGGTGTAAGCGGCAGGACCATGAGCGTGACTAGTTGGTCATGGTTCAAGTCACACCAAAAGGTACTGGAAGTAAGAGCAATACAGCTGTGGACCCCGGGGAGACCACGGCACTTCCTGTTGATCCTGTTCCATCTATGAAATGTAGGTTGTTGTAGAATTTGCTCCACAGGATTGATGAGAACACACTGCGGTGGGCATGGAGTCCTCTTCCCAGTATCCACCCCACCCCAGCTGCTGAAGGCTTTGGAGTTCCTAGGAAGGCGTGCTCCTCCATGGTGGCTTGTTGGAGGGATGGGCGGGCCTGAGCCAGGCGGGGCCCTCAAGCTCTGGACTCCCAGCTCTGTGACCTCGCATACTGTCTTACTGTTTAATTCTGTCGGGGCAGCATTTTCTGGTACTCACAGCCACAACTCTCCATACAGATACAAAGCTGTATGTAACGTGCACCCTGCCCAACACGGAGGAAGCTCCTAAAAATGGCGGGCTCTTGCTGTTGTTGTTACTATTACAGACAGTGTACAAGTACAGACCTTTGCTAGAGACAGCATCAACCCCAAAACTGTACAAAGAATGAGACACCTTTTTTCAGAGGTTGAGAAACAACATAGAGTGATCTACTGTAACCAGGCAACGAGAAAGTTATTTTTTCTTTTCCTCCTGTCCACCCCTCACCTCCACCTCAGTTTTCACTTACAAGACAATCAGTAAGAAAACCAGCAGACTGAAAGGACTCGGTGAGTTTTTATCAGCGATAATCCCCAAGCCATGCCATAGCCTTTGAACAGCTTCAGGCCCTCCCAAATGCCTTGATCTCTACACTCTCAGAATAGCAAGAAGAGCAGTTTTCCTGTCGGAGGACAGGGGGCTGGACTGAATGTTTTCTTTTTGTTGTTGTTGTTGTTGTTTCCCTTCATTTTCAGAAGCTTTAAAAATACAGAGAAAGAACAGAACAATCTAACAAGTTCCCATGTTATTGTGTTTACTTTAATAAAATTAAAATTCCAGAAAATAGTCGGAAGACTCTGATCAATTCCTACTTTCAGCTGATTAAGATGAATATGACCAGGTTTGATTCATATTTTTATAACCTATTTTTCTTCTGTTTATATTCATGAACAGAATACACTATTCTAGCTGTATTATTAAAATTTACATACATGGTAAGATACAACTCTAAAATCTGCTTTTAATCAAAACTACAATGAGATATCACCTCACACCAGTCAGAATGCTGATCATCAGAAAGTCTATAAACAATAAATGCTGGAGAGGGTGGGGAAAAAAGGGAACCCTCTTGCACTGTTGGTGGGAATGTGAATTGATATAGCATTATGGAAAACAGTGTGGAGATTCCTCAAAAAACTAGGCATAGAACCACCATATGACTCAACAATGCCACTACTAGGCATATACCCTGAGGAAATCAAAACTGAAAGCGACACATGTACCCCGTTTTTCATTGCAGCACTATTTACAATAGCTAGAACATGGAAGCAACCTAGATGTTCATCAACAGATGAATGGATAAAGAACCTGTGGTACATATATATAGTGGAATATTGCACATCCATTAAAAGAAATGCATTTGAATCAGTTCTGATGAGGTAGATGAATCAAGAACCTATTATACAGAGTGAGATATATCAGAGAGAAAAAGATAAATATTGAATAGTGACACATGTGTATGGAATCTAGAAAGATGGTGCTGATAAACGAATATGTAGAACAGCAATGGAGAGGTAGACATGGAGAACAGTGTTATGGACTTTGGGGTGAGAGAGGAGAATATGCTGCGGGACTAGTGGATCTTGAACAGGGGCTCTGTGGCCACCTAGAGGGAGGGATGGGGAGGGAGATGGGGGAGAGGCTCAGGAGTAGGGGGACATAGGTATACTTATGGCGGATTCAGGTCGATGTGTGGCAGTAAGCAACAAAATCCTGTAAAAATAAAATTAAAAAATTAAATAAAATTAAAAAAGAAAAAAAAATCTCTTTTCCTTGGGAGTATGGTTTTAGATTTATCTGCATTAATACATGTAGATATAGTCTGTTATTTTTATTCAGAGTAGTGCTTCAACACAGACATATAAAACATTTTATTTATCCATTCCTTTGCTAATGGACATTTCTTAGTTTTTTTTTTGTCATCCTAAGTGTAGTAGCAATGAACAGCCTTGTATGTGACCTATATTTTCAGATCTCTTTCACACTGAAACATATAGCTCAAAGCCTAATGCATAAAACATTTAACTCATCAACACATATTTATTAAGCTGAGTTGGCATTGGAGTAAAAATCTGGACCAGAGGATCTTAATTAACAGCTCGAGACGTGCACAGGGATGCGGCCCAAAGCTTAAGGAGCTGTCAGTGCAGTTAGGAATAACTACATATACCAGGAAAATACAGTTAATAACGCAAGGCAGGAGACAGTAAGTATCAAATGGGAAGTACAATAAGTGCTGTGAGAACTGAGAAGATTCAAGTCTGAAGTAAGGTGATCAAGAAGCAGAACTGGATTTCAAACAGAATTTCAATAGGCAGAAGATACTCAAGTCAGGGTCAATGAGGTGAGCAAAGTTAAGAGGTGGGAAGTATTATAAAGTCAAGACTCTGTTGAAGGAAGATGCTAGAACTCCAGATCACTCTCTCTACTACAGGAGGAGTTACAAATCCAGTTGGCCAGACTCAGGATGATGACAGGACCAGGCTTCTGTGGTGGACAAGAATACTGGAAGTGCCAAGGGAAGTAGAAACAATAGAAGTAATGGCTGTGAGAATTTTCAAGACCTGTTGAAAAACTGGATATGGGAGAAGATGGAAGGAAGTGTGACTGTGATGTTCTTAATCTGAAAGTGAAAGTCACTCAGTCATGTGCAACTCTTTGCAACCCCATGGGCAAGCCATTCAAGCCATGGAATTCTCCAGGCAAGAATACTGGAGTAGGTGGCCCTTCCCTTCCCCAGGAGATCTTTCCAAACCAGGGGTTGAACCCAGATCTCCTGCACTGCAGGCAAATTCTTTACTGTCTGAGCCACCAGGAAGCCCCTAGGTAATAGACAATTAGTCAAAATCAATCAAGGGGATCTGGGATGGATTCATGTTGAATTTGAGCTACTCACATTTCAATCAGGCTACAAGATTCTTTCAGCTACAAGGGCTGGAGCCTGGGGCTCAGAAGAGACGGAGAGACATGGGGTCATAAAGAACGGAGACAGGTCTGCACTGCTGTCTAGTCTTCCACATAAAAATGGCGACACTCACTGAGTGCTGACTGGATCTCGGTCAGTCACCTTTCCAAGTCCTTTATGAGTACTGATTCACTTCTTGCTTACAGTAACCCCAAGAAATAGGTACAGTTGTTATTCCAATTTTGCATATGAAGAACTTGGAACTCAGGAAGTTTTAAGTACTTGAGTAAGGTCACAAAGCTCTGGGACAACGACTGATCAGATCACAAAGTAGACTGACCAGAGGATTTGGTTGTAACTACACTCCAGTTCTCAACCCTCAGATGGTCTTGTAAAATTGCACACAACACTGTTGTCACCATGGGACAGTTCACTGCTACTGAGTACCACTGTCTTTTCTAGATGACATTTACAAGTGGGCAAGCAATGACAATGGACGTTCACTAAGCCTACAGTGGTAATCATTTCAAGATCGACGCAAGTCAAATCACTTAAACTTATATAGTTTGTCAATTATATCTCAGTAACACTGGAGAGGGAGTAAGAAAGCAAGGACACTCAGTTATTTTAAAGATTACTGAAAGAAAATGATACCTTTTAATCTATGCAAGTGATAAGTGTCTAGAAGAGGTTTAAGGAATTTATTTTGCAGGTATCATTTCTTCTTCTTGAAACAGCTATTAAAGCTGTCTTTCTTCCTAGTCAGTGTCTAAATCAAGTAATGGCTGTGAGAATTTTCAAGACCTGTTGAAAAACTGGATATGGGAGAAGATGGAAGGAAGTGTGACTGTGATGTTCTTAATCTGAAAGTGAAAGTCACTCAGTCATGTGCAACTCTTTGCAACCCCATGGGCAAGCCATTCAAGCCATGGAATTCTCCAGGCAAGAATACTGGAGTAGGTGGCCCTTCCCTTCCCCAGGAGATCTTTCCAAACCAGGGGTTGAACCCAGATCTCCTGCACTGCAGGCAAATTCTTTACTGTCTGAGCCACCAGGAAGCCCCTAGGTAATAGACAATTAGTCAAAATCAATCAAGGGGATCTGGGATGGATTCATGTTGAATTTGAGCTACTCACATTTCAATCAGGCTACAAGATTCTTTCAGCTACAAGGGCTGGAGCCTGGGGCTCAGAAGAGACGGAGAGACATGGGGTCATAAAGAACGGAGACAGGTCTGCACTGCTGTCTAGTCTTCCACATAAAATGGCGACACTCACTGAGTGCTGACTGGATCTCGGTCAGTCACCTTTCCAAGTCCTTTATGAGTACTGATTCACTTCTTGCTTACAGTAACCCCAAGAAATAGGTACAGTTGTTATTCCAATTTTGCATATGAAGAACTTGGAACTCAGGAAGTTTTAAGTACTTGAGTAAGGTCACAAAGCTCTGGGACAACGACTGATCAGATCACAAAGTAGACTGACCAGAGGATTTGGTTGTAACTACACTCCAGTTCTCAACCCTCAGATGGTCTTGTAAAATTGCACACAACACTGTTGTCACCATGGGACAGTTCACTGCTACTGAGTACCACTGTCTTTTCTAGATGACATTTACAAGTGGGCAAGCAATGACAATGGACGTTCACTAAGCCTACAGTGGTAATCATTTCAAGATCGACGCAAGTCAAATCACTTAAACTTATATAGTTTGTCAATTATATCTCAGTAACACTGGAGAGGGAGTAAGAAAGCAAGGACACTCAGTTATTTTAAAGATTACTGAAAGAAAATGATACCTTTTAATCTATGCAAGTGATAAGTGTCTAGAAGAGGTTTAAGGAATTTATTTTGCAGGTATCATTTCTTCTTCTTGAAACAGCTATTAAAGCTGTCTTTCTTCCTGCAGGCTCAGGGTGGGGGATATGGTGCCTTAGTATGTACCCTGTACACCTATGTTTTCTGCCATGGTCAATTTACATGCTTATTAGACTATGAGGCTTGGTAGGGGCGGGTGTACTCTATGGCACCTTTTTTAGTGGCTTAATACAATGTTTTATTGATTAAAAAAATAAATAAATATCTGACCACTTGCATACATGTGTTATGACCTATCCCAGACCATGGATATGTGCCAGGGAAAACTTCTGACAACTGACCCTATCCAAACTGAGTTTGGAAGGATGGACTGGAGCTACCTGGGAAGAGTTAGGGAAAAGGGATTCTGAGCAGAGGGGCTAGCTTTTGCATGAGAGAGCAAGGCATATTCAAGGAGCTGGCAGCAGTCAGTGTGGCTGACAGAGAGAGAGGAAGGAGTGAGGCAGGAAATGAAAACAGAGAGACACATATGGGCCACATTGCAAAAGCTCATTGTACCATAAGAAAGGAGTTTGGATTCCATCCGGAGGGGGATGGAGAGCCACTGCAAACATTTTTTTTCTTACTGATTTTTTTTCTTTTCCAGATTTATAAAAATTGAGGAATAACCATAGATAATGAAAAGTGCACAGACCTAAAGTTAGGGAGCAGTCTTTCTGATTTCTCCAGGACCTGATTTTACTTTGAAAACCAGGTCAATGCCAGGTAATCCAAGACAAGTTGTCTATCCCATCTAAGGTGTCAATTTTACTATGTCTACACCATAGACCCTCTTCCCATATCAAGCTCCAGGAGGCTTCTTCATGCTACCTCATCAGCTTCTAAATCCCAATCTAAGGATTTGACATTTTTAACAAGTGGGCAAGCAATGACAATGGACGTTCACTAAGCCTACAGTGGTAATCATTTCAAGATCGACGCAAGTCAAATCACTTAAACTTATATAGTTTGTCAATTATATCTCAGTAACACTGGAGAGGGAGTAAGAAAGCAAGGACACTCAGTTATTTTAAAGATTACTGAAAGAAAATGATACCTTTTAATCTATGCAAGTGATAAGTGTCTAGAAGAGGTTTAAGGAATTTATTTTGCAGGTATCATTTCTTCTTCTTGAAACAGCTATTAAAGCTGTCTTTCTTCCTGCAGGCTCAGGGTGGGGGATATGGTGCCTTAGTATGTACCCTGTACACCTATGTTTTCTGCCATGGTCAATTTACATGCTTATTAGACTATGAGGCTTGGTAGGGGCGGGTGTACTCTATGGCACCTTTTTTAGTGGCTTAATACAATGTTTTATTGATTAAAAAAATAAATAAATATCTGACCACTTGCATACATGTGTTATGACCTATCCCAGACCATGGATATGTGCCAGGGAAAACTTCTGACAACTGACCCTATCCAAACTGAGTTTGGAAGGATGGACTGGAGCTACCTGGGAAGAGTTAGGGAAAAGGGATTCTGAGCAGAGGGGCTAGCTTTTGCATGAGAGAGCAAGGCATATTCAAGGAGCTGGCAGCAGTCAGTGTGGCTGACAGAGAGAGAGGAAGGAGTGAGGCAGGAAATGAAAACAGAGAGACACATATGGGCCACATTGCAAAAGCTCATTGTACCATAAGAAAGGAGTTTGGATTCCATCCGGAGGGGGATGGAGAGCCACTGCAAACATTTTTTTTCTTACTGATTTTTTTTCTTTTCCAGATTTATAAAAATTGAGGAATAACCATAGATAATGAAAAGTGCACAGACCTAAAGTTAGGGAGCAGTCTTTCTGATTTCTCCAGGACCTGATTTTACTTTGAAAACCAGGTCAATGCCAGGTAATCCAAGACAAGTTGTCTATCCCATCTAAGGTGTCAATTTTACTATGTCTACACCATAGACCCTCTTCCCATATCAAGCTCCAGGAGGCTTCTTCATGCTACCTCATCAGTCAATTCTCCTCTCCTAACCTACCTATTCTTCCAAAATCTCTCATTACAGATTAGTTGTGCCCCTTTCTGAATTTTGTATAAATGGAATTATACAATATGCTTCCTTTTAAGTCTAGCTTTTTCATTCAACTCTATGCCTGTGAGATTCATCTTGGTTATTTCTATAGTTTGTCCTTTTCATTGCTGGAATATTGTAATATTCCATTGTAAGACCACATCTCAATTTCTATAGCCATTCAATTGTTGAAAGGCATTTACATTGAGTCAAGATTCTGGTTATTATGAACAAAGCTGTTGTGAATATTCCTGTACACATTTTTGCTCGACATATGCACTCATTTCTGTTGGGCAAATACCCAAGCATGGAGTTGTAGGTAGACATTTGGCTTTAGCAGCAACTGCCAAACTGTTTCCCCAAATAGTTGTGTCACTCTATTCTTCCAGAAACAATTTTGAAAATTCTTGTTTCTCCACATTCTCATCAACACCTGGTATTGTTTTTTCAGTGGGTATGTAGTCCTAACTGAGGTTTTAATTTGCATTTCTCTAATGACTTAAGATGTTGAGAATCTCATTTACCATTTGTCTTTTGCTAAGTGTCTGCCCAAATATGATCTTTAAAATAGCTGGGGGGTTGCTTTTTATTGTTATTAAGGAGTTATTTGTATATTCTGCACATAAACCCTTTATGAGATATACGTATGGCAAATATTTTCTCCCAATCTGTGACTTGCTTTTTCACTTTTGTTAACAAGAGTCTTTTGAAAAGCAAAAGTCAGGGTTTTAATTTTGAGATACAGTTTATCATTTTTCCCTGTGGTGTTTCCTGTACCTTTCTTAAAAAATTATTGCCTGCATTACTTACAATAGCCAAGATACAGAAATAACCTAAGTGTCCACTGACAGGTGAATTGACAAAGAAAATATGATATATATATATGAATTTTATTCAGCCATAAAAAATGAAATCTCTCCATTTCCAACACTATGGATGGAACTAGAGGGCATTATGCTAAGTGAAATGAGAAAAGAGGAAGACAAATACCATATGACCTCATTTTTACAGGAAATCAAAAACAAAAAACTTAGCTCATAGATGCAGAGAGCAGATCGGCGGTTGCCACAGGCAGAGGATGGAAGGTCAGCAAAATGAGTGAAGAAGTCAAAAGGCACAAACTTTCAGTTATAAAACAGGTAAGTCTCAGGGATATAATGTTCAGCACGATGACTATAGTTAATAATACTGTACTGCATATCTGAAAGCTGCTATGAGAGTAAATCTTAAAATTCTCATCACAAGAAAAAAACTTCTATAACTAGGTATGGTGACAGACAACTAGACTTACCGTGGCAGCCATTTTGCAATATATCAAATACTGAATTATTATGTTGTACATCTGAAACTAATAAAATGTTGTAGGTCAATTAATGGTTAAAGCTATGGAGATATTTATATATAAAGAGATTTATTTTCTTCTAGAAGTTTTGTTTCTCTTTTGCATGTAGATCTGTGGTCTGAGGCAAATTGTTATTATGGCATACAATAGGGGTTGAGAATCATGTTCCCCCACATAAATATCATTTAGTTTCCACACAATTTGTTAGAATTCCACCCTGAATTATTCTGGAGCTTCTGTCAAAAATCAATTGACCATATACATGTGGGTCTATTATGGGCTCTAATATGTTCCATTGATCTATTTGTCTGTCCTTATGCCAATAACACACTGAATTGATGGCTGCAATTTTATAGTGAGTCTCAAAATCAGGTAATAAGTCTCCCAGATCTGTTTCTTTTTCATGAACTATTCTATATTCTGTGCACATCTGTGTAGAATTTTAAATTTTGGCAATTTCTACCTTTTTAAAAGCCTTACTGGAGTTTTGAATGGATTGCATTTCATTTGGGCATCAATTTGGGGAAAATTGACATCTCAATGACATTGAGTCTTTCCACCCATTAACTTGGTATATTCATCCATCCATTTACTGAGGACTTAAAAACTTCTCTCAGTAACATTTTGCACATTTTGGCACAGAGGTCTTATGTTTTCAGAATTTTTCTACTTGACTTAGACATTTTAAAATTGTTTGCTATTATGTACAAGTGATAGCTGTATGATGACCCTGCACACGTGAGAAAAAGTACCAAATTTTTACAGGAAATCAAAAACAAAAACTTAGCTCATAGATGCAGAGAGCAGATCGGGTTGCCACAGGCAGAGGATGGAAGGTCAGCAAAATGAGTGAAGAAGTCAAAAGGCACAAACTTTCAGTTATAAAACAGGTAAGTCTCAGGGATATAATGTTCAGCACGATGACTATAGTTAATAATACTGTACTGCATATCTGAAAGCTGCTATGAGAGTAAATCTTAAAATTCTCATCACAAGAAAAAAACTTCTATAACTAGGTATGGTGACAGACAACTAGACTTACCGTGGCAGCCATTTTGCAATATATCAAATACTGAATTATTATGTTGTACATCTGAAACTAATAAAATGTTGTAGGTCAATTAATGGTTAAAGCTATGGAGATATTTATATATAAAGAGATTTATTTTCTTCTAGAAGTTTTGTTTCTCTTTTGCATGTAGATCTGTGGTCTGAGGCAAATTGTTATTATGGCATACAATAGGGGTTGAGAATCATGTTCCCCCACATAAATATCATTTAGTTTCCACACAATTTGTTAGAATTCCACCCTGAATTATTCTGGAGCTTCTGTCAAAAATCAATTGACCATATACATGTGGGTCTATTATGGGCTCTAATATGTTCCATTGATCTATTTGTCTGTCCTTATGCCAATAACACACTGAATTGATGGCTGCAATTTTATAGTGAGTCTCAAAATCAGGTAATAAGTCTCCCAGATCTGTTTCTTTTTCATGAACTATTCTATATTCTGTGCACATCTGTGTAGAATTTTAAATTTTGGCAATTTCTACCTTTTTAAAAGCCTTACTGGAGTTTTGAATGGATTGCATTTCATTTGGGCATCAATTTGGGGAAAATTGACATCTCAATGACATTGAGTCTTTCCACCCATTAACTTGGTATATTCATCCATCCATTTACTGAGGACTTAAAAACTTCTCTCAGTAACATTTTGCACATTTTGGCACAGAGGTCTTATGTAAGATTTACTTCTAGACATTTTATTTTTTTATGCTACTATAAAATGACATTTAAGACATTTTAAAATTGTTTGCTATTATGTACAAGTGATAGCTGTATGATGACCCTGCACAGAGTGATATTGTTAAATTATTTATTAATTTGAATAGTTTTCCAATTGATTCTTTTGAATTATTTATTTATACAACTATATACTCTGTAAATAATGCTAGTTTCATATCTTCTTTGCTGATCTTTATACCTCCTTTATGCTAAGCTCACTGTACTGGCCCTCCACCACAATACTGAATGGTAATGGTGTAAGTGGACCTTTTTGGCTTTTTGCTGAACTCAAGGGATAGCATACAATACTTTGCTATCAAGTATAATGTATGCTATAGAACATTTCCTTTTATTTCCAGCTTGCTGCAATTTGTTTTTTTAATCAAGAATGGTGCTGAATTTTGTCAAAATATTTTCCTACATCTACTGAGAGGATTATAACATTTCTATTCTATTAATATAGTAGAATTTTGATTGATTTTTGAATATTAAATCAAACTTACATTTCTGGCATATAGCCATTATCTCTTTTTGGTATATTGATGGATTTAATTCATTAAATTTTGTTTAGGCTTTTTGTATCTATGCTTGAAACTAAGGCTGATCTTTGATTTTCATTTCCTGAAATGTCATTCTCAGATGGATACACGTATATGTTTGGCTGAGTCTTTTCTCTGTTCACCTGAAGCTACCACAATATTGTTAATTGGCTATACCCCAATACAAAAGGTTTTTGGTTTAAAATTTTTTAATTTAAATTTTAAAAAAGAAATGTCATTCTCAGCTATTGTTATCACTTGATGAAAATAGCGCTGGTTTTTTTTTTTTTTTTTCAGGAGATGGTGAGTTTTATTTTGTCTTGTCTGAATAGAGGTCTGATTTGCTCTCAAATGTTCCAGGGTGCAGAGAGACTAGGAGACAGCACAGAATACAGAGGTCTATTCAGTGTAATCTCCCTCATTTTCATCTTCACCATCAATGGCGAGAGCAGGATACTTGCTTGCAGAACTGAACTTCGAGGCTGGATTTTCTTCAGCTTTCTTTGGCTCAGGTGCAGATCTGGAGTCGTGATCCTTTTTGCCATCTTTCCTGTCTGACTCTTTCCAGTGGTCTTTGTTCCCTCCATCTCCCGGACCACGGCTGGAACTCCCACTTTGGCCTTTTGGGGCACTCACCCCATCTACTTTACCTTCATCTGCTTTCCTTGCTGATCCTTCCTCAGATGGTTGAGCTGGAACTACTTTCCCTCCACCACTTGTAGGGGACTGCTGCTCTGTGTCTGAGCTCTGAGATCGAGCAGGAGGGTTAGAACTTCGCTTCACCCAAGCATTCTCCTTTGGTGGAGGGGCTGGCATTACCTTTAGAGGCTGTTCAGGTTTGGGAGGCTTAGAAGTTGGAGACTGACAGTCTTCCTCTTTACTGGGTGTTTCATTTTCTAGAGACTTCTCACTCTCTCTCCTTCGTGCATTTCTGCCAGATGTGCCTGAGGTCCCAGTCTGTGAAGACTCACTTCCTGTCCTCAATCGTTCCCGTTCCTGAGTTTCTTCACTTCGCCAGCTTGGGTGTCTCTCCCGAGGCCGCCGCTCTAGCTTTGGCTCCTCCAGCTGACGCTGCAGCTTCTCCTGTTCCTTCTGGAGCCGCTCTTCCACCTCCCGTTCTCTAGCTGCTGTGTCGACAGGCTTTGCCCCTCCAAAGATGGAGGCTGCGCGGCTGGACTGGGAGGTGCTAGCAGAGGAATCATCTTCCTTAGGAGTACTCCGAGGCTTTAGGTTCAGTTTGGGTCTTTGAGGGGGACCTCTGTCGTCCCGCCTGTAGTCATCCCGAGAGTAGTCATCCCTGGAGCCCCAGGACCGGTCGTCCCGGCGGTCGTATCTGTCTTCGTAGTGGTCCCCGCCTCCTCGGTAGTCATCATCCCTGCGGTACCCGCTGCCAAACGCCCTTCTGCCACTGCCTATCCTGGAATCATAGCCTCTGTCATAGTCTCTGCTGCCTCGGTCATCGTAGCGATCCCGGCCCCCGTAGCGATCCATGTCCCGGCGTGGGCCATCACGGTAACTGTCCCGATACCCATCACGGTATCGGTCTGAGTCGTAACGATCTCGATACTTGTCTCCAAAGCTATCGTCACCTCTTCTAGGTGGGTAGTCATCAAAATTGTCTGTAGCAGGACGAGCCCTCCAGTCTGTATCTGTTTTGTCAGAATCTCGATTTCTGTCTCGGCCAAAAGAACGATCATCCCTGTCTTTATCCTGTGCTTGATCAGCAACATCCACTCGAATTCTCCTGTTACCTAGAGACTCTTCATTGAGGCTCAGGGCACTGAGCAAAGAATCTAGGTCCTCAAACTCAGCGTAACCAAAACCTTTCAACCTCTCAGGATTGCTGGGTTCACGCGGTAAACGTACTGCACTGATATTTAATCCTCTAAAGAATTCCTTAATAGAGTCTTCTGTCACATCATAGGGCAGGTTCCCTAGAAAAGCAGTGTAGGGTGGCGATTTGGGAAGACGGCTCCGGTCGATATTGGGTTCCCGAGCAGCCCGTGGAGCAGTGGGCAGGATGGACCGGTCAATCGGAGGTGCCCTATACACATCATCATCATTACTATGCCAAGTGGTTGAAACATCTCCTTCCAGGTCGTCTGTTTCATCAGCCCAGCTGACTGGTTTGGGAACATAGGTACTGCCTCCACCAGTCCCTCCATCCTCAGCCAGAAAGTCTGTTAGGGAGATAGTCTTCCCCTTCTTGTTCTTCTTTTTTGCTAAATCCTCCATGTCCTTTGTTCCTGCAATATCTAGGTCCATTCCAGGTTTAGGATTTCAACAATGTTCTCTTCTTTATAAGTTAAGCATTCTTTAATGCTCTAGCAGTATCAATCCCTTGACACATGAGTGAGCTGATCAAACTCTTAATTTTCTTTAAATTGGTGAAAGTTCAACTACCTGAGGCCGCCATGTTGAGAGAGGGAGAGAGAACGCAAAGCTAGCGCTGGTTTTATAAAATAAGTTAGGAATTATTCATTATTTTTCTTCTTTTTCCTGGAAGACTTTGTATAAGATTAGTATTATGTCTTCCAAAAATATCTGGAAGAAATTACTTCATAAACATGGGAAGAGTCTACTTATCTTTGTGTTAATTTTGGGAAATTGTTCTTTTCAAGAACTTGTTCATTTCATCCAAATTGTCAAAGTTATTGGCATAAAATATACACTTAAAACCAAATATTATCAATACTTAAGAGTAATTATAAGAAGAATAACTACTGAATGAAAGACAAAGATTTTCAACATTTATGAAAAAAAGTAAAAAAAACCCTAAATGCTATTTCTAAAAGACAAATTTTACAAATAAGGATTGAAGGGTGTGGGGCGGGGGGGACTCTCTCTATTTTCTCTACTGACTGAACACTTCTAGCCACAAAATGTATGGGTTTTCCCCATGTTCTGAAGCTCAATTCACTTCTAACTCTAAGTACCTGAGTTAGCATCAGATGCCACAAAGTAAGGGCTCAGTTCCTGGTGTGCTTCAGTTCATAGGCTCAGAGCTGGACACGACTTAGTGACTGAATGACAACAAGTCTAGTCCCTAGCATTCCTATTACTGAAAAGATTACAAGTGGTTTGGGAGCAATGTGTCAGAAACCAGGGGGCAGAGATACATACACACATGAATATATACATATATATATATATATATACACACAGATATATATTATAACTATTATTTAACAAGGACATACAAAGGTTGAAAGAAAAAAGATGGAAAAGGACACACTACATAAACCAAAGACTAGAATGGGTATATTAATTTCAGACAAAAAAAAGACTTTAGTCAAAAGCATCAGTAGATATACAGTGCTAAAGAGTAATAAAATTAATATCTCTACTTAGACTAATGCAGGAAGAGAAAGAAAAACATAAATTTTCATTATGACAAAAGGCTCAATTGAATCTAGCAGTATCAATCCCTTGACACATGAGTGAGCTGATCAAACTCTTAATTTTCTTTAAATTGGTGAAAGTTCAACTACCTGAGGCCGCCATGTTGAGAGAGGGAGAGAGAACGCAAAGCTAGCGCTGGTTTTATAAAATAAGTTAGGAATTATTCATTATTTTTCTTCTTTTTCCTGGAAGACTTTGTATAAGATTAGTATTATGTCTTCCAAAAATATCTGGAAGAAATTACTTCATAAACATGGGAAGAGTCTACTTATCTTTGTGTTAATTTTGGGAAATTGTTCTTTTCAAGAACTTGTTCATTTCATCCAAATTGTCAAAGTTATTGGCATAAAATATACACTTAAAACCAAATATTATCAATACTTAAGAGTAATTATAAGAAGAATAACTACTGAATGAAAGACAAAGATTTTCAACATTTATGAAAAAAAGTAAAAAAAACCCTAAATGCTATTTCTAAAAGACAAATTTTACAAATAAGGATTGAAGGGTGTGGGGCGGGGGGGACTCTCTCTATTTTCTCTACTGACTGAACACTTCTAGCCACAAAATGTATGGGTTTTCCCCATGTTCTGAAGCTCAATTCACTTCTAACTCTAAGTACCTGAGTTAGCATCAGATGCCACAAAGTAAGGGCTCAGTTCCTGGTGTGCTTCAGTTCATAGGCTCAGAGCTGGACACGACTTAGTGACTGAATGACAACAAGTCTAGTCCCTAGCATTCCTATTACTGAAAAGATTACAAGTGGTTTGGGAGCAATGTGTCAGAAACCAGGGGGCAGAGATACATACACACATGAATATATACATATATATATATATATATACACACAGATATATATTATAACTATTATTTAACAAGGACATACAAAGGTTGAAAGAAAAAAGATGGAAAAGGACACACTACATAAACCAAAGACTAGAATGGGTATATTAATTTCAGACAAAAAAAAGACTTTAGTCAAAAAGCATCAGTAGATATACAGTGCTAAAAGAGTAATAAAATTAATATCTCTACTTAGACTAATGCAGGAAGAGAAAGAAAAACATAAATTTTCATTATGACAAAAGGCTCAATTGAACAGAATGATTCTAAACTGTATGAACTTAGTAACACCTTTTAAGATATGTAAAACAAACTTTGACAGACTAAAAGGAGAAATAAACATATATAACCATAACTGAGAATTTTAACATAATTCAGTAACCGATAGAACTGGATAAGAAAGTCATTAAGGAAACAGAAGCTGGAAATACAGGTAAATAACTTTACCTAAATAAACAAAAATGTTTTTGGCTATACTGTACACCAGGAGGGATCTGGACCAAGGATTGAAGCCCTGCAGCGGAAGCATGTAGTTTTAACCACTGGACCACCAGGTACGTCCCCACCTTTCCCTAACTGAACACTGCAACAAACAACTTCCAACATATTCTTTTCAAGTATGTTGTTGTTGTTCAGTTGTTCAGTAGTGTCCAACTCTTTGTGACCCCGTGGGCTATAGCGCGCCAAGTTTCCCTGTCCTTCACTATTTCCCAGGGTTTGCTCAAACTCATATCCATGGAGTTGATGATGCTATCCAACCATCTCATTTTCTTTTCAAGTATACAAAACACTTAATAAATGCCACCGCGTATTGGGCAACAAAGTAAAGAGATGATATTACACATCCAGCAAACATTAAAAGAAAAGGAGTGGGCTATGCATTATTTTATGCTGATAAATATGACATTTTAGAAGGCATTTAAACATATGGAGTGATACAGTCAGACTTTCATTTCAGGAAGAGTACTCTGGTAGCAGTGTGGAGAATGGACTTGACTGAGGACAAGACCAGAGGCAGTGAAGATGTTAGAAGCGATCCAGTGAAAGAGCTCGTAAGAAAGGAAAGCCAGGGTGACAATTAGGTGACACTGCAAAACTGACTCAACAAATGGTTTCTGAGTGCCAGGCACGATTTGCAATAGTCAGCAAGACAGATATACCGTCCCTGACTTAGTGATGCAGCTTACCTAGGACTGGTATCAGAGCTGGAAGTTGTGTATCTTAAGTCCAGATCCAAGCCTAATATGCTTTTGACCAGATACAACAGCCAGGCCACCCCTCGGTCCTAAGACTCGCTCTGTCTGTTACCTCTGATGCCAGTGTAGCTAACTATCCTTGTGTCTGCTTTTTGAGTCACCACAATGGCCAGATTTTTCCAGGCAGCACTTTTATTGATTTAAGAACTTTATAAGAATAAGCTGAAACCTCATAAATTTCCTTGGTTTGGCTCAACATAACATTCTCTAGGAGATGGCTATTCCAAAAATCAATATGCTTTCCTTTTTAAATGGTGCCAAGCTCTTTGTCACAGTGGCATTTGCCATCTGCTGGGCATTACTAACTACTTCCTGGGGCAGGGCAAGCCTAGGTTTGGTGAAAATAGCTTTCTCCAGTCACTTCAATCCCCTTGGTCGAAAGCAGAGGATGTGGGAAGCCTGGCATCCTGAATTCATCTGGTTTGCTTTTAGTTCCTCCTCTAACTATAGAATTGTAGAACATTGGGGCTGGGAGAAATCACAGAATTTAATCCAGCCCACACACTGGAGAGAGGAAGAGATCCAAGCTCAGAATGATTTGCAAAGTCCACAGCTACTTCTCCATAAACCCAGGACTAGAATCCCGGTCTTTCCAGTGCTCTTTCTTTTTTTTCTTTTAATTTTTTCTTTTTTTTTGGCCACTTATATTGGTCTTTCATTTGTTTGCATCTTTGTTCTTTGGCCCGTGTGGGCCTTCCATCGCAGTGACCTCTCTCGCTGCAGAGCACCGGCTCTGGGCATGTGTGCTCCAGAGCTCTGGCTCGGTAGTTGGACACATCGGTTCAGTCGCTCCGCGGCACGTGGGATCTTCCCAGGCCAGGGATGGAACCGGCGCCCCTTGCACTGCAAGGCGGTGTCTGTACCCAATGGACCACCAGGGAAGCCCCAGTGCTCTTTCTTCTAAGCCACACAACTGCACCACAGTATTGAGAACCAGGGGCCTAGGCTTACTTGCCTTATACTTTGGGGAAATGACACTTCAGTTTTTGCTCCCAAAGACCATTTCTAATTCAAACCTCCTGTTTATTCACATCCAGTGTTGGTCCCTCATCATTCCATCTGGCTGTAGGGAGGTCAGAACCTGTGCAGGCAACCCAGAAGCAGGCATGATTTCAGGTGATATCAAGGACCCAGGGGAGGGCCTTCCTTTTCTCACTTACTTTGAGGTATCTAAGATTTATACAGCTTCCCTGGTGGCTCAGATGGTAAAGAGTCTGTCTGCAATGTGGGAGACCCAGATTCGATTTCTGAATTGGGAAGATCCTCTGGAAAAGGAAACGGCAACCCACTCCAGTATTCTTGCCTGGAAAATTTCCTTGGTTTGGCTCAACATAACATTCTCTAGGAGATGGCTATTCCAAAAATCAATATGCTTTCCTTTTTAAATGGTGCCAAGCTCTTTGTCACAGTGGCATTTGCCATCTGCTGGGCATTACTAACTACTTCCTGGGGCAGGGCAAGCCTAGGTTTGGTGAAAATAGCTTTCTCCAGTCACTTCAATCCCCTTGGTCGAAAGCAGAGGATGTGGGAAGCCTGGCATCCTGAATTCATCTGGTTTGCTTTTAGTTCCTCCTCTAACTATAGAATTGTAGAACATTGGGGCTGGGAGAAATCACAGAATTTAATCCAGCCCACACACTGGAGAGAGGAAGAGATCCAAGCTCAGAATGATTTGCAAAGTCCACAGCTACTTCTCCATAAACCCAGGACTAGAATCCCGGTCTTTCCAGTGCTCTTTCTTTTTTTTCTTTTAATTTTTTCTTTTTTTTTGGCCACTTATATTGGTCTTTCATTTGTTTGCATCTTTGTTCTTTGGCCCGTGTGGGCCTTCCATCGCAGTGACCTCTCTCGCTGCAGAGCACCGGCTCTGGGCATGTGTGCTCCAGAGCTCTGGCTCGGTAGTTGGACACATCGGTTCAGTCGCTCCGCGGCACGTGGGATCTTCCCAGGCCAGGGATGGAACCGGCGCCCCTTGCACTGCAAGGCGGTGTCTGTACCCAATGGACCACCAGGGAAGCCCCAGTGCTCTTTCTTCTAAGCCACACAACTGCACCACAGTATTGAGAACCAGGGGCCTAGGCTTACTTGCCTTATACTTTGGGGAAATGACACTTCATTTTTTGCTCCCAAAGACCATTTCTAATTCAAACCTCCTGTTTATTCACATCCAGTGTTGGTCCCTCATCATTCCATCTGGCTGTAGGGAGGTCAGAACCTGTGCAGGCAACCCAGAAGCAGGCATGATTTCAGGTGATATCAAGGACCCAGGGGAGGGCCTTCCTTTTCTCACTTACTTTGAGGTATCTAAGATTTATACAGCTTCCCTGGTGGCTCAGATGGTAAAGAGTCTGTCTGCAATGTGGGAGACCCAGATTCGATTTCTGAATTGGGAAGATCCTCTGGAAAAGGAAACGGCAACCCACTCCAGTATTCTTGCCTGGAAAATTCCATGGACAGAGAAGCCTGGCAGGCTACAGTCCAAGGGGTCGCAACGAGGCGAACATGACTGAGGGACTAGCACTTTCACTTTTCAAGACTTCTCCAAGATAGAATTTTTCATTATATAAGACGAGCTCAGGCCCTGGGTGCCAATAAACCAGGAAGGAAAACGCGATGACTTTAGCTGACACTGAATAGCATGTACTTGACGCTGGACCCCTTCCGGAAGCTCCTGTTGACAGTCAGGATGGAAGGCTGTGCAAAAGCACATTAGGATCCTTAGAAAGGATGAGGAGAAGCTCACTGTGCTAGAAGGAAGGGAAAGGGGTTTGCGTTTCTGTGTGCACAAACACACATGTATGGTGGCGCTGAAACAGGGAGGTTTCAAGGACGAGCTTGCCTACGATGATAACTGCTCCACAGCATCAGAGCGTGGTCCTGCCTTGACCCTATCCATCCATCCAAGGTGCCTGTGTCCTCATCCTGGGCCTGCATGCCTAAGCACTTCCATCCCACGAGCCAACAACAAGGAATATGGGGGAGCAAGATGTCTTCAAGCCAGTGAGCACCTAGCCAGCTGTGCTGCAGAGATGAATCCACAGATTACCTTGTGAGGCATCCCCTGTTACAGGAATTGCCATGAAGACTCCCTATGCAGGGACATTTAGTATGCCAGAGTCTACACTAGAACTCCGTATGATGCTGCAATAGTGCATACACGTCTTTATACATTTATCCAAACCCACAACTGTGCTCCACCAAGAGTGAGCCGTAAAATAAACCATGGACTTTGGGTGACTGTGATGGGTCAGTGTAGGTTCATCACTTGCCCCAAAGGGACCGCTCTGGTGAAGGATGTTGATAATGGAGAGAGCTGTATGTGGGTGAGGGGGGAAATCTTCATACCTTCCACTCAATTTGGCTATAAATCTAAAACTGCTCTAAAAAATAGAATTTGTTAAAAAGAGCAGGCTTCCCTGGTAGCTGAGATGGTAAAGAATCCACCTGTAATGCAGGAGACCCAGATTCTATCCCTGGCTGGGGAAAATCCCCTGGAGGAGAAAATGGCAACCCACTCCAGTATTCTTGACTGGGAAATCCCACAGCCAGAGGAGTCTGGTGGGCCACAGTCCATGGATTCCTAGTTCATGGCACCTGGTGGGTTGGCTGGGATTTCCTGCAGGGCATACACAGAGGAGGTGGCAGGTGGAGTGAAAGAGGCTCAGGTGGGAACCAGGGACTCGACAATTTCTGCCTCTCACTGTGTGGTCTTGACCCCCATAGCAATGACTGTAAAATGAGGAGGACAGGTTTTGGGGGTTCACAGCTGCATTCTGATTTCATGGTCTTCATTAAAGATATTTTTCCAGACTCTGTATTCTTGAAAGAACTGAGTTGTGGAATTAAAAAGAAAGAAAGGTTCCCATTTTCTCAACTAAGACTCGTGGCTCCATCCGGTTTTACTGGCAGTGTCCAGAGCACTGCCATGATCCAGCTAAGATCTTGTCCTCGTCCAAAGAGGCCTCTGTGCTCTGGGTCTTACTCAGAGTATCTGTAGGGGCTGTTCAGGGGGGCACAGCATCTGTTCTGTGCCTCACACAGCAAGCTGGCCTCTCACCCAGGAGGACTGTGATCTTCTTGGAAGACACTTCAGCTGTGACCTTGAGTCCAGGATCCTGCCAGCAGGGTGGGGTGCTGACATTCAGGCCAGATGGTCATTTCTCCTTGAGTCTCTTTGGTTCTTCTTCCTCCCTTCCATTCTCAGAGACCTACCTGGGTTGCCATCCCTGGGCCAGCAGGAGCTTCAGAGATGTGTTTATCTTTCTTTTGTAGCTCCCACCAGACGGTAAGTCCACCCAAAGCAGAATGTTATTTTTAACATCATCCAGCAGTTCCCGGGTCGCTCACTTGGGGACTCAGGCTTGCACTCCAGCCCCTGGTCAGGGCCTCAGCATCTTCAAGCGAGCTGGAGGGAAGCTCCAGCCCTGAGGCCTGCTGGGTTGGGACTTCAGTCCCTTTAAATTCAACTGAGTGCCTATGAGTCTCACCTACCACACCTGTTTGGTAGCAGCTAATAAAAATTTGTTAAAAGAGCAGGCTTCCCTGGTAGCTGAGATGGTAAAGAATCCACCTGTAATGCAGGAGACCCAGATTCTATCCCTGGCTGGGGAAAATCCCCTGGAGGAGAAAATGGCAACCCACTCCAGTATTCTTGACTGGGAAATCCCACAGCCAGAGGAGTCTGGTGGGCCACAGTCCATGGATTCCTAGTTCATGGCACCTGGTGGGTTGGCTGGGATTTCCTGCAGGGCATACACAGAGGAGGTGGCAGGTGGAGTGAAAGAGGCTCAGGTGGGAACCAGGGACTCGACAATTTCTGCCTCTCACTGTGTGGTCTTGACCCCCATAGCAATGACTGTAAAATGAGGAGGACAGGTTTTGGGGGTTCACAGCTGCATTCTGATTTCATGGTCTTCATTAAAGATATTTTTCCAGACTCTGTATTCTTGAAAGAACTGAGTTGTGGAATTAAAAAGAAAGAAAGGTTCCCATTTTCTCAACTAAGACTCGTGGCTCCATCCGGTTTTACTGGCAGTGTCCAGAGCACTGCCATGATCCAGCTAAGATCTTGTCCTCGTCCAAAGAGGCCTCTGTGCTCTGGGTCTTACTCAGAGTATCTGTAGGGGCTGTTCAGGGGGGCACAGCATCTGTTCTGTGCCTCACACAGCAAGCTGGCCTCTCACCCAGGAGGACTGTGATCTTCTTGGAAGACACTTCAGCTGTGACCTTGAGTCCAGGATCCTGCCAGCAGGGTGGGGTGCTGACATTCAGGCCAGATGGTCATTTCTCCTTGAGTCTCTTTGGTTCTTCTTCCTCCCTTCCATTCTCAGAGACCTACCTGGGTTGCCATCCCTGGGCCAGCAGGAGCTTCAGAGATGTGTTTATCTTTCTTTTGTAGCTCCCACCAGACGGTAAGTCCACCCAAAGCAGAATGTTATTTTTAACATCATCCAGCAGTTCCCGGGTCGCTCACTTGGGGACTCAGGCTTGCACTCCAGCCCCTGGTCAGGGCCTCAGCATCTTCAAGCGAGCTGGAGGGAAGCTCCAGCCCTGAGGCCTGCTGGGTTGGGACTTCAGTCCCTTTAAATTCAACTGAGTGCCTATGAGTCTCACCTACCACACCTGTTTGGTAGCAGCAGGAGCTAAAGAACTCGGGCAGTGTCCAAGTCTTTAATCAGCAAAAGCATTTTATGAACTCAAGCACGTTTTCAAGGTTTTCTTCTGCTTGTCTAGCAAAACACCAACCCCCAGTGCTCTGTTCCGGACTGCAGGCAGGCTTGGATGCCTGTACCCTGATGAGCTGCCTGCTGCCTCGCTGCAGGGACAAGCCTATCTATTTAGTGGCCCTTGTAATGGGAGGAGTACCTTATTTCCCTCAGTCTCTTTCCATTCAACCTCCCACTGACAGCTTTCTTTTCCTCCTGAAGGGCTTTATTTTTTTTTTAATTTTTTTTTTATTTATTTTAAATGTTTTACAGAGTTTTGTTGTTCACAGACATGTATGTTCCCAGATCAGTCATATGCATATCCATGGTCCCCACCCCTCTTGTTCCCCCCATCCCACCCCTCCAGACCATCGCCCCAAGCCATTGTAAGCACTCCTACTCCCTTAGCACTATGACACTAGCTATCTTTTCCACACATAACAGTATAGGTTTCCATGTTACTCCCTCCATGCTTCCCCCTCCTATTTCTTCCCCACAATGTCCCTATGTCTATGCTCTGTCTGTTTTTCCATGAGTTCACTGCATGTGTTATCAAGACTATCCTACTAGATTCCATATATGTGTGTTAGTATACTGTATTTGTCTTTCTCTTTTTGACTTACTTCACTTTTTATGATAGGTTCTAGAGCCAGCCACTTCATTAGGACTGAGTCTTCTGCATTTCTTTTAACAGCTGAGTAGTATTCCATTGTATATATGTACCAGAGCTTCTGTATCCATTCATTTGTCAATGGACATCTAGGTTGCTTCCAAGTTCTGGCTATTGTATAGAGAGCTGCAATGAACATAGCGGAACTGAAAAGAAAAATGAACATGTGGGACCTCATGAAACTTAAAAGCTTTTGTACAGCAAAAGAAATTACAAAAAAGCTCAACAGACACCCCACAGAGTGGGAGAAAAAATCACAGACAAAATAAAAGAAGGCCTGCTGGGTTGGGACTTCAGTCCCTTTAAATTCAACTGAGTGCCTATGAGTCTCACCTACCACACCTGTTTGGTAGCAGCAGGAGCTAAAGAACTCGGGCAGTGTCCAAGTCTTTAATCAGCAAAAGCATTTTATGAACTCAAGCACGTTTTCAAGGTTTTCTTCTGCTTGTCTAGCAAAACACCAACCCCCAGTGCTCTGTTCCGGACTGCAGGCAGGCTTGGATGCCTGTACCCTGATGAGCTGCCTGCTGCCTCGCTGCAGGGACAAGCCTATCTATTTAGTGGCCCTTGTAATGGGAGGAGTACCTTATTTCCCTCAGTCTCTTTCCATTCAACCTCCCACTGACAGCTTTCTTTTCCTCCTGAAGGGCTTTATTTTTTTTTTAATTTTTTTTTATTCTTTATTTTAAAGGTTTTACAGAGTTTTGTTGTTCACAGACATGTATGTTCCCAGATCAGTCATATGCATATCCATGGTCCCCACCCCCCTCCCCCCAGTTCCCCATCCCACCCCTCCAGACCATCGCCCCAAGCCATTGTAAGCACTCCTACTCCCTTAGCACTATGACACTAGCTATCTTTTCCACACATAACAGTATAGGTTTCCATGTTACTCCCTCCATGCTTCCCCCTCCTATTTCTTCCCCACAATGTCCCTATGTCTATGCTCTGTCTGTTTTTCCATGAGTTCACTGCATGTGTTATCAAGACTATCCTACTAGATTCCATATATGTGTGTTAGTATACTGTATTTGTCTTTCTCTTTTTGACTTACTTCACTTTTTATGATAGGTTCTAGAGCCAGCCACTTCATTAGGACTGAGTCTTCTGCATTTCTTTTAACAGCTGAGTAGTATTCCATTGTATATATGTACCAGAGCTTCTGTATCCATTCATTTGTCAATGGACATCTAGGTTGCTTCCAAGTTCTGGCTATTGTATAGAGAGCTGCAATGAACATAGCGGAACTGAAAAGAAAAATGAACATGTGGGACCTCATGAAACTTAAAAGCTTTTGTACAGCAAAAGAAATTACAAAAAAGCTCAACAGACACCCCACAGAGTGGGAGAAAATCACAGCAAATGAAACAACAGACAAAGAATTAATCTCCAAAATCTACAAGCAACTCAGACAACTCAGCACAGGGAAAACGAACAACCCAATCAAAAAATGAGAAAAAGATCTAAAGAGACGCCTCTCCAAAGAGGACATACAGATGGCCCAAAAGCACATGAAACGATGCTCAACCTCGCTTATTATTAGAGAAATGCAAATTAAAACTACAATGAGATACCACCTCACACCCATCAGAATGGTCATCATCAATAAATCTACAGACAATAAATGCTGGAGAGGGTGCGGAGAAAAGGGAACAACCCTCTTGCATTGCTGGTGGAAATGTGAATTGATACAGCCTCTATGGAAGACAGTATGGAGATTTCTTAAAAAACTAAAAATAGAAGCACCCTATGACCCAGAAATCCCACTATTAGGCTTATATCTTGATGAAATCAAAACTGAAAGAAGCACCTGTACTCCTGAAGGGTTTTTTTTTTTTTAAGATTTATTTATTTATTTATTGGGCGGGGGTCAGGTTGGGGAGGGAGGGAAGCGGGCTGGCCACTTCTATTGGTCTTTCATTTCTCCATGTTCATCCATCTTTGTTCTTTGGCTCCTGTGGGCCTCCCATCGCAGTGGCGTCTGTCATCGCAGAGTGCCGGCTCTGGGCGCATGCGCTCCAGAGCTCAGGCTCAGCAATTGGACACATCAGTCCAGCCGCTCCGCGGCACATGGGATCTTCCCAGGCCAGGGATCGAACCGGCGCCCCTTGCACTGCAAGGCGGTGTCCTTACCCACTGGACCACCAGGGGAAGCCCCCTCCTGAAGGGTTTTAATACCTTCTCCTCTTTGGAGTTCAGTAACCTTGCCTCTCCACTCCCAGCCAGAGCCCTCAGCCCTTTCTGCACTCCCCAAAGCACACATCCGTTGACTGGTCCTGGGATATATGAGCTGAGTGATCAAGATTCAGGGAGTTCAGGGCAGACCAGAGCATTATAAGCGCCTCCCCCCCACCACACACATACACAGTGCTCCCATTATCCTGGGTTAACTCTGACAAGGGCCTGGGCAGGGGGCACACAAGGCCTGTGACTGGGTTTTCAGATGAAGGGCTACCAGCTTCTTCGCTCTTCCCCTCTGAGAGAATTTCCCATAAAAGCAGGGAGCCGGGCTGAGGATGGGCCACACAATTTTGCCTGGGTCTTTTCTGGTAATCTGTTGGTGGCTGGTTGTTGGAAAGGATCTAATTACATGGAAAAAAGCAACTGCATCCAAAGTTGGGGGCAGTGGTTTGCTGTGTACATAAACATGAGAAGAGTGATTCCACAGCAAGCAAAGCCTTCCCTTTCAGGGAGCTGGCGAGGCCCCAGCCTCCTGCCCGTACCTGTTCCGTGCTGGGCAGCAGCTGGGGCCTGGGCCTTGCTGAGAGTGCTAGGCACTTTGTGGCCAGCCCTGGGACCCAGATGAATCAGTGGGGCAGGGGCCTAGAGTTTCCATTTGGCCACTGTCTTCCCGTACTGTCACAGAACTAAAAATGGAGATTTCATAAAAAACTAAGAATAGAAGCACCCTATGACCCAGAAATCCCACTATTAGGCTTATATCTTGATGAAATCAAAACTGAAAGAAGCACCTGTACTCCTGAAGGGTTTTTTTTTTTTTTAAGATTTATTTATTTATTTTGGGCGGGGGCGAGTTTGGGAGGGAGGTGGGTGGGCGGGCCACTGCCATTGTTCTTTCATTTCTCCATCTTCATCCATCTTTGTTCCTTGGTCCTGTGGGCCTCCCATCGCAGTGGCGTCTGTCATCGCAGAGTGCCGGCTCTGGGTTCATGCGCTCCAGAGCTCCCCTCGGTAATTGGACACATCCGTCCAGCCGTTCCGTGGCATGTGGGATCTTCCCAGGCCAGGGATTGAACCGGCGCCCCTTGCACTGCAAGGCGGTGTCCTTACCCACTGGACCACCAGGGGAAGCCCCCTCCTGAAGGGTTTTAATACCTTCTCCTCTTTGGAGTTCAGTAACCTTGCCTCTCCACTCCCAGCCAGAGCCCTCAGCCCTTTCTGCACTCCCCAAAGCACACATCCGTTGACTGGTCCTGGGATATATGAGCTGAGTGATCAAGATTCAGGGAGTTCAGGGCAGACCAGAGCATTATAAGCGCCTCCCCCCCACCACACACATACACAGTGCTCCCATTATCCTGGGTTAACTCTGACAAGGGCCTGGGCAGGGGGCACACAAGGCCTGTGACTGGGTTTTCAGATGAAGGGCTACCAGCTTCTTCGCTCTTCCCCTCTGAGAGAATTTCCCATAAAAGCAGGGAGCCGGGCTGAGGATGGGCCACACAATTTTGCCTGGGTCTTTTCTGGTAATCTGTTGGTGGCTGGTTGTTGGAAAGGATCTAATTACATGGAAAAAAGCAACTGCATCCAAAGTTGGGGGCAGTGGTTTGCTGTGTACATAAACATGAGAAGAGTGATTCCACAGCAAGCAAAGCCTTCCCTTTCAGGGAGCTGGCGAGGCCCCAGCCTCCTGCCCGTACCTGTTCCGTGCTGGGCAGCAGCTGGGGCCTGGGCCTTGCTGAGAGTGCTAGGCACTTTGTGGCCAGCCCTGGGACCCAGATGAATCAGTGGGGCAGGGGCCTAGAGTTTCCATTTGGCCACTGTCTTCCCTAGTCTATTCTGTCTCACAGGAAAGACAAAGCCTATGGAAAAAGTTCAGGAAATGAAAATCCATTCAGAAAGGAGCCTATAGCAGGATGTGTGTGTGTGTGTGTGTGTGTGTTTACGTGTGTGTATGTGTGGCTGTTGGGGGATCCTTACAACGCTGATGGCTTTTATTTCGGGACAATGGAATGCAGCAGAAATATTCTCTTTACTCTCTTACTGCTCATACACAGACACATCCATGAATGCTCACTTTATGTACATTACCTGCAAAGAATTCCCTTCTTTCTGCTGCATGCCCCTCCAGTGGGGTCTTCCAGTGTGCTAATTCAATACCTTAATTTTTTCTGTAAGATCCAGGAAAAGGCTCAGATGTACCCTGGGGAGCCTGAGAGCACGCGGAGGAGCCGCAGCGGCTTCCTCCCCTTTGCATCGGCTCCCTCAGAGGCCTCCAAGGAGCCGTGAAAGAGAATAGCTGAGGCAGCCTGGGGAGCTGAGAGCTGGAGGCAGAGTTCATCCTGGGGTCAGGGCCGGGAGCTAAAGCAGCTGAAGCTCTGCCCAGAAGGAGAGGCCGAGTCCAGAGCTGAGGGTCGAGGGGAGAGGATGGCTGGGGAGGGCAGCGGTGGCCAGTGCACTCTCAGGAGAAAGGTCTTTGACGTTTTCAGAAACCCTTCTCTGCAGTAGCAGCATCCTCTCTCCCCTCCCCACGGCATTCTGCATCTCCTCCCTCTGCCAGAGCCCAACAACATGGTGGCCAGGAAATCAATCCTTTCCAACTTCCTGCAGATGTAAGCCAACACAATTTTGCCTGGGTCTTTTCTGGTAATCTGTTGGTGGCTGGTTGTTGGAAAGGATCTAATTACATGGAAAAAAGCAACTGCATCCAAAGTTGGGGGCAGTGGTTTGCTGTGTACATAAACATGAGAAGAGTGATTCCACAGCAAGCAAAGCCTTCCCTTTCAGGGAGCTGGCGAGGCCCCAGCCTCCTGCCCGTACCTGTTCCGTGCTGGGCAGCAGCTGGGGCCTGGGCCTTGCTGAGAGTGCTAGGCACTTTGTGGCCAGCCCTGGGACCCAGATGAATCAGTGGGGCAGGGGCCTAGAGTTTCCATTTGGCCACTGTCTTCCCTAGTCTATTCTGTCTCACAGGAAAGACAAAGCCTATGGAAAAAGTTCAGGAAATGAAAATCCATTCAGAAAGGAGCCTATAGCAGGATGTGTGTGTGTGTGTGTGTGTGTGTTTACGTGTGTGTATGTGTGGCTGTTGGGGGATCCTTACAACGCTGATGGCTTTTATTTCGGGACAATGGAATGCAGCAGAAATATTCTCTTTACTCTCTTACTGCTCATACACAGACACATCCATGAATGCTCACTTTATGTACATTACCTGCAAAGAATTCCCTTCTTTCTGCTGCATGCCCCTCCAGTGGGGTCTTCCAGTGTGCTAATTCAATACCTTAATTTTTTCTGTAAGATCCAGGAAAAGGCTCAGATGTACCCTGGGGAGCCTGAGAGCACGCGGAGGAGCCGCAGCGGCTTCCTCCCCTTTGCATCGGCTCCCTCAGAGGCCTCCAAGGAGCCGTGAAAGAGAATAGCTGAGGCAGCCTGGGGAGCTGAGAGCTGGAGGCAGAGTTCATCCTGGGGTCAGGGCCGGGAGCTAAAGCAGCTGAAGCTCTGCCCAGAAGGAGAGGCCGAGTCCAGAGCTGAGGGTCGAGGGGAGAGGATGGCTGGGGAGGGCAGCGGTGGCCAGTGCACTCTCAGGAGAAAGGTCTTTGACGTTTTCAGAAACCCTTCTCTGCAGTAGCAGCATCCTCTCTCCCCTCCCCACGGCATTCTGCATCTCCCCTCCCCCTCTGCCAGAGCCCAACAACATGGTGGCCAGGAAATCAATCCTTTCCAACTTCCTGCAGATGTAAGCCAACGTATTCTTTCTCCTAGGGTCATTTGCCTTGTAAGCTTTGGCCCTGGTTGCAAAATAAAAGCTATTTCCCCTTATAAACGACTGACATAGTCAACCCACTGATAGGAGAAAAATTTTAGGGGCAGGAACAGCTTCGGGACTTTGGAACTTTAGTTCCTTCCGACACCAGTCCTGCTCTGGAGAACAGGACGCCGCTGCCAAGGTCTGATCTATCACACTGGAAGTTTGTCTTCTGCTTGCCTTCAAAAAAGGCGAATCTGAACGTTTTACTGTTTGTCTCTTAAGGGTAAAGCATTTCCCCGCAAAGCCGGGTTTCTTCAACTCTTGCCTCGGACAGAGGCAACACAGTGACTGTATAAGGGACAATCATGTTCATTTCCACATCATGGCGTGACGTCTCAGGCACGGACAGGACATAGAACAGTTCATTCTGATGTCCAGAAGAGGTAAGAACCATGAAGTGGTGTGAACAGAAAGAAGCCTAAGTTTAAAGTCAGGAGACCTGAGTCCACTAATGACTATGTTAGGGGAAACACTGGCTGAAACCGTCCACCTTGGTCAGGTACTACAGTAACCATCTGTGGAGTTACTCTATGGCAGGAGGTCCTGGTAAGGAACACAGAACTAACAAGCCACCACCAGCAGGAAACCACCTCCCAGAATCCTCCTTGTTCGAATCTATCTTGGCTAAGCAATGCATGAGTCACCAGGAAGGACCTGGAGTAAGCGTGATTGGTCAGAGACAACCCAAAAACTAACCCCATCACCATAAAATTGAGACATCGGCTCCTCAGAGGCCTCCAAGGAGCCGTGAAAGAGAATAGCTGAGGCAGCCTGGGGAGCTGAGAGCTGGAGGCAGAGTTCATCCTGGGGTCAGGGCCGGGAGCTAAAGCAGCTGAAGCTCTGCCCAGAAGGAGAGGCCGAGTCCAGAGCTGAGGGTCGAGGGGAGAGGATGGCTGGGGAGGGCAGCGGTGGCCAGTGCACTCTCAGGAGAAAGGTCTTTGACGTTTTCAGAAACCCTTCTCTGCAGTAGCAGCATCCTCTCTCCCCTCCCCACGGCATTCTGCATCTCCCCTCCCCCTCTGCCAGAGCCCAACAACATGGTGGCCAGGAAATCAATCCTTTCCAACTTCCTGCAGATGTAAGCCAACGTATTCTTTCTCCTAGGGTCATTTGCCTTGTAAGCTTTGGCCCTGGTTGCAAAATAAAAGCTATTTCCCCTTATAAACGACTGACATAGTCAACCCACTGATAGGAGAAAAATTTTAGGGGCAGGAACAGCTTCGGGACTTTGGAACTTTAGTTCCTTCCGACACCAGTCCTGCTCTGGAGAACAGGACGCCGCTGCCAAGGTCTGATCTATCACACTGGAAGTTTGTCTTCTGCTTGCCTTCAAAAAAGGCGAATCTGAACGTTTTACTGTTTGTCTCTTAAGGGTAAAGCATTTCCCAAAGCCGGGTTTCTTCAACTCTTGCCTCGGACAGAGGCAACACAGTGACTGTATAAGGGACAATCATGTTCATTTCCACATCATGGCGTGACGTCTCAGGCACGGACAGGACATAGAACAGTTCATTCTGATGTCCAGAAGAGGTAAGAACCATGAAGTGGTGTGAACAGAAAGAAGCCTAAGTTTAAAGTCAGGAGACCTGAGTCCACTAATGACTATGTTAGGGGAAACACTGGCTGAAACCGTCCACCTTGGTCAGGTACTACAGTAACCATCTGTGGAGTTACTCTATGGCAGGAGGTCCTGGTAAGGAACACAGAACTAACAAGCCACCACCAGCAGGAAACCACCTCCCAGAATCCTCCTTGTTCGAATCTATCTTGGCTAAGCAATGCATGAGTCACCAGGAAGGACCTGGAGTAAGCGTGATTGGTCAGAGACAACCCAAAAACTAACCCCATCACCATAAAATCTGAGACTGTGAGCCACACGGCAGAGCAGCTCTCCTGGGTTCCCTTACCCTCCTGTTCTCCTTCGCAAGGGTTCTTCTTCCTAGTAAAGCCTCCTACTTTATCAGCCCGTGTGTCTCCTCAGACAAGTCATTTCCAATTGTTAGACAAGAGCCCCCTTTCAGGCCCTGGAAGGGGTCTCCCTTCCTGCAACAGTTGCATGGTCTTATATCCTCATCTGAAAAATGAAATGCAAGCTGTTTTTCATGAGATGGTTGAGGGAGTCAAAAGACAGAGTTCATGTAAAAGAATTTTTAAAGTTGTAAGTCCTATCAAAACATAAGTTTTTGTATATTTGAATTTGTGAGAAATAGCTTCTTCTTAACAGGTCCCTCCAAGGCACTGGGCCTGCAATTCAGGTTCCTGCCACTAGAGGGACAGTGTTGGCCTGCAAAAACCAAGCATTTGCAACATTGCCTTAGGCACTTCAAGCCAAGGTTCCTTACCAATTACCTGGAAGTCTCCATGTGAGCTAAGATCCCTGACTTAGATAACAGCCCCTTCACAATAAATGTGAACTTTATACGCTTTGCACCAGGACCTGGAACTAAGACTGTGCTTCTTTTTAGAGGCTTCCAGTCCCTGAAAGTGGTAAAGGAGCCCAAGAGCAACTGTTTTTAATAAATCAAGTCATGGACTCTGCTCCATGTCATTTTGATAAACTGAATTGCTTTACGGCCAGAAAACAAGGCTACTGGTTCTATCTTGCTCTTGGTTTCACAAATCCAGACTTTCCCATCTTAGTTGAGCATGTAATATGTGAAACTTTCTTTAAGCTTTATTCTGCCTGAGTCACTCAATCATGTCCAACTCTTTGCGACCCCATCAACTGCAGCCCTCCAAGCTCCTCTGTCCATGGGGATTCTCCAGGCAAGAATACTGCAGTGAGTTGCCATGCCCTCCTCCAGGGGGTCTTCCCAACCCAGAGATTGAACCCAGGTCTCCCACATGGCAGGTAGATTCTTTACCATCTGAGACACCAGGGAAGCCCAAGAATTCTGGAGTGGGTAGATCCCTTCTCCAGGGATCTTCCCAACCCAGGGATTGAACCAGGGTCTGCTGCATTGCAGGTAGGTTCTTTGCCACTGAGCTACCAGGGAAGCCCAAGCTTTGTTGAGGCCATACCAAAGTGTCCATTCTACAGTGGTTAGTCCCAAAATACACCATCACAGGACTTCATCCTGTGTCTGCTAGGAACATTTGCACCTCATTTAGACAACTTGCTGATGTACAGGCTGTAAGCCCTGAAACTCCCCTCTCAGGGAATCTGGCTTTAAGAGTAGACCATGGGGCTTCCCCTGGTGGTCCAGTGGGTAAGGACACTGCCTTGCAGTGCAAGGGGTGCCAGTTCGATCCCTGGCCTGGGAAGATCCCATGTGTCGCAGAGCAGCTGGACCAATATGTCCAATTACCGAGCCAGAGCTCTGGAGTGCATGCGCCCAGAGCCGGTGCTCTGCGACGACAGACGCCACCGCGATGGGAGGCCCACAGGAGCCAAAGAACAAGGACAGATGAAAATAGAGAAATGAAAGACCAATAGAAGTGGCCCACCCACCCGCCCAAAATAAATAAATAAATAAATCTTAAAAAAAAAAAGAGTAGACCATGAAGAAGAACAGTTATCGAACCAGCAGGCTGGGTACATGGTTCATAAAACTTGAAGGTGGTCAGAGTAATAAGGTCACAGCCCGGCACAGAGATACATGCAGGAGATCCTCCAGCTTCTCCTTTTCGTGGCTGTAGCACTAGCCCAGGGACTAGACAGCACAGTGTTTTGTTTTGTTTTTAACCCCATTCTCTGTGTTCCTGCTTTACTTTGTCCCTATGCTACGCTGTCTCCAGAGAGTTGGGGGTGGGGCTGTCAGTTTTCCTAAAGTCTCATTCCTGCCTGAGTGCCGTGGACTGAACCAGTGGGCTTCTGAAGCTGAGCAAAACTCACTTAACTCACTTAACTTAAAGCTTAAATTGGTTAAGAGTGGAAACCAATATTCATCTCCTAAGAGATGCCCCATGAGTCAGGAGCTACATGGAAGTCTGAGATTGTAGGGCTGAACCTCTAAGTTAGGAATGCTGTGCAGTGCTTCTGAATTTTTAAAATATTTATTTATTTATTTGACTGCATCAGGTCCTAGTTGGGGCACAGGGGATCCTCAATGGGCCATTCAAGATCTTTTGTTGTGGAGCACAAACTCTCTAGTTGTGGCATGCAGACTTCAGTAGTTGCACACACAGGCTTAGTTGCTCCAAGGCATGTGGGATCTTAGCTCCTCACCAACCTGTGTCCCCTGCACTGCAAGGTAAATTTTTAATCACTGGACTACCAGAGAAGTCCCAGTTCCTGGATTACTAATGTAGGTCAGTAGAACAGAGAACTTGCAGGTGTACAAGCTGGACTTAGAAAAGGCAGAGGAACCAGAGACCAAATTGCCAACATCTTCTGGGTCATTGAAAAAGCAAGGAAATTCCAGAAAAACATCCACTTCTGCTTCACTGAGTATGCTAAAGCCTTTGACTGTGTGGATCATAACAAACTATGGCAAATTCTTAAAGAGATGGGAATACCAGACCACCCTAACTACCTCCTGAGAAACTTGTATGCAGCTCAAAAAGCAACAGAAAACAAACATGGAACAATGGATTGGTTCACTATTGGGAAAGGAGTACATCAAGGCTATATATTGTCACCCTGCTTATTTAACTTATATGCAGAGTACATCATGTGAAATGCTGGTCTGCATGACTCACAAACTGGAATTAAGATTGCCAGGAGAGATAACGACATCCTCACATATGCAGATGATACCACTCTAATGGCAGAAAATGAAGAGGAACAAGAAAGCCTCTTGATGAAGGTGAAAGAGGAGAGTGAAAAAGCTGGCTTAGAATTCAACATTCAGGGCTTCCCTGGTGGTGCAGTGGGTAAGGATATCACCTTGCAGTACAAGGGGTGCCGGTTCGATCCCTGGCCTGGGAAGATCCCACATGCCCTGGAGCAGCTGGACCGATGTGTCCAACTACCGAGCCAGAGCTCTGGAGCACATGTGCCCAGAGCCGGTGCCTTGCAGTGAGAGAGGCCACTGCAACAGGAAGTCCACCCACACAGGCCAAGGAACAAAGATGGAAACAAATGAAAGAAAAATAGAAGTGGCCAAAAAAAAAAAAGAAAATCAACATTCATAAAATGAAGATCATGGCATCTATTTGCCATCATTTCATGGCAAACAGATGGGGAAAAAATGGAAACAGTGATAGATTTTATTTTCTTGGGCTCCAAAATCACTGTGGACAGTGACCGCAGCCATGAAATTAAAAGACATTTGCTCCTTGGAAGAAAAGTATGACAAACCTAGACAGTGTATTAAAAAGCAGAGACATCACTTTGCCAACGATGGTTCATCTAGTCAAAGCTATGGTTTTTCCAGTAGTCATGTACAGACGTGAGAGTCAGACCATAATGAAGGCTGAGTGCTGAAGAGTAGATGCCTTTGAACTGTGGACAACAAGGAGATCAAACTAATCAATCCTAAAGAAAATCAATGCTGAATATTCATTGGAAGGACTGGTGCTGAAGCCGAAGCTCCAATACTTTAGCCACCTGATGCAAAGAGCTGAATCACAGGAAACTAAGCCCGAGGGCCACAGCTAGAGAGTCTGTGTGTCACAACAAAGACCCCATGTGCCACAACTGGGACCTGACATAGCCAAATAAATAAATAAGCTTTGGTTAAAAAGGAAACAAAAAAAGAGAGAAAGAAACAAAGAAAAACACAAAAAACCACTGCTTTGTTTATGGTTGCAACTAAGCCCAAAAGACACATATCACGGACTCCCTGGGGCTAGCCATTCTGGCCAATAAGAAGGAACTAGAAACTAGCTGGGCAAGCTGTTGCTTCTTTCCATAGGCACCTCTCTTTACTATTTAATTTTTTTTTTGCTTCTTTTTACCACCTGGCAGGATAACTGGAGGTAGTCCCTCTTAGACCATGGAGGGACAAGTTCCAAAAATGGCCAGGCAGACAGACCAAGGGAGCTAGAGCGTGAGTGACACCATGGAGCTGGCAGCTCCCTAAATTGCCCACTTCCAAACTTCTAAGGTGAAAAGCACCCCATTTGGTCAAGCTCCTCAGCTGGTTCTCTTTATATGCAGTCCAGTGCAATCTCTCATCAGGAAACACTTCCTTTAAGAAGTAATGTTTGGGGCTTCCCCTGGTGGTCCAGTGGGTAAGGGGCAAGGGGCGCCAGTTCGATCCCTGGCCTGTGAAGATCCCACGTGCCACGGAACGGCTGGACTGATGTGTCCAATTACCGAGCCGGCACTCTGCGGCGACAGAGGCCACTGAGATGGGAGGCCCACAAGGGCCAAAGAACAAAGACGGATGAAAATAGAGAAATAAAAGACCAATAGAAGTGGCCGCCGTCTCCCTCCCTCCCACCCTGCCCCCCAAAAGATAAATAAATAAAATAAATGTTTTTTTAAAAAAAGAAGTGATGTTTGCATTGATTCGATAGGAAGAGGCAGGTTCTAAACGTCAGTTAAGTGGAGCATTTATTTGGTGCCAGATAAGCAGGTTTGCTGTGTTCCATGGAGCTCGGATTTGCACCCCCTGAGCTCCTGATGGCTCCCTGCTACTAATGCCTGGAATTTGCCAGGTGAAAGGGAAGGCCGTGATGAGGTTGCTAAGGCAATCGCAGCTTTGTTTTATCCCTAGGGGTATCATTTCGTGGATTAATTGGCAGTCATGGGCTCCCATACGGTGGACTGAAGATGAATTCAAGCTGTAACCAGCCAACTTGGCCCAGCAACCTCTCCTCCTCCCTCTCCTACCCTGGTCCACCAATAGCCTTCCAGTCTTATTCCCAAATTCTCAGCCTCCAGGCAAATTAGCCCTCCCTTTCCTGCCTGCCACAGGCTGCTTTCCCAGGGAGGGGGCCTTTTGAATTCAAGTACAGAAAATCCTCATATTAAAAAAAGAAAAGAAAAAGAAAACCTTCCACTGGTTGCTAGGGTTTCCTGCTCACCAAGCCTTGCTAGGAAAGCGACTCGTCTCTATAGAGACAGCCACGTCACACGGCGGCCGGTGGCCACTGTACAGCAGCCTCAGGAACAGCCCGCCCCCCCGGGGCAAGTAAATGGCCAGGCAGACAGACCAAGGGAGCTAGAGCGTGAGTGACACCATGGAGCTGGCAGCTCCCTAAATTGCCCACTTCCAAACTTCTAAGGTGAAAAGCACCCCATTTGGTCAAGCTCCTCAGCTGGTTCTCTTTATATGCAGTCCAGTGCAATCTCTCATCAGGAAACACTTCCTTTAAGAAGTAATGTTTGGGGCTTCCCCTGGTGGTCCAGTGGGTAAGGGGCAAGGGGCGCCAGTTCGATCCCTGGCCTGTGAAGATCCCACGTGCCACGGAACGGCTGGACTGATGTGTCCAATTACCGAGCCGGCACTCTGCGGCGACAGAGGCCACTGAGATGGGAGGCCCACAAGGGCCAAAGAACAAAGACGGATGAAAATAGAGAAATAAAAGACCAATAGAAGTGGCCCGCCCGTCTCCCTCCCTCCCCACCCTGCCCCCCAAAAGATAAATAAATAAAATAAATGTTTTTTTAAAAAAAGAAGTGATGTTTGCATTGATTCGATAGGAAGAGGCAGGTTCTAAACGTCAGTTAAGTGGAGCATTTATTTGGTGCCAGATAAGCAGGTTTGCTGTGTTCCATGGAGCTCGGATTTGCACCCCCTGAGCTCCTGATGGCTCCCTGCTACTAATGCCTGGAATTTGCCAGGTGAAAGGGAAGGCCGTGATGAGGTTGCTAAGGCAATCGCAGCTTTGTTTTATCCCTAGGGGTATCATTTCGTGGATTAATTGGCAGTCATGGGCTCCCATACGGTGGACTGAAGATGAATTCAAGCTGTAACCAGCCAACTTGGCCCAGCAACCTCTCCTCCTCCCTCTCCTACCCTGGTCCACCAATAGCCTTCCAGTCTTATTCCCAAATTCTCAGCCTCCAGGCAAATTAGCCCTCCCTTTCCTGCCTGCCACAGGCTGCTTTCCCAGGGAGGGGGCCTTTTGAATTCAAGTACAGAAAATCCTCATATTAAAAAAAGAAAAGAAAAAGAAAACCTTCCACTGGTTGCTAGGGTTTCCTGCTCACCAAGCCTTGCTAGGAAAGCGACTCGTCTCTATAGAGACAGCCACGTCACACGGCGGCCGGTGGCCACTGTACAGCAGCCTCGACAGGCTTCCTCCTCCAGCACAGGCTCCTCTCAGAGCCCCTCTCACTGGGTGTGTGCCTGGGGGCTGGGAAGCGAGAGGACCTTGGCATCAATGGTGGCTTCAAAGGCATCGCCATCTCTCTCCCTTTTGTACTGCAAACTGAGACGGCATTTCCAGTAATAAAAAAAAGTGTTCCTCTCTGTATTTCTCCTTTTCTTCTGACCCATGGAAAGATTAGGTTCCTACAACACACACTTATGCAAATACACACACACTGTTCCTATTGGATTAGTGGCAGCTTAGAGGGGAACACTCAGCATTTGATGGAACATTCAGGGATCCCATCTTGCTCATGAGGACTCAAGGCTTACTCAGGCTCAGGTCCCCAAAAGCCCTGGAGTCAATGCAAGATGACAGGGTCTGAGATGGGGGGACCTTCTTCCCTGTGTTACAGAGAATGCAAGGTCATCTAGGCAAAGTCATCATCTCCCTGCACACACATGTCCTATAAATAGACTAATCATGTCCAAATCCAGACACCTATGAAACATCTTAGTAATGATACTAAATATGGGACACCAATTGTACACCAGGAGTGTCTGAGTAAATTAGGACTTTTGCTAGTCCACTAAATACCTAGAAATATGTGACCCATAAAGAACACACACCAGGAAATGCGTTCCTAAATCCCGTTCTCCCAGGAAGGCTCCACAGTTCCTACAAATCAAGGAATTTGGAAAAGCAGAAGCTTTTGGAGATCCTTGTAGGTTCAGAAGTGAAAAGGGAATGGCATTATTGAAGGATTAGAAGAGAGATTTTTAAGAACAAAGACTCTTCTATATTTGATATTTTATACATAGTCTTTGAGGATAGTTACGTACCAGCAACGTATGAGTGCCTGTTTCTACAATACTTTCATCTACATGTCTTCTTAAATCTTTGAAGCCAATGTCTATCCAATGTTCTTTAGAACTAAATCATTCTTCTTACATCTGGCTCCTCTCTCTCTGTTCACAGCCAGACTTCTGTCCACTCAGAAACGTCAGTGCTGATTTGACGAAGGCACGCACAGCGGCTGGAGGGGACTGGCCTGTGTCTGGGGAAAGAGCCCCAGCAGCAAGATGGAAGGAGCCGCCTTCTTCTTATCAGGTTATGAACTCCAGTAAAGCTACGCTACCCTGGCGAAACAGACAGCTAGTGGGCGGCGGCTGTGTGACACAGGCCTGGGCTCTCAGATCACCTAGCGGGGTGGGCTGGGGGTGAGAGGAGGCTCAAGAGGAAGGGACCGTAGGTGTATTTCTGGCTGCTTCACAATGTTGTACAGAAGAAACCAACATAACATTGTAAGCAACTGTTCTCCAATTAGAAGTAAAAATGAAAAAGATCAGTACATAAAACCTATTTAAAACAAAAATGAAAAACAAATGCTATAAGGCCATCTACTACTCTCATTTGACCTTATGCTTGTTAGCTTTTCCAAGCAAATGTTAGCGTCGGTGAATCGCTTCCAATTTTGTTTTTCCTTGAAGTATTATTTTGTGGTATTCACTTACAGGTGAATGTAGGGAAAGTGACATCCTCATTTTGTCTTCCTATTTTCTTGCACAAGAAATTTACCTTTCCATTTTGTCTTCTTTTGTGTTCAGTCTTTTTTTTTTTTTTTAAAAAAAAAAAAAAAAAAAAAACCAAGTTCTTAAACCACAATTCTGGGTATTCTGATTTAGTGTACCTGGAGCTGAGCCAGTGGAAAGACCGTCAGGGGTACAGAGAAAAACCTGAGGGCTCCAAAGACAAGCTTAGCACAGTTGATTTCACGTTATTAGATTAAGGATCCTTTCACATCCTAGAGTTGGCCTCCAAGCCTGAAATTGGGAAGCCCACGTTTTCCCTAAATTGCAGTGTTAATAATTGTGGATAAAACAGCCTTTTATGTGTTGGACTGGGAACCTGGTCAACAGTGCTGGTGTGGAAAGAGACTGGGCTTCGAGTTCAAGGACACAGGTTAGTAATCTGGTCCTCTAGCTCACCAGCTCCATGAACCTGAAAAGTTTAACTTACTTTTCCTTTTCTCTCCACCAGCTGTTAATGTAGACTAATAATACTCCCCACCTAAGTTATTGTGAGGATCAAATGAAATCACCTATCCATTTACACTTGAACACCTGAACGATATCTAAAAGTTATTAAACGTGATTTTTAAAGTGAGATGTATTTTTATAATTTTCTTTTCTAATGGGAAATTATATTTTGAGTTACAAACACCTGGCCTGTAGTTTTGGAAATCGAACAGGCCCTTGAACTTGGGATACTTATAGACTGCAAGAATTCATACCTACGTTTCTCACGTGCTTCAAGAAAGAAAACCAGTCTTGGCGAGGTTATCTTTAAGGACCAGCAAACAGAAGGGTGACTACCTGAGTGCATGGTAGTGGCATTCTGGGAATCACAGAGCAAGATACCCTCAACTCAGTGCTGTCAAGAGCAATATATGTGTGGGGTGTTTTGTTATTGAAATGAAATTCACTAGTGGGAAATTAAAGCTCAGACTCTTCCAAAAATGACACCTCCCGCCAATCCTATTTATCAAAAGGGTCAACAGACAAACCCTAGGGCTGGAAATCCAAAAGGGCTACGTTCCACCAACTGCTGGGCGAGTGAGCTCATTTCATACTCTTCTGATGGGAAAAGCATCTACCCACCCAACCAAGGACCCATGCAAATGATTAAAAATAAATGGGAAGTGTGGTAGCTCAGTGGTAAAAGAACCTGCCTGACAATGCAGGAGACATAAAAAACGCGAGTTTGATTCCTGGGTCAGGAAGATCCCTTGGAGGAGGGCACAGCAACCCACTCCAGTATTCTCTCCTGGAGAATCCCATGGAGAGTGGAGCCTGGAAGGTTACAGTCCATGGGGGCACAAAGATCATCCATGACTGAAGCGACTGAGCACACATGAGAACTTAATCAAAAAGTCCCAACAGTAAAGCTTCATGGCCAATAGGCTAACACATGGAATGACCCTATTGGATGCTCTGAAAGTTAAAGAAATAGGTCATAATTCAAAAAGACACCTGCACAACTTCCCTGGTGGTACAGTGGATAGGAATCTACCTGCCAATGTGGGGGACATTGGTTTGATCCCTGGTCTGGGAAGATTCCACATTGGGTTAGGCCATCACCAGCTCCATGAACCTGAAAAGTTTAACTTACTTTTCCTTCTCTCCACCAGCTGTTAATGTAGACTAATAATACTCCCCACCTAAGTTATTGTGAGGATCAAATGAAATCACCTATCCATTTACACTTGAACACCTGAACGATATCTAAAAGTTATTAAACGTGATTTTTAAAGTGAGATGTATTTTTATAATTTTCTTTTCTAATGGGAAATTATATTTTGAGTTACAAACACCTGGCCTGTAGTTTTGGAAATCGAACAGGCCCTTGAACTTGGGATACTTATAGACTGCAAGAATTCATACCTCGTTTCTCACGTGCTTCAAGAAAGAAAACCAGTCTTGGCGAGGTTATCTTTAAGGACCAGCAAACAGAAGGGTGACTACCTGAGTGCATGGTAGTGGCATTCTGGGAATCACAGAGCAAGATACCCTCAACTCAGTGCTGTCAAGAGCAATATATGTGTGGGGTGTTTTGTTATTGAAATGAAATTCACTAGTGGGAAATTAAAGCTCAGACTCTTCCAAAAATGACACCTCCCGCCAATCCTATTTATCAAAAGGGTCAACAGACAAACCCTAGGGCTGGAAATCCAAAGGTCTACGTTCCACCAACTGCTGGGCGAGTGAGCTCATTTCATACTCTTCTGATGGGAAAAGCATCTACCCACCCAACCAAGGACCCATGCAAATGATTAAAAATAAATGGGAAGTGTGGTAGCTCAGTGGTAAAAGAACCTGCCTGACAATGCAGGAGACATAAAAAACGCGAGTTTGATTCCTGGGTCAGGAAGATCCCTTGGAGGAGGGCACAGCAACCCACTCCAGTATTCTCTCCTGGAGAATCCCATGGAGAGTGGAGCCTGGAAGGTTACAGTCCATGGGGGCACAAAGATCATCCATGACTGAAGCGACTGAGCACACATGAGAACTTAATCAAAAAGTCCCAACAGTAAAGCTTCATGGCCAATAGGCTAACACATGGAATGACCCTATTGGATGCTCTGAAAGTTAAAGAAATAGGTCATAATTCAAAAAGACACCTGCACAACTTCCCTGGTGGTACAGTGGATAGGAATCTACCTGCCAATGTGGGGGACATTGGTTTGATCCCTGGTCTGGGAAGATTCCACATGCCATGGAGCAACTAAGCCCCATGTGCCACAACTACTGAAGCCTGTGAGCCCTAGAGCCTGTACTCTGCAGGAATACAGAAGCCATCACAATGAGAAACCTGCACAGTGCAAAGAGACTAGAGTGTAGCCCACGATCTCTGCAACTAGAGAAAGCCCATGCACAGTAATGAAGACCCAGCACAAACACCGCCCCCCCGCCAAATATGTATATATACACGCACATCCCAGTGTTCACAGCAGCGCTATTTACAATGGTCAAGACATGGAAGCAATCTAAATGTCCATTAACACATGAATAGCAAAGAAGATGCAGTACATATATAGAATGGAATATTACACAGCCATAAAAAACAAAATAATGTCATTTGCAGCAACACGGGTGGACCTGGAGATTATCATACTAAGTGAAGTAGCCAGACAGAGTAAAGCAAATATCTTATGATATCACTCATATATGGAACCTAAAAAAATACAAATAAATATATCTACAAAACAGAAATAAATTCACAGAAATAGAAAACAAACTTATGGTTACCAAAGGGAAAAGGGGGAAAGGAATAAACTAAGAGGTTGGGATTAACATATAAACACTACTATGCATAAAACAGACAACCAGCAAGGATCTACTGTATAACACAGATAATTATACTCAATATCTTATAATAATCTATAAGGGAAAAATCTAAAAAAGAATATATTTATATGTGTACATATAAATATAAATAATACACATGTATATATATATGCATATATATACACACATGCATATCATTTATATATACTGGATACATATACATACCCAGTGTATGTATGTATTTTATATATATATATGTATGTATACATACATATATATGTGTGTGTGTGTGTGTGTGTGTGTATATATATATATATATATATTTATATACTGGAGTAGGAAATGGCAACCCACTCTAGCATTCCTGCCTGGAAAATTCCATGGATAGAGGAGCTCAGCGGAGCTGACAGTTCATGGGGTCACACAGAGTCAGACACAACTAAGCCCGTACTGGTTTTATATATATATAGATACACACATATACACACATACATATATACATAACCAAATCCCTGTGCTATACACCAAAAACTAATACAACATTGTAAATCACCAATACTTCAATAAGAGTTTAAAAATCCAAAAAAAAGGTAACAGCTTCTGTTATAGATGCGCCTCCTGCATGAGGCTGCATGTTAAAGATGTAGAGGTGTTCTCGCTTTCCACACCACTCTGGACTCACCTCATAGGTTTCAAGACTTAATATTATGGCCTGTTTTTAAGGAGTCCTTAAAGCCATTCTTCATACTTCTTTCTTTCTCAATACCTCTCCCATCCTGCCTTTCTCTTCTTGAAAATATAAAGTGCACTTTATTTCCTCTTAAAAAGAATCAGCTCCACGACAATGTTTGTTGACATTTTTGGAAGTACTAGCAGTGTTCTGTGACAAAAACCACAGACGTGTTCACGATCTTGAATCCATCAATCCTAAACTTGGGAAGAGTCCAGAAATAACACCCCAAAAGAAGTGAAAGGAAAAAAACTACACATAAAAAGATATCTATAGGAAAACACTGGGAAATGTCCAATGATAGGGCCAAATAAATTTGTGGGGAATTTATAAGATAAAACATCAGACAATTTTAAAGAATAAAATGGAAGATTTTGTAGAAACATTTTCAGATTGTTTATAAGCTTTGAAAAACAAAGATTACAAAACAACATTCATATCATGATCCTAATTTCATAGCAATTACGTTCGTAAGTGGAACTAATCACATAATCAGAAGAAAACAGAGAGAAAGGGGCACGGTCCTACGGGGCCACTTTAATAAGAGGTACCAGAAAGAAAGATGCCTTTACTGACGCCCAGTGAGCAGTTCACCCTGCCTCAGACCTTCCCAGCTGATTCCAAATATTGTAAGGGAAAGGGAGGATTCGACATCAAATAATTTTAATATTTTTATTTTCTAAAAGCTAAATGTGGGCTTTTCACAACCCCAGCTGCCACTAGAACAGGATCATTCTATGGCTTTCTGTAAACATTGCACAAATGGTAGTAAATAACAGTATTTTTATACTTTTGTAAAGTGGTGACTTGACTCCCCCGAAGCAGGACCTCTACTCAGGCTTGAGACTAGGGGTGAGGATGAGGAGGTCTGGCAGAGACTTGGTGACATATGTTTTTTTGTTTTAACTAAAATGTCATAAACACTGTTGCCAAACTTCAGCAAGGCACACTGTCCAAACTACACTTTGAATCAAAAGCACAGGCAGACTACACCAATACACTGGTGCCCAAACATAATTATTTTTATGTTTAACAGGACATAATATTTTATGTTTAATATTTTATACAAATTTATTTGTTGTGCCAGAAACATAACTTTAAAAAAATAAGAAAACTATTGGAACAAAACCTACTTAGTAATAAAATATTGTAGAAGCATTAAAATATTCTACAGAAGGAAGAGACGTGATGGTCTATTCAAGTTCCTACAATCAAATCATAATTTATTTTCTCAATGCTTTGGATTCACACCTATATTGTTACAGGCTGGGGTGGGCAAGTGTTACTTATTGAGTGAGTAGTGAGTGTGTCTGTGTGTGTTAGCCGCTCAGTCGTGTTAGACTCTTGCAATTCCAAGGACTGCAGCTGTAGAAAGAGGCTCCTCTGTCTGTGGGATTTTCCAGGCACAAGAATACTGGAGTGGGTAGCCATTTCCCTTTTCCAGGGAATCTTCCCAAGCCAGGGATGGAACCCAGGTCTAGGGGGCATCCCTGGTGACTCAGTGGTAAAGAATCCACCTGCCAACACAGGAGATTTTGATCCCTGGGTTGGGAAAATCCCCTAGAGAAGGAAATGGTAACTAACTCAAGTATTCTTTTATATATTATAATTATAATTATATATATATATATATAATTATTTTTATTTTACTTTTTGCTTTTACTGAGTTCTGCTGTTTACAGATACGTATAATCTCAGATTAGTCACATGTATATCCCTGACCCCTTCTTCCTCCACTCCCTTCCCAGTGCCCCCCATCCCACCCCTCTAGGCTGTCGAACTCTAGTGTTCTTGCCGGTGTAACTGCATGGACAGAGGAGCCCGACAGGCTAGTGTCCATGGGGTCACAAAGAGTCAGACACAATTTAGCAACTAAACAACAACAAAAATAACCCTAAGATGTAGGTAGGATGTCCTACCTGTACTGCACACATATAAATGGAGGCCCAGATAGATCATGTTACTAATGAGTCACGGGTCCAGGAGTCAAACCTCGGCCATCGAGCCCTGGAGTGTGTGTTCTAACCACCACACAGAGTCACCTGTGTCAAATCAGTGTTCTTAGCTTTGACCCCGCAGCATCCTAACCCAGTTCTCCAGGAAAGGGTGCCAAGAAACAAGCTGGATATTGACAGGCAGGAGACATACAAGGAGAGGAGCCAGAAGAACCTTGGCCAACCTGGGGAATATGTTTAAGCCTATTTGGGTCTTAGTCTCCTTGTTCTTAAGCACCATGCTTGCCCACCTGGGCTCATATTCTAGCGGTGAGGACAAGTTTTGTGAGAGTGTTTAACCCTGGCAGGCTGCAGTCCCTGGGTTGCAGACCGTGGGGTCACAACTGAGTGACGAACACACGTTACTGAAATGCAAACTCTGCAGACACCAAGTATCATTTTGAACCAGAGTTAAAATTTCCACATACCTACACTGCAATGGGAAAGCTGCAAAAAACAAGTATCACAAAGCTTGCAGCCTTCTCTAAAGAGTTCAGGCTTTTTCTTGATGACTCAGTTTCAAGTTGTATATAAAGAACTATTTGCTCTACACTAAAGGCCTCCAATCCTTAGGTCTGACTCTGTTTTTCTCATTCATCAGACCGTGAGAGGATAAACACAGGCATGCAAAGTTAGGGAGCCACAATTCTTTTCTGCCTCCTATCTTCCCTTGTCCCTGAATTAAAATTTCTGTCTCTAACCTGTGGACTGGGAAATAATGAATCCAAGCCTGTCAGAATTGTGCTTGAAACAACAGAGTAAATAGTTTCCAGTTGAGGGCCATACTATCCCCTTCTGATTAAAGTTCATGAGCTTCAGTATTTAGACTTACTTATTTGACTGATCTCAGATTAGTCACATGTATATCCCTGACCCCTTCTTCCTCCACTCCCTTCCCAGTGCCCCCATCCCACCCCTCTAGGCTGTCGAACTCTAGTGTTCTTGCGGTGTAACTGCATGGACAGAGGAGACTGGCAGGCTACAGTCCATGGGGTCGCAAAGAGTCAGACACAATTTAGCAACTAAACAACAACAAAAATAACCCTAAGATGTAGGTAGGATGTCCTACCTGTACTGCACACATATAAATGGAGGCCCAGATAGATCATGTTACTAATGAGTCACGGGTCCAGGAGTCAAACCTCGGCCATCGAGCCCTGGAGTGTGTGTTCTAACCACCACACAGAGTCACCTGTGTCAAATCAGTGTTCTTAGCTTTGACCCCGCAGCATCCTAACCCAGTTCTCCAGGAAAGGGTGCCAAGAAACAAGCTGGATATTGACAGGCAGGAGACATACAAGGAGAGGAGCCAGAAGAACCTTGGCCAACCTGGGGAATATGTTTAAGCCTATTTGGGTCTTAGTCTCCTTGTTCTTAAGCACCATGCTTGCCCACCTGGGCTCATATTCTAGCGGTGAGGACAAGTTTTGTGAGAGTGTTTAACCCTGGCAGGCTGCAGTCCCTGGGTTGCAGACCGTGGGGTCACAACTGAGTGACGAACACACGTTACTGAAATGCAAACTCTGCAGACACCAAGTATCATTTTGAACCAGAGTTAAAATTTCCACATACCTACACTGCAATGGGAAAGCTGCAAAAAACAAGTATCACAAAGCTTGCAGCCTTCTCTAAAGAGTTCAGGCTTTTTCTTGATGACTCAGTTTCAAGTTGTATATAAAGAACTATTTGCTCTACACTAAAGGCCTCCAATCCTTAGGTCTGACTCTGTTTTTCTCATTCATCAGACCGTGAGAGGATAAACACAGGCATGCAAAGTTAGGGAGCCACAATTCTTTTCTGCCTCCTATCTTCCCTTGTCCCTGAATTAAAATTTCTGTCTCTAACCTGTGGACTGGGAAATAATGAATCCAAGCCTGTCAGAATTGTGCTTGAAACAACAGAGTAAATAGTTTCCAGTTGAGGGCCATACTATCCCCCTTCTGATTAAAGTTCATGAGCTTCAGTATTTAGACTTACTTATTTGACTGTTCTGAGGCTTTTTCTTCCACTTCCCTGTGCCAAAAGTTGATATAAGGGACCAAGGTAAATGAGGTGGACCATATGCCTGATCTAAATTTACACTGAGACATAGATTTTTGCAAGATTATTTTCAATAGCCTCATGATCAACTCCTGACCAGTCTATGGTCTGTGCAGTGAGTTCTGAAAATCAGAAGACAATTTGGGCTATCACAGCACAATATCTCCTCTCATGCGCACTCCCTCCTCCCTTCCACAGACAGCCACGTCTGCCCCCAGGACTCACTCAGGCCACAGTCGACAGAACCACGCTGGACCCCTGGGGACCCTTCCACACGTGTACTGGGAGGGAGGGCACCACGTTCACTGGAGCATTATTTGTAGCAGAAGACTTTAAAATGACCTAAATGTTTATCCTCAGGAGAATAAGTAATAAATTGCGATACATTTATTCTTATGTTAGAATATTATCCAGCCAGTTAAAGTGAATGAATTAGCTCAATGCGAATCAACATAATTTTCAAAAAACATGACCTGAGCAAAAACACAAATTGTAGAAGAATTTAAAAAGCAAGCTGTAGAATAATACCACTTACCTGAAACTTAAGAGTATGTAAACAATATTATATTTTGTTTATAGATAGATACATTTGTTGTAAAAGATAAAGAAATTCATGGGGAGTTTCACACATGCGGAAAGCTGCAAAAACAAGTATCACAAAGCTTGCAGCCTTCTCTAAAGAGTTCAGGCTTTTTCTTGATGACTCAGTTTCAAGTTGTATATAAAGAACTATTTGCTCTACACTAAAGGCCTCCAATCCTTAGGTCTGACTCTGTTTTTCTCATTCATCAGACCGTGAGAGGATAAACACAGGCATGCAAAGTTAGGGAGCCACAATTCTTTTCTGCCTCCTATCTTCCCTTGTCCCTGAATTAAAATTTCTGTCTCTAACCTGTGGACTGGGAAATAATGAATCCAAGCCTGTCAGAATTGTGCTTGAAACAACAGAGTAAATAGTTTCCAGTTGAGGGCCATACTATCCCCCTTCTGATTAAAGTTCATGAGCTTCAGTATTTAGACTTACTTATTTGACTGTTCTGAGGCTTTTTCTTCCACTTCCCTGTGCCAAAAGTTGATATAAGGGACCAAGGTAAATGAGGTGGACCATATGCCTGATCTAAATTTACACTGAGACATAGATTTTTGCAAGATTATTTTCAATAGCCTCATGATCAACTCCTGACCAGTCTATGGTCTGTGCAGTGAGTTCTGAAAATCAGAAGACAATTTGGGCTATCACAGCACAATATCTCCTCTCATGCGCACTCCCTCCTCCCTTCCACAGACAGCCACGTCTGCCCCCAGGACTCACTCAGGCCACAGTCGACAGAACCACGCTGGACCCCTGGGGACCCTTCCACACGTGTACTGGGAGGGAGGGCACCACGTTCACTGGAGCATTATTTGTAGCAGAAGACTTTAAAATGACCTAAATGTTTATCCTCAGGAGAATAAGTAATAAATTGCGATACATTTATTCTTATGTTAGAATATTATCCAGCCAGTTAAAGTGAATGAATTAGCTCAATGCGAATCAACATAATTTTCAAAAAACATGACCTGAGCAAAAACACAAATTGTAGAAGAATTTAAAAAGCAAGCTGTAGAATAATACCACTTACCTGAAACTTAAGAGTATGTAAACAATATTATATTTTGTTTATAGATAGATACATTTGTTGTAAAAGATAAAGAAATTCATGGGGATACTAAAAAGACAATTAACATCAAATTGTGGATACTAGTTACTCTGGTGAGTAAGAAAGGGAATTATATATCCAGTTTCTTTTTCTTGAATTGGGTGTATGTGTATTAATGTTTATTATATTATTCTTTATACTTTATGGTAAGCAATTTTTTATATATTTTGCTAAGTGGAAAAGAGGAAGAAAAATATACCAAAATATTTATAGCAGTCAATTCTTAGGGACAGGATTATAGATGAGATTCCCTTTCTTTTCCTTTAAGAATTTCCCCCAATTTGTCCTTTATTACACTTGTTTCGTGGCAGAGAAAGAACATTTATACATAAGAATGAAGTCTGAAAATTTATCTAACCAGGTACAAAATATCTTTTCTCATAATGAGGTATTATATATATATATAGATATCTCCATACACATATACTATATGTGTGTGTATATATACATGTATATATGTATGTATATATACATGTACACACATATAGTATATATACACACATACATACAGTATATGTACATGTATATACACACATTTTATGTATATATGCATTTATATACTATATGCTTTTATTATGCTGTATATATATACTAAATATATGGAGTATGTACTTCATATGCTTATTTATACATAGATACATACATATAATATACAATATTGCATACTTAGGAAGAAACATGTATACTTCTTACTAAGATGTAAATGACTGATATGTGATTTAGCAACAGCTCCAAGGAGAGAATGGAAGACAGAGCAAGAGAGCACTGAGCACCTTAAAAGATCATGAATGAGTGTGTGTGTGTGTGTGTGTGTGTGTTGGGGGAAGGGTGTGTAGGAGGAGCTGAAGTGAAAAGGACAATTAGAAACGACAGCCACAGGAGGAAACTGGAGACCCCAGAATAAAGTAGACGCCGCTACCTGTGTCTGGCAAGTCGGGATGCCCCACTCACGAGGCAGGGCCCTGTACTCTATGCACCTGTCGAGAATACCAACAGGACCCCAGCACGGGCCACTGTGCAGCACGGAAGCCGAGGCCTGGACCTGCTGGGATGCTGCCTCTTACCTCCTGAGACAAGGACGGCTCGTTCACATCTGAGTCCCTCCAGCTGCCCAGCCTGCCGAGGCCTGTGGCATCTCACCAATGCTGCATCTCTGGAATTCTTTGGCAGAAGCGTCCGCTGTACCCTGATCACTGTAAACAGAAGCATTTGACTTTTAATTAATGGAAGCGGATGCATTTATTTAATATGCAGAAGTAAAAGATTGATTTATGTCTTCCGCACACACACAGGGACGGTTTAATGTAATGGAGCTGAAGGGGAGGGGAGTGGGTCTCAGCAAGACCCATCTGGCCAAGCTCCGATTTAGCATGGATCACTTCCCACTCACGACAGAGATGCTAATTGTGAACGCTGCTTCCAAACACCAGAGGATGCGGTGTAATTACACTGCTCATAAAATAATTCCAAACAGGGCTCTGTTTTGAATTTGATGAAACATAATGAGAAATCTCTGTGGCAGATGACAACAGTCTTCTTTCAATTAATGGAATACTTGCTCAGAGTCATCCCCCAAACCATTAGGAACTGATTAGAGAGATTTATGACCTCTGAAAGGACCAAACACAAACATTTTTCAAGTAGAAAGTGCAGTAGCACTATCTCCTTTGAGGACATCAGGGAGGACATTTATTTAAATGAAATGTGAGTAGACACAATAATTTTCTAGAACATCTTCTATCCAGGTCTGAAAGTCAAATTGCCCCAAGCAAATCACACTAGGGCATTTTATGGAAGGTTTCATTTATTCCCTTTCTCCTTCAGTCATTCATTCACAAAAGAGAGCCAGCAGATATTTATGGAACATGATCATGAGCAAGGTGTAGGGCTTAGCTGTATTTCACAGCAGAGAGTCACAAGGGAAAGTTTCCTGTAAGAAGACTTGGCATGTTTGAAAGAAAACAGAAATGAAGTTAGAAATCCTTAATTCAAGTTCAAATTTTCCCTATTGCTAGGTATATGACTTTAGGCAAATCACTTAACACCTCTCTGAGCTTTGAAGTCTTCAAAATGAAGATAAGAATGCTTGCCTTTCTAATCTCATAGAACTGCTCTGAATAAAATGATATACAGAAAAGCTGACTGTATATGCAAGGGTCTATTGATAGGAAGACAGTAACTGTCCAAGAGGGGAAATTTGAATCATGCAGAAATACCTATAATTCAAGGCAAAACATCAAAGCTATTTTGATAGAGGAACAAATTTGTCGGGGCTTCCCTGGTGGCTCGGATGGTAAAGAATCTGCCTGCAATGCAAGAGACCCATGTTTGATCCCTGAATTGGGAAGATTCCCTGGAGAAGGGAATGGCTACCCACTCCAGTATTCTTGCCCAGACAATTCTATGGACAGAGGAGCTTGGTGGGCTACAGTCCATGGGGATCCTTGCCCAAGTTTATAATTCAAAATACCTACTGAGCTGAAGGGAGGGAGTGGGTCTCAGCAAGCCCACTCAGATTTAGCATGGATCACTTCCCACTCACGACAGAGATGCTAATTGTGAACGCTGCTTCCAAACACCAGAGGATGCGGTGTAATTACACTGCTCATAAAATAATTCCAAACAGGGCTCTGTTTTGAATTTGATGAAACATAATGAGAAATCTCTGTGGCAGATGACAACAGTCTTCTTTCAATTAATGGAATACTTGCTCAGAGTCATCCCCCAAACCATTAGGAACTGATTAGAGAGATTTATGACCTCTGAAAGGACCAAACACAAACATTTTTCAAGTAGAAAGTGCAGTAGCACTATCTCCTTTGAGGACATCAGGGAGGACATTTATTTAAATGAAATGTGAGTAGACACAATAATTTTCTAGAACATCTTCTATCCAGGTCTGAAAGTCAAATTGCCCCAAGCAAATCACACTAGGGCATTTTATGGAAGGTTTCATTTATTCCCTTTCTCCTTCAGTCATTCATTCACAAAAGAGAGCCAGCAGATATTTATGGAACATGATCATGAGCAAGGTGTAGGGCTTAGCTGTATTTCACAGCAGAGAGTCACAAGGGAAAGTTTCCTGTAAGAAGACTTGGCATGTTTGAAAGAAAACAGAAATGAAGTTAGAAATCCTTAATTCAAGTTCAAATTTTCCCTATTGCTAGGTATATGACTTTAGGCAAATCACTTAACACCTCTCTGAGCTTTGAAGTCTTCAAAATGAAGATAAGAATGCTTGCCTTTCTAATCTCATAGAACTGCTCTGAATAAAATGATATACAGAAAAGCTGACTGTATATGCAAGGGTCTATTGATAGGAAGACAGTAACTGTCCAAGAGGGGAAATTTGAATCATGCAGAAATACCTATAATTCAAGGCAAAACATCAAAGCTATTTTGATAGAGGAACAAATTTGTCGGGGCTTCCCTGGTGGCTCGGATGGTAAAGAATCTGCCTGCAATGCAAGAGACCCATGTTTGATCCCTGAATTGGGAAGATTCCCTGGAGAAGGGAATGGCTACCCACTCCAGTATTCTTGCCCAGACAATTCTATGGACAGAGGAGCTTGGTGGGCTACAGTCCATGGGGTTGCCAAGAGTCAAACACGACTGTGTGACTAACACTTTCACAGATTTTATAATTCAAAATACCTACTGAGCCCTAATATGAGCCAGCCAACACGCTCAAATGAAGTGCCAAGGAGTTCAGAAGAGGAAGAATTACCTGCTTGCTCTTTAAATGCTCCCTGCCAGGATTATGTCCCAGATCTTAGTTTCCCTAATATTACCAGTGTGGCTCTCTGTCTTCCCAACCATTATAAAACTCATTATGTGGTTTGCTTTCTTTTCACTATAATCATCTACCATTGGCCTGAAAAACGATTACCCCTGGTCTCTCCCTGCTCCTCCTCTATCTTTCTCTCACCTGAAGATGAGAAGATGGACCGACTGTGGCAACAGAGACTGGGACTCTGCCTTGCCCCAACTTTGTGACCTGGGAAGATTCCCTAACCTCTCTGAGCCTGGTGATGTCCCCTGCCATGCAGGTGAAATTATGCTCACCTCGTCATGTCCTAAGGGGTGAGAGCAGCTATGGAGAGATCCCAGCACCCTGTGTGTGCTGAGCCAGGGCAGCTTAACGTGAACATTGGAACGAAGGCCATTTCCATCCTCTCTCCTTGTTTCCTTCATTCACGGAGTGACTCGGGTTTTGACAGAGGATTTGATCGGAGCCACAGATATTTCCTTGTTTCATTTATCGATTTGGGAGGACACAAAGGAGTGTGGTGAAAACTTCTTCAGTAGCTTCAAGCCTGCTGTCAAAAAAATACAGACACGAGGAGACAACCCGTTGTAGGCAGAGTACCCGCTGCTTCTTTGACGATCACGGAGTGACAATCCGCTCCTCTTTCTGAGCTACTTTTAGCCTTCAATTCTTTTCTCGATGTTTTCCCATATGGTCTTGCTTCTGTTTCTTCTACCGAAGGCAGGGGATGTCATTTTTTTTGTTGTTGTTGTTTGGCCTCTAGTTTCAACAATTCAATTTATAGTTATATCTTATTTTAAGCACGTGATGGGGTAGAAGTGGCAAATTATCCAACTGCTGTAAAACAAGGTACTAGCTGAGACCCACTCCAGTATTCTTGCCCAGACAATTCTATGGACAGAGGAGCTTGGTGGGCTACAGTCCATGGGGTTGCCAAGAGTCAAACACGACTGTGTGACTAACACTTTCACAGATTTTATAATTCAAAATACCTACTGAGCCCTAATATGAGCCAGCCAACACGCTCAAATGAAGTGCCAAGGAGTTCAGAAGAGGAAGAATTACCTGCTTGCTCTTTAAATGCTCCCTGCCAGGATTATGTCCCAGATCTTAGTTTCCCTAATATTACCAGTGTGGCTCTCTGTCTTCCCAACCATTATAAAACTCATTATGTGGTTTGCTTTCTTTTCACTATAATCATCTACCATTGGCCTGAAAAACGATTACCCCTGGTCTCTCCCTGCTCCTCCTCTATCTTTCTCTCACCTGAAGATGAGAAGATGGACCGACTGTGGCAACAGAGACTGGGACTCTGCCTTGCCCCAACTTTGTGACCTGGGAAGATTCCCTAACCTCTCTGAGCCTGGTGATGTCCCCTGCCATGCAGGTGAAATTATGCTCACCTCGTCATGTCCTAAGGGGTGAGAGCAGCTATGGAGAGATCCCAGCACCCTGTGTGTGCTGAGCCAGGGCAGCTTAACGTGAACATTGGAACGAAGGCCATTTCCATCCTCTCTCCTTGTTTCCTTCATTCACGGAGTGACTCGGGTTTTGACAGAGGATTTGATCGGAGCCACAGATATTTCCTTGTTTCATTTATCGATTTGGGAGGACACAAAGGAGTGTGGTGAAAACTTCTTCAGTAGCTTCAAGCCTGCTGTCAAAAAAATACAGACACGAGGAGACAACCCGTTGTAGGCAGAGTACCCGCTGCTTCTTTGACGATCACGGAGTGACAATCCGCTCCACTTTCTGAGCTACTTTTAGCCTTCAATTCTTTTCTCGATGTTTTCCCATATGGTCTTGCTTCTGTTTCTTCTACCGAAGGCAGGGGATGTCATTTTTTTTGTTGTTGTTGTTTGGCCTCTAGTTTCAACAATTCAATTTATAGTTATATCTTATTTTAAGCACGTGATGGGGTAGAAGTGGCAAATTATCCAACTGCTGTAAAACAAGGTACTAGCTGAGACTCCTTGACCTGACGGACACATGACTGGTAGCAAGAAGCTGGGGGAGGACAAGCTGTCAGCCCAGTAAGCCCAGCTCGGAACTGCAATGCATGAATGCTTTTTCACGACTCCCTCTGGAAGGCAGGCGGAGTGCTGTCCTTAATAATCTCAGAGAGGCTAGGGAGAGATAGAATTGGGGCCAATCCTCCTCCAACCCAGATTCAGGACCACAAGTTCAATTATTGTCCTTTGCCACCCGGCAGGGAAACTTCCCAATTGTGACTGAGAACAAGAATTTGACCTGACAAGTGTAAGAGCTTTCACACAAGTTAATAGAACTTGAAATTGCAGGGTGACTCAAAAATAGCTTTAGACTAAAGATTTTCTCTTTGACAGTCACTCTTGTTTCCTTGAATTTCTGAAAACGTCCAGAAAGAGGATATCTGAACATCCCCCCAATCACTTCTCTAGCCAGCAGTGGATAGCTTTTTTTTTTCCTTTTAACTGTTTTTTAGTGGAGGCATTTATTTACCATTTTCTAAGGCCTCTTTGGGTCCTTGGGAAAAGCAGAATAAGATGCGTAGAAGGCAAGTGTTTGGGAAGAGTACAGGGGAGAGAGAACAGGACAGGGAGAGCCTTCAGAACCCTAGGCAGGGCTGACAGCTGTGTACATAAAGGAAAAGAAGGAGAAATGGGTAGGAGGAGGTTTAGACTGCAGTAACACTCAGCCAGGCTAATCAGGAGCCCTGGTGCAAAGATTGCCCATTAGAGGAGTCCCGCATTGGGCAGCTATGGCCCTGCTCTGGTCTCCTTACCAGGCTTGCAAGGCCTTGGAAAGCAAGGCCTCAGCATGCATGCTGTGTTAGATCCAAAGGAGCACAGCCAGAATTACAGGGAAGGGAAACAAAACCCCCCATGTGGGTCATGGAGAGTGATGGCAGTGGAGTGACTCTTGCTCTCACCCTCCTGGTTTCTAGATGGTTCATATTTATTCAACTTATATAACAGAAAATGGAGAAGTTTAACATAGCCCTGGGGCAAATTATCCAACTGCTGTAAAACAAGGTACTAGCTGAGACTCCTTGACCTGACGGACACATGACTGGTAGCAAGAAGCTGGGGGAGGACAAGCTGTCAGCCCAGTAAGCCCAGCTCGGAACTGCAATGCATGAATGCTTTTTCACGACTCCTCTGGAAGGCAGGCGGAGTGCTGTCCTTAATAATCTCAGAGAGGCTAGGGAGAGATAGAATTGGGGCCAATCCTCCTCCAACCCAGATTCAGGACCACAAGTTCAATTATTGTCCTTTGCCACCCGGCAGGGAAACTTCCCAATTGTGACTGAGAACAAGAATTTGACCTGACAAGTGTAAGAGCTTTCACACAAGTTAATAGAACTTGAAATTGCAGGGTGACTCAAAAATAGCTTTAGACTAAAGATTTTCTCTTTGACAGTCACTCTTGTTTCCTTGAATTTCTGAAAACGTCCAGAAAGAGGATATCTGAACATCCCCCCAATCACTTCTCTAGCCAGCAGTGGATAGCTTTTTTTTTTCCTTTTAACTGTTTTTTAGTGGAGGCATTTATTTACCATTTTCTAAGGCCTCTTTGGGTCCTTGGGAAAAGCAGAATAAGATGCGTAGAAGGCAAGTGTTTGGGAAGAGTACAAGGGAGAGAGAACAGGACAGGGAGAGCCTTCAGAACCCTAGGCAGGGCTGACAGCTGTGTACATAAAGGAAAAGAAGGAGAAATGGGTAGGAGGAGGTTTAGACTGCAGTAACACTCAGCCAGGCTAATCAGGAGCCCTGGTGCAAAGATTGCCCATTAGAGGAGTCCCGCATTGGGCAGCTATGGCCCTGCTCTGGTCTCCTTACCAGGCTTGCAAGGCCTTGGAAAGCAAGGCCTCAGCATGCATGCTGTGTTAGATCCAAAGGAGCACAGCCAGAATTACAGGGAAGGGAAACAAAACCCCCCATGTGGGTCATGGAGAGTGATGGCAGTGGAGTGACTCTTGCTCTCACCCTCCTGGTTTCTAGATGGTTCATATTTATTCAACTTATATAACAGAAAATGGAGAAGTTTAACATAGCCCTGGGGCAAAACTAGATAAATATTGTTGTCTGTTCAAAGGAAATGAAAAGGCATTTCTAATCTTTGGGTTTTCTGATTGGAGTAGAAAGAGTGCAGATGCCAAATCAATAGCCATCTATCCTAGACCTTATTAATCAGCTGTAGCAAAGATACTATGTCTGCAATAGCTTTGTAATAAGGGCCCCTCCCTGGTTGGGTGTGTGGTATCTTCAACCATTCTCCATGATGGATCTTGTACCTGTAGTGTTCAGACTGGTAACTTGGATGGGCATATGATAAGGACAGCCAACCCTGCTAGTACTCACATCCACCATTCATCTTTCCCCTCAAAAAACCAAACAGAAAACTTTTGGATACTGTTTTGACTAATCTCAGAGGCTTCTCCCTGACCTTCTCACCATGCCAGCTCTTGCCCACAGGCCAGGCATTAAAGTAAGGGTTATTCCAACTTCCAAGTTTGAGTCTATGGATCTTTGAAATCACTGTAGACCAGACTATCTTAATCTCCATTCATTAGGAGGTTATTATAACATTTTGGGTCTTTGAATGCCATTTTTTACCCAAACTCTTTGTCTAACACTTATTGAAATGTCTGGGCATTCCTCTTTCCCAGGATACAGTCACCCAAGTAAATGGCCATAGGTCTTTCTAAGGAAGGGAGTCATATCCGTTCTGTGGTGTGGCAGAGACCTTCCTCCTGGAGATCTGGCCATTTGGGATCCTCTTCAGTCAATGGATCCCAAATGAGAATTCTGGTTTAAGACCAGTAATTGACCAAGTAATCATGACCTTTTAGTATGGTAAGATCCTCCAATCTCCTCTTCTCTTCTGTTCTTCTTCTGATTGTTATTAAGCAGCCCTCTTAGCTTCTCATCTATCTGGCCTTATTCCACTGATCATCTCCACAATTCCCTGTGGCCACACCCTCTCGGCTGCCCCTTTGACACTGCTGGTCATTACGGCAACTGCAGTCTCCTAGCTTCCAGACTGGTTTAGTGCTGCCACCTTGCCTCTATTATTTTCCGGTTTCAATGAGCCCAGCTCACCCCTGATCCTACTGAACTTCACAGAGTAATCATGATGGTCTGATGAATGGTGTGTCCTCTGGACATCCCTATGCAATCCAGTCCTCAGGCAGATCATCTGATGTTACATATAATATTGATTCCAGCATTCTTTCCTCCATAGGTCTTTTAATTCCTTTCTCTACCATCTGCTAGGGAAATTCAGCAATGTCCACTTTGCTCAGTGTTACCTATTACATTCTTCAGGCTTCTAAGAGCTTCTTAGCCATGAATTTTCCCTATAACTCCTCTTAGGTGGTGTCTGTGTCCAAAGAAACTGGGAGGTACATCTCTTAATAGAGATGGGTGGTCTGCCTTTTAAAGGTCCTGGGGAGTCTACCAGCTAAAAGTCTTAGGAACATTCACATATGCAAAGTTTGCATCCACTCATGCAAAGTTTCAGGGTCTAAAGTTTCCTTGGCCAGGGACTTGACCTTAGCAATAACAGCCCTGACTTGGTTGAACATTTAAATGTCTCTGGAGCTCCGAGAAACTATTAGATTCTGAGGCTTCTCTTCAAATATGATCATTATCACACTGTAGGAGATAAAAGACTCTTTGTGTTGCGTTGGCCAAAAAATTCAGTTGGGTTTTTCCGTAAGATCTCATGGAAAATCTGAAGGAACAAACGCTTTGGCCAACTCAGTAATTGTCTGAAGAGGCTGTCTGGCTTTCACGCATAGCCCTAAATTGTTTGTTAATGGCCTTCAGTTTCTAATTATCCAACTACAGGGTATCAATACACTATAGTAATGACTGTCCTTGTAATTATTGTTCCCTCACGTATTTCAAATGTCTGTATTGGCAAAGGCATTCTTCTGCATCAGGAGATTCTTCCAGTCCCCTCCTGCCAGCCCATCATGACATCTTCAGCATCTGAGCTGCATCATCTTACTCTAGGGACTTTCCATGCCCCCACATTTCACTTGGTTTGGCATTCTCTTTGCCAGTTCTGTGGTGAATAGGCTAGCTCCCAAATTTTACTCTATGTACTAACTATGTAAATTTGAGTCCTCCAAGAGTGGATTCTTCTCCTCGTTAGTCACTTAGTCATGTCCAACTCTTTGCAACCCTAATGGACTGCAGTCCACCAGGCTCCAGGCTCCTCTGTTCATGGGATTCTCCAGGCAAGAATACCAGAGTGCACTGTCATGCCCTCCTCCAGGGGAATCTTCCTGACCCAGGGATCGAACCCAAGTCTCCTGCATTGCAGGCAGATTCTTCACTGTCTGAGTCACCAGGGGAGTCCCAAGAGTGAAAACCAAGATGGAACTGGATGTGCTAGAGATTTGCTGGGAAAGTTTTTGTGAAGAAGGAGCAGGGATGGGCAGGAATTGCCTAATGAACATGTAGGTAAAAGGACAGATACAAGAAAGAAAGACTCCAGGACAAATCTAAGAAGGTCTCAGCTCGGCAGACAGGGAGCCCTAGAGAAATGATTTCCCATCATAGGAGTCTTGTGTTAAACAGGAATGGCATGACTCTAGAGGCCCTACCATGCTCAGTTCTGGCTGATGTCAAATCAAATCAGGGAGAACATGGCCTAGGTGGGAGTCCTGCTTGAGATCTCAGTGTGTAGCATCTGGAAGACATCTTCCAGGTACCATCTTGGCAGCGAGTTCTCTTGAAAGGTCACAGCTCACATCCATGGTTGACACATCTTCCCACAGAGGTGAAAAGCCATATATCTGGATGCAAAACCAATGGCCAACCTCCAGTGGGACAGAAATTTAGAGAACTGAATTTGTTCCCCATTGTCCATGTGGAAGAGTTCAAGCCATAGCTGAGGACTGACTTGAGCCTTCCTTGATATCTATGGTATCACCTGATTTCCTTTGGTCCTATCGGGATTCTTACCCCTGTAGGCTGAGCTTCTATATGAAGAACAAGATCTTTCCATCTGCTATCTATGCAGTTGTGGCTCAGACATCTCCAAGAATGTGAACTAGATTCAAACCCATAAAAGGACTGGCTTATTGTGATCAAATCTAATCAGAATATATTTTCTAGACACTTGATCTTGGACTTCACTTAATTTTACTCTATGTACTAACTATGTAAATTTGAGTCCTCCAAGAGTGGATTCTTCTCCTCGTTAGTCACTTAGTCATGTCCAACCCTTTGCAACCCTAATGGACTGCAGTCCACCAGGCTCCAGGCTCCTCTGTTCATGGGATTCTCCAGGCAAGAATACCAGAGTGCACTGTCATGCCCTCCTCCAGGGAATCTTCCTGACCCAGGGATCGAACCCAAGTCTCCTGCATTGCAGGCAGATTCTTCACTGTCTGAGTCACCAGGGGAGTCCCAAGAGTGAAAACCAAGATGGAACTGGATGTGCTAGAGATTTGCTGGGAAAGTTTTTGTGAAGAAGGAGCAGGGATGGGCAGGAATTGCCTAATGAACATGTAGGTAAAAGGACAGATACAAGAAAGAAAGACTCCAGGACAAATCTAAGAAGGTCTCAGCTCGGCAGACAGGGAGCCCTAGAGAAATGATTTCCCATCATAGGAGTCTTGTGTTAAACAGGAATGGCATGACTCTAGAGGCCCTACCATGCTCAGTTCTGGCTGATGTCAAATCAAATCAGGGAGAACATGGCCTAGGTGGGAGTCCTGCTTGAGATCTCAGTGTGTAGCATCTGGAAGACATCTTCCAGGTACCATCTTGGCAGCGAGTTCTCTTGAAAGGTCACAGCTCACATCCATGGTTGACACATCTTCCCACAGAGGTGAAAAGCCATATATCTGGATGCAAAACCAATGGCCAACCTCCAGTGGGACAGAAATTTAGAGAACTGAATTTGTTCCCCATTGTCCATGTGGAAGAGTTCAAGCCATAGCTGAGGACTGACTTGAGCCTTCCTTGATATCTATGGTATCACCTGATTTCCTTTGGTCCTATCGGGATTCTTACCCCTGTAGGCTGAGCTTCTATATGAAGAACAAGATCTTTCCATCTGCTATCTATGCAGTTGTGGCTCAGACATCTCCAAGAATGTGAACTAGATTCAAACCCATAAAAGGACTGGCTTATTGTGATCAAATCTAATCAGAATATATCTCTCTAGACACTTGATCTTGGACTTCACTTAATTTTTCTACTGAACAAATTTTATGTCCTCTCTGATAGTCCTGTCTTCTAAGACTACAGGTCTAATTTTTTCATTAAGGAAGCAAATAGAAGAAGGCTTAGAAATTGAATTTCTCCCTAAGATGAGGCTGATAAAAAGAGACTGCCTAGGCAATTAGCTCTAAACCTTGCTGTATGAGACAATGGATTTGGGGAAACCCATTTCAACAGAGTTATAAATAAAATCCTCTAAAGACTAGTGCAAAAGAAACATCACAGTCCTTAGTGAGGAGCCAGGCAAGCAGACAGTCTAAAGTGTGTAGCCAGGCAGTGCATTACCAGGATGTGTGTGGGCTTCAGAGAGCTGGCTTGCCTCTCCTTCCAGCTAGCTAGAAGACAGTGGACAAGTTGTTTGTTGCCAGTGAGTCATTGTTTCCTTATTTATAAGATGAAGTAAGAAAAAAAGTGCCTCTTGTTTATTATGTAGTTAAAGGAATTAAGAAACACAAAGGAAAATAGCATAGTAAGAATGAGTTCTGGAGTCAGAAGTGCCAACTGTCCATGAGCAATTCTGCTTCTTTGATGAAGCTACTGAACCTCTCTGAATCTCAGTTGCTTCTCTTTAAAAGGAAGGCCATGACAGCTAGCCACAGAGTTGTGACTGGTGCATGAAAAACACGTAAGAAGCAGTTAGCACAGCGTTGTGTAGTGGAGACTGTTGGTGACACATCAGCTTTACATTCACAGAGCATCACCCCCACTCCCAACTTTCCAACCGCCAACACCTGCATTTCTTTTCTGTGAGATTTTTCTTGCTGCTGGACCAGATTTGCTGCTCGAGAAGTGGGACCAATGTGCCAGAGAACGAATGTCCCCTCAAGGAACAGCCATCAACTAATGTCCAATGGTAACTATATAGATCACCCAGGAACCTTCCATCTCAGGTACAGCCACTCTGGCTCTTGACTCATGTCCCCCCAGTGGTAACTGGCCAACAACATGCACCTTTTATTGGCTGACATTTCCTCCCCGTCTTACTTCCCTACCCTCCTGCCAGATTGTCCTCCACTTCCCAAATCTAATCAGAATATATTCTCTAGACACTTGATCTTGGACTTCACTTAATTTTTCTACTGAACAAATTTTATGTCCTCTCTGATAGTCCTGTCTTCTAAGACTACAGGTCTAATTTTTTCATTAAGGAAGCAAATAGAAGAAGGCTTAGAAATTGAATTTCTCCCTAAGATGAGGCTGATAAAAAGAGACTGCCTAGGCAATTAGCTCTAAACCTTGCTGTATGAGACAATGGATTTGGGGAAACCCATTTCAACAGAGTTATAAATAAAATCCTCTAAAGACTAGTGCAAAAGAAACATCACAGTCCTTAGTGAGGAGCCAGGCAAGCAGACAGTCTAAAGTGTGTAGCCAGGCAGTGCATTACCAGGATGTGTGTGGGCTTCAGAGAGCTGGCTTGCCTCTCCTTCCAGCTAGCTAGAAGACAGTGGACAAGTTGTTTGTTGCCAGTGAGTCATTGTTTCCTTATTTATAAGATGAAGTAAGAAAAAAAGTGCCTCTTGTTTATTATGTAGTTAAAGGAATTAAGAAACACAAAGGAAAATAGCATAGTAAGAATGAGTTCTGGAGTCAGAAGTGCCAACTGTCCATGAGCAATTCTGCTTCTTTGATGAAGCTACTGAACCTCTCTGAATCTCAGTTGCTTCTCTTTAAAAGGAAGGCCATGACAGCTAGCCACAGAGTTGTGACTGGTGCATGAAAAACACGTAAGAAGCAGTTAGCACAGCGTTGTGTAGTGGAGACTGTTGGTGACACATCAGCTTTACATTCACAGAGCATCACCCCCACTCCCAACTTTCCAACCGCCAACACCTGCATTTCTTTTCTGTGAGATTTTTCTTGCTGCTGGACCAGATTTGCTGCTCGAGAAGTGGGACCAATGTGCCAGAGAACGAATGTCCCCTCAAGGAACAGCCATCAACTAATGTCCAATGGTAACTATATAGATCACCCAGGAACCTTCCATCTCAGGTACAGCCACTCTGGCTCTTGACTCATGTCCCCCCAGTGGTAACTGGCCAACAACATGCACCTTTTATTGGCTGACATTTCCTCCCTGTCTTACTTCCCTACCCTCCTGCCAGATTGTCCTCCACTTCCCAAATATCAAAGTACTTGCACTTCCCATCAATAGACAAAAGAAGATGTGGTATATAAACAATGGATATTCCTTGGCCATGAAAAGAACGACCTTTTGCCATTTGCAGCAACATGAATGGACCTAGAGAACATTATGCCTAGTGAAATATATCAGATAGAGAAGGACACATACTATATGATGTGACTTATATGCAGAATCTGAGAAGAATACAAATGAATTGCATATACAAAACAGAAACAGACTCAGATAAAGAAAACAAACTGTGCCCTCAGGGAAGCCCAGAAATCCTGGAGTGGGTAACCTATCGCTTCTCCAGGGGACCTTCCCAACCCAAGAATCCAACTGGGGTCTCCCACATTGCAGGCAGATTCTTTACCAGCTGAGCTATCAGGGAAGCCAGAAAACAAGCTAGTGGCTACCAAAGGCGAGACAGAGGAGGATGACAATTAGGGGCTTGAGGTTAACAGATATAAACTAGTATGGAGAAGACAGATAAGTAACAGTGATATTCTGTACAGTACAGGGAATTATACCCAGTATCTTGCAACAATTTTTAATGGAGTATAATCTGTAAAAATACTGAATCACTATGTTATACATCTGAAACTAATATATTACTGTAAATCAGCTATACTTAAAAAAAATACTAGCACTTGAATTCATTTCTCAGAGCCTGCATTTAGGGGAACCTGACTAAGATAATGAGGCACACACACACAAAACAATCAATAAATCTGGCTAAGAAAACTATAAAGAATGTGCTTTGTAAAATATAAATCATTACATAAATATTAGCAATGATCAAAAAATTGTCAGATTCTCAGTAGGAAAAGAAGGCATTCAACACTACCATAGTTAAGAGATCTAGAAAGAACCTTGAAAGTCACCTTGTTTATTTCTGCCAGTAACTTCCCACTCATTCCCATTCCACCATGTAAATTCATGACACCTTGGAACTGCCCTTAGAATCATATTCTATTGTGTAGCTTTCTGGGGAGAACTAGAAGAGAGAGAGAGGTCTTCATGACCACTTTTTTTTTTTTTTTAATTTTGGCCTCTCTCATTGGTTATTTATTTATTTATCTTCATCCATCTTTGTTCTTTTGGCCTGTGCGGGCCTCCCATTGCAGTGGCCTCTCTCATTGCAGGGCACTGGTTCTGGGTGTATGCACGCCAGAGCGCTGGCTCATAGATGGACACATTGGTCCAGCCGCTCAGCAGCACGTGGAACCTTCCCGGACCAGGGATCGAACTGGTGCCCCTTGTACTGCAAGGGGGGGCTCTTTACCCACCAGACCACCAATGAAGCCCCCATGACCACTTTTTATCCTCTCAGGTCAACTTCTTTACCTTCTCAGCCCAGACAGGTTTGGACACAGATACTATATAGAGAAAACAAAGGACCAAACGACTCACAAAAACCTGCCAGCCCCTAGGATGCCTGGAGGCACTGGGTTTAAACCTCCATCCTAGCAGGAGGCCTCTTCTCCTGTACCCTTTCATGTCTGCCTAGAGCTATTTGTAAAGCACACCTTTAATAAATCTGCACTGGAAGAGCCCTGCAGAATGACAAGACCACAGGCTAGGCATCAGCCTCATTGCTGCCGCCTAGGCACCATCTGCCCCAACCCATCCTGTCCCCAAGAATCCATACAAAGCATAGAACTGAATGAATCCTGCTTTATGTGGGAATGAAATATGGCTCAGAGGGGTTTTCTTCCAGGCCTCCTTTTTAATTCAGTTAGCCCATCTTGGCCTATAGGAAATATCAAGGCCAACACATCCTTTCCCAACCAGGTGGACTTGACATCTTGAGAGTATCTACCATCCAGACCACAAGACAGCTAATAGAGAAGGGTGAGAAGGTGTGATACTCCGAGCCTCTTTCTACAGCAGGGGGAAACCTGTGATTGCAGAGGTTCAGTTTAGCACATCAGCGTTCTATTTATACATACAATGTATAATTTAGACTTAACCTTCACAAGGTCAGGGAAATTTTTGTTGGTTTGTTTATAGGTATATCTGTAGCACCTGGAACCAAATGCCTGATGTATAGCAGATACTCAATATTTTCTTGTTCTTTTTTTAAAAAGAAAATCAGCTATAATTTACATCAGGAGAAATGCACAGACCTTAAGTGTATGATGAGTTTTGACAAACGTATATACCCAATTAATCAACACCCTCCTCCAGCCTGAGAATATTTCCATCACCCCAAAATGTCCCCTAAGGTCTCTTCCCTGTCAATCTCCTAGTTGTTCCCAGAGACAACTGCTGTTTGGATTTCTGTCATTGTAGATTAGCTTGGACCTTATATAAATGGAATCATAGTACGGTTTGTACTCTCTAATGTCTGGCTTCTTTTGTTCCACTTAATATTTTTGAGATTCAGCCATTTTCTTACAGGTTTCAGTATTTTACTTCTTTTTATGGATAAGAAGATTCTATTTACGAATGTACCACAACTTGTTTGTCTGCTCTCCTGTTGTTAGACTCTAATTGGAGCTGTTTCCAGATTTTGGCAGCTGTATATATTCTCATACAATTGTTTTTGTGAACATATGTTTTCATTTCTCTGGGTAAATAGCTAGGAATGGAATTTCTGGGTCACAGAATAGATGTATGTTTATCTTGATGAAACAGAAACAATTTTCTGATTGGATTATATTACTAATATACATTCTCACTAATATTTGGTATTGTTAATCTTTTTCATCTGAGTCATCCTAGTGGGTGTGAAATGCAGTCTCACTGTGGTTTTAATTTGCATTTCTCAGATGGCCAGTAATAGAGAGCATATTTTCATGTGCATGTTGAACATTTGCATATCTTTTTTATGAAGTCTCTGTTCAAGTCCTTGGTCAATTTCTTATCTTGAGTTACTGGTTTTCTTCTTATTGATTCTAAGAAGTTCTTTAGGTATTCTAATTACAATTTTTCTTTTGTCACAAAATAGATAAGTATGCCTCAGATGGGGAGAAAACTGAGCAGAAATTTTTAATGCAAATTAAATCCAGTTTATAATTGTGTGTGTGTATATTGTTACTGCCTACTATGCTCTGTCTAAAAAATCTTTCCTCCCTAAGCTCACAAAGGTATTCGCTTAAGTTTCTTTAAGATGCTTCATACTTTAGCCTTGAAATTTAGGTCTATGATCCATCTCAAATCAAGTTTTCTTTAGTTGTATCAGCGTTCTATTTATACATACAATGTATAATTTAGACTTAACCTTCACAAGGTCAGGGAAATTTTTGTTGGTTTGTTTATAGGTATATCTGTAGCACCTGGAACCAAATGCCTGATGTATAGCAGATACTCAATATTTTCTTGTTCTTTTTTTAAAAAGAAAATCAGCTATAATTTACATCAGGAGAAATGCACAGACCTTAAGTGTATGATGAGTTTTGACAAACGTATATACCCAATTAATCAACACCCTCCTCCAGCCTGAGAATATTTCCATCACCCCAAAATGTCCCCTAAGGTCTCTTCCCTGTCAATCTCCTAGTTGTTCCCAGAGACAACTGCTGTTTGGATTTCTGTCATTGTAGATTAGCTTGGACCTTATATAAATGGAATCATAGTACGGTTTGTACTCTCTAATGTCTGGCTTCTTTTGTTCCACTTAATATTTTTGAGATTCAGCCATTTTCTTACAGGTTTCAGTATTTTACTTCTTTTTATGGATAAGAAGATTCTATTTACGAATGTACCACAACTTGTTTGTCTGCTCTCCTGTTGTTAGACTCTAATTGGAGCTGTTTCCAGATTTTGGCAGCTGTATATATTCTCATACAATTGTTTTTGTGAACATATGTTTTCATTTCTCTGGGTAAATAGCTAGGAATGGAATTTCTGGGTCACAGAATAGATGTATGTTTATCTTGATGAAACAGAAACAATTTTCTGATTGGATTATATTACTAATATACATTCTCACTAATATTTGGTATTGTTAATCTTTTTCATCTGAGTCATACTAGTGGGTGTGAAATGCAGTCTCACTGTGGTTTTAATTTGCATTTCTCAGATGGCCAGTAATAGAGAGCATATTTTCATGTGCATGTTGAACATTTGCATATCTTTTTTATGAAGTCTCTGTTCAAGTCCTTGGTCAATTTCTTATCTTGAGTTACTGGTTTTCTTCTTATTGATTCTAAGAAGTTCTTTAGGTATTCTAATTACAATTTTTCTTTTGTCACAAAATAGATAAGTATGCCTCAGATGGGGAGAAAACTGAGCAGAAATTTTTAATGCAAATTAAATCCAGTTTATAATTGTGTGTGTGTATATTGTTACTGCCTACTATGCTCTGTCTAAAAAATCTTTCCCTCCCCTAAGCTCACAAAGGTATTCGCTTAAGTTTCTTTAAGATGCTTCATACTTTAGCCTTGAAATTTAGGTCTATGATCCATCTCAAATCAATTCTAGTTGTATCTAGTGGAGGTTCCATTTTTTTGCTGTATAGTTATCTGGTTATTTCAGCATCATTGGTAGAAAAGGTTTTCCTTTCCCTATCGAATTGTGATGGTGCCTTTATTTAAAAAGAACAAACAAGCATTTGACTATGTCTATATCTGGAATCTGAATTCTGTACCATTGACCTGTTTGTCTATCCTTATATCAATACCAACTGTCTTACTTGTTATAACTTTGTGTTTACTCTTGCAAGTAAGGAATGTTAATTTTCCAACTTTGTTATTTTTTGCCAGATTGTTTTAACAATTCTTATTCCAGTTTATCTAAATTTTGATACTGCCTTGACAATTTCTACCAAAAAAAAAAGTCTGTTGGAATTTCACTTGGGATAACATTGAATCTTTGGATTAAAGTGTGGAGAAATGACATTTTCAACAATACTGGACTTTCTCATCCACAAACATGGTGTAACTCTCCATTTATTTATGTCTTTTCCATTTGTTTCAGCAATGTTTTGTAGTTCATAGTTTGTAGTATAAGAATCTTGCACATCTGACAAATAATATATTTATTTTATACTCTATAATGCTACTGTAAATGTAGACTGTTATATTTCATTTTCTAATATACAGAAATACAATTAATTTTAGATACTGACTTTGTATCCTATGTCCTTGCTAAATTCACTTATTAGTTTGAATAGTTTTTGGTAGATTCCTTTGAAATCATTAAAACAGATTATCTTTGAAATAGATCATCTATGTATACAACTTTATCATCTGTGAATAAATGGTTTACTTCTTCCTTCCAATCCTGTATCTTTTTTTTTTTTTTTAATTCTGGTCTCTTTTATTGGTATTTTATTTATTTATTTTCATCCATCTTTATTCTCCGGCCTGTGTGGGCCTCCCATTGCAGTGGCCTCACTCTTTGCAGAGCGCCGGCTCTGGGCACATACACTCCAGAGCACTGGCTTATAAATGGACACACTGGCCCAGCCACTCCAGGGCATGTGGGATCTTCCTGGGCCAGGGATTGAATTGGTGCCCCTTGCACTGCAAGGTGCACTCTTTACCCACTGGACCACCAGGGAAGCCCTTTCTGTCTTTTTAAAATCTGTTACCATGCCTAGGATTTCCAATACAACGCTGAATACAAATTGTGAGAACAGACATCCTTGCCTTGTTTTTAATTCAATATTTTACTTTTATTATATGTTGTTATCTATAATTATTTTATAGATTCCCTTGATCCGGTTGAGGCCATGTCCTTTCATGCCTAGTTTGTTGACAGATTCAACCATTGTAAGGAATAAATGTTGATACTTAGTCCAATAATTTTTCAGTGTCTACTGAGCTAATCATAATTTTCTCTTTGATTCTCTTCATGTGCTTACTAAATTGATTTCCAAATTTTAAACCTACCTTGCCTTCCTGGAATAAGCTCCCAATTGCTCTTGATGTTGAGCATCTTCTTTGTATCTTGCTTGATTCAATTTGTTAATACTGTTAAGGATTTTTGCGTATAGTTACAGGAGGAATAAGGATCTGTTTTTTTGTTTTGTTCTGTTTGTTTTGGTGTCCTGTCAGCTTTTTACATCAGGATTATTCTGACCTCACAAGTGTCTCCTTTTTCCTCTGTTCCGAAAAATTGTGTAGGGTTGATATTATTTCCTACGTAAAATGTTGGCTAGAACTCACCAGTGAAACCATGCAGCCTGGAGTTTTCTTGAAAATTCTTATTATTAATTCAGTTTCCTTAACAGATACATGGTTATTCAGATTTTTTATTTTTAGTGTTAGTATTGCTAAGCTATATCTTCCAGTAAATTTACCAAGTACATCTAAATTACCAAATTTATTGGCATTAAAATGCGTTAATAATATACTCTTTCTATTTTTTCAATGTCTATAGGAGCTGTACTGATGTCTTCTCTCATTCCTGGTATTATTTGTATTTTTTTCTCTTTTTTTCTTGGTTCATTTTGCTCTGGAGTCACCAATATAAAACAAAGAATCTTTTCAATGAAACAACTTTTGCCTTTGATGATTCTGTCAATTATTCGTAGACTTACCATTTTACTGATTTCCACTCATCTTTTTTGGGGGTGGGGGTCAGGTTGGGGAGGGAAGGGGGAGGGTGGGCCACTTCTATTGGTCTTTCATTTATCTATTTTTTTCATCCATTTTTGTTCTTTGGCCCGTGTGGGCCTCCCATTGCAATAGCTTCTATTGTCGCAGAGTACTGGGTCTGGGCGCGTGCGCTCCAGAGCTCTGGCTGGGTAATCAGACACATCGGTCCAGCCGCTCTGCACATGTGGGATCTTCCCAGGCCAGGGATCGAACCGGCACCCCTTGCACTGCAAGGCGGTGTCCTTACCCACTGGACCACCAGGGAAGCCCTCCACTCATATTTATGTTTTTGTATTTTTCTTATTTTGGTTTAATTTGCTCTTCTTTTCCTAGCTTTTTAGGTAAAAGTTTAGATCATTGACATTACATCTTTCCTGTTGTCTAATATAAGCATTTAATGCCATATATTTCTCTCAAAGGATTTAGATAGCTGCATCTCACGAAGTTTGACATATTGCATTCCCATTTTTCTTCATCTCAGAATATTTTCTGATTTCTCTCATGGTTCCCTCTTTGATCCATGGATTATCTGAAAACCTATTGCTAACTCTCCAAATAATTGTGGGGTTTATAGCTATATATTGTTTGTTATTATTTCCTACGTAAAATGTTGGCTAGAACTCACCAGTGAAACCATGCAGCCTGGAGTTTTCTTGAAAATTCTTATTATTAATTCAGTTTCCTTAACAGATACATGGTTATTCAGATTTTTTATTTTTAGTGTTAGTATTGCTAAGCTATATCTTCCAGTAAATTTACCAAGTACATCTAAATTACCAAATTTATTGGCATTAAAATGCGTTAATAATATACTCTTTCTATTTTTTCAATGTCTATAGGAGCTGTACTGATGTCTTCTCTCATTCCTGGTATTATTTGTATTTTTTTCTCTTTTTTTCTTGGTTCATTTTGCTCTGGAGTCACCAATATAAAACAAAGAATCTTTTCAATGAAACAACTTTTGCCTTTGATGATTCTGTCAATTATTCGTAGACTTACCATTTTACTGATTTCCACTCATCTTTTTTGGGGGTGGGGGGTTTGGGGGGGGAGGGGGAGGGTGGGCCACTTCTATTGGTCTTTCATTTATCTATTTTTTTCATCCATTTTTGTTCTTTGGCCCGTGTGGGCCTCCCATTGCAATAGCTTCTATTGTCGCAGAGTACTGGGTCTGGGCGCGTGCGCTCCAGAGCTCTGGCTGGGTAATCAGACACATCGGTCCAGCCGCTCTGCACATGTGGGATCTTCCCAGGCCAGGGATCGAACCGGCACCCCTTGCACTGCAAGGCGGTGTCCTTACCCACTGGACCACCAGGGAAGCCCTCCACTCATATTTATGTTTTTGTATTTTTCTTATTTTGGTTTAATTTGCTCTTCTTTTCCTAGCTTTTTAGGTAAAAGTTTAGATCATTGACATTACATCTTTCCTGTTGTCTAATATAAGCATTTAATGCCATATATTTCTCTCAAAGGATTTAGATAGCTGCATCTCACGAAGTTTGACATATTGCATTCCCATTTTTCTTCATCTCAGAATATTTTCTGATTTCTCTCATGGTTCCCTCTTTGATCCATGGATTATCTGAAAACCTATTGCTAACTCTCCAAATAATTGTGGGGTTTATAGCTATATCTTGTTTGTTATTGATTTCCAATTTGATTATATTGTGGTGAGAGAACAACATATAATCAACTATGTTCATGTGCCCATCATTTCATATTTGAGTTGGCAATGATGAAGGCTGGTTAATGTCAACTAACTGAATCATTTTTATTTGCATCATTATTCAGTGCTCTTCCGTTGGATGCTTTCTGGTGGGTGTTGAAGTGTGATACAGAAATCTGCACACGTTTTTCCCACTCCCATGTGTCCATGCACAGGCCTCTACTCAACCAGCACATCCTTGTCTCTGATCTTTCTGTGTTCCTTCTAGATCAACTGGCTAGGCCACTGAATACTGTCTAGAGAATTGCATATATATTCTTACTTTGTATTATTCCTCTTTCCACTCAAAGTGAAGGACCAGGTGTGTCACTTGCAGTTCTGCCTACAAGAAAGATTTTCCTTCTTCACTGCCTTTCAAGGTCACCCTTGAATGTGGACAAAATGCAGCACTATCTGTCTTTATCTTGCTTCTACATATGGAGTCAACTCAACTTTATACCAGGTTCAGGCTTCTTCCCCCGCCACCCCAGCTAATCGTACGCAGTCTTCCCTACTGTCACAGGGAGGGCTGCCACACAGCTGCTGCTGCTGCGACAGTGGGTGACACAGAAGTGTGGGTGACCTGCCCATGCAGCTACCTGTGCACTCTATTCTGCTTAGGCTTAAACCTAGATAGCCTGATGCTGGGCCTGTCCAACGCTACGGTTTGATAGCTCTGACAGACTCTAGATCATAATAGATAGTCGCAGGTACAGGGTCATTTGGTGTTTCAAATAACCAAGCATTCTCTTCCAGGGCCCAATATCATGCCAAGAGCTATTTTTCAGAATGTGTGTTTCTTTGCAGCAAATGTCATGACCTCGCTCGAGAATCCCAGAGACCTGTATTTCCATTCCTTCCCAGAGGTTTGCCATAAATTCCATGCTGCATCTTTTCCACCATGGATACCTCAAACACCATAGGGCCTGTTGGCCAGTATGATCTACATAGGAGGATGGTCTGCACCACATCCTGGACTTACTGCTGAGCCCTTTCCTATTCTGGGCCCTCCTCAAAGCTGAGAGCCTTCTGTGTCACTAGGAGAATGGGCCAGGACAATATTCCTAGGTGTGGGATGGGTTGTCTCCAGTGTCCAAGTGACCTACTAGGCACTGTCCTTCCTTCTTTGTGATAGGGGATGCAAAATGCTATCATTTTTCTTTTATGTTAGTGGAGTTATCCTGGCACATTCCTGACCGCCATACCTTAAAACCTTTATTGAAGGGTCAGGTTCTTAGCTCTCATGAGTTTTTCTCACTTTCTGGACCCACGGGTCAATATCCAGCTCACTCACCAGCACATCCTTGTCTCTGATCTTTCTGTGTTCCTTCTAGATCAACTGGCTAGGCCACTGAATACTGTCTAGAGAATTGCATATATATTCTTACTTTGTATTATTCCTCTTTCCACTCAAAGTGAAGGACCAGGTGTGTCACTTGCAGTTCTGCCTACAAGAAAGATTTTCCTTCTTCACTGCCTTTCAAGGTCACCCTTGAATGTGGACAAAATGCAGCACTATCTGTCTTTATCTTGCTTCTACATATGGAGTCAACTCAACTTTATACCAGGTTCAGGCTTCTTCCCCCGCCACCCCAGCTAATCGTACGCAGTCTTCCCTACTGTCACAGGGAGGGCTGCCACACAGCTGCTGCTGCTGCGACAGTGGGTGACACAGAAGTGTGGGTGACCTGCCCATGCAGCTACCTGTGCACTCTATTCTGCTTAGGCTTAAACCTAGATAGCCTGATGCTGGGCCTGTCCAACGCTACGGTTTGATAGCTCTGACAGACTCTAGATCATAATAGATAGTCGCAGGTACAGGGTCATTTGGTGTTTCAAATAACCAAGCATTCTCTTCCAGGGCCCAATATCATGCCAAGAGCTATTTTTCAGAATGTGTGTTTCTTTGCAGCAAATGTCATGACCTCGCTCGAGAATCCCAGAGACCTGTATTTCCATTCCTTCCCAGAGGTTTGCCATAAATTCCATGCTGCATCTTTTCCACCATGGATACCTCAAACACCATAGGGCCTGTTGGCCAGTATGATCTACATAGGAGGATGGTCTGCACCACATCCTGGACTTACTGCTGAGCCCTTTCCTATTCTGGGCCCTCCTCAAAGCTGAGAGCCTTCTGTGTCACTAGGAGAATGGGCCAGGACAATATTCCTAGGTGTGGGATGGGTTGTCTCCAGTGTCCAAGTGACCTACTAGGCACTGTCCTTCCTTCTTTGTGATAGGGGATGCAAAATGCTATCATTTTTCTTTTATGTTAGTGGAGTTATCCTGGCACATTCCTGACCGCCATACCTTAAAACCTTTATTGAAGGGTCAGGTTCTTCAGCTCTCATGAGTTTTTCTCTCACTTTCTGGACCCCACGGGTCTTAAATAGACTTCAAGGCACTACTTCCTCTTGCTCAGTTTTACTTATCAGTAACAGATTAATGCAATGTCCCACAGGATGTCTAGACAGTCTGGATCTCCTTGGAATATATGAGGACAGAGAATGGGGAAGTTAACACAGCCCTAGGGCAAAACCAGAAATGAATATTCATTGTCCATTTCGTATAAATATGCACTCTTTCTAATCTTTTCTGACAAGAATACAAAAGAACACGTTCACAAAAGCCATTGACTTTAGGCCTTATGTCTGAGGGCTTCTTAATCTGCTTTCGCAAAGCATCCCCAAATGTGGCACAACAACTACAATTAAGATTCTTATAGGGAATTCCCTGGTGGTCCAGTGGCTAAGACTCTGTGCTCCCAATGCAAGGGGCCCAGGTCCATTCCCTGGTCAGGGAACTAGAGCCCACATGCTACAACTGAGACCCAATGCGGCCAAATAAATATAAATAAAATATTTTTTAAAAAAGTCCCACCCTAACAAGCGGGATTCTTTCAAAAAAAAAAAAAAAAGATTCTTATAGTCACGGAAAAACAAAAGAGAAAGGAGGCAGATAGAAAACAAAGAGCAAAAAGGCAAATCCAAACATGTTAATTATTACATTAATGTGAAAGTACTGACACCCCAGTGAAAAGATACACATTAACAGACTGGACTTTAAGAAAGAGAGGTGGGGGTTTAGTCACTAAGTCATGTCCGACTCTTTGAGACAGTGGCTCCATGGGATTTTCCCAGGAGGAATACTGCAGTGGATCGCCATTTCCTTCTCCAGGGATTGAATCTGAGTCTCCTGCATTGCAGGAGGACTCTTTACCACTGAGCCACCAGGAAGCCCAAGAGAGAGAGACTTAAATTCACATTGTCTACAAGTTTTTCAGGGTAAAAGAAAGATTTTAAAACTTGATTGTGATGGTTGCCAAGTGTGTACATTTTTCCAAAACTGATCAAACTGAATGCTTTAAAAAAGTGAATGTTACTGCATATAAATTACACCTCAATAAAGACGTGAAAGAACATCACAAAAAGAGCCCAACTCATCCTCTGAGTCTAGACTATCCGTGACAACGTACACAGACAAGGAAAGAAAGAAGTGAGCAGGCCAGTAGGAGAACTGATAAAAGTAGAAGCAAGAGTCCTGATCAAAATATTAACAAAGTGAACTCAGCAATGTGTAAAGAAGGAGAAGACATCATGATCAAGCTGGGTGTGTCCCAAGATTGTATCACAGCCCTAAAAATTTCATTGTCCATTTCGTATAAATATGCACTCTTTCTAATCTTTTCTGACAAGAATACAAAAGAACACGTTCACAAAAGCCATTGACTTTAGGCCTTATGTCTGAGGGCTTCTTAATCTGCTTTCGCAAAGCATCCCCAAATGTGGCACAACAACTACAATTAAGATTCTTATAGGGAATTCCCTGGTGGTCCAGTGGCTAAGACTCTGTGCTCCCAATGCAAGGGGCCCAGGTCCATTCCCTGGTCAGGGAACTAGAGCCCACATGCTACAACTGAGACCCAATGCGGCCAAATAAATATAAATAAAATATTTTTTAAAAAAGTCCCACCCTAACAAGCGGGATTCTTTCAAAAAAAAAAAAAAAAGATTCTTATAGTCACGGAAAAACAAAAGAGAAAGGAGGCAGATAGAAAACAAAGAGCAAAAAGGCAAATCCAAACATGTTAATTATTACATTAATGTGAAAGTACTGACACCCCAGTGAAAAGATACACATTAACAGACTGGACTTTAAGAAAGAGAGGTGGGGGTTTAGTCACTAAGTCATGTCCGACTCTTTGAGACAGTGGCTCCATGGGATTTTCCCAGGAGGAATACTGCAGTGGATCGCCATTTCCTTCTCCAGGGATTGAATCTGAGTCTCCTGCATTGCAGGAGGACTCTTTACCAACTGAGCCACCAGGGAAGCCCAAGAGAGAGAGACTTAAATTCACATTGTCTACAAGTTTTTCAGGGTAAAAGAAAGATTTTAAAACTTGATTGTGATGGTTGCCAAGTGTGTACATTTTTCCAAAACTGATCAAACTGAATGCTTTAAAAAAGTGAATGTTACTGCATATAAATTACACCTCAATAAAGACGTGAAAGAACATCACAAAAAGAGCCCAACTCATCCTCTGAGTCTAGACTATCCGTGACAACGTACACAGACAAGGAAAGAAAGAAGTGAGCAGGCCAGTAGGAGAACTGATAAAAGTAGAAGCAAGAGTCCTGATCAAAATATTAACAAAGTGAACTCAGCAATGTGTAAAGAAGGAGAAGACATCATGATCAAGCTGGGTGTGTCCCAAGATTGTATGCTTGGTTTAAGCTTTAAAAAACTGGTCAATGTAATCCATCATATTCACAAATTATGAGTAAACACATATGATCATTACAGGAGATGCAGAAAGAACATTTGATAAAATATAACATCCATTCAGCTTTAACAAGAAATGTAAGTCTTATTAAACTTGGAATAAAAAGAAACTTCCTAGACGTAAGTTGCAGTAAACAACGTATCTAATGATAAAATGCTTAAGATCAGGAAGGTCTGCTTTTATGGCACCTTTTCACACGGGCTCAGTTCAGTCATTCAGGCATGTCTGCCTCTTGGCAACCCCACAGACCATAGCCCATCAGGGTCCTCTGTCCATGGGATTTTCCAGGTAAGAACACTGGAACAGGTTGCTATGTTCTCCTCCAGAGGACCTTCCAGACCCAGGTATCAAACCCGTGTCTCTTATGTCTCCTGCATTGGCAGGGGGTTCTTTACCACTAGAAAACTGCTATATACAAAATCAATATTAAAAAATCAGTCGTATTTCTATATATTAGACAAAAGTAAAAATTAAAGACGTTATTTACAACAGCAACAACAATGACAAAAAGGATTCTTAAGAAGACATTTAAATACAGATGCGTGTGTGCTTTTTGGAAAAAAATTATAATTACAAAAATTTACTGGGTTTCCTTGGTGGCTCCGTGGTAAAGAATCTACCTGCGGGCTTCCCCTGGTGGTCCAGTGGGTAAGGACACCGCCTTGCAGTGCAAGGGGCGCCGGTTCGAGCCCTGGCCTGGGAAGATCCCACGTGCCGCGGAGCGGCTGGACTGATGTGTCCAATCACTGAGTCGGAGCTCTGGAGCACATGCGCCCAGAGCTGGCGCTCTGCAACAACAGACGCCACCGCGATGGGAGGCCCACAGGAGCCAAAGAACAAAGATAGATGAACATAGAGAAATGAAAGACCAATAGAAGTGGCCCATCCGCTCCCCTCCCTCCCTAACCTGACCCCCGCCCAAAATTAATTAATTAATTAATTTAAAAAAAAAAGAATCTACCTGCAAGTGTAGGAGATGTGGATTTGATCCCTGATCCAGTAAGATCCCAAGTGCTAGGGCTCAAGGACCTCTGTCACACGACAGTAGCGCATCTGACTCCAAGTGCTGTTACTCAGCTAAGTCTTTGTGCCCCAACTATTGAACCTGAGCTCTCAGAATCCAGGAGCTGCAACTACTGAAGCCCATGCACCCTAGAGACCATGCTCCCCAGCAAGAGAAGCCACCAGAAGGAGAAGGCCATGCTCTACTCCGGGAGAGTAGCCCCCACTTGCCATATCTAGAGAAAAAGTCCTTGTAGCAACAAAGACCCAGCACAGCCAAAAATAAATAAATGATGATTAAAAATAAATAAATAAAATTATTGTAAAAATTTACCGAAAGACAGAGAAGAGCTAGAAGGCTGCTATGAGGCAATATCCCATGCTATTGGATAGAAAGACTCAACATAATAAAGGAGTATCTGTAAAATTAACACAAAAAATGCATCTGTAAACTTAACACAAGTCCAGTCAAATTCCCAACCAGGGTTTTCATGGAATTCAACAAGTTTTTTGTTTAATTCAAAAACAAATTAAAGACGTTATTTACAACAGCAACAACAATGACAAAAGGATTCTTAAGAAGACATTTAAATACAGATGCGTGTGTGCTTTTTGGAAAAAAATTATAATTACAAAAATTTACTGGGTTTCCTTGGTGGCTCCGTGGTAAAGAATCTACCTGCGGGCTTCCCCTGGTGGCGCAGTGTGTAAGGACACCGCCTTGCAGTGCAAGGGACGCCGGTTCGAGCCCTGGCCTGGGAAGATCCCACGTGCCGCGGAGCGGCTGGACTGATGTGTCCAATCACTGAGCCGGAGCTCTGGAGCGCATGCGCCCAGAGCCGGCGCTCTGCAGCAACAGACGCCACGGCAATGGGAGGCCCACAGGAGCCAAAGAACAAAGACAGATGAAAATAGAGAAATGAAAGACCAATAGAAGTGACCCGCCCGCTCCCCTCCATCCCCAACCCGACCCCCGCCCTAAATTAATTAATTAATTAATTTTAAAAAAAAAAGAATCTACCTGCAAGTGTAGGAGATGTGGATTTGATCCCTGATCCAGTAAGATCCCAAGTGCTAGGGCTCAAGGACCTCTGTCACACGACAGTAGCGCATCTGACTCCAAGTGCTGTTACTCAGCTAAGTCTTTGTGCCCCAACTATTGAACCTGAGCTCTCAGAATCCAGGAGCTGCAACTACTGAAGCCCATGCACCCTAGAGACCATGCTCCCCAGCAAGAGAAGCCACCAGAAGGAGAAGGCCATGCTCTACTCCGGGAGAGTAGCCCCCACTTGCCATATCTAGAGAAAAAGTCCTTGTAGCAACAAAGACCCAGCACAGCCAAAAATAAATAAATGATGATTAAAAATAAATAAATAAAATTATTGTAAAAATTTACCGAAAGACAGAGAAGAGCTAGAAGGCTGCTATGAGGCAATATCCCATGCTATTGGATAGAAAGACTCAACATAATAAAGGAGTATCTGTAAAATTAACACAAAAAATGCATCTGTAAACTTAACACAAGTCCAGTCAAATTCCCAACCAGGGTTTTCATGGAATTCAACAAGTTGTCTGTGTTTGTGTTCATATTCAAAAAACAAAGAATAGTGCTTCTGAAAGCTATGGTACATATACACAATGGAATATTTTTCAGTCCTAAAAAGAAATGCAGAAGAATCAGTCCCAATGAGGTGGATGAATCTAGAACCTGTTATACAAAGTGAAGTAATTCAAAAAGAAAAGGACAAATACAGTATACTAACACATATATATGGAATCTAGTAAGATGGTACTGATAAATATACACACAGAGCAACAGTGGAGAAACAGACATAGAGAACAGACCTATGGACATGGAGGGGGAGGGAAGAGTGAGTGAGAAGTTTGGGCAGAGTAACAGGGAAACATATCATACGTAAAAGGGATAAGCATTGTGAATACACTGTGGAACTAAGGGATCTTACATGGAGGCTAGGCAACAACCAGGAGGGGTGGGATGGGACAGAGTGGGAGGGGGGCACAGGTAGGAGGGATCCAAGATATGCCCGTGATAGAGTTGGGATTATATAGAGCTGTAAACAACAAAACTATGTAAAATCAAAATAAAATAAAATATTAAAAAAAAACAATAGTGCTTCTGAAGAACAAGGTGAGGGCAGGGAGATACCAGTCCCTAGACAGATTTATTATAAAGGTGTTGAAATTAGGACAGGATGGTACAGGTGTAAGAGGAGACAGACAGATGGCTAGGACAGACAAGAGAACCTCCAAACAGGCTCATGCAAATATGGAAACTGGATTTATAATAACAGGCATTACATATCAGCAAGGAAAGGATGAGCTACTTAATAAATGGAGCTTAGACAGCTTTTTGCATAGAAAAATGAAATCGGATCCCTACCTCACACCATACACGGAAATCAATTCCACATGGAATAAAGATTAAAATGTGCATGGTACAATGAAGATAATTTTTTTTTGAAGAGAACAGAGGGAGAATTCCTACAAATTCAGCATAGAGAATTATTCTTTAAATATGATAGACAAAGTACAAACCACCAAGGAAAGCACGTCCCTCTCAGTGCAGGCCTAGCTGTGCTCACGGTGGCCTCTGGTGTCAGGACAGATGGCTCCTGCCTTCTACCACTCAGCGGACTTTATGGCCGGGCACTCGGGGCTCCAAGGAGGTTCTGGGTGAGCAAAAGGAAGATAGCTGCTTCTGCCTTGGTAATCCCATGGCAGGAGATCGGCTGCATCTTCCCATAGAAAGAAAAAGTGTGCAAGAGGCTGGGAAACATACCAGTTTAATTCAGAAAATACCTTGAAATGTTGCTTCCCCAATGAAGGGCAAGATGGTGTGAGGAGAAGTGAGGATGGAAGAGGACCTACCAAACGGATGAGGGGGAAGGACCCTACAAAAGGAATGCATCATAAGTGACCAAATCTCTACAGTGGAGAAGGGAGTGTGTCACTGGCTCTAGCCCAACACTACCATGCAGCAGTGGACGGCCCTGGAGGACCCAGGCTGCCCTCCTTCCTGCATCCTCTGCTGAGGAAAGTAGGAGAACTCCTCAAAGGAACCAACATATTATAAGGAAGATGGGGTCAGTCCTAAAAAAGAGAACAATTGGGTTTTCTACCACTGCTTTCTACCAGACTGCTATACACCCTTGAAAGTCTGGAGTTCCCCACTTGAGCAACAAAATAAATCTTTGTTGTTGGACAGACACTTCCATATACACTGGGATCATTAATACCCAAGCCTCTCAGTAAATTTTTAATGTTGCACCTGTTGTCTGGTGGATGTTCAGAACCAGTGTTAAGCCTTGCGGCCATTTTATAGTGCTATCAACTTGCCACTTATCCCTGTTTTAAAGACTAGCATGTCTTTACCATGGCTCCAGGGCATCGTAATGAAGTCTATGGAAGATTAGCAAAGCATTTCAGGCATTTAAACCTGCATGTGTGCTGTGTGAGCAAGGTAGGGGGCGATGGCTCCAGCTGCTACAAGGGGATATGTAATCATCATACTTTGCTCAATAGACTATATTTTTCACTGCCTAAGCCACCCTGATGATAAACTGGCCATTCTCACAGGCACTGTAATTCCGCTGAATAGCACTTTCCTATTCCCAATAAGTCCCTTAGGCCTTCATACCTCTGTCTACCCTGACTTCCTTGGAACATGCTTCTCTCTGCCTGTTCAAGAAGTCACCCATTAGCTGACTGACGTTTATAAAGTCCCTTCCATGTGTCAGACTCTATGACATTTAGCAATAGATGGCAGATAGAAAGATAGAAAACAAATAGTCCTTGTAATGGAGAATCTGAGCGCCTGGTAGAAAAGAGTGAAAAAGAAACACACAGGCAGTTTTATAAGACTATGGACTTTGGCAACAGATGACTGGGTTCAAATCCCATCTCTGACATATCCTAGTTATGTGACCTTGAATAAGTCACTTAATCTTTCTAAGCATCAATAGTTTCCTCTGTAAAATGGGACTCATTTATCTAACAAGTATTTCTTGAAGACTCACTTTACACCCAGCACAGGCTCTGTGCTAGGGCTCTAGTGCCAGGCCAGACAGACAAAATCCCTCCCGAGTGAAACTGGCATTCAGATAGTGACAAATGGATACTAAAGATGAAACAATACGTCAGGAATGATAAGTGTTATGAAGACCAACAGGGCAGGGTGAGGGGACAGCAAAGGAAGGCACAGGCTGCTGTGTCAGATAGTCAGGGAGGGAGCACCCTCCCTGAGGAGGGAGCACCAGACAGAGCCGCGGGTGAGTCAGCACACGGCCCGCAGGACAGTCCAGGGGGAGAGCATTCCACGCAGAGACGAGCAAGGTGGGCACATGCCTGGTGGGGCCGAGCAGCAGGAAGGGTCCAGGGTGGCTGAGGTTGTGAGCGAGGGGAAGTGGGGGCAGGTGGGAGAGCTGAGGCCAGAAACAGGGCACGCTGGGCTCTGTAGACCCAGGTAAGAGCAGTGTTAATAGCAGCTTCCTTTAGGGTTGGTGCTTGGGTAAGACAAGGTCATAAACAGGAGGCGGCATTCACTAAGCCCTCGGTATGCATCAGCCATTACACTCATGGGAGGAGAACACCACAGAGCTAGGAGGCTGGGATCAGGAGAGCAGTGTAGGGCTCTGAGGAAGGGCATGAATATGAAGCAGCTTGTGCTCTCAACGAGTCCACAGTTTAGCAGGAGAAATCAGATAAGATTCTGTATGTACACCTACAGTAGATAAAATGTGGCATGGGCCACTGGGAAAGCTCGGTCCTCTATATTTCAGGGAAAAGTTCCATGATCTTCTTTTTCTCTGAAGATCCAGGAGAGCGGATGCAGATCTTTCTTCATTCCAGTGTCCCTGAGGCCTAGCACAGGGTGCTGCACACTGTAGGGACTCAATTAGTATTTGATTTGATAAGAGTAACCATGCATATGGAAACATGGTCATCTTCTTGGTGCTGGCAATATTGGTTTCTTAAACCCTCAGATAAAAAAAAAATGATTTTTTTTTTTTACATCTTCATGGGGCCAATCCATTGAATGTTTAAGTACTGAGATTCTTAGAAACTGATGACAGAGAATCTCTTTAAGGCAGGGGTGTTGTTAGAAGAAAATATCAGTTGTTCTCTGAAAGAGGATGGTAAGCCTTCCTATGAGATACATCCCAAGTGAACCCCTGGTCCCTGGCATTGGTGTCCCCATCAAATTCGCTTTGTTTGAGACCAAGATTCATAGGATAGAAGGACGGCAGAGGCCCTCAGAGGTCATTCTGACCAATTCTCACAAGCAGGATGCTTATATTGTGAGCATAATCAATGTGAAGTTCTAAAAAAACAACACTAAAAGCCTGCCCGATAGTATTTCCCAGCCCTACTGTAGCTAAAGACCACTATTCTTAGCCTAGATGCAGATTTAAGGATTAGGTTAGATGCGGGGCACATGAGGTCATCATGTCGTCCAATAGAGATACTGTTCAATTCATCTCTCTACTGGTCAGGAGCAGCCACCAACAACCTCTTATCCTGCAATGAGGGTCAGAGTACAGGGAGCTTGTAGAGCTGAGGGTGAGGCATGTAGGTGTTCACACAGCTGGTAGAACAGTTCTTTCTGAGCTGGAGGAGAAATTCAGAAACTAGTGAAACAGGAGAAAACTAACCCAGCAAAGTGAGTGTCAAACTGAATTGCTAGGAAACAAGTAGATCCTCATACAGTGGGATCCTGGGAATCATGGCTAGGTGAGACAGGAGTAAGGAAGGGGAAGAACAGAACATGAATGACTTCAGAAAAACATGAGGGAAATGCTTACACTGTCAAGGTGCCAACCTCATTTTAAAAAGCAATACCAAGAGGATGAAATGGCGCATTAGCAAGAGATGAGATTCTTGAGCAACAGAGATGGACAAAAGGTCAACTTCAGCTAGTAGAAGAGCCTCCCACTCTACAAACTGCCAGTTGCTGTCACTCTCCCTGAGCAGCCTGATTCTCTACAAAAGCAATACCAATTTTGTAAACCAGGAGAGCGGATGCAGATCTTTCTTCATTCCAGTGTCCCTGAGGCCTAGCACAGGGTGCTGCACACTGTAGGGACTCAATTAGTATTTGATTTGATAAGAGTAACCATGCATATGGAAACATGGTCATCTTCTTGGTGCTGGCAATATTGGTTTCTTAAACCCGCAGATAAAAAAAATGATTTTTTTTACATCTTCATGGGGCCAATCCATTGAATGTTTAAGTACTGAGATTCTTAGAAACTGATGACAGAGAATCTCTTTAAGGCAGGGTGTTGTTAGAAGAAAATATCAGTTGTTCTCTGAAAGAGGATGGTAAGCCTTCCTATGAGATACATCCCAAGTGAACCCCTGGTCCCTGGCATTGGTGTCCCCATCAAATTCGCTTTGTTTGAGACCAAGATTCATAGGATAGAAGGACGGCAGAGGCCCTCAGAGGTCATTCTGACCAATTCTCACAAGCAGGATGCTTATATTGTGAGCATAATCAATGTGAAGTTCTAAAAAAACAACACTAAAAGCCTGCCCGATAGTATTTCCCAGCCCTACTGTAGCTAAAGACCACTATTCTTAGCCTAGATGCAGATTTAAGGATTAGGTTAGATGCGGGGCACATGAGGTCATCATGTCGTCCAATAGAGATACTGTTCAATTCATCTCTACTGGTCAGGAGCAGCCACCAACAGCCTCTTATCCTGCAATGAGGGTCAGAGTACAGGGAGCTTGTAGAGCTGAGGGTGAGGCATGTAGGTGTTCACACAGCTGGTAGAACAGTTCTTTCTGAGCTGGAGGAGAAATTCAGAAACTAGTGAAACAGGAGAAAACTAACCCAGCAAAGTGAGTGTCAAACTGAATTGCTAGGAAACAAGTAGATCCTCATACAGTGGGATCCTGGGAATCATGGCTAGGTGAGACAGGAGTAAGGAAGGGGAAGAACAGAACATGAATGACTTCAGAAAAACATGAGGGAAATGCTTACACTGTCAAGGTGCCAACCTCATTTTAAAAAGCAATACCAAGAGGATGAAATGGCGCATTAGCAAGAGATGAGATTCTTGAGCAACAGAGATGGACAAAAGGTCAACTTCAGCTAGTAGAAGAGCCTCCCACTCTACAAACTGCCAACAGTTGCTGTCACTCTCCCCTGAGCAGCCTGATCCCTCTCTCACTCCCACAACTAGAGGTCCTGATAGTACTGACATGGGAATTTTTGTGATAAACTGTGGAGCCTTGCAAATCTCTGAGATGTGTTCAGAAAGAAAAGAAGATGCAATAATTAGCTGAAGAAAGCTGAACTACAAAGCTAAAGACCAGCCTGAATCTGAAGTCTTTCCCATAATACTCTCCAAAGTTTTCTACTAAGGGAAATAGCTTCTTATATTGCCTGAAATTCTACTGATTAAAGATGCATATATATCACTGTACATCCTCTTTAGAAAAAACTCCCAGGATGCTATTGGAGATGTCAGTAGTCATTTACACATTAGTATAAAGTACTCATAAAGCTTGTCCACCTGTCTTTCATTTGCTGTAAGAAAAAGTAAGTTTCAATTAAGGATGAAAGCTAATAAATGACTCTATATTTCTTCATGCCTTTTGTTCTACTTTGTATTCCTACAACTTCTAAAAAAAATTGAGCCAGCAAATATTTTTGAGGATTTTATGAAAAAAGGTAGACCGATTTTGCTGTCCCCACTTCCTCTCCTTTCCATTCACGCATAAAATGGTGACTCTGTCTATAGTTGAATATATAGCTGGAACAGAGTTGAGGGGTTAGAAACATTAAACTGAAGTGATCTCTGATAACACTGTTTCCTGCTAGGTAAACCACAAACCCAATTGGATTGGATCAGGACAGAGAGTGTGATATGACATCAGTTACAAAAAAAAAAAAACAAAAACAAAACCGCTGTCCTCCTGGGAAATCAGATTTTGCTCTAATCTGATTCAAGAAATCACAATGGACCTGGAGGTTTAGGAAAGGGAGAGTGAAAGAAAGAAATGCTGGGTTTGGATGAGGCACACTGTAACCAGAGGAGAGAAGAGTGAGCCTACAGAGCCTGCCCACGCCTGTGACAGCTGAGGCCCTGATCTAAGGGCGGGTCATCACATAGCTTTCTGATCACTCTCTAGCTTCCTTTGCAGGTTTTCTACCAAGGAGGAAACTGGTAGCACTGGGACCAGCATGTTTATCCAGGGACTTGATACCCAGCAACGCTAGTCTGGTTGGTACATCAAGCTGGTATATGTTTGTTTGACATGGGTCAGACCCTGAACTGTAGTCCTTTTTGGCTCAAAGGTTACAAGAGACTTCCTGCATAAGACCTGACTATTATGGACTATGCACTGAACTAGAATTGTATTAATAATGGGGGGGTGCAACAGATTCGCCTTCCACTCCCCTTTCTCCTCCTATCTCTTCCACTCCCCCACATATCCTCTCATGTTCCACACAGATATTCTGTTCCTAGGTGCCTAATTTGCATTATAATTCACCTTCATTCTGGATAAAATGGCTTCAGAGGGATATCTTGAGTTGCCCTTCAACCCGACCACTATTGTATCTACGAGAAAAAAACGTTAATTCCAATAGCTGATTCTGAAATGAATTTTGGACCGTGACCCAGTGATAGCTTGGGGACATTTTGTTCCTGTAAATTGGTCTTTCTAGCCAGCGTCTGGGAGCTGGCTGGGAAACGCACTTACTAAATCACTCCCAGTGGTTTGGGGAAGGACAAAGAAGGTTCTAGAAGAGATGAGTCAGGCTAGGGGGTGGATAGCACAGAGGGGAAAGGAACAGAGAGCGAGGCAATATCCTGAAAATGGAATTTGTACCCAGCCAGAAATAACTCTGATCAGGCATAGCTAGAGACTTTCTGAAATGATGAAGCAAATATTAACAGAGAAATCTTTAAAAGCCTCTCTCAGTGAAGATCCCGTTCTCATTGGTGATAAGCCAGGTGGGTTTATAAATAACATGATCTGCCAGGCTACCTTGATAAGGCTTTATTCTCCCCTCCAGAGTTGGAAATTGACGTTTTGTATCTCACAAGAATATAGCATTTGATACGGTGACTCACCTAAATGCTCTTGTCCACTGGCTTGCGATGGATGTGATGACGTCCCATTGACTACCAAAACAGAAGGACAATAGTCAGCGTCCTTCCAAGCTCCTGAATAGAAATGCTGGACTGGGTTAGGAACAGCCCGATACCAGGCTGCCTCTCACCTAGCTAGCCTGTAAGTTTAAGTGTGGGGGCTTCTCTCAGGCAGGCACAGGAGGAGTCGAGGATGAGCCAACGCTATTGAAAGAGACAGAAGTCACTACAAGGTAGTTGCCACAGTCGTTCTAGCCTGAAATTAAGCATGTGACTCCTTCCCAAGAGGACCATACCAGCGGTTCTCTCAGAATGCCATGGTTCTGTAGACACACTGAAAGCCTCATTCATTCATTCATTCATTCAACAAACACTGACTGGTTGTCCAACATGTGCCAGAGACTGCTGATCTAGGAGAGACAACAGAAGGTCAGTTCCAATCTTGGAGGGAGAGAAAGTGTGTCCAGTACGTCCAAGGGGCTTCAAGAGCACAGAGGGCAGCCATGCTAGGGGAGCAGAAACAAGAGATGGAGTCAGGCAGCTTCAGCAGCAACGGGTCAACCACTTACAGAGAAAGGAAGAGTGACTCCAAAGGGGATGGGGCAGGAAGGCTGGATCTGATTCTGTCTAGGCAGGACAGGAAGGGAAAAGCCTCAAAACTGAACCCAAACTAGTGACACCAAAGTGACGATGGCCGGGGGTGACAGGGAGCCAAGGCTTTCACACAGAGAACGAGGATTAGCCTGACAGGGTAGAACACACTGCTATGCGGACCATGCCTGTCAACGTCGATCTACTCACAGTGTCCCCTCCGCCTAAGAGCTGCTGCAGCTTCCCAAATAATCTGACAACAGAGAAGACGCTGGCAGGGCAGTCACGGTGGGGAGGGACTGGGTTCATACTGGGGCCAGGGCAAGCCTTCCAGCTCCAGGGGCAGAGACGAGTTCAAGCGGAACTCTATCACTTCCTCTTTGTTAGAGTTCCGTGTCCTCTTCTGGGAGACTGGGAGAACAGGACCCATGGCTCAGAACTGCGTCAGAGCAAGGATGAGCTCAAATAATGTACCCAGGGCTTCCCTGGTGGCTCAGTGGTAAAGATCCACCTGTCTATGCAGGAGACACAGGTTCAATCCCTGATCCAGGAAGATCTCGTGTGCCTGGAGCCACTAAGCCCAGATGCCACAAATACTGAACCTGTGCTCTAGAGCCCAGGAGCCACAACGACTAAGCCCTCCTGCAGCAACTACTGAAGCCCGAAGCCACCATGAGAAGCCTGTGCACCACAACTGGAGAGTAGCCCCCCGTTCTCTACAACTAGAGAAAAGCCTGCACAGCCACAAAGATCCAGCACAGTCAAAAGTAAACAAATAACTAAGATTTAAAAGAAGAATGTATTGATCTTAGCTCATAACAAGTGGCCACATATTAACAGATTAACCACCATGGTTACTAGTAGTAAAGGAGGGCTACTCTTACTTGGTGTCTGGAAAGCCAGTGCTGAACTGCTGTCAGCAGGATGCAGAGCCACAGTTGTTGTTGTTGTTGTGTGTGTGTGTGTGTGTGTGTGTTTAGTGGTAACTATTTTTATTTTTTTAAGGAACTTCCATACTGTTCTTCATACTGGTTGCACCAATTTACATTTTTACTAACAGTATAGGAGTTCTCTTTTTCTCCACATTCTCTCAAGCATTTATTTTTATTTTGTGGGGTTGGGAGGTTAGTTGTTTTACAATGTCGCATTAGTTTCAGGTGTACAGCAAACTTATTATTATACGTCTTTTACAGAGTTTTGTTGCTTACAGCTATACACAATCCCAGAACAGTCATAGGTAGATCCCCGACCCCTCCACCTGGGCCCCCCACCCTTTGCCCCCATCCCACTCCCAAGTTCATGAATAGCCCCCATGTAAGTTTCCTTACATGGGAACTTACAGCTTAATCACAATGGTTATCGCTTTTCACATATGATACTGTAGGTTTCCATGTTTTATCCTTTCCCTACGGTGGGAGGGACTGGGTTCATACTGGGGTCAGGGCAAGCCTTCCAGCTCCAGGGGCAGAGACGAGTTCAAGCGGAACTCTATCACTTCCTCTTTGTTAGAGTTCCGTGTCCTCTTCTGGGAGACTGGGAGAACAGGACCCATGGCTCAGAACTGCGTCAGAGCAAGGATGAGCTCAAATAATGTACCCAGGGCTTCCCTGGTGGCTCAGTGGTAAAGATCCACCTGTCTATGCAGGAGACACAGGTTCAATCCCTGATCCAGGAAGATCTCGTGTGCCTGGAGCCACTAAGCCCAGATGCCACAAATACTGAACCTGTGCTCTAGAGCCCAGGAGCCACAACGACTAAGCCCTCCTGCAGCAACTACTGAAGCCCGAAGCCACCATGAGAAGCCTGTGCACCACAACTGGAGAGTAGCCCCCCGTTCTCTACAACTAGAGAAAAGCCTGCACAGCCACAAAGATCCAGCACAGTCAAAAGTAAACAAATAACTAAGATTTAAAAGAAGAATGTATTGATCTTAGCTCATAACAAGTGGCCACATATTAACAGATTAACCACCATGGTTACTAGTAGTAAAGGAGGGCTACTCTTACTTGGTGTCTGGAAAGCCAGTGCTGAACTGCTGTCAGCAGGATGCAGAGCCACAGTTGTTGTTGTTGTTGTGTGTGTGTGTGTGTGTGTGTTTAGTGGTAACTATTTTTATTTTTTTAAGGAACTTCCATACTGTTCTTCATACTGGTTGCACCAATTTACATTTTTACTAACAGTATAGGAGTTCTCTTTTTCTCCACATTCTCTCAAGCATTTATTTTTATTTTGTGGGGTTGGGAGGTTAGTTGTTTTACAATGTCGCATTAGTTTCAGGTGTACAGCAAACTTATTATTATACGTCTTTTACAGAGTTTTGTTGCTTACAGCTATACACAATCCCAGAACAGTCATAGGTAGATCCCCGACCCCTCCACCTGGGCCCCCCACCCTTTGCCCCCATCCCACTCCCAGGTTCATGAATAGCCCCCATGTAAGTTTCCTTACATGGGAACTTACAGCTTAATCACAATGGTTATCGCTTTTCACATATGATACTGTAGGTTTCCATGTTACTCTTCCCATACCTTTCGCCTGATCGTCCCTCCCCACAGTGTCCATAGGTCTGTTCTCTAAATCTGCTTCTCCCACGCTGTACAGCTACAGTTTTTAGATAAGACAAAAACAAGCCAGGGATGGGATACCTTCCCTCCTCACCTGACCAAGCCCCTTCTCCTGGGGCCATACTCATTAAGCAAGAACTAGTGATTGTTCAGACCAGGTCCTGCCTGTCCATTCCCCAACACCTACCCACACACCTGCAGACAAGCTTCAAGGCTGCTGTGGACAGGAACTAAGGGAAGGAAGGAAGTGTGTGTGGGTGTGGGGAGTAGCCAGGAGGCCTCTTCCTGAAGAAGAAGCTTCTTCCTAGTATGGAGGGAAAGGAAAAACGCTGAAATTTAGCCAGAAAAAACTCCTACAGATTTAACACAGCATCCTAGAATGAGAGCAAAGATACAGAAGATTTCCTAAGGTTTCTGAGGAGAGGGGAAATTGAAGCTTAAGAATGAAATGACCTTCAGTGATATTAAGGGATCAGCTAGCTTGTTGGCTGATAGGAGTCAAGGCCTCTATCCTCACGAGGCCACAACCAGAGCCCCCATAGACAGCAACAAAATCAGGTCAGGTAATGTCATTGACCAGAATGTTAGTGGTAATGAATCTTGTGGGGCTCTGAACTGAAAAGAGGACCGTTGCAAGCATAAGGATGCTTAAGCACATTGTTTCAGTTTGGAGCTAAGATGGCGCCTTACAGGAAGCGATGAGGGCGTGATCTAAATTGTTAAGTGATTGTCAAAATTTCTGATTGGTTTCCTGGTTTCCGCGCTCATGGATTATTGCTTGACCTTTAGCTTGATTGGTGTAATCTATAGGAAGTCCCGTGCAAAATCCCCTTCACTTGCCTATAAGAGCTGTGAGTCTGCACTAATAAAATGGAACTGCTTTGATGGAACCCCTGTAGCGTCTGATTTTCTCCCGCCTGCTGGGAGGCTGGGTGGCGGGCAGCAAGACTTGCCTCTCTCCGAGATCTCCCAGTTCAGCCAGGGGCAATCCCGCTGCCTTCCTTTCTGTGGAAGTCCCCCGCAGAAGCTGCCTGCCAATGCAGGAGACATAAGAGACACAGGTTGGATCCCTGTGTCAAGAAGATCCCTTGGAGGAGGGCATAGCAACCCACTCCAGTACTCTTGCCTGGAGAATTCCATGGACAGAGGGGTCTAGTGGGCCACAGTCCAAAGGATCACACAGAGTCGGACATGAATGAAGCAACTTATCGTGCACGCACACAGAATATAGAATTAAGACCAGCCAGTGATCTTGTGAAAAGAAATTCAAGGAATCTGGAAAGCAAGCCAAGCATGAAGAGAGGACAGGGAGAAAGTGGGAAATGGCAGGAGCCGCTTATGGCTCTGCAGGGGTCAGTCAGGAGGGGGCATGCCCAAGGAGAATGAGAGTGACCACCTGACTTTGGGGAACAGGAAAACGCTAAATTCCTAGAGGAATGAGAGCAAAGATACAGAAGATTTCCTAAGGTTTCTGAGGAGAGGGGAAATTGAAGCTTAAGAATGAAATGACCTTCAGTGATATTAAGGGATCAGCTAGCTTGTTGGCTGATAGGAGTCAAGGCCTCTATCCTCACGAGGCCACAACCAGAGCCCCCATAGACAGCAACAAAATCAGGTCAGGTAATGTCATTGACCAGAATGTTAGTGGTAATGAATCTTGTGGGGCTCTGAACTGAAAGAGGACCGTTGCAAGCATAAGGATGCTTAAGCACATTGTTTCAGTTTGGAGCTAAGATGGCGCCTTACAGGAAGCGATGAGGGCGTGATCTAAATTGTTAAGTGATTGTCAAAATTTCTGATTGGTTTCCTGGTTTCCGCGCTCATGGATTATTGCTTGACCTTTAGCTTGATTGGTGTAATCTATAGGAAGTCCCGTGCAAAATCCCCTTCACTTGCCTATAAGAGCTGTGAGTCTGCACTAATAAAATGGAACTGCTTTGATGGAACCCCTGTAGCGTCTGATTTTCTCCCGCCTGCTGGGAGGCTGGGTGGCGGGCAGCAAGACTTGCCTCTCTCCGAGATCTCCCAGTTCAGCCAGGGGCAATCCCGCTGCCTTCCTTTCTGTGGAAGTCCCCCGCAGAAGCTGCCTGCCAATGCAGGAGACATAAGAGACACAGGTTGGATCCCTGTGTCAAGAAGATCCCTTGGAGGAGGGCATAGCAACCCACTCCAGTACTCTTGCCAGGAGAATTCCATGGACAGAGGGGTCTAGTGGGCCACAGTCCAAAGGATCACACAGAGTCGGACATGAATGAAGCAACTTATCGTGCACGCACACAGAATATAGAATTAAGACCAGCCAGTGATCTTGTGAAAAGAAATTCAAGGAATCTGGAAAGCAAGCCAAGCATGAAGAGAGGACAGGGAGAAAGTGGGAAATGGCAGGAGCCGCTTATGGCTCTGCAGGGGTCAGTCAGGAGGGGGCATGCCCAAGGAGAATGAGAGTGACCACCCTGACTTTGGGGAACAGGAAAAAATCACACTCGAACTAATCTTTGGATGTTCTTTTCAATGACTTCATTTGAATAAGGATCTCCCCAAGAGCTTGGAAATTAATGCAAAACAAAAGATTGCAGCCGAGATAGAAGAACTAACTCAGAAGAAGCATCTCAATCCATTGGGCTGCTAAGAGCTTCTGGTCCCACCCACTACAGGGAACAGACGCGTCACCTCCAGATCACCCTCGAGACCGGCCCACGCTGAGCCAGTCCTCTGCTTCCTGGCTGTTCAAACCCGCTGAAGGGAAGGAAGATGGTGTTTGGAGTCAGAAGCCTCGCCAGGCACACGCGAGGGTGAGGACTGAGAACTCTCAGACCTTCTTCTGTTTTCTAATAATCCAAAGACCCTGTTAGAATCCATCAGCCCAATTATAGCTGGCCCAAATGCCAAAAGTTAGATGCACAGAGATGATGGTAGGATTACAAAAAAAAAAGATAAGTAAGTAGCATAAGGGCTATGGATGGCCCTGATTAGGGTTTTTAATCTTCTCTCTCAATTCCTCATTTCATCCTTAATCCAAAGGGTATCTAATCAAGGTAAGCATGCTGACACAGAAATTCCTAGAGTGTAAACCTTTTTAACAGGAGACAATGATCAAAGTGAAACCCAGTTGAGCCCTCCTGCTTTCTTCTCCACCACCTCTACCACCCCACATCCACCCGGAATCCTAGCTTTAGGCTATTTCTTATAGCTAGAGCTCTACACACTTAAGGATAATTGATGTAATAAATAATGCATGTACAAGATTTTTCCACCACCTATCTGAGACACCTGGCCTTTGCTGGGACCCCCAAACCATTTGCCCTGGGAAAGGCAGAGCAAGGTTGGAAATCTGGGGTGCTCAAGAGGCCCCATGACAATGAATAGCTGATTAATGTCTATCCCCAGCATACAGTACATGGGTGTACTGGAACCATTTGGAATGCCAAGGCACCAGGAGATAACAGAAGCAGAAGCAGCAGTAAGGTACATCTGGAAAGGGAAATCTCCCTCATACCAATTTTGTCTTCCTACCAAGATTTTTAGAAATGGTAGAGAGCTGATTGTACGTTCAGAACTAACACGTCCTTTGCAAACAGCACTTCCCATCTCACACATATTTACACAGAAGGTACAATCAGCAACCTGAAAGAAGGCATTCCCCAATGCAGACTCTTTGTGATAGGAAATTAAGACACTCTCATTATTCTAAATGAGTAAGAAGCTTCAGGATCTTCTCAGGGGGCACATTCTGGGTCAAGAGCATCCGGCAGTATCCCCCAATAGAAGATGAGCCATGACAGACACCCATATACTAACAGCAATAAAGTGTAAATAATTTAAAACTCCTTGATATTATCCTGCCTACTCATCATGTACATCTTTAATAATTAATTCAGCTCCATCTTTAAAGGAATTCTCTTTGTATAACTTAAATTATTCTCTGCTTTGCCTGTTAACCACAGGAAACCATTTCTGTTGAGGACATGTGCTTCCCAAGGGAGATGCATTTATTTACACAGGAGACATTTTCTTGCTGTTGTCTGTTTCCATGGATGTGTTCTGCACATGCTCAGTGAGCATCGTGGTTCAGATCTGAATTCTCATTAAGATACTCACCACTCTCAGGAATTGTTTTAGCGTCTGATATCTATTGGCACAATTTTCACAGCAAACCTATTACCTCTCATCATTTCTCTATTTTACAGAGGAAAAAAGTGGTTAAATAACTTGAATGCTTCCACCACACCTGCCTACCGCCCAACAGATAAATCATTGCCTGACATATTCACCATGGGAACAAGGCTGTGCATCCACCCGGAATCCTAGCTTTAGGCTATTTCTTATAGCTAGAGCTCTACACACTTAAGGATAATTGATGTAATAAATAATGCATGTACAAGATTTTTCCACCACCTATCTGAGACACCTGGCCTTTGCTGGGACCCCCAAACCATTTGCCCTGGGAAAGGCAGAGCAAGGTTGGAAATCTGGGGTGCTCAAGAGGCCCCATGACAATGAATAGCTGATTAATGTCTATCCCAGCATACAGTACATGGGTGTACTGGAACCATTTGGAATGCCAAGGCACCAGGAGATAACAGAAGCAGAAGCAGCAGTAAGGTACATCTGGAAAGGGAAATCTCCCTCATACCAATTTTGTCTTCCTACCAAGATTTTTAGAAATGGTAGAGAGCTGATTGTACGTTCAGAACTAACACGTCCTTTGCAAACAGCACTTCCCATCTCACACATATTTACACAGAAGGTACAATCAGCAACCTGAAAGAAGGCATTCCCCAATGCAGACTCTTTGTGATAGGAAATTAAGACACTCTCATTATTCTAAATGAGTAAGAAGCTTCAGGATCTTCTCAGGGGGCACATTCTGGGTCAAGAGCATCCGGCAGTATCCCCCAATAGAAGATGAGCCATGACAGACACCCATATACTAACAGCAATAAAGTGTAAATAATTTAAAACTCCTTGATATTATCCTGCCTACTCATCATGTACATCTTTAATAATTAATTCAGCTCCATCTTTAAAGGAATTCTCTTTGTATAACTTAAATTATTCTCTGCTTTGCCTGTTAACCACAGGAAACCATTTCTGTTGAGGACATGTGCTTCCCAAGGGAGATGCATTTATTTACACAGGAGACATTTTCTTGCTGTTGTCTGTTTCCATGGATGTGTTCTGCACATGCTCAGTGAGCATCGTGGTTCAGATCTGAATTCTCATTAAGATACTCACCACTCTCAGGAATTGTTTTAGCGTCTGATATCTATTGGCACAATTTTCACAGCAAACCTATTACCTCTCATCATTTCTCTATTTTACAGAGGAAAAAAGTGGTTAAATAACTTGAATGCTTCCACCACACCTGCCTACCGCCCAACAGATAAATCATTGCCTGACATATTCACCATGGGAACAAGGCTGTGCAGAATTCCTATCATGGTGTTAACCGGGCTTACTTTTGCCTAGAAGACAGAAGCTGGTCCCTTTAAGTATCTGATTACTGAGTCTTGCTAAATCATTCACACACAGAAAGCCTTGGGGGATGGGGAAAGGGAAGTGACAGGGTAATTGAAAATCGCTGAGGAATAGTGACATCAAATGCTTCCAACAGAAAAGACAGAGGACACCAGCCACAGGAGAAGATTTAGAAGCGGAGGAAAGGGAACTGGAGCATGTTTATATTTGGTAGAATGCCACTTGCTCCAGAAATGGAAATTATTCCAGGAAGGTCAGAGAGAAGACACTGCTGTAGATAGAAAGGACAGTGGAGCAGAAACCCCAAGACCCAAAAAAGAATCACATTGGGTAAATTCACAGCACTATAATTCCATATAATTTATTGACAGCAAAGTAGAATTTACATAGTATTTCTGCCCTGAGGCTTTGCCTATTAAAAATGGCTAAGAAGGTCAAAGTCGAGGTGTCATAATATATCTTTTTTATTGTACCCTTTTATTTTCTTGCTTCACCTGCATATGCTACTTATTTTCAGTTTTTAAAAATTGAAGTACAAAATACAAAAAAGTGTAATCTGTAAAGCACATAAGCAAATCTCACCTGTATAGTTTCATGAATTTTTATAAGCACATCTATTTCAACGATCAAGATCAAGACACAAAATATTTCCAGATCAAGATACAAAATATTTCCACCACCCTAGAAAGGTCCCAGGCAATACCCACCAACCTCTGCCAGAAGGAAAACCTATTCTTACTCATAACAGTATAATTGAGTTTTGCCTTCATAAATTACAGAAATGAAATCAGACAATATATATTCTTTGGGTTCTAGTCTAATGTCTGTAAGGTTCACCCACATTCTTGTACCTATCTGCAGCCTGTTCTTTCACATTGTATAAGGATATTCCTGATTCATTCATCTTTCTCCTGCTCATAGACATTTGTGTTGTTTCAAGCCTGAAGCTATTATGAATAGAGCTGCTATGAAAATTGCTATATATTTCTTTGTTGTTGTTGGACAAATGCACTCATTTCTCTTCCGTGTTTACCTAAGAGAGGAATGTCTGGCTGATAAGGTAGGTACGCATTTAGCCGCAGTTTATATGTTTGTTGGATGCTATAGCACATCCTTCAGATTCTCCTTCAAGACATTCCTGCTGGCTGCTGGGAGTGGCGCCAGCTGGCAGCCCTCTCTGGAAATGGCTGCAGCGGAAGAGCATTTCTCCTTCAGTTCATACCTGTGGGTGTGGGGGGGATTCTTTATGACCAGAGAAAGAGAAAAGAAGCCTAAGTTCGGTTCACAGATGGGTGGGTTTGGATGTGAAGGTAAGCCAAAAATGGGTGAACTTGAAGACTGTGGGGAGGGGAAATCCTCTCAGCGGGCAGAGCTTGGCAGTGACTCTGGTCATCCACTTTGTATGACAAGAGAAATGGTTCGAACTCACAGAGACCCATAGGCAGTGGCAAAGGGCATAGCCAGCAGATCGAAGGTTTTGGAGGAAACAGATGGGAAGGTCAGGGACACAGAAGATGCGCAGGGCAGAGAGATGTGGATGGACATACGGGAATGAGCTTGAAATGTGGAGACTTCAGTATTTCACATTAATAACAAGGGCCATGCCGGTGTCAGTCCAATGGAGTGTGAATAGAGTAATCACGGTAGGAACGGAGACTGTATGGTGCCAACTGCACGTCTCCCACTTACCAAGGCTGAGCTTGCCCATGCTGCTGCTGAATGCCCAGCCTGCTGGCTCAGTGACCAAGGCTATGTCCCTGATATGGCACCATCCCTCAAGCAGGTCAGCCAGTCACTAAGTGGCAGGCTTATTACACTGGACCTCTGCTGTCCTGGAAGGGAAATACCCACCAACCTCTGCCAGAAGGAAAACCTATTCTTACTCATAACAGTATAATTGAGTTTTGCCTTCATAAATTACAGAAATGAAATCAGACAATATATATTCTTTGGGTTCTAGTCTAATGTCTGTAAGGTTCACCCACATTCTTGTACCTATCTGCAGCCTGTTCTTTCACATTGTATAAGGATATTCCTGATTCATTCATCTTTCTCCTGCTCATAGACATTTGTGTTGTTTCAAGCCTGAAGCTATTATGAATAGAGCTGCTATGAAAATTGCTATATATTTCTTTGTTGTTGTTGGACAAATGCACTCATTTCTCTTCCGTGTTTACCTAAGAGAGGAATGTCTGGCTGATAAGGTAGGTACGCATTTAGCCGCAGTTTATATGTTTGTTGGATGCTATAGCACATCCTTCAGATTCTCCTTCAAGACATTCCTGCTGGCTGCTGGGAGTGGCGCCAGCTGGCAGCCCTCTCTGGAAATGGCTGCAGCGGAAGAGCATTTCTCCTTCAGTTCATACCTGTGGGTGTGGGGGGGATTCTTTATGACCAGAGAAAGAGAAAAGAAGCCTAAGTTCGGTTCATAGATGGGTGGGTTTGGATGTGAAGGTAAGCCAAAAATGGGTGAACTTGAAGACTGTGGGGAGGGGAAATCCTCTCAGTGGGCAGAGCTTGGCAGTGACTCTGGTCATCCACTTTGTATGACAAGAGAAATGGTTCGAACTCACAGAGACCCATAGGCAGTGGCAAAGGGCACAGCCAGCAGATCGAAGGTTTTGGAGGAAACAGATGGGAAGGTCAGGGACACAGAAGATGTGCAGGGCAGAGAGATGTCGATGGACATACGGGAATGAGCTTGAAATGTGGAGACTTCAGTATTTCACATTAATAACAAGGGCCATGCCGGTGTCAGTCCAATGGTGTGTGAATAGAGTAATCACGGTAGGAACGGAGACTGTATGGTGCCAACTGCACGCCTCCCACTTACCAAGGCTGAGCTTGCCCATGCTGCTGCTGAATGCCCAGCCTGCTGGCTCAGTGACCAAGGCTATGTCCCTGATATGGCACCATCCCTCAAGCAGGTCAGCCAGTCACTAAGTGGCAGGTTTATTACACTGGACCTCTGCTGTCTTGGAAGGGGAAGTGCTTCACTCTGACAATAACAGACACATAGTCAGGTACGGGTTTGTCTTTCCTACTCGCAGAGTCTAAGCCGACTCTACTACTGGAGGTTTACAGAGCAAGTCGTCGTGTATACAGCACACTGTCTGTGTGGGTGGGATCAAATCAAGTGCCATATAACCCAGAAGCAGCTAGCCTGGTACAATGATGGAAGATTGACTTGGAGGGACTGTTAAAGTGTATATTTGCAAGTGGTACTTTGCAACAGTGTGGTGCCATCCTTCAGGTCACAATGTATACTCTAAATCAGTGATCTTTATATGGTGCTGTGTCCCCAGTAGATTGAAAACATGTGTGCAGGAACCACAGGCTGGAAGGAGGAAAGGTCTCACAGGACATGACTCCCACTGATACATGGGCGGGAGGGGCTTTGTGCATCCCTTCCCTGCAGCTCTGGGCTTTGTGGGTTTAGAGGTTCTGGTTCCTAAAAGGCGAACCCTTCTGTGAGGGGACACAGCAAGAGTACCAGTGAACTAGGGCAGTGTATGCTCCTTATTCCAAGAGACCTACTGGCAAGAGAAGGAATCACTCTTCTGGGAGAAACAATTATCCGAGGTCATCAGGAGGAGGGCAGGGAGGAACATAACTGACATGCAGGCAACCCATTTGGTGCCTCTTGATACCCCCGAGGGTAATTAGAGTGGTAAAAGGATGAGTGTGGCCATCCTAGCCTGAGAAGGGGGTGGTAGCAGGACTCAGGAATGAGGGTCTGCGTCACAGCAGCAGATAAGCCACTGGGACTAGCAGAGGGGGTGATGACTGAGGGTGAAGGGAGCCCACACCGGGTTGTAGGGTATGAGGAAGGCGAGGTTCTGTCCCAGCTGAAACAGCAGAGGCTACAGTTTGTGCAAAATGAAGTCCATCAGAATTCTGGAGGAGCTACTCTCAAAACTTTATGAAGTAAATCCGAGCAGTGCAAGGGGTGGGCTCTGGTGGAGCCATGATGTGCCCCCCCCCACTGACCCCCCTTCAGAACAGGACTCTTTTCCTAGCTGTTGGGTGTATAGCTGGAGGTCAGTCTTCCGTGGTCAGCCTTCCGTGATCAGCCTTCCATGGTCAGCCTTCCGTGGTCAGCCCCGCCAGGGATTGGCTTGGCTGAGCAAAGGCGCACTTCCTGCCTGCCAAGGTCCCACCAGATCTCAGTTCCTTCCCAAGCCAGCCCACATCCAATGCTTCATCATCACCAGTGACCAATCACCAAGGTCCCTTGCTCCAACCCAGGAACTCTGAATGACCATCCACCCCAGCTTCAGAGCTTCTTACGAAGTCTTTCCTGAGTCTGCATTGTAGCCCAGCTTTTCTCTCTGCCCAAGGCTCCGTTCTGTTTCTCCTCTTCTTTTCCTTTTCCAGGTGTTGGTTCCCAAAGTACTCCCCAATAAGCTCCCTATGTGCTCATCTTCATTACAGAGATTGTTTACTGGAGAGTTCAGTCTCCACAGTTTTCCAAAGTGGCTTATCCAATTTAAGTCACTTCTACACTATATGAAAATTCTCACTGCTCCGTATCTTCCTCACGCTTGGTATCATCAGTCTTCTAAATTTCAGTCCTTCTGAAGGGTATGCAGTAGTATCCTATCGTGGTTTTCATTTCTATTTTCCTCATGAATAACAATAGTGAACACATTTTCAAATAGTCATTGGACATTTGGATATTCTCTTTTGCCTCATCATTTTTATTGAGTTCTTTGTCTTTTGCTAACTGATTTACAGGAATCCCTTACATATTAATATTTAGATATGAGCCCTTTGTCAGATAAATGTATTTCAAAAAAATTTTTTTCCCAGCATGTGGCTTAAATTTCACTCTCTTAACCACAGTATGCTAGTTTTCTTAAACACCTTCTACCTTTGAAATAATTATGTGCTCACAGGACATTGCACAGAGAGGTCATCCACTTTCCCCAATGGTTACATCTGATATTAGTGTAGTACAAAATCAAAACCAGGAAACTGACATTATACAATATGTGTACAGTGCCAGGCCATCTTATCACATGTACAGGTTTGTGCAACTGCTATTGCAGCTAAGATACAGAACTATCCCATCGCCATAAAGAGCTCCTTCGTGCTGCCCCTTTGTGGTTATGCACTTCCTCTGTAATCTCTGGTGATCACTCATCGGTGCTCCATCCTACAATTTAGTCATTTTCAGAATGGCACATAAATGGGGATTGTACAGAGTACCACCTTTTGAAATTGACTTTTTCTTTTTTTTTTTGCTGAACATGATGCCCTTGAGGTTCATCTAAAGCTTTTTTACATTTAGAAAATTGTTACTCAGGCTACTTTACATTATTTGAGGTATCTCTTTATGTTTGATAAGGGAAAAAAAGTTTTTCTTATTATAAATAAGATTTTCATCTGGCATGTAAACACACTGGGGCTTGGGGTTAATTCCTTCGGACTTTTTTATGTTAATTCCATAGGGCTTCTTTATGCCCAGGCCAAGCTGCCAGACATACTGTGCACTGAGGGGCACTCTGCGGCCACAGCCTGGGGGATCAGGGAGAGGGCTCCACACACTCTTGCCCCACAGGCCCTGATTATGGCCTCCAGTATTGCCCATGGTCCACAGGGCCCCCTGACTTCACAGTAGGTGTGTAGAATAAAACCATGTGACGGAACCACTCGAAATTTCTCTTTTAATTGTTCAGGGATGGTGAGGAAAAACAAAAGCCTCGTTTTGCTTTTAAGTCTGATGAAACAGTTTTTTAAATGGGGCATATTAACAACCTCCTTTATTTTTATCACTTTCAGAAGACATTAGAATATCATCTCTGAATGCAAAAGTGGTGTTTTTACCACAGGAGACAGTATTTCTCTGAAGTCTGGTGTCCCCTTCTGCCCTCTGTGCCTCTGCAGCTTCCTCTTTCAGGCCACTATGTCTTGGCACCTTCTCTACAGTGTCTGCCATGAGCACTGACTCTGAGCCTGTGTCTGTGACTGAATACTAATCAACAGCCTGTGAAACACCTCTGCCCTTCACTTTTGAAAGGGACGCACTTGGTGGTGTCCTATTTCAATTGATTCTCTATGCATTTCAACTGTATATTGCAGTATCACAGAAGATCATCAAAATAAAGCGAGAAGTGGCTGCTGCCTTTCCTCTCTCAGTCAAGGCTGGGGAGGTGGGGGCAGGATAAAATTGAGAGGATTTTCTAAGCTGGGTGGAACATGTGTGAGGAAAGAACAGACCATTTCTAAGTTAGCTTGCATGAGTGTCGTGCTTGGCTGGAAGACGGTCCAGTGAGCAATAATGCAAAGAGTATCTCAAGAACTTCTCAGAACAGGAAGTGCCTGGGGGCCAAGCTTCCTGGATGGAGGAGCTGGAGGGCTGCACAGGGTCCTCTGCAGGAAGGCTTCCTGGATCTTCATTCAGCAGCTGTCTAGTCACACCTTAAACACACTGTGCCTCTTCTCTGCTTCTATTCTAGTTTTCTCTGCATCTCTACTTCAACAACCAAGTGAGTTTCTGTAGCTGGAAGATGTTGGGTTATATGTGTATGACTTAGAATGGGCCACCTAAGTCTGTTCTTCTACCCAAGGCAGTGGTGCACTTTGTTCTACATGGGTGTGGCAGTCATCATGGCTGACATGTCTAATATAAAAGAAAAAAAGGGAGAGGATGGATATGCAGTTGATTTTCTCTCCTTCAAAGAGCAGTCTGAAAGTGTAGCCCCAAGGGGAAAGATGCTAATCGGGCTGCAGTGAACTGACCTGTCCTGAGTCACAGATAGTTATCACCTATCACCTTGTTATTCTAAGATGGCAACTAAAATTTCCAACTCTATTTGTGAATTTGCAGAAAATGATACAGACTTTACTATTCCATAGCTGGTTTTAAGTCTGATGAAACATTTTATTAACAACCTCCTTTATTTTTATCACTTTCAGAAGACATTAGAATATCATCTCTGAATGCAAAAGTGGTGTTTACCACAGGAGACAGTATTTCTCTGAAGTCTGGTGTCCCCTTCTGCCCTCTGTGCCTCTGCAGCTTCCTCTTTCAGGCCACTATGTCTTGGCACCTTCTCTACGGTGTCTGCCATGAGCACTGACTCTGAGCCTGTGTCTGTGACTGAATGCTAATCAACAGCCTGTGAAACACCTCTGCCCTTCACTTTTGAAAGGGACGCACTTGGTGGTGTCCTATTTCAATTGATTCTCTATGCATTTCAACTGTATATTGCAGTATCACAGAAGATCATCAAAATAAAGCGAGAAGTGGCTGCTGCCTTTCCTCTCTCAGTCAAGGCTGGGGAGGTGGGGGCAGGATAAAATTGAGAGGATTTTCTAAGCTGGGTGGAACATGTGTGAGGAAAGAACAGACCATTTCTAAGTTAGCTTGCATGAGTGTCGTGCTTGGCTGGAAGACGGTCCAGTGAGCAATAATGCAAAGAGTATCTCAAGAACTTCTCAGAACAGGAAGTGCCTGGGGGCCAAGCTTCCTGGATGGAGGAGCTGGAGGGCTGCACAGGGTCCTCTGCAGGAAGGCTTCCTGGATCTTCATTCAGCAGCTGTCTAGTCACACCTTAAACACACTGTGCCTCTTCTCTGCTTCTATTCTAGTTTTCTCTGCATCTCTACTTCAACAACCAAGTGAGTTTCTGTAGCTGGAAGATGTTGGGTTATATGTGTATGACTTAGAATGGGCCACCTAAGTCTGCTCTTCTACCCAAGGCAGTGGTGCACTTTGTTCTACATGGGTGTGGCAGTCATCATGGCTGACATGTCTAATATAAAAGAAAAAAAGGGAGAGGATGGATATGCAGTTGGTTTTCTCTCCTTCAAAGAGCAGTCTGAAAGTGTAGCCCCAAGGGGAAAGATGCTAACCGGGCTGCAGTGAACTGACCTGTCCTGAGTCACAGATAGTTATCACCTATCACCTTGTTATTCTAAGATGGCAACTAAAATTTCCAACTCTATTTGTGAATTTGCAGACTATATTTCCTACGTGGATTCATCAGCTCTTTCCATACTAGCACTGCCTATCAACTCCAACAAACTCAGTGACTTAAACAACAAATATTGACTTCTCACTCATAGATCTGATTTGAGGCTCAGGAAATGAACCCTGAATATTCCTTGGAAGGACTGATGCTGAAGCCGAAGCTCCAATACTCTGGCCGCCGGATGCAAAGAGATGACTCATTGGAAGAGACCCTGATGTTGGGAAAAATAGAAGCAAGAAGGGGATGACAGAGGACAAGATGGTTGGATGGCATCACTTAGTCAATGGACGAGCGTTTGAGCAAACTCTGGGAGATGGTGAAGGGCAGGGAAGCGTGGTGTGCTGCAGTTCATGGGGTCACAAGGAGTAGGACACGACTGAGCAACTGAACTGAACTGGGCTTTACTGAACTCAAGTGGAGTCAGTTAGGTGTGACCTGAGGCTGAAGGCTTGGTCTGCTCCTTGTGTCTCTCACTTTGGGAGAGGCTAAAGAGGCTCCCAGGGACATGTTCTTTTCATGGTGGGAGGAAGACGTGCAAGAGATCAACCAAACTCTGCAAGCACAATTACAGCCTCTGCTCATGTTGTATCTGCCAATATTTTGGTGGCCAAGCAAGTGACATGGCCAAGCCAAACATGGCAGGGAAGTATACTGTTCCCATAGGCTGGGGAAAGGTGGCAGGGAGAGTGAGCATTTGCTGACCAATAATATATCTACTGGACCATGCATTTCTCCCTACTGCCCTAACGCAGCAGAATTGCCAAACAAGACATGTGGTACCACATTTGCTGACACTGTAAACTCTTCAAATGAAGGAACCATTCCTCAACTTGCTTTGTGCCTAATTTCAAAGTATCTAACCCTAGCGTGTGCAGTCACATGTTTCACCTATCACCTTGTTAATTCATAAGAATGAAAAAAGGGAGAGGATGGATATGCAGTTGGTTTCTCCTTCAAAGAGCAGTCTGAAAGTGTAGCCCCAAGGGGAAAGATGCTAACCGGGCTGCAGTGAACTGACCTGTCCTGAGTCACAGATAGCTATCACCTATCACCTTGTTATTCTAAGATGGCAACTAAAATTTCCAACTCTATTTGTGAATTTGCAGACTATATTTCCTACGTGGATTCATCAGCTCTTTCCATACTAGCACTGCCTATCAACTCCAACAAACTCAGTGACTTAAACAACAAATATTGACTTCTCACTCATAGATCTGATTTGAGGCTCAGGAAATGAACCCTGAATATTCCTTGGAAGGACTGATGCTGAAGCCGAAGCTCCAATACTCTGGCCGCCGGATGCAAAGAGATGACTCATTGGAAGAGACCCTGATGTTGGGAAAAATAGAAGCAAGAAGGGGATGACAGAGGACAAGATGGTTGGATGGCATCACTTAGTCAATGGACGAGCGTTTGAGCAAACTCTGGGAGATGGTGAAGGGCAGGGAAGCGTGGTGTGCTGCAGTTCATGGGGTCACAAGGAGTAGGACACGACTGAGCAACTGAACTGAACTGGGCTTTACTGAACTCAAGTGGAGTCAGTTAGGTGTGACCTGAGGCTGAAGGCTTGGTCTACTCCTTGTGTCTCTCACTTTGGGAGAGGCTAAAGAGGCTCCCAGGGACATGTTCTTTTCATGGTGGGAGGAAGACATGCAAGAGATCAACCAAACTCTGCAAGCACAATTACAGCCTCTGCTCATGTTGTATCTGCCAATATTTTGGTGGCCAAGCAAGTGACATGGCCAAGCCAAACATGGCAGGGAAGTATACTGTTCCCATAGGCTGGGGAAAGGTGGCAGGGAGAGTGAGCATTTGCTGACCAATAATATATCTACTGGACCATGCATTTCTCCCTACTGCCCTAACGCAGCAGAATTGCCAAACAAGACATGTGGTACCACATTTGCTGACACTGTAAACTCTTCAAATGAAGGAACCATTCCTCAACTTGCTTTGTGCCTAATTTCAAAGTATCTAACCCTATGTGTCATTCTCAAAAGGTGCCCAGTGAAATTCACTTTAGCTGACACAAATTATCAGAATCCTAGACTAGGGTCAATATCAATCCCTATGTGACTATGGTCAAATAAATTCATATTTTCTCTGCTTCAAGGGCTGTGTATATAGCAGATGAAATGGCAGCACATAGTAGTTAAAAGCAAGGGTTCTTAAGTCAAAATGCCTGGGTTCTAATCCTAGTTCACAGCTGAGTAGCTGTGATTTGGGGCAGGTTACTTAGAATCTCTGTATGAGTTTCCTCGTCTATAGAGTGAGGATACCAATAGTGACTTCCTGATAGGGTTGTTCCCAGATTTATGTGCTATATTCATGGAAAGCTCATCCAGGAAGGCCTGACTCATGGGAATTATTTCACTGTTGTAATAAGAATGGAGCAACTTAGCATGCACACATACATGAAAGCAAGCTAAAAAAAATTAAAAAGCAATGTCTACCTTTTAAGAGAGCTCCCAGCTCCTCCATTCACACCACGTATGACCTTGACCGAGTCAGTCCCAGTTTCCTCATCTGTGAAATAATGGCTCCCTCCCCTGCCAGTGGGAAAATCAGGTGACACGTTTGAAGGCACTTTTTCAGAAAGTGAAAAATCAGCAGAAAATGTGAGTTGCTTTTATTAAATTATTCCAATTTTTTTTGCATTACTTAATCTGATGACAGCTGATGACCTGTCAGCAAAGAGCCAGCTCACTGGAAAAGACCTTGATGCTGGGAAAGATTGGAGCTTGGAGGAGAAGGGGCAACAGAGGATGAGATGGGCTAATGGCATCATTGATGCAATGGACATGAGTTTGAGCAAACTCCAGAAGATGGCAAAGGTCAGGGAAGCATGGAAAGCTGCACTTCATGGGGTCTCAGAGTCAGACATGACTGAAGTGACTGAACAACCACAGTGGCCAGTAAAGGGACTCTCTGTTGGACATCACTGATCCCATCTTTAGAGACACGAGAATATTTCTGAAGTTCTTCGTTGGGTGATTCATCCTCACCCCTGATCTAGCAGACACCCAGCAAGCTGATCCTCACAGATGCCCAGAGATAGGAGTAAGCTCCTCTTTCCTGAGTGAATACTTGGACTTTTCATAATTCCACTGCATCAACAGCGAATGCCTTGAGGTTTTCACCGAATGTCTCTTGGAGCTACTCTTTGACCTCTACCTCTCGTCTGCCCTTTCTCTCCTCCCATCCCCTCATGAAACTCCCACACTTTCACTATTCCACTGCAGCTGCTCTTGTCAAGGTTACTGTTGACATGAGCACTGCAAAAGCCAATGGTCATGGCTCAGCAAATCTGACTCAACCCATCAGCAGTTTTGACTGGATGGTTGATCACTGCCTCCCTCTTGGAAGACTTTCTTCAGCCGACCTCTGAGACACCACTCTGTTGGTCCCTCTCCTCCTGCCCTGGCTGCTCCTTCCCGAGCTCCCCTGAGGTCACCCTCAGATTCCATCTCTCCGTGTACTGACTCTCTGGGTGATCTCATTCAGTCTAGTGGCCTCAGATGCCAGCTCTATATTGACAACTCTAAAATTTAATTCTGTAGCCCAGACTTCACCCCAAACTGCAGAGGCATAAATCCGACCGCCCACTTGGATGTCAAAGTGACATCTCCAATGTGATGTGTCCAAAGCTACGTTCCTGTTGTCCTGACTTCAATCTGTTTTCCTCTAGTCTCTCACTTCTCAGTAAACAGCAACACCTTTATGTTGCTCAGGACAGAAACAGAGGAGGCATCCTCACTCCTCTCTCTTGTCCTCTACATGTAACTTATCAGTGAACCTTCAGGCTCTTCCTCCAAGTTATATCCAGAGTCTAACCTCCCCTTCCCCCCTTTTTTAACCACCTCTACCACTGGCACCCTCATCTGAGTCAGCATCATATCTTAACTATTTCTACCTTTGTGCTATTGGCCTCCCCTCTTCCAAGAAGAAACATCCGTCATATTATATCACTCCCTTGATAAGCACCCTTCAATGGCTTCCCGTCTCACTCAGAATAAAACCCCTACTCCTTACTCTGACCTGCAGAACGTATAGGCTCTGGCCCCTGTTTGTCTCTCTGACCATCCCTCCCAGCATTCTCCCTCTCGCTGTCGGCCTCCTCTGCTCCAGCTGCACTTGCCTCCTTGCTCCTTGAACACAAGGGTCTGCTCTCACCACAAAGTCTTTCACTTTCCGTCAAGCATTGCCCCTCTTTTGAAACACTGTAGGTACAAACTCATCAGACAAAGGGAGATGTTACCAGGGGTAGGTAGTGCCTCTAGAGGTAGGATGTTGCAAGTTACTGTGGTCTCCTAGGTGCTTTTAAAAAATTGTTTTAATTATTTTCAATGAATATTGTTTTCAATCTCATTTGCAATCAGAAAAGAAATATGATTTAAATTAAAGCCAAAAACATGTTTGAAGACCGTTGCTTACATACATTGAAAGATGGCTGCCTCGTCTCTAGGGCAGACACCTCATGTGGCCCAGAGGGCAGATTCACAGATGGGCCCACACAAAGCCCACGGGTCTGCTCCACCCTAGCCCCTTTGCCTCCTCCCCTTTTCCCCTAGTTAATGAGCTTCACACAAGCACGATGATAACTGATCTCCGGATGAAGATTCTGACTCACCAGTTAAATTGCAATGAAATGCTTTTTAATTCACAATCTAGGATGATAAAAATTGTTATTTGCCCCTTGTGAGAGGCACTACCTGCCATTCTAAAAATTAATCTTATTTAAGAGATGCTTAAAATATGGAGCAATAACGTGTTTCTTGAGACCAAGCAGTTAAAGGGCAATTTAATCTGTGTGAACTATGAATCTTGATTTTTTTTTTTAAGTGCTATTTTCCTTTAGATCTATGAGTGACTTGTCTCAGCAGTTACTGAGATTTACATCCTGATTTTACAGCATTCTTGCTATAAGGTGGAGAAAACACCACTGGCCTACTTGAACTTAAACAACAAACATTTCTTTGGGTGTAGTCACTGATAAAGCTGAGGACAGCACAGAGGTCTCCCTAAGATTTGGCAGGTGGGTGTCAAGAGCATTTAAAAATGATGACCCTTACTTCTTTTGGAGGAAAAACTTGATGTGCCAGGCATCAGAGCATCGCTAGAAGTCCTGGTTTTAACGACATGTTATTTTATTTTACTAATTGACTTATTTTGGGCTATTCTGGGTTTTCACTGCTGCCATAGGCTCTTCTCTAGTTGCAGGGAGTGGGGGCTACTCTCTAGTTGAGGTGAGCAGGCTTCTTGTTGCGGTGACTTCTTGTTGTGAAACTCAGGCTCTAGGGCACATGAGCTTTAGTAGTCGCGGCACATGGCTCAACAGTTGCAGATCCACGGCTCTAGAGCACAGGCTCAGTAGTTGTGGCTTACAGGATTAGTTGCTCCTCAGCATGTGGGATCTTCCTGGATCAGGGATTGAACATGTGTCTCCTGCATTGGCAGGTGCACTCTTCACCACTGAGCTACCAGGGAAGCCCTGCAACTTCTTCTCTCTCTCTCTCTATTTTTTTTGGCCAATTCTATTTGTCTTTCATTTATTTATTTATTTATTTGTTCTTTGGCCTGTGTGGGCCTCCCATCGCAGTGGCCTCTCTCACTGCAAAGCACAAGTTCTGGGTGCATGCACTCCAGAGTTCTGGCTCAGTAGTTGGACACATCGGTCCAGCCAATCCGTAGCACATGGGATCTTCCCAGGCCAGGTATCGAACCAGTGCCCCCTGCACTGCAAGGCAGTGCCCTTATCCACTGGACCACCAGGGAAGCCCTGCAACTTCATTTTTAAACTTCATCTGTTCCCCAAAAGATAACTGGACCAAGAATTGTAGCAAGAGGTAGGAGATGGAGTGAGGGAATCTGTTCATCATGGATTTTATTATGTGTTAGTGTATGTCTTTGAGGACTTGCAGAAGTATTAAACTGAAATCTGCTTTTTAAAAATGTCAACAGCTCTTACACTACTCTGCAGTTTGTTCTGTTTCTTGGAGAGACCAGTAGAGAGGAGCAGACTTTATAGCCTCGGTTCGGCACCAGGCCCTGCCCAATGTTTGTACCTGTGGCTTCTGCCCACAGCCTGGGAGCCCAGGACATAAAGAAGGTGACGCTTTTGCTGGCGTCCACATGGCTCAGCTGCCCATGCTTCAAAGTGGGACAGAAGCACATCGTGAGACTGGTCCTGTGGTTTACACAGCTTTCTGCAGGGAGTGTATCCTCTCAGCTGCTAGACGCAGCTCAGAACTTCTCCTTTGGTCTTCCTCAGTGGTCTGGGCTCTGCCTCCCCTCCTATAATGCTGCCTCTGTACCGTAACAGCCTCTCAGTAGTCCAGGAACCACATTTGCCTTGTATATTATTGTAACCAAGAGCTCAGCACAGAGTTTGGCACATGAAACTGCTCAATAAATATTTAGTGAATAAATAAATAAGTGAATTGACCAATGAACGCTATTACATCTCCTGTGCTCATCCCAACAAATGTTTTCTATAACTTTCCCTCCAACTTGCCAGCAGTTCTCCACCGTGCTCATATGCAATCCACTTGGAGGAGGCTGGAGCCCGCCAGACCACCCGCACGGGCTTCTTATCACTCGGGCTTGGTCTCTTTAAGTGTAAAAAGCCCCGATCCTGTTGCTCCTGCATAGGCTGGGAGACTTCGCATTGTAGTCCCCAATGAAATTAAACAAAAGCAAGGGCCATGCAACCATGCAGTCAGTAAGTTAACTGACTAACGAGTTAAAATTTACTAGACGCGTATCCCAGCACTACCATTTAAACCCTCATGGCTGTTCCTTTTAATTACTGCAGGTGGTTACAATAGGGAGGTCCCTCAGCGGGGATGAGGCAGAGCCACCCAGGAAAATACACATCCTAGTCCTTTATTCTGTGGCCCTAGTCACTGCTGGGATCTACTATCACCATGAGTTCCTGAGTTTTTGTTGCATCCTAGATGCTGGTGTCTCTCCTCTGGTGTTCATTTTGCAGCCAAGATTTCACGTTGAACACGATTCACATGTGATGGATGCTCCACTGGGCCCACTGTGTCCACCGTGGTGCCCAGGAACCCCTCATTAGCAGCATCTTTGCCCCATGACTGACCCTCAGGGACTTGGGCCTGATGTTGGGAGCTCACAAATTACCTTGTCAGGCAAATACGCTTGGGTTGGATACTTTGTGTTTATAATTCATAAGCAGGACAGGTTTTCATGTAGCTCTAAGGACGTATATACATGAAACAACACAACAATAACATCAGTAATAATAGCCAGTACCATGTAGAACCGACTATGTGACAGACAGTGTTCTCACAAGTTTAGGTTAATTACTTTCACAACAGTCCTCCGTGAGACTGGTCCTGTGGTTTACACAGCTTTCTGCAGGGAGTGTATCCTCTCAGCTGCTAGACGCAGCTCAGAACTTCTCCTTTGGTCTTCCTCAGTGGTCTGGGCTCTGCCTCCCTCCTATAATGCTGCCTCTGTACCGTAACAGCCTCTCAGTAGTCCAGGAACCACATTTGCCTTGTATATTATTGTAACCAAGAGCTCAGCACAGAGTTTGGCACATGAAACTGCTCAATAAATATTTAGTGAATAAATAAATAAGTGAATTGACCAATGAACGCTATTACATCTCCTGTGCTCATCCCAACAAATGTTTTCTATAACTTTCCCTCCAACTTGCCAGCAGTTCTCCACCGTGCTCATATGCAATCCACTTGAGGAGGCTGGAGCCCGCCAGACCACCCGCACGGGCTTCTTATCACTCGGGCTTGGTCTCTTTAAGTGTAAAAAGCCCCGATCCTGTTGCTCCTGCATAGGCTGGGAGACTTCGCATTGTAGTCCCCAATGAAATTAAACAAAAGCAAGGGCCATGCAACCATGCAGTCAGTAAGTTAACTGACTAACGAGTTAAAATTTACTAGACGCGTATCCCAGCACTACCATTTAAACCCTCATGGCTGTTCCTTTTAATTACTGCAGGTGGTTACAATGGGGAGGTCCCTCAGCGGGGATGAGGCAGAGCCACCCAGGAAAATACACATCCTAGTCCTTTATTCTGTGGCCCTAGTCACTGCTGGGATCTACTATCACCATGAGTTCCTGAGTTTTTGTTGCATCCTAGATGCTGGTGTCTCTCCTCTGGTGTTCATTTTGCAGCCAAGATTTCACGTTGAACACGATTCACATGTGATGGATGCTCCACTGGACCCACTGTGTCCACCGTGGTGCCCAGGAACCCCTCATTAGCAGCATCTTTTGCCCCATGACTGACCCTCAGGGACTTGGGCCTGATGTTGGGAGCTCACAAATTACCTTGTCAGGCAAATACGCTTGGGTTGGATACTTTGTGTTTATAATTCATAAGCAGGACAGGTTTTCATGTAGCTCTAAGGACGTATATACATGAAACAACACAACAATAACATCAGTAATAATAGCCAGTACCATGTAGAACCGACTATGTGCCAGACAGTGTTCTCACAAGTTTAGGTATTAACTCATTTACTTCTCACAACAGTCCTCCGTGATGAGTATTAACCCGAATGACAAATGAGTAGACTCTAGTACAAAGAGGTAAATAACTTGTCAAACGCATCTAGCACCAGGCAGAGTCAGGATACAAAGCTAGACTGTCTTAGTCTGAGTCCAAGCTGAAAACCCTGCCCTTTCAACACCTGCTTAAGATATTAAGCATTACCACAGAATCCCCCTCTCAAATCTCAGTGCCTCTCACCTTCATACACGCTCATTACCCACCTAGGTCCCTCCCCGACCTTCTCAAGCATATCAGTGGACACTTGCACTAGTATTTATGGGGCACTCATTGTGTGTCAGGCAGTGTGGGAAGTACGTTTACACCCAATGCCTCATTTGATTGTCACAATTACTTTTACATATATATGCCACTATAGTCCCTCATTTTGCAGAACAGGAGACTGAAGTCAGGCGAGGGAAAGGAACTTCCCCACCATCTCCTGGCTGAGCCAGTGGCTGAGCCAGGATTCCAGCCAGGCCTGAGCAGCCCTGAGATCACCACCCTGTGCTTTCTGTGGAGGCTTTCTGAACCGCGTCCTTGGCGCCAAGTGCCGACCTGCAGCTCTGTGACAATCAACCCTTTAGCAGCTCTCTTCTATTTCTGTTTCTTTGCCGCCCATTGAGGTCTTTTTCCATTTGGACCTCTGATCTCCAGCCCCAAGCACCACACCCAGTGTGTGAGCTACTGGAAAGTGAATCCACTATTTTATTTTTATTTCTTTTGCCTGAAGGTGATAGACACGGCATACCCACCAGATGTATAATGACTTGCTCACTTGGCCACATCCTTGACACGATCAAGAGAGGGCCAGCTCGTCAGGGCTGCACCTTCACTAGAGCACTGGAGTCCTTTCTTCACATTAGTTTTTCCTCTCTGGGCTCGAGGTTTGGGTTGACCATCTTTCTGGATAAGTGTCCCCCTCCTCTGTTGCCTGCACAGCTCCACCCCAGAGAATCAGCAGGCTCTAGTCAAGGGCTCTGGCCATCAGCCCAGACCTGAAGACCTTACTGAAAGCATTCAGTGTTCTCCCCCAAAGTAGGTCCAACATAGAGGTCAGAGCTGCTTTTCTTCAATAAGGAAAGTCCCAGAAGAAATCAGCTCTAGACTGCAGATATGCAGAAGAGAAGAAAGTCAAGTGTGATCACTGGTCCCCACTAACAACTACAGAACCAACCAACCAATTCACTCCCCAACCAGCTGGTGAGAGTGGAGCATCCACACGAGAGCCCCTCCCTTGGCAGCAGCATTTCCAGACAAGCCCAAACCACCCGCTTTAGGAAGCTTCACACTGCAGATGCCCCAGGCTCAACACACAGCTGAGGTTCAAGCATATCCATGCAAACCAGGCAGATCTCCCTCCACGATGCCGCCTTTAGTATGCACAAAGCACATGTAAGAGTCAAGTGGCTTTTATGCCGGACTTTTACCCTCAGCAAGTCACTTAGCCAACATGATAAACTCGCCAAACCTCTTAGCCTTGTGCTTTCATTCTGGGGCATAACCCATCATCTCCCTGCAAAGGAGTCTTTTAATTGATCCATGGTTTCCCCATTTTTAAGTGGCTGAGCCAGGATTCCAGCCAGGCCTGAGCAGCCCTGAGATCACCACCCTGTGCTTTCTGTGGAGGCTTTCTGAACCGCGTCCTTGGCGCCGAGTGCCGACCTGCAGCTCTGTGACAATCAACCCTTTAGCAGCTCTCTTCTATTTCTGTTTCTTTGCCGCCCATTGAGGTCTTTTTCCATTTGGACCTCTGATCTCCAGCCCCAAGCACCACACCCAGTGTGTGAGCTACTGGAAAGTGAATCCACTATTTTATTTTTATTTCTTTTGCCTGAAGGTGATAGACACGGCATACCCACCAGATGTATAATGACTTGCTCACTTGGCCACATCCTTGACACGATCAAGAGAGGGCCAGCTCGTCAGGGCTGCACCTTCACTAGAGCACTGGAGTCCTTTCTTCACATTAGTTTTTCCTCTCTGGGCTCGAGGTTTGGGTTGACCATCTTTCTGGATAAGTGTCCCCCTCCTCTGTTGCCTGCACAGCTCCACCCCAGAGAATCAGCAGGCTCTAGTCAAGGGCTCTGGCCATCAGCCCAGACCTGAAGACCTTACTGAAAGCATTCAGTGTTCTCCCCCAAAGTAGGTCCAACATAGAGGTCAGAGCTGCTTTTCTTCAATAAGGAAAGTCCCAGAAGAAATCAGCTCTAGACTGCAGATATGCAGAAGAGAAGAAAGTCAAGTGTGATCACTGGTCCCCACTAACAACTACAGAACCAACCAACCAATTCACTCCCCAACCAGCTGGTGAGAGTGGAGCATCCACACGAGAGCCCCTCCCTTGGCAGCAGCATTTCCAGACAAGCCCAAACCACCCGCTTTAGGAAGCTTCACACTGCAGATGCCCCAGGCTCAACACACAGCTGAGGTTCAAGCATATCCATGCAAACCAGGCAGATCTCCCTCCGCGATGCCGCCTTTAGTATGCACAAAGCACATGTAAGAGTCAAGTGGCTTTTATGCCGGACTTTTACCCTCAGCAAGTCACTTAGCCAACATGATAAACTCGCCAAGCCTCTTAGCCTTGTGCTTTCATTCTGGGGCATAACCCATCATCTCCCTGCAAAGGAGTCTTTTAATTGATCCATGGTCTATATTCTCCTGTATTGCTTGTTTAGGGATCTGTTCCTGCCACTTTTATAAGAACCTCTCAGTCAACCTGGGTTATTCTTTGTGATATACCATAAAGTCACACTCCCCCATCCTTCTTCGTGATGTCTATCTCATAAAGCTGTTGTTGCTGCAGATGGATGAAGCGAGGGGCACTGGTTGATATTCTGGGTGCCTCGTGCATGTCAGTAGGCTGAAGATGGGGATGTCCAGAGCATTTACAAGAGAAATCATTACTCCAGCACCGCCTGCTTATCTCAGCTTACATAAATAAATATTTGCCCAATAATACGGCAGATTTATGAGCTGCACTTAATACTGTAATGAAAAAGTCTATCACTGTGTGTGACAGAGAGAAAGGAGAAGAGTTAAGGTTGCCATGGGAGCCCTTGGCACTTCAGAACCTCTATGATTATGAACAATAATTAGCGGTAATGCTTTATGGTGGCGAAGCACCTCATGGGCTTCTGATAATTGTAAAGTGTTTGGCAATTATCTTGCCCTCCCTGAGATTCAGGTTGGTGTAATTAACCCCACGAGGAGAAGCAGCCTCAGGGAAGGGCAGTCACGTGAGGAGAGTCGCCCTGCTTTGCTGCAGCGAGGACAAAGGGGCCTCGCCAGTCCTTGCCCACAGCACCTGGACCAAAGCCCAGGTGTCAGTCTGTCAGGGCTTAATTTCCCTGGGCGTGGATGTGTAGCCCTGCACAGCTATGCAGGAATACAGAAAGTCACGTAGGGAAAGGAAGTTGGAGATATGCTGCTTAGCTCTTTGCAACTCCATGGACTGTGGCTCACCAGGCTGCTCTGTCCATGGAATTCTCCAGGCAAGGATACTAGTGTGGGTTGCCATTCCTTTCACCAGGGGATCTTCCCAACCCAGGGTTTCCCATATTCCAGGCAGATTCTTTTGTTTGTTTGTTTTAACTTTGGCCTTATTTATTTATTTATTTATTTATTTCCATCCCTCTTTATTCTTTGGCCTGTGTGGGCCTCTCATTGCAGTAACCTCTCTCTTTGCAGAGCACTAGCTCTGGGCGCATGCACTCCAGAGCACTGGCTCATAACTGGACCCACTGGTCCAGCTGCTTTGCCGGCACATGGGATCTTCCCAGGCCAGGAATCGAACCGCTGCCCCTCTCATTGCAAGGTAGACTCTTTACCCACTGGACCACCATGGAAACCCCAGGCAGATTCTTTACTGTCTAAGCCACCAGGGAAGCTTCTGTCATTATATTATTTTATGTATATTATATTTATACATGTATTACACAAATATATATATATATATATATATCTTCAGGTAAATCCCTAGAATATGTGCATCATATGCTTTGCCTTTACAGCAACCAAAAACCAGCTCTCCATGTGCTCCAAAGAAAAACAGCTTGTAACTCTTGGACATATCACCCTACACCCTCTTTTGTTTCAACTTACACTTCCATAGGCTAGTTCAAACATTTTATTTTCTTGGTTGAAAGCTACTGCCTTTTGCATGCTGACAGATTCCAGCGAGGGATGGTGTTGAGTTACTGCCACTGACAAATGTTACCCTCATTTCTCAATCCCTGCCCAACGTCTCTTCACCTCGCACAGCTCTGAGAGGGTTTGCTAATGGATCACAGCCTGACTCAAGATGTGAGGGCGACAGATACACAGAGCTTGCTCGGAGGACCCTCTTTGCCAGCACTATGCTGAGTGGGAAGACAACGTGAGCATTCTCCCTCAATGTCGGGGTCTCATTAATACCTGCACAGCCTCGCCAGTCGCCCACAGCACCTGGACCAAAGCCCAGGTGTCAGTCTGTCAGGGCTTAATTTCCCTGGGCGTGGATGTGTAGCCCTGCACAGCTATGCAGGAATACAGAAAGTCACGTAGGGAAAGGAAGTTGGAGATATGCTGCTTAGCTCTTTGCAACTCCATGGACTGTGGCTCACCAGGCTGCTCTGTCCATGGAATTCTCCAGGCAAGGATACTAGAGTGGGTTGCCATTCCTTTCACCAGGGGAATCTTCCCAACCCAGGGTTTCCCATATTCCAGGCAGATTCTTTTGTTTGTTTGTTTTAACTTTGGCCTTATTTATTTATTTATTTCCATCCCTCTTTATTCTTCGGCCTGTGTGGGCCTCCCATTGCAGTAACCTCTCTCTTTGCAGAGCACTAGCTCTGGGTGCATGCACTCCAGAGCACTGGCTCGTAACTGGACCCACTGGTTCAGCTGCTCTGCCGGCACATGGGATCTTCCCAGGCCAGGAATCGAACCGCTGCCCCTCTCATTGCAAGGTAGACTCTTTACCCACTGGACCACCATGGAAACCCCAGGCAGATTCTTTACTGTCTAAGCCACCAGGGAAGCTTCTGTCATTATATTATTTTATGTATATTATATTTATACATGTATTACACAAATATATATATATATATATATATCTTCAGGTAAATCCCTAGAATATGTGCATCATATGCTTTGCCTTTACAGCAACCAAAAACCAGCTCTCCATGTGCTCCAAAGAAAAACAGCTTGTAACTCTTGGACATATCACCCTACACCCTCTTTTGTTTCAACTTACACTTCCATAGGCTAGTTCAAACATTTTATTTTCTTGGTTGAAAGCTACTGCCTTTTGCATGCTGACAGATTCCAGCGAGGGATGGTGTTGAGTTACTGCCACTGACAAATGTTACCCTCATTTCTCAATCCCTGCCCAACGTCTCCCCACCTCGCACAGCTCTGAGAGGGTTTGCTAATGGATCACAGCCTGACTCAAGATGTGAGGGCGACAGATACACAGAGCTTGCTCGGAGGACCCTCTTTGCCAGCACTGTGCTGAGTGGGAAGACAACGTGAGCATTCTCCCTCAATGTCGGGGTCTCATTAATACCTGCTCCCAAGAATAACACCTGATCTCATTAGAGGGCACACCTGCACCGGTACATGAACCAGGGGTGCAGAGAAGAGACGGGGTAAGCCACGTCACTTCCTTCACTCCAAGAAAGAATCAGTGCTGCATCAGGCCTCTAGCATCTTTTGAAAAAATGTTTTCTACCAGAAGAGCTAATTTGCTGTGATTAGTTCCATTACATTGGTGAGGTTTTTGCTCTATATTTATTGGGAGGGCAGTTTAGAATCACCTTTGATGATTTCCCTCTATGCACCAAAGGCATTCTCTGAAACGTCTAACAATAACAAAACCCAAATACAATGACTCCTGGGTTCCAGGAAAAAGAAATGCTCGTGGGACATGAGAAAAGAGGGTCCTGAGTCACTTGCAAGTCCCCTTAATAGGAATTTTGAGGGTGGAGAAGGGAATTGGAGGATCAGATATGGGACTAGGGTCAGTGAGAGAGGCAGTGGAAAAGCATACTTTCCACCCTTGTATGCTGTTTGGGACTCTTAGAAGTTTCCTTTTGTTGACAAGAACAAATGTAGGTTATTGAGGACTCCTGCTGCTTCTGAAGCAGCTCGCGGTACATTATTTGCTGAGCTGGTGAAGACAGGGAAGATGTAGGCACAGGGCTCAAGCCAAGCGCCAGAACAGACAGGAAGATACAGAGGAGTCCTCTGGGAAGTACTGAGCGGCATACAGGAGTTAGGCAAGAATTAGAGTCTTCTATGGGGAGGGACTGAGAGGGGCCTGCAGCTGCACTCTCAATGAGATTTGAGGAAAGCAAAATCCTAACGAGGGTTCCCTGAAAGCTACTGCCTTTTGCATGCTGACAGATTCCAGCGAGGGATGGTGTTGAGTTACTGCCACTGACAAATGTTACCCTCATTTCTCAATCCCTGCCCAACGTCTCTTCACCTCGCACAGCTCTGAGAGGGTTTGCTAATGGATCACAGCCTGACTCAAGATGTGAGGGCGACAGATACACAGAGCTTGCTCGGAGGACCCTCTTTGCCAGCACTGTGCTGAGTGGGAAGACAACGTGAGCATTCTCCCTCAATGTCGGGGTCTCATTAATACCTGCTCCCAAGAATAACACCTGATCTCATTAGAGGGCACACCTGCACCGGTATATGAGCCAGGGGTGCAGAGAAGAGACGGGGTAAGCCACGTCACTTCCTTCACTCCAAGAAAGAATCAGTGCTGCATCAGGCCTCTAGCATCTTTTGAAAAAATGTTTTCTACCAGAAGAGCTAATTTGCTGTGATTAGTTCCATTACATTGGTGAGGTTTTTGCTCTATATTTATTGGGAGGGCAGTTTAGAATCACCTTTGATGATTTCCCTCTATGCACCAAAGGCATTCTCTGAAACGTCTAACAATAACAAAACCCAAATACAATGACTCCTGGGTTCCAGGAAAAAGAAATGCTCGTGGGACATGAGAAAAGAGGGTCCTGAGTCACTTGCAAGTCCCCTTAATAGGAATTTTGAGGGTGGAGAAGGGAATTGGAGGATCAGATATGGGACTAGGGTCAGTGAGAGAGGCAGTGGAAAAGCATACTTTCCACCCTTGTATGCTGTTTGGGACTCTTAGAAGTTTCCTTTTGTTGACAAGAACAAATGTAGGTTATTGAGGACTCCTGCTGCTTCTGAAGCAGCTCGCGGTACATTATTTGCTGAGCTGGTGAAGACAGGGAAGATGTAGGCACAGGGCTCAAGCCAAGCGCCAGAACAGACAGGAAGATACAGAGGAGTCCTCTGGGAAGTACTGAGCGGCATACAGGAGTTAGGCAAGAATTAGAGTCTTCTATGGGGAGGGACTGGAGAGAGAGGCGGAGCCTGCAGCTGCACTCTCAGAAGTGAGATTTGAGGAAAGCAAAATCCTAACGAGGGTTCCCTGTCTCCCTCCCTCCAATTTTCCTCCCTCCCTCCTTTCCCCTTTCTCATGAAATTCTCTGTTCTCTGCAGTATAGACCCCACTACAGATCATTTCCCTAAAGGAAATCAACACTAAATATTCATTGAAAGGACCGATGTTGAAACTGAAGCTCCAATACTTTGGTCACCTGATGCAAAGAGCTGACTCATTGGAAAAGACCCTGATGCTGGGGAAACTAGAAGGTGAAAGGAGACGGGAACAACAGAGGATGAGATGGTTAGATAGCATCACTGACTCAATGGACACGAGTTTGAGCAAGATCTGGGAGATGGTGAAGGACAGAAAAGCCTGGTGTGCTGCAGCCCATGGGGGTCACAAAGAGTCAGACAAAACTGAGTGACCGAACTGACTAAGGTCTACATTTCTCACTAATGCCTCTTGAAGTTTCCTTTTCAAGTGATGCAGAAAAATGCTAAATCCTGCTTGGGGGTAGAGTGAGGGAAAACTAGGGAACAGTTAGATACATACCTTCTGGACTCAAAAAGATGGTTGTTGTAATGGAAGGGGGCAATGGAAGTTTGGAGTTCTGACACCACGTTCCTCTACACCAACTTATTTGTCCTGGCCTCAGTCCTTCACCATCTGCAGTGTCTCCTCCACCCACATCTCCCCATCTCCCTTCTCCCAGGGAGAGTCCACCCATGTGGTCATTCTCAGGGGCAGTGTCCAAGACTGGGGGTAAACTCCAGCTCCACCATACGGGCCCAGGATGCCAGGGATCCAGGTGAGGGCAGCCCCAGTCAGCCACATGCTCTCTCAGGTACCAGGGAGAAGCCAGCCAGGCCTAGCCCTTCCGATTCTGCACAGACTCATTAGGCAGGGGCTCAGGTGGGAGCAGCAAGTAGGAGAGCTGTTCCCAGGGCAGCAGCGGTGGTCTGGGCCACCTGGGAGCCGGGAAGAGAGCCGGGAACGATATGCTCTGAAACCCGTCTCAGGGTGCAGAGGCTGGCGTCAAAGAAGGCAGCACCTCCTGCATATTCTTAACACATCTGTGCACATCTACTCATGGTGCTGATCAAAAGAGCTTTTTTGAGAGATTAGAAAAGAAAAGAAAGAAGAGAAAAACCAAGCATTCACGCATGCAGTCTTCCTAATTAACACTACAGGCCCAGAGGGAGACAGAAAGTACATCAGATTCTTCAGAAGCAGCTGTTCTCCCAACAGTAGTCTCTTCTCGGGGAAGCTGCAGGCTACTGCTTGCTGAATCTGTGAATTCAGAGAGAGGCCGCTCACCACTTCCAATGAAGGGCCAGCTGATGTCTGGGGCCACGTAAGCATTCCCAATGCCAGCGGCATGGGCAGCTGGAATCTGGAACTCACAGGGGCCAAGCGTAACACAAGTGTGTGAGGCTTGCTTACTGATTGGGTGCCAGGTCTTGTGCTACAGTCTCTCGTTTCATCCTCCCAACAACGCCATTCAATCTTTGCCCCACTCACCAGTGAGGAATGCTGCTGCCTGTGGTCACAAAGCGAGGAAGGATTTCACTAGCATGTTGGACCCTACCACCTAGCTCACCCTGCTTTAGACTTGGGGCTGCATCCAGGGACTGGCATTTTGGGGCTGCATTCAAGCCTGGTAATTATCGACATGACATCATACTGGCCCTCCTTTATGAAGCCTTCTTGAATCCCAGGCCCCTCCTTTGTGCTCACAGAATACCTACCAACAACCTAGTTTACGCTATATCTGTTGCCATTATTGACTCAACTGGCCTTTCCTGTAATTCCATGAGCTCCTTGAGAGGAGAGGGCTGGGAACTATGTATTTATTCCCAGCACCTAGCACATCATCTGATACACAGTAGATGTTTATAAGTAAGTGAAGGCCTAAATGAGTGGCATTCTGAATAAATTAAGCAACAAAATACCAATGGAGTGGCTTTCTGCACAGGGCACCAGCTATGGAATCAGAAATCCTGCCTTCACGTCTAGCTACCTTACCTAATAATTGAGAGTCTTAGGACAAATCACTTAGCCTTTCTAGGATTCTGTTGCCTTGTCTACAAGTGGAGGCAGTTGATTGAGCTCCCAAAGGTCATACCCAATGCTGACATTCAATGAGCTGAAGCTGAATAGACTCCATCCTTTATGAACAAGTGGGCTTCCTTGGGGGTGAAGAATCTGCCTGCAATGCAGGAGACCCAGGTTTGATCCCTGGGTAGGGAAGATCCCCTGGAGAAGGGCAATGGCAACCCACTCCAATATGTTTGCCTGCCCATGGGCAGAGGGGCCTGATGGGCTACAGTCCATGGGGTTGCAAAGAGTTGGACATGACTGAGTGATCAACACTTATGAAGCAACCTGCTTAGAAGAGATGTCCGAAGCTCAACATGAAGAAATGGCCTTCCTCAGACCCAGAGTTCAAGGATTTCTTCCCCCTGATGGGCAGCCCCACAGCTCTGCCCCTATTCACCCCCACCTCCCACCTCTGGTCCCTTGGCTACTTCTCTACTCAGGTGCCACCATGTCCTCACCTCTAACTCTTCCTAATTCGAGCTCCTCCCTAACTGTTCACATCCACCTGCCCTGACCCCTCTGTGGGCAGGGCCCACTCAGGAGCTTTGCCACCTCTAATTAGAATGTCAGTTCCATTTTAAAATGGTCCCTAGGCTTATAGCAGATGAGGAAATCTTCACAAAGAGTTAATTTTTAAGTTGCCATTATGAGGTGTTATTAATGGATTTGGGCAAACAGCTTGGAATACACATGCTGCAATACAGATATTGCCAATTAACACCATTCTAGCAGGCTCATATTAATTGGGCACTTCCTGTGTTTGAATCCACTCCCTCTATCGAATGACTTTGAGAAGAGAGTGTGAGAGCAGAGTGTGAAGTCATTTGCAGGGCCCCTCAGCCACTGCCCAGTGCACACAGGCAAGCAGGCAGCTGGCTGAGCAGGGACGGAACGCTTCAGACAGAAAAAGCCCTATCGACTTCCCATTGTTTAAGTTTTGCAGTAAAAATGGCCACAAGTATTTTGCCGTGAAATGATGGCAGAGACATAGCAATTGAGTCAGTAGTCATGTGGGAATTCTAGTTTCTAAACCTGACATTCTTGAGAGAAAATGATTTAAATTTGTCTTTAAAGGGGGGAAGGAGTCACCCTGAGGCTTATCTGCAAAGGGCTATGTCTTGTTGGAATAAGAGGAAGCCACAAGACCTGGGGATGCAGAACCTCAAGGAAAACATGAGATGGGCTTCACACACGCATGGGGTGGCAGGAGGAGAAGGATCTGTCTGTGCCCCTCCCCACTCTGTGTGGGACAGAGGCTGGAAGATTCCAGCTCTGTAGGTGAGGAACACTTTGTCAAAGATTCGAGCTCTGGGCTAGCAAGCTTCCTGTCCCCGTTTTGAGTCTGGCTGTCCACATGGCAGGATGGTCACAAAGAGGCTTCCATCACATGGACAGGCTTGTATTACATGGACATGAAGCTTCTCTCTGACTCTGATATTGACCAGATGTGCTCAGCCTCAGAACTGTGAGAGGGCAGCACAGAGTCCCCAGGTAGCTGGGGCACAGGAGTCTACCATGGGTTGGGGAGTCTCCGTTTTTTAAATTCTTCCCACCTCCGTGTTCATGGCCAATATTTTGGTTCTCAACTACTTGATATCTAGATGCCATATCTGATTGAACCAATGTCCACCCTCTCTGGATGCTAAAGTAGTTTTATATGACCCTGTCTGTAAGGATGTCTCAAAGGACCTGGCAGAATCCTCTCCCTGGTCCAGAGAACTCACCAATCATTGGATTGGAACACCAGAAGATCTGGTCCTGCTGATGCAGAGAAGGAATCCTGCAGTTCACAGCCATCTGCTTACGGTTAATTGTGTGTGTCCTTTATTTACAGAAAAGCACACTTGTGTCATGGGTATATGTTCCCACCAAACACTGAAACTATACAATGTTTAGGCACTGGCATTGAATGACTTTGAGAAGAGTGTGAGAGCAGAGTGTGAAGTCATTTGCAGGGCCCTCAGCCACTGCCCAGTGCACACAGGCAAGCAGGCAGCTGGCTGAGCAGGGACGGAACGCTTCAGACAGAAAAAGCCCTATCGACTTCCCATTGTTTAAGTTTTGCAGTAAAAATGGCCACAAGTATTTTGCCGTGAAATGATGGCAGAGACATAGCAATTGAGTCAGTAGTCATGTGGGAATTCTAGTTTCTAAACCTGACATGCTTGAGAGAAAATGATTTAAATTTGTCTTTAAAGGGGGGAAGGAGTCACCCTGAGGCTTATCTGCAAAGGGCTATGTCTTGTTGGAATAAGAGGAAGCCACAAGACCTGGGGATGCAGAACCTCAAGGAAAACATGAGATGGGCTTCACACACGCATGGGGTGGCAGGAGGAGAAGGATCTGTCTGTGCCCCTCCCCACTCTGTGTGGGACAGAGGCTGGAAGATTCCAGCTCTGTAGGTGAGGAACACTTTGTCAAAGATTCGAGCTCTGGGCTAGCAAGCTTCCTGTCCCCGTTTTGAGTCTGGCTGTCCACATGGCAGGATGGTCACAAAGAGGCTTCCATCACATGGACAGGCTTGTATTACATGGACATGAAGCTTCTCTCTGACTCTGATATTGACCAGATGTGCTCAGCCTCAGAACTGTGAGAGGGCAGCACAGAGTCCCCAGGTAGCTGGGGCACAGGAGTCTACCATGGGTTGGGGAGTCTCCGTTTTTTAAATTCTTCCCACCTCCGTGTTCATGGCCAATATTTTGGTTCTCAACTACTTGATATCTAGATGCCATATCTGATTGAACCAATGTCCACCCTCTCTGGATGCTAAAGTAGTTTTATATGACCCTGTCTGTAAGGATGTCTCAAAGGACCTGGCAGAATCCTCTCCCTGGTCCAGAGAACTCACCAATCATTGGATTGGAACACCAGAAGATCTGGTCCTGCTGATGCAGAGAAGGAATCCTGCAGTTCACAGCCATCTGCTTACGGTTAATTGTGTGTGTCCTTTATTTACAGAAAAGCACACTTGTGTCATGGGTATATGTTCCCACCAAACACTGAAACTATACAATGTTTAAGAAACAACCCTGCCCTTAAGCGGCTTAAAATTTGGGGACAGAAAGCAGCATGTGCATAGGGAAGAATCAGAGGACAAGTGGACATTAAACTCTGTGGAAACAGCCCTAAGGGGTATTGAAATGAAAGGCAAGCATCGGTCAGGAGGGTTGGGCAAACCACAGGCAACATTCCAGTCCTGCTGGACTCAGTGACGGCCATAGCAGGCCAGATTGGTGCTGAGGCCAGGCAAAGTGACAGTGTTGAAATAGGAGCTGTGATTTAGAAAATCAGCTAAGCAGCAGAGAATCCAGCCTTGGCAGAAAGGCCAGCAAGGACACTGCTGGTAATAACGAGGTCTAAAGCTATGACACTGTGAAACCGAAGAAAGGGGCAGATGAGTGTCATCACAAGGGTCTAAATTCAGTGGAGACAGAGGAATGAATGGAAGGGAGTGGGAAGGAAACAGTAAAAGATGCCCCCAGCTCTTCCAGTGATAACCCTTCAAAGAGCTGTGGCTGCATTTTTCACCTTTCACTTTCCCACGAGATGTCTCGCCTCGGCTCGGCGCGATATGACAAATATTTATAAAGCAGGCACAATCCACAAGGCCTGAGCACGTGAGCGCCTGGGGAACGTGCACTACGTGGGGCTGAGTGAAGTCTCCGACCTCAAAGCGGAGGATCCCTTCCTCCAGGAAAGCAGATCAGAGCCACGCACTGCATCTGCGGCTCTGAGAAGTCCAGCGTTTCAGCAACGACAGAGGAAACAAGGTGCGTTCTGATCGTTCCGATCGCTAACCATCCCTCTGTTTAGAAATCACAACAGCTTGCTCTTTTACGTGACCCACATGCCCACGCATTTTCTAAAGGAATGACGGGAGAACAGCCTGACATTTGTATCCAGATAAGGTGAAAGTGGGGAGAGTAACTGTCGCAGGGCTCTTAGTTTCCGCCCTTGGTGAGAAAGAAACGAGTCAGAACATTCTCTGCCCTCAGGACCTGACTGCAGGTCAACCGTCGCCAACTCAGAGCTCATCTGCGGGCCATTGGCTGCAAATACCTCCGCAGTCTATGCCTGCCACTGAGGGAGACACCAGCTCTGAGGTTTTGAGACTATTTGGAGGGTTGAATGATCCCACCTTCGTGCAGAGAGCTGAAGTAACATGGAAAATGTGCGCGTGTTTGTCGTTCTGTGTACCCGACTCTTTGCGACCTCATGGACTGTAGCCCACCAGGCTTCTCCGTCCATGGGGTTCTTCAGAGAAAAATACTGTAGTGGGTTGCCATGTCCTTCTCCAGGGAATCTTCCCAAATCAAGGATCAAGCTCATATGTTCTGCATTGCAGGCAGATTCTTTACCACCTGAGCTATGAAGGAAGCCCCAGATACCTGGCATTGAAGACAGAGCAGATGAAACCCTTCATGCAAGTGAAACCCTTGGCTCAGACTCAGCTTCTTGGTAGCTTCTCTCTCATCTCCCTGTGGCCATCTGCCCAATGGGCAGGACTCCCCTTCTTTGGATGGGAGAGGCTAGAGAATCTCCCTTCAACCTAGTAGCAAGCTCCAGAGGCACCTGGGCCAAAGATGACAAGGGAGATCCTCAGAGGAGAGGCAGTGCTGGGTCCAGCCGAATTCCCCCACAGCAAGCCTGTTTCCTTCTAATCGGCGAAGCCTGGCTTCCAGGCCAGAAGAAATTAGATTAGTCTGACAAGATTTGGGCTGTCAGAAGGTGCGTTTTATTTTTACCCTCAAGCCTGTGATCTTCTAGGTGTCTGCAAATTGGGGAATTATTTTTACCCAGATGTAGAAATCAAGTTGTTCCACTTTGCCTTCCTGCCTGCACTTCCCACACGGCATTGGCTCTGCTGGCTAGAGCCGCCTGACCTCTGTGGAGTCAGAGCCAAGCTGGAATCTTGCCTGGGCCACTTTCAAGCTCTGTGTTATTCTGGACAAGTTATTTTTTTTTTTTAACCCTCTCTGCATCTCAATCTTCTTATCTGTAAAACACATAGGGCTAAAGATAGCCTCCACAGTGTGAAAGAATAAAAGGACAAAGGTTTTTAAGATGTATCTATTTGAATACAATCCACTTTGTCTTTTCTCCCCTTCCATTTGTGAAAAGGGCAGCATCACATTTCTGTAGCTCCAAGGATATTGGCCCCATTTTGGAAATGTTCTGTCTTTATCAAATGGAAGGATGAGTAATGGAGGAAAAAATAATAAACAGAGAGACAAGAAATGAAATGGTCCGATTTGCAGAGACTGAAACATCCAGCCCTCTAAAAGCTGAGCATTGTAGACACCCCTCCCCGAACTTGGCTTTCTCACTCACAGCTGGCTGGACTACCTCTTGGCCATTAGCCTCCATCTGAAGCACCATCTCAAGCTCCCCTTCTCAGGTTCTGCCTCCCCAGTGATGGGACATCCTCAGGGTTGAGAGCAAATGAGTCAAGCTGCAGAGGACATGAGATGGTCTTGCTGGGTTTTCCGGGGAACACAACGGTGGTAGGACAAGAATCCTGCCCTCTTGACCAGCACATAGAGATCAACAGCATGATAAACGGACTTCTGGTTAGGATAGACTTTGAGGGACAATCACCAACCCTGCAGCAGTTCAGAAGAGGGAGGTCAGAAGAACCAGATCGGACATGGCACAGGGGAAAACCAGCCATGCACGATGCTCCAAGAGCCAAGAAAGAAAGAGCCTGTTGCCTCTAGCCCTGACACTGTGGCCGCATCATGCCTTCCTTCTACCAAGACTCCATCTTCATTCTTTTCTCTCTTTTTTGGAAAACTGTTTTGGTTATTCTAGGTTTTGTTTTTCCATATAAATTTAGGAATAGCCTGTTGCTCTCTATAAAAGAAAAAGAAGGCTGACATTTTTATAGAAACTATACATCAACATGGGAATAACTGCCAACTTAACACTCCTGAACCTTCCAATCCATGAATGTGAAGTGCCTTTCCATTTAGTTAGGTTAGAGCTTCTCTAATTTCCCCTCAGCAGCATTTTGAAATTTTCAGCATATAATCTTGCATTTCTTTTATTAAATCTATTCCTAAGTATTTTATTCTCTTTAATGAGATTGTGAAAACACATAGGGCTAAAGATAGCCTCCACAGTGTGAAAGAATAAAAGGACAAAGGTTTTTAAGATGTATCTATTTGAATACAATCCACTTTGTCTTTTCTCCCCTTCCATTTGTGAAAAGGGCAGCATCACATTTCTGTAGCTCCAAGGATATTGGCCCCATTTTGGAAATGTTCTGTCTTTATCAAATGGAAGGATGAGTAATGGGGGAAAAAAATAATAAACAGAGAGACAAGAAATGAAATGGTCCGATTTGCAGAGACTGAAACATCCAGCCCTCTAAAAGCTGAGCATTGTAGACACCCCTCCCCGAACTTGGCTTTCTCACTCACAGCTGGCTGGACTACCTCTTGGCCATTAGCCTCCATCTGAAGCACCATCTCAAGCTCCCCTTCTCAGGTTCTGCCTCCCCAGTGATGGGACATCCTCAGGGTTGAGAGCAAATGAGTCAAGCTGCAGAGGACATGAGATGGTCTTGCTGGGTTTTCCGGGGAACACAACGGTGGTAGGACAAGAATCCTGCCCTCTTGACCAGCACATAGAGATCAACAGCATGATAAACGGACTTCTGGTTAGGATAGACTTTGAGGGACAATCACCAACCCTGCAGCAGTTCAGAAGAGGGAGGTCAGAAGAACCAGATCGGACATGGCACAGGGAACACCAGCCATGCACGATGCTCCAAGAGCCAAGAAAGAAAGAGCCTGTTGCCTCTAGCCCTGACACTGTGGCCGCATCATGCCTTCCTTCTACCAAGACTCCATCTTCATTCTTTTCTCTCTTTTTTGGAAAACTGTTTTGGTTATTCTAGGTTTTGTTTTTCCATATAAATTTAGGAATAGCCTGTTGCTCTCTATAAAAGAAAAAGAAGGCTGACATTTTTATAGAAACTATACATCAACATGGGAATAACTGCCAACTTAACACTCCTGAACCTTCCAATCCATGAATGTGAAGTGCCTTTCCATTTAGTTAGGTTAGAGCTTCTCTAATTTCCCCTCAGCAGCATTTTGAAATTTTCAGCATATAATCTTGCATTTCTTTTATTAAATCTATTCCTAAGTATTTTATTCTCTTTAATGAGATTGTGAATGGGATTTTTTTTCTTTCTTTTACCAAAAGCTACAAACACACAGATACACTAAGCAGAAATAGAGTCACAGATGTAGAGAACAAACATATAGTTACCAAGGGAGGAGGAGGTGGGATGAACCAGAGACTGGGACGGACATATATACGTTACTATGTATACAACAGATAACTAATGAGAACCTATGGTGTAGCACAGGAAACTCTGTTCAGTGCTCTGTGGTGACCTAAGTGGAAGGAAATCTAAAGAGGAGTGGATACATGACTATGTATGACTGATTCACTTTGCTGTACAGCAAGAAATGAACACAACATCGTAAAGCAACAATACTCCAATACAAATGGATAAAAATTTAAAAAGACTATTGAAAAAAATTTCAGAAATTTTGTTTAAAAATGTAGGGATATATATATATATATGTATATATACATATATGATAAAGCTATTTATTCAGTTTAACTATTTTTTTATTTCATACAATAACAATGTTTTGACAGTTTGCTTTAATGCCTATGGACATGTACTGTTTTTCGTGGGTGTGTTATTTTTAGTTTTAAAGGAATTTTATTTTTGAAAATAGTTTTGAGCAGAACTATTATAGGTCATCAATATTATACAATCAACCTGTCATCCATGACATAAAAGTTTTTAAAGAATTTAAAAATAGAAACAGGTTCCCTAGTATCTCTATCAGATGACATAGGCTAACAATAAAAATAACAGAAGAGGAAAAGAGTTTAAAAAAAAAAAAGAAAGAAAAACAGAGAATTCCAGAGTCTCACAGGACATTAAGGGAAGGGCCAGCAGCATCACACATTTCAAAAGACACTGAGCACTCCAGAGTGTTAGCAGCCTGTGGTAATTGGCCTCCCAAGAAAGAAAAGAAATTAGGTGCAGTGATTGCCAGTCAAGAAAAATAAAGATGTGTGTCTGTCTATCCACCTGACATGGCCATATTTTTAGAGTTTGGCATTTTAGAAACTTAATAAAATTTGCCAAGTGTGTGTCCCCGATATCAGCATTTTTCAATAATCTTGCATTTCTTTTATTAAATCTATTCCTAAGTATTTTATTCTCTTTAATGAGCTTGTGAATGGGATTTTTTTTTTTTTTTTTGCCAAAAGCTACAAACACACAGATACACTAAGCAGAAATAGAGTCACAGATGTAGAGAACAAACATATAGTTACCAAGGGAGGAGGAGGTGGGATGAACCAGAGACTGGGACGGACATATATACGTTACTATGTATACAACAGATAACTAATGAGAACCTATGGTGTAGCACAGGAAACTCTGTTCAGTGCTCTGTGGTGACCTAAGTGGAAGGAAATCTAAAGAGGAGTGGATACATGACTATGTATGACTGATTCACTTTGCTGTACAGCAAGAAATGAACACAACATCGTAAAGCAACAATACTCCAATACAAATGGATAAAAATTTAAAAAGACTATTGAAAAAAATTTCAGAAATTTTGTTTAAAAATGTAGGGATATATATATATATATGTATATATACATATATGATAAAGCTATTTATTCAGTTTAACTATTTTTATTTCATACAATAACAATGTTTTGACAGTTTGCTTTAATGCCTATGGACATGTACTGTTTTTCGTGGGTGTGTTATTTTTAGTTTTAAAGGAATTTTATTTTTGAAAATAGTTTTGAGCAGAACTATTATAGGTCATCAATATTATACAATCAACCTGTCATCCATGACATAAAAGTTTTTAAAGAATTTAAAAATAGAAACAGGTTCCCTAGTATCTCTATCAGATGACATAGGCTAACAATAAAAATAACAGAAGAGGAAAAGAGTTTAAAAAAAAAAAAGAAAGAAAAACAGAGAATTCCAGAGTCTCACAGGACATTAAGGGAAGGGCCAGCAGCATCACACATTTCAAAAGACACTGAGCACTCCAGAGTGTTAGCAGCCTGTGGTAATTGGCCTCCCAAGAAAGAAAAGAAATTAGGTGCAGTGATTGCCAGTCAAGAAAAATAAAGATGTGTGTCTGTCTATCCACCTGACATGGCCATATTTTTAGAGTTTGGCATTTGCTAGAATACACTGCTCTCACATAGAAAGCTCGTTCGCTCAGAGATGCTCCTGCAGTAGCCCCGTTTCTCTCTCCCTTGAACCCAGGGCCACCATGGTTGCCACCAGGGCCATCAGGCCTTTTCCCACTGGTCCCTGTGCTTCTCTGTAGCCTAGAACCTTCTCAAGTTAACGTGCCTTGATTAACTTGAGAAAATCATCTCCTGTCGGCATGGAGGAGTTTGCTGAATCTGGGGGAAGGCCTGGTGCTGCCCATCTGTGTTCTCAGCACAATAGCCTGTGAGCTGGACCCAGGGAGAAAATTATGCAAAGGAAATTAATACTGCGGAATGACCTCCTATCTGAAGGGAGAAGAAAGCCAGCTGAAGCCATTAAAGTGAGTTAAGTGCTCAAATACACGGCACTGCCCCTGCCCCTGGGGCAGGCTCTCTCAGTCTGCCAGCCTCCTAGTAGCTCAGATGGAACAGATGGGCAGGGCCCCAGGGACAGGGAGGCCAGGGTGTGCAAGAAGCAAATGCGGGCCCAATCTTTGCAGAGCTCTGGGGAGAAACGGCCCCTGGGGAGGGGATGGAGAGGGGAGCCAGCTGTTCCATGAGGTCCAGGGACCCTGCAGTGTGACCCGAGAGAGGCAGGTGATCGATGAAGGAGCACCTCCTGTTGCCATTGGTGCCTTCAGGATAGGAACAGGGTGCCGCTCTCTAGGAACAGGGTGCCGCTCTCTCACTCCGTACTGCAGATCCCAGAGTGGAGAGGAGAGCAAAAGGGAGACGGTGAGGGAGAGAATGAGCCACAGAGACGCCATGTCATGGCTGATCCTCCAGGCAGGACTGGGCTCCCCTTGGCCCTGAGGTCCTGGGAAGATCCTCACAGCTCCCTCCCGTCTCCTAGTTGCATCTGACCCCTATCTCCCCAGGTCCATTCTTACTCTCAGTTCCCCCTCTTTGCCTTCTCATGGACATCCCTACAACAAACACTGATGTCCTACAACAAACAGCAAAAGCAAATAACAGGTCACGGTCCACAGTAACCCATGTGAATTGGAGCCGCCCCCATCCCCATCCTAAGGAGCCACTTGGCCTGCCTGTCTACCCTGCAGCTGCTTGAACACAAGCAGATCCAACCATGCTGGGCTGCTGGCTCTGGTTCCCAACCCTGGGGGTTGCAGGGGCCGGTGGGTGTGAACCACTGGCTGCTTTGTCTCTTAGCAAGCAGGAGATGGTGCAGCAGGAGGGGAAAGCCGCTGTCTGGAGGTGGGGGGAGGCGGGTGCCCTTCTCCCAGTGGCCAGCCTAGGCCTGGACAGGCCCCAGCTGCCTGCCCCAGCTCCCCAGCCATAGGCAAAAGAGTCCTGGCTAAGCATTTATTTACTGACCGCCTGACCTAACATCAAACCAGAGATGGCGAAAGCGGATGCGGTGCCCCAAGACAGGAATAGGGGTCATTCCAACCAGAAAATGTCTACAGTCTCACCCAGAAGGCCTTAGAGAAAACCAGCAGCTCAAAATGGTTAGGTCTGCGAACAGGAGACCAAGCTGACAGGTAGAGCGGCTTGCGGAGGTACGGAACTATGGCCGCTGTCCCCAGGTTTGAGAGCACAGAAGGAGCGGAGTGGTGGGAGCACAAGGTGTTTGCTGCGCATACATTTGAGTGACTGACTAATCCGGACCCGAGGCAGCAGAACCAGGCCTGCAGGGGGCAGGGCAGACGGAGCTCCAGCCCTGGGCATCTGTGGGAGAGCTAAATGTGGGGATGGCACACAGAAGCACAGCTTGTCCCCTGCCAGACAGCCAATCAGAGATCTCCAAACAGCAGCTGTTTCAATAACAATGCAGGAACCTTCCCTGCCTCCAGCATTGTAGAGAACACAGTTGTTCCCCACGTCGTCCAAGGACAGAACTTTGTTTATATTAGTAACTTTAAATATCACACTTCAACTCAACCTTTGTGGCTCCTACCATTAAAAAGAAACACAATGGGGCTTCTCTGGTGGTCCAGTGGGTAAGGACACCGCCTTGCAGTGCAAGGGGCGCCTGTTCGATCCCTGGCCTGGGAAGATCCCACGTGCCACGGAGCGGCTGGACTGATGTGTCCAAATACCAAGCCATAGCTCTGGAGCATATGCACCCAGAGCCGGCGCTCTGCAGCGAGAGAGGCCACTGAGATGGGACGCCCACACAGGCCAAAGAACAAAGATGGATGAAAATAGATAAATGAAAGACCAATAGAAGTGGCCAAAAAAAAAAAGAAACACAATGGATAAATCACACATCTGTGATCCTCATGACTCATTTGTGGCACCAGTGAACATGCACCAGGTTCTTCGCCTGTGCCAAGCACCAGGGAGGATAGAAAGTTGCCTCAGGCATGGACTCTGCTCTCGGAGAGCATATGGGTGGTAGAGAATACCCACTGGGTACAGAGACAGCCATGAACAGGTTGGACAGTGGCACCTCACAAGTGGAGCGTTCTTCCAGGAGAGATCTGAGACAAATGCTACGAACACACACAGGCTGGTAGACACATATGCACTTCCTAGTTCTACCCACAGACAGAGCCTAGAAACAGTGACATCCTAGTGGCCACATCATGTCCAGTGTCCAGACCTTAGTTTCTAAATACCTTGCTTCAATGAAAGAACCCAAGGCTACTTGGGAAAATAGCTAATTCTAAGGGTCGGGGGGTGGGGAGATGGAGAAGGCACAGAGGAGGCAACCTGAAAAAGCTCTCAATAGCCAAACCTCAAAGAGAACCATTTGAGCTACTAAATAAGTAATTATAATATAAGATTAGAGTCTAAAGAACAAAATATTACATATACAATATCAATTTAGTTATATTTATTTTCATATCCAATAAAGTCTGATACATAGGCCTGGGGCAGGGCAGACGGAGCTGGGATGGGGGGCTAAATGTGGGATGGCACACAGAAGCACAGCTTGTCCCCTGCCAGACAGCCAATCAGAGATCTCCAAACAGCAGCTGTTTCAATAACAATGCAGGAACCTTCCCTGCCTCCAGCATTGTAGAGAACACAGTTGTTCCCCACGTCGTCCAAGGACAGAACTTTGTTTATATTAGTAACTTTAAATATCACACTTCAACTCAACCTTTGTGGCTCCTACCATTAAAAAGAAACACAATGGGGCTTCTCTGGTGGTCCAGTGGGTAAGGACACCGCCTTGCAGTGCAAGGGGCGCCTGTTCGATCCCTGGCCTGGGAAGATCCCACGTGCCACGGAGCGGCTGGACTGATGTGTCCAAATACCAAGCCATAGCTCTGGAGCATATGCACCCAGAGCCGGCGCTCTGCAGCGAGAGAGGCCACTGAGATGGGACGCCCACACAGGCCAAAGAACAAAGATGGATGAAAATAGATAAATGAAAGACCAATAGAAGTGGCCAAAAAAAAAAAAGAAACACAATGGATAAATCACACATCTGTGATCCTCATGACTCATTTGTGGCACCAGTGAACATGCACCAGGTTCTTCGCCTGTGCCAAGCACCAGGGAGGATAGAAAGTTGCCTCAGGCATGGACTCTGCTCTCGGAGAGCATATGGGTGGTAGAGAATACCCACTGGGTACAGAGACAGCCATGAACAGGTTGGACAGTGGCACCTCACAAGTGGAGCGTTCTTCCAGGAGAGATCTGAGACAAATGCTACGAACACACACAGGCTGGTAGACACATATGCACTTCCTAGTTCTACCCACAGACAGAGCCTAGAAACAGTGACATCCTAGTGGCCACATCATGTCCAGTGTCCAGACCTTAGTTTCTAAATACCTTGCTTCAATGAAAGAACCCAAGGCTACTTGGGAAAATAGCTAATTCTAAGGGTCGGGGGGTGGGGAGATGGAGAAGGCACAGAGGAGGCAACCTGAAAAAGCTCTCAATAGCCAAACCTCAAAGAGAACCATTTGAGCTACTAAATAAGTAATTATAATATAAGATTAGAGTCTAAAGAACAAAATATTACATATACAATATCAATTTAGTTATATTTATTTTCATATCCAATAAAGTCTGATACATGAAATTTTAAAAAAAGAACAAAATAAATACCCATGAGTCCATTCTGAGATGATAGAATGAGTAAATAAATAAGGGAGAAGGGACAGATCTTCCTTACAGAAGAATTCCAATGAATAGAAGTAGAAGGAATTAGCATTAGATCACCACAGCAGTAACTGTTGTAAGCAGGATCCACTGATAAATGCTAAAATTAGTGGGAGAGGGGCTTCCCCTGGTGGTCCAGTGGGTAAGGACACCGCCTTGCAGTGCAAGGGGCGCCGGTTCGAGCCCTGGCCTGGGAAGATCCCACGTGCCGCGGAGCGGCTGGACGGTTGTGTCCAATTACCGAGCCGGAGCTCTGGAGCGCATGCGCCCAGAGCTGGCGCTCTGCGACGACAGATGCCACCGCGATGGGAGGCCCACAGGAGCCAAAGAACAAAGACGGATGAAAATAGAGAAATGAATGACCAATAGAAGTGGCCCGCCCGCACCCCTCCCTCCCCAGCCTGACCCTCGCCCAAAAATAAATAATAAAATAAATAAATCTAAAATTAGTGGGAGAAACTTAAGGGGAAGGTATCGTTCCCAAAATTCAATAATTATTATCACAATTTGGTTCCTTGCCCTCCAGGAAATGGTGCTTAGTTCCTTTCCCCTTCAGTGTGGGCTGGATGTAGGGACTAGGTGCAGAAATTATCAGATAAAAAGAACAGACAGGGGAACCCGCCCGCCGCGAGGAGCCGCCGGAACCCGCCCGCCGCGAGGAGCCGCCGGAACCCGCCCGCCGCGAGGAGCCGCGGACGCCGCGAGGAGCCGCGGACGCCGCGAGGGGCGGGTAAGTTCAGCCACTCCAACTGGAGGGCTTGCTGAACGGAGAGAGGAAGTCGTCCACGGGTTGCTGACCAGGGACTGGGCACGAGTTGGACGGGAAAGCTCGCGTCCGCCTTTGGTACTTAGACACATAACCGGCAGTGGTGGAGGAGCCCGCGCTTCCCTAGAGCTGCAGCAGCAGCGGAGGAAGCCGGGGAAAGAGCAGGGATTGGAGACGACAGGCGGGCGCGCGGTCGAGCCGGGGCGCCCAACACGGGACTGCGGCGCGCATCCGCCCGACTGACTGGGATCAGCCCACCGTCCCGGCCAGCACCCAGTATGGCAGCAAAGCCCTCATTTTGCTGAACACAAAAACAGAAACCACAGCAACCGGCACTGTAAGGGAAAGACCACGCCATCAAGACACCACCATCAAGAGCACATTGGTTTCCAACAGGCAGATATGAAGATAAAAACCAAGGACAGTATTTAACTTTTTTTTTTTTCTTTTTTCATTTTTTTCTGCTTGTTTGTGGTGGACTATTTTGCTTATTCAATTGATTGGTTTGGGGTTTATTAGTTTCTTTGTTTATTGGGGGATTTTTATGTTTGTTTGGTTTTTTTTTTGTAGTTTTCATTTGTTTGATTTATTCTATGTGTTTTTTCTTTGTTTTTCGGTCTCATTAAGTTTTTTTTTTTTTTTTTTTTTTTGCTCTTTTTAATTTTTAACCTTCTTTTGACTTTTATTATATTTTTTTAACTTTAATTTTAGTTCTTGAAAACCTCTAATTCTCTCTTCTCTTTCCCATTTTTTCTATGTTCTAAATGTAAAACATCTTCCTAGCTATCAATATCCTCTAGACAAATTATTTCCTATCTTTCTGTCTGCACTATTCACTTCCAAATGCACTAAACAATAAAATAAATAAATCTAAAATTAGTGGGAGAAACTTAAGGGGAAGGTATCGTTCCCAAAATTCAATAATTATTATCACAATTTGGTTCCTTGCCCTCCAGGAAATGGTGCTTAGTTCCTTTCCCCTTCAGTGTGGGCTGGATGTAGGGACTAGGTGCAGAAATTATCAGATAAAAAGAACAGACAGGGGAACCCGCCCGCCGCGAGGAGCCGCCGGAACCCGGACGCCGCGAGGGGCGGGTAAGTTCAGCCACTCCAACTGGAGGGCTTGCTGAACGGAGAGAGGAAGTCGTCCACGGGTTGCTGACCAGGGACTGGGCACGAGTTGGACGGGAAAGCTCGCGTCCGCCTTTGGTACTTAGACACATAACCGGCAGTGGTGGAGGAGCCCGCGCTTCCCTAGAGCTGCAGCAGCAGCGGAGGAAGCCGGGGAAAGAGCAGGGATTGGAGACGACAGGCGGGCGCGCGGTCGAGCCGGGCGCCCAACACGGGACGCGCGCCGCGCATCCGCCCGACTGACTGGGATCAGCCCACCGTCCCGGCCAGCACCCAGTATGGCAGCAAAGCCCTCATTTTGCTGAACACAAAAACAGAAACCACAGCAACCGGCACTGTAAGGGAAAGACCACGCCATCAAGACACCACCATCAAGAGCACATTGGTTTCCAACAGGCAGATATGAAGATAAAAACCAAGGACAGTATTTAACTTTTTTTTTTTTCTTTCTTTTTTCATTTTTTTCTGCTTGTTTGTGGTGGACTATTTTGCTTATTCAATTGATTGGTTTGGGGTTTATTAGTTTCTTTGTTTATTGGGGGATTTTTATGTTTGTTTGGTTTTTTTTTTGTAGTTTTCATTTGTTTGATTTATTCTATGTGTTTTTTCTTTGTTTTTCGGTCTCATTAAGTTTTTTTTTTTTTTTTTTTTTTGCTCTTTTTAATTTTTAACCTTCTTTTGACTTTTATTATATTTTTTTAACTTTAATTTTAGTTCTTGAAAACCTCTAATTCTCTCTTCTCTTTCCTCTTTCCCACTGCTTTCTTTCTCTATGTTCTAAATGTAAAACATCTTCCTAGCTATCAATATCCTCTAGACAAATTATTTCCTATCTTTCTGTCTGCACTATTCACTTCCAAATGCACTAAACAGTACACACACTAATCTTTGCTACCTAATCCTATAAAATACTTCCAAGACAAATCTTTTCCTTTTTATTACTTATAGACTCTCCTCCTTGTCACCCCGAGCACATGTCCTAATTTAAAATTGCTTTCATTGTAATTATCCAAGCCAGGACCTTGTGCTAGATCTATTATTCAGGCACTATTTTAATTAATTCAAAGCTTAACGGGCAAGTATCATCTGTGATTGCATGAGTTGCTAGAAAGATTTCCTCGCCTTATCTCTGTAAAACTGGTCAGTTGTGGGGATTGCTGTATATGTATGTGTATCTTATGATTATGTTAGAAAACATCTGCATGCTTTTATGACTGTCACCCATCAGGGATGCACCTCTTGTTCCTCAGATGCTAGTGTGTGAACTAGTATCACAGAACACCATAGCAAACCAGACATAGAGCCTACACCCCTGACCAATCATCAAACCAAGGATCCTCGAAGCGGAAGCCCGGATTCCAAGACCCCACACTGATTATCAAAGAACATACAACACTACAGATTATTCACCTGTAAACAAGGTCTATCACCACCCAACACACAAGCCACTGACCCCTTCTACAAGGACAAAAACCCACAGGAAGGGAGAATTCAACCAAGAAGCCTGGTGGGAATAAGAACTCCATACACACAGACACACACAAAGAAACAAAAATTAACCTAATAATGAAACGTCAGAAAACACTGTACAAATGAAGGACCAAGCTAGAGAAACACCACTTCAAATGACAGAGGAGGAGATAGACAAGCTATCTGAAAGAGAATTCAGAAAAACTATACTAATGAGGATGCAAAACACGAAAACAGAATATTAGAGGAAATTAGTGCATTGAGAAAAGACATGCAGGAAATGAAAAATAAGCAAATAGAGACCACCAACTCAATTGCTGAACTCAAAAATACTATAGAAGGTCTCAACAGCAGAGTATCAGAGGCTGAAGAACGGATAAGTGAGCTGGAAGACAGAATGGTGGAAATAAGTGCTGAAGAACAGAACAAAGCCCAAAGAATTAAAAGAACTGAGGATAGCCTCAGAGACCTATGGGACAATATTAAACGCACCAACATTAGAATTATAGGAGTTCCAGAAGAAGAAGAAGAGAAGAAAGACTATGAAAAAATTCTTGATGAGGTTATAGTTGAAAACTTCCCCAGCATGGGAAAGGAGATAGTCAGCCAAGTCCAGGAAGCACAAAGAGTTCCATACAGGAGAAACCCCAGAAGAAACACACCAAGGCACATACTAATCAAACTAACGCAGACTAAATATAAAGACAGATTACTAAAAGCAGCTAGGAGCAAACAACAAATAACATATAAAGGAAACCCCATACGTTTAACTGCGGATCTCTCAACAGAAACCCTACAGGCCAGAAGAGAATGGCAAGATACATTTAAACGGCTAAAAGAGAATAACCTGCAACCACGAATTCTCTACCCAGCAAGAATCTCATTCAAAATCGATGGTGAAGTCAAAAGCTTCACAGACAAACAAAAACTAAAAGAATTCTGTACCACAAAACCAGCCCTACAACAAGTGTTAAAGGACCTGATATAGCCAATAAATACAAGAGTAGGAGATAGACAAGCTATCTGAAAGAGAATTCAGAAAAACTATACTAATGAGGATGCAAAACACCGAAAACAGAATATTAGAGGAAATTAGTGCATTGAGAAAAGACATGCAGGAAATGAAAAATAAGCAAATAGAGACCACCAACTCAATTGCTGAACTCAAAAATACTATAGAAGGTCTCAACAGCAGAGTATCAGAGGCTGAAGAACGGATAAGTGAGCTGGAAGACAGAATGGTGGAAATAAGTGCTGAAGAACAGAACAAAGCCCAAAGAATTAAAAGAACTGAGGATAGCCTCAGAGACCTATGGGACAATATTAAACGCACCAACATTAGAATTATAGGAGTTCCAGAAGAAGAAGAAGAGAAGAAAGACTATGAAAAAATTCTTGATGAGGTTATAGTTGAAAACTTCCCCAGCATGGGAAAGGAGATAGTCAGCCAAGTCCAGGAAGCACAAAGAGTTCCATACAGGAGAAACCCCAGAAGAAACACACCAAGGCACATACTAATCAAACTAACGCAGACTAAATATAAAGACAGATTACTAAAAGCAGCTAGGAGCAAACAACAAATAACATATAAAGGAAACCCCATACGTTTAACTGCGGATCTCTCAACAGAAACCCTACAGGCCAGAAGAGAATGGCAAGATACATTTAAACGGCTAAAAGAGAATAACCTGCAACCACGAATTCTCTACCCAGCAAGAATCTCATTCAAAATCGATGGTGAAGTCAAAAGCTTCACAGACAAACAAAAACTAAAAGAATTCTGTACCACAAAACCAGCCCTACAACAAGTGTTAAAGGACCTGATATAGCCAATAAATACAAGAGTAGGAGAAGCCTTACAAATCAAACCCCAAATTTCTAAGAAGATGACAATAGGAACATTCGTATCAATAATTACTTTGAATGTAAATGGACTAAATGCTCCAACCAAACGACACAGACTGGCTGAATGGATCCAGAAGCAAGACCCATATATATGCTGTTTACAAGAGACCCACTTCAGACCTAGAGACACTCATAGACTGAAAGTGAAAGGCTGGAAAAAGATATTTCATGCAAATGGAAATCAAAAGAAAGCTGGAGTAGCAATCCTTATATCAGACAAAATAGACTTTAAAGTAAAGAAGATTCTAAGAGACAAGGCAGGTCACTACATCATGATTAAGGGATCTATCCAAGAGGAAGACATAACAGTCATGAATATCTACGCACCCAACACAGGGGCACCTCAATACATAAGACAGGTACTTTCAGACATAAAAGAAGAAATCAACAATAACACAATAATAGTAGGAGACTTTAACACTCCTCTCACACCAATGGACAGATCAACAAAACAGAAAATTAATAAAGAAACACAAGCCTTAAATGCCATACTGGAAAAGATGGACCTCATCGATATCTTTAGGACGTTCCATCCAAAAGCAGAAGAATACACTTTCTTCTCAAGTGCTCACGGAACATTCTCCAGGATGGACCACATCTTGGGCCACAAATCTAACCTCAGTCAGTTCAAGAAAACTGAAATTATATCAACCATCTTCTCGGACCACAATGCAATGAGACTGGAGATCAACTACCAGAAAAAAAACCCTAAAAACAGAAACACATGGAGATTAAACAATACATACCTAAAAAACCAACTGATCGTTGAGGAAATCAAAGGAGAAATTAAACAATTCCTAGAAGAAAATGACAATGAACACACGACAGTGCAAAACCTATGGGATACAGCAAAAGCAGTTCTAAGAGGGAAATTTATAGCAATACAATCCCACCTCAAGAAACAAATAACATATAAAGGAAACCATACGTTAATGCGTTCTAACAAACCCTAACGCTCAGGCAGAGAATGGCAAGATACATTTAAACGGCTAAAAGAGAATAACCTGCAACCACGAATTCTCTACCCAGCAAGAATCTCATTCAAAATCGATGGTGAAGTCAAAAGCTTCACAGACAAACAAAAACTAAAAGAATTCTGTACCACAAAACCAGCCCTACAACAAGTGTTAAAGGACCTGATATAGCCAATAAATACAAGAGTAGGAGAAGCCTTACAAATCAAACCCCAAATTTCTAAGAAGATGACAATAGGAACATTCGTATCAATAATTACTTTGAATGTAAATGGACTAAATGCTCCAACCAAACGACACAGACTGGCTGAATGGATCCAGAAGCAAGACCCATATATATGCTGTTTACAAGAGACCCACTTCAGACCTAGAGACACTCATAGACTGAAAGTGAAAGGCTGGAAAAAGATATTTCATGCAAATGGAAATCAAAAGAAAGCTGGAGTAGCAATCCTTATATCAGACAAAATAGACTTTAAAGTAAAGAAGATTCTAAGAGACAAGGCAGGTCACTACATCATGATTAAGGGATCTATCCAAGAGGAAGACATAACAGTCATGAATATCTACGCACCCAACACAGGGGCACCTCAATACATAAGACAGGTACTTTCAGACATAAAAGAAGAAATCAACAATAACACAATAATAGTAGGAGACTTTAACACTCCTCTCACACCAATGGACAGATCAACAAAACAGAAAATTAATAAAGAAACACAAGCCTTAAATGCCATACTGGAAAAGATGGACCTCATCGATATCTTTAGGACGTTCCATCCAAAAGCAGAAGAATACACTTTCTTCTCAAGTGCTCACGGAACATTCTCCAGGATGGACCACATCTTGGGCCACAAATCTAACCTCAGTCAGTTCAAGAAAACTGAAATTATATCAACCATCTTCTCGGACCACAATGCAATGAGACTGGAGATCAACTACCAGAAAAAAAACCCTAAAAACAGAAACACATGGAGATTAAACAATACATACCTAAAAAACCAACTGATCGTTGAGGAAATCAAAGGAGAAATTAAACAATTCCTAGAAGAAAATGACAATGAACACACGACAGTGCAAAACCTATGGGATACAGCAAAAGCAGTTCTAAGAGGGAAATTTATAGCAATACAATCCCACCTCAAGAAACTAGGAAAATATGAAGCAGATGACCTAACCCTCCGCTTAAAACAGTTGGAGAAAGAAGAACAAAAACATCCCAGAGCCAGCAGAAGAAGAGAAATCATAAAGATCAGAGCAGAAATAAATGAGAAAGAAACAAAAGAAACAATAGTAAAGATAAATAAAACAAAAAGCTGGTTCTTTGAAAAGGTAAACAAAATTGACAAGCCACTGGCCAGACTCATTAAGAAAAGAGAGAGAAGAACCAGATCAACAAAATCAAAAACGAAAAGGAGAGATTACAACAGATAATGCAGAAATCCAAAGGATTCTAAGAGACTATTATGAGCAACTCTATGGCAACAAACTGGACAACTTGGAAGAAATGGACAGTTTCTTGGACAGGATTAATCTCCCAAGACTGAGCCAGGAAGAAACAGAAACTTTGAACAACCCAATCACAAGCTCAGAAATCAACTTTGTGATTAAAAATCTACCCAAAAATAAAAGCCCAGGACCAGATGGCTTCACAGCCGAATTCTACCAAACATTTAAAGAAGAGCTAATGCCTGTCCTTCTAAAACTCTTTCAAAAAATTGCACAGGAAGGAAAACTCCCAAACACATTCTACGAGGCCACCATCACCCTGATACCCAAACCAGGCAAAGACAACACAAAAAAGGAAAACTATAGGCCAATTTCACTGATGAACTTAGATGCCAAGATCCTCAACAAAATCCTAGCAAACAGAATTCAACGACATGTCAAAAAACTCATACATCACGATCAAGTTGGGTTCATCCCAGGCATGCAAGGCTTCTTTAACATCCGCAAATCATCATCCCAAAAAAGTTGAAAGACAAAATCACATGATCATCTCAATAGATGCCATACTGGAAAAGATGCCCATTTTGAATCAAAAACGACAAAGTGCAAAACCTATGGCAAATAAAATCTTCTCGGACCACAATGCAATGAGACTGGAGATCAACTACCAGAAAAAACCCTAAAAACAGAAACACATGGAGATTAAACAATACATACCTAAAAAACCAACTGATCGTTGAGGAAATCAAAGGAGAAATTAAACAATTCCTAGAAGAAAATGACAATGAACACACGACAGTGCAAAACCTATGGGATACAGCAAAAGCAGTTCTAAGAGGGAAATTTATAGCAATACAATCCCACCTCAAGAAACTAGGAAAATATGAAGCAGATGACCTAACCCTCCGCTTAAAACAGTTGGAGAAAGAAGAACAAAAACATCCCAGAGCCAGCAGAAGAAGAGAAATCATAAAGATCAGAGCAGAAATAAATGAGAAAGAAACAAAAGAAACAATAGTAAAGATAAATAAAACAAAAAGCTGGTTCTTTGAAAAGGTAAACAAAATTGACAAGCCACTGGCCAGACTCATTAAGAAAACAGAGAGAAGAACCAGATCAACAAAATCAAAAACGAAAAAGGAGAGATTACAACAGATAATGCAGAAATCCAAAGGATTCTAAGAGACTATTATGAGCAACTCTATGGCAACAAACTGGACAACTTGGAAGAAATGGACAGTTTCTTGGACAGGATTAATCTCCCAAGACTGAGCCAGGAAGAAACAGAAACTTTGAACAACCCAATCACAAGCTCAGAAATCAACTTTGTGATTAAAAATCTACCCAAAAATAAAAGCCCAGGACCAGATGGCTTCACAGCCGAATTCTACCAAACATTTAAAGAAGAGCTAATGCCTGTCCTTCTAAAACTCTTTCAAAAAACTGCACAGGAAGGAAAACTCCCAAACACATTCTACGAGGCCACCATCACCCTGATACCCAAACCAGGCAAAGACAACACAAAAAAGGAAAACTATAGGCCAATTTCACTGATGAACTTAGATGCCAAGATCCTCAACAAAATCCTAGCAAACAGAATTCAACGACATGTCAAAAAACTCATACATCACGATCAAGTTGGGTTCATCCCAGGCATGCAAGGCTTCTTCAACATCCGCAAATCAATCAACGTGATACACCATATCAACAAGTTGAAAGACAAAAATCACATGATCATCTCAATAGATGCAGAAAAAGCCTTCGACAAAGTACAACATCCATTTATGATCAAAACTCTTCAGAAAATGGGCATAGAAGGAACCTATCTCAACATAATAAAAGCCATCTATGAGAAACCTACAGCGAACATTATTGTTAATGGTGAAAAACTGAAAGCATTCCCTCTAAGATCAGGAACAAGACAGGGGTGCCCACTTTCACCACTGCTATTCAACATAGTCCTGGAAGTCCTAGCAACAGCAATAAGAGAAGAGAAAGAAATCAAAGGAATCCAGATTGGAAAGGAAGAAGTCAAGCTCTCTCTTTTTGCAGACGACATGATATTATACATAGAAAATCCCAAAGACACGGTTACAAAGCTACTAGAACTAATCAATGAATTCAGCAAAGTTGCAGGATATAAAGTCAACACACAGAAGTCACTGGCATTCCTATACACAAACAATGAAAAATCAGAAAATGAAATCAAAGAGGCAATCCCCCTTCACCATTGCAACCAAAAGAATCAAATATCTAGGAATAAACCTACCCAAAGAAACAAAAGAATTGTACACAGAAAATTACAAGACACTCATGAGAGACATTAAAGAAGACTTAAACAGATGGAGAGATATTCCATGTTCCTGGATTGGAAGAATCAATATTGTGAAAATGACCATACTACCAAATATCATCTACAGATTCAATGCAATACCTATTCAACTACCACTGACATTTTTCACAGAACTAGACCAAATAATAACACAGTTCATATGGAAACACAGAAGACCTCGAATAGCCAAAGCAATCCTGAGGAAGAAAAATGGAGTTGGAGGGATCAGCCTCCCTAACTTCAGACTCTACTACAAAGCAACAGTTATCAAGACAGTATGGTACTGGCACAAAAACAGAACTATAGATCAATGAAACAAGATTGAGAACCCAGAGATCAACCCACGCACCTATGGGTACCTTATTTTTGATAAAGGAGGAGAAACTATAAAATGGGACAAAGACAGTCTCTTTAACAAGTGGTGCTGGGAGAATTGGACAGCTACATGCAAAAAAATGAAATTGGAACATTCCCTGACGCCATACACTAAGATCAACTCAAAATGGATTAAAGACCTCAATGTAAGACCAGAAACCATCAAACTCTTAGAGGAGAATATAGGCAAAACCCTCAAGGACATCAATCAAAGCAAGATCTTCTCTGACCCACCAACTAAAATAGCAGAACTGAAAAGAAAAATGAACATATGGGACCTCATGAAACTTAAAAGCTTTTGTACAGCAAAAGAAATTACAAAAAAGTTCAACAGACACCCCACAGAGTGGGAGAAAATCATAGCAAATGAAACAACAGACAAAGAATTAATCTCTAAAATCTACAAGCAACTCAGACAACTCAGCACAGGGAAAATGAGCAGCCCAATCAAAAAATGGGAAAAAGATCTAAAGAGACGCCTCTCCAAAGAGGACATACAAATGGTCCAAAAATACATGAAACGATGCTCAACCTCGCTTATTATCAGAGAAATGCAAATTAAAACCACAATGAGATACCACCTCACACCCGTCAGAATGGCCATCATCAACAAATCGACAGACAACAAATGCTGGAGAGGGGGTGGAGAAAAGGGAACCCTCTTGCATTGCTGGTGGGAATGTAAATTAATACAACCTCTATGGAAGACAATATGGAGATTCCTTAAAAAACTAAAAATAGAAGCACCCTATGACCCAGCAATCCCACTATTAGGCCTATATCCTGATGAAATCAAAACTGAAAGAGGCACCTGTACCCCAATGTTCATTGCAGCTCTCTATACAATAGCCAGAACATGGAAGCAACCTAGATGTCCATCGACAAATGAATGGATCCAGAAGCTCTGGTACATATATACAATGGAATACTACTCAGCTGTTAAAAGAAATGCAGAAGACTCAGTCCTAATGAGGTGGCTGGCTTTAGAACCTATCATAAAAAGTGAAGTAAGTCAAAAGAGAAAGACAAGTATAGTATACTAACTCATATATGCCAAAGCAATCCTGAGGAAGAAAAATGGAGTTGGAGGATCAGCCTCCTAACTTCAGACTCTACTACAAAGGATCAAGCGTATGGTACTGGCACAAAAACAGAACTATAGATCAATGAAACAAGATTGAGAACCCAGAGATCAACCCACGCACCTATGGGTACCTTATTTTTGATAAAGGAGGAGAAACTATAAAATGGGACAAAGACAGTCTCTTTAACAAGTGGTGCTGGGAGAATTGGACAGCTACATGCAAAAATGAAATTGGAACATTCCCTGACGCCATACACTAAGATCAACTCAAAATGGATTAAAGACCTCAATGTAAGACCAGAAACCATCAAACTCTTAGAGGAGAATATAGGCAAAACCCTCAAGGACATCAATCAAAGCAAGATCTTCTCTGACCCACCAACTAAAATAGCAGAACTGAAAAGAAAAATGAACATATGGGACCTCATGAAACTTAAAAGCTTTTGTACAGCAAAAGAAATTACAAAAAAGTTCAACAGACACCCCACAGAGTGGGAGAAAATCATAGCAAATGAAACAACAGACAAAGAATTAATCTCTAAAATCTACAAGCAACTCAGACAACTCAGCACAGGGAAAATGAGCAGCCCAATCAAAAAATGGGAAAAAGATCTAAAGAGACGCCGCTCCAAAGAGGACATACAAATGGTCCAAAAATACATGAAACGATGCTCAACCTCGCTTATTATCAGAGAAATGCAAATTAAAACCACAATGAGATACCACCTCACACCCGTCAGAATGGCCATCATCAACAAATCGACAGACAACAAATGCTGGAGAGGGTGTGGAGAAAAGGGAACCCTCTTGCATTGCTGGTGGGAATGTAAATTAATACAACCTCTATGGAAGACAATATGGAGATTCCTTAAAAAACTAAAAATAGAAGCACCCTATGACCCAGCAATCCCACTATTAGGCCTATATCCTGATGAAATCAAAACTGAAAGAGGCACCTGTACCCCAATGTTCATTGCAGCTCTCTATACAATAGCCAGAACATGGAAGCAACCTAGATGTCCATCGACAAATGAATGGATCCAGAAGCTCTGGTACATATATACAATGGAATACTACTCAGCTGTTAAAAGAAATGCAGAAGACTCAGTCCTAATGAGGTGGCTGGCTTTAGAACCTATCATAAAAAGTGAAGTAAGTCAAAAAGAGAAAGACAAGTATAGTATACTAACTCATATATATGGGATCTAGTAAGATGGTCATGATAACATACACAGTGAACTCATGAAAAAACAGAGAATAGACATAAAGACATTGTGGAGACCGAACAATGGGAGGGAGTAACATGGGAACCTATACTGTCATGTGTAGAAAAGATAGCTATTGTCATTGTGCTAGGGGAATAGAAGTACCTACAACCACTTGGAGCAATGGTATGGAGGGATGGGGGGGGGAACCTGGGTGGGGGGAGGGTCAAGGGATATGCATCTGATTGATCTGGGAACATACATGTACAAAAATAAATAAATAAATAAATAAATAAATAAAAAAAGAACAGACAGAAAATCTGTTGAAAAAGTGAACAGAGCCTTGGATATTAAAAAGAATTTAAAAAATAATAATCACATACAACAGTGACGTTGCTTTGGACCTGATTTCTACCAAAAATAATTGTAAAACACTTTTCCCAACAATATAGGTATATGAATATGGATTGGATATCAGATAACTCAAAAATGTATTATTAATTTTATTAACAATTACCATCAAGAAGAAAATACTTATACCTTTTATTAATGAATACTTAAGTATCTAGGACTAAGATGTCATGAATGATTAGTGTTTTAGCAAATATAAGAGAAGATGGGGGTAAAGAAAGCAAGTGTAACAAAACAATGATTAATCTACCTTTTATGTAAGGGAAAGTCTTTACAATACTATTTGCATAAATCATCTTTCCAAATAGTAGCCACCCATTCTTCATGTTTGGCAACTACAGTTTTGTGTAAATTCATGTATATCAAAGTTTATGTAATTGTCAGTCTCTCAGCCAGCATCATCAGTTACCAATGTGCATCAAGAACAGTGGGTGATAATAATACATTAGAAATTCAAAAAAAAAAAGGGGAACAGAGTCTCAGACTTGTGAGACAATATAAAAAGATCTAATGTACATGTGACTAGAGCCCATGAGGAGAGGAGACATACCAGGACAGAAAAAAATTTTTTGAAGAATTATAAAACAATTCCCAAATTCAGTGAAAGACATAAATTCACAGATGCAAAGATACTCAGGGAACATTAAACAGGATAAATTCAAATAAAATCATCATCATCAAACTGTGAAAACCGAAGGAGACAGAGAAATCTTAAAAGTGGCCAGAGAAAAATGACACATTAGAAGTAGAATAAAAAGGTGACTGACGGTGGATTTCTCACAACAACCATGGAGGCCAGAAAGAAAGAAGCTGTCAACCGAGGATTCTGCATCTCATGAAAATATCCTTCAAGTGTGATGGTGAAATAAAGATATCCTCGAGTGAAAGAAAACTAAGAGGCTTCATTGCCAACAGACCTGCACTAAAACAAGCATTCAAGAAACTCTTCTGAGATCTGAGAGGAAAAATCTGAACTTCAGAAAAGAAGGAAAAGCAATAGCAATGGTAAACAATCTGAGTAAATACATTTTTTTCTCTTCTCATATTTAAAAAAATCTGTACAACTATTGGAGACCAAAATTATAACATGGTGGGGAGCTTCTTATGTATGGAGGTATAGTATAGATGACAAGTCTAGAACAGCAAGGGGGAGGGGTAAAGGGACCTGCATGGTTGTAAGGTGTCTACATTCTACTAGCAGTGGCCAAACATCTTATCTAAACAGAGTATGAAAGTTAGGCATGTATCTTATAAACCCTAGATCAGCCACCAGAGGTAAATACAAACAGACAGAGCCATGAGCAGGGCTGCCTGACGCCTCTCCAAGTCTGGTCTAGCCACTCCCCTGCTGGAGGCTGTGGGGAGTGGCTGAACCCCTACAGCCCCTAAGATCTTCCCTCTGGGGCTCTACTGGAGGCCGCTCCAGCCATCACAGTTTCTAATTCCCAAAAATGCGAGGACAGAGGTGACCCACGGCCCCATCCACATCCCAATGTCATAAGACAAGGAAGGAAACTCAGGCCCTTTCAGTTCAGTCCTCTGACCTCGGAGGTGGAGAGATGGAGGGTGGACAAGGAACCCTACTATTTGCTCAAGGTCCCACAGAAAGCCATTGTTAGAACCAGATCTCCCAACACCACTGTGAAGCTAGAGCTTTGAGGCGCCTGCCCCAGATCCTCTGCCCTACCTTTGAGCAGGCTTTTGTGTCTGGCAGTCCCCTTGCTCTGTGGATAGCTGACATGTACATAGATCACATACCAGGAACTATTCTAAGTTTATCTGCCTGCCTGCCTACCAATCAATCAATTGATGGATCCACCTATGTATCTCCCCTCTTTTTTTGTAACCTATGTATTTTCTACTTTCCCTTCTTTCCTTCCCATCTGTCTATCTATCCATCTTCTATCCATTTATGTTACCTCCTTCCTTCCTGTCTATCTATCTTTCCTTCTGTTATCTACCTCTTGCTTTTTGGCTATGCTGCACAGCTGGCGAAATGTTAGTTCCCAGTCCTGGGACTGACCCCAGTCCCCGGCAGTGGAAGTGCCAAGTCCTAACCACTAGACTCCAAGCAAAGTCCTTCTTCTTTTTAAAAATCTATTTATTTCCTATGTATTTTTCCTTCTTTCCTATTTTTATCTATCCAGTATTCTTTTCTTTTTTCCACTCTTGTTTTTTATTTTATTCTTAAATTTTTATTAGGTATAGCTGATTTACAATGTTGTGTAAGTTTCAGGTATACAGCCAAGTGAATCTGTTATACAGATACACATATCCACTCTTTTTTAAGATTCTTTTCCCAAATACACCACTACAGAGTATGGACTAGCGTTTCCTGTGCTATACCATAGGTTCTTATTAGTTATTAATTCTATACATAGTAGTGTGTATATGTCAATCCAAGCTCACAATTACCCCTCCTTCCCCCTATAACCATAGGATTGTTTCCTACATCTACTATTTCTGTTTTGTAGATAAGTTCATTTGTACCCTATTTTTCCTTCTTTCCTTTCTATCTATCTATTTTCTATCCATCTATATTTCTTCTCCTCCTTCCATCTATCTACCTCTCTATCTGTTCACTGTAAATCCACACTTAATTGCCTCTACTGAGGTAGGTACTACTGTTCTCCCTGTTTATAGGTGGAAAAACTAAAAAAATATTGAGAGGTTAAGAAATTCCCAAAGAGGATACATCTGTAAGGGTTGGTTCTGGAACATGAGCTCAGATCTGGCTCCAGTATCTGAGTTCCAAAGTACCTCTGTCCTCTTAGGAAGAAAATCCAGAGCAGAACTCTCTAAATATTCCTCAGACCAGAGCAGAAGGGGCCTTGGCTGCGCCTGACCCTTATCCTCTACCCTCGGGAGCATTTCTAGACAGAACAAATTTGGCTAAAAGGCATATGAATGGCAGCTTTGAAGGGGAAAATAAGGAGGTAGGAGCTGACAAGAGGCCCCAGCAGCCTGGAAGGCACTGTTGCTAGGCAACCTACCTCGGGCCTCCCATCCTCTCAGGACTCGAGTTTCCTCCCAGGCTCCTCTGCTCTTTCTTAACAACAGCTGAGGACACCAGCTCCTTCTCGCCTTCCAGTGTGCCACACCCCCCTGAGTCACTGTCCTGGCCCAGTCTCACGCTGAAAGCAGCTTGGCTCTGCCCCAAGACCCCTGGTGAGGCCAGATAAGGAGCCTGCAGCCATGCTGGAATCCAACCTCCCTTCCTTCCTGGGAAAGTCCAATCCCCTATGGCTACCAGGGAAGGGGTGATCCAGCCAAGAAGGGGGTCTAGCTGAGCATCAGCAAAGCATTTTGCAGCTGAACTCAGTCTGACTGGGGACCGTGGTTAGTGGCTTGCATGGTTGAGAGGAAGAGCGTCTCCTTGTCCTGCTTTTCACCTTCCTCAAACATATCTGCTTTGCTACCAATTCCGTCCAGGGATCAGCCAAGTGTGCTGCTCTTGGGAGCCACAAATGTGCCCCCTGGATTCACTGTCCAAAAGAGCAGAGATCAGTCTAAATTCATCCCTCCTTCCCTTTTATAACCATAGGATTGTTTCCTACATCTACTATTTCTGTTTTGTAGATAAGTTCATTTGTACCCTATTTTTCCTTCTTTCCTTTCTATCTATCTATTTTCTATCCATCTATATTTCTTCTCCTCCTTCCATCTATCTACCTCTCTATCTGTTCACTGTAAATCCACACTTAATTGCCTCTACTGAGGTAGGTACTACTGTTCTCCCTGTTTATAGGTGGAAAAACTAAAAAAATATTGAGAGGTTAAGAAATTCCCAAAGAGGATACATCTGTAAGGGTTGGTTCTGGAACATGAGCTCAGATCTGGCTCCAGTATCTGAGTTCCAAAGTACCTCTGTCCTCTTAGGAAGAAAATCCAGAGCAGAACTCTCTAAATATTCCTCAGACCAGAGCAGAAGGGGCCTTGGCTGCGCCTGACCCTTATCCTCTACCCTCGGGAGCATTTCTAGACAGAACAAATTTGGCTAAAAGGCATATGAATGGCAGCTTTGAAGGGGAAAATAAGGAGGTAGGAGCTGACAAGAGGCCCCAGCAGCCTGGAAGGCACTGTTGCTAGGCAACCTACCTCGGGCCTCCCATCCTCTCAGGACTCGAGTTTCCTCCCAGGCTCCTCTGCTCTTTCTTAACAACAGCTGAGGACACCAGCTCCTTCTCGCCTTCCAGTGTGCCACACCCCCCTGAGTCACTGTCCTGGCCCAGTCTCACGCTGAAAGCAGCTTGGCTCTGCCCCAAGACCCCTGGTGAGGCCAGATAAGGAGCCTGCAGCCATGCTGGAATCCAACCTCCCTTCCTTCCTGGGAAAGTCCAATCCCCTATGGCTACCAGGGAAGGGGTGATCCAGCCAAGAAGGGGGTCTAGCTGAGCATCAGCAAAGCATTTTGCAGCTGAACTCAGTCTGACTGGGGACCGTGGTTAGTGGCTTGCATGGTTGAGAGGAAGAGCGTCTCCTTGTCCTGCTTTTCACCTTCCTCAAACATATCTGCTTTGCTACCAATTCCGTCCAGGGATCAGCCAAGTGTGGCTGCTCTTGGGAGCCACAAATGTGCCCCCCTGGATTCACTCCGAAGTCCAAAAGGAGGCAGAGAATCATCCTGCCCTCTAAACTCGTCGCCTGGTTTCACTGTGACGCACCAAGGTGAAAGGCTATTTTCATAGCCTGCTTTTATAAAAGGCTAAAAAATGAGATCACCGTGACCCAGCCGAGAGGGGCAGACACTTCCCCCACACCCAGAAAAGCCATCAAGAGCTGTTGGCAGAGAAGGCTTTGAGAACAAGCCTACTCACAGGAAAGACTCCTGGTCCAGTCTCCTCCCACAGAGGCCCCACCTTCCACTGGCCTGCCCCATTCAGCTCACAAACCCTTTAGCCTGAAACACGGAATTATGCCACTTCCAGTGAACAGCCTCGATGGACACCCTGTATGGGCCGGATTCTTGACTTTAGTAACTTTTGTGTGTGGCAGCCAACAACATGCCAGAAATCACTCTCTATTAAGTTAATACCATTAGGAAACATGCCAATTTTTGTGCACAGAAAGACCTAAGAAGGGGAGCCCAGGAAAACAGCTCCCATCTTAAATGCATCATGATGACAAACTGCTCAAATACCACTTTGTAGAGGTAGAAGTGTTAGGTTGGGTCTTCACACCAACCAGGTCTGGAAAGGCCCTGAGAAGACCACAGCTGCTTCCTGCTGAAGGTTAAAAGCATCCTTCAGCTGCACGTGAATATCTTCTTCAGGGCCATTTCCTGGCTTCAATGCCAGGGTCACTGGGGACAAGTGAGGGAGTATCAAGCCCACTTCTCACTCATCTCTCTGGAACCCAGAGCTCTCCTGCGGGTCTTTTCAAAGAAGAGGAAACACACAGGTGGAGGAAAAGAAGCAAGGCTTTCAGAACTATAAGCTTCTCCCATCTGAAGCAGGAGGAAGTTGTGTTTCTGATCCAGCCAAGAAGGGTCTAGCTGAGCATCAGCAAAGCATTTTGCAGCTGAACTCAGTCTGACTGGGGACCGTGGTTAGTGGCTTGCATGGTTGAGAGGAAGAGCGTCTCCTTGTCCTGCTTTTCACCTTCCTCAAACATATCTGCTTTGCTACCAATTCCGTCCAGGGATCAGCCAAGTGTGGCTGCTCTTGGGAGCCACAAATGTGCCCCCCTGGATTCACTCCGAAGTCCAAAAGGAGGCAGAGAATCATCCTGCCCTCTAAACTCGTCGCCTGGTTTCACTGTGACGCACCAAGGTGAAAGGCTATTTTCATAGCCTGCTTTTATAAAAGGCTAAAAAATGAGATCACCGTGACCCAGCCGAGAGGGGCAGACACTTCCCCCACACCCAGAAAAGCCATCAAGAGCTGTTGGCAGAGAAGGCTTTGAGAACAAGCCTACTCACAGGAAAGACTCCTGGTCCAGTCTCCTCCCACAGAGGCCCCACCTTCCACTGGCCTGCCCCATTCAGCTCACAAACCCTTTAGCCTGAAACACGGAATTATGCCACTTCCAGTGAACAGCCTCGATGGACACCCTGTATGGGCCGGATTCTTGACTTTAGTAACTTTTGTGTGTGGCAGCCAACAACATGCCAGAAATCACTCTCTATTAAGTTAATACCATTAGGAAACATGCCAATTTTTGTGCACAGAAAGACCTAAGAAGGGGAGCCCAGGAAAACAGCTCCCATCTTAAATGCATCATGATGACAAACTGCTCAAATACCACTTTGTAGAGGTAGAAGTGTTAGGTTGGGTCTTCACACCAACCAGGTCTGGAAAGGCCCTGAGAAGACCACAGCTGCTTCCTGCTGAAGGTTAAAAGCATCCTTCAGCTGCACGTGAATATCTTCTTCAGGGCCATTTCCTGGCTTCAATGCCAGGGTCACTGGGGACAAGTGAGGGAGTATCAAGCCCACTTCTCACTCATCTCTCTGGAACCCAGAGCTCTCCTGCGGGTCTTTTCAAAGAAGAGGAAACACACAGGTGGAGGAGGAAGAAGGCAAGGCACGTGAGGCTTTCAGAACTATAAGCTTCTCCCATCTGAAGCAGGAGGAAGTTGTGTTTCTAACACACTGTTGATGTTCCAGAAACCAGCAAGTAACTGCCTGCCCTCCCCCTAACCTGGGATCCCAGGTTTGTACACCTGCCCCAAGAGGCAGGACATCGGTGGAGTTCCCATGGGAGGGAGGGGAGAGCTCATTATTATTCCATCCTTCTGGTAAAACACAAAGGGGTTAGTTTGTCTTGGTAAGTGAGGCTTAGAGTTCTCACCTGGTTGTCCATCCCCCAAGAAGACCTCGTGGGTCAATTAGTCCTAGGGCTCTGAGTGGTCATACTGGGTGATTTTCCACTGGGGTGAAAGAATGGAGCTTCTGAATAACTACTGTGCTCTGGAAGACGAGCAGGGAAGTTCTTAGCTTCTAATCTCCATGGCACTCCCCTGACTCGCCATCACGCACACAAGTACACACCATCCCAGGTATAATAGTTTGCTTTCCTTAGAATGACAAAAATCCCATTCAGCTCATCAGGACCCTGTCCTCTAGCCTCACTTCCTATCCTTGAAACCATAAGCAAGGCCTGGAGGAATGGACGAAAGAGGGCATTCTCGTCTCTCAGACTCATACAGAACCCAAGGAGGAGGGAGGGAAAATGTAACACTAGAGTGTGTGCTCCTGGGGAACCTCATCCACAAGCTTCAAGAAGCCTCTCAGGCCCTGGAACTCACCTGTTCCAAAAGACATCTGTTGAATTGTGGCCCCAGAGAAACGGTCAAGCCCCCCCCTGGAACTCACTCAGTTCCAAATACCACTTTGTAGAGGTAGAAGTGTTAGGTTGGGTCTTCACACCAACCAGGTCTGGAAAGGCCCTGAGAAGACCACAGCTGCTTCCTGCTGAAGGTTAAAAGCATCCTTCAGCTGCACGTGAATATCTTCTTCAGGGCCATTTCCTGGCTTCAATGCCAGGGTCACTGGGGACAAGTGAGGGAGTATCAAGCCCACTTCTCACTCATCTCTCTGGAACCCAGAGCTCTCCTGCGGGTCTTTTCAAAGAAGAGGAAACACACAGGTGGAGGAGGAAGAAGGCAAGGCACGTGAGGCTTTCAGAACTATAAGCTTCTCCCATCTGAAGCAGGAGGAAGTTGTGTTTCTAACACACTGTTGATGTTCCAGAAACCAGCAAGTAACTGCCTGCCCTCCCCCTAACCTGGGATCCCAGGTTTGTACACCTGCCCCAAGAGGCAGGACATCGGTGGAGTTCCCATGGGAGGGAGGGGATAGCTCATTATTATTCCATCCTTCTGGTAAAACACAAAGGGGTTAGTTTGTCTTGGTAAGTGAGGCTTAGAGTTCTCACCTGGTTGTCCATCCCCCAAGAAGACCTCGTGGGTCAATTAGTCCTAGGGCTCTGAGTGGTCATACTGGGTGATTTTCCACTGGGGTGAAAGAATGGAGCTTCTGAATAACTACTGTGCTCTGGAAGACGAGCAGGGAAGTTCTTAGCTTCTAATCTCCATGGCACTCCCCTGACTCGCCATCACGCACACAAGTACACACCATCCCAGGTATAATAGTTTGCTTTCCTTAGAATGACAAAAATCCCATTCAGCTCATCAGGACCCTGTCCTCTAGCCTCACTTCCTATCCTTCGAAACCATAAGCAAGGCCTGGAGGAATGGACGAAAGAGGGCATTCTTGTCTCTCAGACTCATACAGAACCCAAGGAGGAGGGAGGGAAAATGTAACACTAGAGTGTGTGCTCCTGGGGAACCTCATCCACAAGCTTCAAGAAGCCTCTCAGGCCCTGGAACTCACCTGTTCCAAAAGACATCTGTTGAATTGTGGCCCCAGAGAAACGGTCAAGCCCCTCAATCTCCATACATCACATTCACAACTGGTGATGATGTCTGATCATCTTCTCCGGATACCCAGAAGAATCACAGGGGATCTGGGGAGCGGCAGCAACATTTCCGACAACGTCTAGTCTTCCCCAAGGTATTGATGTTGAAGCTTGGGACAAGAGAGAAATCCCTGTTTTGGAAATGAATGAAAATTAATATTGCTCCAGTTACCACTGCTAACCAACAAGACATTCCCAAACTTAGTGGTTTAAAGGACAACCACTATGTATTTGCTCATGAATCCGCGATTTGAGCACACCTAAGTGGAGCCAGGTCATCTCTCTCCACTCGGCACTGGCTGAGGGATCTCTGCTAGAACATGAGCCTCCCCGCCCACTGTGGCTCATTCACACGGCTGGCCACCGGGTGCTGTCAATGCCACGGCACACGGGCCTCCCCGCGGGGTGACCTGGGCTTCCTCACAGCATGGAAGCTTCGTTTCACGGTGAGCATTTTCACAGAGGCAAGATCCTGCTGCATCCCTTCTTTATGACCTAGCCTCAGAAGTCACAGAGTATCACTCCCCCATAACCCTATGTTCACCCACATACATGAAAAGACAGACCCCACTTTGGCTGGAAGGAGCATTCCCGTGGCATTGTAAGAAAAGTATGCTGGATGAGAGATACTGTGGCAGTCATCTGGAGAAGATGCAACCTGTCGTAAACATTAGCTATAACTAACTATAATGATTACAATGATGCCTTACAATATTCTCGACTCTGAGCTAAAATGTTTAATATGGGTTTTCATTCTAAATCTCACAACAAGTCTATAATTTAGGTATTCTGAATGGCAAAACCAGGTATAATAGTTTGCTTTCCTTAGAATGACAAAAATCCCATTCAGCTCATCAGGACCCTGTCCTCTAGCCTCACTTCCTATCCTTGAAACCATAAGCAAGGCCTGGAGGAATGGACGAAGAGGGCATTCTTGTCTCTCAGACTCATACAGAACCCAAGGAGGAGGGAGGGAAAATGTAACACTAGAGTGTGTGCTCCTGGGGAACCTCATCCACAAGCTTCAAGAAGCCTCTCAGGCCCTGGAACTCACCTGTTCCAAAAGACATCTGTTGAATTGTGGCCCCAGAGAAACGGTCAAGCCCCTCAATCTCCATACATCACATTCACAACTGGTGATGATGTCTGATCATCTTCTCCGGATACCCAGAAGAATCACAGGGGATCTGGGGAGCGGCAGCAACATTTCCGACAACGCCTAGTCTTCCCAAGGTATTGATGTTGAAGCTTGGGACAAGAGGGAAATCCCTGTTTTGGAAATGAATGAAAATTAATATTGCTCCAGTTACCACTGCTAACCAACAAGACATTCCCAAACTTAGTGGTTTAAAGGACAACCACTATGTATTTGCTCATGAATCCGCGATTTGAGCACACCTAAGTGGAGCCAGGTCATCTCTCTCCACTCGGCACTGGCTGAGGGATCTCTGCTAGAACATGAGCCTCCCCGCCCACTGTGGCTCATTCACACGGCTGGCCACCGGGTGCTGTCAATGCCACGGCACACGGGCCTCCCCGCGGGGTGACCTGGGCTTCCTCACAGCATGGAAGCTTCGTTTCACGGTGAGCATTTTCACAGAGGCAAGATCCTGCTGCATCCCTTCTTTATGACCTAGCCTCAGAAGTCACAGAGTATCACTCCCCCATAACCCTATGTTCACCCACATACATGAAAAGACAGACCCCACTTTGGCTGGAAGGAGCATTCCCGTGGCATTGTAAGAAAAGTATGCTGGATGAGAGATACTGTGGCAGTCATCTGGAGAAGATGCAACCTGTCGTAAACATTAGCTATAACTAACTATAATGATTACAATGATGCCTTACAATATTCTCGACTCTGAGCTAAAATGTTTAATATGGGTTTTCATTCTAAATCTCACAACAAGTCTATAATTTAGGTATTCTGAATGGCATTATCCCATTTTACAGATAAGAAAACTGAGGCTTAGAGGGAGATTAAAGTAATTCATCGGCTTGAAAGTGGCAGCGTTAGACTTTGATCCACCCAGGTCAAGTGCCAGAGCTCACAACTACTATAAGCCTATAAGCTTCCCAGAACTGACAACTAGCCCTGATTTGGGACTCATTAAAGTGACCCAGAGAACTGACCTTGCAGATAGGAGTCAAGATTTTCATTCTAGCTCTGCTACTCGTAATTAGAGGTGCCGTTTATTACGTGCCATGTACTTACTATGTTAAGCATTTTACATGCATTATCTTCCATTTTCCTTAAAATTATTCTGTGAGGGAGTTATTACATTATGTCCATTTAATAAGAGAGAGAATTAAGGCTCCAAGAGGTGAACCCATCCCAGCTGCACAGATGTTAACTAACTGAACTGGAATTTAACACTAGTTCTGTCTTACTCTAAGGCTCTTAATCATTTCAATCTAAGATCTCTGAGCCTCAAACTCCCCATCTATAAGAGGGAAGGCTATGACTTCTACCATCCTTTTGGCTCTACCATAGGTGGGTGGCCCTGGGCAGTAGCACTGGAGTCTTTAGCATTAAGTCCCTTTAAGGCATTACTTCTCAACCTTGAAAAGTGAAAACGAGCGTGTTAGTCTCTAAGTTGTGTCTGACTCTCTGTGACCCCACAGACTGTAGCCCGTCCAACTCCTCTGTCCATGGAAGTCTCCAGACAAGAATACTAGAGTAGGTAGCCATTCCCTTCGCCAAGAGATCTTCCCAACCCAGAAATCAACCATAGCATAAGGGATATTTTGGGCTGGACAGTTCTTTGTTATCAGGGCTGTCCTGTGCATTATAGGAAGTTTAGCAGCATCCCCGATCTCTCTCCATTAGATGCCAGTCATGTCCCTCTTCCCTAAGTTGAGACAACTAAAGAGGTTTTCAGGGATTTCCCCAGTGGTCCAGAGATTAAAACTTTGCCTTCCAATGCAGGCAGTGCAAGTTCAATCCCTAGTCGAACCAAGATCCCACATGCCTTTCAGCCAAAAAACCAAAACATAAAACAGAAGCAATACAGTAACAAATTCAGTAAAGACTAAAAATGGTCCACATCCCAAAAAATCGTAAAAAAGAGATGTCTCCAGACATTACCAAATGTTCCCCTGGGGAGGCAGTCTTGCTCCACTCCCTCCTCGCCCCCTACGGGGAGTCTCTCTGTTAAAGTAACACTACAGTGCCTGATTCTCAGTCTTCACAGAGGTCCTGGTGAGCAGCATCTCCTTCCTCAGCCTCTCTATCCTCTTACTGGTAACATCACAGGCTGGGAAGACCAAGGAGAGACCTGGGTGGTGTAACAAACCCCCTTTTTCCCCTTTGCTATACTTTTGCCTTACACTTAGACTCTCCTCCATTCAGAAATCTGTGGCACTCAGATGCCAGGAAGTGCAATGTGTCGGGCTAAAGCTCAGAGGTCAGCCCTTTCTTCCTCCCCCCTTTTTTTTTTTTTTTAAAAAAAGGGAGGAAAAGGCTCCAAGAGGTGAACCCATCCCAGCTGCACAGATGTTACCCAATTTCCTTTTGAAGCTCTACTTTCAATCTAAGATCTCTGAGCCTCAAACTCCCCATCTATAAGAGGAAGGCTATGACTTCTACCATCCTTTTGGCTCTACCATAGGTGGGTGGCCCTGGGCAGTAGCACTGGAGTCTTTAGCATTAAGTCCCTTTAAGGCATTACTTCTCAACCTTGAAAAGTGAAAACGAGCGTGTTAGTCTCTAAGTTGTGTCTGACTCTCTGTGACCCCACAGACTGTAGCCCGTCCAACTCCTCTGTCCATGGAAGTCTCCAGACAAGAATACTAGAGTAGGTAGCCATTCCCTTCGCCAAGAGATCTTCCCAACCCAGAAATCAACCATAGCATAAGGGATATTTTGGGCTGGACAGTTCTTTGTTATCAGGGCTGTCCTGTGCATTATAGGAAGTTTAGCAGCATCCCCGATCTCTCTCCATTAGATGCCAGTCATGTCCCTCTTCCCTAAGTTGAGACAACTAAAGAGGTTTTCAGGGATTTCCCCAGTGGTCCAGAGATTAAAACTTTGCCTTCCAATGCAGGCAGTGCAAGTTCAATCCCTAGTCGAACCAAGATCCCACATGCCTTTCAGCCAAAAAACCAAAACATAAAACAGAAGCAATACAGTAACAAATTCAGTAAAGACTAAAAATGGTCCACATCCCAAAAAATCGTAAAAAAGAGATGTCTCCAGACATTACCAAATGTTCCCCTGGGGAGGCAGTCTTGCTCCACTCCCTCCTCGCCCCCTACGGGGAGTCTCTCTGTTAAAGTAACACTACAGTGCCTGATTCTCAGTCTTCACAGAGGTCCTGGTGAGCAGCATCTCCTTCCTCAGCCTCTCTATCCTCTTACTGGTAACATCACAGGCTGGGAAGACCAAGGAGAGACCTGGGTGGTGTAACAAACCCCCTTTTTCCCCTTTGCTATACTTTTGCCTTACACTTAGACTCTCCTCCATTCAGAAATCTGTGGCACTCAGATGCCAGGAAGTGCAATGTGTCGGGCTAAAGCTCAGAGGTCGGCCCTTTTTCCCTCCCTCTCTCCTTCTTCTCTCCATCCCTTCTGCTACCCTACACTCTGCTTCTCTCTCCTATTCTCCTCCTTTCCCTCCACGTCCCTTTCTCATCAGACATTGGCAGAGCAGGGGAGATGCTGTTGCCAGGAAACTGTTCACAGGCTGTTCCCAGCAGGCCCTTCCTGTGAGTGGAGTCTGAGGAGAGCCGACAACAGTCCCCCAGCACCAGACAGCCAGGCACCAGGGGTCCAAGCAAAAAATGGACTATGTGAGGCTCTTCCCCCAATAGGTGCTTGAGCCTGGGGCGGGACCCGACTTCCCACCCCAGACTCGCTCATAGAAGCACTCCTGCGGTCCCACGGAGCACTGTGGGGCCGTGCCTGGAGCAACCTGGGACACCTCAGGGCTTCCTGCCTCCAAGCGCAGAGCACGAGAGTGGGCGAGCTGCAGGAAGAAAGTCCCGCGCCAGCAGGGAGGCTCTGCCTTCTGCTCCTGGCATCGAGCTGGGCATCTGGGATGCAACCACAGGTCAGAGGTGTCAGGTGTAGAGTCTGAACCTGGCGGCTTCTCTCCTCGGATCCCACACCTGCCCCTGTGAGGAGGAGATGGATTCTCCTTCTGCAGGAGAGCCCATGAAAACATGGGTGGATGACCACATCTCTCAACTCCTCTTTCCCACAGATAAACGACCCCAGTTCCTTTGAGTAATAACCCAATGCTGCGATTTGCTGACACAGTGCTAGCCTGGATGTGTTTCCTTGCCAGCGGCCCCTCCAAAGAAATATATTCAGAATTAAATCTACACGTTACTCATTTTTAAAAATCATCTCCCTATTGCTGATTCCAGCAGCTTGCATAATAAACCACCTCTACAAGTGTGTTATATTTTTGCAAACTTCAGCACCTTCTATGACATAACTCTCTTGACAGAATTACTTCAGGTTTGCGTCATCACCGGGACATTGGGATTTCTCCCCGTGCTTTAACCAGTAGGATGATTACTTCTCTCAAAACTGAGTCTGGGGTTTCCCTGGTGGTCCAGTGGGTAAGGACACCACCTTGCAGTGCAAGGGGCGCCGGTTCAATTCCTGGCCTGGGAAGATCCCACGTGCTGCAGAGCGGCTGGACCGATGTGTACGACTACCAAGCCAGAGCTCTGGAGCGCATGCACCCAGAGCTGGTGCCCGGCAGAGAAAAGAGGCTACTGCGATGGGAGGCCCACACAGGCCACAGAATAAAGATGGATGAAAATAAACAAATAAAAAACCAATAAAAGAGGCCAAAATTTAAAAACAAAACCAAAAAACTGATTCTGTATTTTTATTAACACAGCCAAGGAAAACATTAGCTTCCTCACAGCCACGTCACATTACTGATCCATAATGAACCTGAAGGTTAACAAAAACTTTAAGGTGATTTTCACATTAACCCCTATTAATGTGGTCAATGGTCACCAGTGCCAGGTATGTGAAGCTGATTTTGCTTCAACTTAAGGACTGAACTGGACATTTGCCTCCATCCAGTATTACTTTCACAGCTACCTATATTTTTGAATCTCACTTTTACCTTCCATTATATTGGTTCCTATCCAAGAACTATGTGATTGGCGTATTTGAAAATCCAGTCCCCCGTGTCTTCATGTGTGTATTCATACTAAATTGCTTCAGTTGTGTCTGATGCTGTGCGATGCCATAGACTGTAGCCACCAGGTTCCTCTGTCCGTGGCATTCTCCATCCAAGAATACTGGAGTGGGTTGCCATGCCTTCCTCCAGGGAAGCTTTCTGATTCAGGAACCAAATCCATGTCTCTTATGTCTCCTGCATTGGCAGACAGGTTCTTTACCAAGAGCGCTATCTGGGAAGCCTTGTATCTTCATGCAAGTTGTTAGAAAAATATATTAACTAGGATAGGCAGTGGGTTTCTAATTATATACAGGAGAGATCTGTCCATTAAAAAGTAGTCTTAGGTAGGGCTGTCTGAGCAGCTATGTTCTTTGAAGCACAGTACCAGTAAGCTTATGGTTTCAATCTTTGATATAGGATCACCTTGGAACTTTGCTGAGAACGCATTTGTTGGAGCACAGAATGGGTGTCTAGAGAGTTACTCCAGTAAGAACTGAGAGAAGAAAGGTAGCTGGGACACCAGAACATAGACCAAATAAGCAGAAGCAGTGCTGTTTGAGAAGGTAGAATTAAACAAGACCCTGGAATTAGAGAGGCAGTGAATGCCTAGTGCAAAGCAAGGAGACAAGTACCTATCTCAACCTTGAGATGCGGAGTCGGATGGAGTCTTGTCACCGTGACAATGCGTTGGATGGAATACATAAGAACTGATGCATGAATAGTGTAGAAAAGGTTTGGTGGGGGGGATGGCTTCCCCTGGTGGTCCAGTGGATAAAGACATCGCCTTGCAGTGCAAGGGGTGCCAGTTCGATCCCTGGCCTGGGAAGATCCCACGTGCCGCGGAGCGGCTGGACAGATGTGTCCAATTACCGGAGCCGGAGCTCTGGAGCACATGCGCCCAGAGCCAGCGCTCTGCGACTACAGACGCCACCGCGATGGGAGGCCCACAGGAGCCAAAGAACAAAGACGGATGAAAATAGAGAAATGAAAGACCAATAAAAGTGGCCCGCCTGCTCCCTTCCCTCCCCAACCTGACCCCCGCCCAAAATAAATAAATCTTTAAGAAAAAAAAGAAAAGGTTTGGGGGGCAGATTAGGAAGCAAGAGAAGCCACCTGGTTGAGTCAGTGGCTAGTTAAAATGGTCAGGTTCCTAAATAGGCGTCTTTCGAATAATGAGGGGCCCTCCTTCCTTCAAGGGGCTTATTGGGCAGATACTCAGGATCAGGACCTGATGTTTTTTGGGTTTTTCTTTTTTGTTAAAGATTTACTTATTTATTTATTTTGGGGCAGGGGTCGGGTTGGGGAGGGAGAGGAGCGGGCGGGCCACTTCTATTGGTCTTTCATTTTTCTGTTTTCATCCGTCTTTGTTCTTTGGCTCCTGTGGGCCTCCCATCGCGGTGGCGTCTGTCGTCGCAGAGCGCCGGCTCTGGGCGCATGCGCTCCAGAGCTCCGGCTCCGGTAATTGGACACATCTGTCCAGCCGCTCCGCGGCACGTGGAATCTTCCCAGGCCAGGGATCGAACCGGCGCCCCTTGCACTGCAAGGCGGTGTCCTTACCCACTGGACCACCAGGGAAGCCCAGGACCTGATGTTACTGAACTATTTGTCTATAAGCTCCCCTCCTATCTACAGGGCAATATTATTTAAAAAAAAAAAAAAAAAAAGACAAAGTAGAGGGCTTCCCTTGTGGCTCAGTGGATAAGAAACCGTCTGCCAATGCCGGAGACACAGGTTCGATCCCTGATCTGGGAAGATCCCACATACCGCAGAGCGGCTAAACCCACACATCAACAAAGACCCAGCACAGCCAAAAATAAATAAATAAAAGTTTAAAAAAAAAAAAAAAAAAGACAAAGTAGAGACTTGGACGTAATGTGTTTCTACAGGCCCTGTGCTGGGCCAAAGGATCATGACTTATTTTCTAAATTCTGCTAGATTATCTAATTTGTCATCTCTTCTAGGATTTGGCAAGGGACAGAACATCTGTGGTTTCTGGGGGTGAAAAAAAAAGCAAAACCAGAAGATTTGCTTGCCTCCACTCATTTGGCCCCTCCTTCTAGACAGACTTTAAAAATAATTAGTGATAACAGATTTATAATGCCAGTTTTTGGTGCTGTGAGACATAACTCACCTTGTCTTAAAGTTGTCCTCACTTTGTGCCATTAGACCTTCCTTCCCACCCATTCTCCTATCTTTATATGACATTTTCCTAAATAATGTTTATCCTGCGAATTTTCAGTTTGGAAGCTCCTCTCTGATGCAGTGAAGAAAAACAGGAAGCGAGCGGGGCTGCTGGCCTCGTCATCTGTCAACATTACATCATCTGCTCCTGGCCTTTATTTTTTCATTGTTTTTGATCCTGGCGCAGCTTCTTAAAAGCTCTTGTTTTTGCCCTGAGCATTTTCTGCGAGCCTCAGCTTGTTCTGGGATCTTGCTCACTTTTCTGGCATGATTCCTGCAGGTTTGTGTCACTCCTTTGAGTCTGACTCTGACTGTTTGCCCATTTTGTTTTCAACAGAAAATTGTTATACCACTAATATTTTATTTAGCAGCCTCTTCCATCCTACCTGACAAAGGCATCTTCCCTCTTGGAGCCGCTGGCTGTAAGATCTTAAGATCTTACCTCCATTTTTCCAGCTTCAGTCTTGAGCTCTCACAAGCCCAGATCATACACTAGCAGCACAGTTTTAAAGATGCAAAGAACCAGAGATTTTTTGCTTACCAAAAAATTCAAACCCCAGGAGAGTGTGACATTTAAAAAATAGCACAAAGAAAACAAAAGGAAAATGAGAGTAATAATGAAATTTAGGGTTCTTGTAAAATCTAATTTCCCTGATTATCTGGGATGTTTGGGCCAAGTGCAGATTTTTGTCATCATCTGGGCCCCCCGGAGTCTCTAGGGTGGAAGCCAAGCTGCTCATTTTAAACAATTTCATCAGATATTCCTCATGTAAACCAAAGTCTGACAATCACTTGACTAGAGGCCAGAGAGGGGAAAGCAGAGTGAGCTTTGATGGCTGAGATGGATTGGAAAATCCAGGCCTTCCCATTCTCTGTATTGCCACATCACTCTGAAGAGATGTGACGTCAAAGGAACAGCTCAACTGGGTTAGAAGGAAGCTGACTATTAGCAGAAACAAGGCCCTAACTGAAGTATCAACAGAGAAATTTCTAGAACTCAGTTGTAGAACTCAAATTTCATGCTGACCTTAGAACAGTCATTCTTGCATTATCTGTTTTCTTAAACCACTCCCATTTAAGGGCGTACCTCAGGGGTATATATTGTATTCAGTTCCAATTCACCATGACAAAGTAAATATCACAGTAAATCAAGCACAGAGGTTTTTTGGTTCCCAACACATATAAAAGTCATCTTTATGCAATGCTGTAGTCCATTATGTGTGAAATAGCACTATGTCTAAAAAACAATGTATGTACCTTAATTAAAAAAACAGTTTATTGCTAAATGTAAGGCCAGATACTATAAAACTCTTAGAAGAAAACATAGGCATAACACTCTTTGACACAAATTGCAGCAATATCTTTTTGGATCCACCTCCTAAAGTAATGAAAAAAATTTTTAAATGGGACCTAATTAAGCTCAAAAGCTTTTGCACAGCAAAGGAAACCATAAACAAAATGAAAAGACAACCCAAAGAATGGAAGAAAATATTTGCTAACAAAGCGACCAACAAGGGATTAATGTTCAAAATATATAAACAGCTCAAGTAGCTTAATATCAAAAAAAAATGAAAAAATGAGCAGAAGATCTAAGTAATAGACATTTCTCCAAAGAAGACAAAAAAACACATGAAAAGATACTCAACATCACTAATTATTAGAGAAATGAAAATCAAAACTGTAAGGAGATATCACCACACATCACTCAGAATAGCCATCAAAAACTCTACAAGCAATAAATGCTGGAGAGGGTGTAGAGAATAAAAATCTTCCTACACTGCTGGTGAGAATGTAAATTGATACCATTGCTAAGAACAGTGTGGAGGTTCTCTAAAAAACTAAAAATAGAGCTACCATATGGTCTAGCAATCCCAATTCTGGGCATATATCTGGAGAAAACCACTCCAATGTTCATTGTAGCACTGTTTGCAAAAGCCAAGACATGGAAGGAACCCAGATGTCCACCAACAGAGGAAGGAAAATGTGGTACATTTATACAACGGAATACTATTCCCACCAACAGTATAGGAAGGTTCTCTTTTCTGTTGGACTGAAACTGAACAGTACCAAATACTTCTGCGAAAATGATACAGATAGACTTGCTCAACAAACGACTGCCAGAGACTGTTGATTTGTGAAAGATGCATTTTCTGTGAAGCACGATAAGGTGAGGCACAACAAAATGAGGTATGTCTGTAGTTGGACGAGAGTTTCATATGCACACACTCTGATCAATATCAGGGCATTTGAACAGTGGAACCACATGAGTTTCAGAACCTGGTAGACCTGCACAGGAGTACTGGGTCTTTCACTTAATACCTGAATGATCTTATTCAAGTTGCCTAACTATACATATGAAATTGAAATAATAAGACTAATCTTGAATTTTTAGAAGACCAACAAATAAATAATGTCTTGGTAAAGCTATAGTTTTCCCAATTATCATATACGGATGTGAGAGCTGGACTATAAACAAAAGGCTGAGTGCTGAAGAAATGATGCCTTTGAACTGTGGTGTTGGAGAATGCTTTTGAGAGTCCCTTGGATTACAGGGAGATCAAACCAGTCGATCCTAAAGGGAATCAACGCTGAATATTCATTGGAAGGAATGATGCTGAAGCCGAAGCTCTAATACTTTGGTCATCTGATGAGAAGAGGTGACTCACTGGAAAAGAGCCTGATGCTGGGGAAAAGGAGGCAAAAGGAGAAGGGGACAACAGGGGACGAGATGGTTGGATGGCATCACTGAGTCAATGGGCGTGAGTTTGAGCAAGCTCCGGGAGATGGTGAAGGACAGGGAAGCCTGGCGTGCTGCAGTCCATGAGGTTGCTAAGAGTCGGACACGACTGAATGACTGAACTGAACTGAAAGCACTTACTGCGTATTAATTGTTCAATATACATTCCTTTCTCTTCTCTAAGGAAGATGTCAGATACTAACCATTTTTCCCACTCCATGAAGAGTTCTTAAGGAAAATGTCACATCCAATTTAGTGAAACTGCTGTTATGTAACTGCCATAAGCAGCCCCAAACTCTAGGACAAGAAGGACTAGATCTGTCCTAAGTGGAGTTCTAATTTAAGGCTTGACTTCAATTAATTATTCATTACCTGTCCAAACCGATTGCTGCTGTGTTACAATTTCAAAGTAAGTTTTCCCAATAAGGATCTAAACATTAGGGACCACTCTGTTTTGCAGTGGATCTTGGAATTCTTTTCATGGGAAAATGCTTTTTGGAATAGAAGGCTATGGGATTTTGGAATTTTTCATACAAATTCATTTCTTTTGAATAATATTTAATCTTTAATAACTACAGTGTTGGGTATTCTGGGAGATTATATCTAAGATTATGGTTCTTCCTTTTTTAAACTAACAATGCTGACTTAATGACAATTAAGGGCTTTATCTATCCTTCCACACTACAAACTGCACAGCAACTAGTTGGACTTGATACATTACGGCTCCCAAACTCTAACTATCCTCCTTAATACCCCTTCTGACACTTGCTTTTAGACCATCAGAACTTCTCTCAGATGCCTTAAGAGGAAGCTTTCCTGAAGTAAGGGAACTTAAAAAGGAGTTTTAGTTTATGGTCACATTTTATATTTACATAATGACTCCTCTGATAATAAGTGTTTAAACTAGAATCTAAGGTTATTGACTTACTGCCAAGCCCTACAGTATGAGAAACAAGGCCTGGAATGTAACTTTTTTAGCCTCTGTTGCTGCATGGATGGTTAATGAGGTGACACATGGTTAAGTATCTATCAGAATGCTGTCCAGGGATGGAAATATCTTCTAGACTCCAAGCAAGAAATGATACTCCCTTCCAAACTTGAGTCTTAAAACTTCATTCTTATCATAAAAGCACAAGAGAGGGCAGCAAGAGGGTCCCAGTGAGTCATTTTCACTAACAGTCAGCCATTTTTATTCACAGGTAACGTTCAATGGTAAGATTTAGTACATAAGGCAAGTACATAAAGAAGAAGGAAGACAGGGAGGGGTGGGTGGGAGGCAGGTCAGTTCTGGCAGAATGACCAAGGGAAAATAGCAACTGAGACCCACAGAAGTGGACGCAGGGACTTCCTGGGCTGTCCAGTGGCTAAGACTGCACTCCCAAAGCAGGGCACCTGCATTTGATCCCTGGTTGGGGGACTAGAGCCTTCATGCCACAACTAAGAGTTCTCATGCTGCAACTAAAGATTCCACATGCTGCAGCTAAGACCTGGTACAGTCAAACAGATAATATTTTTTAAAAAAGAAGAAGAGGATGCAGACTGTCCCAGAGCAGAATCTTTCCTCAATCTCTTGTCAAGGATGACTGACTGCTCTGTAGTGAATAGGAACTGGGGATTAAAGTGAAAATATACTGCATGTTCTTTAAAGTTCTTGCAAATAATTGTGTATACCAAGTTGTATCTACATTATTTAATGATTTCAGTCATTCTTAATCATACTTTCTTCATTTTCATGAACCCTTTTGAGTTACGCTCAAATGGATATACATGGCTAGGTGAATCACACTTGCTACAGATAAGACTTTGATGGCAAGATTAGTAAAATCTGGGTAATCTGGGCCCTCCTATATCCATCTTCAGAATGACATCTTAACAAGGCTTAATTCCTAAGATTCCTGGGTCTTAGAAAATAAAAACAGAAGTGATCCATAAAATCAATACGCACCCCCAAATATTGATTTGGGGTTAGCTGGTCCCTGAAAAACATTTATGTTTACATCTCTTCTACTTGAAGAATTTCAAATAGGAAATGGAAAGCAAGAAAGGAGTATTAGTTAAGGAGAGCAGTGACCAAGATGACACTAGGCATTTGGAGCTAGCTGCTATAACAATTAACAAAATACAGAATGATTCAAACACAACAGATGTTTGTTTACTTCATTAACAAACCATTTTTATTTCACAGGTAACGTTCCAATGGTAAGATTTAAAACCCCGATCTTAAAACTTCATTCTTATCATAAAAGCACAAGAGAGGCAGCAAGAGGGTCCCAGTGAGTCATTTTCACTAACAGTCAGCCATTTTTATTCACAGGTAACGTTCAATGGTAAGATTTAGTACATAAGGCAAGTACATAAAGAAGAAGGAAGACAGGGAGGGGTGGGTGGGAGGCAGGTCAGTTCTGGCAGAATGACCAAGGGAAAATAGCAACTGAGACCCACAGAAGTGGACGCAGGGACTTCCTGGGCTGTCCAGTGGCTAAGACTGCACTCCCAAAGCAGGGCACCTGCATTTGATCCCTGGTTGGGGGACTAGAGCCTTCATGCCACAACTAAGAGTTCTCATGCTGCAACTAAAGATTCCACATGCTGCAGCTAAGACCTGGTACAGTCAAACAGATAATATTTTTTAAAAAAGAAGAAGAGGATGCAGACTGTCCCAGAGCAGAATCTTTCCTCAATCTCTTGTCAAGGATGACTGACTGCTCTGTAGTGAATAGGAACTGGGGATTAAAGTGAAAATATACTGCATGTTCTTTAAAGTTCTTGCAAATAATTGTGTATACCAAGTTGTATCTACATTATTTAATGATTTCAGTCATTCTTAATCATACTTTCTTCATTTTCATGAACCCTTTTGAGTTACGCTCAAATGGATATACATGGCTAGGTGAATCACACTTGCTACAGATAAGACTTTGATGGCAAGATTAGTAAAATCTGGGTAATCTGGGCCCTCCTATATCCATCTTCAGAATGACATCTTAACAAGGCTTAATTCCTAAGATTCCTGGGTCTTAGAAAATAAAAACAGAAGTGATCCATAAAATCAATACGCACCCCCAAATATTGATTTGGGGTTAGCTGGTCCCTGAAAAACATTTATGTTTACATCTCTTCTACTTGAAGAATTTCAAATAGGAAATGGAAAGCAAGAAAGGAGTATTAGTTAAGGAGAGCAGTGACCAAGATGACACTAGGCATTTGGAGCTAGCTGCTATAACAATTAACAAAATACAGAATGATTCAAACACAACAGATGTTTGTTTACTTCATTCCAAGTTGGGTGCTCCTTCTCAGCAGAAGTTGGCTTGTCTCCATCAACCGACTGTCATCCAAGGGCTCGAGCTGACCAGGGCTCAGCCATATTTATCACAATCATTTCCATCCTAAGGGAAAAATCATGGAGTAGTATTTATGGAAAAATTCTATGGATTTGACCTGGAAAATGGGACATACAACTTCTGTTCAAATTCTTTTGGCTAGAAGATGGCATTACCTGACTGCAAGGGGGGCTGGGAAATGTGGTCTTAGCTGTATGCCCAGGAATATGAGGAAACCCACCAGTGAATAGTTAGCCATCGCTGACACAGAAGGTGTGTATATTTACTGCCCCCTCCCCTCTGCAAATCTGGAATACTAGTGCTTCATTTCCAGGACCCCTACGGAAAGTCAAGAGATGGCTTTTTTATTGTTCAATCACTGTCCGACTCTTTGTGATCCCATGAACTGCAACATGCCAGGCTTCCCTGCTCTGTCCTTCGCTATCTCCCGGAGTTTTCTGACACTCATATCCATTGAGTCAGTGATGCCACCTACCTATCTCATCCACTTCTGTCCCCTTTTCTTCTTCCCCTCAATCTTTCCCAGCATCTGTTTTTGCCAGTGAGTCAGCTCTTCACATCAGGTGGCCAAACTATTTGTGCTTCAGCTTCAGTATCAGTCCTTCCAATGAATATTCAGGGTTGATTTCCTTTAGAATTGACTGGAAGTGCTGCACTAAATATGCCAGCAAATTTGGAAAACTCAGTAGTGCCCAAAGAACTGGAAAAGGTCAGCTTTCATTACAATCCCAAAGAAGCATGATGCCAAAGATTCCTGGGTCTTAGAAAATAAAAACAGAAGTGATCCATAAAATCAATACGCACCCCCAAATATTGATTTGGGGTTAGCTGGTCCCTGAAAAACATTTATGTTTACATCTCTTCTACTTGAAGAATTTCAAATAGGAAATGGAAAGCAAGAAAGGAGTATTAGTTAAGGAGAGCAGTGACCAAGATGACACTAGGCATTTGGAGCTAGCTGCTATAACAATTAACAAAATACAGAATGATTCAAACACAACAGATGTTTGTTTACTTCATTCCAAGTTGGGTGCTCCTTCTCAGCAGAAGTTGGCTTGTCTCCATCAACCGACTGTCATCCAAGGGCTCGAGCTGACCAGGGCTCAGCCATATTTATCACAATCATTTCCATCCTAAGGGAAAAATCATGGAGTAGTATTTATGGAAAAATTCTATGGATTTGACCTGGAAAATGGGACATACAACTTCTGTTCAAATTCTTTTGGCTAGAAGATGGCATTACCTGACTGCAAGGGGGGCTGGGAAATGTGGTCTTAGCTGTATGCCCAGGAATATGAGGAAACCCACCAGTGAATAGTTAGCCATCGCTGACACAGAAGGTGTGTATATTTACTGCCCCCTCCCCTCTGCAAATCTGGAATACTAGTGCTTCATTTCCAGGACCCCTACGGAAAGTCAAGAGATGGCTTTTTTATTGTTCAATCACTGTCCGACTCTTTGTGATCCCATGAACTGCAACATGCCAGGCTTCCCTGCTCTGTCCTTCGCTATCTCCCGGAGTTTTCTGACACTCATATCCATTGAGTCAGTGATGCCACCTACCTATCTCATCCACTTCTGTCCCCTTTTCTTCTTCCCCTCAATCTTTCCCAGCATCTGTTTTTGCCAGTGAGTCAGCTCTTCACATCAGGTGGCCAAACTATTTGTGCTTCAGCTTCAGTATCAGTCCTTCCAATGAATATTCAGGGTTGATTTCCTTTAGAATTGACTGGAAGTGCTGCACTAAATATGCCAGCAAATTTGGAAAACTCAGTAGTGCCCAAAGAACTGGAAAAGGTCAGCTTTCATTACAATCCCAAAGAAGCATGATGCCAAAGAATGTTCAAACTACTGCACAATTGCACTCATTTCACATGTTAGCAAGAGATGGCTATGTTTATTATAAGACACAACAGCAGCAAGATGAGAGCTACTGTTTCCTGAATGCTTATCTTGCTCTATAACCTGTGTTCAATGCACATATTGCCTTATTTAATCCCCACATCCACATTGATTTTACAAACAAGGCCACTGAGAGAGGGTAAGTCACCTGACCAAGGTCTCACAGGTAGTCAGTTACAGAGCTGGGATGTGAACCAGGCTGTCTAACTCCAATGACCGAGTGCTTTACTGCCTCATTATACAACCATCACATTACAGAAGGACCAAATATAAATTGTAGTCTACTCCAACGTTAAACCAGAATTCTTCTATTTTCAACACAAGGAAAAAGGAAGGAACAATCTTCAGATTTTGAAAATCCTCATGTGAATGCACTTGAAATAGAAAATCAGGAAAGCCTTTTGGCCAAGTTTAGAAATCCCTGGAACTCCTTCGATTCTGCCATTGAAATCTCATTTGAGCCTTTCCGGTTTATTTTTAGTTCTCACCAGGCACCATATCCTGAAGCAGATTTAAACATCCTTATGAGGATTTTGGATATAAGTGAGATTTTTAAACTGAGTGTGAAAGACATGCAGCTAAACTATGACAAGAATATCTAAAATAAATAAGAGCCCAATATTTAAGCAGTAAGGGTCCATATATATGAAAGCTTGCTGGGCTTTGCTGTGACTGGTTCACCTGAAAGGATAAGATGCCTCCAGAAACAGCACGTCTGACAGCACGTCTGTGGTCCCTGGTCTGAACGTGAACCTGTAGGCTCTATAATTTACTTAGCACCCTCTCCCAACACTGAAACCTCAGAAAGGACAGTGCAGATGCCTAAACTCTACAAACACTCCTCTAATCTTGGTTGATTGCTTATATGGAATATAACACCTGGTTGATTGTGCAGACCAAAATCATAAGATGGAAATAGAGATACACATCATAAATACCATGTGAGTTGGGGTGATGAATTCTACTCACCATGATGTGCCATTAGCAGGTTTTGGTACCTGTGAGCACTGGAGTCAGAGACACCCTTGGGTTTATCCTCAATACGCCATCATGGTCACTGGTCCTAAACCAAGGCCATTTTACTGGCATCTTGTGCGCCTTTTGAGGCTGTTTGAGAAAAACAATCACGCTCTACCTCTCCTGTAAATCTTCCAGGAACAGCCTCTCCAGCTTCTTGTGTTAACATGCACACATATGAATGCCACACATAAATCATAACCACAGGAAGAAAAGAGATCAAGGCAAACAAACTTATTCTGTTACCTACTGTGACAAGATCAGCCTTTCCTTACACAGAACTGTTTCCTCAAGAAAAGAAACAGAGTGAAGTGAAAACATAACTGGACAAGGACCTACTGTAGAGCACAGAGAACTGTATTCAGGATCTTATAATGACCTATAATGGAGAAGAATCTGAAAAAGAATATGTGTGTGTATAATTGAATCACTTCCCTGTACACTTGATACTAACACAACATTGTAAAGTAACTGTCCTTCGATTTTAAAAATTACTGGAATATGGCAAACTGTTTATAAAGGTGGGTAGTGCACAAGGGTGATCGTTATATAATTGTAATTGTTTCATGATTTTTAATAGTTCATAATAAACCAAATAGTAAAGAGAAATAATCTGAACTGAGTTTCTTGTTTTTATTTCCAGCTATCCTATTCACCAAGGCGTCCTGAGACATGAGGAACTGACTCCTACCAACAACCGTGTGAGCTTGGACACGGATTCTTCCCCCTTCAGGCTTTCAGATGAGACCTCAGCTCTGTCACACTGAACCCAACCTCATGAGAAATCTAAAAGCAGAGCCCTCAGGTAAGTCTTGCCTGCACTCCTGATGCACAGAAACTGTGAGATGATAAATTGTGTTATTTAAGCCACTAAGGTTGTAGTAATAGTGTTGCACAGCAACAGACAACGGATGTAGTGTTTATAACTACAGATAGCCACCTCTCCTGTTGGGTCATCAGGGTACAGGGTCTGGGGAGTTTAAAGAATAGTTTAGCCTGGTTGCCACCCTCAGAGACTCTCATTCAATTGCTTTGAGCTGTGGCCTGGATATAAGAATGTTTGAAACTGTTAGAGGATTCGGATGTGCTGTAAAATTTGAGAACCACTGCAAAGGGAGTAGTCTCATGGTTCTTTGTCACCTGTCACCCTTTGACCATTCTGAGACTCTCCGACAAGCACCTTGCTTCATTCTCACTTTGGACTCCTTCGTCTGCCTGGGTATGCACAGGTAACCAGCTGGGAAATGGCTGTGTCTATCAGGAGAGATGGAGAAGCTGGAAATCTGGAATGAGGTATAAAGTTTCGGATCTTTTAATGACACACCCTAGCACTGTTTAAGAAGTTGCAAAAAACCATCAAATATACTAACTTTTAGGTTTCACAAGTAATAGAGAAACAGACACCATCTGAGAACCTACAGTCCGGTCCATGCTCTCTGAAATTTTTTTGAGCAACCCATGACCTGTTCCTTCCTTTGATAAGTCACCACATAACGACAATCTCTTCCTGAGTGCTTGTATTTAAGGACACCTGTCTGTGCATGTCTGGCTGCAATACATAAACATATCAATTGATAAGTTAGTTTTGCTAGTTAGGATGGCTGGTGGCTGACTTGTTTTAACTGATAAATGTGTTTCTGATTTGTCTCTGCATTATATCACAGAGGATACTGGCAAGAAATGTGCCCAGAGCAATGTGATTATTACATTAATGATTTGGAACCTTGAGGCCCCCAAACCACAAGGGCACAATAACCTGACTTGGGGGAGAAAATACTGCTCTGGCTGGAGGCCAGGGGAACAGCTGACTAGGAACCCAGCTTGCCTGTGTGCACCTGGCTTCCTGCTCTGCTCCATCACTTCACGCTCTGCTGACCCCTGACCACACAAGACCTGCCTGTCTCCAAACACTGCTGCCTGCTATGAATGAGCATGGCCTCCTCTCCTGACCCCTGGCTGCTAAACTATGCTAGAGGTTAGACATTGATTTATTGTTTGTTTGCTATTAAAATTGGCCTATATAAAAAAGGAAAGCCATCTTAACAGTACCTTGCTGTGAGAGTTTTTATTCCTCCCTAACCCTTGTCATGGACAAAAGAACCTTGAGGATAAGGCAGCAGCATGCCTCACTACCCACAGAGTTCAACAGCTCTGTGCTCCACCCCAAGTGCCATCTCTCAGTGGCAGGACAGCACAGGAGATGGGAACGTGCACCTTGCATTAACAGAGAGGGCTCCCAGCTCCACTATCTGCTAGCTTCATGACTTGTGGGTATGGTACTTCACCTCTCTAGGCCACTGTTTTCTCACCTGCTCAGCACAGTACCTGCCACATGGTAAGTGCTTAATGAATAGGAGATATTATCATCAATGGGAAGTTTTATAAAGTTTCGGAGGGTTTCGGATCTTTTAATGACACACCCTAGCACTGTTTAAGAAGTTGCAAAAAACCATCAAATATACTAACTTTTAGGTTTCACAAGTAATAGAGAAACAGACACCATCTGAGAACCTACAGTCCGGTCCATGCTCTCTGAAATTTTTTTGAGCAACCCATGACCTGTTCCTTCCTTTGATAAGTCACCACATAACGACAATCTCTTCCTGAGTGCTTGTATTTAAGGACACCTGTCTGTGCATGTCTGGCTGCAATACATAAACATATCAATTGATAAGTTAGTTTTGCTAGTTAGGATGGCTGGTGGCTGACTTGTTTTAACTGATAAATGTGTTTCTGATTTGTCTCTGCATTATATCACAGAGGATACTGGCAAGAAATGTGCCCAGAGCAATGTGATTATTACATTAATGATTTGGAACCTTGAGGCCCCCAAACCACAAGGGCACAATAACCTGACTTGGGGGAGAAAATACTGCTCTGGCTGGAGGCCAGGGGAACAGCTGACTAGGAACCCAGCTTGCCTGTGTGCACCTGGCTTCCTGCTCTGCTCCATCACTTCACGCTCTGCTGACCCCTGACCACACAAGACCTGCCTGTCTCCAAACACTGCTGCCTGCTATGAATGAGCATGGCCTCCTCTCCTGACCCCTGGCTGCTAAACTATGCTAGAGGTTAGACATTGATTTATTGTTTGTTTGCTATTAAAATTGGCCTATATAAAAAAGGAAAGCCATCTTAACAGTACCTTGCTGTGAGAGTTTTTATTCCTCCCTAACCCTTGTCATGGACAAAAGAACCTTGAGGATAAGGCAGCAGCATGCCTCACTACCCACAGAGTTCAACAGCTCTGTGCTCCACCCCAAGTGCCATCTCTCAGTGGCAGGACAGCACAGGAGATGGGAACGTGCACCTTGCATTAACAGAGAGGGCTCCCAGCTCCACTATCTGCTAGCTTCATGACTTGTGGGTATGGTACTTCACCTCTCTAGGCCACTGTTTTCTCACCTGCTCAGCACAGTACCTGCCACATGGTAAGTGCTTAATGAATAGGAGATATTATCATCGTTATTTATATTTTTCACTCAGAGGTGTGATGGATCAAGATGCATATTCACAAACTGGGTGATAGTCCACCCAAATTGGAATTTATTATCTCTATCTCCATCTATTTTCTCAAAGAGGAGGTCAAGCCCAGGACAGTGCTTTTGTTCTTAGCTACCCATCCATATATTTTTATTTTGTTGTTGTTGTTTGGTTTCCAAGTCATGTCCAACTCTTTTGTAACTCCACGGACTGTAGCCCACCAGGTTCCCCTGTCCATGGGATTTCCCAGACAAGAACACTGGAGTGGGTTGCCATGTACTTCTCCAGGGGATCTTCCCGACCCAGGGATCTAACTCACATCTACTGGTTGGCAGGTGAATTCCTTACCACTGAGTCACCTGGAAAGCCATATTTCTATTTATGGCAGTCAAAATGCCCATCAGTTCTTAACAAGTACCATGTGCAGATGCAAGGCATAGTGTCAGGTACTGGAGGGGACAACCTAAGATTTGTGAGCTTGGAAGTGGATCCTTTCCCATTTATCTTTCAGATGAGCTCTCAGCTCTGAAGACATTGCTCACAGTCTGACAGGAAACCTTGGAGCACAGCCTCAGTTTAGTCATGTCTGACATTCCACCCCTGGGGATGTATCCGAAAAAAAAGGAAAACACTAATTCAAAAAGATACATGCAGGGCTTCCCCTGGTGGTCCAGTGGGTAAGGACACCGCCTTGCTGTGCAAGGGGCGTCGGTTCTATCCCTGGCCTGGGAAGATCCCACATGCCGCGGAGTGGCTGGACTGATGTGTCCAATCACTGAGCCGGAGCTCTGGAGCGCATGCGCCCGGAGCCGGTGCTCTGCAACGACAGAGACCACTGCGATGGGAGGCCCGCAGGAGCCAAAGAACAAAGACGGATGAAAATGGAGAAATGAAAGACCAATGGAAGTGGCCCGCCCGCTCCCCTCCCTCCCCAACCCGACCCCCGCCCAAAATTAAATAAATAAATCTTTAAAAAAAAAAAAAAAAGATACATGCACCCCAATGTTCATAGCAGCACTGTTTACAATTACGAAGATATGGAAACAGACTAAGTGTCCATCAACAGATGAATGGGTAAAGAAAATGGGGTATATATACTATGGACTATTAGCCATAAAAAGAATGACATTTTGCCATTTACAACAACATGGATGATAAGCCAAATAAGTCAGACAAAGACAGATATTGTATTATATCGCTGATACATGAAATCTACAATAAACTAGTGAATATTACAAAAAAGAAACACTCACAGATATAGAGAACAAACTAGTGGTTACCAGTGGAGAGAGTGAAAGGTGGAGGGGCAAGATAGGAGTAGAGAATTAAGAAGTACAAACTACTACATACAAAATAAATAAGCCTCAAGGATATATAATACTAGACAGGAAATCAGGAAATATAGCCAATATTTTATAATGACTATAAATGGAATATAATCTTTAAGAACTGTGAAAAACTGCCACTCACCTAAAACTTAAAAGATAAGTGAATAAGTATGTATTGTTTAAGCCATATTTCTAATGGCAAAATGCCCATATTTTGCAGAATGCAAGGCATAGTGTCAGGTACTGGAGGACAACCTAAGATTTGTGAGCTTGGAAGTGGATCCTTTCCCATTTATCTTTCAGATGAGCTCTCAGCTCTGAAGACATTGCTCACAGTCTGACAGGAAACCTTGGAGCACAGCCTCAGTTTAGTCATGTCTGACATTCCACCCCTGGGGATGTATCCGAAAAAAAAGGAAAACACTAATTCAAAAAGATACATGCAGGGCTTCCCCTGGTGGTCCAGTGGGTAAGGACACCGCCTTGCTGTGCAAGGGGCGTCGGTTCTATCCCTGGCCTGGGAAGATCCCACATGCCGCGGAGTGGCTGGACTGACGTGTCCAATCACTGAGCCGGAGCTCTGAGCGCATGCGCCCGGACCCGGGTGCTCTGCAACGACAGAGACCACTGCGATGGGAGGCCGCAGGAGCCAAAGAACAAAGACGGATGAAAATGGAGAAGTGAAAGACCAATAGAAGCGGCCCCCCCCCTCCCCCCCCTCCCCAACCCCCCCCCCGCCCAAAATTAAATAAATAAATCTTTAAAAAAAAAAAAAAAAGATACATGCACCCCAATGTTCATAGCAGCACTGTTTACAATTACGAAGATATGGAAACAGACTAAGTGTCCATCAACAGATGAATGGGTAAAGAAAATGGGGTATATATACTATGGACTATTAGCCATAAAAAGAATGACATTTTGCCATTTACAACAACATGGATGATAAGCCAAATAAGTCAGACAAAGACAGATATTGTATTATATCGCTGATACATGAAATCTACAATAAACTAGTGAATATTACAAAAAAGAAACACTCACAGATATAGAGAACAAACTAGTGGTTACCAGTGGAGAGAGTGAAAGGTGGAGGGGCAAGATAGGAGTAGAGAATTAAGAAGTACAAACTACTACATACAAAATAAATAAGCCTCAAGGATATATAATACTAGACAGGAAATCAGGAAATATAGCCAATATTTTATAATGACTATAAATGGAATATAATCTTTAAGAACTGTGAAAAACTGCCACTCACCTAAAACTTAAAAGATAAGTGAATAAGTATGTATTGTTTAAGCCACTAACTCTATAGTAATATTGTTACTGGAGGTACCTGCCTTAGTAGCCTATAATCTAGTTGGGGATAGATTACATGTCTGATATGTTAACCAATGGTAGGAGGTAGCAACTGACAAGTATTAGAAAAATATGGTTAATTCCCAAAGTGATTCGTGGTGAATCCACATGTAGGGGCTTCCCTGGTGGTCTAGTGATTAAGGATCTGCCTCCCAATGCAGGGGACACGGGTTCAAGCCCTGGTCTGGGGAGATCCACATGCCACAGAGCAACTAAGCCCATGTACCACAACTACTGAGCCCGCATGCCATAACTACTGAAGCCCGAGCACCAAGAGCACATGCTCTGCAACAAGAGCAGCCACTGCAGTAAGAAGTCCATGCACCGCAACGAAGAGTAGCCCCTGCTCTCTGCAACTATAGAAAGCCTACGTGCAACAACCAAGACCCAGCCACAAATAAATATTTTTTAAAAAGTCTACATATGGAATTCTCACTATTTAATGATAAGTGATAAATCCTAAAATACAGTATTGAGAGCCCAATGATTGGGAAGTTCCATGTTAAATTCTGATGATAATTGTTAAAAACATTTCTAAACTTTGTAGCAGGTAAGTACTGTGCTTTATTTAGTCATCCAATAAATATACAAAATAAATAGATACACAAGTGAGGATTCAAAACTCTATGGCAATTTAGTCTCTAAGGCATGCCTGACCCTTCTGAGCCCGTGGTCTAGCCACCAGACTCCTCTGCCCATGGGATTCTCCAGGCAAGAAAACGGGGCACTATCATACGGTGAGCTTTGGCTTCCCACCATCTAGGAAAGGGTACAGTTCTAACTTGTTTTGATGCACCAAGCATTTTTTGTACGAAGAATAACGCCTGGGTGGAGCTGAACCATGGTACTATGGACCCAGGACCCACACTGAGGAATGATGAGGGAAGAAGGCCTCTCATTCCAAGCAGCTTAGCCCCATTCGGACAAAGTCAAATGTGAGAAATATAAAGGCTTTTCTGGCCTCCCACAACCCTCTGCTAACTGTATTATGGAAATGATGGCAATTACTTCAATGTCCCTGGTGATTCCTGAGTCTTGGGTCCTGTTCACTGTCGATTCACCTTGGCCAACCAGCTGTCTTACAGGCTTGCCTTTTGTACCAAACCTTTAATGAAACTGGCATTTGTGTCAATAAACTTTAAGCCCCTCTTTGCTAAGATAATTATCCAGGTCACTCAAATTTCAGCTACTTCAAATAATTACAGCCTTTTAGCCTGGAATATAAGGTGATGATTAAAGGAGAAGGAATCAGGGGTCCCCATGCCGAAGTCAATTAGATGAAAATGCTGGCAGTTCTCAGCTCAGGCCTCTGCTTTGAATGCACAAGCCTCTGGGCTGTCTCAGGGCCTCACAAAGACTAAGTCACTCATAAAATACACAGCTGTTTGGCTGGACCCTGATCTAATTTGCAGACACAACAATTTCACCACATTAGCTGGTAAGGGGGAAAACTCTCTCATGAACACCATCTTAGAGATTAGAGCATCAACAATCAGAGTACAACGAAGAGCAACGATGATTGCAAAGATCACCATATAGATTTCAAAACTATCCACATCCACAGAGTAAACACAGATTTTACGATCTCACTATATTTCTTTTCCATGGCTTGGTAAAACTTCGAAGGACCAACTTTTAGCCACTTCATGTGTTTCTTCCTACACTCTTCACGTAATAAAATTCACTACCTATGTTTTCTTGAGTAATTCGCTAGAAAACTCATGTTTTCATTTTGGTCAAAAGCTTGAAATATTCCAGAAAAAAAAAAAGAAAAAAAAAAACCTTTGGAGACCAGGAAATTATAACACTTAACTCCCTTTCTTTCTGTGGACTAGAAAGACAAAGCCCTTTATTAATCACCCTCTGGCCCACTTCATCTCCACCTGTCAACATCTAAAACTGGAGACTGTTTTGATGCACCAAGCATTTTTGTACGAAGAATAACGCCTGGGTGGAGCTGAACCATGGTACTATGGACCCAGGACCCACACTGAGGAATGATGAGGAAGAAGGCCTCTCATTCCAAGCAGCTTAGCCCCATTCGGACAAAGTCAAATGTGAGAAATATAAAGGCTTTTCTGGCCTCCCACAACCCTCTGCTAACTGTATTATGGAAATGATGGCAATTACTTCAATGTCCCTGGTGATTCCTGAGTCTTGGGTCCTGTTCACTGTCGATTCACCTTGGCCAACCAGCTGTCTTACAGGCTTGCCTTTTGTACCAAACCTTTAATGAAACTGGCATTTGTGTCAATAAACTTTAAGCCCCTCTTTGCTAAGATAATTATCCAGGTCACTCAAATTTCAGCTACTTCAAATAATTACAGCCTTTTAGCCTGGAATATAAGGTGATGATTAAAGGAGAAGGAATCAGGGGTCCCCATGCCGAAGTCAATTAGAAGAAAATGCTGGCAGTTCTCAGCTCAGGCCTCTGCTTTGAATGCACAAGCCTCTGGGCTGTCTCAGGGCCTCACAAAGACTAAGTCACTCATAAAATACACAGCTGTTTGGCTGGACCCTGATCTAATTTGCAGACACAACAATTTCACCACATTAGCTGGTAAGGGGGAAAACTCTCTCATGAACACCATCTTAGAGATTAGAGCATCAACAATCAGAGTACAACGAAGAGCAACGATGATTGCAAAGATCACCATATAGATTTCAAAACTATCCACATCCACAGAGTAAACACAGATTTTACGATCTCACTATATTTCTTTTCCATGGCTTGGTAAAACTTCGAAGGACCAACTTTTAGCCACTTCATGTGTTTCTTCCTACACTCTTCACGTAATAAAATTCACTACCTATGTTTTCTTGAGTAATTCGCTAGAAAACTCATGTTTTCATTTTGGTCAAAAGCTTGAAATATTCCAGAAAAAAAAAAAGAAAAAAAAAAACCTTTGGAGACCAGGAAATTATAACACTTAACTCCCTTTCTTTCTGTGGACTAGAAAGACAAAGCCCTTTATTAATCACCCTCTGGCCCCACTTCCATCTCCACCTGTCAACATCTAAAACTGGAGACTAATGGCAGACAGGCTTCTCCTGCAGATTGCAATTGCCTTTCCAACAGAGAAGCTATCTCCAAAGCAACCAAGATATGAGCTATGAATTCAAGCTGCGACTCTCTATGTAAATTGCTTGCAGTGAAGTTGAAATTTCCGAAAAGAAAGCCTGTACCGATTCAGTCTATTGAATGCATTCCTATCTCAGATGCAGGTCCATACTCTAGCAGCTAGAAATTGTCCATTCTCGGTACATAGTGCACAGAGATAAGACCCAAGCGCTTTATAACTAGACCTTAAATTTAAGAAGAAATCCTGTCATTGTCCATAATTCAATGATCATCATTCATTACTTAAAGGAGCCCAACTGTCCACAGCTGCTCGCATTAGTCCCCAAAGGAAATCATGGTGTTTTATACGCCATCATCTCACATTAGCTCTTTTTTTTTTTTCTGTGTTAGCTTTGTCATGCTTTTGTGCAAGGTATTTACGTTTCTGGCACACCCTGACTATTCAGTATTAAATGTTCCCATAAACTTTCCTGTTTTTTGTTTTGCTTGCTTTTTTTCCTCCATAAACTCCTCTACTCCAGAAACAGAATCTAGGATCAGCTCGTGTTCTATTGTTCCAAGGTAACATTATGATTGTTCAGTCAATAAACAATTTGCCTAGGCAGCCCTGAGGATGGGATATGTGAGACCCTTGGGGCACACAATTTGGTGAGCACTTGACACAGACTTCCAGATCACTGAACCCCTCACACTTCATTTGGCCCATGTCTGCCTCCATCAGCCATCACCAGCCCTTTCCCCTCTGAGCCCACCTTACCTTCCCACCTCCCTGACACCCAGTACCTTTAGGCTCCCTCAAACTCTCTTTTTGAACATCAAGGAACAGGAAAATAAACATAAAAGGCTCACTCTGTGGCAGAGTGCCCCTCACTCTCTCCTTCTTCCATTACGATACGAGCCCTGACTTTCAGCTGGGCACATGGCTCCCTGGAGTCTAGTGAGGGACGACATAAGACTAGTTCTATAAGCCAATGGCATATAAACAGAAGTTCCTGTTTTTTGGCCATGTTTGGGAAATTCCATTAAAGTGTGTCTGACCTAGCCCTCTTCCCCCTTTCTTTGTTGCCCTATTCTCTGTCCTGCCACCTGGTAAATACAGCTAGAGTTCCAGCTACCATATCGGTGCAGGAAGTCAAGGGCCATCCCCTGTGGCAGAGAACTCTATGGAATAGGGCCACTATGCCAGCCCTGGACTGTCTGTCTACCTCCAGACTCACTGTGAAAGAGAAACACACTTTCATCCTGCGGAAGACGAAACATTACCTGGCGTGCCTGTTACTTGCAATGGAATTTGATCTTAACTAGAGGCGCTCTGATTTTCATTAGCACCAGAGACTGACTTTTTGTGTGTGTCTACATTTAGATCAGGAATCTTTTTAGCACCTGGTAAGATCATGTGCTTGACAAATATTTGACAAATTCATTAAAAGACTAACCCCAGGGGCCTTCCCTGATGGTCCAGTGGGTAAGGACACCACCTTGCAGTGCAAGGGGCGCCGGGTCGATCCCTGGCCTGGGAGGATCCCACGTGCCACGGAGCGGCTGAACCGATGTGTCCAACTACCAAGCCGGAGCTCTGGAGCTCATGTGCCCAGAGCCGGTGCTCTGCAGAGAGGGAGGCCACTGTGATGGGAGGCCCACACAGGCCAAAGAACAAAGATAGATAAATGAAAGATCGATAGAAGTGGCCAAAAAAAACCCAAAAACTAACCCCATTAGTAAATAAAAAACTCAGTTAATGTACTCATTGAATGTCAAAAACAACAGAATTTTAACAAATGAGAACAGAAAAGGCATGTCTTATTTTTTAATAAGCAAAAAAATCATGAAAGTCAGGAATCTAGGCTCAGAAGTTTGTTCCACCAATTGTGTGATGTCACTTTCTGGGGCTCACTTTGCTCATCTGTGAGATGGGTCCTTTGTTCTCAGGGGGCTGGGAACTGGGGATGGGGAGCAGCGCAGAAAGAAAGTCCAATGGGTGAACCTCTAGCTTTGCAGCCCTGCTTCCTCCTACACAAGTCTACCTTTAAAATTCCATATTCAATTTTGTTTTATAAGGAAATAAGAATCTTCAAAATCACCAGACCGGATCATCTGTAGGAACCCTTCCCATTCTGGCACTTGATGATTAGAAAGACTCCCACATGATCAGAATGAAGCAGGTGGCAGCCTTGCTGTGAGCTGAGTCCAACTGGGAGTGGCATTGTCCCAGATGTGTTGCCAAAGGCAAAGCCAGAGCCAGGGGAAGAGACGGGAAGATGTCAGACCCAGCCGGGAGGCTACAGGACAGGGCCGTTTTTTTTGTTTGGCCTTAGTGATGCGTTAAACACAAGGACGAGCACATGTTCAAGGACAGACATTTGCTTCATGGGTGCATATTCAAAGTTAAACACTGATGAACAGTCATTCATGTTGCAATTGGATGGAGCAGATGCCGCCTGGATGCAGCTCAGCTCCCTTATTCAGGAGGCATTTAAGCAGAGGGAGGAGTGGAAGGCTGAGGAGTGTCACTGGCTCGCACTCCGTGTGCACCGGGGGGCCTGGTGGGAGAGGTCCTCGCTTCTAGAGGCGCCATCTGGGCTCAGCCCTGCCAGCTCCACCCCAGACACAGCGCAGACCCCGGCCTGGGAGCCTTGCCCCTGCAGCAAGGCATTCTCCCTCTCTGGGTTTGTCTCCTTTTGCGTAAATGGGCAGAAAGAGCTAGATGTCCTTGAAATTTCCAGAGTTTGACGTGTAAAACTGCTGGGTGGGGGTGGGGGTGTGGAATGCTTCCTCTCCACTAGTGCTGGATGGAGGAAACGGCCCCCACGTGACACTTTGAGACATTTTTCCCTCCCTGACTAGCACCATATCTGTGGAGGTGGGGACATCCCTGGTGGCCGACTCTGGGGAGAACGAGTGGACATATTCAACTCCATCCTTCCTGCCTGGCGGGGTGGGGAGGCAAGGGGTCAGCCTCTAGGAGCTGCCCTCTTCTGTAAGGGCCCTGCCTCCATCCAGCGCTGCCTCAGGCCAGGTGGGCAAGGCCCTCACCCGCAGGCCCTCTGGGCTGCACTCCTAACAGCACATCCTTCCACCTGCCTCGGCGTGACGTTGCCTCACAGTCTGAAGGCTGACGTGGCCCACATGTCAGAATCGAAGGGGGTTCCTCTGTCTTGGTGATTCTTTTATGAAACAACCTTGGAAGGGAGGTCCTGTTACTCCCTTTTACAGATGAAGAAACTGAGACACAGAGTTTAATTAACTTCTCCAGATTCTCTATCAGCTGGGTATTATTGTCTACCTCAGACGGTCGGTATAAGAACTGTATGAGCCGTGGGTCGACATGGTTTTTAAGGCTGTATCTTTGAGGCCTGGCTGTGTGAAATGAAGAAGGATCATGTGATGCAGCCTTTCTAGAGAGCAGCCCCGCATTGGTAGCCTGATGAATAAAGGGAGAGCCTGTCTTCAAAGCCTAGCTCTAAGACCCTCCATCCAGTCCTCACTCAGTTCCTGCTCAGGAGCAGCTGAGCAGAGGCGAGAGGTGGGGCCACTAAGTTCTCAGGGAAACCTGTCTCAGAGGATGCCTGGTGCGTGGAGGAGACGCTGGGGTGGGCAGGCTTGCAGTCTGGCCAAGCATCTCACAGGGGGTGCAGCTCTGGGAGCCCCTCCTGAGGGGGACCTCCACCCTCCTGTCAGAAAAGAGAAATGTCCACAGAGAAGCCATCAGATGCAGTTAGAATGAACAGTCCTCAAACTCCAGCATCCCCTCGCTTGAACCTTACGCCCAGAGGTGACTTCAACTGTCCAGACCAGTGCTTCTCAACCCTGGGAGCCCCAAGAATTCCCTAAGAGGGCTTCAAAACACAATGACGCCTAGGCTCCATCCCTCTTCAGGGGCATCAGAATTTCTGGGGTTGGTCGCAGAGGCCAGGATTGGGGACCACTGTCGAGGACAAATCCCCGTCCTATCCCACTCCGGGGCCCACGTCCCACTTTGAGGCAGTTTAACAAATGCCACGGCCATCGTGTTTATGCAGATGGCTGTGTTTTCCGCCAACTTGTGAGCCTCACCTCATCAGGGAGTACATGCCGCCCCTCTCTCCAGCGCTTAACACAGTTCTTGATGTTCAGCAGCAACCGAAATAAGGTTTGGTGTAACTGGGCTGCACTCCTAACAGCACATCCTTCCACCTGCCTCGGCGTGACGTTGCCTCACAGTCTGAAGGCTGACGTGGCCCACATGTCAGAATCGAAGGGGGTTCCTCTGTCTTGGTGATTCTTTTATGAAACAACCTTGGAAGGGAGGTCCTGTTACTCCCTTTTACAGATGAAGAAACTGAGACACAGAGTTTAATTAACTTCTCCAGATTCTCTATCAGCTGGGTATTATTGTCTACCTCAGACGGTCGGTATAAGAACTGTATGAGCCGTGGGTCGACATGGTTTTTAAGGCTGTATCTTTGAGGCCTGGCTGTGTGAAATGAAGAAGGATCATGTGATGCAGCCTTTCTAGAGAGCAGCCCCGCATTGGTAGCCTGATGAATAAAGGGAGAGCCTGTCTTCAAAGCCTAGCTCTAAGACCCTCCATCCAGTCCTCACTCAGTTCCTGCTCAGGAGCAGCTGAGCAGAGGCGAGAGGTGGGGCCACTAAGTTCTCAGGGAAACCTGTCTCAGAGGATGCCTGGTGCGTGGAGGAGACGCTGGGGTGGGCAGGCTTGCAGTCTGGCCAAGCATCTCACAGGGGGTGCAGCTCTGGGAGCCCCTCCTGAGGGGGACCTCCACCCTCCTGTCAGAAAAGAGAAATGTCCACAGAGAAGCCATCAGATGCAGTTAGAATGAACAGTCCTCAAACTCCAGCATCCCCTCGCTTGAACCTTACGCCCTCCAGAGGTGACTTCAACTGTCCAGACCAGTGCTTCTCAACCCTGGGAGCCCCAAGAATTCCCTAAGAGGGCTTCAAAACACAATGACGCCTAGGCTCCATCCCTCTTCAGGGGCATCAGAATTTCTGGGGTTGGTCGCAGAGGCCAGGATTGGGGACCACTGTCGAGGACAAATCCCCGTCCTATCCCACTCCGGGGCCCACGTCCCACTTTGAGGCAGTTTAACAAATGCCACGGCCATCGTGTTTATGCAGATGGCTGTGTTTTCCGCCAACTTGTGAGCCTCACCTCATCAGGGAGTACATGCCGCCCCTCTCTCCAGCGCTTAACACAGTTCTTGATGTTCAGCAGCAACCGAAATAAGGTTTGGTGAATAAAATCAAAGAGTAGTAACTTGGAATTCAGGACTTTCCCCATCTCCCCCCCAAAATCAATAGATTTCTTTTTACATTGAAAATTAAGGACAGTATATATGCTTGCCTATGTATGTCTCATAGTTGAAAAATAGACCTCCAAACAGCTCACACAATTCTTACATAAACCCCATGAGGTAGGTACTATTGCCCAGCTATGAGAACTCAGGCAAGTTAAGCAAAGTCTGAGCCTCAATTTCTTTCTCTTTAAAATGAGGATAATAGTGACTCCCTCATAAAGTTGTTAAGAAGATTAAATGAAATAACCCTACACTTAGCACACTGCCTGGCCCATGGAGAAGGTTCCAGAAAGCTAGTTATTGTTACTGCTACTGTTGTTATCATTCCCCTTATGCTACACAGCTGGTAAACTAAGACACAAATAGGTTAAAAACTTGACCAAGATTACAATAGACTAAAACAAACAAAAAAAAGGGGCTTCCCTGGTGGTCCAGTGGGTAAGGACACTGCCTTGCAGTGCAAGGGGCGCCGGTTCGATCCCTGGCCTGGGAAGATCCCACGTGCTATGGAGTGGCTGGACTGATGTGTCCAATTACGCATGAGCCCAGAGCCGGTGCTCTGTAACAACAGAGGCCACTGTGATGGGAGGCCCACACGGGCCAAAGAACAAAGACGGATGAAAATAGATAAATGAAAGACCAATAGAAATGGCCTGCCCGCTCCCCTCTCTCCCCAACCCACCCCCCTCCCTTAAAAAAGATTACAATAGATTTAGGACTCAAAACAAGGTCCTCTGACTCTCACTCGTGTCTTCTGTTATATGCCTTGTTGAGAATATTCCTTGGAGAGAGGGAACAGGCAACATCAGCCTTCTTTTCCAGATGGAAACCGAAATGACTGAGAGGTGATTCACCTGAAAACCAGGAGACTAATGGATATAGCGGCTTGGGGGTGGGGAGAACAGTGGATCAGAAGTCAGGGGAGCTTCCCTGCTCCCACAGCGGACCTTTTCCAACTTGTGAGCCTCACCTCATCAGGAGTACATGCCGCCTCTCTCCAGCGCTTAACACAGTTCTTGATGTTCAGCAGCAACGAAATAAGGTTTGGTGAATAAAATCAAAGAGTAGTAACTTGGAATTCAGGACTTTCCCAATCTCCCCAAAATCAATAGATTTCTTTTTACATTGAAAATTAAGGACAGTATATATGCTTGCCTATGTATGTCTCATAGTTGAAAAATAGACCTCCAAACAGCTCACACAATTCTTACATAAACCCCATGAGGTAGGTACTATTGCCCAGCTATGAGAACTCAGGCAAGTTAAGCAAAGTCTGAGCCTCAATTTCTTTCTCTTTAAAATGAGGATAATAGTGACTCCCTCATAAAGTTGTTAAGAAGATTAAATGAAATAACCCTACACTTAGCACACTGCCTGGCCCATGGAGAAGGTTCCAGAAAGCTAGTTATTGTTACTGCTACTGTTGTTATCATTCCCCTTATGCTACACAGCTGGTAAACTAAGACACAAATAGGTTAAAAACTTGACCAAGATTACAATAGACTAAAACAAACAAAAAAAAGGGGCTTCCCTGGTGGTCCAGTGGGTAAGGACACTGCCTTGCAGTGCAAGGGGCGCCGGTTCGATCCCTGGCCTGGGAAGATCCCACGTGCTATGGAGTGGCTGGACTGATGTGTCCAATTACGCATGAGCCCAGAGCCGGTGCTCTGTAACAACAGAGGCCACTGTGATGGGAGGCCCACACGGGCCAAAGAACAAAGACGGATGAAAATAGATAAATGAAAGACCAATAGAAATGGCCTGCCCGCTCCCCTCTCTCCCCAACCCACCCCCCTCCCTTAAAAAAGATTACAATAGATTTAGGACT